>OZ010791.1:509728883-512228883 GCA_963932465.1 Maratus speciosus
AAATGAGAAGTAGCCGCTGAGTCCAGAAGAAATTCCACGAACTTTCTACCATTTGAAGATATTAGGGCGAATTCGGATTGCTTTGTAGGTTCACTGTAGAAAACTTGCTTTTTCCCTCTAGAGTTCTTTTTGAAACACCTTGTATCTGTGTGACCAGGTTTCTTGCAGTAACTGCATATTAAACTCGGCCCCATACGATTAGCTGGTGAAGTATACGATCGTCTAGTAGTGTCCAGGTCGCTTCCACTACGTGAAACCCATGGCTTTTTACTGCTTCCAAAATTCTCCGCTGGAATGGTTGGTTTAACGGTAGGGTTTTTAAACTTAGTTGCATAAGCATCACCTACAGCGATAACCTCTTTACTTTCATCTTTTCGTTTTAAACAAATTCTGCCATATTCAGTTATTAACTGCTTAGATACATTTTCTAATTTAAATTCTTTATCTTCTAATCTATATAACACTTGAACTAGATTATCATATTCCTCAGGTAATCGACGGATTAGTTGAAAACATACTAACAGTTCTGGCATCTCAAATCCAGCATCTTTAATTTGAACTTTCTTTTCTTCAATTTTTTTACAAAATAAACCTATAGTTTCTTCTTGCGAGTTTAACTTCATCTCGAAAAATTCATAGACTAATCCCGCTAAGCGTGCTCGTGAAGTTGGTTCGAAGTTTAACTTTAAAATATCCCAAGCATCTTTGCCGCTTTCTGTTTGAGCAATTAGTATCTGGAATTTTCGTTCGATGGATTGGTAAATTGTTGTATAAGCTCTTCGTTTACGCCATTCAAAATCGCTTTTCTCACGATCAGAGGCATCCGATTTACATGCGATATCTGGCTTTGTAATAAACTCCCAGCAATTTCGGTCAATCAATACACATTTGACGTCGAGCTTCCAGGAAGGATAGTTATAATCCGATAGTTTCGGGAAGGAATAAGTTAACTCTGGACCTTGTGCCATTATGCAGTATATGTTTCATCTAAATCACACCATATTTTATCTATTTGACCTTTAAATAGCATGACATGGCCCATAACCCTGTTATAATTAAAGCAGAGTTATAAATACGCAGGTTTTAAGGTCATTTGGTGTGGCGTTAAAGTATAAGTCGACGAAACAGTTCATTTCAAAATAACAGTTCATTTATTAAATTCAACTTGAATTTTAAAAACTTAAATAATGAAGATATATACATACACCTCCAGCTTTTGCTGGGAATCATATTGACATATTATAGCTATAGCAAGGAGTAAGTTTAAACTCCATCTCCGTAGTCCTTCCATTACATTACTTCCATCACTACACATCATACTCCATGGAGTTGTTTCACACTAAATATACTTACCGAGTACATCAAAACTGGAATAAAAATATGCATACAGTTACAGTTAAAAGAGAGTGCCTTTACGACCGAAATGGAAAAATAAAAACTGGTTCGGAACGATATAACTTCCGAACAAACCAGACGACAAATTTTGGGGGACAAGACTTTGTCCAGATTTCCAACAGGATTATATAATTTTTTTCTTTTATGACCTAAGTAGGAATTGACTTTAAAAACAAAATTTTTATATTACTTGTTTAGTTGAAAACTCGAATACATATTTTACCTTTAATATATATATACATATAGATTTTTCTCTAACATTTCCTTCAATCATTTTTATATGAAAAATATCAAATATGTATTAAAATAAAATTTTGAAATTTATTAAAACGATAATTTCTTATTGGCCTCGTGCTAGGATTTAACAGTCGAAGAAATCACAAAAGATCGCTAGCCTTTTTTATTCTGATAATTTCAGTAGCTTTACCGTGGTTCAATTACCTGTCTTAAATTTGTGTTTTATTTATATTATTTTATTTTATTTATTGATTGTTATAATTTTAATATCGTTATGGAACATAAGCCGGAAATGCTGAATTGTTTTATTTATGTGAATTACAGTGCAAACAGGTTTATTTTTTGTAATCATATGTCTGATAGAAATATGGATTAAAACAAATCATGCTTGAAAATTATTTTTAAAGCAATAAAAATTTAGTAAACTGCGATACAGTTTTCAATCAAATTACGGCATAGTATTCAAACAAATTGCATTTGAAAGTACAATTTTTTAATTATTTGACGGTGTAAAAATTAAAAATGTGCGGTACTGAGAAATTTAAAAAAATGTAATAAAATACAATAAAAGTTAAATTTAATCGACTGTTGTTGCCGTTCTCAAAATGACGTCAGTGTTACGCACAGACACGTTTGTCCTTAATAATATAGATTGTTAAAATGATTAGCAGATTATCTAATTAGAAGAGGCAACGAGGCAACAGAAGTCTTGCACGGGCGGCTAGGCCTGGCCCGTCCCGCACGTCATAAAAGGGTCAATTTTCTTTCATCAGACTCAGGCTGAGACGTACTTTTTTCCCTCGCCAAGTTCAGCCTGGGAGTCATTTTTTTTTTTTTTTTTTTTTTTTTTTTTTTTTTTTTTTTTTTTACAAGACTATGTTGGACTTGCATATTATTTATGTATTTATTTCTTTTAAAATTAATAGTGTTGTTATACATTTGTTAACGTAATGAAAAGAAATTTAATTTCATTAAATAAGTGTCAGATAAATATTTTATGTATGTAATTTTTATCTTTGTAGAGTCTAAAAATTCATTTTTTTAAAAAACATCGTTTAATTTATTCTAAACTACATTGATTTTATTACTAAATTTTCATTTGAATATTATTCTCTATTTTTTACAAATTATTAGCTTTTGTAAACCAAATTTAAACTTTATCTTCAATTTACCTTTCTTTCAAAAGTAGCAAACTTAGAAGGAATGACGGCATATTGTTTAATTCGTTTGTAATTTGGCATATGCCTTTTAAAATGAAAAAAATAAAAATACCTTTTCTTCCGACTGAGACAGAGTGACATATTTACAGATCGAAATTAAATATTAGGTTATTTTCTATTTTGCATTTTCCAACATAGTTGAAATGTGTTTATGACTTTGGTTTTTACGGCCTTCTTCAAATATACTCGGATATGCTCTCGTAAATGTACTCAGGTAGTTTTGTAATTTTAATAAGTTATTCACATTTACAACAATAAGATAATTTAAAATGAAGCGTTTATTTACAGGGGTAGCCAAAAATATCCCGTTACATTACGGTCAATCGACAAAAATCGTTGCAAGCGCATTTTAATAACGTTGCATCATTTCAAACATAAAGAAATTGATATGTATTTATGAAATGCAGTAAAAAAAGAATCTAGTGGAATATTTGATGCATATCATTTATCATTTATTTTCAGGTCCACACAAAAGATACAATGGTATACAGAGAAAACTCTTTGCAGCGTATTTTGTTTATGTTATACTAGGGTGGTTCAATAATTATTGTCCCTAATATACATAAAATATTTGCACTGCGATGGTTGTTATGGGATATCGAAGCTTAATGTCATAGATACCTAGATGCTCAATTTCAGAACTGTAGCTGCTATATTCACATAATTTTGGAGGGAGGAATGAAAGGGGGGAGTGTGGGTGAAAGGCTGATTTTTAGCTTATGGGGCTAGATTTGTGACAGTGGATGAGACGTAACTACTGTCGTTTGGACTCGGGATCATAGTGATGGAGCCACATTTCATCCACTGTCGAAATGTAGCCCCATAAGCTCCGAACCAGCACTTCACCGTCACCCCCCTTCTTAAAAACTCCCCCAAAAATAAGTATTTAAAACGTCACCCTTCCCTCCAAAACTATGTTAATAGAGCAACTACGGTTCTGAAATTGAGCATATAGACATTTAAGAGATTAGGCTTCGATATTCCACATCAACCATCGCAATACAAATATTTTACATACATTAGGAACAATAAATATTGAACCACCCACGTACTACTTTAATTTTAATGAAACAGATATACCTTACTGAGATTTACTACAAGATACTGGCTGTATGGTATGATGTACATATCATCTGTCGTTCATTTACAGGGACACACAAAATATTTCGAACACAGTACTATATCCGAAGTACAGTCTGTTAGCAGTAACTGCTGGAAGAGCGTTTTCAATTATGATATACATTTTTAAGTTTAATAGAATTTTGCATACTATGGCGTATGCATAAATGCTATAGATCATATAAAGGAATGAATTAAATGTTTGCTTAATATAAACCATTCGTGTATAAAAATCAGTAGGTAATATCTTGGGCTGTACAAAATAATTCAAGTATATTTCCGCTTATTGACAATAATGGCTGACGTTGAGTTTTCATTCTATTATTGGTTTTGTTAGTGAAATAAATTTTAACATACTATGTAGAATATACATATAGATAAAATGTATGGCTGCACAAAATAATTTAACTGCTTTTCATGCTATTGACGGTAATCACTCAATCATGTTTTTCAAATACCTTAAGCGTTTTCTAAAACTGTGACATGGGTATCTTATTTAAGTTATTAAAGAACAAGTATTAATAAGGTTTTCTGGAAGCGTTGGAAAGTGTTTCAGAATCTGTGTTTAAAGTATGATTATTTTTTTCTTTTTTTAAATTTATTTTGGTAGCGATGCAGTTCATAACTGATAAGAAAATAAATGAATTCACAAGAAGTAGATGAATAGTTATATGAAATTCCCACATCTTCTGTGTTTATAAATCACTAATTAAGGGAAGCTTAAAGTCAGCATAGTTAATGTGATGGGTCATATTCTGTATATATTACCTAATAGGAGTATTGGGAAAAGGAGAGAACGGTATGTATGATACTTGTTCCGTTTTTTTCTTCTGTGTTCCAAAATCTCTAAAAATATTTATTTTCATAATTTTAAATTTATATAGTAGTGATTAATTCTTTATATATGTATTTTATCATAAATGTGAAAATCATTTCAAGGTAGAATTCAATACTTAGTTTTTACCAGCAAGAAATGTTTTTCACTTCACATGTTTTTAATTTAAAATAAATTGCCAGACGATTGTGATGTTTCAGAATTTAAAACAGTTATAAAATAAACAAAATCAATGTGTCAGTCGCGTGTTAGAAAATTACCTTTAATATGATCACCCCTAGAAGCAATACAGCACATACAGCGACTGTGTGATACTGTCAATTATGCGATCGATAAGTTCGCTGGGAAGTGAGAACCATTGTTCTTCTAAAGCAGTTGTAAGCGTGGCAAGGGTCTGAGGAGAGGGATTGAGAGCAGCAACACATTTTCCTAAAGCAGCCCAAACATGCTCGATGGGATTCAAGTTCGATGATAAAGCTGGTCATTCCATGCGCTGAATTGTTTAGTAGTGAACATAATCTTCCATGATGTGCGGTCTAGCATTGTCGCCTGCAACAAGAAATCATTATCTATTGCACCTGCATAAGGGCACACATAAGCATCAAGAATGTCATCCCTATAGACGTGAGTATTCGTAGTTCCACGTGGAATGACATGGAGGTTTGTATATCCACACAAAGAGATACCACCCCAAACACAGACAATGCCTCCTCCGCATAAATCTCTTTCACGAATGTTTCATGGAATATAGCGGGTTCCCTGTTCTCTCCAATATCACACAACGCCTACTAACGCTCTGGAGGCTAAACAGGAGCTCAACCGCGAAGAAAACACGCCTCCATTGATCAACCGTCCAGTGGACATGTTGAAGTGCCACCTTAAATATTCCCTCCGGTGACGTGAGGTGAACGGCAACAAACGGCTGGTCGCCTCACATAAAGCCCACATTCATGAAGTTTTCTACGCATATTAGAATTTGATACCAACCTTTCAGTGGTTTCAACAAGGGAGGATCTAAGATGAGAGTGGGTTGCTGTTCCATTCCTTCGTACAAATAAGCAAAAATATCGGTCATTGGTTCTTGTCGTAGCTCTTTCCTGTCCATGTCTGAACCTTCTGGAGGCCGAAGCAGTGGTTTGAAATTGTTGCCAAAGCCTATGAACAACAGGACTCACATTCAGCCATTTGGCCACCTCTGACTGACTTTGACCTGCCTCCAATCTTTCAATAGCTCTATATCGCAATTTAGTGGACAAATCATTCCTCAAGGTCATACTAATGAATTGGCTATATCATTTTTCTTATCTCATAAACACAGCAACACCTGCAGCCGTATTCTCTGGTATGCATTTTTATGCGCCTTACATATGGTGCAATCCGATTGCAACGCCACTAATTTGCATTTTGTAATTTGAAACAGTATCTTTTAGTTAACAACATATGCAAATTTTATACGAATAGATTTCTTTTTGAACGAGTTATTGCTCTTTTTGTGATTTTTCCTTAATTTTTGGAAACCAGTGTATGGTTCAACTAAATTGAAAAATAACAGCATATTGAATTAGAATTAATTTTATTAAAATTCCCCATTTCTGCCCTATTTAGACATTAATTTAATATAAGAGTGCTTCCAATTAATTAACGTAATTGATTAATATAAAATCATAAGCCCAGTTGTTTAGAAAAACTTTCTAAAAAATAGAACGTAGTATATCTCAATAAAATGCACTCAGAACTATAAATGTAAAGTAAAGAAAGGAAATGGTTACAATATACATTTTGATATATATTTAATACCATCCCATGTCAAAAAGAATTTTTTAAAGTATAGTTTTATATGAGATTTAAAAGAAGATGAATCTGACAAGAATGACAAGAGTTTTTACTTCAACTTACGAAATACATAGATTCTTCACTTGATTTTAAACGTCATCAAAAAGCTTTCAAGGGAAACATTGCGTAAGTATGCCTGGGAAATGCTGTTTACATTTAACACCATTAGATGGCAAGAAAAATCTAAATTTCTTGTTTTATATGAGATTAAAGTAAAATGCTTGAAAACTATGACATGTATATCAACATCAGCTTACATATTTTTAAAAAGATTTTAAACGTTATCAAACATATTTCTGGAGTTAAAATGAGTAAAGAAGCTACATCGCATGATAATTTTCTTTTTCGTAATAATTTGATTATTCATATTTTCTTTAACCATCCATTGAAAAAAAATGAATATTATTAGTATTATTAGTTTTAGTTTTATAGTTAAGTATATTATTATTAGTTTTTATAGTATAATATTGTATAGTTATAATGTAATATAGTATAATATTTGTAGTATAGTATATAGCTAAGTATATTATTAGTATAATAGTTTTAAGTATATTATTCGTTTTTATGCGGAATGTAATTTGAAAAATAAAACAAGTTGGAAATTGCAAGTCAAACGTGGCAAATGAGGTGCGTTCGTACTATAACTAGTTTTATAAATATATTTTTTGCACCGCATATTGTACTGAATGTATATTTTAGTGCAATTCATAAGTGCATATCAATTTCATTGTGTCCGAAAGACTGTACTATGATTAAAATGCACTTGAAATAATTTTTCCCATTGGCCGTAGTGTAACGGAAAAATTTTGACTGTCCCTGTAATTAAACTATACCTCCGATTTTTATAAAATATGAAATGACTCGACAAAATGTTGCAACAACTATATAGTTTAAATTTCAGACCATTCGGTTGGGTATTTTTGCTCTGTTATATGCGGACGGATGGACTGAACGACGACTATAGGTGCTACGTATTTATATAACTACGAACTCACCTAAAAACTGCGAAAGATATCCTTTTTTGTAATAATTGCAAGGTTAATATTTTTGTTGTTAGAGGATAAGAGGAATATCAGATTTTTAATCAAAATAAAATTGTTTAATAACATAAAGGACGAAATATTCATTTATGTCAGATATTAATCGCATTAAATGCCAATATCATGTGTTCTACATATTTTGTAGAGTTATCGTGCATGAGGAGTTTAAAAACGTATATTTATATACAAAATCAGTTAATTGGCATAATTTATGATGTGAAACATAGATACATTCACTTTGAAGTTTACGAAAAACGTAGACGTGCAAAAAATACAAGCATTCAAGTGTGCGCGTCACTATGAGAGCAAGCTTTAAACGAGCAATTTGAAGGCATAAAAACTTTTCATGTTTAAATGGCAGTTTTAATCTCAAGTAAAATCAAAAAGTATCTCTCTATTCTAAAAAAAAGTAACTACCGCTGTCACCGCCGCCGCCGCCGGTTTTGAATTTTTTGTGACCGGAGGTCTTTCTTCGTTAATATTAAGAAAAATAATGCATACAAAAATATGAAAATCGGTGGTTTTATACAGAAATGTTTGATAAACATGCTGATGCAGACAGTTTTGAAATCGAAGAATTATTTTAAGAGATATTTAATGCTAAATTTGGACAAAATCGTTCCACTAAAAAAGTTTTATAGCAGCAAAAACTATGCATGGCAGTGTAATCATTTTTAGATCATTTTATGCGTTAGAATTTGCCGGAGTGCAGATTGCATTAATTTTTTTATTTTGACTCATTTTTTCAGGTTTTATTTCTATTTTAAATTCAAATTTTCAGCATTTCTAGAGATATTTTTTTACAGATTTCAGAAAATTGTACTAATTTAAACTGTTGCCAACTGTATAAAAAGCGCAAGCAATAATATTTGCTTCAAATTAAAAATTTATTTACACGTGACTATTATAAACAGGAAAAAAAACTTTCAAATTAAAATTAAATAATTATGTATAAAAAGCAGGAATTTATGAAAAATTATGTCATAAAAAGTACACATGTGAATTTTAAAAGAGATAGGATATTGTAAAATAATAAGTTCATTAACATGCGTTAGAAGTCGTAGGAGAAATTACGTCATATTTAAGTCACATTATAGTTATTACATAAAATGAACACAAAATAATATTGCAAAAAAGTTTAAATTTAGAAATTGCGCTAGACATTTATTTAATATTTTGAGAGGATCTTTTCAACTATTTTTGTTAGGAAAGCGCAAATAATATTTCATTTCTAACAAAAGTATCTTCACGTGAATATTTGAAAGAGAAAAAAATAGCTTGGTAAAAATTACGTTAGATTAAAAACGATTAATTTAAAATATCTCATTTAAAAGAACTTTCTTTTCGCTTTGTTAAAAAATACCAGGAGACAAAGACTCTGTTTACTTAATTCCTTTTATATTAGCTTATTTTGAAATGTTGTTACACGTATCTACGTCATCAAGTTATTTTTATTCGACGTTTTATTTGTATTTTTATTAATGTTGTACGAATGTATTTGTTCTATTGTTATTTAAAATAAAAAATTATGTCAGTTTGTATAATTTGGCGAGTGGTTTGGCGATTTATATAATTTGGCGAAATTGGTCGACGAGATAATCAAGCAGTACCGCAGCGGATTTGGCATTAAAATTCCCCAATCAAAGACAATTGAATAGAAATTCGTTTATAGGGAGATCGCCACTGCTTTTTACATTATAATTCAATCTTTCGAAATCTTTTTAAAGCCGATCAAATTAGCGTGCATTTAGAGTCTGCGGTGTCTGGGCGGGGGTTGACGAGCGTAGCTCGTAGGGGGCCGAGCCCCCTAGTTGTGTTAAAATATAAGTTACGTTTAAATTTATCTTTTTACAATAAATAAGAATGTATTCGTTAAAGACACATAAAATTGCTTAATAGTACATATAAAGAAGAACTTTTACATGAATTTGCACAAATAAGATTAATTATACAAACATAAAATCTACGTTTCGATCTCCATCTGCTGTCGCCTCAGGATACAATAATCCTTTCCCCCGTTCATAGATGGTGACACTTGATAATCTTCAATCTAATTTTCATGTATTTCCAACTTATCTCATTTTAAAAATTCTCTGAAATGCGACACTGCATTTTTCCAGTCATGTAATTGGACACAATTCATAATTCAATAAATGGTCTCACGCACAAAAAACATTCTTCTCTATACTTTTAATCATTTCAGCAATATATTTTATCATGAGGACGACTGCAGAAACAATTCGAAACGTAGATTTTAATTTTTTATCATTAATATTATTTGTACATGTTCACGTTACTAAAAGTTCTTTTTTTATATGCACCATTAAGCAATTTTATGTGTTTTTACCCGGCTGAAAAGAAGGGTTATGTGTTTCACGCGTATCTGCGTATGTGGATTTCTTTATACCCTCAAACCATTTCAACGGCTGGATGGATTTTAATGAATGAGTTCTCTATCAATTCGTCTTAACGGCCCGATGGTTATAGGCTAGGTTTTGTTTTATAAATTCAAAATAGAGGCCGTAAAATACGAAATGGCGGTAGAGACGAAAAAAAATTACGCACCCTATTGAGTGGCATATCATTGGATATGTCTTTTAAAATGGAGACGATTTTTCATTGACTATTTTACAGTCAGAAGCTCCGTTAAAATATTATACATCCTGGAGGTTGTGTATGTATTGTGGATCTCTAGCTTTACTACACTCTAACCATCATAGACATCTATAGACCTTATCCAAATAGTGTATATAGATAGGAACTAATAATTAAACACAACTTAAAAGTCATCAATACAAGTAAATAAAAAAATATAGGTAAGTAATATAAACAAATAATATAAAAAAATATTATATATCAATTCCTACTTAGGTCAATAAGAGAATTTTTTTTCTCCCATTCTTCTTTCCTTTTGAGTGGCATTTAAAATGCCTTGATCAAGAAGAGGGCTCTTTCAATTATTGAAAATTAAATTAAATTTAATTAATGAATTAATATTTGCAAAAAGATGGATTAACATCAAGTGTCATCCACTACAAGTTTAAAAAAATTTATTTGAGCTTAATTGGATGAATAATAAGTATTTTATTAACGATTGAAAAATTGAACAAGATATTTATAGCTAGAGTGTGAGCTAATAGTAGGAATTGAAAAGAAAAAAGTTTCACATTGATGAGAAATAATTATATAGTTCGCTTTTTACGCAGCCGGGTTTTTTGATTTTTTAAATTTAATAGTTTATTAATGAATACATTTGTATTTATTATAGTTTCATGGTGGAATTGTCCAGCATGTATTAATTACTGTTTCTAAAATTAATAAATACCAGCATTATTTTAGTTATCTTATTAATACAACAAACTGATGTGGTAAGAATACTTTAAGTTTTATAAGCTGTATTTCTGCCAAATTTCCTTAACTTATATTGTTTTTAATATTTAAGGTATGAACATCTTAATATGTGTTTAAATGCAAATGTAAAGGAACATTGATCTTTAATATAAATTTGTACACAATTTGCAGTCTGTACAACTATATTAAATTCCGAAAGATTAGTTAACTTTTTATTAGTTTTTTACTGTTAGGAAGGTTTATATAATCTGTTCAGATATACTCATGATTAATGTGTAACATTTGAATAGTATATTCATTATTTCAAATAAGTTATGTAATAACTGAGATTTTCGTTTTTATGTTAATATTCATATGTTATGAAGTGTTAATTATTAACTAATAAATTGCAAATTGTAATTCTTAAAGCAGTGTTAATTCTTAAAAAAATATTGTACAAAATACAAATATTATAATTTTTCTTCATGTCCGTTTTTATCAAAGAAATATTTTTTACTTAGGATATTTTTCTAATGGAGAAGCAGAACATTACTTCCTTTCATTTATTTTTGGTACAAAAAAAAAAAAAAAAAAAAAAAAAAAAAACTGTTATTCTACATTCAATCTAAAGAAAAATGGAAAAGTACATAAAATAAACTCTAAAGGCGAATCGATAGGGCCACAAAAAATTTGTTCGTAGAGAGTATATAGCCTTAGACAAAAAATTCTCTTTTGAAAATTGCTCTACGGGTCTTTAATGTCTTTGAGACGGAAAACAGGTTTCCGTCTTACACAGATGTAGTCTTACAAATAAAGTCTCCTTAAAGCTCATACTCAGCATATTTTGAACAAAAATGTAATGAAACTGCTTACGTATGAGGATCAGCTAGATTTAGTGGCGGAATTCTAGTAGAAAGTCTGCAAAAAAGTAAAATACTTTCAAATATTTTGCGCGGAAAGACGAACGCTCCAGGAGGTTTGGCGAGCTATACCTTTCACTCCAAATGCAAGCAATTTTAATGCATTTGGAAATTGCTGTTTAAACGAATGTTTAAATTCACATTACTTATTGAATTCACACTTAAACGAACGGACATTTTATTTTTTTCCTAAAATTTTATATAATATACACAATTTACGACTTCCTGGAGTTATTTAATTTTCCGCGGTTTCACAGGCTGGATAAATTTTAAATGCACTTTAAAAGTGCCTGTCTGATTAAGAAAGCTCGCTTATACATTTCTATAGTGAATAAATCGTTATTTCGATGGTAACAATGCTATTTTCTTATATCCAATACTAACTATATCGAAGTTAAAATGACAGTCATTAGAATTGCACCTTAATTTTGAGTTTTAAGTACCTTTAAACAATTAAAAGTTTGTTCTAAATCGTCATTAAACGATAGTTACATCTCATTATATGTACATATAAATGTATATGATAAATCGGTAGTTATAAAACTGTATTTATTTATGTAAAACTTTCCTATATAATATGAAGAGTAGAAAAGGTTTTTCCTTTAAGAGTATATTTATCATAAAAGAGTAATTTTTAAAATTTCATTATGTCGCCAACCAGCGATAAATCTCAAAAAATATTCTGTTCAAATAGAACTGTTCATCCTTTTTTACCTATGCTATATCGCTGTTACGCCAAACTTTTTTTTATAAACATTTATATCCTCACGAGAAGAACATCCTGTAATTCTTTTTCGTATTTTTCTGAGTGTGTGCTTATGGTGAAGTTCCTTCATAGACGGCGTTTACTGTATCTTCCATGTAAAATTGGAGTTATCACTGTTTTTTTTTTTTTTTGCATTTTTTAAAACCTAACCTATAATACAGCAGAAGCTAAAACAACAGGCAGAAATTAAATTCATGCTTCCCTTAAAAATCCCTTTCGACGATGTTCATGTTTTCTTCAACGGAAAATGTTCACCTTTTGGCTGTAAAGCATTTCTTCTGGTGTATAATATTTTTTGCACATAACAATATCAGGGTAAACTTAAAAGGTTGGAAATTGCTCGTCAAACGCGGCAAATGAGGTGCGTTCGTACAATAACTAGTTTTATAATTATTTTTTGCACCCATATTGTACGGAATGTATATTTTTTTGCACTTCATAAGTGCATAGTCTGTAACATCAGTAAATGCACTTGCAATAATTTTTTCCCATTGGCCTTAATGTAACGCAAAACTTTTGACTGTCTCTGTAATTAAACTATACACCGATTTTCATAAAATTTGAAATGGCTCGACAAAATTCTGCAATAATTATATATTTAAAATTTCAGACCATTCGGAAGGCTGTAACATCATTAAAATGCACTTGCAATAATTTTTCCCATTGGCTGTAAAGGAAAGAAAATTTTTGACTGTCCCTGTAATTAAAGTATACATGCGATTTTCATAAAATTTGAAATGGTTCGAAAAAATTATGCAACAATCATATATTTAAAATTTCAGATCATTCGGTTGGGTAGTTTTTGCTCTGTTATATGCGGACAGACAGACGAACGGACAGACGGACGGACAGACAGACGGACTGAACGACGACTGTACGTGCTACGTATTTAGATAAGTATACGTATTTGTTTAAGTAAAATGCATGTTGACATACAGAACTGACATGCATGAATAAATTAGATGAGTAAATTACTTAAAATAATTGCATCTTTAATTAATGATGGGAATTACCTAAAACACAAATTTTCTTTGTGTGCCACGTTTTATCTTAAATCACACATACATTAACGTCCGAATTTATTTATTTAATTATTAAAGGTACATATATATGAAGAGAGACTTGAACACAATTAATACAATAATCCAACAGGAGTGAAAAATTAGCCGGAGCCAGGATCCGAACCTTGATCCTCAGCGTACCGTGCTGTTGCTTTACCACTAAACTACCCTGCCGATATCCTATCCCCGGAATTTCTCACTCCTGGTATTTCATGGTAGCCACAGAACCATATTGGGGAACCTCATCGGTCGGCAACCGCACGACCTACGATAACGGAAAATAATTGATATTTTCCGTTTAAAAGTATTTAATGTACCTTAGTACCTTATAAATATATCTATAAATCATCAGATACTTTGAAAAATTGCTTTTATTTTTAGACTCGTCTTAAAACAGTTGTCTAGCGGATATTCCGTATTGCACGACACACTATCTTGAAATATATAACATCTTCACTCGAGAACAAGATAGCATAGAAGAAAAAACCAACTAATACAACAACAACTATAACTGTTCAACTTTACACTGAACTTGGTTAACATAACTGACAATTAGATTTTGTAATTAATACAAATTAAAGAAAAATTACCTGCAAAATTTGAAAATAAAATTTTGTTTCTCCTTGTCGCCCAACAACACAACTGACTGGGTATCCAAACAGAACTGATATAACACATCATAGAAGTACTAGGAAGTCGAATGGCCGAATCACTCTTTGCTGCAACACCGTATGCACCAGATATTCACGTATTCCATATTACCAGAAAATTCCGTAATACTCAAACTTCTCCTACAGATATTATGGGACGCAGAGCTTTAAATGTGTGTTTAAACAAATCTCAACTTTTATATTAAATATTAATCAAACTGTACTAGCATTTTTTTATTTGTTTTTAAATTGTACAGATATTTTAATGCACAAGATCATAAACTTTGATGTCTCTAAACGAGTAAGAGAAAAGAAGATTTTAAAGACGACGGCATTTACTAGGTTTACGTATTTCTCTTTAAATTTTCATTCCATTGCCTACTGATTATTCCTCTATATATTCATTAATTACCCTTTATATTTACATTATCTATTCTTTATTTCTATATTAATTCCTATATTAAACTTTATCTTTAAAATATATATCCTTTATTTCTATATTATTTCGTATATTACCCTTTACTTCTATATTAATTTGTATATTATTTAATTCTATTTTCAATGAGATATGTGTCTATACTCCTAAATCGTTACTATTACTAATTTTTAATGCAAGGTAAACATATTTACTTATTTTTTATATGCATATGTAGAATTTTACATAATAAATCTAATTAAATACCTTACTTATATTAAGTATATAACATCAATTATATATGTAATTCACTATATACATTTGCATGTAGAGAATTGTGCTTACTTCTAAAATGTACGATATCTTATAAAAGTTATTTTCAATTCCTCATAAAACAACAAAAATAGATTCGAGGAACGTTCTCATCATTTTTCAGCGGAAAAATGCATTTCAGCGAATTTATCTCAGCAAAGAAGAAAATGCATTTAATATAAAATAAGAATCAAGCTGCAACAAATGAAAATCAGCAAGAAAAGCAGTTGATGTTTTTTATGCTGACTCAATCTTTCTTTTTCGTTTTAAGTAGATGGATGATTATTTAATTTTTGATGAATGCATTATGATACTATGTTTTGTGAATTAATAAGATTCATGATTTTCGTTCAAATGCCTCTAGGCATGCGTATATTTGTGAATGAATATTTTATGAAATATTTATTTTTTTAAATAATTTATATTACAAAAAGTTCTGTTTATACAGGGTGTTCACTCTCAACGGTGTCCAATGGCTAATTCCAGAAACACAAAGAAAACACAGGAGCAAATTATGATCTTTTTTGTTTACCTGTATTTTTAACTATACTGTTTAGTAAAATAATCTAAACATTTTGGAAAATTATTTCAATAATATTCTCTTACACATCTGAATTTTATTATTGCCTAAATCTTATTATTTGTGGCGCTTGCTTTCTCTGTGTTTGATGTTGTGATTACATTAACATGTTTTTTTTTAAAATGTGATTGACATTCCATTGCATTGACTCTTCCATTATATCCCGAATGATATACAGCTCATATTCAAAATATTAGAATAATTACTTTTTTTTTTACAAATTGAAAATATCGTTTAGTAATTTAATGTCTTTTAATGCAAATATGCAAACGATATTTTTATTAAGAACTTATTCCTGATTAAACTTATTTATTATCTTAAAATTAATATCATTTTTGAAAAGATTAATTGAAAAAAATATTTTTAAAAGTCAAAATATTATAATATTTATTCAAGTTGTTCAAAATATTAGAATATTTCACATTAATACTCCTTTAATTATCTCCAATTCATAACTGGTGGCATCATTGATTAAATACAGAAGATTTTATTTAAAATAAGTATTCTTTTCTCGGTTTGTTTGTTTTTCGTCTTAAAATGGGTCCTGTGAGTGATATTCCGGAATCTATTAAACTTCGTATGGTTGATTTGTATCGGAACGGTAAAAATCAAAGTTATATAGTGAATTATTTACATTGTTCGCAATCAAGCGTTAGTAAAATACTAAGACAATATTTAAAAAATGGAATTTTTTTAAATAATTGCCCAAATGGCGGCCGAAAACCAAGAGCATCTGCTAGAGATGACAGGAAACAGAAGCGTATAGTTAAGAAAAACCGTTTTAAAAGTGTGCGATTCTTGCACCGAAAATGGAAAGAAGAAGTTGAAGTTTCTACGTCGACGGCATTAAGACGTCTCCATAAATTTAAGTTTGAATCTCGTGTATCGAAAACAAAACATCTGATAACTGCAAAACAAAAGTATATAAGATTTAATTGGTGTAAGCCAAGACGTTTATGGAGCAAAGAAGATTGGGAAAATATATTATTTAGTGATGAAAATATGTTTTGTGTTTCATATGGTAATCAAGGTATCCGAGTTTGGAGAATGAAGCAAGAAGCATTTGATAAAGAATGCCTTAAATGTTGGCATTAAATTTGCTGCTAGTGTCATGGTTTGGTGTTATATGAGTGCAGAAGAGCTTGGAAAGTTATGCATCGTCTTACGAAACGGTTAATTCCCAGATATATCAAGAAATTATGGAATATTACATGATTCCATCATCAGAAGATTTATTTGAAGATGATTTCATCTTTCAACAAGATTTAGCGTCACCGCATACCTCGGTATCAACTAAGAAATGGTTCCAACAAAGCATCATTAAGGTACTTCCTTGGCCACCAAACTCACCAGGTCTTACTCCCAACAAAAACTTACGGTGTATAATGAAGAAAAAACTCCATGAAAATCCTCCTTCAAGTAAAACTGAGTTAGTGGCACGTACAATCTCTGTTTGAGCTAATATTGATATAAATGTTTGTAAACACCTTGTATATAATATGCAAGATCGATTGTACGCTGTTATGAAAGCTAAATGGAATGCTACAAAATATTAACTACCATTTACTATTCATGAGTTAAATATTGTTGCGTAAAATAAAATACTCTGATATTTTGAACCAATCTAAATTTTATTCTAATATTTTGATGTGTTTCAGAAAGCTGTATACCTAATTTATTGTACTGTATTTCATATTTTGTAAATATTAAAATCTTATCTAAACATTCCAGATTTAATTTATAAGAAATGTAATTGCATTTACTTAGTATCAAAAATAAATAAATGAAAAATAACTTTTTCTTTTTACCTTTTGTCAATTATTCTAATATTTTGAATATGAGCTGTACAATGTCTATTTTTTATAGTATTACCATAACTGATTGTCTACTTTATTAAGAAAATGATCGGTAAGAGATAGTTCAAGTTAAAATAAAATAAACTTTATAAAGAAATTAAATTTCAAAACTGTTTATTACCTATTTTCTTAATGTATATGAAAATTGCAACAGAATTTGTAAAAAGTAATAAAATATTTTTTACTTGAGAGTTACCATTTAAAAAACATTCAATTTTGCTTTAAAAGTAGTTTATAAAAAAAATCTATCATTTTCTGTTCTTATATTTTTCTTATCAAATATGTAAATTTAATAATGTAGAGTTAGCTTTTATTACATTTTACGAATTTTTACTTTTATAAAATAAAAGAGAAAATTATCTTAACCTCTAACTGATGTTGCCGTTCTCACAGACCGCTACTTTTTTCTAATTTTTATAGCTTGACTTGTAATTTTCTGTTTAACTACAAACACTACCGAAATTTTGTTTCGTTTGGAACTTTAGTATTATCACCCTAGACTTTTTAATAGGGGAATTTTAATTATAACACCGCTGTACAAAAAGTTCAGTACAAAAACAACATCCTTTGATTTAATCCCGCATTTTATCCATCTTTCGATGGAGCAGACTCACAGACAGCTTCACACTAGTTATGTGATAATTTCTGTTAACATCAGTTAAAGGTTAACACAGGTAAATTTATTAGGCGATGAGAAACATATTGTTTATGTGTTCCAGCCATAAATATTAGGCTGCGACAATATAACACATGTATACAAGCACGCGTAAAAATGGTTCAGAAATCAATTTTTTTTCAAAATTAGTGAGTAAGATAATGCTTCTGAGGATTTAACCATATGTCAAATAGTCTAAAATTTTTAATTTATAAGTTCATTGAACCAAAATCTGGCAAAACATAAATGTGACAATGATCTTCTACCTAATATCTTAAAGGAAGAATGTATATAAATGATATATAATAAAATAGACTAAATTCGGAATCAAAACACGAAACATTTCATTGAATTTTTAATTTCTCTTTTTTCCTATTAAGCTATATTGCGTTAATTATGGAGCGCGTCCGTAACTCTATAAATGTGGTGAATAACTCGGATGCAAATTCACAAACACTCAACGTCCTAGCGCGCTTGACGGCAACACCTGTAGCCAAGCGCTTTGGCGAAAAAATGAAAATCGACGAGCATACGTGCGTGATGCATTCTGTTTGTAGTACCGTAGTTCGAAGTTTGCATGTGATAATATTTATATCCATTTTATATTAATACATTGGATACGCTTACAAAGTTCAAAGAGAGTTTTTTTTCTTTTTTTCCCCCTTACAGGTTAATTCAGTCTACCCAAGTTGTATTATTGATTATACAGACTCGAATATTGTTGATGTCACAATAAGGTTACCGTTACAAAGTCAGGAAGACGCTGAAAATTTTAACCTGCACGTTTCTAGCTTTAATAAGGTGCAATAGTTGAAACAGTAGTTGACATAGTTAATTAAGTTAGATCAACATAGTTAAAAAGTATTTACGAACTCGGTTTGTCATATAAGTTTTGGGGGTTTACTATGGAATGTTCTTTATTGAAAATAAATGTGTAGCATTTACGGTTAGTTTACAGGGAAACTTAGAATTCCTATTCATACGGTCTGTGGTAGAAAAATCGATTGCTGTGTATTTTATTTTTATTGATATCACATTATTTTAAACATGTCGAAATTTATATAGATATGAGGTGTACTGCCATACGCTAAGTTTAGAATAGTGTGTGCGTAGAATTTATCGTTCTTTTACAGGAACACACACACAGAAAAAAATACTACAATACTCCTTGAACAATAATTGGACGTACGTTTTCAATTGTGGTACACGTTTTTTATTTATTGTTATTATTTTTTTTCATTTTACCTTGTGTGTATATATATATTCTACAGATTATTTACAGGGTTGTACAAAAATCTCAAGTACACTTTCGTTTATTGGCAGAATGTTTTAAAGGGGATTTTTCAACTATGTTAAACGTTTAACTGAATTTACTTTTACCATACTATGTAGTATACATACAAATTTATACATCATATGCAGCGACTGCAAAAAAAAAGAAGAAAAAAATGTTGGATAATTTTCAGACTGTTGATGGTAATTGCAGAAATTGGGTGTTCAAATGCGTCATGTGTTTTTCAAATTATTTATTTAGATATCAACTTTCAGCAAAATAAATTGTGAAATTTTTTTACAGCATTCTGAATGTGTTGAAATATGTTTCATAATCTATGCTGGACACATGATTTTTCGTTCTTGTTTATTTTTGAATAATTTTCCAAAAATAAAAGATTTATTTTTGTACAGTTTGTTAAACACTGGTAGTATGGAATACATTCTAAGGGAATAATACAGAACTGCAAGAATACCACAAATTCAATAATGAGAATGGTTGAATTTTTACTTTTTCAAATTCACCATAATTAAGTACAAATTTTAATTTTTTTAAAATAAATTTGATAGTAGTTCATAAACGAAAGAGTAACTGATCATTCCATTAATGGATACTTGTCTTAAACTCTTTCAATTAAATGCAATTTTGTAAATGTACAGTCGTGGAAAAAAAAAGTAAACACCCCCTATTAACTCTTCAACAAATTATCGTAGACGGAAGTTACTGGTACCAAACGAATGGAAGTAAAGTGTACTTTTAAATGATGTATATAAAATTTGCTTAGGGGGCCATCTACATATAAAAACGAACCCAAACCTAATTTTTTTTCAGTGGCAATACCCCATTTTAACAAGATATTTCAAATCTTCGGTTCAAACTATGCCTAGACACCAAATTTCAAGTCATTTGAATGATAAGGTTTTGAATTATAAACATTCTAAATTTAGCGCTTCTAATGTTAAATTGCATTTTCATGTTTTTATCTATATCTCCTAGAATTATGCTCCTAATGTGCTAATTTTTTGTGCAGCAATAATACTAATGTGCCCAAACATAAATACGCTGAATTTGCAATTTTTATAATTTTATGATATAAATTATGAATTATGAAATTAATATTCGAAAAAATTATGAATTGCTACCCACAATTTTTTTGATGGATTTATATTTATTAAGTCTTGCTTTATCAAAATCCAAAATTTCACATTTTTCTTCCAAATAGTTTTCAAATTATGCTTAAAAAATGGCAAAATGATGGTTTCAGGGGCCGTCTATGATGGAAGTGAGTAGACATTTTGAAATTTATTCTGCCGTACTGTAATCTAACACGCTTCATTGACTCCTTGAGTGGTGCTTAAGGTGCCTTGATCAAGGAAGTGGCTCTCTTGGTTAACAATAGAGTACCGAACTTCAATTTGGATACAGCCCTTAAAATACGCTCGTTTTAAAATAATTAATTTCTCGGAAACTTATGGTACGAATTGCATAAAAATTTGTTTTTAGGCTAATTGAAGGATGTAGAGTTCATTTATGCTGTCAAAATTCCGTATTGCTTTTGAAAAAAACAAAGTTATGGTTCGTTTTAATATGTAGATGGCCCCTTAAGCAAATTTTATATACATCATTTAAAAGTAGACTTTATTTCCAATCGTTTGGTACCAGTAACTTTCTTCTACGATAATTTGTTGAGGGGTTAGTAGGGGTGTTTACTTTTTTTTCCCACGACTGTGCATAAAAATCGAAGTAAAATTTAAAGTTTTCAATTACTATGAAAACAAATTCCAACAAGAATGGATAAATTAACAACAAAACCAACAATAAAAACGTTATAGCATACAAGGAGGAGTTATGAGAAAAACATTAATAAAAGCTAAATTTTTATTTCCTATTTCTTATGAACCACAAACTTTGAGGGGTGTTGGAGTCTATTTTTGGATATTTTTAACCTGTTATCAATCAGCAACAAAGAGCTTAACTTAGGATACTCTAAACTAATAAATAAGATAATTATAGTGAATTTTTATTTATGTATGGTGGTCATTTAAAAAAAAAGGCCAAAGTTATAGAGTGGGTCTATAAGATTAAATATATCCTTTGTTCACAATATATATACATGTATATATTCCGCAAATACTTTACTCAGGAGATGATTGGTGTAATGTATTTAGTGTGCTCATACTAGATGGAAGCACATAGTACGTACAAAACTCCATAAATAAATAATTTAGCTTGGAGGGAAAAAAGTCCAACTTACAGAACATTTATCTGGAAGATTACATACTTACCTTGTTCATAATTCATATATAATTATTCAGACGATGAAAAAAGCATATATTATTTCGCCTTGTATTATGCAAGTATTCCATAAACCAAAAAATACGCGGTCAGATTTCAAAATATCGAAGGTCGAAATTAGCTTCAGACTTGCATGCGCGACGAAGTTCATTTGGCCCTTGACTACAGAGTTTGGCCTCAAGCGCGCTGGGACGTTGAGTGATTTGGAATTTGCAATCCGGAAACAGGAATCGTATAACCATAAGTCAAATAGCCTAAAATTTTTAATTTATAAGTTCATTGGACCAAAATCTGGCAAACCCTAAATATGACAATGTTCTTCTACCTAATATCTTAAAGGCTGCGACAATATAACACATATATGGATCAAATAACGGTATATGGGGCATTCTCACAATCTTTTGACTTTCATGTCCCTGAATAATAATTTTTATTTTAATACATTTTTGTGTGTGTGTGTGTGTTTTTTTTTTACATACTGGGAAACATCCCATTGCATGATTGCATAACAATATTAACGAGATAAATAAGTTTTGGACGATGTTGGGGGTCCAAATACCAGGAAAACTCCTACACTGTCCCCTGTCCCTCATGCTGATTTTTAAGTTTGGACATGTCTGTATAAAATTGTTTCAATAAAAGTAATTCAAAATATTTTTTTACTGAAACTGAGAGAATTGTTTTATATAAATATGTAGCAAAAAATTAAACTGCACACATTTTTACGATTGATATTATTTTTTGAACTCTGTCCCTGGGTTTATCATTCTTACCGTCCCTCTTGCTAAACTTATAGAGAAAATCACTTCAGATGTAACCACAGAATTTTTTTCAAATTTTTTTCTGATGCAGAAGTATGCTAGAGAAAGAATGTCTAAAATTCTTTGACAGAAAAGTTACTGCAGAATATAAATCAGCATTTAAATATCAATTTCAAGATCGTGGCTTTATTGATAGTTTTACCGCCCCCAAGATTTATTCCTGCACTTTTCGAGGTAAATTTAAAAAAAAAAATGAATTTAATCCAATGTTAACAACTGTTTCTTAAAATCAATGAACACTGGGGCTATCACTTAGTCTTAACATGATTTGCCTAAAAATAGGTGTCAATTTTCCTTATTGTTGCATCCTTACCGTCCCCCTTTGTCCGATTTCGTCCCTTTTTTCCTATACCATCCCCTTTTTTTACCTTACCGTCCTTTCCTTAACACCCCTTTAAGACAATGTTATACAAAAATTCTGTATTAAAAGTACTACATTTTTATTATTTCTTATTTGTATGTCCTGTGGGTACTATGCAAATAAGTAAAAATAATAAGTAAAAATTTAGAAGAAAAAAAAATGTTATAGTGGTAAAATAGTAAGAAAAATTAAACTCGCAAGTTTAACTTAAACCTGAGTTACATAAAAAAAAATTCGCTGCTGACCATTTTTTCTTTATTTTGAATCATTAAGGCATTCCTCTATGAGATTAAAATGTTATTTTAGCATGTTTAATTTCACCAGATTTTTATTCTCGAAAGTCAAAAGATTTTGAGAATGCCCCATATACGCCAAGGTCCCGAACTTCTGTTTCATCTAGCGAGTGTGGAAGTGGAAAAAAGCGATACGTTTTTAGATTATAATTCTTGTATAATTTGCCTACTTATTTTCGAGATTTTTTTTCAGAGATCTATTAGCGACAAATTGTATCCGTCAAATGCAGAGAGACATTCAGTGTACTTAAGTATTTACATATGCTATCATGCATCATATATGTTACACACATAATACCACATGTGTTCATGTAGCATTTTCATATGTTGTTTTAAAACTATATTTAAATGCGAATTTCAAATCATTGAAGGTTTGTTAAATGTATAAATTAGGAATTTCCATATGACCATGCACCACAAAACATCCCTTGTCTTCGTATTGCTATTAGTGTTTTAAATAATTAAAGAAAAATACAAGTCTTTAAAAATGTAATAAAAAATAATGTAATAATAGTAGAGTCTTTTTAAGCAAGGCGTAAAGACACAGGACGACTAGATGATATTCAACATCCATATGTTTGAAGCTTTAAAAATTCTTGTGTAGATTGAAAACACTTAAATTTAAAATGGAATTAAAAAATCTGGCATTTTCCCATTAAATCGGTGTGCTTCACCAGAATTGTATTAATTTCCCAATACAGCTCTTTCTGTACAAATGCAGAAAGACGATAAAATAAATTTAAAAAAAAATTATACATACCCATGAGTGACTCGACTGATGAAAGGTTAGTTGAGCATTATCATTCCTCTCAATGAAATAATTCTAACCGATTATATGCATGTTAATGAATCAACTATTAATGATGATCATTTCTATTATAAAGGACCATGATTCTCCTGATTTTGACGCTAATAATTATTTAAGAACCATTGCTAATGAGGACTTAATAACTAATGCTGCCTTTTCTGTCAGCACACGTTTTCATATTCAACAGAGTAAGATGTAGCAATATTATTTCTGGAGTCGTGTATGATGTTCCTGATCAATCCCTTTGAATATTGGATATAAATTCTTAGAATATTTCGAATGTTTTAAAGCTATCAATATATATTTATAATAACTAACGGAGAAAATCTGGTCAGATTCTATTCAAGAACAGTAGAGAGTGCAAACAGAATCCCACTAATTCAAATCTCTTTCTGAAACAGCTGTTTTTGATAATTGTTTTATCAACAAATCAAAATCCAACCAAAAAGCAAAACGCAGCGAGATTGAACTTTGCGGAATGCTTAACAACCTAAGCAAAAAATGTAAAAAATAAAAATGTGCGGTGTTTAAGAAAGAAAATGCAATAACATCGAAATTTACTAGTCAAGTTGTTGCCGCCGTCAATTTGACGGCAGCAATACTCACGGACATGTTTTTGCGTTATAATATAAGCAGAGATATCCTCCTGAGACCTCGCGTCCATTCTATTGGACATTTTTATTTTTCATGTAAAATACTTAATTTCAGTTGGAACATCTAAATACTTGCTGTCCATTATACTAGATAGACTAGTGCTGCTATCTGTATGCCGAAATAATAAAAAAAATTGCAACTAAATATGTATTTTAATAATTTGAAAGTGGCAGGTAACAATAGAAAGACTGTTGAAGGTAAGCAGACAGTTTGAACGCTATTTTTTTTTACATTTTTCAAAAGTATTTTGATATTAATGCAACATACATCTAATGTTAAGTGTTGCCTCAATGAAATGGCATAGCAGTTTAAGTAATCTAATGTATATTTTAGAAAATAAACAACTTTTTTTTTTAATGTCCATTCAATTGGACGTTGGGTCTTTATCAGTTGTTTTTATTCATATTAGACTCTTTATGTATGCTGAAGAGAGGCATTAATTTTTACTTAAAAATCAACACAGTATTGAAACAAATAGTAGATACAGAAGTAGATAATATATATTCTTAAATAAATAAATAAAAATTAAATATTATCCTAAAAATGTATAATTTTACTGATAAAATGCTTGTTCTAAATCAGTACATTGTTAAATTTTGGATTTCAGTGATTTCTTTCTTCTTCTTTTTTTTTTTTTTTTTTTTTTTTTTTTTTTTTTGTGCAGCATTTGGTAAATATACATAATTAAGACTTTATTATGTTTTATTCTTATTCATAACTATTTTTGGTAATATTTTTCTGTTAGTATACTATTCATAATTTACTTAATAAATTTAATTATATTTAATTAGCAAAAATCTTTAAGAAAATGTAATTAAAGATAACGGTATAAGATTCTAAATAAACTCATTTTGATTTATTTTAAATTTCTTCTTGGCATTTAATGCCAATTGTGGTAGCTGTGCCCCTATTTATTATCATTATTGTAACAAACAAATCACTGGTGTTGAGAAAAGTTAAAAACCAAACCAAAATGTTATTAAATTTTTAATATTATTATTAAATTGCTCATTACGTTTCTTAGATAAAATACACTTTTTCTATTTGATGATGCAAAAATTGAATTTATGTGATATTTGGAAAAGACGTATAAACGATAAAAACACACTTCTGATGTCAACAAAGTTTGTAGTGATAGAAATTGGAACTTGACGCTAAAAATCTGGTTTTTGAAACCTATGTAGCGATCTCATATTATTTGATACGCATAAAATAAAAATGTAAAATAAGTAAGCATGAAATGCAATTTGTATTTGTATGTTCGTTTAACTGTAAAAAATAAATGCAATGTTTTTATATTATTTTACTCTTCTTAAGTTGTTTATAATTAAATTAGTTAATTTAATCGAATTTAACCAGAAATAAAAATTTAAAGAAAATATAACTGAAGATAATAATTTAAGATTATAAATAAACTGCATTTTATTTCTTTTTAATTTCTTTCGGCATCCAAATCTCAATTGTGATAACCGTGCCCCTAACTTTATATGTTTTTTTTTTTTAAACTTTTATTGATGTGATGGATTTTTTTTTTAAATTCCTTTTTAAAAAACTATTTAAAAAGTCACTAAATTGATTTATACTTTTCAAATAAATCTCATCCAAAAATACTTTCTCCCTTTGATAATGAAAAAATTAAAATTTAAAAATATTTACGGGTGGTGTATGAACGATAAAATCCCATTTATAATGAAAGAAAATATAAATAACAGAAGATAATAATTTAAGATTATAAATAAACTGCGTTTTATTTCTTTTTAATTTCCTTTTGGCATCCAAATGTCAATTATGATAACCGTGCCACTAACTATTTATAATTTTATTTAGAAAAAACTTTTATTGGTGTGATAGATTTTTTTTTTATTTGTAAAAAAAGAAAAAAAACTATTTAAAAATCGCTAAATTGATTTATACTTTTCAAATAAATCTCATCCAAAAATACTTTTTTTATTCTTTGATAATGAAAAAACTATAATTGTGCAATATTTAAAGGTCATGTATGAACGATAAAAACACATTTATAATGAAAGAAAATTTTGCAATTAAGATTTTTTCATTCAGAATCATGTAATTCAGTAATATGGTTTTTACAGGACTAAGACCCGATGTCCATTATATTGGACACGCCAAAACTCTATATATTTTTTAGTTTAAAAAATAAAGGAATATATATAAAGTTTTTTAGCCCCATAAAGAGCCTTAATCCTAAAAATGGTAAAATTTGTGCGAAAAATGCGAGCTTGGGTGTCAAGAGGATATACGCTCTGAAGAACCTATGTACTTAATTATTAATTTCATTTCTAAATACATATTTGAGTAAATTGAGTACCAATCTAAATGGGTCCTCCAATGCATGTAATATTTACATCTAACCAGTTTTGTTTAAATAAAAATCGTAATGCCATCCTGTAACTACCTATTTGAGATATTAATTTAAGAATCTATGCAGATTATAACTATCATTCTAATTATCGGGGAAAACAATGTTAGTCACAGATAGTAAGATCGTAGGTGTTCATTCTTCTTTCTTTTACGAGGTCGACTTTTTTGCCGTTCTTCTTCCTTTACTAATCTTCATTTTTTTCAACGGATTTTCATATTGTTTACCCTTTATACTTGTCTTTAACTGTGTTTTTCAAAGGATTAAACATTATTTTTGCCTTTGATTAAACATTACAAAATCATAGTAACTTCTCAATTTAATAAATTTACTGTCCTCGTAAATTTCAAACCAATTGACTATCAGCGTACTTCCTGCTTTCCTTTGGGTTGAATTAGACTCTCATAATATCATAAATATGAAATAAACGTTATTGTGAAAAAACTTTAGTTTATATTTGTCATGTTTGTATTTCAGTTGATTAACTATGGATGGCAGCATCAAAACTTTCTTTCTTCCGATAATTCTTTTCCAGAGAATTCTCTTCTGTTTCCTTTTGTGTAGTCATGTGACCTATGTATGTAAGTGTTGTGTTTGTTTGTGAAGTACATATTAAATGTTTAAATGTCTACCAGCGACCTCGTTATTCAGAGTTATCTTAATTATTATTAGTTAATTACCCAATATATATTATAAATGGCGACGTTGGAAAATAAAGGTGGTAATTTAACCAGAAAAAGTTTAATGAAAATGATAATCGAACCGGTGAAAATGGCTATATTTCTGGTTTTCAATATTCTACGATTCGGTGGAATACTACAATGCTTTAGTAATACTTCATAGTCTTCTACACTATTTACGGCGTTGGTAAGTGATATTACATTTACTTTTACATTGTTACATGCTTTTGCTACGTTTAATAAAGTAAAATGTTTTCCTACTTTAAAGAATTTGATGAAAAAGTGGAAAGTTTCACAACGTACGTGAAACGACTGGAACAAAATTTCATTCTGCATGATATAACAGAGCAGAAGAAAGTTCCTGCTATTTTAGCATTGATAGGACCAAAATTATATGGTTTATTATGTGATTTATGCTTACCTAAGAATTGTGAATCTTTAAAATATAATGAAATTATTGACATTCTGCATAAACACTTAAGCCCCGCCCCCAATAAATTCATTGAGAGAATTAAATTTAGAAAATGTTTTCAGAATGAAAATGAATCAATTCAAGATTTTGCTGCTAGATTAAAAAAAGGGTACGGTCTTTTGTGCATTTACTGGTGATACTCTAAATGAAAATTTACTGGAACAGTTTTTGCGCGGTCTGAAAAATTAAAATATTCAGAATAAATTGATAACTCAAGTTCATGATTTAAATTTCGAAAAAGCTGCTGAGAAAGCTTTACCTTTATATAATGTAAATATTGAAATTGCTGAAATTAAGCATAAAAATTTCAATATAAATAAAATTTCCAGTACGAAAAATATACAAAACAAGAAATTACAAAATTGTTCTCAAAAGCAGATTGTCAACAATCATGTAAATTATACACATTCTGACATGAATAAAAATAAGTTAAAATGCTATCGATGTGGAAATGCCTCTCATTTAGCAAATTCATGCAGATTTATAAATGTAACTTGCAAGGCCATTTAAGCAACGTATGCAGAAGTACAAATTCTCAAAAACAGGTTAATTATTTAAATACTGTAAATGTTTTATCTGTTAAGTATGATAAAGGCCCATACCCATCCAAATAAGTTGTCTGTTTTCATTGAAAACAAGGCTAGAGCTGATGTGGAATTAGATACTGGAACCGGAATTTCTGCTGTTCCTTTAATAAGATTTCGCAGAATTTTTCCTTATCATAAAATGTTTCCTCCAGATGTTCAGTTTAAAACTGCAACTGGTGAAATTTTCAAACCTGTAGGTTATGTTGAAGTAAATGTTACTTATGAAAATAAAACTAGAAAGGTAAAGTTGTATTTGATAAAAGAAGATAATTTTCCATTATTATTTGGTAGAAATTGGGTATCTGAATTTGATATTTTTCCACATAATTTAAAATCAGTATATGTGAATGAAGTTGTAAAGTATTCTCATAAATTATAAGGTTTGCTACAGGAATTTTCTGATTTATTTACTGATAAGGCTGGGGAGATAAAAGGCTTACAGGCAGAACTTTATCTTGAAAAAGATGCTACACCCATATTTTGCAAAGCTAGGACTGTCACTTATGCACTACGTGCAGCAGTCAATGATGAATTACAAAGATTACAAGACGCAGGTATTATTAAACCAGTTACAAACAGCAAGTGGGCAACTCCTATAGTTCCAGTGGTTAAGACTAATGGGAAAATTCGTTTATGTGGTGATTTTAAAGTAACATTAAATAAATTTCTAAAAGTTGAAAAATATCCTTTACCTAAAATAGAAAATATGTTAGCTACATTAGGTGGTGGTGTACATTTTACAAAAATTGATTTAAATCAAGCTTATCTTCAGTTACCTGTAGATGAACAATCACAAGAATAAATACACCATAAATACACCAAAAGGATTATTCCAATTCCTTAAGTTACCCATGGGTCTTGCTAGTTCTCCTGCTATATGGTAAAGAAAAATTGAGCAAATTTTAAGAGGAATTGAGGGAGTTACAATTTTTATAGATGATATTGGGGTTACAGGTGAAACAGATGAAATTCATTTAGAAAGATTGAAGCAAGTATTAGAAAGATTAAGGGAATATAACATTAGGATAAATAAAGAAAAATCATTCTTTATGGCAGATGAGATTACTTACTGCGGTTATAAAGTTGATAAACATGGTATTCATAAAGCACAAGATAAAATTGAAGCAATTTTAAATGCTCCAAGACCAGTAAATGTATCTCAGTTTAAAGCTTTTCTAGGCTTAGTTACATATTATGCTAAGATTGTACCAAACTTATCTACTATTACAAATCCTTTGAATAATTTGCTTAAGAAGAATGTTAAATTTCATTGGTCTTATAAGTGTGAACAAGCATTTATAAGTATAAAAAAAGAAATTACTTCTGACAGGGGTTTTACTCACTTTAATCCTAAGTTACCTTTAGTTTTAGCTACTGATGCTTCTCCTTATGGTATCTCTGCAGTTCTTTCGCATATGATGCCAGATAACACTGAAAAGCCTATTGGGTTTGTGTCCAGAACTTTGACTACTGCAGAAAAACGGTATAGTCTAGTTGATAAAGAAGCATTAGGGATTATATTTGGCGTGAAGAATTTTTTTCAATATTTGTATGGCAACAGGTTTATCTTATTTACTGAAAGTAAACCTTTAGTGTCTATTTTTTCTCCTTCTAAAATTATCCCTGTTTTATCGGCTGCTCGAATGCAACGATACGCAATTTATTTACAAACGTTCCAATATGATATCCGTTATAAAAAAAAAACTACTGGTCACGGAAATGTTGATGCTCTTTCACGACTTCCTTTACGTAGTGAAGATTTACCTCAACAATTAAATTCGAATGATGCAATTGATGAATCTGAACTGCTTTAAATTAATCAACTCTTTATCTTACCATTAACTTCGAAATCTATTGCTTCAGCTACAAAATCTGATCCCCTTTTACGTCAAATTTTTCATCACCTCATTTCTGGTTCTGAAATTCCTAAAAATTTACTTTTTGGTGGTAAACAAGAAGAATTCACTCTTCAACACAGTTGTATTTTAAAAGGATGTAGGTAGTTATCCCAGAAATTCATAGAAACCAAATCTTAAAAGAATTACACTTTGGCCATTTTGGTATAGTTAAAATGAAGTCAAGCCCGTAGTTTTGTATGGTGGCCAGGTATAGACCAAGATATTGAAGATCTTGCACGAAATTGCACTACTTGTGTAAATTTGAAAAATAATCCTCCCAAAGTTGATACACATAATTGAGAATGGCCTACTACTCCATGGCAAAGAATTCATATTGATTATTTTGGTCCTGTTATGGGGAAAATGCTTCTTTTAGTGGTTGATGCCCATAGCAAATGGCCAGAAGTTTTTATTGTTCCTAGTACAAGTTCAGAAAATACCATTACTTGTATCTCTTCACTTTTTGTTCAATACGGTTTTCCAATTTCTTTAGTATCAGATAACGCTAAACAGTTTACATCTGAAGAATTTGAGACATTTTTGAGAAATCAGGGTGTAAAACATAAGTTCAGTGCTCCATACCATCCAGCTACAAATGGACAGGCGGAGAGATATGTGCAAATTCTTAAACGTGGATTAAAAGCCTTAGCTTCCGATCCTGGTACTTTACAAATGAAATTAAATAGCTTCCTTTTGCAATATAGGAAAATGCCTCATGTTACAACGGGGGAGAGTCCTGCATCTCTATTTCTAAAACGTCATATAAGGACGAAAATCGATTTGACAGTGCCAAATGTTACAAATTTCGTTCATGATAAACAAGATGCAAAAAAGTCCAAAGTTAAAATAAAAGAATTTGAAATTAACCCGAAAGTAGCTGTAAGAAATTATACTCCAGAAGCCAAGTGGAAAATTGGTCGAATAATAGCAAGAGAGGGAAAATTACATTATAGAGTTCAAGTTGATTCGAATATCTGGAAAAGGCATGTTGATCAAATAACAAATGTAGGTTCAGAGATTTCTTTAGTTAATGATACAAATTCTGAAGAAAGTTATACAGGAAATTTCAGAAGTGAAAATACAATTGTGAAACAAGGTGATTTTTCACCAATACAGCCTAGTATCGCAGCTCCACAACCAGTTGATTCTCATGAGCCATGTACTCCAGGTCCTACACCAACTGGCTTTCATCCTGATTCTCCAAAACCTTCTGTGCCCACTAGTTCAATAGTTGATGCTGCTGAACTTAATTCTAATTCTTCTTCTCCTTCTCCACAGGTACTGAGACGATCCGGTCGTTACAGAAGACCTCCTGACAGATTCAAATATTAAGTGGGGGAGAGCTGTCATGTTTGTATTTCAGTTGATTAACTATAGAAGGCAGTATCAAAACTTTCTTTCTTCCCACAATTCTTTTCCAGAGAATTCTCTTCTGTTTACTTTTGCGTAGTCATGTGATCTATGTATGTAAGTGTTGTGTTTGTTTGTGAAGTACATATTAAATGTTTAAATGTCTACCAGCGACCTCGTTATTCAGAGTTATCTTAATTATTATTAGTTAATTACCAAATATATATTATAATATTCATGGACAATATTAATCGAACGAATATCTAAACTTTCGTTTATTATAAAATGTGTGTAAACGGAATGAAAAAAAAAATATTTGAAGGAGAAATTCAGTTAGAGTCCATTAATTACTGAGAAAATACTATTCACATAAATAAAATATGCGTTATCGTAATATATGTTTATATTTAGTTTCTGTTAATCAATTTTCACTTGACAGTGATTTATGATATTAATTCTGGAATGTCATTAGTCATTGTAACTTTATTCGATAAAAACAGTTTCAAAAATAAATAACTGGTAATTAAATAGATTCATTAAATTAATTGTTTATATTTCTAATATATATATTTTATGAGTACATTTTTCTTTTCAACCTGCGTATAATATTTCCATAAATTAATTCCACAATTGTGTATTTTATATACTTTCTAAAAAGGTTTTCCCAGAAAAGTAATTAAGCACTTTCTTCCGACTAAATATGCGATGAAGTCTGACTTATTTGGGTATAGGTTTTTATACCATATTTGAATGAAATACCTTCTTGAATTACGTCGCCATTAAAACGCATTACCAAATTTAATTCTACATCACACATATGGACACGAATTTCCGAAAATATCCTTAATTATATGCGATGTCATTATACATTTCATAAACAGAAAAAATGTAGTGTAATTTAAAAATGCGACATATTCTCAGTAGAGTTGAAAGTTTTCTTGGAATTTTTATAGTATGTTTAGCAACTCATTATTCAGATGGTCGAGTTCTGTGCTAGAAGTTGCGATACGTTGGTGTGTTTGGAAGTAAGACAGCACTGCCCAGAAAATTTTATACCATGAAAAATTACATAAATCTTTCTCAACAAATCCTTTTCATACATCTTGTTTTTTGTAAATTATTGAGATCATGTGAACTATATAAGCTGCTTCCAGTTAGATAGAACATCTGAAAAAAATCACTAACTTGTATAAATCACATTACTTTATGTTTACAGAAGTAAAAATACATTAATATCCGGTTTAAAAAGTACTTTTATTGTTGAAAAAATAAAATAAGAACGCATTTTTTTTTCATTTGAATACACCACAGGTCAAAACAAGACATAGTAATAACAAAATATATAAGAAACTAAAATTATATTTAAATTGTAAATACATCATGTGCATTTGAAAAAAAAATGTTTTATGAATATTTTGCTTTTTTAAAAGTAATAATAGCGATTCAAATGATCGTTTCTTAAATTTTTGAGTTCACGAGAACTATTTAAGCTGCTTGCAGTTGGGTGAAATATGTGATAAATAAATTCATTACTTGTAAAAATGAAGTTACTTGTTGTTTAAACAAGTAAAAATACATTAATACTCGATTTGAGAATATTTTATGGATGAATATATAAACAAAGAACGCATTTTTTTTCATTTCCTTACACCAAAGGTTAAAATAAGATATACTAATGACAAAATGTTGAAAAAACTAAAATTATACTTAAATTTTAAATGCATCATGTGCATTTAAAAAAAATGTTTTATGAATAATTTGCATTTTTAAAAATTAGTAATAGTGATGCAAATGATCGTCTCTCTAAATTATTGAGCTCATGAGAACATTTTAAATTGTTTACAATTAGGCAAAACATCTGATAAATAAACCCTTACTTGTAAAAATCACGTTGCTTAACGTTTAAACAAGTAAAAATACATTAATACTCGATTTAAAAATACCTTTATTGTTAAAAAATAAGAAAATGGACGCAATTTTTTTACACAATAAACCACAGCTTAAAATAAGACATACTAATGACAAAATATTTTAAAACTGAAATTGTATTTAAATTTTAAATTCAACATGTGCATTAAGAAAAAAAATTTATAAATATATTGCATTTTTTAAACAGTAGTAATATCAATGCAAATAAACGTTAATAAGACATGGTTTCATTTTCGTAAAATGTCAAAGATAAAGATAATGATAAATTAAATATTCCCCTTTTTTTATTTAATCGTGCAATGACTGAAGAAATCAAAAAGCAATCTTTATACATACAACAGTTTATGGTATGATACAACGTGAATGCCACCTTAGAAACTTTGAGGGTTTTTTCGCTATAATTTTGCTTAAAACAATTAATAGAGTTTTGTAGACATTTTATATTACGTATAGAGAAAGTCAAAGCAAATTAATTTGAACACATTTAATTTAAGTAGAATTATTTGTACGCAGGTAAGATTATTTTTATTTATTATAATTTCTGAATAAAAACAAACAATACCCTCATTTCATATCAAAATATTAATTGTTCATGCATCTGATTCACAAGTGTGATTTTCTAGCTGTTTTCCAGAAACACATCCGGTATTGTTTTTGGCTTACAATTTCTTGTTCTGGACATTGTTTATATTTAAAATTACACCCGCAGTTTCATAAAACGATGTATTAATTTTCAATTTCTTTCTTTATCCGAACAAAAATGTATGGTTACAAGAACCTGGGTCACTATTAGTTACTCTTGTATCTTAAATCTTATTTAATTGATGCGGTTGTAATTACTCAGAGAGAAAGCTAAACCTTAATTTGCATATAAATCTTTCTATGTACCTTTCAAATTGTCACTATCATCTGAATTAATTACATCACTAAGATTTGGATTTGCATTATAAGGTGCATATTTTAAAAGCAAATGTAATTTCAAAAGTATGTCTCTATTTAAATACAAATCTAGAATAAAACGAAAATCACTGTAAAAAGTAAAAATAAACGGGATTTATTATACTTACTTTAACGGAATTATTGAAAAAGTAAAACTTCGTAAATTATTTTTATAGGAACCATTATAATGAATTTTACGAAAGATTTGAAACATGGGATTTGAAACAAAATGGTGTGATAAAAGCCGCATTGTATAAACTCGTATTAGTGTATTTATATGACTTTTTTTTCACATGGGCATTAAAAATATATACAAACATTCATTAACTCGAATACTTTAGTTATCTTTTAATTATTGCTGTACGTGACCAATGTTTAGAGATGCAAAAATGTCCAATCATTCATATTTATCCAATCTGATTTTTTTCAATAATTCAACCTAATTTTGTCAAGTTTTTCTTGCGACACACATGGCAATCGTGTATATACAGAATATAATAAAGTGTTATACATATTTTATATTTATTTCCGAAATTCTATTCATAAATTATATTAATTCATCTCAAAATTCGATAAAATTTTAAATGTATAAATTATCGAGTATAGGCAAACAAATAAAACAATTAAAATCGTTTTTCATATATACCAGGTTATTACTTTCTTCTATCTTAAGTAGAAGAAAGTATTGTAATCGAAATTTTTTTCGACTTCCGGTTTTCGACGGATTTACATGTTTTAGGGGTCAGAGATCCCAAAAAACATGTTTATAGAAAATGTCTGTCTGTCCGTGAGTCCGTGTGTCCGTCTGTCCGTCTGTCCGTGTGTCTGCCGCCATTGTACCATCAAAAAGTGTATGAAGTTATGCATAGAACTGAACCAAATTTTTATTTTAAGTTTTTGGCTATGGCAAGCAGATCCTCTCTGAATTTGGAAAAAATTCGCCGTTAGGGGCGCTGTAATAGCGATTTTTGTGCGATTTTGAATATTTTACCACCCAAAAGTATATGAAGTTATGCATAGAATTAAACCAAATTTTTATTTTAAGTTTTTGGATATGACAAGTAGGTCCTCTCTGAATTTGGAAAAAATTCGCCAGTAGGGGGCGCTGTAATAGCGATTTTTGTGTGATTTAGAATATTGTACCATCCAAAAGTGTATGAAGTTATATATAGAATTGAACCAAATTTTTATTTTATGTTCTTGGCTATGGCGAGCAGGTCCTCCCTTAATTTGGAAAAAAATTCGCCGGCAGGGGGCGTTGTAATAGCGATTTTTGTGCCATTTTGAATATTGTACCATAGAAAACTGTATGAAGTTATGCATAGAATTGAGCCAAATTTTTTGTTTCTTTTTGGTCATGGCATGAAGGTCCTCTCTGCATTTGGAAAAATTCCGCTGGAAGGGGGCGCTATAATTACGATGTCTGTACCATTTTCTTTATTGTACAATCGAAAAGTGTAAAAAATTCTGCATACAACTGAACCAAATTTTTTGTGCATGATTTTGGATTTGACCAACAGGTCTTCACTGAATTTGGAAATATCGCGCAGTAAAGGGGCTCTGTGATAGCGATTTTTGTATACTTTTCTTGATTTTTCGTAGTTCTATTGTCACATCGGCGGCTTGCGCAAAGGCGGGAACTCACTTCCTGCTAAGTCGGCTATTCGCAAACATCTGATAACAACGGAATAAGGAAAAACTACTAATGTTAACAAATATCATGATATAGATTAACTCGTTTTTAGTTCATTTAATTGACTGAAGTAGAAATTTAAGATGAAAATCAAAGTTGGTATAGTAATGAACTAATAATATTGAAGTATTAACATGTGTAACTAGTTTTTGAAATATTAAGATGTATAAGATAGAAGAAAGTTTTGGGATTGGCACATCCAACTAGTTATTTGTTTAAATTTGAACACATGTTGGTCAATGAGGCAAAAAATCACTAAATCAATTAAGAGATGTAAGAAAGAATACGTAATATTAACATATCGCATCAGCATATAGCAATGCATTGAGGTAATCGAATAAAAAGCAATTAAAAGAAATTGTCCTAATAAATAAGATTTTTGCATGCTGATATATATATACAGGAAAAAGAACAGGCTATATTTTCTTCTATAACAGTTACATATATATATATATATATTTATACATTATATAACATATTTCAAGTTCAAATACTACGACATAAATTTATTTCTTTATTTAACACGAATGAAGTACAGTGAAATACGTTTAACACGAAACAGAGGGGACCGAAAAAAAATTCCGTGTTAAAAGAATTTCGCGTTAAAAGAATCGTAAAAAAAAATACAAATCTCATAACATTTTTCGACGTCGTCAAATTTGACTTCGATTTCCTGTTAAACTACTAGTAAGTTGCACCCATAGGATAAAAAGCAAGTAAAAAAATATTGTTTTTGGGGACAAAAAAATCAGATATCTTTTTTTTTATGTGTCTTTTTCAGCATTCTGAGACCTAGCTTGTTTGAACCAAATAACAAAGCTGTCTCTAAACCTTCGTGCTTAGCAGTTCTCATATGTTTTCTCTCTGGCTTAAACATACTGATGCTCAAACATTAATTTAAAGGGATCCCTGTTTTTTGTTATTGTTGATAAAATAAAACTGGCAATGCCAAACTTTTTGAAGATTTCTGTTTTCGTCCTTCTTTTTCTTCAACTCCATTATGCAGCTTCATCTTCATTTGAAGCGATATGGCAGTTTGTTTTCGCACCGATTTCTCAGCCATTTTGCTAATAAAACATAAGCTAATTTACAAAAAATACGAAATTCACTGATTTTTACTCAAAACTCAGTGGTTTTAACACAAAATTCGCCAATTTCAACTCGAACTAACTACCTCGAAAGCGAATTTTCTTCGTGTTAAGCGATTTTTGTTTCGTGTTAAAAGAAAAAAAAGTATTAAATTGCATTGTATACTGTCCGGACCGCTATATCATTTCGCGTTAACCGATTTTCAGTGTTAAGCGTTTTCGTGTTAAACTTATTTCACTGTATTTTGTTCAATGAAAATTATCAATAAAAAAAACTAAAATTTCAGTATTAAATTCGTCAATTCCCCATGTTTAAGAATTAAAATTTATTGAAAAAGATACAAATAAATTTACCATTACAGCTTACAGGCGCGTTCAACATAATATTTAAAAAATTTAAACTGCTATAATATTCCTTTCAAGACAAAACGTGTTTAGCCGAGTTTATTCGTCTGTTATCAGTAACGGAAAGACTAAGTAAATTCGGCAGAAAACGCTTTGGCTTTAAAGGACGTTTAAAATACTTTAAATATTTTATGTCACTTTGTACGCACATGTAAGCAGTAATGGTACATATATTTGTAGATTTTTTTCTATAAATTTTAATGAATTTTTTTTTATTATATGCAGGAAGAAGATTCCAGGAATTTATGCGATTGAAACTATTCTTTCCAAGATATTTCCTAGATCTTGGAAACAAGCTGATATTCCTTTTCAATGTATTTTATATTAACTAAACTGTTTTCACCTTACAATAGAAATTTTAGGAGTGTATGATACAATCATAGAACAACTGATTTCTGATATGCATTAACCAATTATGACATTATTAATGTATTTTACATGTTATTATTTAAACAATTTTTTTTTTTTTTTTTTTTTTTTTTTTTTTTTTTTTTTTTTTAATGTTGGAAACATATTTATATAAGAAATTCGAAATAAATATCTCTAATATATTGACAGAGTACGTAAGGCTGAAAAATAGACTACTATTGAGATAATATTTTCCTCTTTCAAACTATTTTCTATTTACACTAATAATGCATGGCAACCGCATATGAGGTTACATTGAATACGACCTTCATGCTATTATGCATATTTTATTTTCATTTTTGTATCACATATAAGTAGGATATAATTATGAAATTATGTAGTAAATAGCAGAGCTATTTACTAATCAAATAATCATTTGGAAAATCCGCGTTTGACAATTTCTTTTCTTTTCTTCACAATGGATTTTCTAAAACAGTTTCTCCTAATGTATCTAAACAAAAACATGACAAAAATATTTTGTTTTACTTTTTTTATTTGTGGCATAGCTTCTAAGTTATCACACACAATCTTTTAATAACTATTAATAAAAACTTTCAATTCTTGTAAACGTAATAGCGAGGTCGTTTTGCGATTTTGTAATAGATGTCAGATTTTTTAAATGTCAAAATTATTTTTATTTTAATATTCCATTATTTGAAGTGCATAATATGTTTTTAAAGTAATTAAAAATAATTCTCGCATGTGAATATTAGAAGAAATGTAAATTTAATACATTCTTTTTATACTAAATAAAGCATCTAATTAATCCATCTGTAACAAAATACTAATTTCATCAGAAAAAAAGTTTTCAAAATATGTATTTTACTCTTTGTGCTTGAAAAGACCCCGGAATGTCTAATTCTCACCATGGTTTATTAACAAGAAATTCATTAGCAAACAGGAAAATCAATGTGATAAATTAACTTTTCAGAAGTTAGTGCAAAGTGTATTTTTTCCCCTCTCTTTTATCTTAAAGTAATTAATTTATATTTAAAAAAAAAAAACAAAGACAGGATTATAACTTCACATAAAATAAATTATTCCCATGGATCTCAAAGACAGAACTAAAATCAATTAAAGATCTTTTAGTTCTGTGTAATAATTTTCATAACTGAATGGTTTGTTGAAAGAAGTTATTAAAAAAGTTATTTATTTATTTCATTTTATAATTTTTCTGCAATAAATCACTGAATAATGAAAATAACTTTGGAAAATATAGATCATTAATTATTCAAGTAATATATTTCAAAAATTTTTTAATAATTATCTGTTAGATAAAGAATATTAATTATTTTCAGCAGCAATGGTTACTTTACTTCTAATTTAAGATAGAGCATCAATACAAATATAAACCCGGATTGGTTTTTTTTTTCAGTTTATTGACCTCATTATTGTGTAGATATTTAAAACAGGGACTATCTTTTAAAGGTATATATAAATATTATACAGGCATACAAACAAAAAATACAATAAACCCAACTGGAGTGAAAAATTAGCCAGAGCCAGGAATCGAACCCGGGACCACAGTATACAAGACTGCTGCTCTAACCACTGAGCTATCTATACGACAGCCTTGGATGACCGGACAACGATGAATAGATTTTACTATTACATCGATCTACGACAATTATAATAAAACACTCATACTACAATGTACATTAAAACACACACACATACATACATACATACATAAATAACGCCTGCATTCGTGACTCGCCCAACATGCTTTATTAGTGAGAAATTGCAGACTCAGGTATCGGCCGGAGTAGCTCAGTGGTTAGAGCAGCAGTCTTGTATACTGTGGTCCCGGGTTCGATTCCTGGCTCTGGCTAATTTTTCACTCCAGTTGGGTTTATTGTATTTATTGTTTGTATGCCTGTATAATATTTATATATACCTTTAACTGTTGAATGCAGGCGTTATTTATGTGTGTATGTGTGTTTTAATAAATATTGTAGTATGAGTGTTTTATTATAACTATCTTTTAAGTTCATTTGAAAATATACAATCATTTAAAGGGTCTTGTACCTTTATAAACGCGTCGAAAATTAACGAAAAACTTCAAAGTTTGAACTAGTCTATCTTCAAAACCTTTTTATGTATAAACATGAAATTTTGGATATTGATTAAACAGATTGTAGGTTGTAATATACTACCAACAGAAATTTATAAACCCTTTACAGAATTTGTGTATTGTTGAAATCAAAATAGCTCTTTTTTTTACCCCATAAGTCATTGCGCGCATGATATCTTAAGAAAGTATGTATGGATTGTCATGACATTTGGTAAATGTACTAAACAAGTATGTGTGTTTAAAATGATCTACTTTTTAGTATTTACAATGGTAATATTTTTTGTTATCACTATTTTTATTCATTAAAAATACAAAATTTTTATTTTTTTTTTTACGAAAATATTTTTTTTTATATAGTTAATGAAATAATTTTAGCCTAAGAGTAGATCATTTTAAACACACATATATGTTTAGTATCTTTACCGAATTTCATGCCAATCCATACATACTTTGTCAAGATATCATGCGCGCAATGACTTATGGGGTAAAAAAAAGAGCTATTTTGATTTTAACAATACATAAATTCTGTAAAGGGTTAATAAATTTCCAATGGTAGTATATTACAAAGCACAATCTGTTTAATCAATATCCAAAATTTCATGGTTATACATAAAAAGGCTTTGAAGATAGACTAATTCAAACTTTGAAGTTTTTCGTTAATTATCGACGCGTTTAAAAGGTACAAGACCGGTTTAGGAAAATAGTATCGAACTAGATGAAGCAACATTTTAGTAATTTGTGTCATTTAACATTTAAAAACACGGAAGGCGGGAGTACTGAGTGCTCAAATCCCTGAGAAAACAGTTGTGAATTCTCTCGCTGTCAAAGAGAGGTGATAAGAAAGCGCAATTATGTGCAGGGCTACGGAGTCGGAGTCGGAGTCGCTAAAGAACAAGCCGACTCCAACTCCGACTCAATATTTTTTGTTAGACATTTTAAAGTGAAATTAAACGAATTATATGTAATTTTAAATCGATAAAATGAACTGTTATTGTTATTTATGGACTATATTAGGCTACTCAATTTAAAGATGACAGATTTACTTTGGTGTCCAAAGTTGATACAGCGGTAGATACAGAGTAAGTACGGAGTTCTACCAGTTTACAGGGTAGATGTAAAGTTTTTTATTTCATAACTGTACTAGATATTTTACACTTAGTATATTCAGAACTTACTCTTATATTTTGGGGGGTTGCGGATAGAACCCGAGGTACAAAGGTCTGCAAGAACCCAATGCCCGGAAAATAGACAATTTTTCAAACAGATCGTGTGAGTAGAATTAAGAAAATTTATATTAATGGGTCGTATCAGACTGATAAAAAATTAAGCAGGCTGGGAAGCCAAACATAACAAATTTGAAAGAATCAAATAACACGATAAAATAGGAACAACTTAGAATGGGTATGATTGGGGTGAGAATAATTACAAACACATGGCCAAAATTTTTAGGGGTGGCCTTAAAATTATGGTGCATGCAGATCTCTTACCGGAGGCAAAATTGTAAAATTAATTGTAAATTGTAATTGCGGGGCGAAATTGTAAAATTAATATACCCAGGGGAAATGTACCAAAAAAAGGGGTTTGCCTTGTAAAAGGTCGGGTAGAAGATTTTTTACGACTTGTTTATAATGACACCAACATGGAAAAACCAAATTTTCTAACAAAATTTCTTAAGGCTAAATTTTCTGTGGCCAAAAAACAACAAAATTTTAGGACTTTTTTGATTGTTTTGAAATATCTCGAGACACGTTGCCGTAGCATATTATTTGTCAATTACAGTATTAAAGAAGATAAAAGTCTCTACAACTTTCATATTTATGATTTCTTATACACGGAATAGCAAGCGCAGTACGCCATTTCAAAATAGAACAATTTTTTTCAATTTCCTTAAAAACCGTGAAAAACGTAGTCTTGCCCCGATTATTCAAATATTTTCCACGGGTTTAATCCTGTATGTCAACTTCTATATATTGATAGCAGAAAATTATCTGTTTCAGGGACAAAACTTGCCTTTTTTGCAACCGTGGCCAAACATGGACTTTGGCGAACATTTACCCTCCCCCCCCCCCCCCACACACGCCAAAAAAAAAATAATAATAATTACCTCGAGAATTTTAATAAATATCTAATAGCCGGATTTTGAAAATTTTATGTGTGTAATCATTAAATACGTAATGCTGAACTACATAATCAGCTTTGTTAAAAACAGTTGATCCATTAAAACCTTGAAAACCGAGCCGAAAGTAACCGAAATATATTCCGCTTTAAACAGCTCTCTGGTAAATATATAATTTTTTCTTTAAAGACCGGATTCCGTATGTACAGATTTAATTTTCAAGGATTTTACGGTAGTTGTATTATTGAGGCGTTTAAAGTCCCAGTTAAATGCATTATTAGAGTAAATTAGTCGCACAAAGATATTCGCAAGGTAAGATTAAACCTATGGCATTGTTCTTGAAAAATATCTCGCTTGAATTTTATTACTTTTAAATAATTTTTTTTCATGGGATACCTGATATCAATATCTAATGCTGTTCTTTTGTACTTTTGAGGGTTTGGTTGCATTTTGTTTTTAATATTCGGACACTTTCTTTTTTTGAAAACTGTTTGGAACCCGTTCTGAAATTTAATGTATCCTCATTAAAAAATGCAACCAAATTCGAAAAATTAAAAACGCACAACGTTAGATATCGACCTCAGGTAACATGTGCAAAAAAAAAAAAAATTGAAATTCAAGAAAGAATTGTGAAAAAATGCTTAAATGGTCAACTATCAAAAATAAATTGGTATTTTTTTTTGATAAATGGTATATCACTGAGATCTTTAAACAGATATTGTTTTATTTACTGATGTAAGTGGGGGCAAAATTGACAATGTTTTTTTTAAAAATAACCTTTTACATATTTTATGAAACTAGTGATATCAAATGTTTTATTGACAGAATTTTAAAATTTTTCAAGAGATAAATGCATAACATTAGTTAGTGAAATAGTCTGTTGTTTTTTTTTCAAGGTATTTTATAAGGTAAAAGTATTTATTACATAAAATATATTCATTTTTTGAGTCCCCCTTTTTATATGGAACTGCAATCCAATGTTTGCCATCTTTAAAACAGTAAAATATTAAATAGTATATGTTCCCAATAATTGGTAAATAAAATATAATATTGTAGTGTGGAATAAAATATGTTTTTCGCATATTTTCATACCTATCCCATTGACACCTGGAAAAATATGTATGCATTATAAAAATTATGAAAATTAAACAAGAATTTTTTCTTAATTGAAACTATCGTACCAATAAGTTACTAAATATTGAAGTATTCTTTTAAACAGTGCTTTAGAGTTAACGTATATACTTAAAGCTACTGTCTAAATATGAAAATTGTCTCATTCATCTACACTCTACCCTACTTTTAAAATTATATAGATTTATTTAATATAAAATGCCTGCTGAGATGAAAATGAGTGTGCAAATAATAGATAATTTACTGCTACCAATTTTTAGAAGTCTACATACACGATTAAATCCACGGGGAACATTTGAATAATCGGGAAAAAACTACGCTTTTAACGGTTTTTAAAAACATTGAAAGAAATGTCTTATTTTTAAAATGGTTTTGAAATGGCTGTGCTTGCTATTGGGTGCATAAAAAAGTTGTAAATATGAAAGTTGCAGAGAATTTTGTTAACTTTAATATTGTAAGTGACAGATAATATGCTACGGCCACGAGTCTCGAGATATTTAAAAAAAAATAAAAAAAGGTCCCGAAATATTTTTGTTTTGGGCCGCAGAAAATTTTGCTTTAATTAATTTTGTTAGAAAAATTGGTTTTTCCATGTTGGCATCATTATAAACAAGTCAGAAAAAAATATTCTATCCGAGGGGAAAAAATATTTTTTGAAGCCCTAAAAACGGAATCAATACCTAAATAGTGAGATTATAGCTTCATTTTTTTATAATCCATAATTATTTTAGACAAGAGGCCACACTAGTATACTAGCCTGCCCGGAGTCGGACATTTCTCTCACCGAAATATCAGCCCTGGTTATGTGTAATGGAAATATTTAGCATTGTGTCATCAGCAGGTGTCAGGACATTTAGGTCAACCCAAATGATAGAGTCCTGAGACGTTACTTAGGACGAAGTGTTTTCACGATATTGAGAATTACGCTAAAATTTGTGATCCGTGTCAAACGTTAGGTAGTAATGGAGGTAAGCATAAAGCCCTTTTAATGTCGCTACTTATAATTTCGGTATGCTAGGAATAATAAATCTTGATGGTATGGATGTCAATGATCGAAAGTATGAGTGAAAGACAATGAATATCTTGTATCTTTATTTTGAAAGTACTGACAGAGAGAATTTCCTTAATTTCATTGTTTTTAGGTGCGTTCGTAATTATATAAATACGTAGCACCTATAGTTGTCGTTCAGTCCGTCTGTCTGTCCGTCTGTCCGTCCGTCTGTCCGTCCGTTCGTCCGCATATAACAGAGCAAAAACTACCCAACCGAATCGTTTAAAATTTAAACTATATAATTGTTGCATAATTTTGTCGAGTCATTTCAATTTTTATGAACATCGGATGTATAGTTTAATTACAGGGACAATCAAAAGTTTTCCGTTACATTACGGCCAATGGGAAAAAATTATTTCAAGTGCAAATTAATGATGTTATAGCCTTTCGAAGTACACTAAAATATACATTCTGTACAATATTTAAAAAAATATTTATAAAACTAGTTATAGTACGAACGCACCTCATTTGCCACGTTTGACGAGCAATTTCCAACTTGTTTAATTCAGTCATGGTATACTGGAGAATCATGTTGAATATTAAACTTTAGTTGGACAGGTTGATTCGGTAAATTTAGGCTGGCCTCGTCAGTTAAAAGAATGTCAGACTGAATATTCATTAAATGAAATAAAATACTCAACGTTCACAAGCATTGTTTCTTGGGTGTTCGAATGGTATCTTGTTGCATGCATTATACAGAGGATTATTTGACAGATGAAGAAATTGAATGACGCCAAATGTTTTCGAGTAAAGAAAAGTTATATTGTGATCGTTTTGAAGGGCAATTTGACGATGAAATGAAAGGAGAAGGTCTGAACTTAAAATATGTGCAAGAACATAATTTTCTGAAACAACTTTTAGATGACAAAATTGGTCTGTGTATGAGAATGTAAAGTGATAATTTTACTGTTGGTGAGGACCTAAAGAGTCTTGTTAGTCGCAGAGTTCTAGGGGGTCAGGAATTGTTTACCATGCCCTACATATATGATATTACGGTACTTTCAGTGACATGGGAAAGTCAAAATAAAGCTATCACTGATGTTCTGAAGTGTTTATTGGAGGGCAGCTTAACAGGGAAACTTACAAAGTGTAAGTTTGCACAGGATAGTGTGAGGTTTTTGGGTCATAACGTAGTTTGGCGAAAGAGGTCCTCCAGTAGTGTAAAAGTGAAAAGAATGCAGAAGTTCTCAACGCACTCGACTAAGACTCAAGTAAAAGCATTTCTGGGAATGACAAGCATTGTTCTCGCTATATAAAGGATTACGCAAAAATTGCGATAAACCGTTTTCGAGGGCAGAGCAGAACTACAGCACTACTGAACTGTTTTGGAGGCAATTGTGGCGGACTTAAAAAAATCTGAATCACTATCGTGATGTGCAGCGATTTGTGGTACAAACAGTTCACAACACCTTAACATATCATAAAACAATGATGAGGGAAAATGCCAGATTTACTAGATGGGTTTTATATTTATAGATTTTCAACTTCGAGGTCAAACGTAAACCTGGAAAATTTCACGGTAATGTTGGGTAGAACTGAGTAGTGGCGATGTGATAATATTTTTCAGTCACTGGTTTCATTCATTGATATTTCTTTTTACGTATTTCTTTATTGATTTATTGTAATTGTATATGTTTTGTGTACCATTCACCATTGTATAAAATGTAACATATATCACTTGTTAAAAGATTGCACTTTGTCATTTTTTGAACTCAGATAAACATCTCATCTGTTTTATTAAATTAAATAGAGAAAGTATTTTTAATTAGTTTAATTTATAGTTTAAAATCTATTATGAGGATCAGTAATTCAAAATGAGTACGCGCGCGTTAGTATGAACCTTGTAATAGAAATTTAAAGAGTATGAAGCCATTAATGAATTAGAATTTCATGTGTCCTTTCAAATAGTGCATATGTGTTGTGACCTCTCAAATTTAATGTGCTAAAAGGGAGGGTCTCAGTGCCGCGTTTGAAATTTACATTTTCATATGTGTATGCACCGTATGAAAACTCTTTAGGAGCAAGGAGCTGTAACAACGTGTAAGTGAAATAACATTTTTCGCAGATGAGGAATTTCCTTCGTTTTGAGAGAAGAACAAAAGAGTCTATTTCCACCAGAGATTGAGGCGGAGCTGAGGAGATTGTCCAAACCCCGCTTGGAGGAATGTAGAAAAGAGGTAGCCCATGCTTTGACGAGTTTCGTGAAGGTTACCCAGAAAGAGCTCCGAACTGAACGAGTCGTTAATTTCTTTAGTTGTGAGTACGTGGCATGTGTTATGTCAGGCATTTCAAACACGCCGCCTGCGGGCCACAACTGGCCCGCCGACAGCTTCTTTGTGGGCCGCCAATCCTTTGGCATTTTACCTTTATTTAATTCAGTTACGAATTGCAATTTTCCAACTGAGTGAAAAAGTTGGCAATGGGGCAAAGCCAGCAATTAGGTATATATTAACTATGTTCGGTAGCAAAATTTTTCTGGTATAAGCAACATAATTTGAACGAGAAAATGTGTTTCATAAATGAAATGAAATACGTAGCGCATAAATACAAGACACAATTTATTAAATATTTTTTTTTTTCTAAATAGGTTTTTTTTTTTTTTTTTTTTTTTTTTTTTTTTTTTTTTTTTTTTTTTTTAAAGTTTTTACTGGAAAAAAAATCTTGAAGATTAAAAGTTATACCTTTGCTAGATTAACATAACTTGTGTAAAATAATTTTTTTAAGGTAATAGAATTTAGAAAATCAGATTAAACTTTGTAGATTTGGTTGATAAAAGTAATGCCAAGTATTTTTTCGAAAAATAAGATAAAATAAACTATGAACTATAATAATAACTTTGGAACTAAACTTGAATATTTGTTTAATATGGCTATGTTTTGTACGTACAAATATTGCTGTGTGCAATTCTAATAACATTATCTACTTTGTTTGATGTGGCCCGCGGCGATAGACGAGTTTGACATACCTGTGCTATGTTATAGAAAATTGGGATTGTGGCTTATGGAGTTCTCGTTAAGAGAACTGATCTAATTGATTCATTTATACATAATCTACTTTCTGTTCTTAATTAAATTTGTTTTGATTTCAAAGTTGAATTCAGTTTTAATTCAATTACTTTACGAGCTGTAGTGAAATTTTCGATATTCCAGCCAAGTGCCATTACTACAATCTTAACATACAATAAAAATGTTTTTAATTATTTTTAGTATTGCCATATTTAGTATGGATTAACGTAAGTTGATTACAGAATGATACCATCTAAATAAATTAATTTTACCGTGATTATTATCAATTCATTCGATTTTTATTACCAGAGATGTCCATAATAAATTTGTAATATTTGTAAATAGTTTTTTCCTTTTTTCATCACCTGTTTTCCTTTTGTGTAAGTATCGAATTATTCATCAAAAATTCCCCAACGTCTTTTATAGTATCTTTATTGAACTTAGAAATAAAATTCATTATTAGCGTGCATTTGCATCGAGATAGTTTTAATCCATAACTCCCCGTTCTTGTAAAAGAATTTCATTCAATATTAATAGGAAAACTTGCATTTCCATTTTAGTATAATCAATATCTTAGATGTTGCATCGTTTGGTTTCCAATAATAAATTACAAATGGAAAGGGTTTGTTTTCGAAAAAAATATTGATTTTAATATGTGATGTTTAATTTATATTTATTTCTAAGAATGCGTGTTTTTTCTGGTGTACATTTTAAGATCAATAAATAATTTTTAATGTGTGGTCTTATTAAACGTAGTTTTATTTCAATATTTCAGAGATCATTTTCGATATGAAAATAAATAAAACAAATAATTAAGGAATTCTAATTTAGTTATCATTTTATGTATATATATATATCTACACAGAAGAGCCAAAACATTATGGCCACCTACCTAATTATGCATGTCTAGTCTTTGGCCCGCAAAAAAGCTGCAACCCGCCTTGGCGTGGATGCCACATATCTTTGGTGGATGGCCGCAGACAGATTTTACCAGATGTTCAAGCAGCGGTGAAGCAAATCCAGGATATTACAATATGGTTGTTTTTTAGTTCTGAGCTGTCGTTCGACGACACCCCGAATCTGCTCTATCGGATTAAGATTTGTTGAGATAGAATGCCAAGACCTTAACTGAAATTCAGTATTATGTTCTTGGAACCACCCCAGAACAATTCGAGCACTGTGGCATGGAGCGTTGTCTTGCTCGAAGACTCCATTTCCAGTTGGGAAGACAGATACCACGTAAGAATGCAACTTTTCTTCAATTATAATCAGACAGTCTGTGGCCTTCAGGTCCTGTTCTACCACAATCACAGGTCCTACAAACTGTCATGAGAACGTACTCCAAAGTATAATATCATCTCCACCGGGCTGTGTTTGGCATGCTCCATAAGGGGGAGAAACACTTTGCTTGGAAGAAGGCGTACCTTGACATTACCATCTACGTGTTGAAGGATGAATAGTGATTCATCCGACCTTTGAACTCTCTCCCAATGATCAATGGCCCAATCATAGATAAGTACTAAAATAAACATATCAGAAGTGCAGATTTACAGTCGTCGTTCATCGTTTCATAGTGGATCGAATGTATGGGATTTCTCCATAAATAAGAGAACAGAATTATCCTTTCGGAAATATTTTTATTTAATCGGTTCAGTAGAATACAACATTAAAATCATTCACCACAGTTTCATAGATTATTTCGACATGTTCACTACTTAAATTTAGTAGTATGTTATGTCATCAGGAACTACATTTTAAAAAATATGTTATTATATCACTCTATTATTGAACTAAGGAATCGCTTGAAGAGGACAGGTATGTTTTTGAAAGCAACTGGATTACGGAAATTCTGCGCTCCCAGCTCATATTTGGGCGTTTTAAACCTCTAAGTAGAGGGATTTTCACTGCACTGCAGATACATTGATAAGCTGATATCAGCGTGAATATGCCCAGAACTATATTTTATGCGCGAAAGAAAAATTTGTGCCATTTGTGCCTAAATTGCAAGATATGGATGTGGACAACATGTGGTTTTAACAAGACGGTGCCACATGTCATACATTCCTAGAAACAATTCAATTACTGCATGAGTCATTTCCTGGCCGTCTGATTTATCGTTTTACTGATCAGAATTGGCCGTCCAGAACATGTAATTTCACGCCGTTGGACTTTTTTACTTCTGTATTTTGTCCTAAGGTTTATGCGAACAAGCCCACGAGAACTGACGCCGTATCAACGAAATTCCGCTACATTTATGCAAAATGATCAAGAAAAATTTCAACAAAAGAATGCGTATGTGACAGCAAAGCCATGTAGGCTATTTACCCCATATGCTATTCCATGCTTAATAGACCGGTAGCCGGCCGCACAGGCAATCACATCATCCAGTCCCGGATGAAATTCTAGGATTAGTTAAATCTTGATTCGCATATTTTAACGCAATCGGTTTGCCAAGTCATACCTTAGTGGAAAACACCTGAAAACCCGGTTTTAGCGGTTGACTCGGAGGTTTAACATTGTGTTTTCCTGCACCCAAAGATATGAAAACATGGAGGAATGGGAGCAGGAAAACACAGTGGTAAACCAACGAGTCAACCTCTAAAATCGGGTTTTCAGGTGTTTTCCACCAAGATAGGACTTGGCAGACCGATTGCGTTAAAATATGCAAATCGAGATTTAACTAATTCTGGAATTTCATCTGTGAACTCGATGAGGTGATTGACTGTGTTGTCGGCTCCCGGTCTGTAGCATTATACTCTGTACTTTATGAAGAATGCTTGATTACAAACCTGCGTTTTCTATAAATTTCTTGCGTGAGTGTTGGCACACCATTTGAAAGTGAATGAAATTTCTTTTCTCGTTTAAATTAATAAAAATTAAATCACCTGAAAATACTTGAATTTTCAGTATTTTCAATATTAAACCACATGAATTCTCTCTTTCTGTATGGAATATGAACTAAAAAAAGTTACACTGCTTAGGACTTCAAATTTGTAAGACCCTTTTAAAACTTATTATTGATATAGGTGTCTCAAGAATATAATGTAACATGCATTGTATGCAGATGCGTCCAACTCGAAGCACAAAATTACATTCAAATATATTTTTTATTATAAAATATGTGCATTTTATTATTGGAATAGTATTTCCCCAGAAAAATTACTAAAAGTACCGAAATTAAACTTAATCTGATTTATAAATGAAATAATGAAAAATATTAAATTGAATTATTCATTTAAAAAAATAAATTAATATAAACACGCTAATTTATACAAAAAAATCATTAATTACTATTGATAAATTCTAACCACGGGTCCTATTCATGTGGTTCAATATTTTGGAGGTTGGAGTTTAACACGTTCACGCCGGCGCGGTGGGTCACACTCGACTGTCTCAGAGTTGTCAAGTCTCCGGCTTTTTGTACACCACTATTATTTTAGAGAAAATGTTGTTCCTTTAAATCGCACAATTGTTCTAATTAAATAAAACAACATTTTCTGTATTAAAATACTGCTATCCAAAAAGCCGGAGACTTGGCAGCTCCGAGACAGTCGAGTGTGACCCATCGCCGGCGTGAACGTGTTAAATATTTTACGTGCGATTATATACGTGCGAAATTTTTTAACCGCAATATGTAGTTATACACCTTTCTAAAAGTACATTATATTATTTTGCGTTTTAAAATATTGTTTTAAAGAAACAAGCAATACAGTAAACTCTGTCTCTGGGGGAATCTATCGGGACCAAGAAGATTTTCCGCAGTAGACAATATTCCGCCTTAGACAAATGTTACTCTATGTCTGCGGATTCGTACGGACTTGAAAATCTTTCCAAGTAAAACAGATTTCCGTCTTGCACAGAGTCCGCCTTACAGAGTGTTTACTGTATCTTATTACTTTCATTTTTTTTTCAAACAAAGAATGCAATTCAATTCCAAAAATAGCATTTTTTTACAAAAATAATAATAATAATATTCAATTTAATTTAAGAGAATAAATAACATGAAAACGTAAAAAATAGTTTTCTATTATTAATATTATTTTTTAATCAGAAATTTGCAAAAATGATGCGCATTGTTTAAAACGTTTAATTTACATAATTAAGATTCATTTTAATTTATGTTAATCAATATTTACTATTTTCCAGTTTATAGCTGATTTTGTAAGAATAAAATTTTCATTATCAACAATATGAAAAAAAATAAAACAGTTTTAAAAGCTGTCATATATATAAGACCGGTTAAATAGTAATGGAATTATTTTTTATTTATCCTATTAATCATAAGAGAAATTTCTTTTTTCAGAAAATAAAATAATCTTTTATTTAATTTTCCGTCTTTATAAAAGAATATTAATCAACATTTCAAAGCAGTTTTAAAATTAAATAGTTTTTTCTAATTTTTTTGCATGAAATAATAAGAAAAATATAACTTTTATCTGAATACTTTTAATTGAAATACAAAATCTTTTTTCAAAACAAAATAAATCTACCACTTGATTTATTTCCTTCAATGCACAAAACATCTCAAAAGATATAATACTCTCTATTTTAATTGCAAAATTTACAATGAGATTATACTTTGATTTTATCTCAGTAAATTGCATTAAAACGTCTTTTTGTCTCATACAATGCAATTTATTTTATTTCTAGTTATTTAAATCAAATTCATCTTTACATTAGTTTATAACTGCATTTAATAATTTAAGTTTAATGAAAAGATTAAAAACTTGTTTTTGTTTGAATTTTATAAAAAAGCAAATTAAAGTCTTTGTAGAATTATTGAATAAGAAGTCTTATATGTATTCTGTTAAACACGAATCGTCTAATTCAATTATCTGATAAATCTTTTAAGAATAGTGTTGTGATTTCTTCCTATATTTAAGTGTAAGATATTGTCTTTAAAAATATGAACAGCTAATTGTCTTATGTATTATTTTTTTCTTACACTGTCCAAGTACTAAATAAATATACTGTTGTAGAAATTACAATTATTAATTTTCGGAAAAACATTTTTTATTTATAATATTCATGAAACAGAAACAACAAAATAAATATTCATATACAATATGATTTTCTATGTGAAAAAGCTTTGAGATTCTCTACATGGTACAAATGAAAGCTTTTTTGGAAGCAAGTAAATAAAAAGACAATATGGCTGATAATAGTTACTTTTAAAAGTAAATTTAATAATTAAACTGCACTAAAACGCTTTCAGTATTACCACAATTTAGAGGTGAGATTCATTTGTCACGCAAACTTTAAATAATATATATCTTAAGCGGCTACTTCAATCACGCTAAACACCGGCTCATTAATGTTCACCCTCTCGCTGCGCAACCCGAGAAATACTCGAGCATGCATTTTTCCATCTTATTAATACTATTTGGTCATTCTCACCAGTTATTTTTTAGTGAAAAACCTGATTTAATCAGGTTATTTTCCCCGATTACGATAGTGAAAATTTTCCGCAGTAAAGAACTGGTTATAAAAGATTAAAAATTCTGTAAAAGACGTTCATCGCGAAGAATTACTTACGCAGCGAGAGGGTTAATCCATTAGAAGATTTTTTTTTAATATCTTGTTTGCATTTTCATATTTTTAAATGACTTCTCTCCATTGGATAGCTGTGGTCGTTTTATACAAAGGCCTTACTTTTTCTATTTTGCTTTCAGGTGTTTTTATGAGGATATTTCCACTTTCAAAACCGGTTCCGAAAGTGAAAATATCCTACTAAAAAAACCTAACAAAATAAAAAACGGCTTTTGCTGTTATTGACCTCAAATATCCATTGCAAAAAAATAATTTAAAAATTTGGAAATGGAAGAGATATATTAAAAAAAAATCTCCCACAGGTGTTTTCACATGAGTGAAGTAGCCTCTTAATGAATCAATATTGATACTCCTTATTCTTAAATATCATATAACTGATTTTATTACAAACGTTGTTACTGCAGCATTGCATATTCTATTCTTTAAGTCGATTACATTTTTCGACAAAACTATAAAAAATAAAATAATAGAATTAAATTCAGTAATAATACAAACTTCAGTTTTGTGTAAAACTTTCCGGGAAAAGTTAAATTTTGTGAAATTCCTGGAAACAGGGTTTGTTGAATATCGGCCAGCGCATAGTCACCCGTCTTCTACCACGTGAAATAAAGACCAATTTATAGTGCAGCTATTTTGTTTTAAAGTAGAACACATATTTGTAGAAACAACTTTTTTCTTTTCTTTAGCAACAAGATGGAGGACGACAAACTAAACTCTTGGAAGTAGGTTAATATGAACTCAGTGCACGTAGATCAATTGTAAAATTATTTGTGTCTGAAAACGAGTAAAGTAATTTTAATTGACGAGCTCTGAGTCAATCTGGATTTGTCTGGTTGAGTCTAAAGACAGATGTGTTCTGGAATGGTGGATTGATGTTTTGAACTTGAATCAATATTCATGGATGGGAGTTTATATATGGTATCATTTTAAATGACAGTTTCACGACTTAAAGGTACGTAAAAAAGATAAATATGTTGTTTATGACGACCATTTATCTACACGAGGTATAATGGCCTGAAAGGGTGGTTGCTTTCTAAGGGAACCTAAACCATATTTGCACAAGGAAATCCAAGGTTAGAAGAAAACCACGGGAAACTCCGATCAACCAGACCGATGAGCGCGATTGGGTTCGAACCCTGCACCTCTCGTCTAGCATCTTTGAGAGCAAAAACTCTCGGCCAATGGTGGGGAAAACAAAATATAGAGGCCTCATTGTAGTTTGACTGTAGAGTTTCCTATATCAAATGTCCGACAATGTCAGACGTCACACAGCATGGTTTCTAAGCACATTCAGTCGATAAAGATTTCAGCAAGCAATCATAATTGTTTAAGTCCGATCAAACACGTCTTGGACAAACTAGAGCAATAAATTATATATAGACCAATCGATCCGTTACTTTTCTTAAAGTTTTCTTGGACATTGAACTTCTTGATGCATCTTCATGATAACATAAGCGCTTTGTATAAACACGTTGTTGTAACATAAACTAGCATATTTTTGTACAGCATGTATAACAAAACTAATTTTTTTTTAATTGAAGCGAGTTCTGCGTACTCTTTATATAAATTTATGATTAAAAGAAAAATAATATTCCCCAAAAGTGTTTGAAAATTTATATGTTGCAGCTGTCGCAAATTTGTCTTCTAAATTATCCAAACAATCTTACATAGTTACAGCAGTTTCTCTTCGTTATTAAAATTAAAAAAAAATTAGCCATTATTTGTATAAATAAACTAAAATTAAGTTGTTATCTACCTAATTAAAACTGACGTAGAATTATACAACTCATACCAACAATAATAGTATTACAGCATCCACTGTTGCATAAGTATATATTTTTTAATCATGTAAAACACTTTAATTTATGTTTAAAAAATTATTAAACGAACCCATCTTTTGGATAATAGAATTCCTCTTCTTTTAAAATAAATCCTTTAATCTTTATGCTTAACTGAATGAAAAGATTGGTTAAATAAGTAACATTCTTCTATTAGATTATGTAGTTGAATGAAACTGAAACATTTCGTTTAGTTTCACTTAAATTGGTTGGCTATTATCCTAATTGAAATATTTGTTGGATACTTAATGCCTATAAAATACATTCCTTGTTAAATTAATTAGATCAAATTGATTTTTATGCATTTTTTATAAGTAGGACTTCTTGAAATTTTAAATCTCATTTTACAGTTTTATAGAACATCGAGTTTTTTTTTTCACATATTATTGAATATTATATAGCTAAAGTATCACTGATTTAAGCAGTAATCACTGTATTACTACATTTATCATTTGGCAGTCTCAGTTCTTAATTATGTAATACTTACTCGGAAAAAACTTTTAAATAAAAATAAATTTATGAACTAGGCCAAAATATATCTTCTACGTAAGAATTAACTATATTTGAATTTACTTTTCTTTTTTACAGCGAAAAGTTCGTAAAAGATATTAATTATTTTCCAATATCGTTCTAGTTATGTAAAAAAAAAAAAAAAAAAAAAAAAAAAAAAAAAAAAAAAAAAATTTAAAAATTAACATATTTGAGAATTTTGCATCTTTACTGTGCCGGCAAAAGAAGTAACCAGAAAAAATGTGTATGTCAATACTCCACGTAGTCATTTTCAAATAAGACAGGCAAAATCACATGAGTCATATTGAAACAAGAAAGTAGACCGCAAACAATGGATTACACAGTACGGAAGCGTATATATTGGTTATGGTAAACACTTCACATTATCCTCACACGCAATTAATATATGTTTATTCTGCTGTGGATCTTTAACAGCTTTATTCTCAAAAGGGTAACGGAATTCGTGGAAACAATCGTTGCGATAAAATTTATCTTTGAAATTTGTAATAATCTATCATTTACACAGAATGATTAAGATAATTTGTAATGTAATTCTTCAATTATTAAAATTTTGTCTTCCATTTTAATTTATTAGTAGGACTGAACTGTGATGCATGTACCATTTTGTTAGGATCGCAATCGAAAAGGTTTTCGAACGGAAAACTAAAACTATATTAAAATATATTGTCGCATGCAGACCGTACAATATCAAACACATTGAACACATTGAAAACACATTGTGTCTGATTTTACTAATTGTAACGTTTGAAAAAGATAAAGTTTCTTAGTGGGTATCTTGTAGGTCACTTAATATATGTAATAAGTTTCCCTGAATTTCGGGGAAAATTTATCTGCTTAGACTTAATTGAAACATTTACAGAGCACCTTTCTAATAATATGATGACACACGCGTACCATGCTTTATTTGCTGAAAACTGTTTGAGGCAAAACCATACTTGATGATAAAGTAATATCTTATCGTTATCGAGAAAGTGATATTTGTTTACATCATTGCTTTACTCAATTATTTAAAATTGCTTTGTGAGTTTAATACTGAATTTTGATTTTATTAATTATTTCGAGAGAATCTGCAGCAATATATTGGACACTTGCTTCAAAAGTGTCACAACTTTAATATTGAGATTTTTGAGTTATAGATGCCATTCTCTTTGGTTTTTACACCCCTACCAATCACCTAAAGTACCAGTTGGTGCACTAAAAATCTAGGCACGAGGCAGCAGTTGTGTTTCAAAGATGGCCATTGACCCTTCCACAGCCCGGAAACAGTTTTTTACATTTTCTGAAAAACTAAGTTTAAATCACTTTGAAGCAAGGACGCGATATGTTTATTTAACACAGTGTATATTAAGATTTTTGCTGTGTTAAACCTAAATTTTGTATCCAAACTCAAGTTTAAAATAATACTGAAGCGCAGTTTAAATCAACTGTGAATATATTCCTAAATTTCTTAATGTGGGTATCAATATGAACATTTAAAAAACCCGAATCAAAGCATTTGACACGACGTCTTTGAAAAGCAACAATGGTTTAGATCGTAACTAGTCTGTATCTAGACCTTCGACTAATGAGATAGATTTAATGGGTTACTTCTCAATCTCATTTGAATGTTTATATTGTATCCAATAACCGCTGTCACAAACGCCTATTCTAGTCAAAAATAGCTTTAGTCCAAAGGATACAATCTTCACGATGCTATAGAATATTCCAAAGGAGCAAAGGGACTCTTGAGGATTTCAATATCTCTATTTGCTTGAAAATGAGATAAGAATCATTACGTATAATGTATACATTTATCATTTATTTTAATACCTTATCGTTGTTTTCTGTGATTAAGTTCATATCACTATGTATGAGAAATAAATTTATATATATACTAGGGGGCTCTGCCTCCTGCGAGCTACGCCCATTAACCCCCGTTCAGGCATCACATCCTCTAAAGTCATAGTAACTTGCCCTGTTTAAAAAAATATTACCAGATTATGGAAGACAGAATGGTAATATCACTCTAAAGATGGCTATCTTCTGTAATCGTTTTGCCATGCTTTTCCGTTGGAAGGGGTCATTTTTCGATTACCATGGCCTCATCCATCTCCGTCGTAACAAATGACGGCTGTTTTCGCGATTGATTATTCAGATCAATTACACATTTGAAAACCAACTTGTATAAAATGTTTAGGTTAAAAATGTCACTATTTTTTTTTTACATTTATAACGACGCTATGTTCAATTTTCTTCCTTTACAGACCGGTATGCGGCTGCATAAACCATCACGTCATCGAGTTGACGAATTAACTAATTCTCTTATTAATTAAAACTCGATTTCCATATTAAAACGAACTAGTCTGCCAAGTCATAGCTTGGTGAAAAACTTTTATAAACCCGATTTCAGTGGTTTACTGATAAGTTTACCATTGGGTTTTCCTGCTCCCAGTCATCTATGGTTTCATACAACCTTTGTGTACAGGAATACACAATGATAAACATACTGCTGAACCACTAAAATCATATCTGCAGGAGATTCCACCTAGATAACTTGGCAGACCAGTTGGATTTTAATATGATAAACATGTTATGCCTCATCTTGGAATGTCAGTCGCCAACTCGATGAGGTGATAGTCTGTGTATTCGCCTCCCGTTCGAGGTTAAAAAGTCCGTCCGTTTGGGAATATCTTTCTGAACCACGGTGTTGAAAAGCATTGTGTTTTGAAAATTTACGCTTATGTTTTATAATATATTGATCGAGTTTTAGTTATTTTCAGAAACAAATATACCTTACTAAATGAATTCTTTTTTCTATTTCAATACACCTTCAAGCATATTTTCATCTTATATTAACAATGTATGTTTTTTATATTAATAAAAAATAATCCGAATTTTCTAATGTATATTTATCGAATAGTAATTCGCACAAAATTAATCAAACGCATTTTTCACTTGCATTTATCTGTATTTATGCTAAATCAAGTGGTGTAATACACAAACAAATTTGCTAGCCGCACTATTTTTATATCGTAAGACGTCATATCAAAATTCTCGGGAAGGAACATTGTCTTAAATATATCGTTTTAATGTATGACGTAATTTTCGCTATTAAATGCATTCCTAATGTAATAATTTATGTATTATAAAGTTTTTCTCTTTTAACATTCACGGGTTCACATATTTAAAATGTTTTAGAATTGAGGTTTTTAAATATGATATAATATTCACCATTAAAATTTTTAACGCGTGATAATTTAATTATTTCAGGCACTTTAACTATTTTGATACTTGATATTCGGTAATTTCCTTCTCCTTACTCTGTGGAGAATTTTACATATGACGTAATTATCACCATTAAATGCTTTCCGCTTGTAAAACTTTACTCTTTTAAAGTTTCCATATTTTTTAATATTTACGCGTAAATATTTTAACGGAAATTTCCCTATTTTCTGTTTTTAACGAGTAACGTGACCACTTAATTCTTATTTTAAAATTTACTTTGCGTTTTTAATAATGCCACTTTTCAGTTTCAATTTAAAACTGACAACAAAACAAATCTAATTTTTAATTTTTAAATTTTCCTGAAAAACATAATTTAATCACAATATTGCTTCACTCTCTATTGAAATACAATATAACTTGAATTTGAAAATAACGAAAAGAAGATATCTATTAATCCCTATATTTTTCTTCCTGTTCTTCCATTTTTCCCTAAAAATGGAATAATTTTGTTGCCACAATGAATGAAATGTATTTAAAATTAGGAAAATAATAATATCTAAAAAATTAATTAAAATTTTAAAATTATAACTCCAGTTTGGATACATTTGGATAGATACGGATATTTGGTGTTGATTTCACCCATAAACTTTTCATATTTTAAGAGAAATATTCGTTAAACATAATCAATCGTTTAATCAGTCGTTTCATAAAATCGTTTCATAAATTAGTTTCATTAGGATTTTATATATATAGGGTAGATATATGTAAGGACCGGGGTTTGCTTTTTAAAGAAACTCTGTTTTATTTTAACGTTAAATGCTGACGAGGTACGAAGCAAGGAAGGCGAGACAGTTTTTAGGGACGTGATGTAGTTTTCCTTTTTAGTGCATATTTTCCTTAAAGCATGTCCAACTGACTTGAGAGAGGCTAGTCGTCACAAATGCCTTCAAAAACGTCCTTCCGAGCGAAGGAGTTATTACTAGCAAATCACATTGGGAAGTGCCACCAGAAATCGCCTGTCCCGCGTATAAAAAGACGTAATTTGCATTACTCCCAGAAGAAGGCGCAGCTGTTAAAAATGGAGGAAAGTATAATTTCAATGGTTACTTAGCTATTGATTGATGGCCTGGAAATCATGAAGAAATCAGAAGCCGGAGACTGAAATATTAACCGCAAATGACTGCAGAATTTAAAAGCTCCGCAAAATTAATCTCAATGATCGTTCAATTTCAAAGTGAGAAAGTAATAAATGTTAGGCTGAAAAAGAAAGTTACAAGGGGCAAGTTAAGAAACAAAAGCTGCGAATTTTAAATTTTAACCTCTTGAAGTTTACTGTTAATTTTAAGTTTAAAAAAATTGTTTTAATCCTTTCACACACACACAGATATATATAAGTATTAACTTTTAATTACAACTTTCAATTCTATTAGTTGCTATCTGCTATAGCAAGCTTAGTAAAGAGATCATTACTAACCAAGATAACTTTAAAATATATGCTAAATAATTATCACATGATTGACGTTTCTAAAGTTCTATTGTTATCAATTTCATTATGAAACAAAGGATAAATGATTTTATTTACCATATGCACTGTAAATGTAAACTGGGTGGAATTGAAACATGCGTTAATCCCGTAGTTATTGCAGCAAAATAACATTAAATATTTTTATAACCTATTCTACAAATGAATTTATTTCATTAATTTTCTGTACTCCAATTTCAGACATAGTTGAAAAACATTTCAAATATCTTAAAATAATGATAATACTGATAATAATAATAATAATAAAATAGCCTACATAAATATTCCTTTTCCCTTATCCTGCGTTTATTCAAATTAACATCTTTGTAGGATAATATTTTTAATGATTATATAGTGAAACTTGAGGCTGTTGATTAACGAATTCACTTCATTTTAATAATGTTTTCGGAGAAGCGGAAAACCATAAAGAACTAATAAAGATTTTTCCTCTGCAATTACCATTACCATAACTTTAATCAAAGTATTTTAATGACAGTTTTAGACGAAGCATATATCATCTTTCCAGTTCATTTAATTAACTACTTTGTGGATAAATTTTCTTCCGCCATATTAAAAGTGCGCGTTACACATTATTTTTTGCTTCATTTCCCATGATCTATTTTCAGTTTAATTAAAGAAATGTAATTTTTTCTTTGGGAAAAATTTTGATAGTATAAGACGATTTCGTATACGCATTACAAAATTATCAAAGAAGACTATTTCAATATTCTTGATATTTTCAATTTTATGAATTAATCATCAACATCAAGAGAGAATGTTGCAAAATTAGGAAAACATTTTACTACACATACATACTAAAAGAAATTTAGATTGAGTGCATGCCAAAGTCAAATATAAGTTAGACAACGCAGATTCTAAATACAAACTAATTTGATCGGCTTCAAAAACAATGGAATACTGATTTAAAATACCATTGGCTATCTCTCTGCAAATGACTTTCCATTCATTTCTGTATTTCTGAGGGATTTTAAGGCCAAATCAGCTGTTCTTAAGACATCTTATGACTGTTTTCGTTTTTCACTACATAAGATTCGTTAAACATTCGAAAATCAGCTAATATAAAATTAAATAAATCGACAACGTCTTTGCCTCCCAGTATTTTTTAACAAATTATTTAAATAAGGCATTTCAAATGGATCGTTTTAAATATGACGTAATTATTGCCAAAGTTCTCTTTTTCTTTTTCTTTTTAATATTTACGTGGAAATATTTACATTGATAAAAATGAAGTATTGTTAATTGCGCTGTCTTGGTATCGGCAACAATAGTTATAATGACCATCTCGAAATATGAAATGAATGTCTCGTGATATTATATTTTTTAATTTAAACTGTTTTGCGATGTTATTATTTGGTCATTTTAAATATCACGTAATCCCCCCCCCCCATTTAAAGCTTTTAACACATATTAATGAATTCATTGTTTAAATGTTTTCTTTCTTTCTTAATATTCACGCATAAATACAATTTATATGACGTAATTTTCAATATTTTCATTGTTTTAAAACGTAATCATGTAATTGTAATTTGAAAGTTTCTTTTTCTATTTGTAATAGTCATGTGTAAATAATTTTTTACATTAAAGGAAATATTATTACTTGCGCTTTTTTTACAATAGGCAACATTTTCTAAAGTAGGAAAAAAATATGTCTGGAAATGCTGAAAATAAAAAAAAATAGTAAAACAAAATGCAGTCTGCACACTGCGAGTTTGTAATGTATATCCTTAGAAGGAATGATTAAATTCCTATGTATAGTTTTTTTCCTCCTAGAAGCCATTTTAATGGACGATTTTGACCAACTTTAACATTAACTAGCTTTCAAAATAACTATTTGATTTAAAAACTGTCTTCCTCACCATGTTTGTCAAACTTGTTCCTATAATACTGAAAATTTTCATATTTTTGTATACAATAGTTTCCTTAATATTAAAGTCAGACATCATCGAAGAAAGACATCCGGCCACAAAAAAATCCTTTACTGCGGCGGTGACAGCGTTAGTTACTTTTTACTTTCTTCTATCTTTACAAGAAGAAAGTATTGGATTCGTAAAAATTTTCGACTTTCGGTTTTCGACGGATTTACACGTTTTAGGGGTCAGAGATTCCGAAAAACATGTTTTCACAAAATGTCTGTCTGTGAGTCTGTGCATCTGTGAGTCTGTCTGTCTGTATGTGACACAAATTTTGTGGACGTTCTATCTCAAGAACTAATGCACGGAATTTAATAAAAAATATATATTCAGTTAGTTCCTGATATAAATTGGTGCTGATTAGTTTTTGGTGTAAATCGCTCAAGAGGTGGCGCTGCTATGCAGCCTTTTCACGATTTCTGCAATAGCTCAATCACCAGAACTAATGCACGGATTTTAATCAAACTTCAGATTCAGTTAGTCCTTGACATGACCTGCCTAGGTTCTTAACACCTATGCCAGATTCTGGTTGGTGCCTAGGTTAGGGTGATCTAGTCCTTGACATGAATTGAAGTTTTGTACATTTGTGTGTAAATCGCTCAACAGGTGGCGCTGCTATACTGCATTTTTACGATTTCCGCAAGAGCTCTATCTCAACAACTAATGGTTGGATTTTCATCAAACTTCAGATTCAAGTATACTTTGATATGAATTAGTGCTGTTTGTGTTTTGGTGCAAATCGCTCTACAGGTGGTGCTGCTATGCAGCACTTTTCAGAATTTCCATTATAGCTGTATCTCAAGAACTAATGCAATAATATTCACCAAACTTCAGAATCATTTAATCCTTGACATGAATTTACATTTTGTACATTTTGGTGTAAATCGCTCAATAGGAGGCGTTGCTATCCTGTTTTTGTGATTTCCGCAATATCTCTATCTCAAGAACATTAGTTCCAAGCATTAGCTTGGATTTTCAACGAACTTCATATCCATGTATACATGTATATCAATTATTGCTGTTTATGTATTGGTTTAAATCACTCAACAGGTTGCGCTGCTATGCTACATTTTTCAGAATTTCCGCTATAGCTGTATCTCAAGAACTAAGACATGAATTTTTATCAGTCTTCCAATACACTTCAAATACACTTTGATATGAATTGGTGCTAAATTGATGTAATCCCTTGTACTATTTAAATGATTTAATTGATGTGATTTATATAGAGGAAAGTTTTGTGATGGCCACAACATACTACTTTTTAGAATGGAGAAAAATGAAAGTACTTATTTGCCCCTAACTTATTCCAATTTTATAACCATACTATGCACAAAGTTAAAAAATGTAATACTTAAAAACATGTAAAGAGAAATAGTAATTTTGTTTACTTCGATATTCGTGAGGTTAGAAAGTGAATGAACTCGTTGAATATATTTTGTAAAAAACAATTTATTTTATTCAATTGTCAAATTTAAATAAGATATGACTTTCGTAATTACATAATCCAATCATTAAATTACATAATTGAAAGATTCATTTTTTAAAACTTGTTAAATAACTTTTTACTAACACTTTCCAACAATGTTAGAAAGTTTTTATGTCTTCGTTTTGTCCGTCCGCCCGTGGGTGCTCTAACTGTCGTAAAGATATGTATATCCACCTGTAATGTATATAGGTTATTGGCAATTGATATAGCACAATCGCTATTCAAAATGAAGAGTGTAGCATCAATAGTTCATTTATAGGAACGGAAAAACTATTCCATAACATTACAGTCGACGGACAAAATCGTTTCAAGTTATTTTAGTGACGTTTCACCATATTAAATATAATGAAATTGATATACATTTACGATGTGCACTAAAACATGCATTCTTTAAAATGTGGGATGAAAAGCATTTGTTATTTATTATCAGGGACACACAAAAGAATTCCGGTATATAATCATCTACCAGGAAAAACTGTTTGCACCGTATTTTAATAATATTACACTATTCTAAATATAATGGAATTTATATACCTTACTAAGGTTTTCTACAAGAACTTACTGTACAATATAATGTGCTTAGTATTTATCATTCATTTACAGGGACACTCAAAAGATGTCATATAATGACCCCAAAAATCTCATTATCTAATTTTGTTTAAAGATTTGTATAAATGTAGAGTGTTAATATTTTTTAATTTTCTAAATATTTATTGAGGGTTGTTTACATATGGGATATAAAATTTAGCATTCAATGGGAAAGGTATGAAATGAACATCATGTAAGCGAAAACATTTTTGGCCGAATCAGGACCTGGTTTTAAATATCACAAACCATTCAATAATTGTTCTATGAAATCCAAATAACCTTTTTGAAAAAAAAAAAAAAGAAAAAGACAAAAATTACTATAACGTGTTAAAGATCAAATTTTGATTTATCGTATGCGTAGCTGAAAATCGCCAGCGAACTTCGAAAATTGGGAAAATATACGATTTTTTCTGTTTAATAGATAGTTACGAAAAATCTAAACTCTGAATGTTATATAAACTTATAACTAACTTCGTATATCCGGAATCATGCTTACAAATTTCTACCTGCGATATATTTTCTTGCCAATACCCACACACATCCGCGAATAAACATCTTCCCTTTTATGCTGCAAAAAAAAATTATTTCGTCTAATATGAACAATTTAATTGATGAAAAATATTTTCTTTCTCTGTCAATCAATATCCATTTAATTATATCTTTCTATTCGTGCCTTTCATTTTTATATATCCTTATTCCATCTTCCACACGTTCAACAAAATTAATAAAGAATAATTAGTAAAACATTCCTAAAATATTATTAAAATAGCACTCTAAAAAATGTAAAAGCGTATTTATTTTACTTTATAATGTTTGAAATTCCACACAATGTAAAATTCTTATTACAAATGATCTGTTTTTTTTTTGTTTTTTTTTTTTGTTTTTTTTTCTTTTCAAAATCCTGTTAAGTTGAATTGTGAAATATATCATTGAAATTTCAAAATTATTCAAATTATTTCTTAAAGAGACCTTTTCCGATGCTATCCTTTTCATCTCAAATATGCAATCCTATAACTCAAGCTTTTAGGATATACTAATTTTGTAACTGGTTCTTATCTGGCTTGTAATAGAATTTAAAACCCACCATTACATTTTAGTAAATGTAAAATAATTAATCTCTTAATCGGATTGCATCTTTCCAATTGTTAAAATTTCAATTCCATATAAAATGTTAAAATGACAACTATTTTTAAGAAACTCTTTACACGGTACAAATGTACATATACTTTTCCTTAACGTCAAAAGAGAAATCTTTATATTGATATGTTTCGTATGATTTTTTTTTTTATAAACATAGTATTATTATTTGAAATCTATGACAGCATGAAATTTTGTAAATTCCTTTTTATATTTTAATGAAACACATTATTGGTATTCATGTACTGGGTTATTTAATACAAATTTTGAATTTTATTGATAAACTTTCTTTCTCCGTAAATTTAAATATCACGTCATACTTCACTGTCAGAAAAACTCGTCAATATACACTAAATTGTTCATGATTTTTTAACAGAAAATTTCCGTACTCCTAGAAAACATGTTTTATCCGTGAATGCTTCCAAATAGTCTGAAAAAGAGGAAGAAATTCCGTTCATTCCTATCACGTATGCGCTCTATTAATACTAAAATCCTAATTTATTTTAAAAGAAAAAACCAAAAATTATATAAATTAAGATTTGTAACTTAATTAAAGAGAAAAAATGTTTTCGAATTTAAAAATAAATAACAATTAATTTTCTCATTCGTTCAAAAGTACTCAAAATTTGTTTTTCTAAAGTCGAATAAGGTGAAAAAAGTTTGAAAAGTGTAATTTGTAAACTTGCTTATAATAAAATATTCACATTTAAAATATATTTTAAATGAACACGTTTAATTTAAATATTAAATGGGGAAAAATCGATTTTGCTGAAAAAAATATAATAAAAATATAATATTCATATTTTACATTTAGTAATCTACTTAAAAATATTTGTAATTCATATTTTTATCCTATTTAAATACTAAAGTATTAAAACCCGAGTCACAATCTCATTAAAGACGAAATCTTTCCGAAATTAACGTGAAAATTCAAAGCTTTTTAAAGAAATTAAAAATTTTGCACATTTGAACTTTACACATTTTTGCGCACTTTGAAACATTTTGAACTTTGCACATTTGAAGCAAACATATTTACTTCAAACCGCTTCTCTTCTGTACAACTGTAGAGATGTCGTTAGCGTACGGGTCTCGCAACGCTGGGATGGCTGGTTCAATTCCAACGTCGGCAAATTATTTTTCTCCAGGCTTTCTTCAATTGACGGACAATTTACCTCCTGTAACGGAGAAAAATTAACGGATATTCGTCAATTAGCGGAAAAATCCGTGTACCACAAGTGGTACACAGTGAGACAATCTATATATTTTCATGAATCATACATTTTTACACTATATTCATATTTTTTTCATTGTAATAATGTCTTAACTACTGCCTGAAATCGTGTTTATCACCTGGAGTTTAATCTGACATTTTGGGGGTCAAGTAGTTTTAATGGAGCAATAGCAAAAATTCAAAGAAAATTTCACTAGTTACAGGTATACATATTATTAACTATTCAACCACATTTTCAGCTTAAGTAAACACACATGGTGGATTGCGGTAACTAAACTATAGCTATCCCTCTTAATTATTGGCTTAATAGTATGCCTAACAATGGAAGTGTGTAGCTCAATGTACATCAAAATTTCCGAAGAAAATCGGAAACCGGTGGTATCCTGATAGTTGATTTGTTATCTTAAATTGTAGTTCTGCAGTAGCATTGAAGTATATGATTCACTAACAGACACCATATCTGGAGCAAGATGCACGAAGCCTGCCGCTTTCACACTTTTCGAAGATAAATCACTTCAAAATTACCATATTCATCCTTACAGGTTAAGATTTTTCCTACATAGAACACATTATTTAGAAATTGCACAAGAACATAATCACAAACGGCAGGCTCCCGTTCTAGTAATTGAAACCTAAATGATTCTTCGTCATCAGAAGAATCGTCTAGAACCATCTGTTACACTGTTAGACACGTCTCACTGTGTACCACAACTGTGTGTCTCACTGTGTACTTTCGTTACGTTGTAACAAAATGAATGCCATATCTGTTTAATCATCAATTTTATCGCTTTGAATGCTTGCGTCGTTTTTTTGACTTAGTCTATCTTAGATATAGCTGGGTTTGGTTAAGTAAACATATGCCATAATGAAGGAAATAAACACTAAAATGGACGTTTATGTAACTTTACCCCCTGTAAAATAAAGAATTATTTACTATTTTGTTGGACGAGTAACCGAAGTGCCGAAACTGCATCCACGTGTTGCATAAGATGAGGTCGTTATGTGTGAGTGCCAGCCTAAACACATATTTTTAGACTTTATCTTCAAGGAAAAAAAGGATCTAACTCAACAGCCACACCTAGTGATGTTGTCCTTAATAGTAGGTCTACGTCCTGACTCAGAAATAGCGGCTGTCGTAGGGGGAAATTTTTTGAGCGTTTTTACATAATTTGCAACAGCAGTTTTCAAAAGAAAAATCTCTACCTTACTTTTCTGTGAATAATATAACGAAAATAGAACTACATAATTTCATGCGACAGTACAAACGCAGAAAAAATTCACTTACGGCAGCTGACATTTATAAGTCAGCGAGAAGACAAGTAATCAGAGAGTTATGAACATGCAAGAATACATTATAAAAGTAGCGGCTCTTGAGTGTCCACACGAGTGTTCGCTATTACGAAATTCTGACGTTCTGATTGCACCATATGTTGAAAAAAGGGCTTTAACTGTCCATAAAATGCTTATCAGCTATTTTGGATCTTCCGAATCGAATTCGATCGAATTTGTCAAAACCCATTCCAAAAAACATTGTTGAGCTACATCTTTTGGTTAGATATGTAGATGTCTCTGCTACTTGTATAAAGGAAAATTTAGAACATATTTTAACTATAAATGCTTCGGAATAACGGTCGTTGCTATACTACTTACCTTTGAAAGTCATTCGCGTGTTATTAAGTAATAACGAATGTATATTATCCCTGGTTAACCTTTGATAAAGAAGTGTGCTACGGCGATCACAGACTTTTCTCATCGAAAAACCTTATTAAGTTTAGGATTCATTCAATATACGTTGGAACCATTACCTGTATTCATTCGATACTGTCAACGAAACTTAATTCTAAAATAAAAGTTTAGAAGCAAGATCTTCGTTATCAAGCTCTGTTTTTTAGTAATTCGTCAGTATTACAGTACGTTCAGATGTCGATCCTAAAGAAAAAAAATAATAACGATTATTCATTAATCATTAAAGAATTAAATAAGAGTACGTCAAAATAAAATTCTGTTTTGATGAAAGGTGTTCTTTTAATACTAAAATATGTATTATTCGCATAGATTACTTGATAGACGAAGCGTAGTTCAGTAGAACAGTATCCATTTCTTGAAGTTCAAGCCATATTAATATATAGATATAATTCGCAGTAACGTCTTATTTTTTTAAACATATCTAAAATAATTTTTTTATATAATTTCAATAACAACCTCAAAATATTTTTTATAATAATATAATTTTACTATTTTTCTATTCTAGTACATAATATTACTCGAAATGAACATATAGCTCTTCGTTGCATATAACAAAAGAAAGACTGTTGTCTGATAAGTCAAAGGTGATTTAGAACTACCATAAAACCAAAATATAATACAAATTTTATTATTACTTTAAAAATTTGTTTTCATTACATTAAGAACTAAGAACATTGTGTATCTTAAATTAAGTTCATCTTTGTTATAAAATTTAGTCTAGTTCAGATTAAAATTTATACTAATGAATGAAGATAATAAATAAGGAAATGAAACTATGACTATTTTTAACACTTATATATATTTTTTTCATTCCTGATTGCAATTAAGTATTTGAAATTTTGAGAAAATTGTAACTTCGTAACATGCATAAAAAATAAATGGAACAACTCCAGATACTGTCCCATTCAAATGCATCCTTAGGCGCTTTTGTGAAATCATGAATGATTTAAGGTTCTTATTTCATTATAAAATTGGAAATTTCTAAGCAAAAATCTAAGACGAAAATTAAAAATATTTTTTGAAAACGCTAATTTAATTAAAGTCGGCATGTAAATAAATGTTGTAGATATTGCTTGACTGAAGCCAGACTGTCTCAAACTATAACTGACATTAATATTAATAAAAGGTATAACGATTGTACTTTAAACATCTCTCTACTGAGTATTAATATAATATTACTGATTATTACGGAATTAGTTCTGCTCCAGTATGACTGCGGAGCAAGAATTCTTATCTTTTGGCATTTATTGGCATTTATCTTAGCCATCGAATCATATCAATCTAAGATCGAAAATTCAACCTTGATAAAATAAAAGGAAAGATATAAGAAAGATTTTAAAAAAATGTTTAACGTATAAACAGTATCAAATTTATTTAGTAAAATATTTTTCAAATATTTTTTTTTAAATATTTTTCTTATTTTGTCAATTTATATGTATACCCATCTAATCATATCTCTTTTGATTAATTATTCTCGTTTTTCACTTTCATGGTATGTCCTTCTTTGCAATGTATTCTCACAAAAGTATTAAGACTAATTAATTACTAACATTGTTGTAAGACATAACTAAAATAGTACTTTCTAAAAATGTAAAAGATTCTTCGAATTTTTAATAAACATAAAAATTCGCAGAAAATAAAATTATTGTTACACAATATATATATATACAGGGTGATTCATAAATATCGAAACAACAGGCTATCTTCTTAAATATTGCCACTAGGTACATACTTCCAATTGCAAAGTTTCTTTAAAAAAGGTGCAAAATTTGATGAGATAAGTTTCAACTCAATGGGAGGTGTACATGCGAAAATACAACAATTAAATTTTTATACGGTCCGCGTAGAGTAAAATTCCCAGTTAGGAAATTTTTCCTTATCCATTCCTGAATTAAACACAAAAAAATTCATCTCGATATCTTCAAAATTCGCAGAGATGTAAAAATCCAAAATTCGTGACTTACACCATTTATCCATAACTCTGAGTGACGAGTTTTTTACTCATTTTGAATGCAAGATAGGGATCATCCACAAATTGTACATTATTAAAAGTCAATATAAGACAGTGCCTCTCCTTTGGACATAAAATAGGCAGCGTATAGATTTTACGTTAAGTCTGTTTTCAAAGTAGGCTGGTGGTCTACACTAGAGGTCTGCATGGGTCGAAATATCTAGGTCCGGTCCCAAACCGATTCATAAGAAAAAATGTTCGGCTTTGCCTTGAAAAAAGTTCAAATTGTAGCCTGGCCCGGCCTGACTGAATTTCTACACAGTTTTTTACATCGATATCGTTAAAAGTTGTTTCGTATGGAGGAGTTCTGACCAAAAATACTTATTATATCTTTTCTTTTTTCATGTTTATATTTATATTTTTAAAGAAGCGCCAGAAACTGTGATTATTTGTTTTATTAATTAATCTATGTTTATATGTAAATGATTCACTTCTCCTTTAATAACGTTAATCTTTATTCCATGTGTTGGAGACAATGAAAAATGTTATAAAGTAAACTCTTTCAAGATTTAATCACTTAGGAAAGAATAAAATAAACGTTATAGACAGGTTCCCTTCTTAGGAGTTTTAAATGTAGTTTAAACCCTCCGAGCGTCTTGCAAAAGGGTAAAATTGTAATGTTGTTTTCTTAGAATTTTGTTTTAAATGCTAAGAAAATATGATTCTTTCAACATTATAAAAAAAACTCAATTACAAATATGAATGTAATCCTTGAGAGTGTTAATCATTCTTAAATGTATTTAAAATTCATTAAATCTATGGAATTACGTATATTATCTTAAATATTGCTTGTATAGCTATGAAACCTGGAGCTTAGTGAACGGAATATTACGCTCCAAACACTTAGAGGGCTATTTTTACTCAGGTATTATTATATTCATTTTCCATGGATCAACAGATTTTTCCATTTAAAAAAGGATTCCGTCATAGGCAGATTTTTTTCACTAGTTTTACTGTATTTTAACTTTTTTGCCTTAAAATCTACTATCCTTTAAAAATATGTTTTAAAGTTTTATTCTAAAATAATGGCTATTTAAAAATATATACATTTGTTGTAAAAGTTTTCGGGCTGAGCCAAATTTTAGTTATTTTTGCACGGATTAGTTCAGTCAGAGATAATGATTTTAATACGGGTTTGTCTCGGGACCGGGACTGAAAATTTCGCCCAGGGGAGACCTAGGAATAAGGAAGGAATCTAAGAATCCCGGTTCGGTATAACCAGTGGCCGAGAGGTTCTGCTCTCAAACCTGGTACACGTGAGGTGCTGAGTTAGAACTTAATCGATCCCTTCGGCCCAATCGTTCGAAGTTTTCAGTGATTTCTTCGAACCTTGCGTAAATACGGGTTAGGTTCCCTTAGAAAGACCTCCAAGGAAGGCACTCCCCCTTCAGACCCATATTCCTCGTGCAGATAATTGACCGTCATAAATGACACAAACACCCGGTTCGGTATGGAAAAGTACGTTAGGCCCGGCCTGGTCGTGTCTACAGAAAAAGTCATCAATCCGGGATCTGGCCCGACCCGGCCCCAGAATACAGACTTTAGACCAGAATACAGAACGGCCCCGCCAGGAAGATAAAAAGCCTGAATTTGCGAGTGCTAAAATTATGAAAAACGCTTAATCGGCATATTAGAAAAAGCATTGTTTCAAATTACGCATTTAGCATTTATTTTTGAAATTTAAATAATACAAAAAGGAGGTGGAAACAAAAGTTAAACTGAATCGAAAGTTTAAACTACAGAAGAAAGTTACTTTTTCACGTGCAATTTTTGAAAAAGCATTTAAACATTTCATTAGGAGCCAACCAATGTTTAAAACTTTAAATGCGTTTTTCTGCATGATGCTTTTTTTTTTTAAAAAAACCATTTCTCGTTTTTAAATTATTGTAAGTCAAGGATCGTAAATAAAAAAGGTGCAAACTTGGACCATGTCTTTTTTTATTATTTTACATTAATTTTGTTTCGGCAAATTAAAAAAAAATTACTTTGGAAAATAGGATTTTTTAAAAAATAAGTTGCATAATTTTTTAAATAAATATTTTTAATATTAATATTTTTAAAAAAAACCCTGATACAAAGCTAAGATTATACTTTCCTCTTTAATTAAATGAAAAAAAAAATGAAATCCGATGAATAATGTTTCGAGTTGTAAAGATTTTAATATGAATCCGCTTAAAAAATACTAATCATTTAATTTTTTTAAAAACATTATGAGAAATATTAGGATGTGATTTTGTTTGCAAATTATATGGATAACCATCCCAAAAAAAGAGAAAAAAAAATCAAAATTGTAACTCAACAAATATATTTTTTACATGTTTCCTAGAACTCTTAAAGTAACATTGTTTCTTGGATTGCACGCATTTCAATTTGTGTCTAATCCCTTAAAATCTGAAGAATTATTTAAAAGGCCATAACTCTGCGAGTTTTTCAGACATGACGATGCAATTTTTTATGTTTAATTCAGGAATGGATAACGAAAGTTTTCCTTATTGGAAATTTTACACTGCGGGGGCGGTATAAAAATTTAATTTTCGTATTTTTTCAAATAGAACCCCCATGGAGTTGCAACTTACGTCATTAAATTTTGCACCTTTTTTTAATGAAACTTTGCAATTGGAAGTATGGGTCTAGGGGCAATATTTAAGGAAATAGCCTATTGTATCGATATTTATGAATCATCCTGTATATATATATATATATATATATATATATATATATAAAATATTAAAAATCGTGTTATGATTATCTTTATATTATATTACTTCGAGATTTAGAAAACTTTTTTCTCCAATTTTTTTTATTTCGACTTTTAAGAAGATTTAATCAAATACAAAAGTTTTCATCTCAAATACCTATTATAACATGTTTTAAAAAGATAACTTTTCTAATTGTTTTTGTAAGGACCTTAAGAGGATTTAAAAACCACATATTATATTGAACTTAAGATAATTAATCTCTTAATCAGATTACATAATTTCAATTAATTAAATTGTAAATCTATATAATAGAGAAAAATGATGCAGAATTTAATTAACTTGTTTCTGCACTTCGCATTTGTACATTATTTTATTATTTAATATCAGAAAAAATACCTAAAATGTTATTACGTAAAATGTATCACTTTATAGAACTTCGTTAATTTATTTTTTTTAGAATCGAAAGCAGCGCTTTAGTGGTAGTAAATTTATTCGGTTACTAAATGGTTACTAAATGGTATAATTCGGTTAATAAATGGTAAAAAAAGCTCCGCTATTACAAGAAAAATTAAATATTTGCTGTATTCATGAAACAATTGTGATCTCATAAACATGAATGAAAAAAGAGTATATAGCAACATCTCCAGTCTAGGAACAAAATATATTTCAAGGACTGCAGTACAAATAAACTATAGTTAAAGGTCAAAACTGGGAAATTTCATTAGTGGCCAGTGGCACTAGTTTTAGAAGTGGCCACTTACTTTAAACTACATGCCACTTTTTTATTTGAAAGTACTAAAACGTAAACTTTTTATTAAAAAAAATCTTTTAATATTAATCTAAAATTGAATAGCCCAAATAAATATTTTAATATAAATGCATTTCAAACAGGAAAAGTAGAATCCTTAATGAAATTCAAGAAAATTTTATTCTATCCTTGTATGAAAGTGGCCATAAGGTGGCCGTTGACAAACAATTTTTCATTATCCACTTTTTCTCATTTAGTGGCCCTGTGACCTGTGGCTAGTGCTAATTTTTTTCATTTAACTATATTACTCATAAACGTTGATACATTGGAAAGAAGTCTATATTACGTGAAATAAAAAGTTCACTTTTATGACAATTTTGCTCTACTTTACTCAGTAAATTTACTTAGTACTATTGTATAAATGTCAAAATCTCTCTCATAGGAATTACATTTTAAAAAAATTCACAGACACAGTTTATTCTATTAACTCTGCGGCATAATACCTAGATACCTTTTCATAAAAAGTACTGTAGTGGACATGGGAGTTTTGTGACTTTGTGGTGCAATTGTGTTGTTTTGCACCACAACCATTTGTGAGTGAATGAAAAATCTATTCTGTGTTTGTTTAAGTTTCACAAAGTGCATATGTGACCCCGGAATTTGATCGTCACGGTTATTTTCCAATAGTAGGCTAATTAGGTAACTATGATTGTGTATTGACCATGCATAGAGATATGCGTTAGCTAGAATCAGCGTATTTGAACAGATATAAAGCTAGTTCCTTTTGCTTTTATTGTCGGTATGTGTAAGCTTGTTTGAAATGAGATTCAGGCTTGAATTTTCCGATACAGCCAGAGGTTGTGAGTTTTGATTAATTGGTAAAGTGAACATTTCTATTCTCCAAAAATAATATCGGAATCCAAGGGATTCCATTTAGAGTTATATTCTAAGTGTAATTTTTAGGTCCTAGTCAACAGAACTCTAAAGATACTGTGAGCTCTAATAAGAAATTTATTATTTATTAAACGTGGAACCAAATTTCCTTTCACAGACTTGTTAATTGAGTATTATTCTGATTCTCTGAATTATGTCTACCCTCTTCTTTGCTGATACTCCCTGCTTACTATTAAGAAAAGGATTCCTGTCAAATTATTCAGTGCAATGGCATAATTGTAAGCTGACAGATTCGACGATGTTGTGAAAAGTGCTTAACACTTTTTGTTACTTAAATAACTATAAGCAGAAATTGTAAAATGAAAAGACAGAAAGTAGGAAACTTTGATAAACTTAATAATGGGGCAAGCAAGTTATACGCAGGATAAAAATGTTCAAGATAATAAAACTTTAATCGAGAAAGTTCTTAAGATACATAGAAGCAGCTGTTAGCAATTTATTAGTAAACGTATCTCAATTACAATCATTATCGTTGCTTTTGTAACTATTTTAATCAAAAAATTCTGTTACGTATAATGATTGGAATTTAATATTTAATGATTTCTAATTTCTCTCATACATCAATAAATGAAATCTCCATTACTTTTTTACATATCTTTTAAATAGACACCTGAAAAGTGGCTTATTTTTTATGCTGCTCTTAGTTATTACCAAGTAAGGACATCAAGCAAATCAAAACATTCAATTACTAAAAATTGAGCAATAAAATAAAATTTAGTAAAGAGCAAGAATCAGAAACTGTCCCAAGTTTCACCATCCGCAAAATGTAATAAAAAGTAAACATCATTTTATACAAAACCTCAGTAACCATTCTTTGTGGAATTTCGGATGTAATCGTAAACTGTTGTCTATTTCCTTACGTCTATCACGTCCTTATGTATCGACGATGGCTTAAAGGTGGAACCTTGATGTCAAGCACACAAATAGGTTGTATGTGTTCAAGAAACAAATGAAACAAGTTCAAAATATAGCCAGGCTTCTCAATTTTCAGATAAAATTCTCTCCACCAATCAAATTTTATTACTTGTATTTCGCTATTCTGCTATAATAATTTTCAATTAACCTGAATGTTAAAGATGTCTTTTTTATTTATAATAAAAAAATATATAATTAATATTATAAGTCTTTTAAAAGGTAGAATAGATTTATTTCCCCTCCCCGTCCCGAAAAACTATAGATCTTACAGAGTGCAAATGGGACACACCGGTTTGCTAAATAGATAGTTTCTTCATAATTTGTGTTCACGAATATCTTAAATATGTGTTAATTAGACTACAGGCAAAATAAAATAAAAAGGATCAACATTTTTCCAATTGTAAATGTTAGTAGCCTATTGAAGATATAAGATTTTTTTTTAAGAAATTAAAACCATTCAAGATCTTTCTTGTAAAATATTGATTACAATTACCAAAATATGTACTGGCAAAAGATGCAAAGGATATAGAACTTTGCCATCAAAAAACAATTTGGAAAAAATCTGACAATGATAGATGATTTATCTTCGATTTTTACAGAGTTCGAAATCCATCAATTTGTAATTATCAGAAGTCTCAAGCAAAATAAATTTTTTATTATATTTTGACTATACCTGTATGCATTTATACCTGATAAAATTTAATAAATGAACACGACAAAAACATTAAAACCAGGTGCAGGGAATACTTAGAATTTTTCTACTAGCCAAGTATTTTTTTTCTCTATAGCAAATTAAAAGCAAACACGTAGCGCTATTCCGGTGGGCTTTGATACACTGTATTTATAAGCTGCGGTGAGTTCCGACTAACATTTAAATATTCACTAAAAATAAAGAAGTAGTGGAAGTGCGGTCTTGTAAACTTAGGCGCAAATTAAGCACAGCATGTAACTAAACATAATATCAGTGAGGTAAATTTACAAACACGAACAAATTCATTTTAAAATTGTAATTGATCTTCCGTAATTCAATGATTAACATATGTAGAAAAAAAAAACTTTTGAAAGAACACGTGGGGGTAAATAAATAAAATCCAAGTTATAGGTAAATTCAAAAGCATCATGTTAATCTTAAAATAGTATTTATTGAATTTAATTAAAAAATCTGTTATTTTCATGCACAATTGCCATAATGTAAAACTGAACACTTTTAATGAAGTATTTACTGGAGATAAAGAGTGAAATGTCAAAAAAAAAAAAAAAAAAAATCTAGGTACGCTCGAGGGATGTATAACTTATTTTGCGGTTTTGAAGATAATGCGCTATAAAGATAGCTCTTAAAGTATATTTGTTTAAGTACAGTGCATACCTTGCATTTGTACGTGTTATAAACACCTAAAATCTATTCTCATTTACTTTGGGTAATTGTAGTCGCTGGTTTCAATTTCAAGTTTTAACTTATTTTTTTATTTATTTATTTTTTTTTTTTTAACTGAAAAGTTTTTACATATACCAATATCTTTTAAAAGAGTTTGCAGAATAAAGTATAAAAAAATTATACTCTAATCTGAAAAGTATTTATTCTAATAAACTATTTTACTTTTTATATATATGCATATATCTACCGATCTATTTATCTTATTCTGTTTTTTTTTCTCAATTTCTGATCATTTTCAATGTTTATCAAAATTTCTAAATTTATCTATTCAATAAATTAAGAAAATTAGTCGTAGGATAAACCCATTTTAATATTAAAAAGATGTAACTTTTATCTGTTTCTTTGCAGTGAGCAATGTCTGGAACTGCCAAACAGATTTGAAAAGTAATACCGGCAAAGTGGCGGTCCTTGCTCAAACATAGGCTACAATTTACTTTGGTGCCACTACGCCCAGGGACAGGAGGCGGAAGTGGATGAGGATTGAAACAATTTCTAAAATTGCAATTTTTTATGCTGAAGCGGATAGAAACTTGACATTTGGCATGGTAATTACTTATATATGCTCTCTTTAAGAACAGTTTCTTAGTTAATAGAAATTTAAGATGTTGAAATGCGCAATAGTTTTCTAAAAAGCATTCTAAATTACGATTTCTATTTTATTGTTAAGGATAGAAATTTCAAATTTGACATGTTTACTACTTTAAAAAATAAAATGCACGTACAAAACAATTTTTAAAAAATCACTAATTTAAAGCGGCACAGGAGAAACAAAAAAATCTAAATTACGATTTTTGTGATACTGAAGTCACTAAAAACTAGACATTTGCTAAAGCGGTTACGTTTAAGACTTAAATATTCGTTAAGAAAGGTTTATAAAAACATTCGAAATTTAAAAAGGTGAAATTAGTGGAAAAAGTTCTACAAATATTCTAAATTACGATTTCTATGGAATTATTAAGGATAGAAACTTAAAATTTCACATAGATATTACTTTTAAGCAGTAAATGCTCGCACACAAGAGATTTTTTTTAATTTAAATTTAAACGAGTTTATATGTTCTAAACATAGAATTATCGTGATACTGAAGTGACTAGAAATTTGAAATATGGCATAGTGGTTACCTTTAAGATACAAATGCTGTAATAATAAAAGTTTTCGCTCTTTTATCTTAGTAAAACTATTCCAAATTCTTAACATTTATCCTTTTTTACCTATCTTTAATAATATCTGAATATCTTTTGTCTTTTATTTCATGCATTTAAAACTGCATATTCTTTTATTAGCCTAAAAACCTTAATCCATTCGCCTCATCTCATAAAACCCATTAAATTACTTTTTTCATTTTATTCTAAAAATAAATTCTTTTTTCGAATATTTTTTAATAGAATTGTTCGATGATGTTCTTTTTTCCCACAATTCCTTGCAAATCCCGCCAGCCATTGTTTGCGCAATAATTCTGACGCCGAAACTTTATAGTTCGTATCGTCGTCACCCGCGCTTCTCCCCTCCCCCAGGAGCTATCGTATTCTGCTCTCAACGCGTCCTTCCGGCTACTTTTTTACCGGATTTGTGATTTTAACATGTATTGTATTCATACACATCCAGTTTTCGCAAGTATATGACCCGTTGCATGGTCTAGGAGAGGAGGAATTTTATGATTATTGAATTGCTTAATTAAACCACGCCACTTGGAGTGTGTTTTTTCCTGAATCTTCATCATTTGTTCTAATCCGTAACATCTAGTGGTACATTTTACTACGTAGCAACTGCCCGCACATGGTTCACCTATAACTAGTGGAATTTGGTGCATTATATGGTCTATTAATAAACGTTTTGATGCTGTTGTATTGTTGTTGTATTTTATGTCGGCCAATTATCTGCACGTGGGATATGGGACCTGAGGGGGGGGGTGCCTTCCGTGGAGGTCTTTCTAAGGGAACCTAACCCGTATTAACGCTTGGATAACCAAGGTTCGAAGAAAACCACGAAAACTCCGAACGATTAGGCCGACGGGCGCGATTGGGATCGAGCCCAGCACCTCCCGTCTACCAGCTTCGAGAGCAGAACCTCTCGGCCACTGGTGGGGCTTTGATGCATCTATAGGCTTTGATTATTATGCTTCGGGAAACATTCCAATGTACGACAGTCTGACCTTCCACTCTTCCATCACGATTGTACGACTACAAAAAACCGTGATTTGTTCATCGGGTACATAATGTGGGTATGCTGGTGCTTAAGATCTACATGTTTATATGATACGAATGAAATCGTGTCATGTATGCTTTAAAAAAAATTGAAATTTAAAAGGGTGACTTGCACGAAAAGCGTTCTAAAAATATTCGAAATTGCGATTTTTACGGAATTTTAAGGAAAAGTTGTTAATTTATTCCAAATTTATTTCAAATTTAGCTGACACATTTGTAATTCTTGCTACAAATCACTAACAGCTCCATGTATTTGTTAGTCCAATATTAGTCTTTATTGTTGAAAAATTATTTTATTTATTAAATTTGAACTCAATTATATGCCTTTAAAACTAAATAAAAGTCACTTAAAAATTTGCATTTTATATGAAAATGCTTTATTGTGTAAAAGCCAATTTTCATCAAAAAAGGCCTATTAAAATGAATAAAAGCCACCAGATTAGCTTTTTTTATATATTTTTGCTAGCTGTTTTCTAAACCTGCAATATAGTAAAACTTGTTGTCTGTTATTTATTGTTTTTTGATTATTTATTTGAATTTTATATCCCAGATTCTGACAACGTCGGGTGAGTCAGTTAGTATATAATATAAATGAAAATAAATACTTTGAGAATGAAAAAAACAGGTTCTAATTTCTTAAAAGTAAAAAGTTTATTATAAGATAATTATTTTTTTTTTATCGTTAAATGTTTTATATAGCTGAATTTGTATAGAATATTATTTTTAGATTTAAATAAAAAACATTCTTATTTAATTTTTTTAGCTCTTCAAATAGTCCTAAGAGGATTCTGATCTTTTTTCAGTGTAATACTAGATAATGTTTTATGTTAAATTCTTTTAAAAAAATGCAGTTACTTTTTAATTGCTTTTGTAAGTTTTTAAGAGTATTTCTAAAACCAATCATTATCAGATGTTACATTTTTGATACATAATCTCTTAATCAGATTATATGTCTTTCATTAATTGAATTAAAATTTTGTATAATGGGTTTAAATGATTTTTTGCTCTTGTCGGACACAAACTCTTATAATCAATGTCTTTCATATCTACAACAAATCTTTATCCTTTATTGTCTTTATCCCTATTTTGTAAAAAGTTTTATAGTTGATTAATTATATCTATTATATCTGAAAGAGTCTGATACACTTTATAGAACTGTAGAAACTCATTTTCGCTTTTAAGGTTTTAGATAACTAAGGAGAAATTCAAAAAAAAAAAAAAAAAACCATATTACGGAAGAAGTTTTAAATTTAACCCTTAAATGCCAAGTGTTGCTTTTCGGCAACATACACAAATTAGGGTATGAAATAATATTAGAATAATATTGAAGCTATAATGCCTTATCAATAAATGTTGTCAATAAAATACATTCTGAAAATATTATCAAATCGATTTTCAACATGTAGATGGCAACACTTGTGCTGTTTAAGAATAAAGATATATTTCTTTTTTTCAATTGTTGCTACATGTTCTTTTTGTTTTGTTTGGAAGCTTTCGAAATACCCTATTTTGTTCTGCAGTGAGCAAGTAAAATTTATTTCTTATTATAGTTCCTAAAATTCTTGTGTGTTTAACATTATAGAATTTTATCAAGGAAAATTATTTTTTCAATTAAAGACCAGTATTGCCGATTAGTAACAAACAGTTTTTTAGCCGTAAACCATACTTAAAATAAAATCTGATTTTTTTTAAAGTATTTTTTCCATGCTTTATTTAAAAAATGAAAGACGAAAAACATTATTACAATGATTTTTGAAAAATCAGGCATTTAAGGGTTACACCAAGTTCACATAAAGGTTCTTGTTTTGTGTATCATTTGGCATTTTTTACATATTTTTTAACGAAAATATTTATATTTATAATTTTTATGGTTTAATTGTCCAACATGTGTTAATAAAATCATATCATGTGTCTAACTACCGCTGCTGACGCAAGTATTTATTCAGGACAAGCAACAAAATATCCCTTAGATCGGGTATGCATTCAATAATTGGCGCCGTTATTTCGAGAAGCGATGCATTAACCAAATTTTTGCCGTTCCCATTGTTAGTTTTATACTAGATCCACAGATAACTCCTCATGGACATAATCATCGTTTATAGAAGAACAGACAGCGCTCGTTATGACTAGAAATTCTCTAGAGATCAAACCAGAAAATTCGTCAATGAAATTCTAAAAAAGTTTCGATATTCCTTCAATTTTGGTGAACATGATATTACTAGGAATATTCAAAGATCCCAATAATTTACTCAGATTACTTTTTAAACCGAAAATCTGGATTCAGCTTAGACTGATTCTTATGTTTGTAACGTAGAATGAAACGAAATATGCTATAGCCCATTCGGTAACATAATTGATGCTTCAAGATATTCGCATAAATACTAATTTAGATTAAGATTTTTCTTTCGAACTATACAGAAAAATAGTTTAACTACATCCGTTTAACTACAAGATTTTTGCTTTCTCTTCCTTCATAAAACGCGCTTTTCTGATATGCTCCGGTGCATCCTTCAGAACAGAACCTAGTTTTATTAAAAGAATCGCAGCTGAACATGGTTTTCCGGCAAAAGTTATCGATACGATTATTGTAAAGCATATGAACCCCCCACCCCCTCTCAAGATTAAATACGAATCAAATCCACAGATATCTACAGAAAATTTGGTTGTGTCGCTAGTATTTACGAAAGATTGAAAAGATACTTCAGACCATAAAATGTTCACCTTGTTGCAATTCCTAAACCAAATGTTATTTATTTACTTTCAAGAAAATTAGACCCTACCCCACCTCTGAGTTTATCCGGCGTTTACGAGATACCAATCATTTTAGATAGTGAGAGAAAGTTTATTACATAGGTATGACGGAAAAGAAATTTGATAAAAGATAGAAGAAACATAAAGCTGACATAAAACATAATAGACCTTGTGAAATTATGTTCTGGAATTGAGATTAAAGCTATTGATCATGACAACGCAAAGATCATTTGGCCATGCACCTATCCGCATAAATGTTTAATTAGGGTTTCCATGGAAATTGAATTGAGGAATGATGAGGTATGTAACGAAGGTGTTTCTTATGGCATTCATAAGTTGTGGTAGGACTATCTGAGGCGGAGTGTAACTCAAAGTTGAAGAAGTTTGACGTCATTAACGACATTTATAATCTAGTTTTTCCAAGTTTTTCTGTTCAATGGTTGGATGCTTACGTGCAGTTATAGAGATATTTTGGAATAACGCTGTTTCGAGACGTGCTCAACAATGTATACTTATTTTTTTACTTTTACGGATTTATTAGATTCTTTACTCTCATTTACTGGAATATGACCCTCATGAAGACCACAGGGTGCTTGAAACTTGTTGGTTTTTAAACATTTAAAACATTTATTTAATGTTTTAAAAGTGCTTTTAAGTAGTAAACGCCTTTAAGGTACAAATTTATAATTTATTGTGTGATTATACAGGGAAACTTGTATAAAAGAGCAATTCAAATATCGCGAAAAATTAGAAAGATATTTGCGATATAGTGAGCTGAATTATTTTGTTTTCTAGAAGTAGCTGGATGATAAGGCGTTTGCAAAGAATTGTAAAATAGCTCACTTTTCCTCCGATACTATTCTGAATTTTCACAACATACTCGTCTTTTCATATAAGTTACCCTATGAAGCAGATTACCAAATTATTAAAAAAGTATTTCATATCGTATGCGCGTGCCCATGCCCAGTTAAAAAATATTTTCGAACAGATATTCAGTAAATTGAATATATATGTATATATATATATATATATATATATATATATATATATATACAGGGTGATTCATAAATATCGAAACAATAGGCTATCTCCTTAAATATTTCTCCTAGGTACATACTTCCAACTGCAAAGTTTCATTAAAAAAGGTGCAAAATTTGATGAGATAAGTTTCAACTCCAGGGGGGTGCATATGAGAAAATACAACAATTAAATTTTTATACGGTCCACGTAGATTAAAATTCCCAGATAGGAAATTTTTCCTTATCAATTCCAGAATTAAACACAAAAAAATTCATCTCGATATCTTCAAAATTCGCAGAGATATAAAAATCCAAAATTCGTGACTTACACCATATATCCATGCCTCTGAGTGACGAGTTTTTGACTCATTTTGAATCCAAGATAGGGATCACCCCCAAATTGTACATTATTAAAAGTCGATATAAGACAGTGCCTCTCCTTTGGACATAAAATAGGCAGCGTATAGATTTTACGTTAAGTCTGTTTTCAAAGTATGCTGGTGGTCTGCACTAGAGGTCTGCATGGGTCGAAATATCTAGGTCCGGTCCCGAACCGATCCATAAGAAAAAATGTTCGGCCTTGCCTTGAAAAAAGTTCAAATCGTAGCCTGGCCCGGCCTGACTGAACTTCTACATAGTTTTTTACATCGGTATCGTTAAAAGTTGATTCGCATGGAGGAGGTCTGACCAAAAATACTTATTATATCTTTCTTTTTTCATGTTTATAATTATTATTTTTAAAGAAGCGCCAAAAACTGTGATTATTTGTTTTATTAATGAATCTATGTTAATATGTAAATGATTCACATCTCCTTTAATAACGTTAATCCGTATTCCATGTGTTGGAGACAATGAAAAATGTTATAAAGTAAAATCTTTCAAGATTTAATCACATAGGAAAGAAAAAAAAAACGTTATAGACAAGTTCCCTTCTTAGGAGTTTTAAATGTAGTTTAAACCCTCCGAGCGTCTTGCAAAAGGGTAAAATTAATGTTGTTTTCTTTGCATTTTGTTTTAAATGCTAAGAAAATATGATTTTTTCAACATTATAAAAAACACTCAATTACAAATATGAATGTAATCCTTGAGAGTGTTAATCATTCTTAAATGTATTTAAAATTCATTAAATCTATAGAATTATATTATCTTAAATATTGCTTGTATAGCTATGAAAACTGGAGCTTAGTGAACGTAATATTACGCTCCAAACACTTAGAGGGCTATTTTTACTCAGGTATTATATATTCATTTTCCATGGATCAACAGATTTTTCCGTTTAAGAAAGGATTCCGTCATAGGCAGATTTTTTTCACTAGTTTTACTGTATTTTAATTTTTTGCCTTAAAATCTACTATCCTTTAAAAATATGAATTTTAATGTTTTATTCTAAAATAATGGCTGTTAAAAATATAATCATTTGTTGTAAAAAATTTCGGGCTTATCCAAATTTTAGTTATTTTTGCACGGATTAGTTCAGTCAGAGATAATGATTTTAATACGGGTTTGTCTCGGGACCGGGACTGAAAATTTCGCGCTGAGGAGACCTAGGAATAAGGAAGGAATCTAGGAATCCCGGTTCGGTATAACCAGTGGCCGAGAGGTTCTGCTCTCAAACCTGGTAGACAGGAGGTGCTGGGTTAGAACCCAATCGCGCCCTTCGGCCCAATCGTTTGGAGTTTTCAGTGGTTTTCATCGAACCTTGTATAACCTTGCGTAAATACGGGTTAGGTTCCCTTAGAAAGACCTCCACGGAAGGCACTCCCCCCCTTCAAACCCATATTCCTCGTGCAGATAATTGGCCGTCATGAATGACACAAACCCCCGGTTCAGTATAGAAAAATACGTTAGGCCCGGCCTGGCCGTGTCTACAGAAAAAAGTCATCAATCCGGAATCGGGCCAGGCCCTGCCCCAGAATACAGATTTTAGACCAGAATACAGAACGGCCTCGCCAGGACGATAAAAAGCCTGAATTTGTGAGTGCTAAAATTATGAAAAACGCTTAATCGGCATATTAGAAAAAGCATTGTTTCAAATTACGCATTTAGCATTTATTTATGACATTTAAATAGTACAAATATGGAGGTGGAAACAAAAGTTAAACTGAATCGATAGTTTAAACTATAGAAGAAAGTTACTTTTTCACGTGCAATTTTTTAAAAAGCGTTTTTCTGCATGATGATTTTTTTTTTTTTTTTTTTTTTTTTTTTTTTTTAACCATTTCGCGTCTTTAAATTATTGTAAGTCAAGGATCGTAAATAAAAAAGGTGCAAACTTGGACCATTTCTTTTTTGATTATTTTACATTAATTTTGTTTCGGCAAATTAAAAGAAATTTACTTTTGAAAATATGATTTTTTTTTTAAATAAGCTACATAATTTTTTAAATAAATATTTTTAATATTTTTAAAATTAATAATTTAAAAAAACCCTGAAACAAAACTAAGATTATACTTTCCTCTTTAATTAAATGAAAAAAATTTGAAATCCGATAAATAATGTTTCGAGTTATAAAGATATTAAATTAAATCCGCTTAAAAAATACTAATCATTTAATTTTTTTTTTAATTTTATGAGAAATATTAGGATGTGATTTTGTTTGCAAATTTAATGGATAACCATCACAAAAAAAAAAAAAAAAAATCAGAATTGTAACTCAACAAATATATTTTTTATATGTTTCCTAGAACTCTTTAAGTAACATTGTTTCTTGGATTGCACGCATTTCAATTTGTGTCTAATCCCTTAAAACCTGATGAATTATTTAAAAGGCCATAACTCTGCGAGTTTTTCAGACATGACGATGCAATTTTTTGTGTTTAATTCAGGAATGGATAAGGAAAGTTTTCGTGATTGGAAATTTTACACTACGGGGGCCATATAAAAATTTAATTTTCAGATTTTTTCAAACAGAACCCCCATGGAGTTGCAACTTACGTCATTATATTTCGCACTTTTTTTTTATGAAACTTTGCAATTGGAAGTATGGGTCTAGGGGCAATATTTAAGGAAATGGCCTATTGTTTCGATATTTATGAATCACCTGTGTAATCGTTGTAATCGAATGCAGTGGAATCGTTCTACTGCACTTTGCCGAATTTTTGTAAAGTGACGTTAAATGTTGTTGACAACTCTGCATGTGATAAACAAAAAAATATTTTATTTTCCTTTTTTTTTTTACAGAAACTAGGGGGCTCTGCCCCCTACGAGCTACGCTCGTCAACCCCCGTTCGGACACCGCAGACTCTAAAAGTACGCTAATTTGATCGGCTTTAAAAATATTTCGGAAGATTGAATTATAATTTAAAAAACAGTGGCAATCTCCCTATAAACGGATTTCTATTCATTTTTCTTTGACTGGGGAATTTTAAGGCCAAATCCGCTGCGGTACTACTTGATTAACCCGTCGACCAATTTCGCCAAATTATATAAATCGCCAAAGCACTCGCCAAATTATACAAATTGACATCATTTTTATTTTAAATAACGAAAGAACAAATAAATTAGTGCAACATTAATAAAAATACAAATAAAACGTCGAAATAAAAATAACTTGATGACATAGACACGTGTAACTTGCTTAAAGTCAAGTTAATGTGACATTTACGATCAACCATTATTGGCATTTAATCTTATAGTTTGGCGAATGATAGATTTTTGGTCGACGGTATAACTAATTAGTGCCAAAAATACATATGTCAATCGCTGTTTTCTTCTTTGATTTAGTAAAATAAGTTAAACATTTCGAAAGAAGCTAATATAAAACGAATTAAGTAAACAGAATCTTTGTCTCCCGGTATTTTTTAACAAAGCGAAAAGAAAGTTTTTTAAATGAGACATTTTAAATTAATCGTTTTTAATGTGACGTAATTTTGACCAAACTATTCTTTCTCTTTTTAATATTCACATGAAAATACTTGTGCTAGAAATGAAATATTATTTGCGCTTTCTTAACAAACATAGTTGAAAAGTATCCTCTCAAAATATCAAATAAATGTCTAGTGCAATTTCTAAATTTAAACCGTTTTGCAATATTATTTTGTGTTCATTTTATTTAATAACTGTAATGTGACGTAAATATGACGTAATTTCTCCTATTTAAGACTTCTAACGCATGTTAATAAATTTATTATTTTACAAAATCCTTTCTCTCTTAAAATTCACGTGTAATTATAGCTTTTATGACGTAATTTTTAATAAGTTCCTGCTTTTTGTACATAATTATTTAATTCTAATTGCAAATGTTTTTTCTGTTTATAATAGTCACGTGTAAATAAATTTTTAATTTATTTACACGTATAATTTTTTTTTATTTTTTTGAAGCAAACATTATTGTTTCCGCTTTTTATACAGTTGGCAACAGTTTAAATTAATATTACTTTCAAAAATCTTTCAAAAAATCTCTAGAAATGATGAAAATTTGAATTTAAAATAGAAATAAAACCTCAAAAAATTAGTCAAATTTAAAAAGAAATACAGTCTGCACACCGGGAACTTCAAACGTATAAAATGATCTAAAAATGATTAAATTCCCATAAATAGTTTTTGCTCCTACAAAACTTTTTTAGTGGAACGATTTCGTCCAACTTTAGCATTAAATATCTCTTAAAATAATTCTTCGGTTTGAAAACTGTCTGCATCAGCGTATTTATCAAACATTTCTGTATAATACTACCGATTTTCATATTTTTGTATGCATTATTTTTCTTAATATTAACGAAGAAAGACCTCCGATCACAAAAAATTCAAAACCGGCGGCGGCGGTGACAGCGGTAGTTACCTTTTTTTTAGAATAGAGAGACTTTAAATTTTCACGCACATGCGTGCAATTCTACCACGCATGGATATAAACGTTGTACAAGGACCAATTGATCCTTTCCTGTTTTAACACACATTTTGGAACATTTTATCTTACAGAGTTATTGCAATATTTATTTTTAATTTATTTATTGTTTGACTTTAATGGGACGAGGGACCTTAAAAATAAATTTTTTATTTTTTGTAAATTTCACCTTAAATATTACTCAAAGGTACATTATATGCATTATGGCATGCATTTATTACAAAAAAAAAATTAAGTCATTTTTGAGAAAAAAGTGGAATTTTACGCGTTGTTTTAGAAATCTCCGAAATGCCCCATGCGCGTTCCATATCAATGAAAATCCCCAATATTTTTTATAAAAGTTTTGTTTATATATATAAAAAAATCTGTGCATCGTATTTTATATATTTGAATATAAAAGTTAAAAAAAAATTTTTTTGAAAAATTTTGAAATTTTTCGAAAAAATTTCAAAATTTCAGAATTTTTCATTTTTTTTCATTTTTTTTTGCAAATTTAACTTTAAATATTACTAAAGGGTACATGCATTACGGCATTATATGCATTATATGCATTACGGCATGCATTTATCACAAAAAAAATTTAAAAAAATTTATTTTTGAGAAAAAAATGGCATTTTACGTGTCGTCGTAGAAATCTTCGAAATGCCCCCTGCGCATTCCATATCAATAAAAATCACCAATATTTTTTATAAACGTTTGGTTTATATATATAATTAAAACTGTGCATCGAATTTTATATATTTGAATATAAAAGTAAAAAAAAAAAAAAAATTGAAAAATTGAAAAATTTCAAATTTTTTTAATTTTTTTTTTTTTTTTTTTTTTTTTGTAAATTTTAATTTAAATATTACTCAAGGGTACATTATATGCATTGTGGCATGCATTTATCCCAAAAAAAACTTAAAAAAATTATTTTTGAGAAAAAAGATGGCATTTTCGCGTCATCGTAGAAATCTTCGAAATGCCCCCTGCGCATTCCATATCAATGAAAATCCCCAATATTTTTTTATAAAAGTTTGGATTATATATATATAAATAATTCTGTGCATCGAATTTTATATATTTGAATATGAAGGTGTAAAAAAAAAAAAAAAAAAAATCAAAATTTTTGAAATTTTTTCGAAAAATTTTGACATTTTTTATTTTTATTTTTTTTTTTTTTACCTTTATATTCAAATATATAAAATTCGATGCACAGTTTTATTTATATATATATAAACCAAACTTTTATAAAAAATATTGGGGATTTTCATTGATTTGGAATGCGCATGGGGCATTTCGAAGATTTCTAAGACGACGCGTAAAACTCCATTTTTTTCTCAAAAATAATTAAAAAAAAATTTTTTTTTGATAAATGCTTGTCATAATGCATATAATGTACCCCTGAATAATATTTAAAGTCAAAATTTCAAAAAATAAAGAATTGATTTTTAAGGTTTTTTAAGGTCCCTCGTCCCCTTAATTGCCCCCAGAACTAAGTCTTTGGCGAAATGTAAGGTATCAAACATAATCTTTAAATTCCTGCAGTTCAAGATTAAGTCATGCATTTCATTAGCTATCATATATATCGTCTATTATCGAAAGCTCTTGGTCACTAGGACTTCCCTCAGAGGGATAAGAGCGGTATTACTGAGAAAATAGATTTAATAATAGCATGAGGAAGCAAAGAAAATGAGATGTTATCTTTAATTGTCCATATACTGCGAAAAATTGAAATGATGAAAATAAACCAATTGTAGAATTACAAAATCTTATATATAAATTCGTATACACTGTTTAAAAAAATGGGAAATCAAACGATTCAAGACAGCCATGCATGGATATAAAATTGAAAGTACGCAATATATTAAAAGTAAAATAGAAAATGAAACACTAATTTACTTATATCGGAATTTTAACTGTATAAAATGATGTCAAGAGCATAATCAGACGCTCCGCACCAATTTGAGTAACTTTAAATGACAAATATATGATGTTTAAAAAGAATGGACTATACTTTATATGGTGTATGCTCCCACGGAATAGTTAATATTGTACAATATATGTTTTCCACAGATGCAATGAGGTTGTCGATAACATTTAAGGAATTCTCTTCTCAAAATGTAATATAGTATCAAAGTACCGAATACATCAAAAGTGGCATGCAATGCTTCGTTAGAGTGTGTTTTATATATGCTCGATCGGATTTAAATGATGAGTGTATGCTGGCCACTACATACGCCGCATTGTTTTGTTTTCAAACATATTCTGCACAAGTTGTGCTGTATTTCGCATGTATTAAATAAAAGAAATCGACAATGATTACAACATAAAGTATGACACAAGATCTGAATATATCGTCTGCATAACTTTTGAGCTGTCAAAGTGTCATTTGAAGTAATTTACAAATCCATACATATTTATTCAGCAAATCATGCAAGCTAACATACGCCAATATGAACCCGATTACAAAATTTCACCAGAATAAGTTAATATATAAAAAATCTACTAATGATAATTGAGAATATGACCTTATGATAAAATGTCTAGAAAAACGAATCGGATAAAAAATTCATATCACATTTAAAACGGCACTTCCCTCTGTTAGTGGCCTTGGCGAGAGAGAGAAAAGCCTAGAGAAGGAACACTTTAATAAGTACTTTCGGGCAACCTACTCACTGTTTCATACAGGTCTTTATTCAATATTTGCACAATTTATTTAATGCTAGGTGGTATCTATCACTTTTCTTGCATTTAAATCGCATGTTTTGCGGAGGAAATGCAGCATTATGAAATATTTAAAGTTGCTGTACCTAATAATTCCAAATTAATGGTAATTGAGATTGCTTTCCGTTCATTTCATCTTTTTAAATTTTAATTTTTTTAGAAACCATCCATAGAGACAATTGTATATTTTAAAACTAACCCGAAGCAAAATTTCAAGATTTTGGGCTCAGCAGTAACAGAGAAATAGAAAATTTTTGAAAGTTTTTTGTTTCTGCACGGTTTTATATAGTGACATTTTTAGAAATTGTTCTATTGCGAGAATTTACGTCATTATAAATACAGCCATGTCAATTTTCATGTTTATATTCCTAACAGTTCCATGTTCTTCGTTATTTAGATCATCTTTAGATCTTTTTCCGCTTTGTTTAGTCTTTCTATTTTTTAGAATTCGTTCTACAACGAGCATTTACATCTTATTAATTACTACCATGCCAAAGTTCTAGTTTCCAACTCCAACAGTATCCCAAAAATTTCAGTATTCCAAATAAATCATAGTTTAGAACCTTTCTAGAAATTTTTACGTTTATCCGTCAAATTGAAACTTTTAGAGAGCGTTCATTACGAGTATTTACATCTTAAAAGTAACTACCGCACCAAATTTAAAGTTTCTAACCCAATCAATATCGCAGAAATCACAATTTTAGTACTTTTTTGCTCTTGCAGCGATGTAGGTTCTTGCACTGACATAAAATAGTCTTTTTTTTTCGGAGCAGAGATGGCCACCAACATTTTTTTTAAGTTGGCTATGTAGTTTCAGAGATAACACCTCACAAACGTACAAGCATTAATAATATTATATACTTTATAATATTATAAAGCTTTATAATATTAGCATTAGACGTACAGATACAAAAGCCATTTATCTGTTACAAACTATAGTGCCGGCGTTGCCCAGAATTTGATGGATGTTTGTTCTGAAAAATCAATTTCAAAATTTAACATACAACACAAAACAAACATTAAAAAAAGCAGTCGAAATGTTGTTGAATGAATCATAAGAAAACGCTATATAAAAATGTATAAATGTATATAACAGACGCAAAAGAATACAGCTATAAATGAACTTATTTCAATTTATAATTGGAGCAATAATGTTAAAATACGCCAATATTTCCCTAATCGGGATTTTATCATGCTTCAATACATTTTTCACAATCATATGACGTTATAATATATCCACCATGCCCTTTATATTTCCAATATGACGTAATATTTTCCTCTTTTACGTGGAAACCTTGAAATAGAAAAGTTATGAAGTTATATTCACTTTAATTTAAATTCGTCAAACCATTTATTTCATATTCATATTTCACGTGAATATCTTGCAATAGAAAAGTTATGACGTAATTTTCACCTTTTTTTTTTAAATTCGGCAAACTATTTATTTCATTTTCATTTTTCACGTGGAAATCTTGCAGTAGAAAAATTAATTGTTGTAGTAATAATTTTATTGTGTTTTTTAATTGTTGGCAATTGCTATAACGAAAAATGTTTAAATTTGATAAGAAATTGCTGTTAAATTGGTGGGTTTTTTTATTAATTAAAAATTAACTGTAAGTTATTTCGATTCCGGATTACTTTAGTTGTCTCGGCCATGTTTTAATACACATGTACGTATCTCTTCACAATTTTGGCTTCCAAATTGTGGATTTTTTATAGAATTCCAAACTGACAGATAGATAAGTTTTCATTTTTATATATCTCTCTATTCTATAAAAAGTAACTAACGCTGTCACCGCCGCCGCTGCCGGTTTTGAATTTTTTGTGACCGGAGGTCTTTCTTCGTTAATATTAAGAAAACTATTGCATACAAATATATGAAAATCGGTGGTATTATAGAGAAATGTTTGATCAACACACAATTGCATACAGTTTTCAAATCGAAGAATTATTTTAAGAGAAATTTAATGCTAAAGGTGGACAAAATCGTTCCATTAAAAAAAATTATAAGAGCAAAAGCTATACACGGGAATTTAATCATTTTTAGATCATTTTATTCAATAGAAGATCCCGATCTGCAGATTCATTAATTTTTTTTTTTATTATTTGACTCATTTTTTGAGGTTTTATTTCTATTTTAAATTCAAATATTCAGCATTTTGACAGATATTTTTTACATATTTTAGAAAATGGTATTAATTTAAACTGTTGCCAACTGTATAAACAGCGCAAACAATAATGTTTGCTTCAAATAAAAAAATTATTTACACGTTACTATTATAAACAGAAAAAAACCTTCAAATTAGAATTAAATAATTAGGTATAAAAAGCAGGCACTTATTGGAAATTACGCCATAAAAACTATATTTACATGTGAATTTTAAAAGAGAAAGGATATTGTAAAATAAATTCATTAACATGCGTTAGAAATCTGAAATAGAACAAATTACGTCACATTACACTTATTATGCAAAATGAACAAAAAATAGTATTGCAAAACAGTTTAAATTTAAAAATTGCGCGAGACAAAATATTAGAAGCGAAATATTAGATTTATTCGAAATTTTAATATTTGTCGTTTGATGTGAGGTGTTCAGCTATAAGTATGCAAATTTTTATGTTTGCAACATAATTAGGGGCTGAGTTAGAAAAATTGCTTTAAATACACAAGTTAGAGCCCAGAGGGTTAAATATTATACTTTTTCAAAATTTTATTATTTGCTGTTTGATGTGAGGTGTTCAGCTATAAGTATGCAAAATTTCATGTCTCCAACTTAATTAGGGGCTGAGTTAGAAAAATTGCTTAAAATACACAAGTTAGAGCGCAGAGGGTTAAATAATAGACTTTTTCAAAATTTTATTATTTGTCGTTTGATGAGAGGGGTTCAGCTATAAGTATGCAAAATTTCATGTCTCCAACTTAATTAGGGGCTGAGTTAGAAAAACTGCTTAAAATACAGAAGTTAGAGACTGGAGGGTTAAATATGACTTTTTCAAAATTTTATGATTTATCGTGTTATCGTAAGTGTTGAGCTATAAGTATGCAAACTTTCAAGTCTCCAACTTAGTTAGGGGATGAGTTAGAAAAATTGCTTAAAATACATAAGTTAGAGCCCAGAGGGTTAAATATCAGACATTTTTCAAAATTTTATTATTTGTCGTTTGATGTGAGGATTTCAGCTATAAGTATGCAAAATTTCATGTCTCCAACTTAATTAGGGGCTGAGTTAGAAAAATTTTTTAAAATACATAAGTTAGAGCCCAGAGGGTTAAATATTAGACCTTTTTCAAAATTTTATTATTTGTCGTTTGATGAGAGGTGTTCAGCTATAAGTATGCAAAATTTCATGTCTCCAACTTAATTAGGGGCTGAGTTAGAAAAATTGCTTAAAATACAGAAGTTAGAGACCGGAGGGTTAAATATGACTTTTTCAAAATTTTATGATTTATCGTGTTATCGCAAGTGTTTAGCTATAAGTATGCAAACTTTCATGTCTCCAACTTAATTAGGAGCTGAGTTAGAAAAATTGCTTTAAATACACAAGTTAGAGCCCAAAGGGTTAAATATTAAGCATTTTTCAAAATTTTATTATTTGTCGTTTGATGTGAGATGTTCAGCTATAAGTGTGCAAAATTTCAAGCCTCCAACTTAATTAAATTAGGGGCTGAGTTAGAAAAATTGCTGAAAATACACAAGTTAGAGCCCAGAGGGTTAAATATTAGACTTTTTCAAAATTCTATTATTTGCCGTTTGATGCGTGGTATTCAGCTATAAGTATGCAAATTTTCAAATCTCCGACATATATAGTTTCTGAGAACGGGCTCTGTGACAGACGGACAAACAGACAGACAAACGAGTGAGACAGGTAGGGTTTCGTTAGATGAACGAAACTCTAAAAACATGCTGCGGATGATTGTAACAACATCCTAAAATTACATTACCATCAGCGATCTACCAATCCCGAATTTATTTTATATTCGTTTCATATATTCTTATTCTTTTGTGCGGCCCTGTAAAATAATTATCAATATTATATACAGTAAAACCTCTGAATAGCGGACACCCCGAGAATGCAGAATTTGTCCTCTATTTAGAGGTGACCGCTACTGAGAGTAAAACATGTACAGTTATTTAAGGGTTGGTAATCGAAAAAAATGCCCGCTAAATAGAGGTGTCCACTAATCGGGTGTATCCGTTATGGAGGTTTTACTGCATAATAATATCATCCTTTGCAACAAAATTGCACACTGTATGATAGACAGACAGACATCCAGAGAAAGATAGCCTCCCGGATCAATAAACACTCATGTCTTTTGTTTTAATCATCCACAATTGTATGTCATACAACATGCCAGATTTTATACAACAGGCTAAAAACGGTCACCGAGGTACGGAATACTGTATTATTATTTGTTTGCCCACCAAAACTGGTTGCCACGGGTTGTTGCAAGGTTTGTGATCAAGTGGTTGAAACTGATCTATTCAATATTACTGCGTGAGTATTTTTTTTATTATTATTTGCTCCATGTGTTCAAACCAGTTGTCTACGAAAACATCAACCGGTGAAAGTGACGCACACCAAATTTCTGTGACGTATACAGATAAATTGTGCTTTTTTAAGAGTTTTTTCTATATAATTTTTAAACGGTTTGGAACTTAATTTTCATAGTAGGTGCATTCAGTAGGTGACCCTCATAGGTACCTTCTGGTGCAATCAGAAACGAAATCCGACAAATATTTTTTGAGTTATGCTTGACGAAAGGTTTTTATTAGGCTTTTTTTTTTTTTTAGTAGGACATGGCGTTAATATCCATCGTAGTAGTAAAGTGTCCGGACAGTAATATTTCGCTGAGTATTAGCCTTCGCTTCGCTCAGACAATTATCTTTAATTTTGGTGCATTAGTCAATAATATAACATACATAATTATATGAAATGATGATACATTTCAATGGACATTGTTCAGACAATTTATATGGAATTTCCTAGGAAATAATTAGAATAGGTACATTTAAACAATAAGTTTAAATTAGATTTTTAAAGTTTATTATTTAGTATTATTATTACTAAATTTGGTGTGAAATGTTGGCGTGTTAAACATTCTAATTAAATGAGAAAGTTATGCAAAGATTAAAAAAGGCACCTAGGTCTTTAAAAAATACTTGTAAAATGAAAAAAAAAATGTAACTGCCAAACATTATTCTCCTATCGAAATTATGTGGCCAAAAAGCGAACAGTAAACAAGAAAACGTAATTTTATAGGCCAATTGTGAGGGAATTTAGAGTTATTTTAAATAATTAGATAAACCTAATGTAATTAAAACCGAGACTTAAAAAAGGATTATGAGAATGTCCAAAATATAATGTAAAAAAAAAAAAAAAAAAAAAAAATAATTAAAAAATCAAAAAACATTCCTGCGTAAAAAGCAAACTAATTAATTATTTTTCATCAATGTAAAACTTTTTTTTATATTACTTACCTATTTTTTTATTTACTGGTATTGATTACTTTAAATTCTTTTTTATTGTTAATTCCTATCTATAAACACTGTTTTGATGAGGCCTAAAGATGTCTATGAAGGTTAGAGTTGCAGTAAAGATAGAGATCTTACCTACACAACTTCCAGGTTGCGTAATATTTAAACAAAGCTTCTGACTGTAAAATAGTCAATGAAACATCGTTTTCAATTTGAAAGACCTATCCAATAATATGCTACTTAATATGATGCGTAACAATATTTTTCGTCTCTACCGCCTTTTTTTATTTTACGACCACTATTTTGAATTTATAAAAACAAAACCTAGCCTATAACACTCGGACAGGTAAAACGAATCGATAGAGACCTCATTCATTAAAATCCATCCAGGCGTTGGGCTGTTTCGAAGGTATAAAAAATTCCACATACCCAGATACGTGTGAAACACATACCCCTTCAAGGCAGTCGGGTAGAAATCGAATTATGAAACATGAAGAAATAAAACTGAATATCGTTATTTTAATCGTTCGATATTAATGTTCTTTAGAAAACTATATACATATATTTAGCGTATTTTAATGCAGTTAGAAGCTCAAAATAGCTCTGTGAAATAAAAATAGTTTCCATTTTCTTTTACAAGTAAATTTATGCCTTTTATGAGAGGCATTTGGCAAAAATAAAAGGATTTTAGATGGTTTCCATACACTTTCGAAATTTCTCAATATTTGCAACATCTAATAAACGTGTAAATAGCAATTTGCTCAAAATATTCTTAAAATGCTTTTTTAAGAAATAAAATGACGAGTCGACAAAATAATTTCCGCATTGCTTTGTGTTTGACATTTCCTCATGTAAATGATTTTAAACAATTTAATTAAAAGAAAAATAAATCATATAGAGTTATTCTATTAAAATCTGAAATTAAATAGTATTACTACGCGATCAATCATATACGTAATCAAAATTGTATGTTTGACCAACAATATTAACTTATATATTTAGAAGTCAAAAATAAATATACGTACCCACCGATTTTGAAAAAAAAGGGGGAATTATCCAACTAGAGTAAAATAATCTATATGCTATGTAAACCAAAACTGGATCTAACCGTTTAGATTTTAATTTATTTAAAAATAAAACGCATTTTTTCAATTTTTTTAACTTTTAACAGATTTTCTCAAATCACCAGAGTAAGCAACAATAAAAAACACAAAAATGTATAATCTCCGGTTTCAATGAATCTAAAAACTATTTCGAAATGTAACAGAGATGTTTCCTTATACCATTGATTTTTTAGTAATATAAAATCCATAAACGTGTAATTACTATCATTAGAAGAAACTTGCAACTTTAAGACCATTTTTTGTACGTTGGAACAAAGAATTTATTATTCTAGTGGACCCTATCATTTTAAGGTAACATGTGTTCTATCCATTGCCATCTTGAAGAGTTGTAATTTCAAAAGAAACTATCGATAATTTATAACTTAAGAATAACTATTTCTGAGGGTAAAGACTGATACATATTTAGAAACGAATATGTAAAGAAAATTTTCAATCTCAACTGCAGAAAAACATAGAGAATTAAAAAAAAAAAAAAAAAAAAAAAAAAAAAAAACATGCATCAAGTGTATATTATGAAACACTTTCTAAAACTATCAAAATATTTAAATTAAAATTTATTTTTGCTTTCAATTGAAAGATATATTTAAATAAACCATTTAGAAAATTAATAACACAGATGAACAATTTGCGGCATGTACTTCGCACCTATGGTAAATGTATTATTCTTCTATATGTACGTAAATATGAAATATAAATATTTACCCATATTTAATTAAAAAATATATTTAAAAAATTAATTCAGGTGGAAAATTCATAACAAAAATTCAAACACCTTTTCCACAATCTTCATCCATAGACCGAAATGTTTCATACTCTTTTGAACCATTTGTATGGATTCAGTAATAATATGTTCACAACGCATATTATAAAGCACTTTGTATGAATTCAAAAATAGTATGCTCACACCACATATTATAAGGCAGTTCCATGGGTTTTTGAATTGTAAGTCACATAGTTGAGAACTGCTATGTTTTTTGTCCACCGTTATTTTCAAAAAGTTTTCTTCGCCTTATTCAATTACTGAGATATCTCCGATAAAATAAATCAAATTTCTTCCGTTCTAAAATACTGGTAGTCAAAAATCATAACTATTTTCACCTATGTGACTTACACTACAGACTACAAGTACGCAAGGAATGAGCCTATAATAAAATTTAATTGATCTAAATAATGCGTAACAGGGTTAAAACTTTATTTTCAGGAACTGTAGTTCATAGAAGTTACCTAAATTGATTTTGTTTGGAAAACCCTGTACATGATTTGTAGAATTCATGTATACAACATATTGAACGAGAATTATTTAGATACTTAACACTTTGAGTGCCAAGAAACTCGATCGCGCCTACTCAATACTCTGACCGAAAATGCCAGGAATGCGATCGCGCTCCTGGCTCACGCATGAATTAATACGACCTCTATTTCATACTTGTCGATTCTTGTTTATTATTATTTTTTTTTATTCCGCACGTGTATTTATAAGAAATCTAAAAAATACGATCTCTATTTCATACTTGTCGATTCTTGTTTATTGTCACTTATGTTGAAATTATAATATTTATTGGAATTATAATATTTATTTTTTGTTTTTGAAATAATTTTCGTAAATAAAATGTTCCGAATTTAACTAAGAAATATATACAGTATATATATATATATATTTAATTTTCTACTTTTTTCTAGCAGCGTGGCACTTGTAGCTAATTCTCTAAAGAAAACCTGGCACTCAAAGTGTTAAAATGGAAACACTCAAACGATAAACGCTCAATTAATTTCAATAGTACTTAAAACTGCTAAATTCTGAAACATTCGTCATATTCACAGTTTTACCAAGCATTCTCAGAGTACAACTCTATCAGGCTATCAGACAATTTCATTCAGAGACTATTTAAACTCTATCAGAAGTTGAAAAAATGCTTTAAAAAATTTATTATAGGTAAAGAGTAAACTTTTTTTTTTCAAAAATTATGCTAAACTGACAAAACTTATGTAGAATTTAATATTTAAAACATTTACATGTCCTGTTTATCAGACCAGTGATAAAAACTTTCATTTCCTGTTAGTTAAACCAGTAAATATCCGTCAGTGAAGAACATTGAATTATGTTGTCTGAAGAACAAATATTTAAAAAAAAAGTTAAATATTGAATACAGACTTTTGTTTCGTCAAGATGAGTAATTTTATTTATTGAAGTTAAAAGATAAAAAAATACCTTTTTTTTTTTTGCATTTACAATAATTTATGAATACACGTTTTAGAAGCAAACTGCTTTAAACATCAATAATGCGGGTGTTTCTTAACGTCGCAATAATTTTTACATATTTTTCAGGTTATTTTTATCGCACATTACTAGACTATTCTAAAAAAAGTTTCATTAAAATATTCTTTACTAAAATTAGACAATACCTTTATTTAAACGAAAATAAAAATATTGCAACCTTTTGTTTTTTATCATAAATCAGTTGACATTTGAAAGACTTTACAAACTGTTAAAAAGGATAACAATTTATCTTAGTCAGGAAAAATATAAATCAAGTAAGAAAATACATGCGTTAAGCATAGATTATGAAACACTTTCCAACACTTCCTGAATGCTTTAACAAAACTTTGTTATTTAGGGAAATAAGGTATATAAGAGAACTAAGTAAACATTTAAGAAAACACATAAAACATTTCAAAAACTGATTTCATTAGTTACCGTCCATAGCAAATATGTATTCCAATTCTTTTGAACAGCCCTGTATTTGATCTGTAGGTCAAGAAAACACACAACAGGTTGAAATTTCTCTTTCAGCAATTTATACTAATAGATGGAAACAAACTTGTATACTTTTGTAAAACCCTGTAGTTAACCTAGTACCTTTATTACACGCCACTATTTAGGTACAGTTTAATTCAAAGTAAAACACTCTTATAACTACCGGAATCACATTTCCAGAAATTATCATTTATAGACGGCCAAGTATCCAATTCTTTGCGTGACCCTGTATGTCATTTTATCTATGTTTTACAAACATTTCTTAGTAAACTAAATGCAGTTCATCGTAAAAATACCTAACTCATTTAAAAATCACCTTTAAGCAATTTGCAATCATACCCAGTAACCATTACGAATTCTTTTGAGTGGCCCTGTATATCAATTACAGCATTTATACACACCATATTTAATGCATAAATACAGTGAAACATAAAACCACATAACATAATTAAAAATGCATTTTCCAGCAATCATCGCTACTTTACAGTACTTCGGGTACAATATAGTATCTGAAATCTTTTGTGTGTCCCTGTAAATGCTCTGCATTTCGTATTATTCATGAAATAAGTTATAGTAAACCTTAGCGACGTATATCGATTTCATTATACATGTAATAGTTTAACATAATTAAAATACGCCAGAAAAAATTCCCTCCACCCCTATATCATTATGTAACGGAATTATTTTGTGTGGCCCTGTAAATGAATAATAACTATTTTTTGGGACATATATTGTACAAAAAATGCATATTTTAGTGCATTTGATAAATTCATATCAATTTTATTATGTTTGAAAGCATGTAACATCATTAAAGATCCTTTTAAACGTTTTTTCCCCATAGGCCGTAATGTACCGGAAAATTTCTTGACTGTCCCTGTAAATGAACTAAACATGTTTCAAACTTCATTTGCAATAGGGTTCGTGCTATGGTAGAAGTCACTAACATCCAAAAATTTCAGAGCAATCCGAGTATATTTACGGGAGTTAGAGCGCGGTACAGACGGACAGACGTATAGTCGGCCAGACGGACAGACAAACCGAAGTCATAAACACTTTTCAACTTTGTTGGAAAGTGTTAAAAAAAGCCCCAAACGAAAATATACATTAACTGCATCTGAGTTACTATGCACTGTTCCAAATACAATTTCTTTATACTTAGAAAGCTCAGAAACTGATATATATTTGAGATTTAAAGAAGCATCTCTCTATTCTAAAAAAAAGTAACTACCGCCGCCGCCGCCGCCGCCGCCGCCGGTTTTGATTTTTTTGTGACCGGAGGTCTTTCTTCGTTAATATTAAGAAAAATAATGCATACAAAAATATGAAAATCGGTAGTATTATATAGAAATGTTTGATAAACACGCTGATGCAGACAGTTTTCAAATCGAAGAATTATTTTAAGAGATATTTAATGCTAAAGTTGGACAAAATCGTTCCACTAAAAAAGTTTTATAGCAGCAAAAACTGTACATGGCAGTGTAATCATTTTTAGATCATTTTATGCGTTAGACTTTGCCGGAGTGCAGATTGCATTAATTTTTTTATTTTGACTCATTTTTCGAGGTTTTATTTCTATTTTAAATTCAAATTTTCAGCATTTCTAGAGATATTTTTTCCAGATTTCAGAAAATTGTACTAATTTAAACTGTTGCCAACTGTATAAAAAGCGCAAGCAATAATGTTTGCTTCAAATTAAAAATTTATTTACACGCGACTATTATAAACAGGAAAAAATCTTTCAAATTAGAATTAAATAATTACGTATAAAAAGCAGGAAATTATTAAAAATTACGTCATAAAAAGTATACACGTGAATTTTAAAAGAGAAAGGATATTGTAAAATAATAAATTCGTTAACATGCGTTAGAAGTCTTAGGAGAAATTACGTCATATTTACGTCACATTATAGTTATTACATAAAATGAACACAAAATAATATTGCAAAAAACTTTAAATTTAGAAATTGCGCTAGACATTTATTTGATATTTTGAGAATTAATTTAAAATGTCTCATTTAAAAGAACTTTCTTTTCGGTTTGTTAAAAAATACCAGGAGACAAAGACTCTCTTTACTTAATTCCTTTTATATTAGCTTATTTTGAAACGTTGTTACATGTGTATACGTCATCAAGTTACTTTTATTTCGACGTTTTCTTTGTGTTTTTATTAATGTTGTACGAATTTATTTGTTCTTTCGTTATTTAAAGTAAAAATTATATCAATTTGTATAATTTGGCGAGTGGTTTGGCGATTTATATAATTTGGCGAAATTGGTCGACAGGATAATCAAGTAGTACCGCAGCGGATTTGGCGTTAAAATTCCCCAATCAAAGAGAAATGAATAGAAATTCGTTTATAGGGAGATCGCCACTGTTTTTTAAATTATAATTCAATCTTTCGAAATCTTTTTAAAGCCGATCAAATTAACGTGCATTTAGAGTCTGCGGTGTCTGGACGGGGGTTGGCGAGCGTAGCTCGTAGGGGGCCGAGCCCCCTAGATTATAAAAAAGAGACTCTTTTGCTGCCACGGATTTTAGGAAACGTTTTCGAATAGTTCTTATAGTGTATTAATCAGTTTTGGAACATAAAATATAGTTTTTTCGTATACTATCAATGATCAAGTAAACAGTTGTTTGTTCAAGAAACATATTTTACAGACAAACATGATGAATTAAAAGCATTAACGTTAACAATAATATTAATGTTATTTCGCAATTGGCATGTATAAGTTAATTTACTCTCAAAAAATATAATTTCAGTAACGTGAATTTATTTATTCTCTTCTAATTTAAAATAAATAACGCCTAGTAACATGATCGTAGATTCTTTTAAAATATACTGTGTTTTTTTTTTTTTTAATAAAGGCATAGCATGATTTTTCAAGATACTCATAATAGACCTTTAAGTCAACCACGAAAGTGCTAACCACTGAGTGGTTTATAGCTTCTGCAGCAAATTTTCATTAATATGATAATAAAAAATTCGAAGACAGCCAGCACACAGGATCAGTTGGCCTTGTATATAGATGCTGCTTAAATAATTACTGCGCATATATATATATATATATATATATATATATATATACACACAACGAGGTCTTGCTAATATACATTTTATACAGGTCAACAAAAAAAAAAACGAAAACGAAAAAGTAAAGTAAAATGAATAATAGCATAATGCGTGCAGTAATGGAAAATACAAAATGACAGACTAAAAACAAAAACAGAAAAGAAGTATCATCAATCAAATACAGGAAGCAAGATATTAATCGGAAAAATCCTCATAAACTAGATCGCATATGAAAGCTTGTAATAGACATACCCACAATAAAAAGTCTGTCCCATAATTGGAGTCATTTTTACAAGTTAAAATATTTCGTTCATTGCAGTTTTTGTACCTCAAACTCAGATCTATGGAAAGATTCCATAAATGAAATTTACTTCATAAATTTAAACTACATTATAAAAGAGAAAAAAATTGTATATCTTGTATAAAGGTGATGTACCTTTTGAGTAACTTTTAGATCCACAAGCACCGGGGAGAAAACCCTTAGCTTTCATTTTACAGTTGTGGATTAAAATTTTCAGAAAAAAAGATTGCCTTTTGACACACTTACAAATTAATAGTCCTTTTATAAATAAAAACTTCACTCTTTTTTATTTATTTCCTTCATGGAAGCATTTTGTTTTTAACACTAGAACGGCGGTAGGGGTCATTTTGACACCTGAGCACTTTTGTCCGTTGATTACTTTAGTTTGGTTGGAAGAAATCGTTTGAAATGTTTTGACTTTTCCTAAATATATAACGTATTTTTCTTTAAAAAAATTCAGCTTTCTAGATTTGTTAGTTTTTAATATATTGGTATGTATTCCTAGAACGGCGGTCAAGGGTCATTTTGACACCTTTGGTAAAATACTCTTTGTACTCGAATGATTGTGAACCCATGAGAAAAATTCAGCGATAAGGAATTTTCGATTGCATTTATACTGTCTCCCAGAGAGATAAAAACCGGTGTGGTGACACAACATTATTATCTGTAATTTGTATGTTATAATTCCTTTGTTTGATTTTGCCATGCTTTTGAACACAATATTTCAAAAAAAAGAGAGTGTAAGGTTTTTCAAACTTATATTTCTTTTCAGAAATAGTATTTTCACATTTGTTACTGTTGTTAGTTCAGACTAATCACTGCAGGTGGTAACCACAGGGGAGGTGTTTCATAAGTAGAGTACGAATATTACTAGTACGGCAGACAGTTGAACATTTCCGAATATATAATTTGTTGAAAATTGCAAAACATGCTACCGAGCAGGACAAAATATTACAGTTGATAAACAATTGTTCCCATCTAAAGCTAGATGTAAATTTACGCAATGATTGCTAAATTAACCGGAGAAATTTGGGATAAAATTTTGGTTATCTGTTGACGTTGATACTAAATATGTACCTCTTTAATGGATTTCCATTTCTAGGAAAACATGAAACCGCAAATCCTCAATTAAGTTTAACTGATTTTTTTTCATAAAATTAACAGATCACCATCTAAACAAAGCGAGGAATATTATGACAGACAACTATTTTACTAGCATCAAACTAGCAGAAATGCTAAAAGCTAAAAATACAACTTTGGTAGGCACAATGAAAAAGGAGAGAAGAGAAATTCTTATATCTTTGAAAAATATGCGTAGTACTCTTTATTCATCGAAGATAGTGGAACATGACAATATGACAGTTACCATCTTTCAAGCCAAAAGAAACAAAAGTGTATTTCTATTGCGCTCATTACATTCTACTGTCAATCTGAAGACAGTCTCAAGAAGTTGTCCGATTCAATATAATATTACAACGCAATGAAATATGGTGTGGATATTCGTAATCAGATGTGCCGAAAATACTCGTTAAAACGACTTCTAGACGATGGCCTGTACATATATTTTATAATATTTTGGATCATGCAGCTTTGAATGCGATAATTTATCATAGTGTAACAGACAAGCCCATCAGTAGAAGAGATTTCCTATTAAAATTAGGAGAGAAGTTAAGGATGGTTCTTATGGCTTGAAAAGTCCCAAAGATCCTTCCTGAGTCTTCAGAAAAAACACACGAAAATGAAGTAAATATAAAGAGAAAAAAAGGTCAAGTACAGAGATGCAATGGAAACAAATCTCAAAAATTTTGTGGATCGTGTTCTAAAGTTGTGTCCGGATAATGCACTGGAAAAATTTTTAAAAATTATTTTTCTATCAACTGCCTTAATTCCTAATCTGTGTGTTTAATTTGGAGTATTTTAAGCATTAAATAAAATTCAAACGAAATGTTTTACATTCTAACCATTCAGTTACACTTATAATGAAATAACTGAAACAACAGAAAACGTTTCTCATTTATGGATTAGAGAGTGAATCATTGGGCGAGTAAGTAGAAGAAAAAAAAATATTTTATAAATTGTATTTTATTTTAGTTAAAATTAGTTTTAATTTGTGGAAACATTTATTTTAAATCAAGTTTTATATAAAATTAATGAGTTTTTTTAGTAGTAGTAGTATGATTCAATTGATCGCCCTGTAGGCGTTACATATACAGTTCTTTAAAAACTCAATAAATTATGAAGAAATATTAAATATAAATTATAAAATACACGGAAATTACATATTTTGCCAATGAATGTCATTTAAAATTGTTTTAGCGTTGCTATTTCAGTAGTTTGATCGTGGGGTCAAAATGACCCCTTCCCGCCGTTCCAGTAGCTAAGATTTTCTCCGTCGTTCTAGTGTTAAAGACATTGAGAACGTTCTTAAATAAAATAAAATGTCTTTTTTTCCGTTGTGTTTAACCTGAGAGTGGTAACTTCTTTTCTAAGAGGACTAAAAACCTGGCGTTTGTTTTTTTTCTGCATGCTCCCGCATACAGAAAATGGAAAACAAAAAACATTTCATTTTTTATTCTAATATTACATTTCAACGAAGTTGTAAGCTTGGAGTTGACTTAAATTCTGCATTTTCCTCACGAACATTGATATATTGGGAAATGGTAAAAATGAACTGATACTAATGATCGTTTTGCAGACTTTTCCATGAATTTCAACTTTGCTTGTAAAAATGTACATAAAAAACAAAGATGTTTTGTTACATGACTATGGTACTGAAGAGCCATTTAAGGTAATCTACGTAGAATTTCCTCATTGTATTTGTAAGAGTAGGTGTATTAGGAGAATATAATTAATATAGATGGCAGAAAAACTAGCTGGTGACTACTGCTAGGTTAAATGAGAAAATGGCATCAATAAAGATATGAAAATTCAAATATTTTGTGTTTCTCTATTTATTTCTCAATATGAAATACACCAATTGCTGTTATTGTCAAAATTGTTTTCTAAAAACTTCATTAAAAAAGTTGCTATAGTAATACATTAAATATATATATGATTTCACATAAACAGATAAGCATCTATTAGTTGAAAATAAATAAATAAACTAATTTCGATCATTTCAACAATGAATATTGTTGGGTCGTCAAAAATAAAACATCTATGTAGTTTTTAAATAAAGAGAAATTTTATTTTTTTAAATATGTGGGAATTTCGTAAGAACACTTGAATCAGACTGAATGCCTCCGACGTTGTATTCTGTTTTCGAGATTAAAAAGGAAAACGAGCCTTAACGAAGCTGTGTGAAGTGGAAATGCAGAAAAAAGTAAATAGAACGAAAATGAGTTCGACGACGCAGGTTTTGTTAAAAAGGAACAGAACATTTTTCGGTGAAATAAGATAGAAAATTTAAACGACGTAAGAAAATCTCAGAAATATTCGACGGTGCTAAATAAATGAAGTCAACGTTGTTGCTTTTTAAGCTAAATAGAGATCGAAAAGAGTCCTTTTTAACTGTATTTTTGTTTTGTCTTCGTCTTAATAAATGTCAGTGTTCGTCGCAGAAGTAAGTTATGATCTATAAATAGAGCCACATCCCATAAAGTGGTGTTCAGATGTCACACTTAACCCACCAATATTATTAATTAGAATTATTCATCTTACGGATTCAAGCCGGATATTATTCTAACGGTGAGTTCATTGTTATTATTTTATTATATAGTTAGTTGAAATACCATAACTTGAACTTGCATTTAAAAACGAACGAACAAATAAAATTAAATTACTACATAAATTCCTATTTGATGCTGACGGTGATTGCTCTAATAGAAAGAGAATACATGATTTTACTGGTTTCTGTTTTCAAACCGACAGCACCGAGTTCAAAAATAAAATAACTAAAGTTCAAACTGATTTTTCATTAAATGATCTGATTACAGTATGCAATCTACTTTGCTAACGAAGGATCTCTAAATGATCTTGCAACACGATTAGTTACATACCTTTCAGACTTGACCTTACTACAAAATAATATTATACAAAATGAAAGTGACACTGACTCGGAACCCGAATTGTCTTCAAATAATATGACTTCAAGTAATAACACTGAATTATCAATTTTTGACAAACAGAAGCAATTTCCAGTTCAAAGTTTTGTGCCATTGTCTGTTAATTTCACTGATATTGAAAGTGTCGTACCTCCTTTTGAAGGAAGTTCTTTTAATGATATAAATGTATGGCTTAATAATTTTGACGATGCCACTAATATGTTTAACTTATCTTACTTTCATAAATTCATATTTTGTAAAAGATCCTTACGAGGGAAAGCCCAATTATTAGTACAGACAGAATTTCATATCAATTCATATAACAAACTTAAACAACTCTTAATTTCAGAATTCAGTACCACTTATAATTCTGCCGAGTTACATGATATATTAAATAAACGAAAATTGCAAGACAATGAATCGCTAGAAGAATATTTTCTTATCATGAAACAAATATGCTCGCGTGGCAACATCGAGGATTCCGCATTAATGCAATACATCATAAATAGTATACCCGACCCTGTTTTCAGAAAATCAATGTTATATGGATACCAATCCATTGTAGAATTCAAGCAAAAGCTCAAAATCTATGACAAAATTCGACATCACTTTGAGAACAGTAAATTTCGTAAAGTCAAACCTGAAATGCCAGCGAAAGACAAATCCTTTCGATCAAAATCTGATCTTTTTTGCTTTAATTATGGTTTGTCAAATCATAAAAGTAGCCAATGCAGACATAACGACAAAGGCCCTCATTGTTTCAATTGTTCGAATTTTGGCCATACATCGGCTCAATGTGATCAACCAAGGAGGGCTAGAGTTAAGTCAGAACTCTCCAATGTTTCCACAGTTATGTCGAACACTTTCATGACCAAACAAGTCATTATTTCGTCTGTAAATGTTACATCATTGGTAGACACAGGTAGTGAAAGAAGTTTGCTAAAGGAAAGTATTTACCGCAAACTCTCTACAGTCTCGAACCTTGATCATTCAACCATCACATTAACTGGATTAGGAAATACTATAATCAAACCCCTGGGTTTTTTCTCTACGGACTTTATGATAGATGATTATAATTATACAACTAATGTTTATGTAGTCCCAGATTATTCCATATCTTTTGATCTTATTATTGGTACAGATGTTATACAACAAAGTATTTTAACAATTTCTGGAAATAATATTTCGATGCAAAAAATCGAGAAAAATGACGATACGTCCAATAATTTTTTGATTAATGTTGCTCATGTGTTAGACGATCTTAATCTTGATTTATCTCATATTACCGATGAAACAATAAGTTCAAAATTTTCAGAACTTATTCAAAATTATTCCCCCAGAAAAATAAAGACAACTGATGTTAAATTATCAATTCATCTGGAAAACGAAGAACCTATCACTTGTCCTCCCAGACGCTTGGCGCAAATAGAGAAAAACTTCGTCGAAAAACAAATTTCTGAGTGGCTCGAAAAAGGCATTATTCGTAAAAGCACGAGTAATATTTCATCACCTATTGTCCTAGTAAAAAAGAAAGATGGTTCATATAGATTGTGTGTAGACTATAGGAAATTAAATTCTAAAAGACATAAACAACGTTTTCCTCTCCCAGTAATTGATGACATTATTGATCCGTTGCATTCTGCAAAAGTATTTACTACTCTTGACCTTAAAAATGCTTTTTTTATGTCGAAGTAGAAGAAAATAGTAGAAAATATACTTCTTTCGTAACACATTCTGGTCAATTTGAATTCTTATATATGAATTATGGCCTTAGCGATGCACCCTTAGTGTTTCAAAGATATATTTATAACGTTTTTCGAGACCTCATTAATGAAAATGTACTTATTGTCTATATGGATGACTTCATAATACCAGCTGAAAACGAAGTCGAAGGACTCCAGAAATTACAGCGCGTTCTTAATATGGCATCCAAATATGGTTTAGAACTGAATCTTAAAATATGCCACTTTTTACAAAGAGAAATTGATTTTTTGGGTTACCACATTAAAAATGGTCACCTGCACTTATCTCCCTTAAAATCTAAAGCTGTCCTCAATTTCCCAGAACCTAAAAGTATAAAAGATGTACATTCATTTGTCGGACTAACTTCATATTTTCGTAAATTCATTCAAGATCACTCTTTAATAGCTAAGCCTTTAACAGATCTCCTTAGAAAGGACACTAAAATTCACTTTGATAACCAGCAACGAAATGCATTTAATCAGCTGAAACATCCTTTCTTCAGGTCCTGTTTTAAGCATTTATAACCCTAGAAACGAAGCAAAAGTTCACTGTGATGCATCTATTGACGGTTACGGGGCAGTCCTCCTTCAAAAGTCTCCTATTGACAACCAATTTCACCCTGTCTATTTTATGAGCAAAAAAACTACAGATGCCGAACTTAAATATTCAAGTTATGAATTAGAAGTTTTAGCTGTCATAGAAGCCCTTAAAAAATTTCGCGTTTACATTCTAGGTATTCCTTTAAAAATAGTTACAGATTGCAACGCATTCACCCTTACTATGAATAAAAAAGATCTTTGCACCAAGATTGCTCGATGGGCTTTAATGTTAGCTGAATATAACTATACAATTGAACACACACAAGGTACACGCATGCGTCATGTCGACGCTTTAATTAGAAATCCAATATGTATCATCATTCAAGATAATTTTACTTCCAAAATCATACAATCACAGAACACTGACGAACATATACAGGCCACCAAAGAAATTTTGAAAACAAAGCCATATGACAACTATTTCCTTAAAAATAACGTTCTCTATAAAACTCATAAAGGTATCGATCTGGTAGTTGTGCATGATGAAATGCAGCTAAATGTCATCAAACACGTTCATGATAAAGGACATTTTGGACGTAAACGCTGTGAAGAACTCCTTAACGAAGAATTTCTCATCCCTAATGTGTCAAATAAAATTGATAAAATTATAGCAAATTGTGTAACGTGCTTTTTGTATAATCGCAAACGAGGAAAACAAAAAGGTGAATTACATCCCTTACCTAAAGAAGAGACTCCTCTCCAAACCTACCACATTGATCATTTAGGCCCTCTTGAAACAACCAACAAAAATTATAAACATATTTTGTCTTTAATAGATGCATTTACTAAATTCGTCTGGTTGTATCCCTGTAAAACCACTTCTGCTTCCGAAGTTATATCAAAACTACGACAACAAAGTTACACTTTTGGCAATCCTTCAACCATCCTTAGCGATAAAGGTCCTGCCTTCACTAGCAAAGAATTTGCTGATTATTGTCAAGATGAAAATATAAAGCACGAGACAGTTACAACTGGCCTTCCCCGTGCCAATGGTCAAATAGAGCGACTTAATTCCACCATAATTTCTGTAATCTCTAAAACGTCCAAAGTCGAACCGACCAAATGGTTTAAATATGTTCCTAAAGTTCAACAAGTCATTAATTCAACTTACCAACGAAGCATTAAGAAAACACCGTTTGAAATATTATTTGGTACAAAAATGAAACAGAAAGAAGATGTACAAGTTATTGACCCCTTAAACAGGGCAGTCGAAGAACAATTCATGAAAGACAGAGAAGAGCTCCGTAAAGAAGCTAAGAAGAATACTCTGGAAATTCAACAAGAAAATCGCAAGTACTATAATTTACGACGTAAGAAACCCCGGAAGTACAAGCTTGGTGACCTTGTAGCAATTAAGAGAACCCAGCAATGACCAGGTTTAAAGTTGAAATCTAAATTCTTAGGTCCGTATAAAGTAATCAAAGTGAAGTCTAACGACACCTACGACGTAGCGAAAATCTCATCAACCGAAGGACCGATAAATACTATCTCAAGTGCTGAATACATGAAACCTTGGCCTGACAAAAACTGAAACTTAAAAAAAAAAAAAAAAAAAAAAAGAAAAAAAAAATTAAATTTTTCCTTTTTGTGTGTTACGGACATTTTATAAGTCAATACTTTTAAAGAAATTTTCATATGATGTTACGCCATTTCAACTAGACTGACTGATCTTTCTGACGTGCAGATTAATATTTTTTCTTCTTTTCCCCCTAAGAACAGTTACTGGTTTTTGTTTTTGTTTCTTTTTCAGATTCTATTTTAGCACATGTCGCTGCGGCAGCTACAGATGTCAGGACGGCCGCTGTGGGAATTTCGTAAGAACACTTGAATCAGACTGAATGCCTCCGACGTTGTATTTATTCTGTTTTCGAGATTAAAAAGGAAAACGAGCCTTAAGGGGTATCAGGACTCTTAAAACTCTAAAGTTTTCGAAATTTTAATTTGTTTAGATGTTAAACTTCTGTGTTTTCTGAACATTTTGATATAATTGTTATCTGGAAATTCCCATTAGAACAGAAGTTGTGGCATTTAGAATTATACTCGCCCAATAGCTGAAGCGTTGTTTCCAAAACTTTGAAGTCATTTTCCTCCAAATGACATTTTTGGCCATAACGCGCACGATATCTCAAAAACTTCTGAATATTTTTTCATGAAATTTTCAAAACATATGTTTCATGTTAGTCTGTATAAACTGAACCTAAAATTTCCTTTTTATTGTAAAAAGAAAATATTTTTTTAGGGATTTATATTGTTGAAATTTTCTAAATTTTGCATTAGCTAAATACAACTTTGTATTAAAAATATAAAAATGCTTTAAATACAAATTTATTTAGGTTCAGTGTAATTATTATAATCTGAGGTATAAGTAGGCACCCAAATTTTCATTCTAGTTGCAAAATTTATTTTGTAATCGTGCGCATAAGCTGTTATGCCAATTTTCTGCTCGTTAAATGTCTGACAGTTTTGAGCCCCCTGTAAATGCTAATTCTGCATCTTGCAATTTTTCAAATATTTGAAATTAAAGAACATACTTGTATCTTTCATTCCCATTTAAAATTATGTCTTAATATCAAACACATTTTAAGATATTAAATGTTGAAAATGGTCCTTTTTTTTCATTTTTTCCAATTTTAAGAGTCCTGAGACTCCTTAACGAAGCTGTGTAAAGTGGAAATGCAGATAAAAGTAAATAGAACGAAAATGAGCTCGACGACGCAGGTTTTGTTAAAAAGGAACAGAACATTTTTCGGTGAAATAAGATAGAATATTTAAACGACGTAAGAAAATCTCAGAAGTATTGGACGGTGCTAAATAAATGACGTCAACGTTGTTGCTTTTTAAGCTAAATAGAGATAGAAAAGAGTGCTTTTTAACTGTATTTTTATTTTGTCTTCGTCTTAATAAATGTCAGTGTTCGTCTCAGTAGTGAGTTATGATTTATAAATAGAGCCACATCCCATAAATATATATTTAACGCTTAAAAGTGTATTCATGTATTCGGGAGCACATAATAGGACAGTGTTTAAATAACGGTATGTTTGTGAATGATTAAATGTGGATTGTTTTAAATTGCTATATGAATTAGAATTGTTATTAATGAAGAAATTTAAATAGTTTAAAATATCCGCCAAAAATAAGACCTAGTCCTTATTTTGGTACAAAAATAATATAAGACACGGAAACTGAGTACAAAAATAAAACCTAGTTCTTATTTTGGAACAAAAAATAATATAAGACACGGAAACTAGGTACAAAAACATTGACACATGTGGTATAAGGTCAGGTGTTATGATAAAAACAATTTTTTTTTTTATATTGCCAATTTTCGCCACAAGATAGAAAATAAGAAAATTTCTAATGAATAAAATAGTTGAGTAATTCTATGCCATAAACAATTAATTTCTTTCTAAACAATTTAAAATATAATTTTAAGAAGTTAATTACCTAAAATATATCATGTTATTAATTTAATAGCGTAAAATATTTTTTTATAGAATAACATTTATACTATTAATTCATTAAAAACCAAAAATATATATTTTAAGAGATTTATTTACAATGAATAAATGTTATCGATTATCAATTATAAGTAATTAATTATCATTCATTGTATAAAAACGTTTTAGGAAAAAAGTGCCACACAGATATGTACTCATAAAATTTAAAATGCTGAATTATCTTTAAATCTAAAACCTTAAAAGGACAACCATGTTTTACAATATATTCTATTTTCTTATCTAAAGACATTTAAAGTAAAATAACACAAAATCTTTGTAGATTAAAATAATAACTACATAACTTAACAACACGCAATATTTCGCTTTAAAAAAAATGCAATGTAAATATTTGTTGCATAACTTTTAATTCCCCCCCCCCCCCTCACTACACAAACTTCAAAAGCTTTACTTTTGCTTACTAGCCTTTAAGAACAGTTTTAGTACTCTGATCTTTTCAACTTTGAAACAACCGATTGATATATTGCAATTGTTAGTACAACAAGCCACTTTTAGCAAAAAATAACTCAAAGTACTGGAATGTTTTAGAACTAAGAAAATATTTTTCTTTTAAGTTTGCAAAAGAAGAAAAGCTTCAAACAAGTAAATTAACTACAGAATAAAATATTTTTTTGTAAAACAAAGGAAAATTTTAAAGAAGTTCTTTCTAACGACATTTTAAATTTTAAAGATTTACAAAAAAGTTACTTTAAAAGTTCTTATATGTTTGCATTTAAACTTTAACAAAACTGTATTTAGCAGTTTAAATAACGTTTTATTTCTAAGGTATGGATAATTACTTGAAATTCGAAACTTATTCCAATAAAAGAAAGCTGAAAATGTTTTAGAGTTTGAAGGATTTTATTTATATCAAATAAAATTTAAAGAAAGAAAAATAAAATTTTCAGAACTTATGCAACAAATAATTTATATGCATATATATATACAGGGTGTCCGAAAAGTCTGGAAACGGTCGAATAACTCGAGAAATACAAAGCAGATTGAAAAACGAAAATATACGTGTTAAATATTTTTAAAAAAGCTACGCAGTGATACGAAATTTGACCCTCGCAACCGGCCTCCCGGGGGTCAGAGCGGGTCCAACTTTGAAATCTTGAATGATAACCACCATTTTTTATTGCAGATTCGGATTCTACGGACAAAAATACGTAACTTTTGTATTTAACATTTTTTTCGGATCCTCATTGATCACGGTGTAATCGAGCAAATAAAACAGATACATATTTTGGTTTTCCCAACCAGGTTTTGACATCTCGAAATCTGATTGGCCAGAACTTTTAACGTCAAAGTTGACGTCTTTGGCGGAAATAGTGTTTCTCGAAAACCATCAGTGGAGATTGTTTTCATGGCGCTTTATATGCTTTTTCCATAAAAATTAATAGAAATATATTAATTTAGTTTTCTATTTGCATTTCTTTTTATCCAGTCGATCTTTTTTTAATAATAATCTGCGTATTTTGATATTTTAAGGAATAAATATGCACCTCCCCTCCCGAACAGAAAAATAATAGTCTTCATTATTTTGGGGCGGGGTGTTTCGATGTCTTCTGCTGTTAAAAAAATCACTTAATTCTGGGCCGGGTGGGAGTGTATGAGTTTTTTTTTAATTATTACTATAGAATAACGTATAGTACCAAAAGAAAAAAAAAACATATAAAATCTTTTTGTGCTGTCCGAGAAAAGGATGGGAAGTATTGTAAATTTCACGTTGAGGGGGGGGGGAGGATTATAGATTTTGATGACTGATTAGTTTCTGCAACTACTGACTAGTGCGTAGGGAAGAAAACATTCGAAAGTTCTAATAAATGTAACTCTTTTTTGTAAATTAATATACTTTTCTATTTTAACATTTTTTTCATAATTCTAAATTTATTATTGGGTTGTTTGGAAAGTCGTGTCCGTTTGGGAAAATTAATTCGTACCGGAAAATCCTGCTCGGTAATTAGTAGACATTACATATCGGAATCAATGTCTAATAATTAAATAATAGAATATCCAGTACGAATTGATTTTCCCAAACAGATACGACTTTCCGAACGACCCAATAATTTTAAACAATTGAAAACTTTTGATCCATTTGAATTAAAAATATAATTTAACTCTTTAAGCACTGTTGATTATTTCCTCGAGGAGAAGACGTTCTAATTTGCATGGGGGAAGGGTAATGTAGAAAATTGTTTAATTAATTATTACAATAATATAACAAATGTGAAAAATATATAAACAAAAACGTTATTTGCAGAACAAATTAAAAACAAATCAGTTTTTTCCCCTACATGTTTTAAGCCCAAGAAGGGACATTTATTCATATACTTCATTCAGTTTGTTCTATGTTTAATGTAAAAGTTTTGTAACAAACAAGTTAACCCTTTTGCGGGCAGTGTCCTTAAAAAAGGACACCAAATTTTTATTTGACTGTCACCCAGAATATTTAATTAAAATTTTCAATTTATGACGTACTTGAAAATAAGCAAGTTTATATTTTCGAATAAACTCGTTTATAAATTCTGATGTCAGTCTATCATTTCATCAGTTTATAAACAAAATTACTCCGCGCCGGCAATGGTTAAAAATTTGTTCAAATGAAAAAAAAAAAAAAAAAAACCGTTGGCTTAAATGAACATTAAAAAACAAAAACAAAATTTAAACAATATGATAATTTAAGTACCCTAAAACTTAGTTTCCCTTCAAATCAAATCGAAATACATCTTAGACTTTTTAAAATGTTTTTTTCTATTTTACATGCACCTCATCATTTTGTACACACTCATCATAAGCATAATACGAAATCTGCGATAGAAATATTTGCAACTTAAAAGTGAAAAAAGTTTAAATTTTTTTAGATTTCTTTTTAACGGAACCTAAGTTTTTAATGGATTTTATATATCATACTGTTTGATTTTTTTTTTTATTGTTCAATTGATTCAACTTATTTGTTACAAAAATTTAACTTTGAACGTAGAACTAACTGAATGAAATATATTAATAAATGCCCCTTCTCGGGCTTAAAAAAAATGAGGAAAATAAACTGATCTGTTTTTTATTTGTTCTGTCAATTGTGTTTTAGATTATATTTTTAGTCACATAAGTTATTTTATTGTAATAAATAACTATTTTCTACATTATCCTTCTGTTATGAAAATTAAAATGTTGTCTACCCCAGCAAGAAATCAGTACACCTTAACCGTTTCGAGACCATATCGCGTACATAAATTTTATTTGCCATTCACCGTGTTTTTCCAACTGTCCCCTTTACTTGTGAAATACCAAAAAAAATCCTTTAATTAAAAAAGTCAGATATTATTATTCATTTATTAATGGTGGCAAAAACAAATTTCACATGCACCTTTTGGCGATGAATATATGTGCCTCACAAATCCCGACAGAATTAAAGTGTTAAATTATTTTTTAAATTAAAAAGTTTCAAATATCAAAATTTTTCTATTGTTTAAATTTATGGAAAAAAATGTTAAATTGAAAAAATATATTAATTTACAAAAAATTATTACATTTATTAGAATTATTGAAATTTTTTTGCCATACTTGTTATTTTCTGGTTGCAGTAACTAATCAGTGATCTAAATCTCCAATCCCACCACAACTTGAAATCAGAGGCGTCGCGATAGTTGGATAGGAACCGCCCCCTCCAATATATGTGAACTTGGAAAATTTGAGCTTCGAGTTGGGAAATTCCAGATTTTTGAAACAATTTTTCTTTTTTTTTAAATAATAGTAAAAAAATAAGACTTTTTTATAGTTTTGCTGACTACTTTTCTGAGTTACGTAACAGTAAACTAGTTAAATTATCAAAAGAAATACAAAAAGGAGCCAGAGTCAATTTATCATTGTGTTTCTTTGTGCTACGAAAATATCACCTATCTACCAGACCTGAATTTCTCTACTGTTGTCCACCAACATTTGTCTAATCTATTTCCTCCAAAATTTTGTTCCTTTCGTAAAAATCTCAAAATATCGTGAGGTTATTTTAATATGAAGTACGATTATGACTCATACACAACAGAAGACAAAATCTTTCAATAAATGAACCATTAATTATAACTTTTATGTTTTTAGTTTCAGTATTTTTCCTTGGAAAGATGTTTTTTTTTACATATAAGTATCGTTATCATTAAACACACATTACACATATCATTTCAGTTGGAAAATAGAGCAATTAGTTTCAAGTTGGGAATTTTTTTAATTATAAGTTGGGGGATTTTTTAATTCTCCCTCCCCCCCCCCCCCGAAAAAAAATCTGTAGCTACGCCTCTGCCTGAAATTTATACTACTTCCCCATTCTTTGCTCCGCCCGCAAACAACAAAAAAAAAATTATATGTAATTTTTTTTTTGTCCTATATGTTACTCTATAGTAATAGTAAAAAAATCCCATACACCCACATCCTTACCACAATTTAGAGTATTAAAAAAAACAGTAGAAGCCATCGAAATGCCGCATATCCACGCCTACCTCTTCCAAATAACCAAGATTATCTTTCTTTCCGTTCGGAAGAGGAGGGGCATGTTTACACATTAAAATATAAAAAAACGCAGGTTAATTGATTAGAATGGATTGAATGGATAAAATAAAAACACAAATAGAAATCTATTTCAATATATTTCTGTTAATTTTCATGGCAAAAGCATATAAAGCACTTTTGTCATCGAAATAACCTCCATTGATAGTTTTCGACAAACACAACTCCATCTAAGGCGACCACTTTGGTCACGAAAGCTTTGGCCCATCACATTTCGTGATTGCAAAACATGGTTGAGAAAACAAATTATGTATCTGACACATTTTGCTGAATTACACCGTCATCTGCAAAGATCCGAAAAAATTGTTAAAAGCAAAAGTTACGCATTTTCCCCCGTAAAATCCGAATATGAAATTAAAAAATGGGGATTATCATTAAAGATTTCAAAGTTGGAACGCCTCTGACCACCAGGTGGTCGGGGTGCGGTGTCAACTTTGGTATCACGGAATAGCTTTTTTAAAAATATTTAACATGTATTTTTTCGTTTTTCAATCTTATATGAATTTCTTGAGTTATTCGACCGTTTACAGACTTTTCGGACTTCCTGTAATTTGTCACTCTTGATATATTATTGTAATAATAAATAAATAAATAAACAATCTTCTATATCATCCTTTCCCTATGCAAATTAAAACGTCGTCTCTCCCAGAAAATACTCAAGATAGCTTAAAGTGTTTGATTAATTTTTTAAATGAAAAAGTTAGATCAAAATTTTTCAATTATTTAAAATTATTAATTTTAAATTATGAAAAATAAAATGTTAAATTGAAAAATATTTTAAATTGCAATAAATTATTACGTTTATATGAATTATTGAAAAAATTTCTGCCCGACTTGATATTTTGGAGTTACGGTAACTAATCAATCATCAAAACATATAACGCCACCCCCACTGAAATTTACGCTCCTTCCCCATCGTATACCCAGCCAGCATAAAAAAAAATATATAAGTTATATTTAATATTTTGTATATGTTATTCTATAGTAATAATTTTAATAAACTGTACACCCGCATCATCCTCCTGAATTAGATAATATTAAAAAAAAAAAAAAAAAAAAAAAAAAAAAAAAAAAAAAAAAACAGCAGAAGCCATCAAAACGCAGAATATCTGCACACCCCGCCCCCAAATAATGAAGATTATACTTTTTCTGTTCGGAAGGGAAGGTGTATTTTTACACGTTAAAAAATCAAAATACGCAGGTTATTATTTAGAAATGATTGACTGGATAAAAAAATATGTAAATAGAGTACTAATTTAATATATTTCTATTAATTTTTATGGAAAAACCATATAAAGCGTCATTGAAACAACCACCACTGATGGTTTTCGAGAAACACTATTCCTGCAAAAGACGGCCACTTTGACGACGAACGTTCTGGCCAATCAGATTTCGAGATGGCAAACCCTGGTTGGGAAAACCAAAATATGTTTCTGTTTCATTTGTTCGATTACACCGTGATCAACGAGGATCCGAAAAAAATGTTAAATACAAAAGTTACGTATTTTTGTTCGTAGAATCCGAATCTGCAATAAAAAAATGGGAGTTATCATTCAAGATTTCAAAGTTGGACCCCCTCTGACCCCCGGGGGGCCGGTTGCGATGGTCAAATTTCATATTACACCGTAGCTTTTTTAAAAATATCTAACACGTATATTTTCGTTTTTTCAATCTGCTTTGTATTTCTCGAGTTTTTCGAACGTTTCCAGACTTTTCGGACACCCTGTATATATATATATATATATATATATATAAAGAATGAAACTTTTTAACTCATTGTACACGGGCTATTTTACGAAACTAAGATTGAAATTTATGTTTACAAATGTCACTAGAAATTAAAACCTGCTTACAACCAATCAGAACCAACGGAACAATGGAACAATGTAAGACTTGTTAATGTATTTCCTATTTTCAGAGCAACTTTACATACAGGCTACATGTAAGCGACTTACAGAGACAGTATGGAACCATTAACAAATTTAATGTTTAACCTCTTGGGTACAGATTTATTTCAGGGCAGCCACTGGCCTGTTTTTTAAATTCTAACTCGCAGGATTTTCTCAAAACAAAAATCTTTCATATACCCTTTGACAGTGTGTGCAAGAGAAAAAACCACAAAAATATTTCCCTTCAAATGAACAGAATATAAAAATAGACGCCAGTGGCCAAATGCATGACGAGTCTCAGTCGTCAAATGTACCCAAGGGGTTAACTGTATTTTAAAAACTACATATAATGAAAGAATAAAAAAAATTATTTATGAAAAATAAAAAATATATAAATTTAATTAAAATAAGAATGTTAAAAAAAAAAAAAAAAGAAGACGATTAAAAGTTAAAAATAAATATTCCCCCGGGGGGCCGGTTGCGATGGTCAAATTTCATATTACACCGTAGCTTTTTTAAAAATATCTAACACGTATATTTTCGTTTTTTCAATCTGCTTTGTATTTCTCGAGTTTTTCGAACGTTTCCAGACTTTTCGGACACCCTGTATATATATATATATATATATATATATATATATATATATAAAGAATGAAACTTTTTAACTCATTGTACACGGGCTATTTTACGAAACTAAGATTGAAATTTATGTTTACAAATGTCACTAGAAATTAAAACCTGCTTACAACCAATCAGAACCAACGGAACAATGGAACAATGTAAGACTTGTTAATGTATTTCCTATTTTCAGAGCAACTTTACATACAGGCTACATGTAAGCGACTTACAGAGACAGTATGGAACCATTAACAAATTTAATGTTTAACCTCTTGGGTACAGATTTATTTCAGGGCAGCCACTGGCCTGTTTTTTAAATTCTAACTCGCAGGATTTTCTCAAAACAAAAATCTTTCATATACCCTTTGACAGTGTGTGCAAGAGAAAAAAACACAAAAATATTTCCCTTCAAATGAACAGAATATAAAAATAGACGCCAGTGGCCAAATGCATGACGAGTCTCAGTCGTCAAATGTACCCAAGGGGTTAACTGTATTTTAAAAACTACATATAATGAAAGAATAAAAAAATTTATTTATGAAAAATAAAAAATATATAAATTTAATTAAAATAAGAATGCTAAAAAAAAAAAAAAAAAGAAGACGATTAAAAGTTAAAAATAAATATTCCATTAGTTCCTAAACAAGGCGACAGACCTATCGAGACTAAACGCAAATCATTCCAAAGATAGATAAGACATTGTTCAGTGACTATAATAAAGTTTGTATTGCACCTTCTTCTTTCTTTGTTGCAAAATTATTGGTACCAATACTTTCCCCGATTCCATAAAAACTTTATTTTACGTCTCCAGCGTTCAATGTGCTAAAGTGTCTTTGTAAATATTTTTTGCCTCAACTACAAGTATTGCGTGTCCCTTCAAGTTGTGGATAATATGGGATAAAAGTTGAATTAAGGACATTATTAGAAACATTTTTTATGTATAAGTTCATAAGGGGATATAGATTCTGTGTTTTAAACGAAATTGTATGTGCTTCATTGCTAAGTACGATAAAAATGTATATGATAAAAGATGATTCTTCAAAAGCCGTACTAGCCCAAATTGGCTATTTATAATCCTACAAACTAAAAAAATGAAAACAAAGGTTTCTGTCTTAATCTATTTATGACGCAAAGAATTTTATTAGCTTCTTAACGAAAAATTAAACTATAAAATATTTCAATATCTTTATTGTCTTTATTTTATATTCATCGCGCGCATTATTATTTTTCCGTATTATGCGTTTAATTTTATGGTTTGGAATACACCTAAACATTTTTTATAATGTGTACCATTTTATTACTTCATTTTTTGCTGCAACTTTCTGCTATATGATCATCAAAAATATCGAAAAAGAAAATTTTGCTTTATGTTACATTTATTTAAAAAAAAAACATCCAAACTTTATTATTTTTTTTAATTTCAATTAATATTTTCATGTTTTATAACAATAAATAAAATATTTGGCATATAATTTTTAATTACCTATGCTAATGATTATTATAGCATACTTGCCAACATTCTCTTAAACTTCCGTAAAATGTGACTTAAATTGATTCAGGTTAAACACGTTTCGAACCAGAAATTTACTAATGAAATTTATTCTAATAGATTTCATAGAGTAACATGATTTTGAATACATAATGATACGTTGAATAAATTTTCTGGTTAGAAACGCGTATAACCTGGGTCAATTTAACTCACATTTTACGGAAGTTTAGTTGAATGTTGGCAAGTATGTTATAGAGTATCAATGTAATGATCTTACTATAGCAGTATGTACAAATTGATAATTATGATAAATTTAAACATGAATAATAAATTAACATTCTTTGAATGTGATTGGATATTGTTTTCTCCGAAATACTTTCATTGAAACATTGAAATTTATATTTACTAAATTTATATTTACTATTTTTTAAACTTATATCAAAGCTTTTGTTTTAGTGATACACTTTATAATAATTAATGATATTTTGAAACTTGAATTTCAATCACAAAATGAGGAAATCCTTCTAATACATCCGTATTTTTGTTTTCAATTTTCATAATTACTTTTATTCAGTTAAAGTTATTCCCGTAACACTATCTCTGATAAAAATTAAAAAGATGAAAAGCATAAATATTATTACTAATATTGCAGTGCACATTTCCAATTTCATTGTTAGTTTATATTTTCACTGCATTTAAAAACTCATACAAAATGAAGTTACGGAATCAGATATGAAGAAGTTTGTTGAATTTCACTTTGTAAAATATTCAATTTTCAAATGGGATACAAACATTTCGTTACTTAGAGAAAGATCTTTTTAGATAATATCTTTACCAAAGTCACGTAAATATGTTAGTGTTTAAAGGAATATTATTGCCTACTTTATTTTTTGTATACTATTGTTAAATAATACAGCATATTCAATTATATTTGTCTAGATATACATAGAAACAGTCAAGTGAAAATATTTCAAAGACGCCAGCATTCCGGGCGAAAGAATCTAATCTAAAATAAATTAATGTTCTTCTATTTTTCGCAGTAATGTTCATATATTGCTGATAGAACTTTACAAAAAATTTTGGACTCTAGTTAACCACGAATTGAGATGTATCGCGATACTATTTCATACAAAGGTTTTAGTCATATTAAATTCCACAAATTTCAATAATTTATAAAACAAAATAGTATTTAAATACCTGTATAATTTGTAGACACTTGAACTATGTTTAGACAATTTTAAGCGTATTGTTCACAGTTTTAATAATTGCAAACACAGCTAGTGCTCATTATCTCAATCAACATTACTGAAAAATTATCTGCTTTAAAAACGTTTGATGCAATTTTTTGGAGAGCCTAAAATGTACCAGTAGTAAACAATTTAATTCCAGTGGTAGACACATATCTCTTCCAGCAGTAGCTACGTTTCACTTATTGCTGAAAATATCAAATAAAAGATGAAACGACTGGAAATATATATCTAATTAACGAACCTTATGTGTTGTTACTCTAAGGTAGTGGTTCCCAACCTTTTATTGGCCATGCCCCACCAAAGTATCTGTAAAGTCACTATGTCCCCCCTTCCTAATCCTTAAATTATGTATCATTATTTAAAAAATTTACTTTTTTTCACATTGTGGAAGTGTAATAGAGCCTTAAAAAAACTATTCATTTCATATTTTTCAACTTATCAAAGAGGTGAATCTTCTACCACAAATGTGTTTTTAACACAATTTTATAAATGCAATGAGATTATACATCTTTCCATATATGCCAAAACGAATTTTGTGTGCTTTTCCAACTTAACGTATAAAAGCGTTAATGGTCTGCATTTTTTTCGTCAGAAAATATCTTAAATAGACACTTACATTTAACGTTAAAATTGATAAATTCATACATTCTATAATGCATTCTTGTAACTTATTGGTGGAAAAGCTTTGGACAGTGACTTATCTTTCTATGGATAACACAATACACAAGAAGTATTTCAATATACCCATCTTTATCAAATTAAGTAGCCATTATTCCACATAACACATTCTCTCTGTATTCTCTTTACCAATATCGTTAATTGTCTTCGCTAATAGAAGTAGAAAACGTATTCAGTAAATAATTGAAAACATTACGAAAATTCAGTAAATAATCGAAAACATTTTTTTTTTTTTTTTTTTTTTTTTTTTTAACACCACCAGAAAAATTATACCGTGTTTTAATACTTTGAAAGATATAAAAACGTTTAAAAAGATTATTCGCATAACTATTCTGGTGGTATATCTATTTTTTAATTTCGATAGGGAACACTTAAAAAATTCAATAAAAAACTTAATTCTTAAATGTTGCTTGTATTCCATTTATTTTTACCTTACCCCACTACTTTTCCCAAAAAGGATAAAAGAAATCGATAATGAATGAGTGAGTCAGAAATTTGGAATTGCCCCCCTAGTAGGTCAAATTGCCCCCCGGTGGGGCGTACGCCCCACGTTGGGAACCACTGCTCTAAGGAATTAATACAATGAAATTATTAAAAAAAAATCATCCTATGTTGAAAATAATTAGTCTCTAGAAAGTTAAAAAATCTGAAAGCATGTCATATTATTATAACAATGTTTGATCGCAGCCTATTATTCCAATTAACTTCCTACATTTTAGACATAGTAGTCATAAAAGGCCTAGTCTTGTCATAATGTCTGAATATTAAGCGTACAAACTGGCTAAAAATGAAGGCTGTGGTAGGTGTTTTCACGGCGTTCGTACAGCCACTTGAATTTAGCTATCACTATTTACGATTATTAAACTTCTTATCATTTTCAGGTATTAAATAAGCCGTTAATTACGATTCGTAAATTTTAAACTTAATAAATGATTTTTTCCTCGTATTAAATATAAGTCATGGGATTCATAAAAAACGGGCAGCTGGCGTCACTGTTGGACAAATAACAGTTGGAAAGAAAGAAACACCTGTCCCATCTTTATGTCTCCTACTGTACATTGATTTGTCTACGTTTAACGTGTGTATTATATGATTAGGCTACATCGCAATGTTAATTCTTGCAATGATCGCTACGACAAGAATGAGTGGTAAAATTTGAAGATATATACGGGAGTGTTTATTTGTAAACATGCACTTTCCTCATTGTGTAGTTTCTTTTAAACAGGCCTAGCTTAGTCACAGCAATTTTAAACACATCCTTAATGTCATTCACATCGAATTCTTCATATCAATCACAGAATGTAAAAATGGCTACTGTCGTAGGTGAAATTTTCTCAGCACTCAAACGGTCCCTTCAATTTGGCTATCAATATTTATTAATAGTAAACTTCGTCTTAATTTTCTTCTTTGAAATAAGGTAAAAACTGGAATTCGGAAATAGTAATTTTAAGTAAAAGCTTTTGTATTCTTTTAAAGCGAGAACTTCAGCATGTAGGAAAAGGTTATCGCGTCACTTTAAAGGACTTTTCTCGAACGCCATATCGGATAAAAGAACCTTTTTTCATAATTATGTGTAGACCACTTCGAAATTTTAAACAGATTTTCTTCATTGATACAACACTTGCTTATGCTACATATTTGAAACGAAATTGTCGAATTCTTTCAAAAAAAAGTACCGGACTACTTGCATTCTCCTCGGCTATTCACAAAATACAGTCCCCCTATACAGTACCTCCTTCAGAAGTCATACACTTTTTGCAAAATCGTTCATTGCCACCAAATTTCCGCTTTTGACAGGATTCTTCACAACCGATTTTCCCGATTTCTCGCGATACTAGTATTACACTCATGTAAGAAATACACCAAATTTATGCACTATTTAAAAATAAAACAAATTGGATTTCTGAAGATCCATTTTAGTTTTATGAAATCCAAACGTACAAAAATATTGCTTAAACTTAAGAGAAAACCAAAAATTCACAAAATTGACCTACATTATTTCATATTACAAGTGTTGCGAGATGTAAAAGGCCAGCAGACGGCGAGAAGCGCGTTGAACTATTGACTGCAGAACAGTTAATTACGGGATAAATCTTGTTTACGTTTTTGCTTCTAAACCGAATATGTTTAATTAGTGTTCGTCGTTTTGTTAATATCTTTCATCCTCCGAAAACAAATATACTTCCTTAGTTAAACATGTCTCCTAGTTGTTTTGAAGCTGTAGTACTGAAAGAAGACGAATTAAATAAGATCCAATCATTTCTTTTTTTCTTCAGTTTAATTACTAAAGCAAGTTTCTGAAATTTCGAATTTGATTAACAAGAGGCTTTAAGATTCAGATGTTTGTGAAAATCCCTATAAAAACTTCAAATCTGTGCACAACATTCAAAGAATTTATTTTAATTTAAAATCGGTCTTAAATTGGCGCAGAGTCCACCACTGATGCTGTTACTTTAACACAAAAAAATTGTAGGACTTTAGGATCAAGCTATCGCTCTTGTGTTATACATTTACCTGGTAAAAACAAATTACATTTGGAAAATGCATTATAATACGAATTAAAAAAGTGAGACATTATTCAGTCAATTGAAATTACTTTAGAATTTTTTAATTTCCATTATTGAAACACATTTTCTAAATATTTTCATCAAGTTTGGTTAAATTAATTATATTACTTCATCAAGCGTTGTTTTTACTTGTTAGACTCAACAATACAAAATTACAATTATCTAATTATTTATCCACTAAGCTGCATAACACTTAAGCTAGATATAAAACATTAATAGAATTAGTATAAGTAACCTTGTTTAAATAGATTTTTCGGATTCATTAGATTAATAGTTGGAATGTTTATTTTTATTTTTATTTAATTTACGCATACTATTTTATAAATTATTATCAATTAAAGACCATAATTTTAAAAACTAAGATAATGAATTATTTAGAACTAGCTTTAATTTATAATAATTTATAATTATTAATACTAATCACACATTGTTATATATACACTATTAATTCTATTCCGAAATATTGTGGTATATATGTAAAAAAAAAAAAAAAAGTTTTTTTAGATCACATAAATGCGGTTTTCTTTTATTTGCAGTGAACTAATTTCTGTACTTATAAAAAGAGAAAAACTATCTGTAATTTATCATGGTACTGCATAAATACACAAAGTGACTAGCGAAGACGAAAGTCAGATGAAAACCTAAACGACAGTAACACATTTATTTAACGATAATGGAATTAAATATTAGGTAAAGCTTCTTAACACTATAAATCACAACTTTGCAATATATTCAGAAAAAATAACGTTTTATACTACTGGGCATTCTTTGAAAATTAAATTGATTTAAAAATTAAAGGAATAACTATTTCTGTAGAGGACATTTTTAAATGTATATGCTTTAACAGAATTTATTTAAATTATATTTTTATATTCAATATTAAGAATTTCGTAAAAAAAAAGTTATTCTCTTTATTTTATTCAATATATTTTTTAAGCTCGGATTTTAAAAGAAATATTAAACTTCTCAAGTTCTCCTTTTATCAGGAGTTTGGAAACATTTTGCTTAAAATAAACGCATATTGCGTGACGTGTGTCTGTTTTTTAGAAAATTTGAAATAAGCAGAAACATTATTTGTGAAAAAGTTTTGTGAGATAAAGGAAGTGAAATTTCTAAGATTATATTGAAACTTTAGGAAAGTTTACATATGATGAAGATAAAATATTTTTAAACGCAAGTCTTATTATTAAATTGCATATTATATATTTAAAATTCAGCTATAGTCTGAAGTTTACAAATGAGAAATTACAAAGTGTAAGTTTGAAAAGTGCAGTTCCTTAGTGTTTATTGAATTATTTCCAGATCTTATATTATCAATAAATAGTAATCTGTATATTACACTAACAGGATGAATATAGCAAAAAAAAAAAATTAAGTTTAACAGGATGTAGAGTTTGTCGTCTGAAATGTGATAAAATTTATAATTAAGAATTTATTAAACTTTGTAAATAAAACAGTGGAGATAATTGGTTCTATTTGGATTATTATAGCCGTTCATTAATAAATTACAAGTCAGATCCTGTTTCTCATAATTTGGGATTTCATATTTTAACTGTATTTTCAGGTTGAAAAATCATATGATTCAAAGTTAGATATTTAGAAAATTCTTGATGGAAATGTTAGAAATAATTTACTCTTTTTTGTACTCATGTTATCGTCTATTAATAATATACAATGATACAGAGCACAGAACATTCCCAATAAATTGCCTTCCCTATTTCAAAGAGCTCAATACAATGTCAAAAAAAGAAGTGGTAAACATTCTATTAAGTTTTAGCACTTTAGAAGTAGTTAAGAATTTCATTTATGTAATAGAAGTGCAATATAGGAAATACAGTAGCCAATAACTTACGCTATAGATGTCAATACAATTTTTCGTATTTACACGGAATGACAATGATAAAAATAACAGTTTAATGACTGTTGTTTAAGCGGGACATTTTCAATAAATTGTCTTAACATTTCCGTATTTATACGGAATAACAGGGATAAAAATGACAGTTTAATTATTGTTGTTTATTCAGGACATTCTCAAATTCACGTTCGCTTATTTTCTAATATACATCGTTTCATAAAAGATGGGCAAAACTTTAAGCAGTGATTGTACACATCCAAACAAACAACTTTAGACGAAGATTGCATGTTGGGAATTGAAACGAAAATGTGCCAGAGGGCGCCGAAGATGATGTTGTTATACGAGGCAAAAACACACAAAGAACGATTAAGTGACAAAATCAAGTTTAATGACATGTGATTAATATAACAAATTAATCGCTGAGCCTCTGAGCCCTTTCCAGTTCCAGTTCATATCATTCCATATCAGGCTTTTACCTATTAGTGACAGGCAACATCTTTCAATACGTTCCTACCGCGATTGATCGTTGCACACTCAGACCAACGGCTTTTATGTATGCATCGAGACAAAATTTTGCATACGCGTTTTTCTTCTTTCCCATATCACATTTGCGTGCTATTAGTGTGGTTCTGCTCCCAATAACTCGCAAGAGGACTGGGGATTAGGGTGGGTCGAAAAAAAGAAATTTTTAATTTTAGGAACGCTTTAGTGCGGAAAAGTTGCCTATTGTAATAAGAAAAAAAAGGCATAAAAATTTTTAAAATCGGTTAACATCTTGCATTCGCGCATCGTACTTAAATATAATGAAAAATTGCAAAAAATGCGCCTTTTTGTAATTTTTAAAAGTTAATTAAAACTTTTAAAATAAACACGCTTTACTTTTGCTTGCTTTCTTTATGGTTTAAATAACCTAAATAAATTAAATTCTGATCAATAATCTAATTTTTTTCGCTCGCGCAACATTTAAAAAAAAATAAATTTACCAAGTTTTTGCAGTTTTCACCTTAAAACTGTTAATTTTGCTTAGAACAAAACGAACCAAAACTCACCACATGGAGGTGGTTGCACGTTGGGTTCCACCAACACCCTACCCAAACAACCATCCAATTGTTCGGTATGCTATTTACATTATATTTACAGCAAGTTACAAATATTTTCCATAGAGTAGCATTCTTTGGCTTTGTGAATTCTTTTACTTTTACTTTTTTATATTGACTACACATTCAAAATTTGATTTTTTTTTAAACTGAGGCATAACCGACCTAAACTTCAGTGTTGCTTGGATATAGCCATCTCTAACTTCATGGCCACATACTTTATTAGAGGCCGAAGCTCATCCTAACAGCCTGGGTGTGCCAGAGAATATTTGGTATTTCTCTGATGAGCGTTGTGTCAGAGTTGATGAGTGATTTAATATGATCTTCACTTAGGTTTCGCAGCAATGGGTAACGATACCTCGCTCAATTTTTCCAATTAATAATTTCAATGTAATCGAGGCTTGAAAGTTTACCTTTGATGGTACGACATTTCTAACAGTCTTTTTCTTTGAGGTGGGTGGTTTGTCGTGCTTTTAAGATCCTTCTGTAGCCGAACTCCGGAATATGTCCTCTTTCATCAACAGTCTATGCCAACAGAACATTCTCGGGGTGCTCAAAAACACATTTCGTTCTATTACTGGTTCGACAACTTGTAGTAATTCGTCGGATATATAGCATGATGTTTGGTTTTCTTGCATGACATCCTTTAGTCCGTCAGTAAAATAATTGCTTTTTTTATGGCAAACCACGTAAGTATGTACGATTTTAAGATGAAGCCAACTATTTCTTTTAAGTTTTTGGATGGACCTGATGAACGTATATACAAGCTAAGGATTCGGTTGGCCGCAGTAATCCGGAATTGGAAAAAGCAGGGTCCCGAATTGCCAAGTCTTCTCGACAATCTCCCAAAGTGATTGAATTTGAAATGTACAACAAATACTGTTTCTCTTTGCTGAAAAAAATCCCTGTCTATATATGAAATCGAACAATTCATGGGTTCATAATTGACCACAGGGTGTTTTTCACAGCAAGTGAGCTGCTGCACGATTTGCGCACTAAAATATTTAAACCCTACAGTTTGATCTTCAGTTTATTGGGAAATGTGGCGAAAAAATGCTCATTAAAATGTAGGAGGCATATGCTCCACTGTAGCGGACGTCCTACATGATTTTATAGTCGGTGAATGGCACCGTTATTCCATCGGGTGTTTGTTACACTGCCATCGCACCCTACGTACTTCTGGTTTTTCTAGTGGTATTGATAGTTCAGACAAACAAAAGTAATGCTTTGAGTTATATCATTTGACGAACTCGAGGATGGAGATTCATGTCCAATATAAGTTGATCCGATTTCTGGATAAGAGGATAGGGTTCTTATTTCACATTACTGGGAGACATTTCACATTATTGCTAGTAATTTAATTTTTCCGCGAACAAAGTTTCATATTTTTGTTTGTCAAAGAAAAGACCCCAACTTTTCTCAGGGGGTGGGAATTGACTTTTCAAATCTGTCCTAACACGACTCTTGTCGCTCATTATTTTACAATTATCAACCACATAGAAGATTCTCTGTCGGTTATCATCTCAACGTATAGCAGAACACTTGAATCTTTGACAGCTGTTGCCCGATAAGAAACTTTGAACCAATCACTGTTTAGCGCTGTCGAGTTAATTTGAATTCTCATCTGCCATTTGGGCTTTTCAGTCGATGTACTTGGTTTGTAATTATCGTCCTCATACTCCGATTCTTTAAAAGAACTGTGTTTGCGTTCATCGACTTCCGAGTATTCTGCTTCATCTTAATATTTATAACTTAATGTTTATAATGTTTATAATGTTAATAACTTTAGAAATATTTTATGAACCACTCAATGCTCGCTGAAGACCGCGAGCCTTCACATTTTACTTTTTTGTAACTATTTTGTCAATCGATCCGATTTTTCCCAAATTGTAATTCTATTTAAGAAACATGAACCTCAACTCGAGGACAAGAATTTTCTTTCTTTTTTCACATACGCATTTAATTAGAATTGTACATGTACATTGACATGCATCTGGTCATTTTAATATAATATAAATACCATACACAACAATTGAATGGTTGGTTGGCTAGTGTGTGGGTAGAATTCATCGTGCAACCAGCTCCATGTATTAAGTTCTGGGTCGTTTTGTACTATCAAAATGAACTAAGTGTTGCAAGGTGAAAACTGCGAAGAATTGGTAAATTTGTGTTTTTTTCTAAGATGTTGCTCGAACGAAAAGAATTAGATTATTGATCAGAATTTAATTTATTTAGGTTATGTAAGCCACAAAACAAGCATGCAAAACTCTAGCGTGTTTATTTTTAAAGTTTTAATTAACTTAAAAAAATTACAAAAATGCGCGATTTTTGCAGTTTTTCATAAACTTTAAGTACGATGCGCGAATGGAAGATGTTAACTGCTTTTAAAAAAAATTATGCCATTTTTCTCTTATTACAATAGGCAACGTTTCCGCACTAAAGCTTTCCTAAAATAAAAAAAATCTTTTTTTCGACCCACCCTACTGGGGATTTAATGTTTGCATGGAGTAAGTTTACAAATGGGCCAGCACCATTCCATTGTATTCCCGACCATGCATTATTTGATGAAAGTTGTTTCAAATTGATGTGTATGATCAGCTCTTAAAGTTTTGACCATGTTTTATGAAACACCCTGTATTCAATTAATTAGTTTGATCGAGGTAAAAGTTCTTAAAAAATAGGAATTAATTCTACCTAATCCCTTTCCAAGTACAATTCTATATTTTTTTAGTATTTTTTTGCAGTTTATTAAATCATACTTTCTACTAAAATCCAAAAATAATAATTTATTATAATTAATCATTACTTATCAATTACTAATTTATTTGCCCAATAATTACTGGAATGAATTTATGACATATATTGATTAGTAAATCCAAAACAAAAAACAATGATTAAAAAGAACATTTCTTATCTATAAAAGCTATTTAAACGACGAAAAATTAATTTAGTGTTTTACGTGTCAAAAGTACAAAACAATTTAAATAAATATCTTTGTTGGCTTATAAAGTTTTTTTTTATAAAAAATTATTTTTTCTTCTGTAATGACACTTTTTCTGCTTGAAGACATAATAAAAATCAAAGAAATAATTTTTAAATAAGAAATAAATTAAACATTGTTATATACTTGTATTTATAAACATTTAAATTTGCGGTGTTTTGCAAAATTGTTATTTATTTAAAAGTTCAAAGTTTTACGTTGAAAAATTGAGATGTATGATACTTTTGAAAGTTTAAATGTTCTGCTAGTATGCTATTACATATTACAATATCTGTACGTACAAATGAATTGAAATTACTGGAATATTATTCCACATGGAATTTCTTAAAAGTTCACACATAAAAGATTTTCACTAAATGTATTCAAAACATTTACTAAAACTTTTATTAAAATGTCTTAATGCGTCACTACGGCATTATAAATTTCCAAAATAGGAAAACACGCGAACTTTTAATTAGTACGAATAAATGTGGTTACTCAATCATGTCTGAATCTAGCGAAGCACATAAAATTAATTATTTAAACACATATATGATTGTGTGAGCAGTTTACACGTTTAGTTTTATCGATAATGACACAAATAATATTTCATGTCACTCTTTCTTTAAATATACTTGAAATGATGTATCACGCAGTTTAGTAATTTCAAATTATTTGCAGTCTATTGAAAATTAATGTTACATATTTATCAAAATATTAATTATTAAATATCTTTAAAAGAGGGCAATAATAAACTAGATATAATTGATAGACAATGTTTCCATGACATTAACGAACTAATAAATTATAATGAAGATTTCTCGAAACAAACAAAATTACTTTTGACGAGTGCAAATTCAAACGTCACTATTGCGAAATTTTTTTCATCTGATGAAAGGATACATGTACTAAAAATCTGTAGGAAGTTAAAATAAAGTGATAAAAATGTTATATTTTTGTTGAATAGGGGTGAATACATAAAGAAGGATTAGAAAAACCTTTTTACTCAACGATGTGAATCCCACTAAAAAATAATATAAACATACAAACATAAACATCATAAACAAACAAAATCACAATAGAAAAATCTATTTATTTGATATTTTTAATTCATCTATATATATCTCTTTATAACTACGGATTTTCATTTAACTATTTACGGAGCGTTTGATAAAGAATGCAGTAAATTGAAAAATCCCCAATTCATTGAATATAACAAAAAAAAGATGTTATAAGTGACATTCTTATCGGGTTGCGTCAAGTGTATTGGGTTGCGTCAAATTCATGCGTCAAGCACAGATTATGAAATACCTTCCAACATTTCCTGAATGCTTTAACAAAACTTCGAAATTTAGGGAAGTAAGGTAAATAAGATAACTAAGTAAACATTTTAGAAAACACATAAAACATTTGAAAAACGGATTTCATCAGTTACCATTCATAGCAAATATATATTCAAATTCATTTGAACAGCCAATTTACACTAATAGATGGAAACATACTTGTATACTTTTGTACAACCCAGTACTTTACCTAGAATCATTATCACACGCCACTATTCAGTTAAAACATAATTCACTCTAAAACACTCTTAAAACTACTGAAATCTCATTTCCAGAAATTGTCATTTATAAATGGCCATGTATCCAATTCTTTGCGTTACCCTGTATATCATTTTATCTATATTCTGCAAACATTTCTTAGTAAACTAAATACAGTTTATCGTAATAATGCATAACATACTTAAGAACCACATTTAAACAATTAGAGTCCATACCCAATAACCCTTAAGAATTATTTTGTGTAGCCCTGTGTATGAATTATAGCATTTATACTCACCATATAGTATGCATAAATGTTGTGATACATAAATGTGTATATCATAATTAAAAATGCATATCCAGTAATCATCGGTAATGTACAGTAATTCGGATTAAATAAAGTATGTGAAATATTTTGTGTGTCCCTGTAAATGCTATGCACTTAGTATTGTACATTAAATAAGTTATAATAAACCTCAGGAAAGTATAGCAATTTCATTACATATGAAATTTTTTAACATAAATAAAATACGCCGCAAACCATTCCCTCCACCTCTATATTATTATTCAGCGGAATTCTTTTGTTTCGCCCTGTGAATGAATAATTATTCTTTGCACCCCATATTCCATTGAAGGCATATTTTAGTGCACTTCATAAATGCATATCAATATTATTATGTATGAAAGCGTGTAACATCATTAAAAATCTTTTGAAATGATTTTTCCCATTGGCCGTAATGTAACGGAATACTTTTGAATATCCCTGTAAATGAAGTAAACATGCTACAAACGTCAGTTTAAATAGAGAACGTGCTATGGTAAACGTCAGTACCGTACAAAATTTTCAGGGCAATCCGAGTGTATTTATGAGAGCTACAAATGCGGACAGACGGACAGACAAACCGAAATCAAAAACCCTTTTATACTATGTTGGAAAGTGTTAAAAAACAGCGAGGTTGCCTTCTTCGACGTGATGACACAAACATGACTCTGACGTGATGATTTTTCGAAATTAGAAACTTTAAGATATTTATTTGGGTGTTAATTCATTTAATGCTACTAGGGGGCTCTGCCTTCTACGAGCTACGCTCGTCAACCCACGTTCCCACGCCGCAGACTCTAACAGCACGCTAATTTGATCGGCTTTAAAAAGATTTCAGAAGATTGAATCATAATTTGAATCTGACAATTATAATCTGACGTAATTTTCACCAAACCTTTCTTTCTCTCTTTAATATTCACGTAAAAATACTTTTGTTAGAATTGAAATATTATGATCATCTTAAAATATCAAATGAATGTCTCGCACAATTTTTAAATTTAAACTGTTTTGCAATATTATTTTTTGTGCATTTTACGTAATAAGTGTAATGTGACATAAATATGACGTAAATTCTCCTATTTAAGACTTCTAACGCATGTTAATGAATTTATCATTTTACAATATTCTTTCTCTTTTAAAATTCACTTGTAAATAAAGTTTTTATGACGTAATTTTCAATGAGTTCCTGCTTTTTATATTTTCTGTTTATAATAGTCACGTGTAAAATAAATTTTTAATTTGAAGCAAACATTATTGTTTGCGCTCTTTATACAGTTGGCAACAGTTTAAATTAATACAGTTTTCTAAAATATGTAAAAAATATCCCTCGAAATGCTAAAAATTTGAATTTAAAATAGAAATAAAACCTCAAAAAATGGGTCAAATTAAAAAACTAAATGCAGTCTGCACACCGAGAAATTCTGATGCATAAAATGATCTAAAATTGATTAAATTCCTATGTACAGTTTTTACTCCTATAAAACTTTTTCAATGGAACGATTTTGTCAAACTTTGGCATTAAATATCTCTTAAAATAATTCTTCGATTTGAAAACTGTCTGCATCAACGTGTTTATCAAACATTTCTCTATAATACTACCGATTTTTATATTTTTGTATGCAACAGTGTTTTTAATATTAACGGTGAAAGGCCTTGCTTAAGCATTCAAATTGGATGCCAATCTGCCGGGAATATCTACGCAGATTTTCATTGGTCCATTTCCAAATGAAAACTTTTATTTATATATAGAAGGATATTCATTTCTGTCAATATTTAGGTAATATTATAATAAAGAGTTATGAACTTTACAATGTAAGATAAAATATAAAAGGTCACAGATGGCAATGTAATAAGTGTCGTTTTATTATTGAGCCATGCTAAGAAGATTACAAATTTAAACAATAAAGAAAAAATCATGGGTCAAACATAGATTGTGAAAAACTTTCCAATACATTCAGAATAGTGTAACAGAACTGCACCGTTTAATATGTTGAAGTATGATGTCTATTTCAATCATATAGAAACGAATAATGCACTGGAAAACATAATTTCAGCAATTCCCATGTACAATCGTAAGCTTATCTGAATTCTTTGAGCTTCCCTGTATATGATGTATAGATTTTTATCTAAAGTCTACTCATATGCAAAAATTTAGTTCAGTTAGGAAATGTATATCTCAGTTGAAAATTCACCTTCAACAATTTCTACTAATTAGGAGAATGGTATCTCAATTCTTTTGTGCAGTCCTGCATACGAGGTATATAAGTTATATACAATGCCTAACATACACAAAAATAGTTAGCGCATACCGAAATTCAAAACGCACTTCCAGCAATTATTGCTGAAAGACAGTTCAGTAAACAATTTCGTTTGTGTGTCCCAGTGTTAAAGAGTTCCCAGTGTTAAGTGCTATGAACGCTCTATTTCATAGTAATCATCTTGTAGTAAAGTTCAGTGATTTATATCAATTTCAATATATTTCAAATAACTTAATGGCATTAACATACTCTGCACACGATTTTTTCCATTGGCCATAATGTAACGTAATTATTGTAAGTGCCCCTGTAAATGAACTATTAATTGTTTACTCTTCAAATAAATACGGAACATGCCATGGAGAGAAACATTAATATAAATCAATTGCATTAAAATCTGAGTTTACTTAAGTGAGTAAGAGCGTGGACAGACGGCCCGATGGCAGACACACCGAAATCATAAACACTTTTCAACTTTGTTGAAATTGTTAAAAAGAGAAGCATGTCTGCATTATGTGGGTGAAAGGAGGTAGAGGGACATGACAATGAGAGAATGGGATACAGTGGAACCCCGCTAATCCGAAATTCCGGTTAATCCGAACCGATTTTATTTTCGACTTTATTTATTTCTACTTTATTTTCGTTCTGGACTTGAACCATGCCGGATTACGAAATTTCTTGGATTATAGGATGAATGTCATTGAAAACCTATAGAAGTTGAAATTAAGCAAATAATGGAAGTAAAGCATGTATTTTATTCTTTAAACAGCGACTAGAAAAAATACTCAATAATGTAAAAGTACAACATGTGTACATGAATATAAAATGAAAACGTGCACTGTTGGCCATAACTCGTAGAAACCATTTAAAAAAAATTCGAATATCAGTTTGTTTGCCAGTCACTACACTGTAAAAAAATCCCTTACTTTACACCAAAAAGGGAAGGTGTGTGATGAAATTCCATTTTAAAATTGGTGTAATGATCCACCAGCTATCAAATGGTGTAAACAAACACCACTTTTAGTGGCAACTTAGTTGCCATTATTTTTGGTGTAAATTCACGCAAATGCTTATCTGGTGTAAAGTCCCACTACTGCTTATTTGGTTTGCATTTTAACAGTAAAATAAAAAACAATTTAAAGATTACATTTTAAATCTAATGCAACCATAATTTACAATAAATAGTTTCACGCAAAGAGGCTGCTAAACATTGTTTTAACTGCGATAATTTATTATCTCAATTAAACATTTATTTTAAACATTTTAGTTTTGGTAAACAACGAAATTTCCTCACAAATCATTCATTTGTTACATCTGGACTTACGTCACGTGTACTTGACTCTTTTTTTTAAAACTCAGCACAGGCCTGACTGGTTTTCGATTAAATAGTTTAAGCAAATTAATATAAACATACAATAAATACAACCAAACGTTACAAATTGTACAAAAATCGGATACAGAGAGCTAAAAACCACCAACCTCTCAAGTGCTAAAGAACAATTTTTATCACTTTTAAAATGCAAATTAAAAATACTTAACGGCATAATTAATTAATAAACACTACGCCGCTATAAAGCTTGAAGTTTAATCTTTTAAAAGATACTAATAGTTAAGCAAAATAATAAGGTTTAAATAGTTAAAAAATGTGAAAAACAAAGTAAACAAAACGCGTAACGCTATGGGAAAGTGGTCTGAAACAAAAAATTTTATACCAAATTTCATGAATTTTTTAAACATATCTAAACTCAACCAAGGAATACACAGTGGGTGGCGGAGTGAAGCCCGTACTTTATAGAACATAAAACAAGTATTAGGTTTTCAAAATAACTAATAAAAAGTTGAAAACAAGATATGTTAAAATATGTCAACAACAGTAAAAATCCCATGTATTTCTATGATCGTGGGCTAACTGGAAAATTGAAAAATGTCAATTTTTGAAACGCTCTGCAAATACACAAAAAGTGTTCAAAACTTTTAAAACTAGATAGGATCTTGAAGCTTAAGCTTTACGTGAGCTAAATATCACATTAGTTTTTCAGAAAAAGTTAGTTTTTGCAGTCAAAAACTTAAGAATATCGTTGTTTTTGTAATGTATTTCCTATGGGAAAATGAAAGTCGTAATCCTAAAAACGATACTTTTTAAAATGGCTCGCAAATAGTTAAAACTTATTGAAAACTTAAAATTCTTGGTTAAAAAGTAATCTACGATCTTTAGTCTAGTTGAATCGAACATTATTTTAAAGTTAACAAGCGGAATTCATTCTATACTGAGCGTCTCAAAAGTGACAAAAATGCCAAAATTTGAAAATGGCACCAATACACTGTAAAAGTAAGTTGACTTCATATACTCATAAAATTATAAATATAGCAGCTAGTATGTATAAAAATGTTGGAAAATGATTGTAGTATTAACATTAAACAGGAATTTTTCAAAAATATGAAGTTAAACATAAGTTTTAAGTTCTTACCCTATTCCGAAGAAATTAGCCAAAGAAGACGAGAATTTTTTCCGCCATGAAGGAAACTTTCATCTCGGGTACTGCAACATAATCTGGTTAATTGCTTTTTATTTAGTGATCATTACTGAGAAACATTTCCGAACAAAATACGATCCCTGGAACACAGCTATATAAACAGATTTCAAAATGGCGGGCTGAATCATGTATGTCGCTTTAAAACTTTACACCCGAACTGGTGTTCGGTTTCCACAATTTCTTTAAAAGATTAAAATTAAACCGTTTTGAGTGTATCATGACACTATATTCGGTGTTTACACCAAACTTAGAATATATTTAAACTGTTTTGAGTGTATCATGACACTTTATTCGGTGTTTACACCAATTTTAGAGTATGTTTAATCCTCATTTGGCATTTCATAAACTCAAATTAAGCGTAACTATAGTCCCTTTTTTTTACAGTTTATAAAATTCCTTTCTAAAATGCAAAAAGTATTTAATTCAGACGATAAAAATTTATTTTTCCTTTCAACAGTTAGATTTCGCAAATTAGATACGGAAATGTTTTTTTTTTCTTTTTTTTTGTTCCTCCTTCATAGACGGGGTGACTGAGCTTTTTACAGATTTCCTATATTGAACCGTTTATAATGGGTTGTTACATAATTCAGTGATTAAACACGGAATGCTTTTTCCGAAAGTCGTACAAGATTATACAGCATGCCGGACTTTAGAATGCCGGTTTAGAGGTTGTTTACTGAACTACTGAGTACTTATATCTTACATGTTTTTATCTCGCATCTTTTTCTTTTCTATTTTTATCGGAAATTCGGGTAATCGAATTTTTTGTAATCCTAAATGGCACCGGTCTCAATTAGTTCGAGCTAGCGGGGATCTACTGTACTACGAAAAAAAAAAGTCTAAACTAAGAGTAGATGAAAGCTAAAAGGTTGGGGAGCACTGTTCAAGGATATGAGGACCTGACTTGGACTATCCTCTTCCCAATTTGATTTGTCAGGCCGCTATGCGCATTAGATTTTTTTATTTATCGCTGGCAGACACATAAACAATCTTTCATTCTACTAGGGGGGCTCCGCTCACCAACCCCCCGCGTAATCGCTTCCCTATTCCATTCGGTATCACAAAGCAATCCCTATTTTCTAGCCAACCCCAGACGTGATCGTTTCACGTTTCCATTCTGGATCACTTCGCGATCACTTATTTTCTATGCATTCAATTTTTAGATTTCACTTGATAAAAAAGCGCTCCTCCCCAACTTCTGTCAATTTTAATCCCTTATCTCCAAGCACATAATCATTAGAGCTTAGAGAGTTTCATAATTTTAAAATTCATCTACCCTATATAGTATATACAATCCTAATGAAACGAATTTATGAAACGGATATATGAATCAACTGATTAAACAACTGATTATGTTTGAAACTATTTCTCCTAAAATATGGAATATTTTGCGATGAAATTAACACCAAAAATCAGCACTGATCCGCAGATCTCAAAACTGGTATTAGATTTTTTAAATTCGAATTAGTTTTCGAAATATTAATTTTTTTCTAATTTTATATACATTTTTCTAATGACGGCAACTCAAATTTTAATCAAATATTTTTTTTCATAGTTCAGAAAAGGTTGACATGGTACCCCGGCTATTATTGTTTATTTGATATTAAATGTTTATTTACTTTTATTTTTTTTTATAAGTTATATAAATTATTTTGTTCTATAATTATTAATTTTTTTTTATATTTCCTTTAGAAAATAATAGAAAATAATTAAAAAATACGGCCTACTTAGTTATTCCGTTCCCCAAATTGGCGTCGTTAAAAAATCGCGCCAATATGGGACGTATATTACATCTGTGACAAACTTTCATATGAACGGCGAAGGGATCAGACCGTATTTGTTTATGGCAGTTGATGACTTGAACTATTATAATATAGATGAAATGATGGCGGTAGAATAATATTTGGCGACTTATCACCTGTGCCTGGCTAACATTAAAGTAACAAAATGGCACCTAGAGTATAAAAAGTGAAGTGGTTCGCCTGGAACTTTTGATGATAGTCACATGACTTAGGCTATTGTTCTAGAGATTGTTTTAAAATACCGGGAGGCAAAGACTCTGTATACTTAATTTATTTTATATTAGCTTATTTTCAAATGTTTAACTGATCCTCTTTAATCAAAAACGAAAACAACCATTGGGTGTCTTAACAGCAACTGATTCGCCCTTAATTTTTTACAATAAAAGGGGATGGAAAGGAAACCCGTTTACAGGGAGATTTGCACAGCTTTTTTCAGTATAATTCAATCTTCTCTAATATTTTTAAAACCCATCAGGTTAGCGTGATTTTAGATTCTGCTGTGTCTGAAAGGGGTTGGCGAACGTAGCTTGCATGGAGCAGAGCCCCCTAGTTAATTATAAAATTATATATGTAGTATTACGAATATTGCAAATAGTTAGAGTTTGTGCTTAAAAATAATGTAAATAGTTCAATTAAGCTCTATTCATAAGCTAATCTTAGTTTTTGTTGCACTGAAATATCTCAATTTGTTGATTTTCTGCAAGCAAGTAAACCCTATTGGATTTCAATGGGAGTCTATGGAAATTTGGCGAAATACTGGAAATAACGCCAAGTTGGCGTCACTTTTGGCAACTCATTTTGATTGCCAAATTTGGCGTTATATCGCCAAGTTCGCGACAAACTTGGCAACGTTTGGCATCAGAAAGCTCTCACCAATCAGATGCGTTTCGCAGTATCTACACAGATTTTCATTGGTCCGTTTCCCAATCGCAAATTTTTTTGATATACAGAAGAATTAGTATATAAAAATGAATAAATTTTCAGATCGGTGATACCGAAGTAAATATGGTTACGTTATGACAAATTTGTGTAATGATGCTCTGGATTCGATGCTCCGTTTCAAAGTTTGAATTCTCGATTAATAGTGTAAAAGTCGGTAATAATCGGTAAAGTAAAGTCGGTAATAATCGGTGTAGTAATCGGAAAAGGGTTTTTCTTTTCCATATGATATTTTTTGTGCCTAAAATTTTGAGATGCTCTATACATGCAGTCTTTTATGATTATCTATATCATAAATTTATATCAAATTTATGATAATATATCCTTTTATTCATTGTATATTATTTACTTGAATATTTTTACACAATCTAATCAATAAATAATATGTTTTTGTTTCATTTTGTATTGCTATTTTCTAAATGATATTTTACTGCTGTTCCTAAACTTTTCAGACTGATTGTTCAAGCACAGAGGGTCGTCTAAAGGACTTAAGTCTTGTATTCAATTCTGAAACATTCCTGCGATTGTGAAAATTATTATTTTTCACAAATTTTATGTTAAAAAACAGGAAATTAATTACAAACAATCTATACCGTAAAACTGTTTCAAAAATGAATTTCAGATTTTTCAACAAACTATCCCCATTTGTTTAATATTATTTTCTCCAATGCTCTACACATTTGAGAAATTTAACTTGATTTCTTTTTTCGTAAACCTTGTTATTCAGAAACGCTTTTTTACTGTTTTTTCAGAAATTGGAAGAATATTAAATTTAATATTATCGAGATATGCGAGATTAAATATAGATAACTTTGTGTACTATTATAATGGTATATGAACAGCGAAACGAAAGTTCTTTAACAAATAATTATCATTATTTTTTGTGACGATAACGACATATTACGAAAATGTAGAATATTTTCATTTTGCTACAGGTAAAAATACTATTATTTAAAAAAATTGAGATACTTGCCTTTCATATTAAAAATATGCTATATATGAATTTTTGCAATTTTAGATGGAGAAATCACAATGAATTTGCTTTATATATATATATATATATATATATATATATATATATTAGAAAACATGAATGGTAAATATCAATAAATGCTATAATATTACGTAATATAATATATATGTGGAGGTGAATTTCAAAACTCGCCTTGTCCAAAATTTAAAAAATCCAGTTTTCTCTATCGGTGTATTCTATTGGTGAGCCTGCATCGAAATAAGACTACATACAATCTGCGAAAAAAACTAGTTTTAAAAAGTCTTTCACGCATTTTGTCTTTGTTTACAATGAAAACCAATGAATGCAGTTGGAGGTTTTTCGTGATTTTCCAAAATTTGATTTTCTGGATAAAGCGACTTTAGAAAATCCCGTCCACTTTATACAATACAACAAATAAATTTGCAGTAAATTTGCATTTGATTAGTTATCTTGTTAAAAACAACATCTCTTTATTCAAATAATCGAGCAAACATAGTAACGTTACGTCATTATTTATTTAAAATCACTGAAAGATAACATAGAACTTCTTATTCAACATTAATAATTAACATTTTATGTGTTAAATAATGTCATTTTTTTAATAATATCGTAAAATACGGCAATACGCAATACATTTTGAAAGGCCTTACTCTTACTTTAATAGTCCGGTATTATTATGAAGTTTTATGCAATTATTTGGGTATTTCACCTGTCACATTTAATTTTATGTGTTGATTAATGAAATTAAACTAACGCATTATGCGACCGAATTAATTTTATTATACATCTTTCGCGAAATCATCTTGAGTTACTGTAGAATAATTCATATCCCTTCGTCGAAGTTACTTAACTCTTAATTTAAATGCTATTTGACTTTTGCATTCTACTGAGAATAAAGACGTTAAGATTTAGTTTGCATTAAAAGCAATATTTAGAGATATCACAAAGATTTTTCTGTAGAGTATTTGCTTATTGTTTTTAAAACAACTTTAAACAAATGTTTACTAATTAAACTATCCATTATGTCATCCTTTAAAAGGCTGTCGCTACTAATTTATAAATATTCTTTGTTTCATAATAAGTATTTTGAGTAAAGTGTATTTACTTATGGTACCTATATACTCGTAATTAAATTTATTTGAATTGTTTCCATTAAATGTGCTTTAACTAATTAACGTTGATTTTCGTTTAGTCTAATGAATAAATCTTGCTAGTTAACATTTTCACTTAATACTAATTAAAAAACCATTGTGTTAAAAGTGTTTTGGATTATTAAAGTAAAGAATTATTTCTAAATACCGTACGATTAACGATAGAGGTTACTTTTATTTTTACTGGATACGCTGATGATAGAAACTTACTTTCAGTTACAAACATTATTCCAAACAAGTTTAACATTTAGATGTGGTATCAGCTTTCCGATAGCCATAGGTGTATTAAAATGGAAATAATTTTTAAGCATTTCTTTTTTCTCATAACTTACGTATACATAGAAAAATGCTACAACGAGACATACACATAAAAAAGGTTATGTTCTTTTCTGATAAAATGTTACATAGTTATAATACTTTGAATTTTATAAATTTACAGTGTTGTCCAGCAACAAAAATGGAAAGGTGTGTTTTTGCATACATAATATATATATATGTATATATATAATAATTCGCTAACAACATTCATCAAAGTTGTTTTTGGCCTGATATTGTTGTATTTATTTAACAAACATTAAGTTCAATAACGCCTACTTGTTTACACAAATCTTAATCGTAGAATGCAATATTTACAAGAACACAAACTCGTCTAAAATAACCTGTTATTCATCTTGGCATTATTTCAACAGTATGCACCTGCAATACTATATATTGGACTTTTTATAATTATTATTATGAACATTTAATTTCCAATAAGTCTCTGTTCTGATGAAAATTAATATCGCCCGAAGACACGCTGTATTTATAGGACTAGCCGTTTAAACGTTTTTAAGTTAAATGCTACGTTACGTTCAAAACGCAAGATTTATCCAGCGTGTGGAATTTTCATGCATATTTATTTATAAACATTTAATGCAGAGATATGGAAATTTTGCATTAGAGACAACATTTCTTTTATATACCAAGTCATGGAAATTTTAAATAATATCATTAATTTTTAATAATTATGAATATGATTGGACATTCTACTATACCTGTAAATTTGCAGATCAGGAGCCTCAACGTCAGCTCTGCAAGTCATTGTTTTTAGACACACTTTGGTAATATTCAATTTCCTGCAAACCGCTATTTAAAGTTTCCAAATTATGTAATTATTTATAAGAATAAAAATACGAAGTTTTTAGACATTAGAAGCATTAAATTAAAAACGTTGTTATGGAAGGATATTTTGAAATTTTCATGAGCTACTAATTCTGGTATTTTTTTAAATAATAAAATAGATTTCTTCAGGGGGTGGGGGGGGGGCTCCGATCCACTGAAACCCCCGTGGTCTCATTAATTTACATATGTAACTTTTTATTGATTGCGCTAATGGTTATCGCAAATCTTAAATTTCTTTTTACGCTTCCGAGCCTTAATTTTCAATACTGGTGGACAGAAAATGATTTACATTGACGTAATTATATTGAAAGTTTAGGTTTTATGAATGAAAATTTAATTTCTTTTTAAAAATAAAATAATTTTCATTCTTATTTTCTGAATTGAGGCGGCATTAAGAAGTAACACTCGTCATAAAATATTTTTTCAGGCAATCTAGTTAATGCTTGGTTTTTAGGAATGAAAATATTTATTTCCCGTTACAATGACGTCATTTTCGACAGCGGTAATTTTGCGGTGTATAATTTTGACATTTTCAATATATTTGCTTTTCAAAAGTTTTTTTATTTTCTCATTGGAATTTTCGATTAAAAATTAACATTTCTGTTAGCTGTGTGCAGACGATAAACCATGAGATATTAGTAACATTTCTTGTAATAATAAGAATTAATATCATAACACAAGCCCTTTTTATTTCAACCTCAAAGCATATTCGTTTTATTTTTGACGTATGAGATCAAATTCACCTTCTTTTCGTATTTTAGTTTTATTTCCAACATCAAGACGTATCCATGTCTATTTTTTATTTCATTTTCCTCTTGCACATGAAAATCTTTCAAATCAAAATTAACTGTTTAGGATAAATTATTATTCTGGAATCGGATTTTCTCGGCAACGGTAAGAAAAAAAAATATTGTTAAATTTTATAGCAAAATGCCGATTTATTCCTTATGAAAATAATGAACTTCTTAATTTAAAGGAAAAATATTTGAACAAAATAAGTAGAACATAGTCTTGCTTTATTTCTGGGGAAAATTCCATCTATATGTAAAGTCACAAAGGCATTCATTTGTCCCTTTTGACTTTGATTTGACTTCAAACAATTACACATACTTTCACATTTACAATATTTTAGCTGTACTTCCGTTGCTAAGCAACAGTTAAATGAAAATAAAAACAATGAAATATGTGCTTTGAAAAAAAGAAAATTTATAAAAAGATATATTATTGGAATATATATAAAATCCCTCCATAAGTTAAACATCGAATTTAAAAACTCTGACCAATGTATACACAATATTTCAAACTAATATGAATAATGTATGGTTCTAATTAGGAAATTACATCATCCATAATTTACCATTTAAATCCTTCAATCATATGAGCCATTTCCTTTTAACAAATAAAAATAGAAAAATCGTCTGAATTGCTATAGGAAAACATTAAGTCGCAAAATAAAATGTTCTACATATTCCGAACGAATGAACCAAATTTAACCAAAAACTACACAGCTAAATCCGGGGATTTTACCAACATGCATCCTTAATTTTAAGCTAATCGGATGCTTTTTACGACAGTTATCGCGGAACAGACAGACAGACAAACGGAAACCAAAACTTTTCGTGTCTCCACAGTAAGCCTTCACTGACGTTTCGGTAATAAAGCCTTTTGTTTAAATTAAAAAAAAGTGTATTTGTGCACTTACGTTATGAACGGTAAAGTTAAAATATGTAACTTAACTATTAAAGTGGGATTTTTTTGTTTTTGTTTTTACTATTAAGCGAATGATTTTCAAATGCAAGGCGTTACACATCAGGGGAACCGCAGTGGGAGAATGGTTTATAATCTAGAGTAAGCTTTTTTTCTTTCGCATCATAAAAACTAACGCAACGACACGTTAAACTTTTGTTTTATAAAATATTCATTCACATATAAAACTTAGTGAAAAGTTAACATATATTTTTGTATGCAAATAATGTATAGTTCCAATATTCCTAGTTTCAGAATTGGTTTCACTTCCAAAATAAAATTTTAATTATACATTATACATGATGTGAGTTACCACAGATAATAACACTTATTAATAATGCGAGTTACTGCATTAGTGAATTAAAAGTAAATATTAAATTGACATAAATATTACATCATTGTTACTTATCGCTCATAATCAGACAATCTTTTGAAATATTACATTAATAAAAGTTGATTTATATGTACAGATATCTACATAAATTTATAGTTTAGTATATTGCGTCCTGAAAGACATTATTTCTTATGTCAAAACACAAGATAACATCATGCGTTTTTCTGCAATTCATAATTGCTTACATTTATTTGAAATGGAATAAATATGTCATTTGAATATTTATAAATATCTCATACATATAAACATTGTATCGTTTAGATATAATTTTGTTAGATATAATAATGAAATAATTAAGACTTATGAAATAACCAAAAAATTATGTTTTATTCGTTAACATTTTACATTTTTTATTTCTATCTTCTCAAGAAGCATTCTTTGAAAAATTCACGCTATGATGTAACATAAACATGGTTTCCCATAACTTCGTGGACAAACTTGGAAGAGAGGTAGGGAATATCATTACGTGTCCATAATTACATAGGAAAGCATTGGCGGAAACGTCACCCTCACGTGCTAAAGAGAAACAAAGACACAGCAAGGCCGCAATGCAGAAAGCAGTGTAAAATGCTTTATTACACAGAAAAAAGTACAATGTATGACATACAAGAATCACAAGAGGTGGTCGAAATTGCGCCCATTGGCAGGGATGCAAGCATGACATCTATGCAATTTGGCGAAATTATTTTAAGATTCCGGTAGTTGCGTTGATCGCAGCAGTAGAGATAGTTATTTCTGCCTCGAGATCCATTTTAGCATTTACTGGCATATCGTGCACAATGCTCTTCATGGCACCCCAGAGAAAATGATCAAGAAGAGATAAATCATGTGATGTGGGGGGGGGATGTGACAGGACAGCCACAACCAATCCAATTGTTTCCAGATGTCCGGTCTAAATAGTCTCTTACGATCCTTGCGTAATGCGATCGTACCACATCATGTTAAAACCACATACCGCCTCAAACATATGCGGGGAGTTCGTTAAGCATTTCTAGAAGAACCTCCTGAATAATACCGAGATATTTTTGAGCGTCAAGTCGAGGTGGTAAGATGCACGATACCGTCCACACACTATCAGTGAAGCTTTGTTGTGCGGATTGTGGTCGGGTTCCGTGTGGAATGTTATCCCTGTGATTCATGTTCATTGCACGCTGTCTGCGTCTACAATCAGAAGGCCACACGTGCCTACATTGAGAGCTCTTTTGTTTCTCCACCGATCAATTGCCGCCCATACTTTCCTATGTAATTATGGTTCCTAAAGGTGTTCTCTACCTCCCCTCTAAGTTTGTACACGAAGTTCTGGGACACCCTGCGTTATTTATGTATAAATTTATGGTCTGTTTATTTTATTGAGTATATTCTATTTCTGTGGTTTTCATTGTTGTCTGCAATGTGTATTTATTTTTCATCATTGGAATAACATAAAAGTATGCGATAATGCAATGCTACAAAATGAAAGTATAAAATCTTTTTTAAGAATTATAATATATTATATTTATCCGTAAAGACATATTGCATCAAAATATACAATAATTTATAAATAGATAAAAAAGTAAAAAAAAAGAATATTCGTATTAAAACTGATCATACGTTATAGCATATTAAAAATAACGGTACGTCGTGATATTGAGAAATGTTACATAACCCTTTATGTACTGAATTATGAATTCATGAAAAGTTTATGTTCTTAAGCATCTTTCGCGAATTTTCTAAACTACATTAGAAGATTTATGTAAACATTTAATAAATTTTGGAAGTATTTTAGAAGGATGGAAGGATTTAGAAGGATTGATTAAATTTGAATTTGTAAGGATTTTGTGCAATTTTTATAACCCCACTCAAATCTTTTATTTAAAATATTTTTCTTAGCATTTTGTAGAATTCGGAAATGTACAAATATGATGTTCTTATAATAGAAATGTAGAAATATTTCCGAATTGAAAAATCCCCCCCCCCCCACCCCAGCGCCGAGTGCCAAGAAAGCTCAAATATTCTCGTTTTGTGTAATCAATAATGCTGTTAGAACAAGATAAAGTAATGTATCTATAACTCATTCTAAACTGTATTACAACTAATCGATGTATTAAATGAACTTTATAATAAGTTATTTTAGCGGTATTCATAAGTCGTATTGTCAGTAGATACAGGTATAAGTAGATAAATTAAAACAACTTCATGGAAAATCAAATAAGAAATCGTTCTTTAAACCTTTATCTATAGATGATACTTGTAAGTACTATTACAGTAACATGTCATAAAATTCATTTAATACATCGATTAGTTGTATTATAGTTTAGAATGTGTTATAGATACATTATTTTATTTTGTTCCAAAAGAATTATTGGTTACACTAAACAAAATTATTTTTAGAAGGATGATTTATTTTGCCTTTGCATCTTGTCAGCTTTATTGGAGTTAGAGGGGGGGGGGGATTTCAATTTGGAAATATTTCTATATTTCTGTTGTAAAATGTTATATTTGTGTGTGGGGGGGGCGGTATTTCAATTTGGAAATATTTCTATATTTCTATTGTAAAATGTTATATTTGTACATTTCCTTCTACAAAATACTAAGAAAATTTTTTAAAATAAAAGATTTCAATGGGGTTATAAAAACACAAAACCCCTATAAATTAAAATTTAATTAATCCTTTTAAATCCTTCAATCCTTCTAAAATCTATTTAAAATTTATTAAATGATTATCAAAATATTTTAATGCAGTTTAAACAATTCACGAAAAATGCTTTAGAAGATAAAATTTGCATGAATTGATAATTCAGGACATAGAGGGTTAAACGGAGCTCATGTCCATTTGTATTTTTCAGAAATGAACTTAAGCGAAACCTTCTTATAATAACGTTAAAACAGAAATTGTTTTTTATGTACAGACACAGTTACACACACATGTATATATATATATATATATGTGTGTGTGTGTGTGTGTGTTACATTATTAGATCTAATTCCGCGATTCCCTTATCTTATTCTAAATTACTACTTTATATTCACTAAATCCTTATCCTTAAATAATCTCTATCGTTAACTCTGTTAAATTCCCTTTAATTTAATATCTCACTTGTCTAAATTGCTTAAATATTACGCTTTTAGTATTCTTAAATTAAATGTTCCATTTTTGCACTTTTTTCTTTCTAGAATATTCATTTAGTTTCCATTCTTACTTTCCCGCGCACTTCTGAGGTCATCCCTTTTCCCTTCAAATTCATCCGCTTTCTCTGTCCGCACTTTTTTCATGACGTGATATTCTTAATTATTCATTGGTTGAGAGCGCGATCTACGTCATACTTGTATTCTTACACTTGAGGAACAAAAAGTAGATACTCACTGTGTTTCAGCAGAATTTGTCGTATTTCTACTTTGATAACTTCCCCTGATCGCCGTCTGATATTTTCTATTATCCATAATTTGTTTACCCATAATTAAATACTACGTAGCGATAGCTTGATTAAAATGAATTGGTGGAAACTGCACCGCCGAAAGCTCTCTCAATAAAATCCTGAGTTAAATTATGCATTGTCTCAATTATTCCGGAGAAAGCTACATTGGATAAATGTGTTACCTAGCCTACCACTCGATAAGTGCAACTACTTTCCAATATCCATGTTGATTTACTACGAAGCATTCTCTTCGTTAGAATTCAAAATTCGTTATATTTGTCGACGATATTGCACTACTGTTAACATAACACCCAGTTATTTCGTTCACTAGTAAAACCTTCCAATGTTAGAATAATTTAACATATATACTCCTCACACATTATTAAAAATAAATATATTCTAATGCATAAAATTATCTATTCTAGTGAATCGTTTATTGTTCAAAAATTTACTTGGTGGAAAAAATATAAATATTGTAATAATTTTGAAGAGGCGTAATGCTATGAACAATAACATAATGCATGCATGCGTAAAAACAGATTTAACCCTGCATTGCGTGTCATAAGCCACGCAGTCTGTCTCCAAATATAGTTGGTTTGTTATTTTGTCTTTAGTTTGTTACTTCGGTTGATTTTGTTCAAGATTCAGTTGGTTATGTTGTATTTCTTTGAGTTAGTTAATTTCTTTTAAATTTTTTATTGAACGGTTAAGTTACTAATTTTACTTCTTTTAATGTTACATAAAGATGTTTGAGATTTTTTTAGAGATTTTTTAACTATATATATATATATTGATAGAATGCTTTAGTGAATATCCCCTGAAGCTTTAATCTTTTTTTTGCTTTTTCTTTGATATTTAAATAGATTGATAGAATGACGTCTCACTTACTGATGTTCGTTAAACAATATGCGATGTAGCAATTAACCAATATACTTAAAACTTTATTTAAGTACAATATTCACGTGTAGGATAGATGTCCAATACAATCAGTCAATAAATCTTTACTATGGAGACTCCTATCTCTGTGAGATTCGTAGGTTCGAGAGAATTCACCTTTCCGGAAAGGGTCACAACTATGAGTAGACGTTGAACCCTATGAACAGTTTTCTACCACTCTGATCCCAAAGGGATTTTATGTGAATGCTACTGGCGACTATTTGTTTCTTACCACGATCTTTCAAAATTATTAATATACTTTGAGGCTTAGTAGAAATCCGGTTTGAGATTTTCAAATAATGGTAAAAATAATAAAATGGTTGCCAGTGGCAGCACTGAATGTGCACTTCCTGACCCACTGTCTTCGATATGTATCTGTCTCCAAGGACGGTTAGAGTATTTAATAGACAATCATCAAATAATTTTTTTACACCTCATAATTTATTTTATCAAACATACTTACATTAACTTTAAGCACGTTCTCCTTCCCATTTTCTAGAAGATTTTATTAAGATTAATAATGGATAACACATGAGATGTATATATCCTTCGTAAAATATGAAATGTGTTTTATTAAGGAAATTCTAAATCTTATGACAGAAAATCAATTGGTTATTTTGGAATAATAAAGCGGAAAATATTAACGGGTTTTAAAGATTGTTTTTTAAACATTCATAGGGAACCACCAGAAAAACAAAATTACCCATTTTGTAAATAAATCCCACCCTGAAACTGTATAAAACATACACAAAAGTCCTTTTATAATAAATAAGACTTTAAAATCTTGATCAAATAATGATTTCTTTTATTAACACGGGTAACAAATTGGTTAAACAAATGCATTTTCCAAGAGACGATAAAGAAGAAAATATAATTATACAGAATGCATAAATTTAGAATTACTTTTTGCATCTTTTAATAATTAAAAAAAATCAACCTGCCTCGAAGTCTGAGATTAATTTTGCAATTAAAAGTTATAATCGTTTTTCGAAAAGAAAATCTTCTTTCTTTATTTTTTTTTTATTTTTACTCTGCAGAAAATATTCTTATAAGAATACGGATAAGTATATTAATTTCATGGATATTATTATGAAAAGGTAATGTTCTAAAAATTAATAAAGATTATTTTTTAAAATTGCTGTATTACGAACACTTTATTACATTCACATGCGTATTTCACACGTGAAGCTTCTGTTTGAATAAAGAACTTGTTGCAACAACAAGTTGAAATTTGTTATTCCTCCCTTGGAAGTCATATGAAGTTCTGAAATAAAATAATAAAAATCAGTGTTTAAACTCTTTTTTAGACTATTTTTTTTCTTTTGACTGGCACATATTAAAAATCAAGACTTTATACGAGATATAAACTAGCAAAAACCCTGCTTTGTTTGGATTCGCGAAGCGTTATTTCTACCCTATATATATATAAAATTCCTAACGAAACGAATTTATGAAACGACTGAATAAACAACTGATCATGTTTCACGGCGATTGTTCCTAAACCATGGAATATAATGCGATGAAATTAACACCAAAAATCCGTATTCATCTTCAGATATCAAAACTTGTTTTGGATTTTTTAAATTCGAATTAGTTTTCGAGATATTAATTTTTTACTAATTTTAAACACTCTCTTCTAATGATGGCAACTCATATTTTAATCATAACAGATATTTCTTTCATATTTTAGAAAAGGTTACTATTTTAAACTAATTTGGCGACCAGTTTGGCCTCCCTTAAAGGTATGCTAAGAAATGTACCATGTTACTTTTATTCATAATTCAATTTACTTGAAGAATCTTTCCCTAAATTGGAAGATTCTGATTTAGAAATCAAGAACTCTGAATTTTTATGTTAGCGCGACGCAGGTAATAAATCGCCAAACATTTCTCGTGTCAGATTTTTTTTTTTTCGTATTTCATTATCATTTTACTGAAAATACAAAATTTTCATTTAAAACTGAAACATTTAAAATTAAAAGCTTTCACTTTTTTTTAGCGAAATGAAAAGTAAAATATTGGGCACAGATGTCATATACGCAACGGGGTGCCTAATTGGCGCCAAAATGTCGTTATTTGCCGCCAAAATGGCATTGAAACCCGGTCATTGTTGCTTATTTATTAATAAATGTTTATTTACATTTATTTTCTTTTTATTTAAAAATAAGTTATAAATTATTTTGTTCTATAGTTATTAATTAAAGTTTTTTTTTATTTATTGTTGTTTCAATTTCAAAATAATAGAAAATAATTTAAAAACACATATGTAACTGGTTTTCGCCAAATTGTCGTAAAAACCCGGTGCGTATATCACATCTCTGCCAAATCCAGAGTTCTCTCTGCCGATCGCCATTGCGCCAAATCGCGACAAAATGCTTCATTTGGCGAGTAAACGAACAATGAGATTCGCCAAATTGCTAGTGTTCAATTTCGGCGCTGTTAGTGTGTGTGTGTTAATACAGTCAAGATTCTTATCCACGTTTCAGAACGATTAATGTCGCTTTACATGTTTAATTGCAGAGTACCATTTACATTGCTCTATTTATGGAGATATTGACTTAATACCAATTCAGTTTAGCACCAGCAAAAGACACAGAAATGACCGTGGGATAGATATTTCTCTATTGTCAGTTAATTACTATCTATCCGCCAGCGTCGCGCTGGTAAAAGCACAAACAAAATTACTCGTATCAAGTGCAAATAGAGAAAAGTTTTGCTGGAATGTGGTGTTGAAATTATCCATTCACCATACTATATATTAGTTGTATGTAAAGTACCATTGGCTGGTCAATTGTTTCTATCAGTTAGAGTCGAAATCTCATAGCAATTTTTAGTGTATATTTTCACAACGATCAATCAAAGATAGCTGCTTCGAATTTTTATTTCGAGTGCTAAAAGAATGGCTAAAACACTTGCGCATTTAAGAGACATTTAGAATGTACTTATTTTTAATAGTTTCTGTAGCGGATAGCCGAATTTCTAATTTATAACTAATAAATTAATTACAAAAAATTAGGATATTTAGAACAAACTCGTAAAAAGGGATACAATACTGACTTAATACCAATTCAGTTTAACAACAGCAAAAGACACAGAAATGATTGTGGGATAGATATTTCTCTATTGTCAGTTAATTACTATCTATTCGCCAGCGTCGCGCTGGTAAAAACACAAACAAAATTACTCGTATCAAGTGCAAATAGAGAAAAGTTTTACTGGAATGTGGTGTTGAAATTATCCATTCACCATACTATATGTTAGTTGTATGTAAAGTATCATTGGCTGGTCAATTGTTTCTGTCAGTTAGAGTCGAAATCTCATAGCAATTTTTAGTGTATATTTTCACAACGGTCAATCAAAGGTAGCTGTTTAGAATTTTTATTTAGAGTGCTAAAAAAATGGCTAAAACAGTTGCACATTTAAGAGACATTTAGAATGTACTTATTTTTTATAGTTTCTGTAGCGGATAGCCGAATTTCTAATTTATAACTAATAAACTAATTACAAAAAATTAGGATATTTTAGAACAAACTCGTAAAAAGGGATACAATAAGTGGTTAAAGATAGGTTTTTCAGTGTTTCACGCCGAATCTATTTTGCTAACATTTCTTTTCATTTGGCTACTGTTTTCAATTTCTTATCGCTAATGTTGGTCAAAAGCCAGCGAGAACCCTGCAAATCACTACAATAATAGCCTAAATCATGTGACTGTCATAAACAGTTTTTCGTTGACCGCTTCGCTTTTTATACGCCAATCGGTCATTTTGGTACTTTAATGTTAGCCGGGTGCAGGTGATAAATCGCATAATATTGTCTCATCGTCATCATTTCACCTATATTATAACAGTCCAAGTCATGACCCTGTCATAAAAAATTACGGACTGACCTATTCGCCTTTCATATGCAAGGTGGCTATTTTTTAAAAAAATTATATTTTCGAGTAAAACTGCATAAAATTTGGCGTGATCGCAAAGAATTCTCGGTACTTTTATGTTAGCCGGAAGCAAATTTCGCAAATAGCATTTTTTAAAACTCCAGTTAGCCTTTTTTGTTTCTCGCATGGTAAATGAAAACAATGCTTTAATATTGAAATTAAATGCCATGGTTTATGGTATTATTAACCATTTGGAAAAATGGTTATTGTCCTCGTCAGGGTAGGAAATCAAAAGCATATCTGAAGCTTTTTATTGGTTTAATGCGCATTTTATTTGTTTTCTGATTGGTCTGTACAGTAATATGTATTTCCCTTTTACTTTCAACAGAGATGCATACTTATGTTTCCACTATAAGAAAAAAAGTAATAAAAATTAAAAATAATAATAATAACTCAGAAACAAATTGAGATACAGCTTTCAAACAAATTGCATTTAAAAGTACATTTTTCTCTCTATACGACGGTGTAAAAAATAATATTATGGGATGTTTAGAAGTTTAAGAATGAAATTTCATTTAAAATTGGTCGTCAGATTTCTTGGAAATCCGACGATGGAAAAGCCTTTTCCCGAACGGCCAATGAAATGCTTGGATAATACGTAAGTTTCGGGTGAATAATTCATAAGTTTCAGGAAATCTTGCAATTTTTACGTGTAATAACACTATTAATGTTTAATTCATGGCGTACGTAATGTATGATCAACTCCGTGCGATTTTTTATGTCTTAAATTTTAGTCTTTGAAAAAACAATTTTGCAAATGGTCGTTGTAATTTGTTAAATTGCTTTTTTTTTCTTTTTCTGCTATTTTTGTCATTTTATTTTTTATGAAATAATGGAAAGTCATGAATTTTAAATGTTTCAGATTAAAATTAAAATTAGTGTTAAATTAGTCAAATAAAATGAGTGAAAAGTTTATATTTTTAATGAAATACCAAAAATTGCGACGAGAACATTGTTTGGCTATTTATCATCTGCGCTTAGCTAACATAAAAATACAGAGTTCTCGATTTCTCTAACAGAATCTCCCGATTTGGTTAAGAACTGAGACAGTAGATTAAAATATGAATAAATGCAACATGATATGAAGCTTAGCATACATTTAAGGGGGACCAAATTGGTTGCCAAGGGCGGCTAGTATTAAATAATGCAACAAATCATGACATTTAATTTAAACTTCAAAGCAATGTTTTAATGGTGCTACTAAGTTATCCCGCCGACCAATTTCACCACATTCTATAAATCGAACCAATACTAAAACCAAAGACAATGTGCTTTTCAGACAGCTTAGCAATAACTACAAAATAGAAGGGCAGTGTCTTTTTCTCACAGCTTATAGATTTCAATTACAAACTTCTTGCATTTTGATATATCTCCAATGTGGCGACATCTGTCAGTATAATTAAAATATGTACTTTATCAAACATACCGCCCCTCTTGAAACCTCTGAGGGGTGTTTCAAACTAAGACACTACAATTAAAATCATTGCAAAGAATAAAAATTACAATATAATATAAATGGGTCACAGTTAATTTAAATTTATACAAATATCTAACACAATTAATAAAGCAATATTACAGTAATACACACGTTCTTAGCAAAAAATGAATTAATTTTCCAGAGGTAATACGGCAATTTTTGGCACTGCTCTTTTGAATACTCCATTTGGGGTTTTTACACTTATGACTCCTACCTTATTGTCATTGCCACAAAATACCTCTACAATTTTTCCTAATAACCATTTACAATCTGGTAGATCATCTTCCTTTATCACAACCATATCTCCAATTTTAAGGTTGTCTTTTGCTATCACGCACTTATTCCTCTGCTGTAATGTATACAAATAACTATTTTTCCACTTTTTCCAGATGGTCTGAACCATTTTTGTGGTTTTCCGCCATAGGTTTAATCTATTATTGTCAATATTACTCAAATTAGATTCAGCAATGGCATTAAGTGGGCGACCAATAAGAATGTGTCCAGGGGTCAAGACCTCCAAGTCATCAATATCTGAACTGAAGGGAGTATGTGGGCGAGAATTCAAGATGCCTTCAATTTGGTTAATTAGAGTTAACATTTCTTCATAGGTTAATTTAGAATTGCCCACAACATGTTTTGATACTTAAAGGACTTGACTCCCGACTCCCACAAACCTCCAAAATTAGGAGCTCTAGGGGGAATAAATTCCCATGCAATTCTTTCAGACAAGTAATCAGCAAATTTGTTGTCTGGTTTGTTTACCGTATCATACAACTTCTTAAGTTCTAAATTAGTTTTTACAAAATTGCCAGCGTTATCACTGAATATTTTTCGAGGTTTGTCTCGTCTGGCAAAAAACCTCTTTAACGTGGCAATAAAGGCCTCAGATGTTAAATCACCAACTATTTCCAGATGTACTGCCTTAGTTACCATACAAATAAAAATACAAACATAAACTTTATGAAAAATACCTCTACGTTGACCATTATATCTAATCAAAAATGGGCCGCAGAAGTCAGTTCCTGTGCAATTAAAAACAAAATCTACATTCAACTCTATCTTTAGGCAGCTCGCTCATAATTTATTCTGATATTTTAGGTTTGGCCCTAAAGCATATAACACAGTTATGTACAATTTTTCTGCAAGTAGCTCTACCGTTTAGAGGCCAAAATTCTCAACGAACACAATAAAGTAAATTTTGTGGTCCTATATGTAGATATTTTTGTGATAACTTTCAATAATTAATTTTGTAAGTTTATGTTTAGACGGCAGTACAATTGGATGTTTTTGCACATAACTTAACAGGCTATTTTGGAGGCGAACTCCAACTCTAATTACATTATTTTTATCTACGAAAGGGTTTAATGAAATCAATCTACTATTTTTTGGTAATTTCGTACCCTTGGTTAACAATGTGAATTCAGAACTGAATTCTTTTTGTTGCACAAATCTTACCAAATATTCTTCAGCTCTCTTTAGCTCAGCAGATGTCAACGTACCTGAACATCTTGCCATTTGTCCCTTGAGATTCTGAATGAACCTGAAAACATAGCTAAGAATTCTGATTAGTTTCGCATAATTATTACTTAATTGCAAAAAATTGTCAATAAAAGGTGCACAGTCCGTACTTAATAATGAAGTTTCTGAAACAGTTTTTTTAAGTTCGCACCAGTATAAGTCTTTGTCATTTTGCTCCAGTTCAAAACTATTTGAAGAATGATCAGTTTGTTGTGTTAGGAATTGGTGACCATGCCACCATAAGCTTTCCTGAAAAAGTTTGTTGGGATCCACACCTCGAAACACAAAATCAGCAGGATTGTCGGCAGATGCTACATGATCCCAATGGTTAATGTCAGAAAGAGTTTGAATTGAATATACGCGAAATGCCACAAAATTGTTTAAATCACATGGTTGTTTGCTAAGCCAGCACAACACATTAGCACTGTCCGAATAATAGTAGATAGTTTCTGTAAGAACTTTTAAGATTTTGGCAACCTTTACCATCAATTTGGTTAATAAACTGCAGCACAGAGTTCTAAACGGGGGATGGTAATTGTTTTGATCGGTGAAACTCGACCTTTACTGCAGAGCAACTGAGAAGTTTGTTTACCTGAAGAATTTGAAGAAACAACATACAAAACTACACCGTATGTTTTTTCTGAAGCATCTGCAAATCCACAAATTTTAAATTGCACTGGATCGTTTGTAAAAATATATCTAATAAGACTTACGTTGTTGATGGCAGTTAACGATTCTTGGAACTGCAACCAATCATCAAGTTCAGCTTTGGGTAGAGTATCATGCCAATCAATGTTTAGTCGCCACAGTGTTTGCAAGAAAATCTTTGCTCTCGTCAACACTGGGCCTAGCAATCCTAATGGATGAAATATGCGAGCAATATTTGACAAAACACTTCTCTTAGTCACCTTAGTTTTATCACTGAATGATACACTAAAAGTAACCGTATCGTCATGGGCTTTCCAACAAAGTCCTAAGGCTTTAGTTTCACTCATTTTCTCGAAAGTGTAGTTCTCAGATTTACACACTGGCTCCATTAATTCTGGATGGTTACTGAACCACTTGTGTAACTTCATATCGCAAGTACTTAATAATTGAATAAGTTCAGCTTGCCGTCTCTTAGCCTATTTTAAATCAGCTGCACCAGTCAATACGTCATTCATGTAGAAATCCAACTGCACCACAGCTGAAGCATTTGGAAATTGGGATTCACCGTCCATACCAAGCTGTTTAAGACATCGCATTGCTCAATGTGGGGAACTGGTCGTACCATACGTAACAGTACATAGTCTGTAATGTTTCACCTCACCATTTACATTATCTTTCCAAACTATGCGCTGTAAATCAAATTGACTCTTATCAATAAGTATCATGCGATACATCATTTTCACATCTGCCGTAAAGGCATAACGAGGTGTACGAAATCTAAGTATTATACTGAACAAGTCGTCTTGAATGACACCTTCATTCAATTGTACGGAATTTAGGGATTCTCCGGAGGAAGCTACATGTGAGCCATTGAAGACAACTCTTAGTTTTGTGGAACTTTTATCTGGGCGATAGACACCATGGTGAGGAAGGTAATTTGCATGTATCGACTGATTTGGCTCCTCTACTTCCTCCATATGGCCTAATTTTCTATACTCCGACATAAATGCACAATATAACTCTAAGAGATTTGGATTTTTAACTAGCCTATTCCAAAGTGAATTTAATCTATTTCCGCAATTTGTTTTGATTCTCCCAATGAACTAGAATCCTTTTTCAAGGGCATTTGCACTATGGATTTGCCTGATATGTCTCTCTAATGTGTATTTATAAAGTGGGTGTCGCATGCTTTTTCTTCGGTATTTCTCAATGGTGCGGTCTCCTCTACTTGTTCTATTTCCCAAAATTTTCTCATTTTGAAATTTAAATCTATTTCATTAACTAAACCACAATGTACTTGTTCCTGACCGCTACAGTCGTAAACACTCCCACTCACTATGCAACCAAACACCGTATTTTACAGTATTAATTTAGAATTTGGTACATTCATACGACCCACGTTTAGCAGTTCTAGAAATATTTCTGCTCCTAACAAGAAATCAATTTTTCCTAGCCAATTCAGGATCAGCCAGAATAATTGACTCTGGAATTACTAGCTCTGAAATATTGATATATTTTGAGAGCATAATTTGCGAAATCTTTTGTATGATAAGAAAATCTAACTCCCGACTATAATCTCCCGAATTATTACTGATCAAGTCTGTTGTTTTACTTTTTCTGCCACTGAGGATCCACTTAAACACGATACCGAAACATTATTTTTTTCTTTGCGAATTCCTAATCTTTCAACTAACAGCAAAGTTAAAAAATTGCTCATTGAACCAATGTCCAATAAGGCACGCACCGGAATTTTATTTCCGAATTTATCTCTCATATAAACAACCGCAGTGGAAAGAAGAAGTGTTTTAACATTACTCGATCTCACATTCGCAGTACCAGCGAAATTCTGAATTTGGTTATTTATCTCAAAGTGTATCGCGTCAGCATTTAATGTTTGTCTACGTTCATTCGCTTCCAGTGAGTTTGGCGCTTCTTTATCGCTAGAATTTTTTTGATTTTTCCATTGCAGTGGAATTTCTTTCACGCCTATCAAAACAAAGAGGTACATTGTGCCTTTTATGACATTTGGTACACGAAACTGTCGAATTATATTTTTTGACGCAGTGGTATTCTGAAAGACAATTGAAACACAAATTATTTTTTTAACAAATTCTACTCTTTCCTGTACGTTAAAATTTTGGAATTTTGGACATTTAAAAACTCTGTGATTTTCCTGGTTACATACAACAGATTTGTGCATATATTTCTCATTTAAACACGTAACCATGGAAGTCTCCTTTGAAAAGCTATGCCTTGCATGGCTTTCGTTTTGAAAATTTCGTTTTGTATTTACTTGTTTGGACGCACTTAGTGTACGCGCGTGGTCTCTCAAAAATTCTAGCAACTGAGTTAAACTCGCTAAATTATCCCGTTTAAGATGCCATTCCCACCACATTTTTGTATTTGCATCTAATTTTTGAGCTAAAATGTAAGCAAACATGGTAGTAGAAAACCCCCTCAACTTTTTCTTCTAAAATCTCTAATGACATAGTGCAATCATTTGTTATGTCTATCAAATTCAATAATGTTGTTAGGGACTCATTCTGAAAAATAGGAATATTTATAAAACGTTTTAAATGCGCGTAAACCCGTTTCCTTGAATTTCAATACCGTTCCTCTAAAAGCGACCATGCAACTTCATAATTAGCATCTACAATTGAAATGGATTGAATGATTCTAAAAGCATCTCCCTTTAATGAAGATTTTAAATATTGCAATTTCATTGCCCCTGACAAATTTGAGTTATCATGTACAGTGGCCTTAAATATATCTTTAAAATAAAGCCACTCATGCAAATTTCCTGTAAATATCGGAAGAGTTAGCTTCGGCTATTTTATATTATTTTCAGCCTTTGAAGCATTTTCAAAATTATCATTTTGAAGTTTTGTTTTTGAAAGCTTTTTGCTGAGTTCAAATTCTAAATTCTCTAAGGATTTATTTATTTCTTCGTTTTCCTTGATAAAATCATCAATTTCATCTTCTTTACATACTTTATAAATCGCCTCAAATAAATCCGAAAAAATTAGTACTAGCTTATTGTGTTTTTCCTTTATGAGAAGTAGTTCGCTTGGTTCTTGTTCAGAACCTGACAATCGATCTTTTAATTTTGTCAAACTAGTTTTATTTGTTTTCTTTTTAGCTTTAAGCTCTTTCAACTCTTTCAAACTCATTTTGAAAATAATATATTAATTTTATGGTATACACTTACCACTTTTGACTCTTTAAATAATTAATCCATGCGCGAAAAAGGAAAACACTAGCTCAAAACACGCAGCTGTGATTCACACTTAGCCGTTTAAGCACTTAAACGATGACATGTTGATCATCAGCTTTCTCACTTTTACTTTGCGGTAAATATTTATTACATCCTCCTGGTTTTTCTCCGGTAACGAAGACGGACCATATAGTAAATCGTTTCTGGCCCAAAATAATATTAAAAGCACACGAACTCGATAAAAATTCTCATTTTTTTCTTTTTAAACACAGTTTATCGTATACAATCTCAGAACTTTCAATTCCGGTCACAGCTCCGATCACAATCACAATTTAATCTAAACTAAAACTTATTAATAGCACATTCTCGAAGTAGAACTTCGAACCAAAACTAAAACCAAAGACAATGTCCTTTTCACACAGCTTAGCAATAACTACAAAATTAAAGGGCAGTGTCTTTTTCTTACAGCTTATAGATTTCAATTACAAACTTCTTGCATTTTGGCATATCTGCAATGTGGCGACATCTGTCAGTATAATTAATATATATACTTTATCAAACAGAATGGCCTCCTCGATCACCGGATCTAAATCCCCAGATTTCTTTTTTTTTTTTTTTGGGGGGGGGGGTATTTAACAAGCAAGATTTACGAAGTAGAATCAGTAAGCCGAGTAGATTTGCAGAATCGCATTTTATCCGCCATCAGATATGTTACGCCTGTAATGCTAAAGCACTTTCAAGACGAATTTCTGTCACGTGTCCGTCTATGTATTGTAGTTCAGGGAAGACACATAGAACACATGTAGTGAGAAAGTATGAAAGATAATATTTATCCCCATTGTTTATTAGGTTGAGCAAAAAGTTCTGGGAAATTTTTAATCTAATAGTTACCAGGATTTGTATCGTATATGATGGTCGTGCCATCAATGCCGAGCTCTATTGCCAGCAGTTGGATCGTGTCTACGTCAAATTGGTGCAGAAGTATGCAAGATTGGTCAACCGAAAGCGCATTTGTTTCAGCAGGACAATGCCAAACCGCACGTGGCCCAGAGGACCAAAGACAAGTTTACACAGTTGAACGGCGTCGAAATTCTTCCACACCCCGTCTACAGTCCAGACGTGGCTGAATCCGATTATGGCATCTTTCGATCAATACAATATTTATTCAAGGGCCGTCGATTTGAATCCTTCAATGAAGTTGAAGAAGCATGTCAAGAGTTTTTCGATTCCAAGGAGCCGCCATGGCACTTCCAGCAAATCCGGAATCTGGCAGATCGATGGCAGAAAGTCGTGGACTATGATGATCTATAGTTTGAAGAATAGTCCTTGTTGCTTTTGTTGTTAATTTGCGCATAACAATGCAACTTTCACAAATTTCCCAGAACTTTTTGCTCAAACTAGTATTTCTATTTCGCTTTTGAGTTTATCTGAGAGAAAGCACGACTTCCTATGTTATTATTTCAAATTAATTTTTTTAATTTGTATGAATTTGTGCACTGTGATTTTATGTATTATACAAAACATACATTTTTATTTTTAATACCAGTGATTAGACCAGTGATTCCTAACGTTGGCCGTACGCCCCACAGGGGGTAATTTGACTTTTTAGGGGGGCAATTTCAAATTTGTTACTCACCAATGCACTATCGGTATGTTTTGTCTTTTTTCCGGAAAAGTAACGTTGTAGACTAAAAGATAATGGAATACAAGCAAAATTTAAAAGATCAGTTTTTTCTTCGAATTTTAAAAATATCCCCGATCAAAAGTTAGAATCACACCAAAATAATTATTCAAATAATGTTTTTTTTAAATATTTTGACATATTTAATAGTATTGAAAATCCTTATAAGGTTTGTTTACTGTATTTTACAATCTTTCCTAACGCTTTTATTGAATGAGATTTCTATTTCTATTCACTCTGCTGTATATTACACGAAGAAACTTTTCTAAATGAAACTACATAAAAGTATGTATAAATCTGACTCTTTTAGCATATTTAACCTAAAAAATATATGGAATATCAAATCAAGGTACTACGAACTTTATAAAATTTATAAAACTAATGTAGAATTATAAAAGTAAATGGGTAGATAGTAAATATCTATGGCTCAAGTGTAGGCATCCTACAGAGTAAATAATACGTGATGACATATACATTTTAAAATCAATGGAAATTAATACATGAAGACCATTAACTATATTGGTAAACGAAAAACAGAGAAAATGTGTTATGATGGGGAATAATAGCTATTTAAAATTGATAAAGATGATAATCTTGAAATGCCTCTTGTGTATTGTATTATCCATAGCAAAAAAAAATGTAGTGTCCAAAGCTTTTCCACCAACACTTACGAAGTTACAAAACTGAATTACAAAATGTGTGAACATTAACAATTTGAATATTAAGTATACGTCTCTCTTTAAGATACTGTGTAAAAATGCAGACCGTATAGTACCTTCCTTGAACATCGATCAGAGTTTGAAAACTACAACAAAACTCTTTTTGGCACAAAAGTGAAGATGTATAGACTCATTGAATTTACAGAATCATGTTAAAAACACATTTATGATAGAAGATTCACCTATTTTATAAGGTAAAAAATCTTAAGTGGGTAGTTATTTATAAGGTGTGAATAAAGGTCAGTTTTAAATATTAAAATACATAATTTACATAGTGAGAAGGGGAGGGGGATAGTGTTTTTACAGATGCTTTTGTGAGGCGTGGCCATTAAAGGTTGAAGCTAGATCAGACAAATATTATATTGTTTTTCGGCTTGAACAACAACCGTTTAGTCATGATCATATCTAACTCTAAATCCTCCTTGTCTTTCTGATAGGGAAATATTCGCATCTCTATTTGTATACGGTCCCATACTATGCATGGTAGCTTTGAACTCAAATTTCTCAGTGAATTTTGGTCGTACAACTTTTTGTGCTTGCAATACTTTTGAATAGACGAAACGTGCCTAAATATAAGTATAAGGACCTGGGGGCTGTATAAAAATTTAGATTCTGTAATTCTTCCTTAAATTGTTTTTTCGCTTCAAACTTTTTTTATATTAACTTTTGACCACTTTATATATATATATATATATATATATATATATATATATATATATATATATATGTATGTATGTATATATATATACATATTATTGTCGTTTAATTCATACTTTCGCGATTTTGATGGTGGTCGGTAATGTTTAATTAATGGTTATATATATATATATATATATATATATTTATATCTGAATTTTGTCATACTGTAACCCTCGAATTTTTTAACCGATTTGAATGAAATTTTTCATATGCATAGTACATACTAATGTTTCGACCGAGTTCTTGACTCCTGAGCCGGATCCCAACTTTGCCTGAACGGAGAGTACGCAAATGTCACGAAGTTCCCATGGTTAAATAATGAAGCAAACCGCAACAGTGAAAAACTAGTCTGATGTGTCAATTCCAAAAAAATCTTCTATCTCATACATGTTAATACTTTAAAATTCGCTAGCGAAGTGCCAAAATTAAATGGCAATTTACGGCCATCATGATGATTCTAAAGATAAGAAATTCCGTAAATTAGTTCTTGCGATATGACTATACCTGGAATCGCGTAAATCATGCATAATTCATCATTGCAGCGCCACTTCTTGAGTATTCTACACCAAAACCTAATCAACAATAACCAAGTTTAATAATTGCAAGGGACTTTAAAATTTAACTAATATAGGGATTTTTACATAGGATTATAATCCTAGCCTCGTCAAAGCTAAATTTGCTACCTTCATTTGAGTAATAACATCTTGCGAGAGCTGTACTCAGTTTCCATTGCGAATACCTCTTTGGTGCTCCTTTTACATTTCTGAAAATCTTCGTTTAGTTTCACTAACTTAAACAAATATTTCATTATTTGCGAGGATAACGGGAATTTCGTAAATTGTTGCTTTTTGATGAATCTTGATCTTGTCAATATTATTACTGAGAATTTAAATAACGTAATGAGGCGGGATAGCTATTAATTTTATATTGGACCTGTTAGACTCACTATCTCTCGCTGTGTTGCTCCTACCTACTTTTTAGAGAAAGCATTAGTAACTTTCTTAAAATCAATCCTTCCGGTTTCGGAATATGTTATTGAATCGACATTAAATAAAATTAAGCAATACCCTCTCGATGCTAACACATTTATGGCAAGTTAAGATGTTATTTCATTATTTACTTCAATAGATATCGATGAAAGTATCAGTTATATTTTTTCACTGATAGATTGCAATCTTAGTTTAACCGATGACATTAAATCTTCATTGAAAGCAGGACTGAATCTTGTAGTTTTCTGTAATATTTTCATTTGTAATAGTGTTATTTACAGACAACTTCAGGGAAGACTATCTTTAAAATTTGTAACGTGTAAAAAATATAAAAAAAAGTAAAAATGACCCAAGGTGGGATCGAAACCAGAATCGCATGGTCCGTGAGCTCGCACGCTAAGCGCTGCGCTATGGATTCACATACAGAAAATTATACTAATGGGTATTTGAAGTATACACTGAACTTGAATTTCTTAAAAGTTGACGCCCATTTGAAGAAATCCTTTCATCAGAATAATTAGTGGTATAACCTCTACAACATACTTTGAAATAATCAAAATCTGTGCGCATCACATTTTGTGGTCCCCTTGTTAGACCTTTGAAAAATAAAATTTTCAGTTCATTTAAATAGACAGTCTTGATTAAGTATGTTGATGATGTGTTCATCTTGTAGAACTATACTTTACTCGATTTACAGAATTTTCTTCAGAAAGTCGATATATTAAGTGATAGCATTAAGTTTAACCTCGAAATAGAACAGGATGCAAATTTGCCTTTTTTACACGTTCAGATTACCGGAGCAGTACTCATTTTACATTCTCTGTATACAGTAAACCTTTAAAAGATAATGTATGCGTACTTTTTGTGAAATGTGCCCTTTAAATATAGAATTGCTGCATTTTAATAAATTATTAGACAGGCCTATATAATATGTTCAATAGACTGCTTAACAGTGAAATTGATTTTTAAAGGAAGTTGCCTTAGATCAGGGTTCTAAAGATTCGCAAATTGCCAAGATTATTCGACAGTATAATTCCAACTCCTTCAAGCAAGCGTTTTGTTAACAGTTTGCATTTCAACTACAGAAGTTTGCATTGTACTCCTATTGTGTATGAAAAATTAAAACAGTTTCTTCAGATATTTAATATAAAATTAATAGATGCCCCCCCCCCTCATAATCGTATTCAAATTCTCAGTAATAATATTTATAAGATCAAGAATCATCAAAAAGTAGGAGCTTATGAAATTCCGGTTATACTCGCAATTAATGAAAGATTTGTTTACATTGGTGAAACTAAACGATGATTTTAGAAAGGTTAAAGGAGCACCAAAGAGATATTTCGCAATGGAAACAGGGTGAAGCTCTCGTAAGATTTTATTACTCAAATGAAGGTAGCAAATTTAGCTTTCACGAGGCTACGATTATAATCCCATGTAAAAATCCATATGTTAGTGCACAAGTCCCTTTCAATTACTAAACTTCACTGTTACTGATTAGGTTTTGGTGTAAAACACTCAACAAGTGGCGCTGCTATACTGCATTTTCCATGATTTACATGATTACAGCCACAGTCATATCGCAAGAACTAATTTACGGAATTTCTTATCTTTAGAATCCTCATGATCGGCGTAGACTGCCAGTTAATTTTGGCACTGTGCTAGCTACATTTAAAGTATTAACATGTATGAGATAGAAGAAATTTTTTGGATTGGCACATCAGATTAGTTTTTCACTGTTGTCGTTTGCTCCATTAGATAACTATGGGAACTTCGTGACGTTTGCGTACTCTCCGTTTAGGAATTCTTCTGTACCCTGAGACGTTTTCCTCAATCTTGAACTTTTAGACTTGTGTGTAACATAAATTTATCTTAGTGAGGATCGCAGTTGCGATTCGAAACGTAGATTTTAAATGTGCTTGGGAAATCACTGTTTGGTTGTGTGTACCATTATTTAATTTGAATACACAATTTTAACTTCTTTAATTTCTCTTGACAAAGATACAACGTGTATTCATCTGCACTCTTCTGTTATCCATTCGAGAAATTAGCTGTTTACATCTTTATTGGATAGATTTCCAATAAACTATTTTACATATACGCGTATTTTAAATGAAAAAAAATTCTTAATCGTTTCACTCTTTTTACGGTTAGAAATAAACAATATACATAAAAATGAAAAACAATTTTATACAATATAAAAGTAAATAAGTAAATGTATTTATATCGTCTTAATTCTAGAGAAATTCGTGAATAGTGAAATATTTAGGTAAATAAAGTTTAAAAACAGAGATGTTGATTTGAAGAATTTGTATTTACTTGCTTCTTATCTAAATTTTATTTAATTCTGTTTAATACATTAGGTGGACTAAGTTAACCACCATAAGCTTTAAAACAAAAGTTTTATAAGTAGATTGCATTAAGTAATCTTAACAGAGCAGCTGGTAATAAGATGTTATTTATCCAACAGAAGTTTCAACAAGTAATTACTTTCTTTAAGTAGAATACTTGTTTTAAGCTTCGGAAGCTACAGAAGACTGTTGTATTTGACTTAGGTACAATGATTCTCCAAGAAAGTAAACAATTTAAAAATACTTGAAAAGAGACTTATTTTAATACTTAATACTTAATTGTGATGTTTCGGATAAACTGATGATTTACATTAATCTTAAAACACATTTAAATTTCAATTTTACGTTTCAGGTACTTTAAATATAGGACACTTTTTTTATTTTTTTCAAGTAAGTGACAATGACTAAATAAATTCAACTTGTTATATAATTATACTTGAAATATGTTTACAAAATTTAAAATTATTTTATAAACGTAAAAGATTAAATTTAGATTTAAAGCAGCCTTAGCATATATTATTAATTAAAAAACAACTTTATTCTAATTTTGATAATATAAAAATGTAAATAAATTGTATGCATAACATTAAATTTATTTATCGTTTTCTTTATTTTGAAGAATATATGTAAGAATGATTTTTATAAAATATTATATATATTATGTACAAAATATTATGCCAACTTATATATATATATAAGAATGATTTTTATAAAATATTATGCCAACTTATATATATATATATATATATATATATATATATATAAGAATGATTTTAATTTTTATAAAATATTTAATGATTTTATTTTAAAAGTATATGATTGTATAATAATCTTATGCAGTTTTTAAGTTCTATTTCGCGATGATAAGTTGCAACTCTGTACTTTCAATTTATTGCGACGTAATTGCACTATAAAACCTAATTAAATAAGATTTAATTTCATTAAACAACGTACTAGATATAGACACGGAGCCGGCAGCACAGACAATCACCTCATCGATTTCACGGATGAAATTCTGGGATTAGTTAAATCTTGATTTGCATATTAAAAGGCAATCGGTCTGCCAAGTCATATCTTGGTGGAAAACACCTTTAGCGGCTGACTCGTAGGTTTACCATCGGGTTTTCCTGCTCCCAATCCTCCATATTTTCCTATCTTTGGATACAGGAAAACACAATGATAAACCTATGAATTAGTCCCTAAAATCGGGTTAATCAATTAATACCTTAAATGAGGCATTTAATACACAAAGGCAGTTTTTTTCCCTTTATTAGTTATCTGGAATTATCAAACACTTAAAATAAGAAATAAGAGAAAATTTATTTTCTCCTTTTTAAATAGATAATTCACTAAAGAAAAAAGATTTAATTTTAATTTTTTTAATGTTGTATGCAACAAACGTGAATCATTATACTGCACAAAATATTCTGATTAAAACTACGCTAATCTTCTATTTTAATCAACTTTGTGAAATATGTTAAGTAAGCTATAATTAATATACCATCTAGATTTTTACATGGATTAATTTTCAATAATTTAAAAAACGAAAATCTCTTTCTGAATTCTGAACATGTTTACATTGAATAATAATGATTTTTTCGTCCCTTCTAAGCTTAAGGAATCGATTTTATTTTATTTGCTTTAACAAATTTTGGTTGGAAGAAACTTAATCGATTAAAATGCAGAAATTTGAGACTAACGTAAAAAAAAATATATATGGTTTATAACTAATTGATAAATAAAGCAAGTAGTCAACACATTTTTGTATTGCTTTACATTATCTGTAAAATATGCGATAAATAAAGGACATCATTGAAAATCATAATTTAACAAGCTATTCCTAAATGCTAAATTCGATATGGTATATTTTTATTTGCTTTTCTAAAACATTGTACTGAAATAAATCGAACTATAATAATATAAGAAGATTTTTATGTATTTGATAATATCAAAAGGAAAAAAAAACCTGGTAAATGAATTTAAATTACTGAATTCAAGAAGCTGTAACTCAAATCCACCTGCAAAAATGACTCGGTATTTTATCTGAAATTTCATGAAGACATGTCCAATGTCCGTACACTGCAGCTTCCCACAACAATGTTCAATGCTCATCTCTTTCTGTAAATCTGTAGCTACTGACATTACATCAATTGCTTTCCAGTCTTTAAGGGCCCTGTCCCTGCCGGCGAAGACACTCACGAGCTAATGCTAATCCTATGGGAAGGGATTTTTCTAATATCTCGTTTGCATTTCGACATTTTTATTTATTTATTTATTTATTTATTTATTTTTTTGCATTGGATAGCCGAGGTCCGTCTCTACAGCGCACTTTGCTTACTTTTTTGATTTTGGTCGCAGATATTTTTAATAAAGTTACTTTCATTTTCAAAACCGGTTCTGAAAATGACTGGATTCCATTCAAAACCGGTTCTGAAAATGAAAGTGTCATTCTAAAAATTATCTGCAACCAAAATCGAAAAAGTAACCAAGGTGCACTGTAGAGACGGACCTCGGCTATCCAATCCAGAAAAAAAAAAAAAAAATTAAAATTAAAAATGTTGAAATGCAAACGAGATATTAGAAAAATCCCTCCCCATAAGATTAGCATTAGCTCGTGAGTGTCTTCGCCGGCAGGGACAGGACCCTATACAGCTTTCACGACGAAGGAAACGGTCATTTCGAATTTAACTATCAACCTCTGCAGGGAATTTGCATATACTGTCAATATCTGAAATACAGACATTGTTCTGAATACAACTATATATGAATATGTTCCGTAGTGTTCTGAATACAACTAACGCAATATTTATGTTATTATATTAAAATCAAATTCTTTAAGAGTCGGTTAGTTGTTATTTAGTGTTAACTGTACATGTTTCGCGTTTTCTTCACAATTGAAGAGCTGGGTGGTTGAACATGTTATGCTACATTTTCTATTTTTTTTTTCTTTTGGATGAAAGCATTATGAGGTATCCTATCACATGGTGAAGCTAAAATACTAAGATTCTATTTAGTCTTGAAGATTTAAGGCATTATTCATTAATGTTTAATATTTTAATATTTAATAATGCCAATAATATTAATAATTTTCAATATTTGAAAATTAAATATGAATAAGTTTTTCCGAGAGAGTTTAGTACCATACCTGTTTTATTTTAAACACATGGTACCTAACAGAAAATAAATCATTAACATTTACAGCAAAAACTTTTACCTCAAATTTCTTGTAATGTAATTTTTGTTACTTAACATGTTCTTCCACTTAGCTCTTCAATTGTAATATACCACGCGCATGTATTTCCATTTCATTAGCATGCATGAGAAGGGAGCTTCCGAGCGCGTTTTGAAAGTAATATTTTATTTTTGGCAAGTTCCCCGTGTTTTACGAGCATAGTGCAATTTAACAGTTTAATTTTTAACTACTATTTCTTATCTCAAAGAAACTGCCATTACTTTAAAATGACTAGATAAAACACCACATCATCCCAATTAAAAGTTCTTACGTTATAGTGATTTCAAATCGGAATTTTAAGTATTATCACCTTGTATACGTACGTTATTACGTAATACGTCATTATACATGTGTTTTAAATGCAAGAAATGTATTTTTAACCTAAGTCTGTTACTTTTTTATTCTGTATTTTTAACCTTTTTTCGGTTAAAAAATCCCAGCTCTGTATACTTATAATCATGGTCTCAGATTCATTGAAATATACATTTGAATACTTTTACCATAATTATTAACTATTTATTGTCTGTAATGGCTGGCAATAACTTTATTTTTACATTATTCTTTCTAAAGAATAAAATATTGTAATCTAAATTTTTTTCGACTTCCGGTTTTCGACGAGTTTACTTGTTTTAGGGGACAAATGTCCCTCAAAAAAGTTTATACAGAAGTGTATATCTGTCCGTCCGCATGTCCATGTGTATCCATGTCCCTCTTTGTATCATCGAAAAGTGCATGAAGTTATTCATAGAATTGAACCACATTTTTGTGTATGCTGCTAGGGCCAGCAAGCCCTCCTTGAATTTGGAAATATTCCACCCAAAGGCGGCGTTGTAATAGCGATTTTAAATCCATTTTCATTATTATATATTTTCATTATATTTTCATTATTTAATTATTTCATTAACCTCGTTTTACCATTTATAAATTTTTTCCTATGAAGATTAAAACATAGAAATGATTTTTTTAGCGGAGACTCCTGTCGTTTCTATGCAACTCTAAAAGTCCAAAATCATTCGATCGTGTATCACCGAATTCAACTCTTTTTCAGTTTCGTGGTTTTCGTAAAAAAACAAAAACATAAATCATGTCCTTGAAGAATAATTTTAGGTAAACATTGCAACAGACATAACGTTAAAAGTCCTATCATTTTTTGAATTTACAAATAATTATTTTTTCTTTCATATTACTATAAAAAAAAACTGCCTATGAACAATATATATATATATATATATATATATATATATATATGAGGGCATTTCGAAAAGTAAAGATACACCGTACGCCGGAGGAAAAGAAAAGTTTTGGCAAGCAAGTTGTCAACACAGGTGTTAACCTTGAACCGTTAGCTTTCTCCTCGCAGTCGTTCGGCATTTCAACGTTGATTCTGGTTGGAGTACGTCGTGTTTAAAATGGTTCCGCCGATTCAGAATCCCGCCAAATGCGAAGTGCGCTCCGTCATACGTTTTCTTCATGCAACAGGTCACCGACCAGCGGATATTCACAAAGAAATTGTTTCTGTTTATGGGAACATTATGAATCGACAAAATGTAACGAAATGGTGTAGTCATTTCTCTGAAGGTAGGACCGATGTTCATGACGAAGAAAGAACAGGTCGGCCATCTGTGATCCCTGATGCCCTTCTTCAGAGAACGGAGGAAGCAATTCGGGCGAATAGACGTCTCCTGTTATCTGAAGTAACATCTTGGAGGAAAATCATTCCACGACGATGATGAGATCAATGATGAAGTAGAAATGTGGTTCCGACAACAGGCGGAAACCTTCTATGACTGTGGGATACAAAAGCTTGTGCCCCGACTTAACAAATGTTTGGATAACGGGGGTGAATAAGTCGAAAAATAATAAATAATCCAGTTAATAAGATGTAACTTACGTTTTCTAAACAAATGTTTTTTTTTTTTTTTTTTTTTTTTTTTTTTTAAAGGAATGCGAGGCATTGTATCTTTACTTTTCGAAATGCCCTCGTATATATATATATATATATATATATATATATATATATATATATATATATATATATATATATATATATATATATATATATATATATATATATATATATATATATATATATATATATATATATATATATATATATATATATATATATATATATATAATATATATATGATATATATATGTATATATATATAATATAATATATATATGATATATATATATATTATGCAGCAAAGAAAAAATAATGCCCGTGTGTAACGCTGATGTCATATTTACGATGCAACCTGAAAATTAATTTCGCTTATTTTCGAATTTATAAACCTCTGAACACCGGACAATTCCAATTTTTACACCAACTTATAGCAATATAAATAGTCCAGTATTTGTTTCCGGCTAATATTCCTTAAGGAAATTAAAATTTCATTAATTAATAAATTAAAGAAAAATATAAATAAATCAAAGTTAAGAGCTATTTAATCGAACTAAAAAATATATATCATCTATATCGATATTATATTTTATCTCTAATATATCTGATATTCGTGTTTTAAAATCAGTATCGGAATAAATTATTATTTTTTTTTTTTTGGTTTAAAATTCTACGCTATGTTCAATGGCTTTCTGAGTGTACTCATATCAATGCTCTTTGTATTACTAACAAATGTTTGAAAATCATTATTGTCATTTTGGTTTCCACCATATTTATCTTCCTTTGAATTCTTAAAAAAGAAAAAAAAAATCATTTATCACCGGGAAATATTTCAACTGAAAATTTATTGGTATAGACAAATTATTATTACAGCTTTTCAATTAGTTGCAACAATAAAGAAAAATAAAGTTAAATTTTATAGCAAAAATGTCTGTAGATTTTTAAAGAATTATTAAGAAAAATAATTGAATGTAAATACAAATTAGTCTATGTTACTTTCTACGTTATAATTCACCCCCTTGCAAAGGCATTTTTCATCCATTTTGAACATGTCGTCAGGCAAACGTTTCCTCACTTCAAATTTATAATATTAGGCTAATGTCTGGCGGACGTCTTTTAGCGCGCTTTTTTCCTTACGTATTATCCCTACACAATGCCGCTACCATTGTGTGGGGATAATACTTGAGAAAAAAAGCGTGCAAAAAGACGTTCGTCTGACATTAGCCTTAGAGTTAGCAAAGAATTATAAAAAAAATGTGGCATTAGTGACATAACAGTGGAAAGAAGTCAAACGTCATGAGATTCGTAGGTTTTACTATGTTAAATTAACATTGAGAAGTGACACGGGAATTACATTCGAAAAAATACGAAATTTTAAAATACGAAAATTTTAAAATAGCCACTCATATCACGAGAAATAGTTGAATGCTCTTTTTATCTGTCTTTAAAAAACCTTTGAGAGATCTGCAAAAACCTTTCAAATTAAGAAACGGTCACTTCTTTGGTGAATGATTTATAGATTCAGAATAAAATATCGTGGACGATTTACATTCTAAAATGTGGCAGTAAATAACGAGTAAAGCTCGTTTCAGTTTTGTGCCATTTTAATTCATGTAGCTATGTGTAACTCACTCAATGTTTCACTATTGTATTTACCTTAGTTTTGTAAAGTAATTTATAAATACTATCCATTTACACAAAAATGCATATTGTAAAATGTAATTAACTATCTATTATACTATTAATTTAATTTCTTCATGCAAAAATAAAATTGAATTATTTAAAAGTGTATATTTCACTACGCAAAACAATTTATATTAAAATAGTTTGTTGATATTGTCAATCATCATGAATTGAATTATTTCTTTTTTAATAATCAGTGATTTTTTCTAAAATATTATTTAATTATATAATAAATAAATATTACTAATATTTTTTTATATTATTTTTACTAAAATATTATTTAACTTAATTAACTGTGTTATTTTAAAAATTGTTTTTTAAACAGCAAAATGTCATCCACAGCACTTCAGTTAGGTTCGTCTTAAGTTGATTGCTCTCAGAGAAGGTTTTTTTAGTTATCAATAAAAATAAAGAATAAAGAATTTTATAATCAAATTTACATTATTTTACTGTTAAGTAAAAACTAGTTTTATCTACATATTTTTTTACGTCGAAAAATAGATGTGATTACACATTTCATGATTTATGTCAATTCAATTAGTCTCAAAAGTTTATCGCTTTTCCTTTTTAGAGCTATCTATTACGATAGTTTTATTACATGATTTAGCTTAGATAGAGTACATGGCTCCCGAATACAGATAAATGTGTGTAATGTATGATGTAACTATTTATTATATGTTTTTCCGGTATTATATAGAATAATATAAATTCTGAATTAAAAATGAGATATAAGTACAGTTGAACAATGTGTACAGCATTAACAATTTCTCTTTCAGTTATGATGTCTGTATATATGTTAACAATATTCCTGCAAAAAACATTTTTATAATACTTAGTTAACATCAGGATGCGCAGTATATAGTTTTGAGTTTTATAATGCATGACTACAGCGTGTTTACAAAAAAAAGACTATAAATATACTTAACGCAATTTTAAGCATACAATATTACTAAGAAACTTTGTTTAAGTTTAAAACGTAGCAAAAAAAAATGCCTGTACAGTTTTTAAGGAGTAGTGTAATAACGAAGAATCAATTTAGATTTTTTATTTCGTTTTATTTCTTTACTTATTTAACATCCTTACTTATCACTACTTGATTTTTTGTTTTCGTTTACAAAAAAAAAAAAAAAAAAAAAAAAAAAAAAAGTCTGAAGTATAAACAGTATAAATTTTCAATGAAAATTACATTTTAAATTAAGGTGTTTTTTTCAATTTAATTTTCGTAATGAACGTATAGGTTAGCTTAACGCAGCTGTAAAGAGATTCCGTAAACTTTTATTGACTGTAAATTAATGAAAATATGGATTTAGTACTTTCGATTTTTTTACAGTACTTTAATTTCGATTATAACATAAACGGGGATATTCGTGTTCTATTTCTCAATCATAATGGTTTACTTACTATGGCTCTATTATAGTTCAACAAATTAACTCGACACGGGATATCTGGAGTGTTGCGCTTACGCTAGTTATAGTCTCTGTGTTGAAAATTAATTCTGAAAAAGGACATTCCTCAGCAAGCAACAATTCTGACAACGAACGTGTTCGAAATGATGACCGTGTTCGTTGATACTGGTTGACTGTTTCTTTATTTGAAAAAGCACATGTTTGATTCATAAACAAGTTTATTACTTCAATAAAATCCTTTTCAGAATGAAAATATTTCCAAACTCTGCTAATGACACACTAGTTACATTCAGATGTTCTCTTCACGAGTATTTGATCGCCATATTATACAGTTACAGCTAAATCTCGTTATTTAAGAACGGTAATCAAGTCTTTGTAGTAGCTAATTTTTAAAGGCTAACCATTATTCTCAATCTGCTTTAACCCCCCCCCCCCCCCCCCCCCGCCATTCTGCGCCATGCTACTTGTATTGCTCATACTCACAAGTCCCGTACTTTAGGCGGTTTTTCTTCCTTGTTTAGGTCTATTTAGTCTATGCTTATCTTATTAAATTAAAATTAGTTAATATTTCCACTTTTAATTTAATTTTTGAAAATGTGTGTTACAAAGCAAGAAGTCTCATTTCATTTTTAGATGGTTCTGTAAATGTTAATTTTGCACCTTCGTATCCATTCGCGTATTTTTTTAGAATAACAATTGATAATAATCTTATTACCCTAACTGAAGATGTATTCGTCACTCATTATTCCAAATACAAATGAACCTTTCTTAGGTGACCCATAGGGTTGATAGATGAATAATAGGCTCAAATCCGCAGCTGTCCTTTGACATATTCAGATCTCCAACCTATACATTTTGATGTCTTTAATTTAATAAATTAAACTTTTAAATTTCTCCGGTGTACAATCTGTTTTTAAGAAAAGAGAAATCGGAGGGACAAGCGGGTTTCCTGTTCCTCGAATTTGCGGTGGTAATCTATGAACCATGGTTCTGTCAGAAGGGTTGAACTGATGGTGCAACATAAAAAAATTACGGAATGATAAAATATCTACCTAATCTTTTCAGATTTAATGAATGTGTGCAATTTCTTGAAATCTTTCTGACATCTTTATTTCTCTTTATAAAGAAAAATGTTTCTTAGCTTATGAAAATTTAATAATACGACGAATGAAAACATTTAATTAACCCTACAGATTTATCCCTAATTGTGGAAAGTTTTTAACTTCAGAAACCTCACGAACCCATTTGTTTTACATAATTTATAAAAGGAACGCCTGTTTTGCCACCTTTTAGGAATGTCTCAGAGTAGTTTGACTGCGTATTAATTAGTTTTCTCAATCTGGAATATCGGTTTTTAGGATTCTAGGAATTCTCAATTAAACATTTCTAACTACGTAATTGGGTTTATACATGCAAATGTAACAAAATAATATTAATTTCATTCTTACCTAGCTGACGCGTACGGCGTTGCCCGTGCCTGTGGAAATAACCTTAAATGAAGCACAAATTTGTATGGTTTTATATCTTTAATTCCATGTTGTGTGAGTATATATTTTTAAGCGAAAAAAAATATTGATTTTTAGTAGCAAAGTGCTCGTAAGAAGTAATTTTCTTGATTTTTCACGTTTGGTCGATTCATCAAAATTAGTTCTTGTTGTCGGATTTTTTAAATTTTTTATCGTTTATAAATATAACGTTTTTGCGGCCCGTATAAAGATTTCTTGAAACAAAATTGAAAACTTTATCTAAAGGGTTTAACCTTGTATCTACTGACGGTACTTATAAGTACCATTAAAATAACTTGTTATAAAATTAATTTATAAAATCGGTTAGTTGTAATACAGTTTAGAATGAGTTATAGATAGATTACTTTATCTTGTTCCACAAGCATTATTGGTTACACAAAACAAAAGTACCTTTAAAAGGGTGATTTCTTTTGCCTTTGCAACGTTTGAGCTTTCTTGACGTTGGAGAGAGGTAGGGAATTTTTCAATTCAGAAATATTTTTATATTTGTATTGTGAGAGCCATTATGTTTGTACATTTCCTAATTATTAAAAATATAAATAATATATTAAAAATAAAAGATTTGAGGGGGGTTATAAATATAACACAAAATCCCTATAAATTCAAATTTAATTAATCTTTCTAAAATTTATTAATTTATTATGTAAATTTTCTAATGCAGTTTAAACAATTCAACAAATATTGCTTTAGCAAATAAAATTTTCATGAATTCATAATTCAGTACATAAAGGGTTAAAAAACTTTTTCCTATAACAGTATAATATTTTGGAATTATTTTTTTCATTACTTTCTACAGAAATGGAATACTTAAGTTGCAAAAATTAAACAAATCGCGCTAAAAACTACAAAAAAAATTAATAGCTCAAAAATAAATTTACATGCAGTTTTCAAACAAATTGCATTAAAAAGTACTTTTTTCCAATACGACGGTATAAAAATTTAAAATGTGCGATGCTTAGAAGTTTAAAAAGTTGCACTAGAGTATTTAACAGTACAATGACACATCTGCTTTGTTTTTCGGCTGGCTTATACAACGAAACGTTATTTTTTGGACACAATACTTTATTTGCTGGAAGAATGAAATAGCATATCGGTGGCTAATAAATGTTTGGTTCTAATCTGAGATACACGATTTCACCCTTTGTTACAAATAGTTTTTTTTTACAAAAATATAAATAAATTCACAGCAGGTAAAAGGGGTCGAAATAAATCCGCAATGGGAAAGAAGGGGGAGGGGCGCGATTTAACGTTACAAAAATGCATTTCTTGTTGCCCAAAGCTTGTGTATAATTTTCATACTAAGATACGGATATTGAGTTTTAAAAAGCAGTGTTTTTTCTATTATTTTTATTTTTAATTTTTTTTTCTCTGATGGATGGAATATATGGCAATTTTTTAAAAATTGGAACGTATTATTTCCAATCATATGTTATTCCTTCTAAACAAAATGTTTGAGTTATGAATATGTTTCCGTCTTCTGTGTAATTTGTGTACTAAAATATTGAAATTAAGTTGTACAAATCGCTTTACGCATGACTATTTATTTATTTATTATTATTATTATTTCTGCAGGGAAATCCCGCTTGAAATGTTCTGATTTTCAAACGAAGTTTTTCATCCTGAAATCCGATTTTACCTGAACCAAATCAATACTCAATCTTTAGATAAAAGGTTAGTATGTAGTAATAAAAATTAAGTGTATTTTTAATCAAAATGTACGTAATGTTAATCGTACGGCAAAATACGCGAAAAAAACGAAAAAGGATTTCGGGGAATAATTTTTGTTCAAAAAGTTAATTTTCGTATTTTTTGAAATGGTTTACAGTGCTTCAAAGAGAATTAAAAGGATATGTTATTTGGTTTTTATTTTCTGTGTAATTTGATTTTTGGAGTGTATGCGTAATTTTGGAAAATGCCGGAAAAGAAATGGAGGGCGGTAGTCTTCAGGTATTTAAAAAAAATAATGTAGTTATCTGCCAAACTCTTTGAAATTTTTTGGAGTTAAAAATATAATGATTTCGTAGCCTGGGTGAAAAAATCGTGAAAAAATATTAATAATTAAGTCGTAAGAAGACGTTTCTACATACGTTGGCTACATAAAGAAAAAAATCTTATTTGAAAATTTCCAGTATGTAATCGAAATTTTTGAATTAAAAAAAAAAACTCCATTCTTATTTCTTTTCATGTATTTCCTGTGTTTGACATATTTGCGTTTTTTATCCATTTGGAAAAATGGTTATTGTCCTCGGCCAGGTTAGGGAATCAAAAACATATCTGAAGCGTTTTATTAGTTGAATCCCGCTTTTTATTCGTTTTTTGATTGGTCTATACAGTAATATGTATTTTCCTTTTACTTTCAACATAGATGAATTCTTCTGTTGCCACTATGACAAAAAACTAATAAAAACTACAAAGAAAATTATAACGCAGAAGCAAATTGCGATACAGCTTTCAAACAAATTGCATTTAAAAGTACATTTTTTTCTCTATACGACGGTGTAAAAAGTAATATTGTGTTGTAATTTGTTAAATAGCATTTATTTTTTTTATTTTTAATTAAAAATTTTCGATTTTATACTGGAAATTTTCAAAGAAGATTCTTTATGTAATCGTGAAATGTCTGTCTTAAAGAAAGAAAAGAATAGCACAGGAATTTTATGGTATGAAGGAGAAATTTTGAAATAAAAATGGGCCAAATTGGGCCTCTGGTGTTTGTACCTCAACGCGTCACTTGCACTCATACATTCCAGTGTCCTGTACCAACCGTTAAAGTTTGTATCATGAATTTAGAATCACTCTGTATGTATTTTTAAATTCAATAATGCGTAGCGTTAAAATGTTTAAAATCAATTTATAAATGAGAACAAAAGTTTGAAGAAATGAAAGTATTTTTAAAAATCCTCCTTTTACTATTACCATTATTTTTGTCATTATATTTAAAAACGGGAAATGATTTTATAAATTGTTTGAACATGATACAGGTATTTCCTTTTACCATTGTTTCTGTAAAAACAAAAGCTAGACTAAGAGTGTGTTCAAGCTGCACGCGGGTTACACGCGCGAGCTCAGGAGACAGGAACATGGAGTGGGTAAATATCATGGATGGAATAACACGTAATGTGTTCGGGAACAGATCATGGATTTGATTAATTATGGTGCTAATTATAAAGATATTTTGTTGCAAGAGGAACGTGTGCTAGATGGCTGAATGGATAAGGCAGTGAACTCGAGACTAGGGGTTCTGGGTTCAAATCCTTCCAATCCCACATTGTAATCATAATTTTTTTTTGTTTTGTTTATTGGTTGTTTTATATTTTTCATAATGAATAAGATATTTTTGATGAAGATATATTTTTTATTTTTATTATACAGAGGCACGTGTATTTTTATTATAATAATAAAATATCTATTTAAATGTGAGAAAATGAGGTATTTCGAGATGAAAGTTTTACATCTGAACGCCTTTTAAATATTTAAAGTTTCGTTTCTAAGGGATTATATATGTATATGTATAATGATATAAACATTAAGCAAATCCAAATGAAAAAATAATATATATTGTGCAAAAATATCCTTTTGCACGTAGGATAATTCCTTGATTTTTTTTTTTTTTTTTGAATACTGTACGAGTGAATTTTTATCGAGACTAGGCTGGAAATCATATTTTACTTTGAACATTATACAAATAAAATGTAATAGTTGTAGATTATTTTAACTAAAAATATCTGTAGATATATTTTTTAAAGAGATAAAATATATAGGTCTGCTGTCTAGTTTTGTAGTGAATAAAGTATGATTAGAATGTTTATAAATTTCCTACTGAAAGTATAAGTAAGTATTTTGCTTATACTAACAGAATTTTGAATGCCATTTATTTCTCATGTTTTATGATGTATTTTGGTCTGTTATCCACACGGTATTAAAATATGCAATCATAAAATAAGAAATATATATATTAAAACCTTCTCTGAAAAACTGTCTAACTAACAGGGCAAATTCCATTGAAATCCATCCAGTATAGTAGATTACAAACAAATCTCATATGTTGATATCACAATCTTGGTTTACTAACAGCATTCTATTTAACACAGAAGTTATAAATCAACTGATAAATCATTTTTAAATAAATAAAAAGAAAATTGTTAAAAAGTTAAAATTTTTAGATCACCAGTTGAATTCTTAAATTGTATCAATCAACCTACCAAACAAAGCACAATCAATAACATATAAGCAGAAAACGCACAATCACTTGATCAAATCGCCCACACAATTTTTTTGAGCAGCTTGCGCGGAGTTTGTGTGCGGTTGGTTAACTAATTTTAAATGCTAAATGGGCTAAAGTAGATAAAGAAGGTCACGTGATGTTTTTCCCGACTATTTTAGATTTTATCTGAGTGAACATAGGCATGTAGTCCTGTTACGAAAACCATGTTTTGGAAGGATAAAGAAATATAGTCGTTGGTTTTACCTTTTTTGAACCATTAAAAATAGTGAAATAATTGAATTATGTTAAAATTCCTTTTTTCGATAAGACCTCCTCCATGACATAAACTTCTGAGCGCGCGCGCGCGGCGCGAAATGCACTTCTGAACACACTCAAAAATGCTATTTTCCTTTGTTATCAGCCACTTCCGACAGGCAATAACAAGAAGAAACATTACTGAAAATCTCTTATTTCAGTTCTTTATTTATAATGACCATGAAAGAAATAAAATGCACTATAAGAACACCTGTTAGCTATAAAGTAATAGAGATATATATTTATATAATCATAAAGAAGTTTCACTGTTGTAATTTATCACGAATCACACTCTAAATTAAAATGTCTGAAATTCAGACACTTAAGTGTCTGAAATGGAGTGTTCAATTTTCAGACATTTTAAAATGTCTGAATTTTTTCAGACACTTTTTGCGTCTGAATTTCAGACACTTCAAACGTCTGAATCGCATCCATTTTTTTTTCTAAGCATCATACGTAGCCATGTTTGACCACGTTGAATCCTGGAAAAATATTTGGCTGTGGTCCTGCCCCTCCCCCCCCCCCCCAATACAGCCTGATTTTTTTGGTGCTCTCAGTTTTGGTATACAATTTTCGTTACGTTGATAATTTAAATCTTTTACGACATTGTACAGATTATAATCAATATCTTGAACTTCAGGAGTAGAACAAGATTAAAAAACAAAAAATATTTATCTAAATATTAGATTTTTTAAAATTTATTTTGTTTTTAATCTTATTTTACTTTAAAAGTTCAAAATATTGATTATAATCAGTACAATTTCGAAACAGATTTAAAATATAAGCTTTACAAATATTGCACATCAAATTTGGGGGCACTACAGTCGTAGGGGGACGGGGCACTTCCCAGTTTGCCCTTCCTTTAATCAAGAAGTACTTTTGCAAAAAACGCAACCCTGCATTATAGTTGTCTAAATTGAGATGTCCGATATTCGGGAGTATCCGTTGTGAAGGTTAATGAACATTCTCGAATAGCGAACACCTCTATTTAACGAATACTTTTTAAATCAGCAGACATACATATTTGTATATTTTTACCTCAAAAAAGTAGACATCTCCAATTATCGGACAAATTCCGCGTTCCCGAAGTGTTCGCTATTAAGGGCTTTTAAGGTACATAGATAAATATATATATATATATTTTATAATCTTGTCCTACTCTAAAAGTTCAAAATATTTATTATACTCGGTTGAATGTGGAAAAAGATTTAAAATATCAGATGTACGAAAATTGCAAAAATCCCCCCCCCCCCAAAAAAAATGAAAATATAAAAAAATATATTGCCACATAGGCAATTTTACATATATATCACTTGATAATCACAACAGCCATTTAACTATGAATAATGAAAATAAATAAATAAATATTCTACTTTAATAACATTGGGGAAAAAATGACTTTGGTATTTTGTTAAATATATTTGCGTTTTTAAACTTGTCCTACTCTAAAAGTTCAAAACTTTCATTATAATCAGTGCAAGATTTAAGATATCAGCTTTACAAAAATTCATGCAAAATCCCCCCCTCCCCCCCCAAAAAAATGAAAATACTTATTTAAAAATTATGTTTTTAAAAAATTTATATTTCCACATGGGCAAGTTTTTATGTAGATCAGAGGGTACTCACAAAAGCTATTCAACTATCAATAAAAACAAATAAGTACATATTCTATATTAAAAACATGAGGAAAAAATAACTTATGATTTCCAAACTTCTTTCGTCTTAAATATATACAGTAACATCTGTCATTTTTGTATTTTTCGTATAAGTGCATATAAATAAAGTTACCACAATTTTAAATACGAAATCTAGTTAGAGGTTTTTACTTTTTCCCATTATAAATTTCAAATTACTTTTTTATTAAAAATAATAAAAAAATCAGTATTAGAGTTGATTGCAAATCAAATACATATGTATATTTTTACAGGCAGCTTCATATAATAGACGAGTCTCATTTACTTTATTTATCTTTTTTTAATCTGCGGTTTTATGCCAGGAAGTAAGAAAGCATTAGGTCATCTTTCAAAGTTTTTTTTTATCTTTACTTCCTTGTGGCCGTCATTTACTGCGAGATAAAAATTATTCATTGAAACTAAGAACTGACATTGAATATATAATTCGTAATAAAAAAGAACGTCATAAGTTTAAAAATATATACTTCTAGAATTAGTGGGGTTTTTTGCGAACAGATTCAAAACTGATTAAATTTCATGCAGGATTTTGTTTAGTACAATAAATAAAATCATAAAATACACTAATTTTACTACTATAAAGAAACTTACTTGAGTTGCTGCAAGAGGTAAGAAATATTCCTCGATTTGAAATTTTAAAAACTACCACAACCACAGTGAGGGAGAAAGACTTTCATCAGTTTAAAAGGTAATCCATAATACATCCGACTAGCCATATTTAAAGGATGAGATGTTTCATCCTAAAAACAGGACCCGCCAGACAAAAGTTTCTTTTTTTTTTTTGCCAGCTTCGACAGGACGAAGATGAATAACACAATATTATTGATATAAATTGATACGAGTTAACACTAAGCCCATTGCACACGCTTTGTAGAATTTCCGGGTGTAATCTTCAACCGTCGTCTACTTCGGTTCTGTGTCTATCCCGCCCTTGTATCGACGACAGCTTCTAAGAGACATTTGATGCCGAGCACACACGTCAGATGTATGTATTCAATAAATACATAATCCAAGTTAATACGAATTAAAATCACAGTACTTCACATTTCGCAAAAAACGAATTAAAATACACGCGTACATAAAAACAAACTTTGTTTGAATTACAACGTATACCACTTCGAACGAAGACATCTAAAACGCATGCGCAACTGGGAGTGCTAGTGCCCCCTGGTGGTTATTGCGTCGGAAGAATCAAAAATTAAGACACGTTTAAAGCAATGAAGTGTCTTAAAATAAGACGTTTGCGGATATTTTAGACATTATTCTCAGTTCGTTTACACCATGGTCATAGTAAGACGCTTATGTATCTTAAATTAAGACATCTATAGTGTCTTAATTTTCAGATTAAGACACTTAAGTGTCTAAAATTCTTTTTCAGTCACATATGTGTCTAAATTTAAGACGCTTCTATTTGCAGTGCAATAACTATTAGAATAAGACATCATATTTAACTAGTATGTTGTGGCCATCACAAAACTTTCTTCTATATAAATCACATCAATTACATCATTTAAATAGTACAAGAAATAACAACGATTTAGGACTAATTCATATCAAAGTATATCTGAATTTGAAGTTGGATGAAATTCGTGCATTAGTTATTGAGATACAGCTATAGCGGAAATTCTGAAAAATGTAGCATAGTAGCGCCACCTGTTGAGCGATTTACACCAAAAATAAGCAGCACTAAATGATATCAAGGTATACCTGAATCTCAAGTCTGTTGAAAATCCAAGCATTAGTTCTTGAGATAAAGCTATTGCGCAAATCGCAAAAAATGCAGCATAGTAGCGCCACCTGTTGAGCGATTTACACCAAAAATTAAACAGCACTAACTTATACGTCAATTCATGACAAGGACTAACTAAATCTGAAGTTTGATGAAAATCCGTGCAATAGTTCTTGAGATACCGCTCTTGCAGAAATCGTGAAAAATGCAGCACAGCAGCGCCACCTGTTGGGAGATTTACACCAAAAATTAAACAACACTAATTTATAACAGGGACTAACTGAATCTGATGTTTGATGAAAATTCGTGCATTTTTTCTTGAGTTAGAGCTATTGCTATAATCATGAATAATGCAGCATAGCAGCGCCACCTGTTGGGCGATTTTCACAAAAAAGTAATCAGCACCAAACTATGTCCTGCACTAACTAAATCTGAAGTTTCATAAAAATCCGTGCAGTAGTTCTTGAGATATAGCTATTCCAGAAATCGTAAAAAATGCCGCATAGCAGCGCCACCTGTTGGACGATTTGCACCAAAAACTAATCAGGTCTAGTTTATATCAAGGTCTAACAAAATATGAAGTTTTGTGAAATTCCGTGCATTAGTTCTTGAGATAGAGCGCCCACAAAATTTTTGTCACATACAGACAGACAGACGGACGGACAGACAGACAGACAGACAGACAGACAGACAGACAGACGGACAGACAGACAGACAGACAGACAGACTCACGGACAGACATTTTGTAAAAACATGTTTTTTGGAATCTCTGACCCATAAAACGTGCAAATCCGTCGAAAACTGGAATTCGAAAATTTTCATGAAACCAATACTTTCTTCTTGTAAAGATAGAAGAAAGTAAAAATGGTTTTGAAGCAAAAGAGAATTCTGTTGGTATTTGTGTTATGTCATTATAACGATACAAGTCATTAAAAATATACATTGTGAAATCCTATTAACAGAAATTCGGTAACGTGGATTAGTTCATGAAAGTGTTTAGTGTTTTGAAATATTTATAATGTTGCAGTTCATTTTTAGGGTTTCGTTCATCTGACGAAACCCTATTCGTCTCACTCCTTTGTCTGTCTGTCCGTCTGTCTGTCCTTCTGTCTGTCCGTCACAGAGGCCGTTCTCAGAAACTATACATGTTGGAGACTTGAAATTTTGGGTACTTATAGCTGAACACGTCACATGAAACGACAAATCCTAAAATTTTGAAAAAGTCTTAAATTTAAACCTTTGGACTCCCACATGTGTATTTCAAACAATTCTTTCTAAGTCAGCCCCTAATAAGTTTGGAGCCATGAAATTCCTCATACTTATAGCTGAATACCTGAGACAGCAAGACAAAACATAAAATTTTGAAAAAAGTTTTATATTTAACCCTTTGGGCTCCAACTTGTGTATTTTAAGCAATTTTTTCTAACAGAGCCCCTAATTAAGTTAGAACATGGAATTTTGAATTGTTATAGTTAAACACATGAGCCCACACAACAAATCATAAAACTTTGAAAAAAGTGTTATATTTAACCCTTTGGGTTCCAATTTGTGTATTTTCAGCAATCCTTTATAACAGAATTCCTAATCAAATTGGAGGCATGCAATTTTGTATTCTGATAGCTAAACACCTCAGATCACACGACAAATAATAAATTTCGAAAAAATTTTATGTTTAACCCTTTGAAGTCCAGCTTGTGTATTTTAAGCAATTCATTTTAACAGAGTCCCTAAGTGAATTGAGGACTTGAAATGTTGCATACTTATAGCTGAACGCCTCAGATCACACGCCAAATAATAAATTTCGAAAAAGTTTTATATTTAACCCTTTGGTCTCCAGCTTGTGTATTTTAAGCAATTCTTTCTAACTGAGCCCATAATTAAATTGGAGATTTGAAATTTTGCATACTTATAGCAGAACACCTGAGGCCAGGCGACAGATCATAAAATCTTGAAAAAGTCTTACATTTAACCCTTTGAGCTCCCACATATATATTTTAAGAAATTCTTTTTAAATGAGCCCCATAATTAAGTTGGAGACATGAAATTTTGCATACTTATAGCTGAACACTTCAGATCACACGACAAATAATAAACTTCGAAAAAAGTTTTATATTTAACCATTTTGACTCCAGCTTGTGTATTTTAAGCAATTCATTGTAACTGAGACCATATTTAAATTTGAGATTTGAAATTTTCATACTTATAGCAGAACACCTGAGGCTAGGCGACAAATTATAAAATCTTGAAAAAGTCTTACATTTAACCCTTTGAGCTCTCATATATATATTTTAAGGAATTCTTTCTAAATGAGACCCATAATTAAGTTGGAGACATGAAATTTTGCATACTGAGCAGAACACCTGAGACCACACGACAAATATTTTTTTTTCGAAAAAGTTTTATATTTAACCCTATGGACTCCGGCTTGTGTTTTTTAATCAATTCTTTCTAACTGAGCTCCTAATTAAATTGGAGACATGCAATTTTGCATACTTATAGCTCAACGCGTCAGACCATAAGACAAAATATGAATTTTTGAAAAAGTCTTATAATTAACCCTTTGGACTTCAACTTCTGTATTATAAGCAATTATTTCTAACTGAGCCCTAATTAAGCTGGGGATATGAAATTTTGCATACTTATAGCTGAACACTTGTGATCACACGGCAAATGATAAATTTTTCAAAAAGTCATATTATTGACTCCTCTGGGCTCTAACTTGTGTTTTTTAAGCATTTTTTCTAACTTAGCCGCTAATTAAGCTACAGCGAGCAAGTTTTACTTGAAGGCTTCGGGAAGGGGGGGGGGGTAAATTTTTCCCCAAATCCCTCATCTGATATATCATTTGACGACCCTTCGGCCACTCTTTCATTTTATGCACACTAGCCTTTCATATTTTATTTCCACTTGACCAGGAGGGCTTTCCTATCTTAAGTTTTATAGGTCCAATTTCCTGGACTAACATAAGTGCGAATAGGTTTTAAAACGGAGTTTTGTCGGACAGATGTTTGTTTAGAATAGAGTGCACTCCCTAGTTGCGAATTGTGGAGCTAACAGATTTTGCAAAAGAATAGCTTTTTGAAAGAAATATTAAACGAAACCCTCTGTGTGATCTATGATCACACTACCCACTTGTTTAAAACTGTTTGACTTGACCTATTTTAATTGTTAAGCATGTTTTTTTTTTTTTTTTTTTTTTCTCCACGGGCGCATATGACGACATTGCGGTGCTTAAGAAGTGCCAACGCGGCGAGAAACGCTGCCCCACGTAACCTCCATTTAAATTAAAAAGGAACATAAAGATGGTCGACACGATAAAATTTCGTGATATAGGGAATAAGTGTAAATATTTTCCGAAAGAAGATATTGTGAACATATATTTTCGTATATAATATATATTTTAAGTGCAATCATATATCTACCGTATATATATAAAATCCTAATGAAACGGTTCTCGAAGCTGGTAGAAGCGAGGTGCTGGGTTCGAACCCAAACGCGCCCGTCGGCCTAATCGTTCGGAGTTTTCGTGGTTTTCTTCGAACCTTGGATTTCCAAGCGTTAATACGGGTTAGGTTCCCTTAGAAAGACCCCAACGAAGGGCACTGCCACCCCCTGGGCCTATATCCCTCGTGCAGATAATTGGCCGTCATAAATACAACCAGTCAACCTAATGAAACGGATATTATGAAACGAATTTATGTAATGATTCTATGAAACGACTGATTAAACAACTGAATATGTTTCTCGGCGATTTCTCCTAAAATACGGAATACTTTGCGATGAAATTAACACCAAAAATCCGTATTGATTTGGGGATCTCAAAAGTGGTATTAGAAATTTTAAATTCGAATTAGTTTTTGAAATATTAATTTTTTCTAATTTTATATACTTTTCTCTAATGATGGCAACTAAAATTTTAATCATAACAGATTTTTTTTTTTCATATTTTACAAAAGGATACTATTTTAAACTAATTTGGCGACCAGTTTGGCCTCCCTTAAACGTATGCTAAGAAATGTATCATGCTACTTTTATTCATAATTCAATTTTTACTTCATTATCATTTTATTTAATGCAAACTGAACCATTCAAAATAAATTGGCTTTCACATTTTTTTTTTTTTTTTAACGAAACGAAAAGCAAAATATTAGGCACAGATGTCATATATGCACCGGGGTACCTGATTGGCGCCAAAATGGCATTATTTTGGTTGACATGGTAACCCGGCTATTGTTGTTTATTTAATAATAAAAGTTTATTTACTTTATTTTCTTTTTTTAAATTACATAAATTGTTTTGCTCAATAGTTAATTATGTTTGTGGTTATTTTCTTTTAAAAATAATAAAAAATAATTTAAAAATACGGTTCTACTTAGTTATTCCGTCGACCCATTTCGCCAAATTATATAAATCGCCAAACCACTCGCCAAATTATACACATTGACATAACTTTTATTTTAAATAACGAAAGAACAAATAAAATACTATAGCACTAATAAATATACAAATAAAACGTCGAAATAAAAATCACTCGATGACGTAAAGGCGTGTAACTTGCTTAAGTCAAGTGAAAGTGACATTTACGATCAACCATTATTGGCATTTAATCTTATAGTTTGGTGACAGATTTTTGGTCGACGGGAAAACTAAGTAGTACCAAAAATGCATATGTAACTGGTATTTGAAAACGAGGTTTTCGCCAAATTTTCGTTAAAAAAAAAAGAACCCGGTGCGTATATGACACCTGGCCAAATATTAAATGATGTAACAAACCATGACATTAAATTTCAACTTCAAAGCAATGTTTTAATTTTCCATTCGAAAAAAAAATGCTAACTTGCGAGTTGAAAAAAAGCTATTGGCGAGATTTGCACTCGGCTAGCGTAACAGTACCAAGAATTCTTTGCGACCATGGCAACTTTTATGTAGTTTTATTCGATTTTTAAAAAAAAATCAAAATGGAAAACTTTCGGCACAGATGTCATATACAGACCCATATTGGCGCAATTTTTTTCTGACGCCAATGTCATATACGCAACGGATACTTAACTGGCGCCATAGTATCGTTATTTTGCTTGGAATGGTAAGCCGGATGTTGTTGTTTATGCTCTTGATGTTTTCCCCAAATTAGCGTCGCAAAAATATCGCGCCAATATGGGGCCGTATATGATATCTCGGCCAAATTTTCATATGAAAAGCGAAGGGATCAGAGTGTATTTATTTATGCCAGTTACATGACTTGGACTATTGTAATATAGATGAAATGATGGCGATAGAATAATATTTGGCAATTTATCACCTGCACCTGACTAACAATAAAGTACCAAAATGGCACATGGAATATAAAAAGCGAAGTGGTTCGCCCGGAACTGTTAATGATAGTCACATGACTTAGGCTATTGTTATAGAAATTGTTTTAAAATACTGGGAGACAAAGAGTCTGTACACTTAATTAATTTTATTTTAGCTTCTTTTCAAATGTTTACCTGATCCTCTTTAATCAAACACGAAAACAACCATTGGATGTCTTAACAGCAACTGATTAGGCCTTAAATGTTTGCAATCAAAGGCAATTGAATGGAAACCCGTTTACAGGGACTGCATCTGCACAGCTTTTTTCAGTATAATTCAATCTTCTCTAATATTTTTTAAACCGACCAGATTAGCGTGATTTTAGGTTCTGCGGTGTCTGAACGGGGGATTGGCGAGCGTAGCTTGTAGGGGGCAGAGCCCCCTAGTATATATATATATACATTTATAAATGCACATAATATGAATTTGCTCAGGGTTGACAGAATTAAAGCGCACGTGCCTGAGGTGCTGTACTAGCTAAACTATTTGAGTATATATATATATATATGTGTGTGTGTGTGTGTGTGTGTTGGTGTGTGTGGGTGTGTGTGTATGTGTATGTATGTATTTTTTGGAATTTGCATTTTTGAGAGCGTGAGGAAGCAAATTCTGCGTTAAAAAATAAATCAGTTTGATATTAAATCGATAGGTGGTACTGTACACCATTAAATAAATAAAGAAAAGAAAATGAGAAAATTTCTGACTAGCTAAATTAAAATTGAAAAAAAAAATTATTTTTCAAGGATTCCACAGAATGCTAGCTTACAGTTTCAAACGCTCGTCCAAAAAAAACACGCTGAAGTAAAGAAGTGTTTTTATCGAAATGGTAGTGCACATGGCGTGCTTTGAATGTATTTCGTCCTCTCAAAGGATTCTGAAGAGGACTGATTTCTATGAATTGTCTAAAATAGATGATAAAAAATTTTAAACTGCATGAGAAGTTGGACTAATTCCTGTAATTACAGGGTGGTGCACAATGTAACCTGAAACCGTGGAAGCAATTCATTCAGGTACTGGAGACCAACATTTAATACCAAATTATGACTAACATTACCTACACCATAGGTGACTGTACAAAAACCCTTGCGTTATATTTTAAAACTTCATCACTTCAAAATAAGACTTTACAGGAGTTAAAACATGAGGATCCACAGCAAAAAATTAATTTTGCCAATTTGATTTCTTCCAAAAGTTATTTTGACGAATCGTGGATAGATAAGATTTTGTAGTCTGATAAAGCACATTCCTTTTTATCATTACACGTTTATGCACATAATTGTAGGATATGGGGCCAGTGACGCAGTCGTTAACAAAACAGAGGATAGCCTTTTTCTTTGAAAAGTATGCACTATAACATAATAAAAGTATTTAAAAAAATCTGAATTCTTAAGTTTAATAGATATTGTAAAAAAAGGAACACAAACCTGAAAAATTGAAGTTTTAAGAAAATGTCAATTAAGGCTGTGAAGCAGTGTTGTCATTGTATACTTTTTTTCAAATTCTGATTTTTTGTTTGGCACCACTTTTTTTAAATAGTAAAATTCGCCTTATTTAACAACATATTAATTAACGCGAATTCAATGGAAATTTTAATACTTCAGAAAAGTGGTAACAATCAAGAAATCTGAATTTAAAAAAAGTAGTAGCCCACCGTTGTGAAGTGCTTTTAGAACGAATGAAAAAATCCAACACTTTTTATATATATATAAACATGTGTAATACATCGCTGAAAAGATAATAGTTTAAACTATTTAATGATATAAAAAAGTAAAATTCGAGTTTTGGGTTGAATTTCGCCTACCCGGTCCCCTTAAAACAAGCAATTCAATATAAGAATGTTGACCAGATCTTTATTTTAAAAGTGAAATTGCAACAGTTTGTAAATATTAATTTAATGAGCACATTTACTTCAATAAAATTTAACTTTACTTGAAGATTAAATGACCATTTTAATAAAAATATTCTAATGCTGAATTCAGTATACTCCTGAAGATGAATTTTGTATTAATAATAAAAAATCTGACCAACCAGAGCCACCGGACTACCTTCGATTTTATATTTATGCACTTCATAGCTTTTCATGCATCACACAAGTTTTTATAAGTGGTTCACTTTTTTCTGGACATTTATTTGTATTCATTTATTTATATTCCACAGAAGAATTAAAACAACGATATTTTACCTTTTTTACACTTTCCAATATAGTTGAAGAATATTTAAGAGTTATTTTTGTCTGTTTGTGGGTTCGTCCGTTCATCTAACTTTCTATATGTGTGTCCATCAGTCTGTCTGTCCGCGCTCTAAAGCTCTTAAATATACAACAATTTCTACATTATTCACTTATGGTATTAAAATACGAGTATAATATGGAATATTTTCTATTGAAAACTAAATATGTAGCATTTATAGCTCGACATTTAAAATATTTTTACTTTATGGTATAAGGATATATATATTTTGTAGTGCATTTTAATGATGTTACTCTATTTCTAATGTAGTGAAATCCTATGAGTTCTAATTTTTCAACTGAGTGAAAAAGTGTCCTGTTCAGGATTTGAACCTGGACATTTGGCTTAAATTGCTACTGTTCTGCGAAATGAGCTATGATGGATGAATCTGCAGAACACAATTCACACAGTCAATCGTTTGATAAGGGTATCTGGTCAGTAAACTGAAACTGATCAACGGAATAAGTCGTAGGTAAGGGAAATCCATTGCTAGGAGTTAGGTAACAGGCGACAAACTATCATCACCGCTTGCGTTAAAAAATTTTCGTGAGTCCACTCTTTGAAAAGATTGTCCTTTCTCTTATTTTGTCGCTAAATCGACAGTTCTTGAGATGGCGAAATGAAAAAAATACTATGACTAGATCAACATCAAGATTACTTATTAATATAGTGCAAAATAATGTAATTGCTGCACAGTTGGTAAACAAGCACGCATTGAGGAAATGCGTGGACTTTTCTACAGAGACTGCAAATTTAGAGAGTAGAAGTTTATGTTATGTGATGGTAACATGATTTGTAAAGATCAATTTATGGAATATATATCTGTAATACTTGCAAAGATAGTGTTTCTGACTTCGTATAAACATTTACATTCCTTTTTGGGAAAATATGGTAAATAGTTTGGGGATTACTAATTTTAGCTTTAAAAGTATTTTCACACACACACACGCACGCACACACACACACACATATATATATATAACGTTTTCAAAGGTTTAAAAGAAAAGAAGCTTCGTGCACCAGGCGCAAAGCAGCTGTTATGTGCATAAACATAATATAGTTATACTAGGAGTCTCTGCCCCGTGCAAGCTACGCTCGCCAACCCCCGTTCTGACACTGCAGAATTTAAAATTACGCTAATCTGATCAATTAAAAAAGATTAGAGAAGATACTGAAAAAACCGGTAGTGATTTCCCTGTAAATGGGTTTCCATTCAATTCCCTTTGATTGCAAAAAATTAAGGCAGAATCAGTTGTTGTTAAGACATCCCATGGTTGTCTTCGTGTTTGATTCACAATCTGTTGCCTGTTATACCTAAAATCTGTAGCCAAACTATAAGATTAAATGCCAATAATGGTTGATCGTAAATGTTACATTCACTTGACTTTAAGGAAGTTACACGTGTTTACGCCATTAAGTGATATTTATTTCGACGTTTTGTTTGTATTTTTATCAATGTTATACTAATTTATCTCTTCATTCGTTATTTAAAATAAAACATTATGTCAATTTGTATAATTTAGCGAGTGGTTTGGTAATTTATATAATTTGGCGAAATTGGTCAACGGGAGAAGTAGTACCATTAAAATATTGCTTTGAAGCTGAAATTAAATGTTATGATCTGTTGTATTGTCATATACGCACCGGGTATGGCGTGCAATTTTTTTTTTTTTTTTTTTTTTTTTTTTTACGACAATTTGGCGAAAGCCTCGTTTTCGAATACCAGTTACATATGTATTTTTAAATTATTTTCTGTTATTTTTAAAATGAAATAACAATAAATTAAAAAAAAATGTTTACTTAATAACTATAGAACAAAACAATTTATAACATTTTTTGTAAATAAAAAGAAAATAAATTCAAATAAACATTTATTAATAAATAAGCAAAAATAGCCGGGTTACCATGTCAGGCACAATAACGCCCTTTTGGCACCAATTAGGTACAGCGTTGCGTATGCTGTATCTGTGCCTAATATTTTTCTTTTCATTTCGTTAAATAAAAAAAAAAAAAGAAAGAAGTGAAAGCCATTTATTTTAAAGTTTTCAGTTTTAAATGAATGTTTTATATTAAATTAAATGATAATGAAATACAAATTGAATTATGAATAAATGTAACATGATACGTTTCTTAGCATACATTTAAGGGAGGCCAAACTGGTCGCCAAATTAGTTTAAAATAATAACCTTTTCTAAAATATGAAAAAAAAATATATGTTATCATTAAAATTTGAGTTACCATCATTAGGGAAAAGTATATAAAATTAGGAAAAAAATAATATTTCGAAAACTAATTCGAATTTAGAAATTCTAATACCAGTTTTGAGATCTACTGATCTATACGGATTTTTGGTGTTAATTTCATTGCAAAGTATTCCGTATTTTAGGAGAAATTGCCGTGAAACATAATCAGTTGTTTAATCAGTCGTTTAATAGAATCGTTTCATAAATTCTTTACATATCAGTCGTTTCATGATATCCATTTCATAAATTAGTTTCATTAGGATTTTATATATATAGGATATATATTTATATATATATATAAATTTCTTAACTGTAGCAAGTAGATTTAACTGATTAAATCAACAAATTAAAACACACATATATATATAGGCCTTGTATTGTTCGATTAAGTTTAAATATGAATCTTACAGATGTCAAAATTCCACTTCTATTATAAAAAAAAAATTCGTAAATTTCAATTATTATAGACATTTTTTCAATTGCGTTTCGAAAATGATTGATAAAAATTTTCGTTCCGAAAAACAAGTCCGAGCTGGGTTTGATCCCGGGTAGAAAAAACTCAAATCCAGCATGCTACCGAACATGCAACGGAACTGCTTACCAAAGAAGGAAATTTATACGATTATAAATTATAGCTTAAACTTTGCGACTTTTTTCTCAAGACTCCCTGGGAGTTGCGCTTTGTGGCGGTCATATAGTCAGATACTAACTATACTCTATCGAAACACAAATGTTCATCGTATTCGGTGAGACCAACCTCGGACTTTCTCCTTGTAAGATATTATCCGCCGTACCTGTCTGTGGACTGTTTAACCAGCAGCACGTGTAGAAAAATATGCCTAGTATTTGGATTTCAAATAAGACTGCATATTCATTCTAAAACATTAATCTAACTGGGGATTCTATGATAGCTTGGTTAATTTAAATGAAAAAAGAAATTAATCAATTATCTAGAACATTCTTGTTGGACATAAGAAGATCCCCCCCCCCCTTTTAAAGGATTATAAACTAGTAAATCTGCAGATCAGGAGCCTCAACGTCAGCTTTGCAAGTCATTGTTTTTAAACTCACTTTGGTAATATTCAGTTTCCTGCAAACCGCAATTTAAAGTTTTCAACTTATGTAATTATTTATAACAATAAAAAATACGAAGTTTTCAGACATTAGAAGCATTAAATTAAAAACGTTATGGAAGGATATTTCGAAATTTTCATGAGCTGTTAATTCTGGTATATTTTTTAAATAATAAAGTAGATTTCTTTAGGGGGGCGGAGCCCCCCTGAACCTACCATGGTCTTATTAATTTACATACGTAACTTTTTATTGATTGCGCTAATGGTTAGCGCAAATCTTAGATTTCTTTTTACACTTCCGAGCCTTATTTTTCAATACTGGTAACACAGAAAATGATTTACATTGATGCAATTATATTAAACGTTTAGGTTTTATGAATGAAAATGTAATTTCCTTTAAAAATAAAATAATTTTCATTCATATTTTCTGAAATGAGGCGGCATTAAGAAGTAACCCCCGTCAAAAAAAACATTTTTTCAGGCAATCTAGTTAATGCTTGGTTTTTAAGGATGAAAATATTTATTTCCCGATACATTGACGTCATTTTCGACAGCGATAATTTTTCGGTGCATAATTTTGATATTTACTATATATTTGCTTTTCAAAAGTTTTTTTTTTTTTTTTTCTCATTGGAATTTTCGATTAAGAATTAACATTTCTGTTAGCTGTGTGCAGACGACAAACCATGTGATATTAGTAACATTTTTTTTAAAAATAAGAATTAATATCATAACACAAGCCCCTTTTATTTCAACCTCAAAGCGTATTCGTTTTATTTTTGATATATGAGATCAAATTCACCTTCTTTTCGTATTTTCACTTTATTTCTAATATGAAGGCGTATTCATGTCTATTTTTTATTTCATTTTCCTCTCGCACATAAAAATCTTTCAAATCAAAATTAACTGTTTAGGATAAATTTTTATTCCGGGATTGAATTTTCGTGGCAACGGCAAGAAAAAAAAAAAGATTGTTAAATTTCATAGCAAATGTCGATTTATTTATTCCTTATGAAAATAATGAACTTTTTAATTTAAAAGAAAAATATTTGAACAAAATAAATAGAACATAGTCTTTCTTTATTTCTGTGGTAAATTCCATCTATATGCAAAGACACAAAGGCATTAATTCGTCCCTTTTGACTTTGATTTAACTTCAAACAATTACAAATACTTTCACATTTACGATATTTTTACTTTCTTCTATCTTTACAAGAAGAAAGTATTGGATTCATGAAAATTTTCGAATTCCGGTTTTCGACGGATTTACACGTTTTAGGGGTCAGAGAACCCGAAAAACATGTTTTTACAAAATGTCTGTCTGTGAATCTGTCTGTCTGCCTGTCTGTCTGTCTGTCTGTGTGTCTGTGTGTGTGACACAAATTTTGTGGGCGCTCTATCTCAAGAACTAATGCACGAAATTTAATAGAAATTCATATTGAGTTAGTCCCTGATACAAATTGATGCTGATTAGTTTTTGGTGAAAATCGCTCAACAGGTGGCGCTGCTATGCTGCATTTTTTATGATTTCCGCAATGGCTCTATCTCAAAAACTAATGCACGGATTTTCATCAAACTTCAGATTTAGTTAATCCTTGATATGACTTGATGCGGATTACGTGTTGGTGTAAATCACTCAAGAGGTGGCGCTGCTGTGCAGCATTTCTCACGATTCCCGCAATAGCTCTATCTCAAAAACTAATGCACGAATTTTCATCTAACTTCATATTTAGTTAGATGTTAACACAAGTTGTTGCTGATTAGGTTTTCGTGTTAATCGTCCAATAGGTGGCGCTGCTATGCTTGCGTTTTCCTGATTTTCGCAATAGCTCTATATCAAAAACTTATGCACGGATTTTCCCCAAATTTCAGTTAGAATTTGACGTAAGTGGTTGCTTGGTAGTTTTGTTTAACATAGGTTTTGTTGTAAAGTACCCAATAGGTGGCGCTGCTAATTTGAATTTTGCTGGATTTACACGACTTCGGAGATAGTCATATCTCAAGAACTAATGCACGGAATTTCATATCTATAGAAAACTCATGATGGGCATAGATTGCCGTTTAATTTTGGTAGTGTGATAGCGAATTTTCAAGTATTAACATGCATGAGATAGAAGAAAGTTTTGGGATTGGTATATCCGACTAGTTAGGTGTAGTTCGCTGCTAGATAACAGTTAAAAGATAATAAAAACAATTAATTATGTGCTTAAAACGAAAATTAAAAAAAAATATTTTATATTATTGAAACACATATATAAAATCCCTCCATAAAAGTTATACACCGAATTTAAAAACTCTGACAAATGTATACACAAAATTTCAAACTAATATGAATAATGTATGGTTCTAATTAGGAAATTTCACCATCCTTAATTTAGCATTTAAATCCTTCAATCATATGAGCCATTTCTTTTCAACAAATAAAAATGGAAAAATCGTCTGAATTGCTGTAGGAAAGCATTAAGTCGCAAAATAAAAAGTTCTGTATATTCCGAACGAAGGAACCAAATTTAACCAAAAACTATACAGCTAAATCCGGGGATTTCACCAACATGCATCCTTAATTTTAAGATAATCGGATGCTTTTTACGGCAGTTATCGCGGAACAGACAGACAGACTAACGGAAACCAAAACTTTTCGTGTCTCCACAGTAAGCCTTCACTGACGTTTCGGCAATTAAAATAAAAGAATAATAGAAAAAGATTAATTGGCTATAAATATAATATTTTATCTTGTTCCGCTAATATTTTTAATATGCTATATTATTTTTAGAACAAATTTTATTTTAACAAATATGCGTATTAATATTATTTATGTTTTAATGAGTTTCCATTTAAGAATTATACTTTATGTCTAAGATTTAAAATTAAAATTAATCTATATTTACGCTATTGTTTTTAGTTTTTTTTTTTTTTTTTTTTTCATTTTCACTCTATCTATATAAAATACAGTTGTACAGTTTTATTTTTGTTGCTCAGTGAGCTGTTCTTTTTTACGCAGTTTATTTGCTTATAAAAATAAACTTTAATAATATTTATTTATTTATATTTTGTGAGAAATAAATAATGGTTTCATTTTTTTAAAGAAATTTTTACTATTGTAACAGCCAGAAATATTGATTTTATTGTCACTTCTGACAATATTGAACAGACTTTAATGAACGCGTCAGAAACGTTTCGTAGAAAATAAGGTAAGCTTTTTGTGAAATATCAGTAATATTTTGTTTTTAACAGAAACATTCCTGGTATTTAGCAGGAAGCTTACTGGCATTTCTGTGAAAAATTTTTAAAGTTATACAGTAAAGTTCCAGTCATTTTCAAGAAATGTTTCTTGGAAATAATGGGCAACTCAGCTGCCCATTTTTTCCTAGGAACATGTCTGGATTTTTCTTTTTACATTGCATTTATTTCACTAAGAAATGTTTGTAGAGTATAGATAAAATGTTATACAAGGTCACGCGAAGAATTGGATACATGACCCTCTATAAATTATAATTTATGTAGTTTTAAGACTGTTTTAGTTTGAATTAAATTTTAGCTAATTATTGGCGTGTAATAAAGGTACTAAGTTAATTACAGGGTTGTACAAAACTATTCAAGTATGTTTCCATCTATTAACACAAATTGATAAAATAGAAATTTCAAAAACTAGATTTCCTCATTATGTAGTATATATATATCAACCTACAGATCAATTGCAGGGCTGTTCAAAAGAATTTGAATACATATTTGGCTATGGACAGTAAATGCTGGAATTAGTTTTTCAACAGTTTTATGCGTTTTCTAAAATGTTTACTTAGTTCTCTTATATACCCTATTTCCCTAAATAACGAAGTTTTGTTAAAGCATTCAAGAAGGGTTAAAAAGTGTTTCATAATCTATCCTTAACGCATGATTTTTCTTACTTGTTTAAGAATTGCAGCCGATAACATATTGAATGAGTATTGAATGAGTAACATATTGAATGTAATAAGTTTATCGTAATATCTGTTTGTGTCTACTTTTATTCGTATATATGTCCCAAATAAAACAAGTTGAAAATTGTAAGTCAAAAGTGGCAAATAAGGTACGTTCGTACTATAAATAATTTTGTAAATATTCAGATCTTGGTGCAATAGATGCTGCAAAATTTATTGCGATTATATTTATTAATTTCAGAAATATGGAAATAATATGACTTATCTTAAATATGACGTAGTCACCGTGTCAATCTAGAATCATTACCTATATTCATCCCCAAAATAGCGGTCACAAACATAAAATCTGGAAAAATTGAAGTCTGTTTATTATGGAAAGTGACCACCGTGCACTGCTATACAAGCCTCAAAATGAGCTCTCATACTGTTTATGAGGATGTCAATAAATGTTTGTGGCAGCCCATTCTTCCAAAAGCGCGGCTTTTAACTCCTGGCGGTCCTGGGAGGGCTTACGCTGCGCAGTGGCTCTTCCTAGACCAATCCAAACATGTTCAATAGGATTGAGCTCCGGAGACCTCATGGCCAATTAATACGGGGAATAACTGCTTCTTCAAAAAAATCATCAACAATAAGTGCTCTGTGTGGCTTCACATTATCGTCTATAAACATGAAGTCCGGGGATACAGCACACTGGAACAACGCTATATAGGCTTCAAGGACCTTATCCCTTTAGCGATGTGCGTTGGCAGTACCCGCATCTAAGATTTGCAGTGGTGTACGACGGCCTAACTTTATGTCACCCCGGCAAGGATTCATTTGCCTGGGTGCTGTAAGCCTGGACTTCATGTTTATGGACGATAATGCAAAGCCACACAGAGTTCACATTGTTGATGATTTTATTCAAGAAGAGGATATTCGCCGTATGAATTGGCCCTCGAAGTCTCCGGATTTCAATCATTTTGAACATGTTTCGTATGATCTAGGAAGAGACATGGCAGAGCGTAACCCTCCTCCAAAAACACGCCAGGAGATAAAAGCCACGCTTTTGGTAGAATAGGCTTTGTTGCCGCAAACATTTATTAACACTCTCATAAACAGTATAAAAGATCGTTGTGAGGCTTGTATAGCAGTGCACGGTGGTCACACTCTATGTTAGACAGGGTTTTTTCCGCGATAAATAGTTTATTTCTGGTTAATTATTTAACACTTTTTGATATACCCTAAATCTTTATTCACAATTAAAATCTTTTCCATATTGTTATATTGCTCCATTCTTTCACACATTGTAATATACCTCTATGCCAAATTTAGGGGCAACATAGTGAATAGTTCATCATTTTCCACAGATTTTATATTTGCGACCTTAATTTTGGACATGAGTGTATCATGGGATATCATTGAATTTATTACGTATGATGGGATTTAATAGAATGAAGAAAAATTTTATTAATATATTTTTAAGTTTTGATCCAATTTTCACAAAATTTGAGGTAACACGATAAATTCTGCAAAGATTATATAGTATATTAAATTTCAAATCATTCAGTTCAGTAGTTTTTTGCTGTTATATGCGGACAGACGAAAAAACAGACAGACAGATGTACCAGGCGACGGCTGTTGATGGTACGTATTTATATAATTACGAACGCACCTAAACATTCCGAAACTTGTAAAATCATATAAAGGATTCGAATTACGTTTAATTTTTATACAGATATTTCATTCATTCCTACGTCCGTTTAAGGTTTTCCCGTACATTTAGACGTCACATGAAGATTACTTTTACGTATGTACTTTCGATACATGTATATAAGATTACGCACCGTTACTTACGTATTTCAGATCTAATATCTTAAATCAATCTGAAATCAATATCATGCTGAAAATTCAGGTGACTGATGTTTCTTATTGCGCAACTACAAGTTATATTTTTTTAACTACGGAGTTTATTAAAATATTATAAAAATGAGATTAAAACCATTTAAAAGGAACCATAAAATAATTAAATACTTCTTTGTAATTAAAACAAATATATTTGCTTAACTATACAGTGGAGTCTCTATATAACGATATCCATAGTTCCAGTAAAAAATTCTTTATATAGAGAAATTCGTTATATACAGAATGAGTAAAAATTCCTATTTAATGTGTAAATTTTGAATAAGAATTAATTTTGAGGTGTTTAATTAAGGATTTCAAATATTTAACTATAAATATTAACCTAATATTGTATTTCTTAATTATTTAAACAGTTTCAAAAAAGGGAAGAGACATTTATTTGAAAGCATCAAAAAAGCCACCTAAGGAAAATTGATATTAATTTTAGACGAAGAAATCTGTAATTTTTCGCTGTTTTGATTTCAAAATAGTTAACACTCTCGAAAAAATGTTCACACTTTAGCAAAGAATGAAAAATTGTATCGGGAACATTTTCCTCCATTTGAGTCCTCTCCTTATAAGATCAAATGAACTCATCATTTCACTGCGTGATGTTTTTTCTCTTGTTGTACGTTTTCGTTTTCATGCTCTCACTATCACTCTCATTATCACTCTCACTATCATTTTTCATAATGCTGCTTAAAATACCACTATCAGTAGGATACTGCGCAATAGTGAGATTGTCATTCACTTCCAAAAAATCAGAGGGACTAACATTTTCTTCGACATTTCCACGGTTTTTAATTAATTTCCATTTCTTTTTTATGTCTGCTAAAGCCACATCTTCTTCATCCTCAGAATCCGCATTATTTTCCAGTTTAGAAAAGCCGGTCTTTTTGAAGCAATTGTAAATTGTTTTTTCAGTTACATCAAATCCTCAAACTTTATAAATTTCCGGAATACACTTTTTAAGACTAATGTTGTCTTGTGTGGAATCATTTTTTTCAGTAGCTATGATCAGTTCTTTGAGAACTCTTTTTTTATAATGCACCATTAGATTTTTTATTATTCCCAAGCCAATGGGCTGCAGTTTTGATGTGAAATTGGGTGGTAAGGAAATAACTTCAACATTTTGCAGTTTTTCTCCACAATTTTGAGAATGAGCTGGACAATTATCAATAAGCAAATCAATTTTTTGGCGTTGTTTTCCCATTTGATTGTCGAGTGCTTTTAACCATTTGTCAAAAATATCATTGGTCATCCAGGACTTTTTATTAAAATCATAGTCCACTTCTAAGGACATTACGCCTTTAAAATACCAAGGAAATTGAATTTTCTCAATGACAAGCATTTTTAATTTTTATTTCCCCGTCATGATAGTACATAACCTGAATAGTAATGCTTTGTTTGCTTAGTTTACCGCCAAAACATTTATCTCCTTTAAACGCCAGAGTCTTGTTTGGGAGACACTTTAAAAGCGTTTCTTCAGCATTAAATATGTTCTCAGGAGCGAATTCTCTTAGAATTTTTGCTACTTTAGGATTCCAGTTCTCACGTGCTGTCACCGGAGCATCCGCACTTTCCCCGCAGATAGTTTTCTGGGATAACCCATGTCTCTCCTTGAACTTTTGTAGCCAACAAATGCTGGCTTGGAAGACAGAGTGCCCAAGAGATGAAGAATATTCTAGAGCCTTTTCTAAAATCATTTTGATACCGAAAGTGGTAGATTCCGGCCACTTACCCCTTTAATCCCCTTAAACATTGCTTCGTCTAAATCCTCATATTCGCAAGTCCTCCTTCTTTTTTGCGCCGAACCAAGATCCGAATTCTGCTCGGTGATTGACTCTCTAATTTTTATGATTGTTGGCAACTATTTGCCGGAATCCCAAACTTTTTTGTCACATCTTTTCTTTTCAATCTTTTATCGATTTCTTCCAAAATCTTCACTTTATCACAGAAAGTTATGCAGTTTCTAGGAGACATTTTTTGCAGAAGCTGTAAAAAAACGCACTCAAACAGATTAAGTTTTGCGAATCTATCACACTAAACAATAAACATCTACTCTAACTGTAACAGTTGAGAGCATTAGTTTGGATAGATGAAAACGTGCTCTAAATGGCGACAGTGATCTGCTCTCGCGGCTGCAGCTGTCGAGGGAGATTTTCCATTCTACCAATAGTGTGCTTTTACCTTCTTTCCCCCCCCCCCGCTTTTTTGTGAAGCTCATCGGGTAACGTGTCATATCAGTAGATATCGGGAGCTTTCTTGCAGTGAATAAAACGAATATCTACTCATTGTGCTTGATTAAAAGAGAGTTTATTTTTCTAATTTAACCTTCTGAATGATCTTCTATCTCATTCGCCTTAAATTTCAATTACCCCTCTGATTCCACTCTTATATGGGTAAAAATTCAGTTGACACTGTTTTAAGAAGGACATTGGAATTTGTTAGAAGGGGGGAGGGGGGAGATGGATTCGTTGGATATAAAAAAAAGAAGATTCAAGGTAGAAAAGTAAGATAAAAACTCAGCACGGAACGATAAATCAGGAATCATTGGTGGAAAATTGATTCCATGTGATTTGGAAGCTTTTTTAAGACTGAATAAATAAAGAATATTTTATGAAAAAATTCATTATATGGAGATGCATATTTCGCTATATGGAGACAGTTTTTCATGAGATCATGGGAGAAGGGGACCGTTCCAACTAAATATTAGTTATACAGAGATATTCGATGTATGGAGTTCCGTTTTAGAGAGACTCGACTGTATTTACTTCAAAATGTGAAATATAACTAAAGGGAATTTATAAAAAAAAATACAAAATATATACAAATTTCTCAAAAAATATTAAAATGATTCTACAGTTTTCAGGTTATTGAAAAATATAATTTAAAAATATTATAATGTATTACACCCGATTTTATTTTATTCTGCATGGGTTATATCGTACAAATAATTCCACAATTATTTTACGAAGAAATTTCAAAAAATGGAATTTAACAGATTTTTACTTTCTTCTACCTTTACGAGAAGAAAGTATGGGTTTCGTGAAAATTTTCGATGGATTTATAGGTTTTAGAAGCTCCTGAACACGATTTGGTGGTATTTAGAAAATGTCTGTCTGTCACATTGTCACTCTGTGAGTCTGTATGTGACAAAATATTTTGTGGGCGCGCTATCTCAAGAACTAAAGCACGGAATTTCACAAAACTTTATATTCTGTTAGACCTTTATATAAACTGGTCCTGATTAGTTTTTGGTGAAATTCGCCCAACAAGTGGCGCTGCCATGCCGCATTGTTCACGATTTCTGCAATAGCTGTATCTCAAGAACTAATGCATGTATTTTCAACAAGCTTGATATTCAGTTAGTCCATGATATAATGTAGTCTTAATTAGTTTTTGGTGTAAATCACCCAACAGGTGGCGCTGCTATGCAGAATTGTTTACGATTTCCGTAATAGCTCTATCTCAAAAACTATTATACGGATTTTCATCAAACTTCAGATTCAGTTAGAAGTTGACATAAGACGTTCATGATTAAACTTTTGTGTAAATCACCTAACCGGTGAAACTGCTAATGCTGCATTTTTCAGGAAGTATTAACATGTATAGAAGAAAGTTTTGGGATTGCCACTCCGACTAGTTTGAGATATATACATATTTGCATTAATATGCAATGAGGGGTTTAAAATTGTTACGAAAAATTATCTTTTTAATGTCACATTACGTCCTGTTTTAATATATAAAGTGGAGCATCGATTATACGAACCTCGATTAATTACTCTACCCGAGATATTTTCAAAACAAATAAATATAAACGGTGCAGCAGCATTTAACCTACCAAAACTATCGCTCGAGTTACTTTCTGGAAATAAAAAATAAACATCTAAGTAAAACATAAAAATAATGTGCATAATATTAAAGAATACATGAAAAATTGAATGGTGTCGTTTCATAGACAGTGCAGTCTTAGAATATTTTTATTTACTTGTTTTGAAGCTGACTCGTGTAGAGTCGAAACATGTAAACAGTTGAGTAAACCTATTTAACTGTTTTTAAAATTATATTTTACGCTTTTTAGAAATTAAAATTTGTATATTATTAAAAGGTATTAATTAGTTATATATCCTTATTAGGTATCCAAAAGATTTAATTCGTAATATCTATTTCTAGAAACAATTTTCTATTTCAGCTAATAAAAGGTTTTGTATACTCCTAATTTAAAATGATTGAAACAAATCCGTTAGCAAACTTGAATATATTTTTTTCGACATAAACAAATGTTCTAAGGTTTAAATATTTTTACAATAATATTTTATTTTATTTTGCTCTGTGTTTTTTTATTCAATATTTTGAATCAATGTCTTATAGACTAGTTAATAAAACCTACATTTTAAATAGAAAGAGATAAATAATTGTTAAAATTAACTTCCCCTCCCCATAAGGAAAATTATAGATTATCATATTGTAGCAAAATACATGTTTACTTGCAAAAATAAAGATTGGCACTCATAAGTTAAAACATAATTTAGAACATTAGTCCACCTAAACTGAATGATTTTAAAAAGGATTTTAGGCATCGTACATATATAATCAATAATAGATAAATGCTATAATCGATAAACATAAATACTTTATAATACACACAATATCTATTACTTCCATTGTATTCTTCCAAAAGTCATAAACTCTACAGAGAACGTTTGATAAAAAGAGTATTAAAGGTATAGTGATGAAGCTAGTGTTAAAATAAACTTAATTTAACTTCACTATTGAAAAAATACATATGGCCTTCTATAAAATGGAAGAAAAGTATTTGACAGATCATTGATTCAAATATTCTGAAAACTATGATGGAATTTGATTGAATTTTTTTGTAAGTAAATGTCAAAGATACTTTGATATATATTGAAAAGAAATGGACACATGTGGTTTATTTTAAAAAACCACATAAGATCAGATATTGATGAGAAATCTACTGCATTACCAATTGAAAAATTATTTTTATTACATTATCATAGAAAAGGATTTTTACAAAGACGTTCTAAAAAAATATTTTTTTTTCATTTTCTATATTAATTTTTTTTTCATAACGACACATTTTATAAAATGTATTTTTCTGTATAATTACTTATTTTTATTTTCCAAATGCTTTTTAGCAATTACAGAGTAAGAAAATGTGGTCTTGGTGTTATAGCATTTCATAAAATTTATTACCACACTTCAGAAGATACTTCAAATATTCAAAGGGGTTACATATTCAAAGGGGTTACACATTACAAGATACATTAGAAGATACATTACAAGATATTATTTAAAACATATTATTTAACGTTATTCTAAAGTAGGGATGCACAATCTTTTTAAGGGAACGGCCAGTTACAAAAATTTCTGGGTTGTCGAGGGCCACATGAGTAACACGGAGAGAATTCTATTTCGGAGAGGTGATCTGTGGCCTATAATCAGATAAAAAATATTATTTCAGAGGAGGGGGTGGGAGTTTTACCCCTCTAGGTTCCCCTACCAAGTCAACATATTCAATTCAGTTGGCAAGGGTATATCAACAGTTTACGTTTGTATATATAACATAGAGATATAGCAAGGATTATTTAGGAGGAGTGATAATATCCTTTGACTTTGTTTTCGGGAGTAAATTTTGTTCTATTAAAAGTGCTAAAAAACAAACATAGGCATGAAAGTGGCTAGTGCCAAAAAAATGGGAATTTTATGAACGAAGGGGGGAAGAGGAGCCGATGAACGAAATTTGCGATTTTTTTCGTGCCTGATCAACGAAATTCGCGGTGTTTCCATGACCGAACAATGGAAGTTGCGATTTTTCCACGCCTGATCGACAAAATTCACGATTTTTCCGATGATCTTTCGTACCTGATCGACGAAATTCGCTATTTTTCGGAGCTCACGACAAAACCCGAGATTTTTTTCGTGCCCGATCGACGAAAATTGCGATTTTTCAGCGTCCAATCAACGAAATTCACGATTCTTAACTGACTGACGAAATGTGCCATTTTTCCCGCAGCAAAATGACGAAAGTCGCGATTTTTTATCACGATAAACTGACGGAACTCGCAATTTTTCCGCAGCCGATCAACAAAATTCTTAATTTTTAAGCGCATCTGCGAAAATGTTCCTTAATTTGCCGTTCCTTATCAACGAAATTTGCGATTTTTTCGCCCCGACCAACAAAATTCTCTATTTTCGGGGCCATATCAAAAACACTCGAGATTTTTACGTGCACGATCGACGAAATTTGCTATTTTGCTGCGCCCGATCAACGACATTCGCGATTCTAAACTATCTCTAACGAAATTTACAATTTTTTCCCGCGGAAAATTAACGAATCTCGCGATTTTCCGCAGCCTGCAAACGAAATTTTCGTATTTTCCGCTCCTCAGCGAGAAAATTCGCGATCTTTCCGTGCCGGATGAACGAAATTTGCTACTCTTCGGCCTCTGATCGACAAAATTTGCGATTTTTTTGTTTCGACCAATGAAATTTGCGATTTTTCCTTGTCTGATCGACGCAATTTGCGATTTTTCAGCGCCCAATCAACAAAATTAGTGATTTATCCGCGCCCAATCAACGAAATTGGCGATTCTTAACTGACCCTAACGAAATCATTTTTCCTGCGGCAAGTTGACGAAATTCACGGTAACCATACGAAATACGCGATTTTTCCACAGCCGATCAACGAAATTTGAGATTTTTCCGCTCCTAATGGACAAAATTCACAATTTCTCCGCAATCGACGAAATTTCGTGATTCTCAACTGGCTGACGAAATTTGCATTTTTTTTTCCACGGCAAATTGACGAAATTGTTTTTTTCTCACGAAACTCTCGATTTTTCGGCAGTCGATCAACAAAAGTTGCAATTTTTCTGCGCATCAACAACAAAATTTGAAAATTTTCCGCGCATCATCAACAAACTTTCGATTTTCTCGTGCCCAGTCAGCGAAATTTGCGATTTTACCGCTCCTGATCGACAAAATCCGCGATTTTTCCGTGCCTGACCAACGAAATTCGCGCGGTTTTTCCGTACCCAACCAACGAAATTCGCGTGTTTTTTCAAGCCCAACCAACGGAATTCGCGCGGTCTTCCCATGCTTGATCGACGAAATCTGCGATTTGTCCGCGCCTGATCAACAAAAAATTCGCGATTTTTTAGTGCCCGATCAACCAAATTCGCAATTCTTCCGAGCCTCATTGACAAAATTCTCTACTTTTCCGCACTCGATCAGCGAAATTCGCGATTTTTAACTGACTGAATTTTTAATTTTTCCCGCTGCAAACTGACGAAATTCATGATTTTTTCTTGCGACCTATGGACAAAAATTGCAATTTTTTCCAGTTAGAAATTGACGAATTCCGCTGGCCACACGTTAGCCCTTCGCGGGCCACAGGTTGTGCATCCCTATTCTAAAGGGTGTACTACAAACTGCAATAATTCATGTGCGATCTACATTTCTTTAATCATATAATTACTGTTTTAAATATAGATGTATACTGCTAAATTTTATAATTCTATTATTATTACCTGTTTTATTCGTTATAATATTAAACTTACAAAAATATCATGCATTATTTGAAAATGTGTGCATATCATGGACCTCTAAAATAAAAAAGCTAACCGTTTCTCAGGCAGTTAAAGTATTCTTTCCTTTTAATTTTAATCCCCAAATGCCGAACTTCTGCCATAACCTTTAGATAAAATTTAGCTTTTATAATAAAAATGTTAAAAAGAATTATCATTTTTTTCGGTGTATAAGGTGTATTTTTGAAGTAAGGAAATTTATCGAAATTTCGAAGAATGATAAACGATATAAAAACGATAGATTAATAATAAAGAGAAAAGCCATGGTCATCAGAACAAAGATTTTCAGATAAACGAAAAGAAGAATTTTTTACAAATATATAAATTTTCTAGGTTATGTTACATGAAAGGCGACAGTTATAATATTTTATAGTAATCTTTATTTTACTGTTTGGTGTATGTCAATTGGTGAATACTTTCTAAAGTAGAAGATATGCTTTAAACGGGGAACATACCTAAAATAAGTAAAATGAGGTACTGAAGTTAAGGTGCGCGTTATATGGCGAATAATAATAAATATGACTTTATCTAGGAAAACGCAGTCTTAAAGTTTTAGCGCACATTATACGCAGGAAAAGGTATACGCCGGATTATACGTTAATTGCTTTCAAATGAATTTATTCTTAAATTGTAGTGACATTCAATCAATTCAGCATTATAGGGAGAGAATTAACGTGACTTAAAAAGACTTAAAATACCAAATATTATAGGATATTTTCATTTACTGACAGCAAATGTAAACTTCTTTGAGATATTTAAACTTAGTAGAGAAAGGGAATCACGTAGAATAGCAAAGGTAAATAAGTTAATAATCTCTTACATAAAGGAGCATATCATTTGATGCTTGATGCTATGGATTAACAAAAAATATTTTATAATTATCATCGCACTAAAGAAATTCATATAATTAGATATATATTTCTCAATGAAAAACATCATACGTATTTCAGGTTCTATCTTCTCCACTTGATTTATTCAAAGAAAATAGTTTCATAAGTTGCTCTAAATAATTATTAATTGTCATTTTAATTAAAAAAATATTTAAAAAAATCATTTAAAAATTTGCTCTAAAAAATATTAATTGTCATTTTAATTCTAAAAATTATTCGGAGAATACATATTTCATGTAATATAACTTTATTTATCTGAATTTACTTAATTTAAATAAATATATTGATTCATGAATTTAAATCATCATAAACACACACGAATTAAGTACGAAATTTAAATATTTACGACAAAAAAAGAAATAACGGTTTCCCATACTTGCATTTCTGTATATATGTAACGTCTAATATGTATCGGTAATATAAATTTAAGATTCTTACAGTTAATACTTCCATTGCCTTACGAAAACTTTCATATATTTGGAGATATGATCCTCAAGAAACTAAATAACTCTCTAAAATCTTTTTAAGCTTCTCATTTTTCTAAGGTGAATAAAAATATAAACAAACAAAATGTTTTTTGATAAATATAGAAAGGCAGAAACTTCGAATTCTTCTCGCAATATTTATTTAAAGAAGTTTAAAGTCGCACTAAGAAACTTTCTCCGAAATAAACGTTTTTGTTTCGTTCTTTTTTGTTGATATTTTATCTCATTCAGTATTTTATGAAATATTACTCGAGGGTGCATTTTTGAAATCAAACACACAAGAGATAACAGTAAACAGAATAATGTATTATATATTATTGCGTATTTAATGAAAACACTTTATAGTTAATCTCTCTCTCTCTCTCTCTCTCGCTATATATATATATATATATATATATAGTAAATGTCCTTCTTATCATTCAACAATAACTAATAGTTGATAGATCCAACTGGAAAAATGTTTAAAATGTTACTCTCCTTAATTTCAAAATCCATTTACAACAATATAGTTATTTTTGAAAATTTACAAATGATAAAATTTATACTATCCCAAATCTAATACGTTATGTTTATGAAAATCTTTGCATGCTTGAACATAACAGTAGAGCGCCAATTATCGGAACTCTAATTTACCGAACTTCCATTTATTGAACAGCCTATTTCTCTAAATTTTTTTTTTTTTTATGATGATGAGATTGTGGATGAGATTTAAGATGAAAAAGAAATTGAAGAAATGAAAACGAATGCTCTGAAAATTATCCATATACATCACATAACGAAGCCTTTGAATGTTTGGAAAAAGCTATGAAATGGCTCGAACGGCAGAAGAACTCAGATCCTATTCAACTAATGTATTTAAGAAGAATTCGAGACATGGCAGCATTGGAAATAACGTCCTCTTTGAAGCAAGGAACAATCGAAAGCTTTTTTGCTTAAATTATAATCTCTGGCTTTCTGAAAGTGATAAAAAAAGAAAAAGAAAATATTATATGATAACAAAGTAAACAAAAAAGTTTTAAACGCGCTAGCACTAACTGGTGCTGCCAGTCCTAAACCTAGATAAAGTGTGAAAGTTTTTGTATAGTCTGGAACATGCCTTAAATTGTCTGTCCATTTATCCGAACTTTTGCTTTTCCGAACTAGGGTCAGTCCCGACTTGTTCGGATAATCGGTGCTCTACTTTACATTGCATTCTGTTTTGTGTTCTTGAATTAAGCAAAGCGGACTCTGTAATCTTGTAGAATGATAATTTCGAACACAATTTGGAAAAGAACCTCCAACCAGAAAAAAAAAGTTTTATGATTGTCTTAAAAATTTTAAAACTACGTACCTTTTGTGGAAAGTTCCAAAGCCAGGACTACTGAGTGATCAGAAGATACCATCGTACAATCACCAGGCTATGCAATGTGGCACGAGGGGTACCAACGCGGAGGTTTAGTGTTTTTATTCCCGACTTATCTCGGGTTTGACTTTGAAGTGATTAAAACATTTTTGTATCAGGATCTATATGTCTATGACGACTAATTTTAAAGAGTTTTTTCAAAGTTTGTCTTACATTGTAGAGAATTAGTCTCATAGATGAATTTCAGAATGCTTGATATCAATAGAAAGTGTAGTCCTGTCCTAAAGCTAGAGAACGAAACTTTGTTCAGCGAATCTCAGAAAATCCGTGGGAATTCTCTTAAAAATATTGTATGGACAATTGCTAAGGACGTACTACAAATATTTTCCAGATCCAGTCCTGAAGTTGAACAGTTAAAATTTTAATCACTGCGATTTGCACTTCCAGTAGCGAAAGCCAGGCTTCCAGTTATATCGGTTGGTTGGGGGGGGGGGGAGGTAGCGGACAGATGTTAACGCTTGTTTTTTATGCGATTTTCTGTGCTGATTCCGAATCTAGTTTTAGGTTTGCTCCAGCATGTCAAGTTTGAAAGATATTTGCATATTTCAATTTATGCAAATTTAGTAAATTTTATACAATTATTTGCAAATTTAAGGTATAAAGCAATATTAGACAGGGTTTTTTGTTTTATGTTATGATTACTACCTAATTTACTTCACAAAAACGTTGTTTATGAGATTAGACTGACATGTGACTGTGATATAGTGTACCTAATTTGCATATTTTTCATGTTTTTCTAATAATGTTTCTTGACGTTAAAATATTTCTGCCTCACGAGTACGCTAATATGTTTCTAAACTAGTTTTTTGAGCTGATTTCAAATCTTGTATCTGTTTTCTTATATCACATTTAGTTTTTGGAAAAAGTGAAATTTTAGTTTTTGGTCAAAAAAGCCAGAAATACCTTTTTATGATACTTTGTAAACTCTATCTAGTTAAGATAGATTCTACTACTTATTTTTTTTCGATTATATAAATTTTTGGTTAGGTCTCGGATGTGAATATGACCCTGTTTACCTTCTTGTCAATGAATTACACATACCTAAAAAGCATCTTATATAAACCTGTGTTAATGCCGTGCAAAAGTAGAAATTCATCTCACTCAAAAACCAGACATGACATAAGAAAACAGACTGAAATCAGCGTAAAAATCTAGTCTAGAAAAGCATTACGTCAATTCTGTGGCAACTATTTTAAAGTTAATAGTGATGCAAACATTACACCATTGAAAAATATACAAATTAGGCTTAATAACGGATAAATAAATGTTAAGAATATGCAAATCGTTATCTGAAGCAAATAGTCAAGTAGTCATTATCTAGAAAACGTAATTAGATGTGACACATATTGAATCTAAAATTTTCATAAAATAGCACAAAAAAGCTTAAATTTGCATAAATTTAAATATGCAAATTTCTCAAAACTTGGACCACCTAGAGATAAACGGAAAGAATATTCGGAATCAGCGGCAAAAACTGATCTGGATTCAACTAATTTTAGTTCTAGGACAAAACCACTGTTGTCCAGTGTAACCACCTCCAACCGCCTCTATTTTTTAACACAAAAAATAATAAACAAATTCACAATGAAGAGACATTGGCATAGAACATAGGGATAAATAATTGTATGATATTAATTAATTGATACATTCTCTTCTAAGATTATGTATATTTCTTCATTATTATTTGTTATGTTTTTCTAATACTGTATGCATTTAATTATTATTTGCTAATATCACGTACGGTATAAATACATGGGATATTTTGCTAACTGTTTATTCCCACGGATAGGGTCGGGTTGTTCACCCACCTGCACCCCATTTGTGAGACACAGATCTGTGCAGGATTAATAAAACATTTAAGTAAGAAAGTTTTATAACTTGAAATTTATGGCTCTCTGGTCACTAAGGTCAAGTTGGTGTCAACAATTTACGATGGGGTCTGATCGGGCACTTTGGACAGAAATGAGTGTCCCACAGACAGGACTGCCCTATCCATTCAGGAGTAAGGCGTGAACACCGGTTTACGCAGTCCAACGTAAATGGTTAGATTAGATGTAAAAGATTAGATTTACATCTAATATGATTTGTTTACCAATTAGAATAATTGTGTTAAAATTAATCTAGTGTAAATGGTTAGAGCTTAAAGAGAGAAAAAGCACTAATCATTGCCTGTTGTTCTCTACGGAATCATTCGTATTTACGAAGTGCTGAAGAGATGGTGTACACTTACAAGAAGGAGCAGTGCAAAGATACCCACGGAAAAAATACCCTTTTTTATGCCTGAGAATCTACTATCTGGACTGTAATGATCATCTGCCCATGCCTATGTCTCTGAGTCCAGTAGGTACGATTTTGATAATCCCCTATGTATTGGGTTTTTAGATTTAAAATATTAGGGAGTCGGTCATCGAGAAATAAAGAACGCGTCTTGAAACTTTTATTTATTAATATATAATATTATAATTATAATTTAAATTATAATATATAATATATATATATATATATATATATTATATAATATATATATATATATATATATATATATATATATATATTATATAATATATATATAATATATATATTATAATTATTAATATAAATATTTTTATATAATTTTAACTTTTGTAATTTTAATAGAGCATCTGAACGCTCAGGTTTAAATGTTTAATTATGCACCTATGTGGGTGTACTTATGCTTACATCAATCCATCCATTGATTTAATGAAGATCCGAACATCCTTAAGGATGCATTTTAGTGTAATATCCATGTACTTACCTCAACTGAGATTTCTTTTATGTATAAAAATAACATGTAAATAAATGTTTCTTGCTATGTTAATTTTATTCTCAGTTTTAATTTACATGGGATAATCCCCATATGACATCGAGTAGTCCTTTATTTCTTTTTATTTAGTTTATATATTTTTTTATAGTTGGTTTAACAGGAATGGACTAGTATCTTTTTCTAAGTGTACTAAATTAATTTAATGCTCAGTCTAGTCTATGCTTCATACGAAAAAAGGGCGGCTAAATATTCACAGCGCAGTGATTCTTTTTAATTTTGGAGAGTAATTAAAAGTTAAACCTAATTAACGTGTTAGCTAAGCACCTATTTACGACTCTTCGTACCCCGTCTACAAGCAGCATCACGATTTTTATGCACTTATTAAAATAACGCCCATGAGTCCCGGTCAGAGGTATTAACCCTTACTTCTCTTCACTTAATCTGGGCAGTGCTTTAAGTAGCTTTCATTACAAAAAGTAAAAAGCTACCTATAGCAGCTTTTCGGTCGAAAGCACTTCCGGAAAATTTTGGTATATTTTCATCGATCATGACCCCCAGACCCCAAAACCACCCTTCGTTCAAATGTGACTTATATATATATATATATATATATATATATATATATGATTTTTGTCATGCGATAAATCTCATATTTACAACCCAATTTCGCAGATATTAATTGTATGCTTAGTACATACCAATGTCTCGACCGAGTTCGTCGGCAGTTTAATTTTTTTTAAATATATAAAAATTTAAAAAGCGGTGCAAATAAATTAAAAACTGAAAAATATTATTTACTTAAGAATTTGATCTTAATACAAGGATTACGGAGTATATTTTGTTTTGTCTTTATCTTAAAAAATGGCTGAGATATAGCAGTTTGAATTTCTATGGTGGCTGACATTTTGGCTTCATCCGCCCTCTTGTTTGAAAATTGCGGCCAATGGTCATTGAACAGCATTTAATGCATCTCCATATCTATAAGGGGTTACCACATGGGGTACCCTATTCTGTCGCCAAATACCGCCAAGTTTGTCGCCAACTTGGCGGCATATCACCAAATTTGGCGACAAAATTAGTCGGCAACAGTAACGTCAACTTGGCGATATCTCTAATATTTCGCCAAATTCCCATAGGCTTCCATTGTAAACTATTAGGGTTTACTTGCCTGCAGAAAATCAACAAATGGAGATATTTTAATGCAACAAAAACTAATATTAGCTTAAGGGATTATATTAATTATATTTAAGGGATTCTAAGTAAATTAAATTATGAATAAATGTAATATGATACAATACTTAGCATGCTTTCATAAAAATAAATTTTAAGGGAGACCAAACTGGTCGCCAAGGGCGGCTAGTAGCTTACTAACTAGCCTCAATTCTCATTCAAATTCAGTATTGACGAATATTCTCTTATCGAATTCGCCGCATTTTAGCTTCTTAAAATTTGAGTAAAATTAGGTTCAAGTAAAACTTGCAAATTTTTAAAACCAAGAAATATGAAAGCTACCTCTTCCATCCGGCACTGGCCGAAAGTTTTTTTTTTTTTTTTTTTTTTTTTTTTTTTTTTTTTTTTTTGAGGCATAGTAACTACTCCAGTTACGAGGCCTAAAACTTACCGACATTAGCTCCGTGAATAAGTTCGCGGACCTAATGCAGGTAAGTCCCCGTCTTCAGTCGTTTCCACAAGACCTTATTAACATTTAACTGTAAAATACTTGGAATATTATTATTTTTAATTGTTAAAATTTAAGTGTAATATCAGATAACTTCAATAGCAATAAAACGATTAGTCGTTTAGATTTTGCTCTTTTTGTAAAACAATTTTTAAGAAAGATCTGACCTAATAATTCACTCATCGAATTTCATTTGTATCACGTTTCTAATAATACATGCATTTATTAAAACATTAAAAATACAGGAAATTATTGATTCAATATAAGATAATATAGATCTAAGCATAATACTTGTTCAACAATGAATCAAATGGCATATAAAACCACTTTAATAAGTTAATATAGAATTAAATGCTAACATTGGATTATTCAGAATGAGTGGAAAATATTAATTTTAATATGTGGTAAAACTATATTTTACTAGAAATTACAAATTATAAATTTGCTAGTTTTGAATTAACACCAGACATGAAAGCATAATTTAAATTTCTTTAACTGTGCTAAAAAAAAAAAAAAAAAAAAAAAAAAAAACCTTCAGCTGTTTTACATGATAAATTCTGAAAATACTAATAAACACCTTAATAGATTTCTAGTCGTAACGATTTTTAAAATATTGAGAAATAAATAATTATTGGAAAAATTTATGAAATTATTTTGTTAAAATTTAAGAAAAGAAAGACAGCAGCTATGAAAATATTTTTTTTTTTTTAAATTTCCAAAATCATTTCATAATTTCTATTTTTATATTGTTGTATTTCATGCATTGCAGGAAATAGCGTTTTATATCGAACATTTATCATAAAACGCATATTTCTAATCTTTATTTTCAAAAGAAATCTTTTACAAATCTAGAATCGAAATACTAGAAAATATTTATATGTTTGATTTACGATTTGCAATAACGGAAAGTGGATTATGTATTGATAAGTTGAACATTTATCGATGATAAATTGTTTGATTGAAAAGTTCTTTGGGAGTTAAAAATACATTTATAATTCTAATGAAATAGTATGAAAAATGTGTCTGTATTGTAGAGCTTTTTCCTATATTCTTCATACAGGTATGTACAATTTTTTTTTTTTTTTTGCACATTGTATATAGAAGTATAATATATATGGAAAAATGTCTAGTAGAAACAGCGCAAATTCTCCTAAAAGAGAATCGTTTATCAAAAAGCACAAAGTGTCCAGATAACTATACCTAAAATTATCATAATTTTGAAGATATGTATGAAACAAGAATAAATTACTGTATACAGTACATTGTGAAAATTATTTACGTACACGCATGATTTTGAGCACATTTCGAATAAATTTTAATCCACAAAATATAACTTTTTTATTTCACAATTTCTCGAAAAACTTTCAAAAAGGATCTTGTTTCTTTGGACTATTTGTCATGAACAGATTTGCCAAGTTGTAAAGTGTAGGTGTTCAGAGGTCAACAAAACTCCACTTAATCAAATATAGCAATGTTTCTGTGAAGAATAATTTAGACCCTGCGGAATTGATTCATTACAACATAATTAATTCAGATTTTCACCACCAGAGGCGAAAATGGCAGTTCTTGCTGATTTTATGCAAAAAAGAGGCACAGGATCTAAAAAAAGTTTCAAATGACTGTTTAACATTTTTTGGAATCTTTAGTTCCGACACCTTGAAGCATTTTAAGTTATTTTGCTGGTGGTAAAAATATGCTGTTCTTTTCTTCTTAAATGAAATGTGTAAATTGTGCTACAGTGGCTAAGGGATACTTTTATCATTCTCCCTCACATATCTTACTTTAAATTTTGTCTACTTGTGTTTTGATCGCACTAGTGCTTGCAGTTTTTTTCTTCAGCAATGTCCAACAGTTCGAAATTTGTACGTAGAAACTTCAACTGCATGATTCTGTGAATTTAGTTACTGCGACACACTGAACTTTGAAATGTATGTCTAATATACAATTCATCCGTTATATTCAAAACTGCGATTAAAAATGATTATTTTTAGATTATTGGGAAATAAAATTTGAATGATCTGGTAGAAAAGGATGACAAATCAAATTAATTAGATGATACATTTTTATCGTTCTCCTGTTTATATGTATTGACATTGACATTCATCTTTCTTTCCCTAATCCACCTATATCTTTTTTTCCAAATTGCTGTCATTCTTTCCCCCCCCCCTCAACTGTGTTTTTTTTTCAAGGGATCAACTTGAGTATCATTTTGCCTCGAAAGAAGTTAGCGAATCGACATTACGCCTGTCAAGCTACTAGATGGAACAGTCGTATCACGTTTAACACAAAGTACCTTATCATCGTTTTCTTCCTTGATCCTTCTCTTATTTCTGGTAACTATTCCTCTACTTTTGAGCTTATGTATCATCTACTCTTTTATCAGTATTGCAAACAAAGAAAACTGAAAAAGCATACCGTATATACTCGCGTATACGCCGACCCCCGCTATTTTGATTGGCAAAATTTTGATAAAATTCTTACCGGCCCTATATAAGCATATATAAACCCTATATAAAATAAGCCGACCCTGAGAAACTTCGATATACTTTCAGACAAAAATCACATTTGTAATGAAAGAATACACAAGCACAAATATTTATATAAAAAATTAAGAAACATCAAACGAAACTTTCAAATTTGGAATGAATCTATCTGAATCTCCAAAAAGATGTGTGAAGGCCTGTCCTGTGTCTTCCTGGCCTCGCCAGTGGCCGAGAGGTTCTGATCTCAAAGCTGGTGGACGGGAGGTGCTGGGTTCGATCCCAATCGCGCCCGTCGGCCTAATCGTTCGGAGTTTTCGTGGTTTTCTTCGAACCTTGGTTCTCCAAGCGTTAATACGGGTTAGGTTCCCTTAGATAGACCTCCATGGTAGGCACCCCCCCCCCCTTAGGGCCTGCATCCCACGTGCTGATAATTGGCCGACATAAATACAACCAACCTGTTGCTTCCTCGTCATAAAAATCAGGATCAGGATCTCATAAATTTTCTCCATCATTTTCGTAAATAAAATTGTCCTCTGAGCCGTCCGTAGCATTGTTCATGCCGCACTTTTTAACCCTTTATATATTGAAGTATGAATTCATGAAACGTTTCTCTTCTAAAGCATTTTTTGTGAATTTTTGACACTACATTAAAAGATTTACATAATCATTTAATAAATTTTAGAAGGATTTTAGAATTATTGGAGGATTTAGAATGATTAATTAAATCTGAATTTATAAGGATTTTGTGCAATATTTATAACCTCATTCGAATCTTTTATTTTAAATATTTTTCTTATTATTTTGTAGAATTGGGAAATGTACAAATATAATGTTCTTACAATAGAGATATAGAAATATTTCCAAATTAAAAAAATTCTCTTCCCTCCCCCCCCCCCCCCCGTCCCCAACGCTAAGAAAGCTGAAAAGATGTAAAGGCAAAAGAAATTACCGTTTTAAAAATATTTTTGTTTTGTCTAACCAATAATGCTTTTGAAACAAGAAAAAGTAATGCATCTGTAACTCATTTTAATCTGTATTACTACTAATCGATGTATTAAATGAATTTTATAACGAGTTATTTTATTGATACTTATAAGTACCGTTAGCAGATAAAGTGTTAAATGATTTCAAATTCTCTCTCCCCTTAGAATTAATATCCACGCCTCCTTAACCTCGGTTCCCTTTTTTTCAAATTGCGACCCTTTGTTTTCTGCACAATTGATGAAAACATCCGCTCAATGCCGATTTTTCTGAATCTGTCTTTAAGTGATTTGTTGAACAAACATCAATTTGCCTACGCCAGTCAGAAAACTCTGTAGGTTAAAACTTTTCTCCCAAAATCTGACCCGCGTATAAGTCGACTCCCACGTTTTAAAAGACAATTTTAAGTCAAAATCTTTCGACTTATACGAAAATTTATACGGTATTTTAAGAACATCATTATTGGCCCAAAGAATATGTAAAAATTCAATTTCTGATTAAACTTTATATGTATTTTAAACGATTGTGTATAATAAATGGGAATCGTATTTATAAAATACATTTTTAGTATATTCTAAACTTTGCATTTTAGTAAAAACTTATGAAATACGCAGAAATGAAAAACGAGACATGTAAAAATATATGTAAAGAATTATCTCTCTAAAAAAAAAATAATGGAAACTTTTAGGAAACGAAAACCTATTTTGAATGAAATCGCAAGAAATATTTTACTACAAAAAATTTGTTTTAGAGACATTTTATCCTCTCTAGTTTTCGAAACTTATGCAAAATAAGAATTCAACATTTGTAAATAGTTCTTTCCAAGGAAATGTTTTCTTATTTATACTTTTCCAAACTTATGTAATCTATGCATGCATTCCATGTAGTAACATTTTAAACTAAAAATGCACTGATTTTCTTTTCCATATTTCGTCGTTTTTTGTTTATTTTGCGTTTTTTAATAGTTAAGAGTATCAACTTACTTCTTCAAAAGTAAATGAGATAATGTACTTCAGTATTGCCTTTCTAAAACAATTCTATTTCAAATCCGATATACATTGCATAGATACAGGTGTATATTAATTATAGTTTCTTGAAAGAAGAGTAAATAGCAAGCAGTTTTTATAAGTAATAAAAAGTCAGGAAAATATTACAAACTTAAATAAAGAATTTACTATAAAAAATGTTCTTAGACGTATTATGTAGTAAAACTTGCAGCTCATATACCTTGTATTTTTTTTCGTTTTGTTTTTTAATCGCAAAAAACATAGCTTTTAAAATAACGAGTTGGAACCCGTCGAAATTCGACGAACTAAAATGTTAGAAAGGAACTGTCAGATCGAATTTATAATAAACCTACAAAAATAATTACAATAAAAAATCCATCTAACATTGGTTCTCTCGCTCTTAAAATAAATAATATTTTTAACCGAAAATAACCAAAATATTATTTCCACAAACTTCAACTGCTTAAATTATTGAAAAATTAAAGTCTATTAGTATACTTAATCAAGATGAGTAATTATGATAAAGTTATCGATTGAGACTTTTATGTTTGTTTTTATGGGATGAAAAATCAGTAAAAAAGATTTCGCTTTGTCACATCATAAAATTAGCCCCCATGAAATCTAAATTGTACGTCATTTTCACATTCCCATAATTTACATACGCACTACTCAAATTCGAAATTTGAAAGTATTTTAACCCGCAATAGATTATTAATTAATGTATTTCCAAACTTAAAATCACGTTTGTCCGATTCAACTTTTCATGTGAACATTCACACAAACTTTAAGTTCTAATCTCAATACCCGCGAAGAAAAAAAATCATAATTTTGCCTTTAATTGTCATAGTATTGGCCATTTAGTAATGGTCGAATATTTAGTTTTATCAAAATAAATGATCGTTTTGTTTTAAATATGACATAATTTTTACTCATTGAATCATTTTGCCTAGCGTCTCAAACTCAGTGTCAGCGTAATGTAAAAATATTGAAATTTAACTGATTTATGAAGAAGAATGCATGGTTTTTTTTTGTTGTTGTTGTTGTTGTTGTTTTTAATGTCTGACATCAATTTCTGTTCAAAAATTATACAAAAGGTTACTTTAATTTGTATTGTGAAAATGGCATCACTAAGGATATAATCAATAAAAATAATAAACCATGACTATTTTCCGTTTACTTGCAATATAAATGGAGTACTTCAGTTGCCACGATTACAAAATTTGTATTAAAAACTACAAAAAAATTAATATTTCAAAAATAAATTGAGATACAGCTTTCAAACAAATTGCATTTAAAAGAGCATTTTTTTCCTTATAAGATGGTGTTAAAATTTAACGTGTGCGATGTTTAGAAGTTTAAAAATTTAAAAATTTGCCGTAGATATAATTGCAAAAGCGAAATTTTATTTCAAATTTGAAAGTGTTGCCATTCGCAAAATGACGTATGCGTTACGCACAGATATGTTTGTCCTTTATAATATAGATATACTCTAAAAATAGCATTAATAAGTAGTCTAACTACTAGTAATAGCTACAAAAATAACATTTTACGTAGATTAAGATAGAACGAGCGAAATTCTTCAAATATTCAAATATATAATTATATAAATAACATTTAATTTTGTTTAAAATGAACAGATTAAAATAAACCTTTTGGTGATCGGTATGCAAAGAAATACGTACATAAGATACTTTTTGAAAACGGCAACTTGTTTGATCTTTGAATTACAAACATTAATAAAAATGGTTTGAAAACATTTCATCGGTGTAAATAATTGTTATTTTTTTATGTGCCTCGTAAACAATTAAACTGTCACAGTTCATTTTAGCTTCAGAAAATGTGGAACTATGAGCGTATTTTAACATGCATTTTAGCTTTTTAAATTGTGAAATTTTCGAAAGTTCTTGTTCAGTGTGTCAGGAGGAATTGTTTTAGATAAAATGTTTTGGATTAATCTTAAAAATTCTTCAAATTAAGGATACAATTTATTACCATTCATAAAAATATTTATTTCTTTAAAAAATATTTTTTCAATATCATTTACCGGTACCTCTTAAATTGAGCAATTAAAGTAATATAAAAAATAATTTAATTTTCTTTTTGTTTACTATTTAAATAGAGAATTGAAGAATGTTTTTGTTACTCTATAAATCTCTAGTTTCTACTTCTGTAGCATTTAATTGATGTATATTAAAAATATTATTTCTTACATAATTTTTTTTTTAGAATGATCACCCTTCACCTGATTAAAAGAACAATCAAAGTAACTTTTAAAACTAGGTATTCTATGTTATTTTTATCTTATTCATAAATTTGGTGTTTGGAGTATAGACATTAAAAATACACCATACGTTATGAAAATTTAAAATTATTATTTAAAAATAAACATGTTCTTTGAAAATATTATGATCAAAATGGTAGGTTACGACAAATCCAGTTTCTCAAAAATTAAATTATTGTGCCATTCATTTTTAACGAGAACTGTGAATATTTTTTTAGTTTAATATCTTCTCGCGTTAAATAATTCAAATCGTCACTTACATAAATTGAGATAAATTCGTCAGTACGACTCGTGATTCTGATTTTAGTGACAAAAGAAAAGATCAAACAAAGTTTAATTAAGCTTTGTTTAAATACTTTATGAACATTTAAATGAAAATTTAAATATAAGAAAACATATTTATAAAAACTATTTATTGACTAGCAGAACTATCCGGCGTCGCCCGTGTCAATTATGAGAAGACTCCCGGGTATAATAAATTAAAATGAAATAATACGGCAATGATAACTTATATTTGTGCATTCCCGTCCACAAATCACTATAAAAGGAATAGGTAAATATGCCGTTATTGTATCGCAACCATAGCAAAATTCCTCAGTTTTAAATATCAGAATGCTCTTTTTCTTGGCTGGTGTAACAGAAAAATATACGATTTTCCTGATAATACGAAGAAAAAAAATCAACCAATTCGCGTAGTGTTTAGTAAATTTCTCAATGATATGGCATATGTATACCTTATAAAGTAAAAATATGTTCATGAGTAACGCTGACATCATACAGATGGCATCAACGACCTAACCCATAAATTGTGCCGTTACTGTAATTTTTCTAAACTTCTAAACATGCGCAGTTTCATTTTTTACACTGAGTAGAAAAAATTACTTTCAAATGAAATTTATTTGAAAATTATATCTCAATGTTCAGATTTAAATTGCTTCTGATTTTAATACTGATCATTAAAAATCATAAAACTGAGATAGAGTTTTCTGAATTTAATGAATTTTAAGTTTATTTTCAAGTATGGACCTTTTTAAATTTGCAACCCAAAATAACGAAAGATGAACCCATTTGCTCTGAAGGTAATATTATAAGGAAACGACAAGTCCATTAGTAACGCTTGCATCATATTTTGGTGGCAATGAATGAGCTAATACATAAATTTTGCCTTTGCAGCAATTTGTTTAACCTCTAAACATCACACATTCGATTTCTTTTCAAAATCTAATGGAAAACAAAAAGTACATTCAATGCTATTTGTTTGAAAACAGATTCTCAATTTACTCATTTTTAGCTCACAGGCTATCAAAGCCTGAGAGCTTATGTGCCCGCCGGTTCTGTATGTACGTACGTACGTGTGTACGTGTGTACGTATGTACGTAACGCGATAACTCTTGATAGAAATATCCGATTTTCTTCAAAAAAATTTTCTAGGTTCATTCTGATAAGACGCTTCCCTGATTAGTTTTTGGAGTCCATTGGTTAAGAATAAAGGAGGAAAAGGGGGGGTTAGTCCACCCCTCTTAATTCAGATAAATGGATTTTTCATGCAGAATTATGCGATTTGCTCCGAATTTGGTACACCGGTTTATTATGTTAAGGAGTTTCCCTGATTAATTTTGGGGTTCATTGGTCAAGGATAAAAGGGGAAAAGACGGGTTAGTCCATCCCCCCTTAATTTAGATAAATGGGTTTTTTATGCAGAATTATTCGTTTTGCTCCAAATTTGGTATACCGGTTTATTATGCTAAGGAGCTTCCTTGATTAGTTTTGGGGGTTCATTGGTTAAGGATAAATGGGGGTTAGTCTACTCCCCACCCCTTAATTCAGATAAATGGGTTTTTCATGCAGAATTATTCGATTTGCTCCGAATTTGGTATACCGGTTTATTACGTTAAGGAACTTCCCTGATTAGTTTTGGGGGTTCATTGGTTAAGAATAAAGGGAAAAGGGGGGTTAATCCAACCCTCTTAATTCAGATAAATTGTTTTTTCATGCAGAATTATTCGATTTGCTCCGAATTTGGTATACCAGTTTACTATGTTAAGGAGATTCCCTCATTAATTTGGGGGGTTCATTGGTTCATTGGTTAAGGATAAAGGGGATAGGGGGCTTTTCCACCCCCCTTAATTTAGATAAACGGGTTTTTCATGCAGAATTATTCGATTTTCTTCATATTTGGTATATCGGTTTATTATGTTAAGGAGCTTCCCTGATTCGTTTTGGGGATTCATTGGTTAAGGATAAAGGGGAAAAGGGGGGCTAGCCCAACCCCCTTAATTTAGATAAATGAGTTTTTCATACAGAATTATTCGATTTGCTCCAATTTGGTATGCCAGTTTATTATGTTAAGGATCTTCCCTGATTAGATTTGGAGGTTCATTGATTAAGTATAAAGGGGGCAAACGGGGGATAATCCCTCTTCACTTATTTTTTTGAGGGGCATTATTCTTTAAAATAAGTGTATAATGTACAATTAGTGTGAATAACCTGTGAGCTCGATGCCATCAGTTTAGCTGGGCACTTTTCTTTTTGTTTATGCATTTTATAATAATCTTTAAGTATGAATATTTTTAAATATTCGTTCAACCCAATTACAAACAAAAGATGAACCCGATTGCTCTTAAAACAATGTAAATAATCCATAATTTTGGAGATTAATTGTGCGATATTCCATAACTAAGTAGAAATGAAAACCCCATAAAAAATAAAATACGAATTTAACAGATTTTAAATAAAACTATTCAAATTTATCACATTAATGAATATTGCTATAGATTTAAAAGATCACGATTGAACGCTTATTAGAACGAAAGTACCAAAAATGCCTTTTGATATATATAGCTGTTGGGGTTTCTAAAAAATATAGTAAATGTAAGAAAACTTTTAGTATTTTAAATTAAAAACGATATATTTGTTCTTTTCTGTGAACGGTCGGTATACGGATCATCTTCAACCACGGAAATTCCAGAGTAGATTACTGGTTATTTTTAAAAGGAAACATTGATTCATAAAAACCAAATCTACAGCGAATAACCTGATAGTGGCATGAAATTCCAGAAGCTTTCAGTCCTGATGCCAGTCTTGAAGCTTTCTTTAAAAAAATACTTTAACTCTTAGAAAACATTTGCTATGTTTTATTTTCTATTTCATATAAATCGTAGAAAAAACATATTTTATGTAATCGTATTTAACCCTAGAATATACGCGCAGAGTATGCAATATCCACAGTACGATATTTACATTTGCCACCACTGTTTTTCGTAAAGTAACCTTCAAATTGTATCATCATTGAATTTGTAACAAAAGTCTGCAGTTATATAATATGACGATTTTTATTTGAATTTATCGGTTGCAAAGCACAAACCATGCATGCCAAAGAACTTCTCTGGAGTACGCAGTACGCCGCGCGTGTGTTGGAGGGTTAATATAAATTGCAGAATGTCATCATTGCATTTATGGGACTAAAACACTTAGCTAAATAGTGCAATTAAAGTTATAGCATGCCAACAAAATAGGAAAGAAAACTTAGTAACTGTTTTTTAAAATCAGTTTGGCATCATATTTATTGAAAGTGACAACATATTTATAGAATGAGACACCATATTTAGCGAATTGTTTCCTGATATTTTTAATGAAATAGAGATGCCTAAGTTATAGTAAACGTTTTAACTTCAAATTATATTTAAATTAAGTTTTTACGTCTATTCAAATCACTTATCTTTAAAAGTTTATTTTAGATGTGAAAAATTCAGTAGTTCAATTACATACCTATTAATCTTGATGGATTTTTTTTTTTTTTTTTTTTTTGGGGGGGGGGGGGTAACTTCTAATTTTACTATAGAATAATAAACAACAAAAAAATGCTAAACTATTTTTATCTTTGTAAGTGCGTATGGATTAATCTTCTATAATCAGGCAGCCCGCTATTTGACGTACTTTAACAAATCTTACTTATATTTTTATGAAAGCTTCAAAATTTACAAAATTTCACAATTCATGTTTTTATCGAATTCTTGACATGTCACTCGATTACAGAATATTAACATGCAATAATGCTTAACCTGACTTTTATGAAAAGCCTCAATTTATTTAACTTAATTTTCAATCTCGCGAAATTGAATTTCAGGAAAAAACGCGTTATTTTGACGTAATTATAGTAAAGTGTTTCAGCTTTTAAAACCAAATTGCTTGTTTTCTTCATTAAGTATAACTGAAGTATACGATTTCTCTGACAATACGCGGAAAAAAGCAATAAATACACCCAAATGACCTAGCATTTACTGAAATTTTAAATTCGCGTGGCTTAAAAATATATCTTTCACTTTATCAAATAAAAACAAAATACACGCGTTATCGTTATTTTTTTCACATTGTTGTGTCATTTTTTTAGGGTGTGGCAACAAAAATGTAACGATTGAATTTGAAAATTTAAAAAGAGACATTTCTATAATGTTAAATTACGGAAGGTGGTAGTAAAAAAGGAATAAATAGTGGTCTGATGATTTTTTTAAAAGTAGACAGTGATCTTTTCCACGTTCTAAAACGTATATACATCAAGTTTCGTGCAAATCGGTCAAAAATTGAAGATTTGTATAAAAGACATACATACAGAGAACGGCTTTTATATATATAGATAGATATTTAATTAGATTACTCATTAATCTATTATTTTTAACACATTTTATCATATTTAGAAACCTAAATATTTTTATTAATGTATATATTCAAATATAATATTTTGAAAACAAATTTACTGCAGTCATAATATGATTATATTTTATTGATTCCATATTACGCTCTATGTAACCAATGTTTTATGCATTAATTTAGTGAGCAAAGGCAGTTTAACAGACTATTCTTGAACAATACCCAAAAATTTAGACCTCAGGTAGGAACAGTTTGTTAGACACATGAATGTAATCGTGTTAACACTTAAATGGTACGATCTATCTTCAACTGTATCACAACACATCTAAATGTCCTGCTTAAGGGGACTCAGGACTCTTAAAACTGAAAAAAAGGTCATTTTCATCATTTAATATATTAGAATGTATTTCTTCTAAAAACACATTTTCTGTTGAAATGAAAGATATAAGTATATTCTTTAATTTTGAAATTTAAAAATTTGCAAGATGCAGAATCAGCATTTATAGAGGGCTTCAAGCTCTCAGACATTTGTCGAGCAAAAAATTGGTATAACAGCTTGCGCGCAGGATTAAAAAGAATATTGTAATTATAATGAAAATTTTAGTGCCTACTTATACTTCAGATTATAATAATTAACCTGAATCTAAATAAATTTGTAATTAAAGCATTTATTATATTTTTAATACAAAGCTGTATTTAGCTAATACAAAATTTCAACTTTATAATCACCTAAATAATATTCTTTTGAACAATAAAAAGGACATTTTAGGTTCAGTTTATACATGAAACATATGCTTTGAAATTTTCATGAAAAAATATTCAGAAGTTTTTGAGATACCCTGCACGTTATGCCCAAAAACGTCATTTGGAGAAAAATGACTTCAAAATTTCGGAAACGCCGCTTCAACTATTGATCGTGTATAATTCTAAAAGCCATAACTTCTGTTCTAATTGGAATTTTACGGAAATAATTACAAAAAAATGTTCAGAAAATATAGTACTTTAACATCTAAAAAAAATTAAAATTTCGAAAATTTTAAGAGTTCTGAGACCTCTTAAGAGAAGAACATTGTCATTTAAAATATATATGCCTTGCATGGAACTCTTGTGTGCTTTAGTTCGATTATACATTTTTCACTTAAATTAAAAAAAATCACCAAACAATTTTTTTTAAATTTGCACATTTGTATAAAAATATTTTACTTGTATTTGAATATCATTATAATGATAGAAAATGGATGGATATTATCATGATAAATATGTTGTGCAGAAACAAACATTTATCTGTAATAAATAACATATATTTAATGCGAAAACAATAAGTATGAAAGATACAATAATGATGATTTCAGTTATTGTTTTTAAATAAAAAGTTGTATTTCAACATTTTTCATTATTTTTTTGGAAAAGCTCATTTAGTATTTTCTTGAATATATTATTATAAACATATATGGTAAAAAGAAAAAAAAATTCTGGAGATTAATTAATTAATTTAATTTTGTTTAACAATCCTTTGATTATTCATTCATCATTAATTTGATTAATTATTATTATCATTATTATCATCATTAATTCCTTAATTAATTAGGTAGATTTCTTAAGAAATACTACCTATTACATTCTTCTCTACGTTGTAATTAGTTGTTAGTACTACGTTGTAAATAGTTTTGCAGATCTACGCCGATCATGACCCCTTGAACACCAAACCACCACCAGTTCAAAACTTTATATATCTACCTATCTATATATATATACAGTAAAACCTCTCTAAAGCGACCACATTCCGTTCAAATAAAAATTGGTCGCTCCAAGAGGTGGTCCCTTAAGGGAGGACATGTTTAAATCTAGATTTTAATTGTTGAAAAAAGGTAACAATTAATGTTACTAAAATTATTTTTCACATTAGTAAAAAAGATATAAATTTAAGTATCAAAACAAAAGTTAATTACATAAGTTAATTACTGCAGAGTTTAAAAAATGAATACATTAACGTTTGCTTTGATTTTGCGGTTTTATCTTTTAAAACTTTTTTCCCAGTCCTTTCGAAGTTCACCAAATAAATGCAATTTTTTTAGGAGAACTAATAATGAGGATTTTATTAATTTATCTATTGCTTTGAGAGTTTTCCGACAGGATAGGGCAAGGGAGTTTATTGAACGTCATTCTTAATTTATCATCAAAGTTAAATTCGTTGCCTAAAAAGTAACAAAGGAGTTTAAACACTTAAAAGTTAGCGTAATAAAAAAAAATCTCTAAATTTAGTTTAGAAGTTTGATGAATAAAGCGCTCTCCGGAATTATTTTTCTAATAAAACCTTCTTCAAGCGACCAGGAAAAAACAGAATTTTCTTCAAAGAAATTGGTCGCTCATGGAGGGAGTTTTTCTAGGATGGTCTCTGAATGGAGGTAAAATTAGTATTGATCTTATGTGAATAAATTTCATTCATTGAAACAATGGTCGTCCAGGGAGGTGGTCGCACAGGGAGGTTTCACATTATATCACTTTTTTATGGGCACGGTATCTTCCATAATTTTCCACATATCTCGTCCAAACTGATATAGAAAGTCAAATTCGTTAACGTTCCAATTTGGACAAAAGGGGTGGAAATAAGAAGGGTTATTGTGAAAACTGGAAAAACGCATAACTTCTTAGTTATAATACATAACAAATCAGTTTGAAGTTATTATTACTTCTATGGGAATGGCCAAAAATTTATGCATGACAAATTTTTGATATAATTTAAAATGGCTCAAGGGGAGAACAAAATAGGGTTCTCAGAAGAAAAAAAAATTATAACTTCTTCAATTCCGAAGATATTAAATCCACTTAAAATTATTATAAATCCTCTTAATCTAATCTACAACTTTCATATTGATACGATTTTGATAGGCCTACTGTTACAGCATATGTAAGAGCTGGCACGTCGCTTGCGGGGTCGTCGATTTCAATCTTCAGATGAAGTTAAAAGTGCATCGTAGGCTGACTTAAAGGTCATGGCTAAAAAATAATTCCAGAAGTGCTTCGATGACCTTTACAGCCGATGGCAAATGTGTGTTGTTGCGCAAGGATCTTATTTCGAAGGCTGGTGTGTTTCAGCAATGTAATTGGCAATATTTTTACAGTTATAGAGTCAGTTCGGGAACTTTTGAATCCTTTTATACATATATATATATATACATATATATATATAAAGAGGGGAGAGGTGAAGAAAAAAAATTCATAACATCAATTCTCAAAATATAAAATCCGCTTAAATTTATTATAATTATTCTTAATATTATCTACAACTATTATCTTGATAAGTTTTTGATATGACCAAATGTTACTGCAAAATAAAATTTTTCAAAAAATAGCGATTGAAGAAAAAGTTATCGTATCCGAAAAAAAAAAAAAAAACTGTAAAGTTCTCCTTAATGCTTCGGCCAGAAAAAGTAGTGATACCTGAAGTTCGCATAAGCTACAAGCCAAACATCCCAAAATCTTTTATTGAAAATGGCTTACAGCGATTTGGCCGTAAATGCCTCATAGAGCATTCCCAAATTAATGATTAAAGGTTACGCATTTACTAATTATTTAAATATTAAAAATAATATTAGGAAAGAAAAATGCGAATTGATATGATGACATTATAAATAAAAGATTTCTGATAAATACCATTGAGTTTTAACAAACATTAGAGTTTATTAAGAATCATTTAGTCCACTTATGTTTTAATGTCATCTTGTACGGTCACAAGTCATTAACACGAAGCCCAAGAAATAAAACTAAATTTCTTTCCTCAAGACTTACAATGTGTTGCATTATATTTTAATGTATAATATAGAAATATTGTGCATTTACAAAAAAGATTTTTTCCATTTGAACATTTATTATAGTTTGTTTGCCGACATTAAGAGGTATTGAAATGACGTTATCATGCACTTATTCGCTTTAAACTGTTAAAAACTGATAATTATGTGCAGCAATTAGCTCTGCTGAAATATTACCTTCTGAATAGAGCTATTTTGTTATTTTTAACTTCTAAGCACTTAAACAGATTGAAGTAGTTTAATATGCTTTTTTTAATGTTTATTATACAGGGTTGTAACAATTAAACTTCCCCTATAAACAGCATCCTACAGCGCAAACGGTTGAACGGAATGCAATGAAATTTGGTATATAGACTATACATGAGATGTGCTCACGGAATTACGAAAAAAAAATAGTTCCAAAATGTCCACTAGATGGCACTTTTTCCGGAGAAAACATTAAATTTAACACAATAAACGGCCAAAACAGCCGGTTTTACATTTTATTACTCATAATTCTTGTTCTGGATTGTTAATATTGTTTTTGTATTCCGTTTTGATCGTTTATTGTGTTAAATTTAATATTTTTTCCGGAAAAACGCCCTCTGGTGGACATTTTGGAACATTTTGTTTTTCAAAATTCCGTGAGCGCATCTCGTGTATAGTCTATATACTAAATTTCCTTGCATTCCGCTCACCAGTGCTTTCGGATGCTGTTTATAGGGGAAGTTTAATTATAACCACTCTGTATTTCAGTATTTTGAGCCACAAAATGCATACAATGTTTTTAAAAAATGTAGTTGGCACGTAGATTATTTATACGATTTTTAGAATTTGAAAAACCCACCAGAATACATTAACGGTCAAGTTGCAGGGAGTCATTTTCAGTGAAAGATTTGGGACGTTTGGCTTTTAGCAACTTCAGACATCACTACTTTTCCGGACGAAACATTATGGAGAACTTGGTTCTTTTTTTTTTACAGAAAACTTTTCGTTCGGATATCTTTACTTTTTGCGTGTTTTTTCACGTATGTTTTTTTTTTTTAATGATATTAATATAAAACATTTTTTTTTCAATTTCTGTACTTTTATGTCAGCCAAGGGCTAATCTCGCCAACAGAGGTTTTCATTTTTCGCATGAGTAAATTAGAAACAGTGCTTTAATTTTCAAATAAAATATTTTGGTTTACGGTATTATTTACTATTTATTTATTTATTTATTTCTATGTTTTAAATAAAATGAGTGCAAAGCATCTATTTTAAATGCAAGTTGTGTATTTTAAACGACATGACTGAAAAGTTTATAATATAAAATGAAATGAATGAAATATGATCAACGGAGATGTGAACAGTATTCGGCGATTTGTCACTTGCGCCCGGCTAACAGAAAAATACCTAAATTTCTGTTATTGAGCTTTACAAATTTATACTGTATTTCTTCTTATATTAAAGTACTACACGCATCTAGCAAGCAGTTTTGCCTCCCTTAAAAGTATGTTAAGCATTGCATAATGTTACTGTTAGTCATAATTTAATTTACTTGCCCGATCGTTCGTCAAATTGAAACTTTTTGATATAGAAATCAAGAACTCTTTACGATCATGGCAAAACATCATATATTTTGTGTTTTTTATGTATTTCATCTTTCGGGACAAATATCTCTTAACTCACTTTGGCATTTATGCTTAATCTCCCTTTGCTCATCAGTTGCAATATGTTCGCTAATGCGGATATTTTAAATCCCATTAAGCAATCTTTTTTGTAATTGGGTCCACTGCCAATTTTTGTATTTTAACTGATACGATTTGGTGAAAGTGAAATGGTTCTTGTGAAAATCCTTTGACTTTATCCGAGTTTGCATTAAACCATATTGATGCTAAAATCTTTTTTGCTTCACGCTAATATTTGCAGTAGATTCGATTACGAAGAATAGAAAATCTACGGACGCATTGCCATGATACCAGACTCATGCAAACGTGCATTCGATAAAGACGGTTTGCCATCCCCCGGTCCCAGGCCCTCAAAAGGTCCAATTGCCTACGCAGGGAACCACCCGCGAGATAAGCCCCGCGGCGCGTCCCGAAGGTCGCCGCCAGACAAGCCCCGACAGAGCGGAGCCACACGCAAGCTCCGGTCAAGACCGACGCGCTGCCCAGCGCACGCCACGTCGGCTATTCCCAAGTCAAGACGAACGGCCGCTACGACAGTCCTCACCACCCAGCTAGAAAAACCAAGTGGTCCCTAAACTTGGTTCCCGAGCCTGTAGACCCCGCAAGCCCTGCAGGAACCGGACGCCTATAAAGACGCCGGGCCCAGGAACTGAACCGAGGCTTCCCGCCCCGGAGTTACTTTACGGGAGGCCCCCCAAGATCAAATACCATTTTCCAGCAAAGACATTTATGTGGGCCAGACGATAGGAAAGTTAATGAAGGGCCCCTAGCTTGAAAACCCGGCAGGACGGGGAAAGTCCCTCCGGCCGTAAAGCGACCCAGCTCCGGGCTTTTCGCCCAGACCACCCGGCTCAACCGACGGAACCCCTCGTTGATCACGCCGGGAACCAGTTGGCCCAGACTAGGTGCCGTTAGCGATCCCAGGCGGGCACGGAAAGCTCCACCTAGGCGGAATACACTCCGCCTCGCTAGGGGTTGGATGGAACGGTGTCCCACCAGCTCCAGCCGACTCGACCCCGCCCGAAGACAGAGAAGCCAGCGGAGGCCAACAGAAGCCCGCCCACCACTACCTTACCTCACGGCCGTCGAAGGTACCCAGGCCCGAAGGCCCCTGACCCCGTGCAGTGACCGACCGCTACCTTTGTTAACGCGTTCGGAAGTTAGGTGTAGACACCTCTATGTCCTCATCACTGGGCGAGGCAAACTCCAGTATCGCATAGATACGAAGGACCTGGATCGGACCAAGAGTTCCTCTGAGGCACGATGAGCCGCCGCGTTACCGGCGAGCTTCCGCCCCGGTTCCCCGTGAGGACAGCGTTCGATGATGGACCTGTCGGCCGACTCCCTCCCAAGGGTCACGGCACGACATGGAGCAACCAGAGCCATAGTAGCCTCCCCACGCGACCGCTCCTTGGTCAACGGGGGCACCGCCAAACCCTACCCACCTTAGGGTCGGCTCACAACTGCTTCAGCTGAGGTCCTCGGACGGATGAGCCACCCAAGTCATAAAGTAACCTGGGCGCTGTCCGAAACCCTCGCCCTTCGGTTGCTCCGGGAGACCCTGCATGGCGTTCCCGCGAGCCCCGTCGTCACTAGCGAGCACTGAGGACTTTCCACTACAAAGCCCTCACTCCTACCTCAGGCTCCCTCTTAGTCAAATGGTGGATGGGGTCCTATCGCCTTAGCTAGTCTTTGTCCGGCGACACCGTCCGGCCCTTAGACCGGCACCGGGATCGACCTATGGAGCGTCGCTACCCTGCTTGGCCAGAGAACCTGGCTGCCGGGGGTGCGTCATTTCGTGGACCCCGAAGGGCCTACGCACTCATGCACAACGTCTGTTAACCGTGGCCACCGGAGTCAACGCCTGTCGGAGATGAGCCTCTCGAGGAGGTGGCGATTCGGCCCCATCCGACCCGCATTCGTACACAACGAACTCGGCCGAGCTTCCGGTCACCTCCCCCCCTCAAGGCGTCAGGTCGGAAGCACCCGGAGGGTCGGCCACACGTACATTCGATAAACAGGATACGTGTTATAAAACTATAAAAATCATCAGGAGGACTGGCGGTTTAATGCTTTAATGGTTTCTGTAAATTCTCTTTATATAATATATAATACTTCGTATAATACAGAAGTTTTTACAGAGTAAATGGCAATATAGTAAAAGCAAATATAATAAAGTACAATATAATAACAACAGCAGAGGGGTTTCATGCAGTAACCAAACTCTTGTCACTTTGGTAATATTGATACGTTGTACCATTTAACTAATTACATTATGTTGAAAATATAAATAGATGACTCGCAATAATCATTAACTCAATGAAAAATAGGGACTAGCGAAATATTCTCTCCAAGCTTGGTAAAATTTAGCGAAATATGTCAAATCTCACCAAGCCTGGCGATATTTGGCGAAATATCGCCAAATTTGGCGACGAAAATGTCTTGTTTATTCTGACGTCATAATGACGCGCATGTATTATGCATTATACACATATCTATAACATGTATAATACAAATGTATTATCTATTATATGCATATGTATAATATGTATGATGCATATACATAATATATATGATGCATATGCATATGCATAATGTTCCTTAATATCATTAAATCGCACTTGAAGGAATAATGATCCATAAATAGTACGAATTTTGCCACATTGACTAGATTGATATTGAGATTAGAATTCCGACGTTTACAATAAACTTTTTTTAAGGAGAAAAAGATAGAAAGATGGACAGATAAACAGAAAGATTTGCCTTATCATGATTTTTGTAAAAGCACATAAAATTTTATTCAGTTGAAATCATGTAACACCTTCATAACTTAGGCTATATTTCTGTAATCTGGTTTTAGAGACCAACATCGGCGTCAAATATGAGCGAGTAAATGAGGGTCTACGTAACCGTTGTTTATATGTTTATCACTCAACAAAAACATACATGCTTTCAACAATGTATTTAATTTTATTTGCCAATTGAAAGTGCTAAGGAACTGTATACCGACAAATTAACGCCCTCTGTTTGAAGGGTTCTCAGGGATTCCAGATTCTTCTGGTTAATTGTGCTACAAAACTTACTTTTCAAATTTCGAGATTCTACGACTTTTAGAAATACCTTAGTTATTTAACGATCACCAGTGAGTGAGTGAATGTGTGAGAAAAAAGTCCATTTTTGGAATCTAATATTTGGAAAACCACTAAATACAGAAACATGAAATCGAAGAACCTAGTTCAGTTTGATCCTACTAATATGTGTAAAAAACCAAAATTTCTATATCTCCCCTCAACACGAAGTTATGAGCGTGTAACATGTATGCCGAAATGGTTCAGGAAAAGGTAACTTACGGGTCGAGAGAACGTGGTGGACGTACTGCCGAGCTCCCAGATTTACATGATTCTGATAAAACCAGCTGTTAGAGAAAAATGAAAGTGATGAAACTGTTAACGTGGGATTATGTCTATTTTTGATTTATTTTTTGTTGAGGAAATTAGTACTTAACTTTGAAATCTATCTGTGCCTGTAGGTCGAGCCGACAGGGATTTTTTAAAGTTTTGTATACGCTACATTACTAAAAAAGATACTGATAAAGTGTTAGTCACAGAAATAGAAACGTATGCACAAATATGTTGATCAATATACAAATTTAAATAAAATAGTACGGCATATTTTCTACGCTTAAGATAAATAGACAGTGTATAGTCTACACTGTTCCAAAGATAATACCTCATAGGTAATACATAAGATGTATAGTATAATTTATATAACCTAGACAAAAGATAATTGGATCTACTAAAAAACAACTTTTCAAAAGTAAAAAAAAAAAAAAAAAAAAAAGGCCAAGCAAAAAAAAGAAAAAAAGTCCTTCCGGCCAGTGCCGGGAGGAAGAGGTAGCTTTCATATTCCTTATTTTAAAAAAGCCAACTTATATTATTCAAACACACGAAGCTCAATTTAGTGGAAACCGAATATAGGAGATTCAATACTAATTTTTATCAATACTAAATCATTATGAATGAAAATTTCGCGAAATTAGTCAGCTGTATCCAAGCTGCTTTTATTTAAAGTCACTTATATTTGGCTGCCAAATTCGGCGATTTCTTAAAGTGCCTGCCATTTTAAGACAACATGGTGGATGAGGCTAACCAGTGAACTTGGTCGAGACCTTAGTAATTGCTGTGCACATGCTCACTCACATCGGAATCGGTTGATATATACGAGTGCTGTCGCAGGCAAAAAATCAGATTTTTTAAAATGTCACCTACGTTAGAAATTGAAACTGCTATATCTGAGCCATTTTTTAAGATAAAGACAAACAAAAAATGCTCCTGAATCCTTATATCAAGGTCAAATACTTAAGAAAGAAACCTTTTTCAATTTCTAATTTTTTTGCGCCTCACTTTAAATATATATATTAGGGTGTCCCAGGATACAAGGTAATTTTTTTTTTTTTTTTTTGCAAAATCAAATACGCATACCCTCTATTTTTTTTCTATTTCACCTGAGAAGCATAAATAAAAAATATTATTGCAATCAGATAATGGTAACCCGTGCCGACTTTCGGTCAAACTTGAACATGATATATTGTATGGAGAATTCAATGGAAAGATCGTAAAATGCATGTTTCTTTGGTTAATAAAACATTATTTTATTCAAAGAAGATATTTATTAACATAGTATAGTAAAAGGAATATTACCGAACTTATTTTATTTCAATCTTTTCTTTTTACAGTCGGGATAGACCTTCGTGTGTTCTTGTACGCAACGTAACGAAAATTGTTCTTGTTCCTCCATCACCGTTATTAAATCATGAAAGTCCTGCATCAATTTTACCGCTCTTACAGCTGTATTGTTCATTGCTCTGAACATTGAGATCGTCTTTTTCGCGTCGGGAAACGAAGCATTATTCTCCCATGAAGAGGGACTCTTCAAAATTATCATAAATTTTGAGTTTAGAGAAAAATGAATGACTTTTGGCAGATATGAGATCATCGATGCTTTTTTTCTGTAAAAATAATAAAAGAACAGGTAACAATCGCGTGATATAAATTAATAACTAAATAAACAATTACAAAGTCAATATATGAAACTCGCCATACATTGAACCTCTTTCTTCCTTCGATGGAATGTATGTTTTTTCACGGGTCGAGAAATTTTCTGTATGTAAATTTGTCATCATTTTTAATTTTGTTTCTAGGTCAACATCTTCATCATCAAAAAGTGCTAATACTGCTATTTCATCAGTCAAATACCATAAATGCTGGAGAAATTCTTCATTCACATTTTCGTAGATTTTCAAAGATTTCAAAAAGCACAAATCTTTTTAGGGTTCTTTAACTGCCAAAATGTATTGAAGCCATGTTTAACATAGATTTTCACGATAAAGAAGCAGACGTTTAACAATGATTTCTTATCCTTGGCGTTTCATTTCAGATGAGAACTAAATAACGAGAGCTTTAGGGAGTAAACCGCTCGGACCATGCATCGCTTGGTACATAGCATCCAGAGGTCTGATTTAATTATTTTCTGCATCTCCACCTAAAAATATGACAGAAATTTTCATCAACTCTTGATAGTCCTCTCTGATCATAACATTTTAAAGTTCAGAGCGGTAAAATTCAAGCAAACTGCCAAGTTCAGATACGGGTTAGAACAATTTCACTGTTTCTCCATAGTACTGTATTTTAGATGAATAGATGTTCTTCCAATTCCTTTTGTGCTTTTTTAAAGATTGTAATATCGGGACTTGTTGTCACTTGTTTAATGTTCATTTCGAATACAGCCTTTAATACCAGATCGTATACATGATGGCAGCAAGCAAAGAAAAGCTCTAAAATAGTTACAAATTCTTGTTGTCGCCGCTTGAATACGTCTTGTAATTTCTTTGCATTTTTTGTAAGTCTCTACAAACTTGATACATATTAACAAGCTTCCTCACACAATTTGGCAACGATTTCTTAGGCATGTGTGCCTTTTCCCAAATAATAATACTTTCACGAATAGCGATATTTGCATTTTCATTAACAGTTAAATTCTCTTCTCGAATATTGTAAAACAAAACTGCGAGAACTTGTCCATTAGACGGAAGTTTTGAACCATTTATTTCATGTTTAATTTTCAATATTAAACATATCACTTTTTTAGAACTACACAATTCCACTGCCATGTTCTACTCATTGATTAAAAACTATCCAGACATTTACTAACAAAAGACTAACTTGGAATTATACGCACATTGACACATAGATGTGCGCTGTCCTGATTAAACTCGTACTGACACGTTTAACAGGTTTTGCACAGTTTCTTCACTTGTTGCGCATTGTCACAAGCATTCCAAAATATTTATTTTTTTGTTTTGTTTCATCTTTTTCATTTAAAACTGCTGGGTGCGCCGCTACAGACACGTGAGAGGGTGACATGTGTCAACGTTCGCTCGCTAAGTGCACAAGTACTGACTGAGACATGTAGATACAAGTCGGCACGGGTTCCCGTGATCCAAATTACATGAAACTTTATTTACAATTATTTTGACATAAAAGGACAAGAATGAGAGGGTATGAGAAAAAATAAAACGACTTTAATTTTTTTGGGACACCCTAATATATATTTTTTAATTTAATGGCCGCCATTTTGAAACAAGATGGCTGATGAAGCTGGCCAGCGAACTTGGTCGAGATATTGATGTATACTATCCACATGCCTTCTTCCATGGAAAAAAAATTCATTTTCAGAAACACGTTATGATGTATTTAGTAAAGGAGAAAAGGCTTTCTATCAACGCATACTTAGGTACTCGACTTACGTATGGTAAATTTTTAATAAAAAATGTTAAATAAGTACCATAATATAAGCTTGGAAATTTGATATCACACTATTTTTTAGCCCCAACTTTCCCCTTTTTTGTTTTCTTTTTTTGTTTTCTTTTTTTCTTTTTTTTTGCTTGGCCTTTTTTTTTTACTTTTGAAAAGTTGTTTTTTAGTAGATATAATTCCTTTTTTTAAACATATATATATGTTTATATATAATTGAAATAATTCTACTCGCTAAAATTAGTCCTTGTATAGCCTTTATCAGCAGGGAACAAACACAAGAGTATACATTTTGTTTACCTATCATTCATTTTTTAGAGTAATTAATAATTTAAAAGTAAGGAAAGTCAATTTCTTGTTTCAAAGTATCAGTCTTTCTCAATTTATATCTCCTTAAAATTTTCAATGAAAGGTGAAAATTTAGTAAAAATCAAATAGAGTCAACATAAAATATATTTTTACAGTTAGCCTGTCAGTTAATTGTTTGTTCTAACTTTTTTTTGCTGACGGTTTTGCAAAATAAATTTACCTTTACAAATACCTACGGATAATCCGAGAATGAAGCCCCGCAGGCATCTAAAGAAACGAAGATCTGTCTAAAGAAGTAAATCTAGCAATTTCAGACATGATGAGGAAACATTTTTGATAAAAAAAAAATCTAAAAATTTAAAGATATAAACTGTATATATAACTTCATCTTCATTTAGATCATGTTATAGAGAAGAAAGAATAAATATGTAATTTTACTCAAGTCTGTTTATACATACTTATTTGCATAAATGTGAGAATATAATTTTGTATAAAAATTCCCGTAAATTGATTATCTTTAATAGTCTATTATTAAAGCCGCATAAACATAAGAAAATAATTTTTCCAGTTAAAAATTGCCTGAAATCTATAGTCTTATCGTTCGTCAAATTTGTTTTATGTTTTTTTAATACCCAGACACCTTTTCTAAACTCTGACAAAAGATCACAGAAATACTGAAGTTATCCAAATACTTATATCTTTCTATCGTATTTCTTTTTTGAGGGGGGGGGAGGGGGGAGGAAGAGCGCTTAAGAACTTCGTTTTGTTCTTAGAATTCTGAATTAATCATTGAAAAGATCTACCTACATAAGTCTTGTTGCAGAATTTTCATTAGCTAAGAGCTGCATCAACTTATACATCATGTGAATATATTAAATTACTTTTGTAAAATACTAGATGGGAGCCATTGATATTTTCAAAGCATTTGCCTACATTTTAAACCTAAGTCATTTACAACTATTCATTCATTTTCTATAGAAATTAAAGAAGTCGTTGTTTCCATGGCAACTGTACCTTTCACTATTGCTTGTTTGTTTGTTTGTTTTATTGAACACATATATATCAGATCACGTGGGATCACGGCGGGATTTGATTCCGCCCCCACCTACGCTCTCAAGCGATTAGCGGCGTGGTGTCTTATCCACTCAGCCACGGTGGGCCACAATTGCTTTCTCTAATACCCTAGATACTCAAATTTAACCAGCTGCGCTTATAATTATGCTCATAACAGATTACATTTATATGTAAGAGTGGTGACATATGCACAAGTCGTGTACTCATATTCAAGTTTTTGTCGAAAGTACAGTAACTCAGTTTTCCGTAATAGACGTGGAAGATTTCGATTAAACTAATCAGAAAAGTTAAAAAACATTGGCTTTCTGATTTGATTTTATTCAAAATCGTCTCAACTAACCAAAGTTTATGTCCGGGATCCAGATAACTTTTTCTCTGTTAGTAAAATTAGATTGACCAATCAGTAGCCTCCATCCTTGCAGGCATTTCGGTATTTACTGCAAACATAAAAAAAGTTTTCAAAATTGCAGGCTTCTGATTGATCAATCTCATATCGCTAATAGCGTAAAATCTATCTTAATCCCGGCCCATTCAACGCCCTTTAAATATTCGAGAAAGCCTTGACACGCGTCAGGAAAATATCACACAAAGCAGGCAAAATAAAGAAGAAAAATTATTCATTGGCTCGTTCATATCCACGAGCCAATGAATGATTTTGTTCCTTTGCTTTGATTGCTTTGTGTGATGTTTTCGTGACGCGTGTCAAGACTTTCTCAAATATCTAGGGGGCGTTGGTTTATTTCACCATTATGAAGATATAAAAGAGAGGAGCAGACATGTCAATCTTCCCGTGTCAAAAACTACATACCAAAAAAAAAAAAAAAAAAACGAGTTCTTTCCCCCTCTTCTGGCCTTTTCTCTCTTGATTTTGACCGATAGCAGCCCATTTAGCAGTCTCCAGTGCAAGATGCCGCTATATATGGCGGACGCACGGGGGATTGTGTTAGCGTGACAAATGACATAATAGGCCAGTTCATGACGTTTAAAAGCCACACGGAGTTGGATCATCTTTACACGATGATTAGTACAAAGCGGTGCGGCATTTTTTTGTGTCCATTGCCGTGTACAGATAATCAACTCCGTGCTACGTGATGAGCTGGCCACACTTTAGGAACAGCTTCAAATGACGTCATCTATATCTACTTCGAGGCAAACGAAACAGACAGGCTACCGCGGTGCTACAGCGTCTAGAATATATAGTGTGGAAATCCAATCAGTCGATCACAGCGATATCTGCAGGATATTTCCCAAAACTCCAAGACAATTTAGTCTAGAAGCTGTAACTTTTTTTATTTTTTTTATACGTTTTATTAACATACATCTGACCTGTGTGCTTGGCGTCAAACCCGCTGTAATAATACCATGTTTACTTTGAAATTTGAAAATATATCGCAGATGTCGCTGCGATCATCTCCCTATATTTCAGCGTCAGTGCACATTTAAGGGATACACTTCTTAGCGGTTCTTGGATAGCAAATTTCCACATTATGTATTCTAGACGCTGTAGCGGTGCATTACACTAGTCTCTTTCTTCTTTAAAAAATATCCTGCAGATGTCGATGCAAATGACTGTTTGGAATTCGACATCGTTGTACATTTAAGGGATTCAATACTTCCGCGCCTTTTTAAGTATTGCTGGGATAGTCGATTTCTACAACATATAATCTAGACGCTATAACGGAGCTATAGTTTCTAGAAGATATAGTTTAAAAATCGGCTTATTAAAAAGGTGCTAAAAAACTGTATCTCATAAATGTTGAACGAGGCTGAACGACGAATGTCGATTACAGCGACATATTGTAATTCCAACGTAACTATTTCAAAAGAAAACGTTTCGCTCAGAGAAGATCTAGAAAATGTTGCTCCTATCGACATTTGTCATTCAGTATTTTTCAATATTTATGGGATTCAATTTTTAGCACTTTTTAAAGCATTACTGGAATAGCCGGTTTCCACACTATGACCGTGATCTAGGTAGATTTTTCTCCGTTATCGTAACGAGATTGACCAATCAGAAGCCAGAATTTTTGCTAACTTTTCACTGCTTGCAAAAAATGTACCTGGATCCCGGCCTATATTTCTAGCCGCTATAACTGAGCTCAGGAATAGTACAGAAATAGCGCATTCAGAGACCGAAACACGGGTAACTCGGAAAATTGGGGAATGACGTCATACTGGTTTCTCGGTGTAAAGTTGGGCAAAAACGGCTCTAAACGCTTTCGGGTAAAGTTGCGGGAATTTTTTATTTACATTTACAAACATGGCGGCAGCTGCACTTTCGACAGTGCAAATAGATTCAATTATCACTTTCTTTTAGATGGGAAACTGTTCCAAAAGTTAATTTTTATGGGGAATACTATCGCAACAAATATGTATCACACACTGTTAAAAATATCGTGAAAAATTACCTCTGTTTTTAAAGGCTATCTATTTTCTGACCAATGAGAGCGCTTTATAGGCGTTTATGTAGCTTTCTCATAGGTCAGAAAATAGATAGCCTTTAAAAACAGAGGTAATCTTTCACGATATTTTTAACAGTGCAGGTTTTGCTAGCCATTTTAGGCTTCCAAGCGTGAACTGATTTGTTTTTATTTATTTATTTATTTGTTTACACATACATCTGACTTGTGTGCTTGACATCTAGGTCCGCTTATAAGTCATCGTCAATATACAGGGACGAGATAGCACAATGAAATTTACAACACAGAGAAATTACATCCGGGAGCTCCACAAAGAGTGTGCAATGGAGCCAGCGAGAGTCGAACTCACAGACCTCTGCCGCTCTCAATGCTTGGCGGCTGGCAGCGCGGTGTCCTAACCGCTCGGCCACCGAGGCCCCAACTGATTTGTCATATGCAAAATTTACATTTATCTTCTAACTTATCTAAAAGTTAAACTTAGACCAGAAATGTTTTTATTATTATTTTTGTAATATGAAAAACAGTAACAATGTGCGATAAAACTGATCAAAACAGTGCTATACCGATTAACAGTCGCAGTTAAGCTATAAAATGGTAAACAAATCAGATTTCCCAACCACGTGATCACTTTACCCAACAAAATTTTTCAGGTAATGTGGGTTCCCCGAAATCTGGGTAATCTCCGGCTCTGAACGCTACGGGGGAACTCGGAAAAAGTCACGTGATGTCGGTCTTTGAAAGCTTCGGGTTACCCGTGGTAAACCTGGGGAACCCAGGATGCGGTCCGTGAACGCGCTCAAAGCAAACTCGGTATTTTGATACATTAAGGCCGGGATCTAATAAGGAACAAGTGTGTCTCTATAACGAAGTAGCGACATACGGCCAATAAATGTTTATTGGTAAAAGTGATAAAAACAAATCGTTAAAGTTCTTTGTGAGCATGCCATTATCGTCAGGCTAATGCATGTTGAATTATTTCCCTAGTCTAATAGAGATCGTCCATGCGCGTATCTTCTAATGGAGGATATTCCAAATATGGGTTTGAGGCTGAAAAAGTCACGTTGTACCAGTAATTTGTCCAAAGAATTTCTGACTGATAAGAAGGGAATCAGGAAACTACACTGTTAAAAATATCGTGAAAAATTACCCCTGTTCTTAAAGGTTCTCTATTTTCTGACCAATGAGAACGCTATATAAACGCCTATGAAGCGTTCTCATTGGTCATAATACAGATAGCCTTTAAAAACAGAGGTAATTTTTCACGATATTTTGAACAGTGTACTACTGCTTTCTCCCATGAACTGTTTCATTGGCTAGTGGTAGCGGGGATTTACATTACGTAGACGGAGCCTTCCCTTCTTTACGCCAGACGTTCATGCCTTGACCATGTGATCATAATGTAGATTGAATATCCTATATTCAAGAAAGCGGATTGCCGTACTTTCAACAAAAACTTGAAATGAGCATGCCTCCTGTGCATATATCACCACTCTTATGTATAAAGGCTCTCTGTTTTGGTGTTGTTTCTGATACAGCGCCTAGAACACCTAGTGTGGAAATATGCTATCCAAACAGTTCTAAAAATTTGTATCCCTTAAATGTGCGACGATACTGCTAAAATTTCAAGTGTCGATCGCAGTGACATCAGCGGGATTTTCGTATTACTATTATTACATTATATAGACTAGCAATTTCTTGCAGTTGTAGAAAATATCCTGCAGATGTCGCTGCGATCAGCATGTTGCAGCAGTATCATTGTACATTTAAGGTATACAATATTTTAGCGCTTTTTCATGTATTACAGGGTTAGCCGATTTCAACACTATATATTCTAGGCGCTATAGTTTCTGAGCGCTGTTGGTTAAATTTCGATATTTGTGTTTTAGAGTGAGCAATAGAAAAAAGAACTAAAACTATTGAAACAACAACTTCTTTAATATTGAAATGTATAGCAAAGGAGTTCAGAATCAATGCCTTAAATAGTTTCGAATATGCACTGTTGTTATGACATCAATACCCTTCCTGGATGTGGAAATGCAAAATTGTGTTCAACATAATTGGCCGCAATCTAGATAGATTTTTCGCTGTTAGCGAAACGAGATTCATCAATCAGAAGCTTGCACTTTTGCGAACTTTTCGCCGTTTGCAGCAATGCAGGCTATTGATTGGTGAATCTCGTTTCGCTAACAGCGAAAAATCTATCTAGATCCCAGCCTAGATTTCTGTAAACATTGCAGTTCATCCATGGCACTAACAAAATGACTCATAACTTTCATGACATAGCCCGGTATCCAGAAACAGGTTCTGCCTTTTTTCCTCGCGGAGGAAAGTTGAATCTGTTGTTGTCCGAAGGAAATAACGCCATTTTTGTGATCATTTGAGGTCATGCCGGCAAAAGCCGTAGCGAATACCTCATAGATTAAATAGCTAAAAAAAAAAAATCCAGAAACAGCAAAAATTCTCAAACATTCTGGCTTCTAATTGGTCAAACTCAATTCGCTAACAGCGAAAAATCTATCAGGATCTCGGATGAAATCAATGCAAAAGGATAATATGGGCGAGTCCAGCAGACCTCACCAAAGTTACCGGTGAGATAGGTTACGTGACGTCACGGTAAGTGACCGGTCTCTAACTGGTTGACAGACCTACTGGACGGCACCGGTGTTATTTACTATTGGCACCATCTGTATTACGTTGCCGTAATTATTCTTTTATTATTGTTTTATCATGTACGATGCAAATGTAAATAAACTTTCATGTAACCGATCACGTAACCCAATTAACCAAAAATTTTCTTCGGTTAGTTCGGTCTCTCACCGATCACTTTGGTTACTTGCGCTGAACAACATTGGTGGCGACCCGGTTAGCAGCACGGAACGCTTTGGTGACTAACCGATCTCACCGGTCACTAACCGGTGGCTCCTCTGGACGCGGCCAATAAAAGAATAGTATAAGTCTTCTAAAATGGTTTGGCGGGTTTGTCGGTGTTTGGCATAATTTATAAACTTTACAATTAATTAACAGTTTTTCGCTAATTAAGAATAGAAAATTTGTGTTTTTAAAGCTGAATTTTATAAAAGCACGTAGATTGAGTAAATATCTGTCCAAAAATGCAATCCTTACTTTTTTATGTCCATTATTTAAGTCTCTACCTCGATTGAAGCATAAGGTGTGACGAAGAAAATAAATTTCTCATTTTCAGTATCTCGACGTTATTTTAAAAAATCTATATCTCTGTTTATAATTAATTTATGAGGATGCATTTGGTCTCAAATTGAAGATCTTTTCCTTTAGGTCCTTCTGGTTTTGGTTTTATTTTTCTGCGATGATTGGTTCTTTTGATATGGGAAATTTTACGCTGGCATGTTTGGTCGATTTAACATGGAGAAGCTGTCTTCAGTATAATAAGCAGTTACGGTGTCTTGCGTTTTATTCTTGGCGTTTGTTTGTTTGACGAGGTTAGCATTTTTTTTTTCAGCTTAGCTTGGCAGAACGACCGTCCTGCTTGATATTTCTATATTCTCTTTTTGGAAATGCCATTTTGAAGATCATATATATCCAGGTATCATTTGTGTTTCCAAAAATTATTTTTTTAATAATGTGGGAAATGCGTCTAACTAAATAAATGGGGAGAGGCATTTTGTTAGCGGAAGTAATAATACTTTACTAATGACTACTGTTTTCGCAGCATTGTCAAAAGAATTTACGTTTTTTTTTTTTCATCATAGAGAATATTTAGAATTATATAAAAAAAATTCATTTTATAGAGTTTTTCTTTTAAATATGTTACTTTTATAAAGTCTAGTATAAAAATCCAAGATCGTAATCTTAGAACTTTTATTCAACAATTGCTTCATTACATTAAATAAACTTATAATTTTTAATGTAAAGTTGTGTTTAGTATTATTCAGAATATTACCTTATAGAAAAAGTGCGATTCATTATTTGTGTAAATAAATCATTTCATCGTAGAATGTTGGCTGATATTTTATATTACTATACATGATGACCTCAGATGATCCTTTGTCAACACCTTATCCTGTCAGTGTCTGTGTAATAGAGAAGACGTTTCTCAAAACATTTCTGCCTTTAAATCTAAACAAACATGTCAGCAGATTTTTTTTCTATTTTATGTTAATTCTTTTGCCTGAATTATTACTAGATTATAATTTACTTACTTGTAATTAATAACAAGTATTTGCTAACTAATAAAATAAAAATTGTTGTATGTAAACCTCACATGAGGTTTGTGTTGTAAATGTGAAATTTTTAACTATTTGTTCGTAACAATCTTCTTTAAATGCAATTTAATTTCAAAATTATTTAGATTAAATTAATTTAGATTCCAACCACTTAAAAATAATTCATATTAAAAGCTACTAAATTATTACCAAAAAAAATTTGAAAGAAATATTAAAAAAAAAACAGCGATTTTTATTTTATTCCAATGAAGTAATACGAATAAAAAAAAGGTAAAGTACACACATTCTATTTAGCAGTAAATATATGTGTTAAAATAGTTATTATACTACTCTTTTAAGAGTTTGGATAACGGAATCGCTCTTACTACTCTTTCATCAGTTAGGATAAAGGAATCGCTCTTACTCCTTTTTCATCAGTTAGGATAACGGAATCGCTGTTACTGCTCTTTCATCAGCTTGAAAAAGCGAATCACTATTTTAAGAAATTAAGTTTGCCTGTCGGTGGAGTAACTATTTAAAGATTTTAAAATTATGGTATAGGGTTTGTTAAGAAAACCGTTAAATACATTATTCAGATATTAGTACTGTAAAAATAACGGCTAAATGTACAGCCGTATGTATTGGTTAATTTCAAAAGCACTACCCGTCAGAAAGTATTCATTAGTCTTTATTTTCGTTACTCTTTAGAAAACGGTTATTAAAAATCTTCGTAAGTACTAGTACGCATATATTCGATGTATTTTCTAATTTTCTGAGCGTTTTAGCGATTATAATTAGTTTTAACTATTCCTTAAAATAAAAGATAAATCTATATGGATGCTTGTACTGATTTAACATTTCATAAAGTATAAAACTGGGCGTTCAAAATAATACATGTGAAATATATGGAATATATGGTGACAAAACAGCAGCAAATATAATTGTATACCGTACGTGAAGCCTTTTCAAGAATTAGTTACCGTTACATAGACCCATAATAAAATTTTGTACTGAACCTTTCTGTAACGGAAAGTGCAAACAATCATAGTATAATAATAAATAAATAAATACAACCTGTAAAAGTGGAATTCTACATTGAATTGAAATATTCTAAGGTCCATTCCCATGAAAATAATACAATTCAATTTCATCTGCTAAGACGAAAAATCTCTCTAAAACGGAATTACTCTGTGGTGTATCGCGATTCCGTTTCGCTAAGCCTTATTGTATATATTAAAGAAAAATAGTAATTGAGTATCATAATAGAAATGTCCACTGCTTACTGAAACCAGTAAAACATGTCACAACGGAACCTGTCTATAACGAATACTAACATTAAACAGGTTCTCAAAAATACATTTATCTCCGCTCAACATCGCAAAACCTTTTAACACAATCGTAGACTCGGTATAATGCATAAAATCATAAAAATGGCAGTCATCGGGATGATATAGAATCAAGTTTGCGTTTTTCATTTTCTGATAAGTGTATTGTAGTTAGAGCTATAATTGAATGATTTTATATGACGACCTTCAATTACTCTCGCGTCCAGAAATTCAGTTCAAACACTCATTTTAATAGTATCGTAAAAACAATCTTTTGAATTTTCAGGAAAAACAGGGACGCTAATCCATTTCTTCATTTCTGATCAAGAGTGCCTTTTGATTTTATGCGAGTATGAGCGAAAAATCAATGATTTAAAATGTTATACTTCATACAAATACTTTATCACTCCTTAAATACTGCTATAACGAATATTTTATTCTATTATAAGCGTCAGTTCTTTTTACAGTAAAATTATGAGCAATCTTAGTACTTTAAATGCATAAATAATACGAAATTACACTAAAATATGAAATGATAAAAACTGTTTATTGCTTGGAACCATGCTTCTTTTTTTTAAATACATTCATGGAAATGTTATTAATCTCTTGGTAAAAGAAAAAAAATACTCAATTATTCTCTCCATGTTTGAAAAAGGCATATAACACCACATATCTGAGAAAGTACAACCACGAAAGGAATAAGCGATCTCATAGTAACTTTTCTTCTAAAAGCAGTTTGTTCTGATATTGACCTCGTGACTTCAGAAACTTCCTCCCAAAATTATTCACACGGACATTTTCGGAAAATGAACGAGTGCAAAAGTAACGAAACGACTAAATGAATACCCGTATGTGATACTAATAAGGGAACAAATGATTTCCGAGACCAAAGATCGAACATAAATTCTCATCTTTCCCCATCAGACAGAATATTCAGCTCCGTTCATGAATCACGAAATGAAGGCGTTTGAAATTTGTTTCTTAGTTCTGCAGTAACGAATAACGAATAATATTCCTATGTAACGATTCGCTACTTCATATTAGGGTATTCGTATCCATTATTTAGTAACGAATAAATGCGGTTTGCAACAGCTCTATCAGATATTAATCCATTTCTTACTATTTTAAATATCAGTAATAAGACTAATATTTTTTTAATGTATACTCTGTATTCCAATGTAATCATTACAGATTCACTCTCAATTCCAGTACAGAACGGAGGTTTCTTACTGTTTACGTTTTTGAAAATGATACATGAAAGAATAATATCTAAGCAATTCTCTGGGGGCATTTCTGATTAACATAAGCGAAATTATAAATTCTGATCTAATTCATAGTAATTTGGAAATTTTCGCATTTGGCAATCTTTTTATTGTATATTAAATTAGTAACAGCTAAATCTAAGTAAATATATGAGAAAAAATCACAAATGCACTTTTAAATTTCTATTATTATTATTTTTAAGCTAATAAATATTTATTTAAAATTACATTTAAATATCCATTAATATTGATTCAGCTATTTATTCATTTAAATTATTGCTTTAACATAATTACATAAACTAAGGTCAGTGCATTTCTGCTTTTCTGAAAACTATATTGCAAATTTTATTATTCGGTTATATTACTGTAACTAGGAAATTAACTTTGTTATATGTGTACCACAGACGATATATATACAGGGTGCAATATGTTATCTATCGCCGACCTTTAATTTATCAACCGTTGGTCTTAGACATATGGTTCCAATTGCAAAAACGTTGCAAATGAGGTAAATATTCATGTTGTGGGATTATGTAATGTAAAAAATCAATAAAAAAAAATTACGAAAACTAACTTTTTATGCGGTACCCCAGTCCCTATAGTTATATTTAGTAAAAGTTTACACATATCATAACAGATATAACACAAAACGTTTGACATATGTGCTACAAAAATTGACAGAGATATTAAATTTCAAAGTTAGAGATTTTTGCACATGATTTTGTCTTTCATTGAGGGATCAGTTAAAAGATGAATTAAAGTAATTCCAGATCTAAATCAGTCCTTTTTAAGGCGAAACCACCTTTAGCCAGTATAGCCAAATTAGGATATCACTAAAGAGAGTTATTTCATCTAAAAATTTGAGCTTACTTTTAGGGGTCGTAGACAAAGCGAAGAATGAAATATTGAAATTAAACAGAAAAATAAATATCAGTTTATTATAATATCAGAAAACGGTCTACTATAAAAAATGAATACATCAAATGCCGGAATGTACTAGAGATACTGCTCAAATTGTCCTCCAAAGGGGGCAATGCATAAATGATTGCGTGACAGTACTGAGTCTTGGACACGTCAGAGCATAGCATGTGAGCAAAATGCGCGACAATCAAGGAAATGCGCTGCTTCAGATGAACCAGATAAGTAGTGTCAGTCACATAGACCTATGCCTTGATGTAGAAGTCCATGGGAGTCAAGTCCAGCGAACGCGGTGGCCACTCTACCGGACCACCATATCCAAGAATATGTTGACAGAATTAGGTGGCCAGATACGCGTGGAAGTTTGATGTTTTAAGCGGAGAGTGCCATCATCTTGAAAGCACACCTGGCATGCATGTCGGAGAGGCAACTCTTCATACCAGTCACGTACCTTGTTTTGTTGCAGATGCGGGTAACGATCGAACGTTAAGGTCCCATCGTGGAAGATGAGTCCAACAATCTGGGTTCCCTATATACCGCACCACAGGTGTCGTACTCTGCGAACGATGTGGGGTTTTTCCAGAGACCAGTAATGCACATTGTGCACTCTCACAATGCCACCTCGTGTAAACATTGACTCATCTGCCCACAGAATGTCACAAAGTAACGACGGATTTTCCTCTACGGTGTTGAGCATGAATTACAATAATAAAATCGTCGTGCGTGGCCACAAAGCATCAAAACTTGCATCAATGTTGGATGGTATGGCTGCGCATCCGGTACGTGTAACGAATTCCAGACATGCTGACCACATGCCTCGATTATTTCCGCCGTGCTTAGTGGTATAATTAAAAGGTCATATGCCAGCACCTCTTCCGGTGTCACTCAACGTTACACCTTTCCCGTCTTCTTGTTCTAGGTCGTGGTGAAACAGAGCCGGTCTGCCTAAGGTGGTGCAATGAATCAGTTATTCATGCATTGGATGTAGATCCTTAGGGAAACTTTCTGAATAAACACTGGCAGCCTCTCTGGCATTCCTTTGACATTCACCACAAATAAGTATCAGTTCGGCATATTACATGTATGCGTATGCGTAGCTTGTCATCACGATCTCAGCGCTGACTGGCATGCCCACTGATAGATGGCTCGTGTTTTATCCCGAACTTGTGGTACAGCGGTACTATTGTAATTTATATAATCCCAATTTTCGTGCTTGTTATAGCTCGTTATCGGCTGGTCATAGGCATTCCGCTGCCATTTATCTAGTCCATAGTTAGTATGTTTTATTTTCCGGTTATCGATACTTCCTACTTTGACGTTTGAATGTTATTCGAGCCATAAAAGTTATTTCACATTTAGATGTAACAACACACTTTGGTGATTCACCGATTTGGCGATACTGGCTATAAAGTGGTTTTGCCATAAAAAGGATATTGAACCTTGATTTTGATCTAGAATTACTTTAATTCATATTTTAACTCATCCCTCAATGAAAGACAAAATCACGTGCAAAAATCTCAAACTTTGAAATTTAATAACTGTGTAAATTTTTGTAGTACAGATGTCAAAGTTTTTGTGTTCTATCTGTTATGATATGTGTAAACTTTTACTAAATATAGCTATAGAGACAGAAGCCCGTATAAAAAGTTAGATTTCGTAATTTTTATAAAATGGTTTTTTACTTTAAATAATGTAACAACATGAATATTTACCTTATTTGAAACGTTTTTGTAAATGAAACTATATGTCTACGACCAACGGTTGGGAAATTAAGGTCGGCGATAGATAACATATTACACTCTGTATATATAAATATTTTTTATTAATGTCTGTACAGTACGTTTCACAGTATGTAAACATTATATACATTAAAGTCTTAGAAATAGTTTTGTAGTACAGATGAACACCTAAAAAACAAGGCAACAACCATCGCAAGGTTATCTATGTGCATGTGCCGTTGCATCCACTATTAGTTATATATAGATATAAAATTCCATGAAAGCTATCACAGCTATTTACGACATCTAAATGGAATTGGAAACTATTTAAGAAACTTAAAGCTTGGTTACACTGCTCGACAGTAATATGTGACAGAAACATTTTCGTTTTAAATATTCAGGTAGAAACTACATCTTTCCGAGTTCGTATTCTGTTCTGCGTGAGAAAATATTTTCTAAAAGTATTTCAGATATGAAAAAAATTCACACTAGCATGTATTCGCATGTATTGGTGTAGATGACAGACTTATAAACTTTGATGTATACTTTGCGTATTAACCTTAACATATAAACCTGTTCGGTTTGTTATTAAATATGCATCTGCATTATAATAGAACCTTTCTATAAGTCTTTACTGAGACATGTAAACTTATAAAATATTAAAATTTCGGTGCTTCGAATATAGTTAATTTTACATGTAATATGCCAGTTCTTATTACATCGTGAAGGCTATATAGATGAGATTTCATCGATATCTCGTACAGATTTTCAGATACTATGGTTAACTTTTAAATATCGCCACTAGGGACGGTGCCGTCACTTACAGTTGATAACGAACCGTCATTTCGCTATTAACCTTCCGTCTACCAGACGGGTCCATTGGACCCGACATGTACATTCAAAATATTTATTCAAACCAGAAATTTCTTCAAAACAAACTAAATGTATAAATCAGACAATAATAAGTTAAATAAACAAATTAAATAGTTTTAAGTGAAAATTCTGGTGTAGAATGTTTTTATAAAACTTGAGTAAAATTTCCGGTAGTTCTAGGGTTAAAAGACACTTTTTTGACAATTCTAGTTTTATCCATTTAAGTTATTTGAGTGTACACGGAATTTAGATTGTATCCTGTAAAAATAGATCTAGGAGTCATTCCATGTCAATTCAACGAGACCTTGTAACCCGACCCCAGGGATTTGGATGAAACTCGGTGTATATACTAATTCTATCATGATATGGATACATCAGAAATTTTTCCTTCCTAGACTTCATAGTTTGTGAGATATGGGGGGTCCAATTTTTGGATTTTTCTCAGATCGCACATTTCTGAGTCTGTATTTTTAGAAGGCAGTTCCATTTTCAAAAAATTGTTTCTCTGGATCTAAAATGCGAATCATCTTAAAAATACCACTGTAAGTACATAAAAAAACGCAGATTATAATAAAAAAATATTTAAAAAATTAATTTTAAATATTTAGGGCCAAAAAATTAAACCAAAGTTGAAAGTTATGGTTATTTTTCCAAATTTTTGTGATTTTACGAAAATGGCTCTACACAAAAAGGCAAATAAAATTTTTAATTTCTTTTTGTTTTATATAAATTTCATACTTTGGCCTTCCTATTTATGAAATAAAAATGATGTCTTTCTCATGGCTTATGCAAAATATTTGACTTATTTTGGGATGATGTACCTATCAAGAGATAAATATCTTTAACTTTGCTTATGGTACCTAAATAATTGCTGCACATTTTAAATATAAATATATTAATCATTTTGATTTATTTCCTAAAATGAACCCTTAAAATCAGACTGATTTATTTATTTTTATACCAGTAGAAAATTTGTATCTTATTGGTACATATCACACATTATCTGAAATTCTGTTGTTCTCAATCTTATCGTATATGTTTGTCACATAAATGTACATCTATCATTGGATTCAGTGGTATAGCATTTCTGTAAATACTTTCACAAAGGTAGTATGTAAAGAATATGTACAATATTTAATGCAGGGGGTGTGGATATTGAAGTCATAGATAGTGGTGGAAAATTGGCGCAGAGGAGGAGCCTATTGACACCACAAACATTTTATAGTATTCTTCAGCTTAATAAAAACGCAGAAATTATGTCATTAGATAAGCCGAAAAATACTTCTAAAATTTAGTGGTGTCAATAGGCTCCTCCTCTGCGCCAATTTTCCACCACTGCATAGATTTTTTTCTCATTTTAGTCAGAAAAAACAAAGCAAAAACTTTACTTTGTAAATAATAAAAAGAAGCACTTGTATTAAATAAATTCAACAAGTCATAGGAACCACAGTAATTATTTAGGTACCACAGTTTAAATTAGACATATTAGAGATATATATATTTTTTCTTGAATGGTGCAATTTCCCAAAACAGGGCAAAAGTTTTACATAAGCTAGGATAAAAACTTCATTTTAATTAAAATTGAAATAATCATTCATTAAATCTAATACATTAAATAAAATTGCTTATAAATAATTTAAAGATTTAGATTGTTGTGTTATTTTATGTAACAAATAAAGAATTTGTTAAATTATATGCAAATTTTTTAAAGCTAAAAAATCAGAATAAACATTATATTTAGAAGATTGAAATTCAAAAATATAACTGAGCTAAATATAAATATAGAAATAAATGACGTACATTTGCAGTATCACTTAGACTTATTCTGCAACATTCTTTTTTGTGCAATTTAAAATTTATATTTATTATGAATAAGCAACATTGAGAACCTTCTAATATATATGTCAATTTTCCTATCTGACTGTAACTCCAAACATAATAACACAACAAAACATTGGTATATTAGAAGATCTTCGTGATTTAGTATCTAAAACATTAAATCGGTGGCTATCTCCCCTCCTTCCCCCCACCCCCAGAAAAGAATTTAAATATCTTAAGGGGAAATTCTCTTCATTTTGGTAAAGGTTTATGAAAATTTGTAATTTTTATATTGCCAGAGCACCCATCACAAAAGTCAAGGACTTTCTTTACATCAGGAAATATCTCTTTTACAAATGATATCACTTCATTCTGTGTTAAACACTTAAGAGTGAAATCATGTTGCATATCATAAGATAAAATGTGTATATTGCTTGCTGATAATCTAATACTGAGAGATAGTGTGTATATAACAGTTGGATCAAGAGTACAGCTTCTTTGGTCCAATGGTATCTTTAAGCTTCATCTTGAATAAGAAAAGTAAAATTTTTGCTGAAATCCTACAAAACGATAGCTTTTTGAGGGCCAAAGTTTGCTTTAGTCTCTTTTAGGAAATTAGATTTAGCTTTCGTTATAAAAGAGTGGAATAACATTTTCCAAATATTTTACTTAGCTTGTCACAAATTCATTTAAAGGAACAGTGCTGCTAATACTGGATTGAATACCTAGAGTTATAACCCTCAAGTTTTTTGGAAATTCCTGTTTAAAAAGAGAATACAACTCATGTAGATACACATAATATCAATCGCTTTTGTGCATAGTACATTTTTAGCAATGCTAAATATTTTTTTTTCAGTCATGATTCTTCAATATTCATTTACAATTATTAAACTTTTCAATTAGTTCAATTGTTTCTGGACCTGTGTCTGTAGCTTTACCTTATCTTATTTCTGGCATAGACAAGATTCTCTTTTCTCTCAGATGTTGTCATGACGGTCTTGCAGCATAATTAGTTACCTCAAATTCATCAATTATTTTCTTTTGCAGCACAAGGAAAAATTGATCAACCTTCTATTATGAGAAACAGCAGACTAATAATAATTTGATTAACAGATTCGAAAACACTTGCCTTAACTAAATAATTTTATCCTGCCTTTGTCAGAATTTGTTTATACAAGGCAGGTGTAAAAATATGTTTCATAGTGTAGAAATGAACTAGGCTTTGTTAAATATAAGGCATTTAAACTATAAAAAACATATTTAAAATGATGAAAATTATCCAAGATAATAAGATAGAAAGTTTTAAAAGAATGTTAAATATAAATAAAATATTTTAATTCAAACACACATACATACGCAGAAAAAAAACATATTGAAAATTTGATGGGTAAAAAGTCATTATTGCATTTTCTTATTCTATATCAACAAAAGATTTTCTGTTTACAGTTATATTGTAAACACAAAATTAAGGCATTGTTTAAATTTTAAAAAAAATGCTAATAATAAAAGAAAATACATGAATGAATAAATAATTGAAACATAAGGATTATGCACAAAATTTAATGGAGGGAGGATAAACTGCAGTCATAGCCCTCCCCCCCTTTTACTCAGAAGAAAGGAAAAAAAAAGCAAAAACTTTACTTTGGAAAAGAAAGGAAGAAAGAAACATTGAATAATATATTCAAGAAGTCATAGGAACCACAGTAGTTAGTTAGGTACCTCAGCTAAAATTAGGCAGATATATTTTTTTTTTTACTTGATTGGTGCAGTTTCCAAAACAGGGCAAAATTTTGCATAAGTCATGAGAAAGACATTATTTTTATTTCATAACTAGAAAGCCGTAAGTGTAAACTTTTATTTACAACAAAAATAAATTGGAAATTTCATTTACCTTTTTGTGTAGAGCCTTTTTCGTAAAATCACAAAAATTTGGAAAAATAACCATAACTTTCAACTTTGGTTTAATTTTTTGGCCCTAAATATTTAAAATTAATTCTTTAAATATTTTTTTATTAAAATCTGCATCTTTTGGTGTACTTACTGTGATATTTTTAAGATGATTCGCATTTTAGATCCAGAAAAACAATTTCTTGAAAATGGAACTGCAGTCTAAAAATACAGACTCAGAATTGTGCGATTTGAGAAAAATCCAAAAACTGGACCCCCCATATCTCACAAACTATGAGGTCTAGGAAGGAATTTTTTCTGATGTATTCATATCATGATAGAATTAGTATATACACCGAGTTTGATCGAAATCCCTGGGGCTCGGGTTACAAACCATAAAAAATTTGGTTGAATTGACATGGAATGACCAATAGTTTAAAAAAAATGTTCAATTTCTAATTAGATCTAGGCTATATAAAGTATATTGGAGTGTATGCTTTACCCCCTTCGCTTCTCTCTCTGTACCTGTGTATGTGTTATACATAGATAATATAGTATCAAAACTTATCAGTAGCAGTTTAATAAAAAGTGCGTATTAAAATTCAAGAACTAGATACTGAATTTCATATCATTGTTAAAATTTTAAAAACTATTACTTATAGAAATGAGATCTAAAAATTAAATCAATAATTAATTAATTGTTAAACAAATTTATTGTTATGAACAAAAGTAAACTTACATTGAACCACTTTTACTGATATTATACACCTTTTACAGAACAAATTTGAGATTTAGAAGCCTTTAATAATTTCTGTGCACAAATATTTTCTTCAACTAAATCCAACGATCTGGTGTAGAAAATGCATAAATAAAAAAAAAAAAAAAAAAAACCACATTCTTATACTTATTTAAATCTCGGATTACCATATCTGAAATATTATTTGATAAGTAAAACTCAGCATTTCCATGCTCTTTTGAATGCTCTTGATGATGCTCTTTTTAAATATACTGACTAAAGAGTACGCAAATATTTGCAGTCAACACACATTTTCATTAAATGTTTCCACTGGGCACACATAGAAGATATCATATCTCATATCTAAAAATATAAAATGCAAAATGCTTGTATTTTGAGCATACATAACGTTTATCTTTCGACATAATTTGAATCTTGGAGAAAATCTTTTAAATAATTCGCATTTATTTACATACAAAACACCTCTTTTAAAAATTAAAGAAGAATTTCCCGAACATTATTTTTTATGTAATTATATATCGGCATAATGAAGAGTAACACGTTCTTTTCAACTGGATTAAATCATATTCAAGACTGAAGTAGCATAGTTGAAGTTTATTCCTGGTGGACACAAATCAAGCTAAATAACTGTGCTAAAGATAATTCCTTCAGTTACATAAATAATACGTCGTTTCAACTCAGCCATAAATCTCTTCAAATGTATTTAACCTTGAAAATCCTTTGATAAAGATAATGACTTGTTGAGTGACTGCATTAAGACTCATAGACTACATTAAACTGATTTATTATTATTATTATGATATTATTATTACAGTTATTACTACTGATTTATTATCTTATAATGTAAACATTTTTTCCATTCTAAACATGTAGTTTCTCTAGAGAAGAGGCATGTAAAATGCTCTCTCTTTTACAATTTAAACAATGTGAATTAAATAGCTTAAAGTGTTACCGCTGCTTATTCATTTGATATAAAAAATAGTCTACAATTTCTTTTGTCAAAGGAGGTATGAAGAGTGGTGCATTAAAGAATACGATAAGTTCAAATCAAAGTGTGGATTTACACCGAAATGGATAAGTATCCTGAAGAAGGGTATGTCCCAATTTACAATTTATCACGTACTCACGTCTGTTTAACGGGATTCAAAATCCCAGCAAGATTATGATTACTGATCACTGAATAAAAATAAATAAATTAAATAGCCTCCACTGAAATCTGAAATATCAGATATTTGATAAATAAACTTTTAAACTTTCAAAAAGAAAAGTTGAAAGTACTTTTTACGGTAACACGTAAATAATTAAAAGTTAAGAAAATGGCAGCTTCTAAAGATAATTTAGCAATAGAAAAAATCACAGCTACGAATTACTCGATTTGGAAATTCAAGACCGAAATAATGTTAACTAAAGAAGATTTATTTCATGTTATTACGGAAGTCCAAAAGTGATAAGAAAGCCCGTGCACTAATTAATCTAACAATTGATGATAATGAAATTACTCATGTTAAAAATTTACAGACAGCCAGACAAACTTGGCAAGCTTTGCATGAAATCCATGAGCGACATAATTTGTCTAGCAAACTTTATCTCTTAAGAAAACTTTACGGGATTAAATTAGCGGAAGGTGGCAACGTTGTTAATCATATTACAAAAATAATGGAATTAGAAGACAAATTAGCGGCCATAGGAGAAGTTATAAATGATAATCACATTTCTGCACTGTCATTATGCTCCCTACCTCAATCTTATGATACTCTTATCACTGCCCTTGAATCGAGAGAAGAAAATCAACTTATACCGTCATTTATTTAGTCTAAACTTATTGACGAATATAACCGACGATATGATAACGATGAGAGAACAGAAAATCCTGCCATAGCATTTAAAGCACAGAAAAATTACAACAACAAAACAAGTAATAAATACTGCTCAAATTGTCGGATGAGAAACCATTATACCCAGGAATGTTGGCATAATAAAGCCAAAACACAAAATACACCACAAAATCAACACAATAGACCAAACAAAAAACATTACTCTACATCACTAGTTTTTCAAAAGAGCAAAAAAATTTTAGAAGTGAACAAACACCGGAATCAAACCGTAGGTACAGTCACTCTGAAAATGAAAACAATACATGGAGGGCGAGCGAAAATAGAAATTACGCCTTTATAACGCAAGGAATGGAAATCAAAACGTTTATAGTAGACAGTGGCAATTCAAGCCATATTGTATGTTCAGAATCAATGTTTACAGAAATAAAATCACGCGAAGAAACAAATGTAACCATCGCAAATGGAACAAAACTTATCAGTTACGGGTCAGGTAACGTAAATATAAACACGCGAACATCAGACAACAAAGTTCATGAAATAACACTTAAAGATGTATTATTAGTACCTGAAATCGAAACAAATTTATTATCGGTCAGCAAAGCGACACAAAATGGATGTGAAATTATATTCAGAAATGACAGATGTATGTTCAAACTTAATGGAGAAATATGTTTAGAAGCGCGAAAAGTAAATAACCTATACGAAGTTTAGTTAGCATTCGAAAACTATACAAATGTAGCACAATGCTGCAACAACAAAAATTGCCTAGAATTATGGCATCGTAGGTTAGGACATAGAAATCTAACATCAATTAAAGAAATTACGCAAAAGGAATTAGCTAGAGGAATCCAAATAAACAACTGTAAGCATAACATAAATTGCGAACCGTGCATTAAAGCAAAATTATGAACCCTATCCAAAAATTGCAGAGTATAGAGCAACTAAAAGACTCCAGCTCATTCACTCCGACCTGTGCGGATCTTTTCAAACACCGACAATAGGGAGGAAATCATACTTTTTGACTTTTATTGATGATTACTCACGATTTACGATCATATACCTATTGTCTAGAAAAGTGAAGTTTAAGAAAAACTTAAAGAATTCATCGCGTTAATTAGCAACAAATTTGGAGAAAAACCGAAAGCAATTAGAACAGATAATGGAGGGGAATTCACATCAGATGAAATAGAAAATTATCTCAGGGCTAATTGTATAAAACATCAACACACAGTCCCATATTGCACCAGCCAGAACGGTGTGGCAGAGAGGTAAATAGATCGTTAGTTGAAATTGCTAGGACAATGTTAAGTGAATCAAATTTCCCATTAAAGTTCTGGGGGGAAGCAATTTGCACAGCAAATCATTTGCAAAACAGGCTACCGACAAAAGCAAATGAAAAAACACCATACGAGTTATGGACAAACAGACAGCCAAACTTAAGTTACATTAAGGTATTTGGCTGCAAAGCCTTCGCATATATCAGTAAAGCCAGAAGACAAAAATTAGACGATAAAGCTATAGAGGTAATTATCGTCGGATATGATAATGAATCCAAAGGATACAGAATATATGTAGGAGGAAATGAAATAATGATCGCGAGAACCGTTAAATTTCTCGAAAACAAATTTAAATATAAAAACGAGAAAGTAGAAAACAAACCAAAACAAGATGAAAATCGGGTTAATGAAAACCTTGTAGATATAGAAATTTCAAATAGCAATGAGACACCATCTACGTCCAATCAACCAGTAGCAGAATCTAAACGATCAGAAAGAATTAATAAAGGTGTACCTCCTGATAGGTTAATATACATGGTTAAGAACGAAAACGCTACTGAACCAAAAAATTATGAAGAAATCGAAAACATGGAAAATTTTAAGGATAAACAAAATTGGATAGATGCAATGAAAAGCGAAATGAACTCCCTTCTGAAAAACAAAACTTGGTCAATTGTAGAACCTCCACCAAATAGGAGAATAATAGGTTGCAAATGGACCTAGAAACTAAAACGCGACAACACAGGAAAAATCCAAAAATATAAAGCACGTTTAGTTGCAAAAGGATATTCGCGAAAATTCGGGGAGGATTATGATGAAACTTATGCACCAGTCGTGTCATATACAGCAATAAGAGCATTATTAATAGCAACATTGCATCAAAATTTAAATGTAAAACATATTGATATTAACACCGCCTTCTTACATGGAGAGCTTGAGGAGGAGATATATATGTCACAACCAGAAGGTTATGCTGAACCAAATGAGGAAAATAAAGTATGTAGGCTAAACAAAGCCATATACGGACTTAAACAAGCCGCGAGAGCGTGGCATAATAAAATTACAGAAACACTAAAAAAGATGAATTTCAGTCAGAGCAAATTTGACTCATGCCTTTTTACGCGAAAAAGGGACGATAACACAACATACATAATAACATACGTAGACGACATTTTAATTGCCGGAAAAGACGAAATAATAGAGGAAGTAATCGCGAGCTTAAATAAAGAATACGAGCTAAAGAATTTAGGTGACATCAGTAACTACCTATCTATGAACATTAAAAAAGTAAATAAAAGCTACATGATAAATCAAACTCAGAAAATAGAGGAATTAATCAATAAATTTAATTTGCAAGACGCAAAACCGTGTAGCACACCCATGGAAACAAATTACACACTCTTTAATGATGAGGATAACATTTTACCAAACAACACATATTACAGACAAGCCATAGGAGCACTTCTATATCTAGCAACTATAAGCAGACCTGACATCTGTGCAGCAGTAAACATTCTTAGCAGAAGAAATGAATCACCAAGAATGAAAGACTGGAATGCAGTAAAAAGAGTGATAAGATATTTAAAGACTACAAAAAATTATAGTCTAGTTCTAAGCGGAGAAAAGAAGCCTATACTTGAAGTTTATGCTGACGCAGATTGGGGAGGAGATGTAGATTCACGAAAATCAACAAGTGGGAACCTATATCTGTTAACCTGTTCGCGACGGCGCGCGCATTCAGAAGTGCGCATCTGAGGACGGAGCGGGAAAATTTGATTTCATCTTCTGGGCCGAAGGATTTTGCGAAACTAAGCCTAACTCTTGTGAAGAAATCTTCAAAAAATTATAAAAGATTCATTTTTCCATGTAACCTTTTGAAATGCACATACATGAAATATGTTGTTATTATATATATTTACGCAAAAAATTGAAATATTTTCTCGGATATTTTAATGTAAAAATGACTTTTTAAACAAATATAATGCATGTTTTAATCACGTTTTTCAGTTAAAAAATATTATGTGATTACAAAACACTTACATTCCTTTAATATAGCAACATATGAAATGTTTTGCTCAAATAAAGGATAATATTGTTTAAAAAAATAAAAGTTTTGTTTCTAAATAATTGTTAACACTTTCCGTAAATAAGACAAGTATTTTTAAAAAGCATATTTATTCACTAATAAAAGTAATTAAATAAAACTTGCAAGCAACTTTTGCATGCAACTTCTGCATGCAACTTTTTAATTCTTATTATGCAGACATAAAAAATAGTTTGAAAACTTTTAATTCAATTCAAAATATTTGTGAAAATTCAAAATTTACATGTAAATATATAATCAATCATAAAATATCTATCAAATAAAAAATATCTAATAATAATAAATAATAATAAGTAAAATAGAATTATACTTTAAAATAGACCTTTCTAAAAAGTTGTTGATGTTAAAAATATTTTTGAAAATAAAAGAAATAATACATATTGTAACGTATAACAAAACGAAATATCAATTAAAGAATATTTAATAAGAATAAGTAAACATGAATAACTTAAAATACATTCTTCCAAAAAATTGTTTATGTTAAAATACCTTTATAAACATCTTTTAATAATATACATTTAAACATATAAATAAATTTATGAGGTTCAAAGTAATGAATAATATTTTTTAATAATAAATAAAACTGAATAATAATTTGAAATATACTGATAAAAAATGCCGTTAATGTTAAAAGTATTTTATAAAATGGAAATATTAACGAAATCATATAAATATATTCAATTATAAGGGGCAAACTGACTATTAATTGATACCATTAACTTTAAAACCTGCGAACATTTCTCAAAATGTCAGAGTTCAATGACTGTGTTAGAATCACACCACTCTCTTAAATTTTACTTTCTGAAAATACATTAATTTCCTGCATTTTCTTTTTTTTTTTTTTTTTTTACTAAATATTTTCCCCTATCCCAGCTATTCCATTGTCAGTAAAATACCTGCGTTTTTAGACATTTTAATGAGTTTGTAAAATAAGATACATAAATATAGATAATTTAAGACGAAATTTTTTGAAACGGTATGAATAACTATTGAAGAAAAACTAAAAAAAAAAAAAAAAAAAAGAGCGCACAAAAGTTTTCTTGACTTGACGGTACCGAAAATATTTTGAACAAGCATCCGCAAATATTTAAATTGCGTAGCAGCATTTGTTGAAACAAAACAAAAAATATAAATAGGCCTCCCGCTTTCCCCCTCAATGAACGAAAACCCAAAACTATTAATCACCACGACGTACAAATAAACTCTTTCCAATCGCGATAAAAGTAGAAAAAAAGTAATTGAAAATGAATCAACTGGAAGCTTAGCCATATGCGTACGTGAAGCTTACGTCATAAGCTTAGAGTTGATCAGCTGACTCAACCATTCCTTTTCCCAAGCGTCGTAGAAAATTTTCTGATAAACAAAAAAATAAAGTTTCATTTGACACATAGATATATGATAGAAAGAAAATCACGTTTCAGAAGCATAAATAGATGCATGTGAAATAAACACACTTTTTTTTCCATTGCAGTCATTTTTGGAAGAAAATTAAATTGACATGGATTAAAAATATATTAATTGATTCCATTTGCTTTCCTAGATAGGAGGACATATGTTCTTCCCAAATGTATATTCAAATTTCATTACGATTTTTTTTTCTGAGTTAAACTTTCTGGAATAAAACGTTCCAACTGTGTGGCACGAATACCGGTCGCTCGGGATGTGAGTGCCAAAACCGCCGGCACGTATACCCGTCGCGCGGGATGAAAGTGCAAACGAGGTCGGCACGAATACCAGTCGCTCGTCCCGAACGGGTTAAGGGGAAATCCCATACAATGGTCGACCAAGAAACAATCCTGCATTGCATTATCATCGGCAGAGGCCGAGTATGTGTCAGCAGCAAATGCAGCAATTGAAATAAAGTGGCTAGTCAATCTACTGGAAGAATTAAACCTAAAGCAAACCTTACCTATAGACCTATATGAAGACAACCAGTCCACGATCAAGATGATAGAATTAGAAAAGCACTCAAGTAAGACTAAACATATTGAAATTAGGTTCCACCTGATAAAACAACTAAAGCAAGAAGGGACTATCAACCTAAAGTACTGCCCAACCAAATTGATGATAGCAGACCTGTTTACGAAACCAGTTCCCAAACCTGCTTTTCAAACCCATAGAAGGAACTTAAATTTGTGTGACAATGAAACTTCAGAAATTAAGGAGGAGTTGATGGACATAAATCAAGCTAAATAATTGTGCTAAAGATAATTTCTTCAGTTACATAAATAATACGTCGTTTCAACTCAGCCATAAATCTCTTCAAATGTATTTAACCTTGAAAATCCCTTGATAAAGATAATGACTTGTTGAGTGACTGCATTAAGACTCATAGACTACATTAAACTGATTTATTATTATTATTATTATATTATTGTTACAATTATTATTACTGAGTTCAAAACAAAGTGTGGATTTACACCGAAATGGATAAGTATTCTGAAGAAGGTTAAGTCCCAATTTACAATTTATCACGTACTCACGCCTGTTTAACGGGATTCAAAATCCCGACAATTCCAACAGAGGAAAAAATGTCCAGACCAGGAATCGAGGCCAAGAATCCAGGTTCGATTCCTGGTCTGGACATTTTTCGCTCTGTGGGAATAAACTTCAACTGCCCTACATCAACTTTGAATATACGTATATATCAGCAGTTAGAAAAGTTTCATATTTTGTTAACGTGATTCGAAAGATATTAATTAAATCTAAAACTAAAATTTGTTGTGCTATATTTCATGTTATATATACGTTGTACTATATGTGACGTCAAAAAATGAGGTGTATAAATTCACTTTTATAATCATGGTCCTTGAAACGTTATATAATTCGTATGGCCCGTGAAAGTGGTCAGTCTGTAGCGGTATATACTTTCTGAACTTTTGTAAGAAATAACCGTTGCATTATATTTCTCAAATAAATGTATCTCATATACTCTCAAGCGTATCTAATGTATGCCATCTGTCTCACGCGTATACCCTCTGATTCTTATACGAATGCAGCCCGGGTAGAACCTTGTGCTTTTAGTTTCTAAAGAACGTTTAGAACTCATTTTATTGTCCCGAATGTATGTAAAATTGATATTACTAATACTGGAGGTTAACCTGGGACCTGTAGTGTTTAGTTAAATCTCCGGTTATTGCAGAGATTAGTTAACACATCTAAAAACACGGTCTTTATTTAAATAAGTCTAAAAAATCCCACACACTACAGTTCTTAGTAATGTGACTGAACAACCTATATTGAATGTACAAATCAAAATACTGAAACTATAATGCAATACTAGATTAATTTTCACACAATTATTCTAATTGGTAAACAAATCATATTAGATGTAAATTTCCAGCTGGGCGAAAAATGTCCGGACCAGGATTCGAACCCGGGACCTCCCTGGCTGAATCTTCAAGGTTAGCTGGGTGAAAAAGTTCGACCAGAATCGTCCGGGATAGCTCAGATGGCAGAGCACTGGCGGCTTCAGCCAGGGAGGTCCCGGGTTCGAATCCTGGTCCGGACATTTTTCGCCCAGTTGGAAATTTACATCTAATATAATGCAATAATTGTTAATATCCTTAAATATTTAATGCGAAAGTCGTAGCTCATTCAACTATAACACGCTTGTAGTAGTTGTTTGAAATCAGAAAATTTTAAACAAAACTTCGCATTCCTTACCTATTATACAGTCGATGGACATTCATAATTAGTATTGGCTTGTAACGCACTGTATTAGTGTCGTATATAGTAGGATGTATACTGGAATCGTTCAACTAAAGCTAGTGAACAAATGCATTTTTTGGAGTGTGTTTTAATCTGTTATGGATGCGCTGCAAGAAACAAAGTGCAACAATTTACCAAAACGTGCTACTAAAAATATTTCCACCATAAGATTGTGAAACCTTGATCAAAATGTCTTTCCACGGGTAATACGCCCCCGAATCCTGTCTAACGATTCGAACCTGATACTTCATTATTTTTAGCTCGTGTTCTAACCACTAATCATTTTAGCGTGCGGCATATTTCTCAAAAGGAGCATATTGATAAATATAAAGAACTATTTGTTCTGTTTCGTTCTTGCATATTACCGAAGGATGATGAAAGTTAGAACCATTGTTTTAAATTTTCAAATATCAACTGAATGTCGTTTTGGTGCTTCTGCTTTCTTAGCACATAAAAATGGTTCAAAATTGAGAGAATTGTTGTTACAGTGTAACAGTATACGGCTTATCTAATTTATTAGTGCAGCAGTTAAGCATGGCTCATTTTTAACTTTATTTTCTTCGCAGAAATGAATAGGGTAAAAACCTTTCAGAAGCCTCTACACAGTTAATTTAAAGTTTATTTCACAAATTATTTAAATCGAAGAAAATTAAATGCTCATACGAACTATAATTTTTTTTAACTAAAAGAAAGGACTTGGGGGCCAACCCACCACCTTTTCATATTAAAAGCTGATGCTAGCAACACGAACACTCTCACAAGCAAATGCTTGACCAATGGGAGCGTTTTTCCTATTTCTTTTTCGTATTCAATAAACTTTAAATATTTTTTCATTGGATTCTTTAATATATTGAACTTTACATTTAATAATGTATGTGCTTACAGTATCTTACAAGGTTCCTATTTATCTTTTTTTTTTGGGGGGGGGGGGAGGGGAGTCGCGGATTTTCTTTTTGTTGTTTATACACTTTCAGAACATATCTAGTTTCCTGAAATATTGAAAATTCTTTAAAAAATTATAATTATGATTTCGCGTGTTATTCCACAGTAATACCATTGACTGAAAAAATGGTACTTTATTTTAAGCTTTTTTGATGAGGTACAAAATATTATATTGTATCGTTTTTCGTGGGAACTATCGTACATTTGGTGCTGTATGTCAGCTTAGTGGCTCAGCTTTTAATTTTTTAAAAGAATTACACTTAACTGCTTGTAATTTTTTATCAAATAGACATGCCTCTAATAACTAATTACACATTTTATAAATTTATTTTAGTTATCCCAAATTATTTTTTATGCTAATTAAATGTGATTTAACAAATGAAAACTATTCTGTGCAATTAATTTATTTAATTGCATCTACATATTTTTTCAGCAGTAACTATTTTACTTATTTTATTTTGTGGACACTAATGGGAAACAAAAAAAAAACACTGTAAAAATATTTTTTTTTATTCTATCATTGAAAATACACAATTTTTTAAAGGCTACGTTAGCATATTGCAATAAATTTAGTATCCACTAATTAATTAATGCACAACTTATACCCTTTTCGTAATAATAATTTAAAAAACCCAATATTTTCTAATCTATTTAAATACTTTAAATATCGTAGTTATTTTTATCCTTTATCTGAAATTTTTACTGATCAACCTTTTACGATTGATAAATATATAAAATAACTTCACTCATCATTACGTGGTAAATTGTAGCAAAATCTGCGATACAACAAGTGCAGACTTTCAAATTCAAAGCATGCGTTGCTAAGTAACAGATGCGCTACGATGGACATATTGTATACCAGAGTTATTACACTCGAATAATACGTTCAGATTACAGTCTTTTAATCAGAAATTCAAACAACAAGATCGCATGAGTATAAAATACTGGGTGGCATGTTATCATACATTTGCAGTCCAATATTTCCAAATATCATCTCTGGCGGTTGATAATTCTTAATTATTTTAAAGAGATGGCACTGGAATCAAGAGTTCGTTCACAGTTTAAACCTTAGGTCGTTTTATAACTGTATAGTACCTTTCAAAACGCCATTGATGTTTAAATAATTCGAGTTAGATTTGTTTGGTAAACCTATTGAGTTTAGAGACAAATGAATAGCATGCGTAACATGTACTGCCTATATTCTTCAATCAAAATAAAAACGAAAGTCGTCGAAATAAAAACGAAAAGATGTCGTATACAAGTGGAAATTTTTGATGACAATTTCCATTGCAAGAGGCTTGTGTGGGTTTGTTTACACGATTCAAAAGAGGCTATTTCGACTTAAAAGACAAAGAACGCCAGGTCAGCCGGAAAAAAATTGAAGATGCCGCATTACAAGCATTATTGGATGAAGATGATACGCAAACTAATGACAAATGGCCGAGAAGTAGAATTTTAGTCGCCAAACCATTTGTGGTCATCTCAGGAAAGACCCAGAAAGCAGAAAAATGGATACCATATCAGTGAACGACAGACAGGTGGAAAAGCAAAAAACGGTGTTCGAAGTTTGGTTTTCTCGGCATAATAGAAAGATGTTTTTGCATCGGGTAGTCACTGGAGAAGAAAAATGGATATATTTCGAGAACTAATGAGTTGACCCAGGACAGTCATCTACATCATCCAGAAGATCAAATCGCTTTGTAAATAAGGCAATGCTGTGCATTTGATGGGATCAAAAGGATATCGTATACCATGATCTTTGAAATCAGCTGAAACAGTTAATACCATTCGCTACCGTCAACACATGATCAATTTAAACCATGCATCACCCAGATTTACAAAATGCGTCATGTTGGTAAAATCCTAAACTATACAAAATCATTGCCTGGCAAATAAGACCGTGGAATAAACTTTTGTGCATATCGGATTCCACAAACGGGGAATCAAAAGTTTCAGGAAAGACAAAAAAGACTCATTAAGATTATAGAAGATTAAAATCATTCATAATTTTTTTTGAAGGGAAACGGGATAAATATTTTTAAAAACGAAATGTAGTAAAATTAAGTGAAAAAGTTTTTAATTTAAGATAAGTCTATGTCAAAATATATGTGACATATATATACACACATATAACTGAAAATATATTTTATTTCTATTCCAATTCATTTTGCTACTGACTAAAATAGTCATCAAGATAATTAAAATAGTATTTTAGATAGGATGATGTAAAAAAATGTACATTAATAAAAATAATTACAGCCATAAATTTTGAACTTGCAATGCATTCACTTCATTTTATTGCATAATAAGATAAAGTATTTATTTAGGGAATAATTAATAGATTGTTTTTGTGCAACGCTTAACCTTCCGTCTACCAGACGGGTCCATTGGACCCGACATGTACATTCAAAATATTTATTCAAACCAGAAATTTCTTCAAAACAAACTAAATGTATAAATCAGACAATAATAAGTTAAATAAACAAATTAAATAGTTTTACGTAAAAATTCTGGTGTAGAATGTTTTTATAAAACTTGAGTAAAATTTCCGGTAGTTCTAGGGTTAAATGAATTCAGTATTACATTCATATTTTACCTTCTATTTTTGTATCTATACTGTATAATTTATGTTGCACCTTAAATAATTGTTATAGCATGTCATTCAGTTACCATGTTATGTTAATGCCAAATTTGTTTCCAAATTTCCGGTAACTTTATTTTTGTAAACGATTTTTATACAGCTATCTTCTATGTTTTTGTCAAAACCCTACGCAGAATAGAAATAAATAAATGCAAAAATTATTTTCAGATAATGCAGATAACAGACTTTTTATTATTTTCTACATTTCTTTTCATATAGCCAGCATATATTTGTATTTAAAAAATTGTATGTTACAATAAATTTTCACTTTAATGGAAATAAAAATTTAAATAAAAATAGTGAATTATAATTAAAGACGTGAATTTAATAATTTAAATTAAATTTAAAAAATCAAAAAACCCGACTGCGTAAAAAGCGAACTAATTAATTATTTCTCATCCATGTGATACTATTTTTTATATTATTTAACTATTTTTTTATTTGCTTGTATTGATGACTTTTAAGCTATGTTCAGTTGTTAGTTCCTATCTATAAACACTGTTTTAATGAAGTTAGATTTGCAGAAAAGCTAGAGATCCGACCTACACAACTCCCAGGTTGTGTAATATTTAAACGGAGCTTCTGACTTTAAAATAGTCAATGAAACATCGTCTTCATTTTGAAAGACCTATCCAACGATATGCCACTCAATATGGTGCGTAAATGTATTTTTTGTCTCTAACGCCATTTTGTATTTTACGGCCACCATTTTGAATATATAAAAACAAACCTCGCCTATAACCATCGGCAGGTTAAGTCGAATCGATAGAGACCTCAATCATTAAAATCCATCCCACCGTTGGGATGTTTTGAGAGTATAAAGAAATCCACATACCCAGATACGCGTGAAACACATAACCCTTCTTGGCAGTCGGGTAAAAACTCGATTTGGAACAAAGAAAATTTTGGAATACCAAGCTTTGTTCCTCAAATTTCTATTATATAAGGGTATTTTTGAAAATAAACCAAGATTTTACAATGCCAGAAATATTCAATAACACTAGTTTTGTTCCAGATTGTACAGTCTGTTCAGTGCAAGTTTAGTATCAGATTAGATGAATACAGAAATTCCGATTTTTTCCCGATAAATAGAATTTTGAAACTCACGTCCTCAATTTTATTACACTTACTTACAATTTTCATTTATTTCCCTTTCTTATTTTTATATAAATAGTAAAATAACTCAGTAATCTGTAACCTATTTTATGTAGTTAATATCTTTTCCAAAGTTAAGAGCAAATTCCTTAAATTATGTTTCAGTATTATGTTTCATATAATATATTTCCAGTATTTTTGATGAAAAAAGCCATATTATGACAGTGATTTGATTTCTTATACTTCAAATCTAAAATTGTTACAGTTTTCTTAAATGAATATTTCACTACAGTCTTCCTTCCATTGCAGATTATCAAATGCAGCTTTACAAAATTAACTTTTCTTGAAATTTTATGTATACTCTCTCAAGAAAACGGTTTGCTGTAATAACTTATTTAAAAAAAAATGAAGAAAATCCAGTTTGTTTTGCAGTTACAAAAAGCTACTGTTTTCATTTTATAATTCTCAACAATACATTATTGAGTTGTTACATAAAAATAGTATTTCCTTAACAAGGAAATAACAAGCCCCCACAGAATTATTGGTAATTTATGCGTAGTACAAAAAAACCTCTATAGAAAAAGCCTTAATTAATTCTCGAGAACCTGTAAAATTGGTTATTTTTTTAAGTTATAAATTAAATTTTTTATATAATCTCCGGTTTCTATAAAATACATTTAGAAAAATATCCACTTTGATCAAACAAGTTTAACAAATTAAATCATTTTTATACGATCAAATATTACCAAGATATCATACATTTAATATAATACATTTGCAACGTGATTCCGATACTAAAAATGCTCCTTACGTTTTTAAGTAATGGGAAACACTTTAATTTTGGACGCAAAAAGTACACCTTTTTCATTTTATCTATAGGGGGCTTGAATCAACGACACATTGCTATTAGCTATCGCTTATACTGTTTTTTAGAGTTCCGTAATTAAAAAGTAAAAACCGAACCATTATAGGATCACTCCTGTGACTATTTGTCTGTCATAGCCATTTTACTCGAAATCTATCAAGCGTGGAAAGTTCAAATTGTGGGAAGTAATAAAGACTATTGGCCTACATATTTACAGATTATTAAACATTCAAAAATATATTTAGGGAAAATGTAGAGGGACTAATTGCGTTTCTTGAAAAAAATATATACTTTGAGCTTTGTATATCATGTGAGGTATCGTGTGAAAGCGTTCGTAACGCTGAGCTCAAAAATACATTTCTTTTAATTTTAGGTATTATAATTTCAGAAATATCGTCGAAAATGTAGTGCCAAAATATATCCCTCCTCCATCTATTTCCGAATCTAATGAAACTAAAATTATGAAAAAATGACAGTTAGCAGACGTTAATTTAAACCTTGCAGGGAAACTATAGCGATTATCCTAGGTCACATAGTATTTGAGAAAAGCTCGTTACAAACAAATTTTGATTTGTGGGCGTTCAGAAAAGGAGTTGAAAAGCGTTGGTGGTACCTATCGTAGAAAAATATAAAAGCATTGTTGATAATAAATTTCGAAAAAATCGTCTTTAATTAAACGAGATATTAACCTTTAAAGACTCCGACGGTTTGAACATGCATAATGACAGGCGCGGCACACTCTATATACCATCGGCTTTTAAAGACCAGATAACAACCTTTAATGATATATTTGCGTAATGTAATTTCCAGTAGCAGCATAAAGCAATAAACATCTAATTTTTAAAAACAGACTAATTTAATTAGAATTAATCACATAAATGGTATGGAATTCGCGAGTAGTTGAGTGGATCTCTCAATACGTTTCCCGTGTCTTTAAAAGTTATATCTTGAAAAACGCGGCAGGGACCAAAGTGGCGTTGCAACTTTGCGACCTCCTTTCGAAGCGCGCTTACCGCAATGCCAAGATTAAACGCTGAGCAAGGGTTTTGTTTTAGCAACGCTGTAAAAAGAAAAGATTATTACTATGCTGAATTTAGTTTTATGAAATGACAAATGGAATTTAAATAAGCACTACTTTTGTTGTCAGTACCGAATTATGTTCATCATAAACAGATTAAGAAAAGATTAAAAAAAAAGAATTAGACAGAATAGCAATATTTGGTATTATTTAGTCTTCATATCTCTTTGAACTTTTATGTAATGTCCATTCATGCTTTTCTAGTATATACAGCTATACCCAACCCTACGTTATATAGTTTTTTACAAAGTCTTGTTATTCTTTTAGCAACATAAAACAGGGCAAATCACCATGTTTATATATGGGAAATGTGTCCCACAAGTTTCATGTTTGGGTGCCAAACTCAGCTGAAGAGTGAAAATGTATCTTGCGGATCCGTACTATCCGTCTATTAGAACAGGAAAATCAGTCAGCTAAACTTATTTTATATGGTCTACGAAGCATATAATAATTCAGTTTTGTAAGTTTAGTGGGAAATTTTGGGATTTCTTTTGGATATCAAAGATTTATTATTTATTACCAATACATATTTCTATTATTAATATGTCATAAACATTTGATTAAAATATATAATTGAAAACCACGTAGGTATTTAACATGTCCTAAGGCATTTGAATGTAATATCATGCCCTTTGTAAAGCTCAGTTAATTATTGATTAATTATTAGAAATTAAACATTTAACATTATTTTAAAAAAGAAAAGTTCTACGGAAAGTTCTTTTATTAAATTTCATTAAAGCAAGAAGAGAAATATTTCCATTTTAGGGAAAAGTAATAAAATATACATTACAAAGGAAATTGCTTTAAAATTAATACTACTTTATGATTTAATTACAAGTTTCACAAGAAAGGATAATTAGTTTTTTAATTTATTATTTTTAATTAAAGCCTTATTATATTATCGAGAAGCAATAATGAATACTTTATTTTCTCATTTAATTGTTTCTACGAGATGTCACATCAGTATAAAGTGATAATAGAAATTGGTAGATATTTTTTATTTAAGAAGCTTTAATTATTCAGTATTAGTATCGATAATAAAAAAAGTTTATAATTTTTTAAAATGTGATATAAAACCAAAAACAATAAATTACACAAATTACTTTAAATAGTATTTTAAAAAGTCCTTCCGGTCAGTGCCGAGAAGAAGAGGTATACTTCATATTCCTTATTTTTAATTAGCCAGTTTATACTATTCAAACACACAAAGCTCAAATTAGTCGAACCCGATTATAGAAGATTCGATACTAATTTTTGTCAATACTGAATGTGACTGAGAATTTCGCGAAATTAATCTGCCATATCCAAACTGGTTTTATTTAAAGTGACTTATATTTGGTCGCCAAATTCGGGGATGGCTTGAAGGGCCCGCCATTTTAAAACAACATGATGGGTGAAACTAACCAATGAACTTAATTCCTGTGCACATGCTCACTCACATTGGAATCGGTTGAAGTATGCGAGTGCTGTCGCAGGCAAAAAATCAGATTTTTCAAAATCTCACAAGTGCTATATTTCAACCCTTTTTAAAAATAAAGACAAAAAAAATGCCTCCGAATCCTTGTATCAAGGTCAAACAAGAAAGAAATCTTTTTCAGTTTCTAATTTTTTTGTATCTCATTTTAAATTTAAATAAAAAAAATTTAATGGCCGCCATTTTAAAACAAGATGGCGGATGAAGCTGGCCAGCTAACTTGATCGAGGCATCGCTATATACTATGCACATGCCTTCTCACATCGAAATAAATTAATAAATACGCGTATTATCGCGCGACAAAAATTAAATCGTTTCAAAATGTCAGCCATGCTGGAAATTCAAAGTGCTATAACTCAGCCATCTTTTGAGATATAGGCAAAACAAAAAATGCTCCGAAATCTTTCTATTAAGGTCCAACACATAAGAAGAAAACTTTTTTCAATTTCTTATTTTTTTTGTACCTCATTTTCAATTTTGAATCAAGATGGCGGATGAAGTTTGCCAACAAACTCGGTCGAGTTATTGGTATGTACTATGTACACACCAAGTTACATTCAAATCGGTTCGATAAATACGCCTGTTATCGCGTGAAAAATATCAGATCGTTTCAAAATGTCAGCATCACTAGAAATTTAAAGTGCTATAACCCAGTCATTTTTGAAGATTTAGACGACACAAAAAATGTTTCGGAATTTTTGTATCAAAGTCAATCACGTAAGAAAAAAATCTTTTTCAATTTCAATTTTTTTGTGCCTTATTTAAAATTTTAATTTTTTTTCAATTTTTAAATGACCGCCACTTTGAAACAAGATGGTGGATGAAGCTGGTCAAAGAACTGGGACGAGACATTGATATGTACAGGATAATCTTTTTTAAACTGACAGTGTATGGAACACTCTGTAGCACGATCTAATAGCCGAAATGGTACCAAACTTGGTATTTAGACTAATCAAGACATGGGAAAAAGGATTCCGTGAAAAAAATTTTAGTTCTAAAAATCACCGCTAGGGCATTTTGCAATGTATAAAATGTGAGAAAAGAAAAATACTAAGACATACAATCGTACAGTTAAATTATTAATGTTTATTTACTACATTAACTTCCACGGTGAGGAATTAGACCACCTTCAATGTGAGCACCGTTCTCAGAAATAACACCGTGCATTCTGTGCACAACGTTCTCCACAGCCTTACGTAACATATCACGAGGAATATTCCGCACTGTCTTTGTTATGTTGTCCTTTAGAACAGACAAATTTGATACGCCACCAACATAAACTTGAGATTTCAAATAACCCCAGAGCCAAAAATCGCATGGCGTGAGGTCAGGGGAACGAGGCGGCCATGCAACTGGACTCCTGCTTACGACTTACGACTTATGACAGCTGCTTTACCTTATTACTAATGTGTGGCGGAGCACCATCCTGCATAAAGATTGTCTGTTGGAGACGGTTTCTTTGCTGAAGTTGTGGAATAACAAACGTTTGCAGCATTTCGTGGTGCATTTCTGCATTTATGGTGCACGTTTCGGGTCCTGTCGGAGTGATGGTCTCAAAAAAATGGCCCAATTACGATTGTGAAACCACACCAAACAGTGACTTTTGGGGAATTTAATGGGATTTCATGCACGGTGTGGGGCTGCTCAGAAGCCCAAATTCCGCTATTTTGTGTGTTTACGGACCCATTGAGATAAAACTGCCACTCATCTCCCCACAGAATGTGCCATGGGAAAGCATCACCAATTTCTACCCTGGCAAGAAACGATAGAGCGAATGTCACTCGCTTATCATAATCACTTGGTTTCAGTTCGTGCAAGCGGCTGATTTTTTAGGGGTAAAATCCAATAACGTGCCGCAAAACTGTCCATACCGTGGAATAATTCATGTAAAATTGTCGAGCTACACCCCGGGCGCTGCTAGACCAGCAATGGTTCCCTGCGATCGTTCAACAATTACAGTTGCCACATCAGTTATTACATCGTCTGATACTTGTTTGTGTCCTCTCCCAGCGTGAATGGTCAGTGACCCCGTTTCCTCGAACTTCTTATTCATATTCTTAAGACCATTCAGCGATAAAGGCCCCCTTCGTAATTTTTTTCCTGGTTCGAAACTTCCAAAGAGCTGAGGATGTATTATATTGATTCATATAATACAGCTTCACCAGTAACGCACGTTCCGGTAACGTGAGAGGCATGTCCACTGGAGCTCATTTACTTCAGTTGAGATTATTTGTCGGAGCTGTCTACTACTATTTGCTTTTATAGCCCCTATTACTGGTGGTGTCATCGCACAACATTTGCATTTTTCTTTGATACCCGTGTTTTATGCTAATTCTCGTTATTGTAAGCTACAGCAGCACCACAAAATGCCCTAGCTGCAATTTTTGGAACTAAATTTTTTTTCACGGAATCCTTTTTCTCATGTTTTGATTAGTCTAAATACCAAGTTTGGTACCATTTCGGCTATTAGATCGCGCTACAGGACGCTACAAACACTGTCACTTTAAAAAAGATCACCCTGTGCTATGAACACACCAAGTTACATCCAAATCGTTTCATAAATACGAGAGTTACAGTGCGACAAAGATCAGATATATACATCAATATTTGAACGCAAGGTGGTTTCGGGGTCTGTGTGTCATGATCGGTGGAAATCAATGAAAAGTTTTCGGAATCTCTTTACTCCGAACATGCTGCAATAGGTAGCTTTTTGTAATGAAAGAGACAAAATTTGTATTTTCATTCATAGTTACAAAATTCTTTTACTAAAATTGATTAAAAAAAATTACATTAACGGATTAAGGACATTCAAACTCTATTTTTTCAATTTTGCACGTTAAATACTATTCAGCGGCACAGAAATATGAATTATGGCATACATGTATCAGATAAGATATTTAAAAAAACCTTTTTCTGGAGAAAAATAAGGAATTTTCCTGAATATTTTAAGCGTTATCAAGAACTTAAAAAATATCACAGCCTCACTCTGTATCAATTAAAATAACCAACATGTTTTATAACATTTTGGTTTACAGATACAAATAAAACGGTGCGATTTTTTTTTTAACTAAATATAATTGGAAATGTGAAATGTAGTTAAGTGCAGAAATATGAAGCAAAAAGGCTGAAAATTTCATAGAATTTAGAAAATAATTTTTTTCTTATTTTTATATTCAAGTATACAAATTTCCATGTACGGTACTATTTGTATATGTAAACCAAACTGGCATAAAACCTATTCGGGGTATTTTAATTGATATGGAGTCAGGATGGGACATTTTGAAAGTTCTTGATAACGCTTAAAATATTCAGAATATTTTTTTTCTCCCCCCCAAAAATTATTTTTTATTTCTTGTGTTATAAATGTATGTCTTCATATAGTGGGCCCTTGAATAGTATTTAAGATGTAACTTACAAATAATAATAATAATAAGGAAAAGTGCCCAGTAAATTGATGGCATTGTGCTCACAGTCTATTCACACTAATTGTATATTATAGACATACTTCAAGGAATAATGCCTTTCTAAAAATAAATTAAGGGGGGATTACCCCCTGTTTCACATCTTTATACTTAACCAATCAGCCTCCAAATCTCATCAAGAAAGCGCCATATCAGAATAAATTGGTACACGAAATTTGAAGCAAATAGGGTAGAAAAACCCATTTATCTAAATTAAGGCTGGCATTAGCTCCGCGTCCCCCCCCCCTTTTACTTAATCAGTGAACTTCTAAATCTAATCAGGGAAGCGCCTTATCATAATAAACTGGTATACCAAATTTGAAGCAAATCGGATAAGAAAACCCATTTATCTAAATTAAGAGTGTATTCCCCCCCCCCGATCCTCCCTTTATACTTAAACAATGAAGCTCCAAATTTAATCAGGTAAGGGTCTTATCAGAATTAACCGGTATATCAAAATTGAAGCAAATCTGATACTTCTTCATGAAAAGCACATTTATCTAAGTTAAAGGGAGGATTAGCCCCCATAACCCCCTTTATACTTAACCAATGGACCCCCAAAATTAATCAGGGAATCGCCTTATAAGAATTAATCTAGAAAAAAATTGAATCAGTTCGGATAATTCTATCAAGAGTTATCGCGTTATGTACGCACATACGTACATACAGAACCCGCGGGCATATTAGCTCTCTGTCTTTGATAGCCTGTGATCGAAAAAATGAGTTTGGAAGTAACCTGTCCCTTTAATACGTTCTTAATTTAATAAGTTTCGTTTATGAAAAAACATACGATGCATGAACAAGTTACAAAGTACATGAACGCTCCACTACATTGCAGAAAGTTTTTTCATATTCCAGAAATGATTTTTATGAAATCAAATTAAATGTAGTGAGATGTAAATCACAGGGAATATAAAATTGATTTGTTTAATTCTTTTAAAGTACAATTTCAAAATTCTTCACATTTATCTTATAATGTAATACGGTTTCTTCAGAATTCATAGAGAAACTTTAAGTAGCCGTGAATAAATAAAAGAACATTAAGAAACATTTCCCCAAAATAAGTGTATAGCAGGATTATATTTAACTTGTTGTAAGTTGCAAAACAAAATGTGAATAAACAAATTATTTACATTTATATATTGTAATATGTATTTAATGATTCTTATCTAATATCACCTACTTTCCCGAAAGGTTTATTAAATCCGTTTTACACTGGTGTCCAAAATTAAGGGCCAGTCGCAAAATGCTAATTTTTTAGTAAGCGAATACTCAAAAGGAAATAATATAATTCAAATAATTACTATCCCTACAGCACAGCTACTCCATATAGCATCTCATTCATATCACATATGGTCACAAGTATCATAGTCACTACGGTGAAACAAAAAATAGGATATTCGACACGTCTTATTATGAGTCTCAAATGATCACTATATGTGACTCCACTGAGAGGTCAATGTGGCTGCTGCTTTGTGACGAGTCACCAGGTGACTTTATAATGTAGGTACATTGTGATTCTCATGTGACTGTCATTTTTAGACTCAATTTCAAAGTCATAATGAACATTGCGTTATGATAAGTTACCAAATAATATCACATTATTGTCACATGGTGACTTTTAACAAAAAGAGCACAATGGTGACTTCACAGTAGTCTCTCTGTCACCTGAAAGTCATCATGTGACTTTAATGTGGCATTATTTGGTAACTTATCACAATGCAGCGTTCACGATGACTTTGAAATTGAGTCGGCAGATGACAGTCACATGAGAGTCACCTACATTGTAAAATCACATGGTGACTCGCCACAAAGCGGCAGTCACAGTGACGTCTCAGTTGAGTTATATATATTCATCATTTGAGACTCATAATAAGATATATGGAATTTCGTATTTTTTTGCTTCTCCGTAGTGACTGTGACACTTGTGTCCATGTGTGACATGAATGAGATGTTATATGGACTTGCTGTGCTGCAGATATAGTAATTATTCGAATTATATTACTTCCTTTTGAGTATTCGCGTACTTGAAAATTAGCATTTTGTGATTGGTCCTTAATTTTGGACATCAGTGTAGTATATTTCATTTTAAATGAATATGATATGATTTTAAATTATGTTTTAATCGATTAGTTCTGTTTGTGAAATACACAAATGATCCCTTTTCATAAAGGTAAACATATACACATATAAAAACTTACACACATTCCTTCACTTTTACTTTCATCACTCACAGTAATGGCCAAAACTGTGCAAATTTTTTAAAATTTTCATGTTTTATAAATTTGTGAGCTTAAAGAATATAATAAATTTCCCTTAAATAGAAATGTTTATTTATCAAATTCAAGGCCATTTAATGAAGAATTTAATAAAGTAACACAATTAAAATACATGCATTACAAAGAAGTTACACTTACTTTAGTCTAAAATACAAATACATTCAGTCATGATTGCTGAAGTGTATTGTAATAAAAGCTTCCTAGCCACCACAATGACTGTTCTGAGAACCCATCATCTAAGAACCAGTAACTAATCTGTAGTACGTTTTGCTTTGTAAAAGCATTATTTTGTTGAATGATTTTTGCAGAAGGGTGAATTCTAGTGTAACTAAATAGAACAGTGTTTATCTTTTTAATATTTCTATTTATTTTTCCTAATTTGATGAAAAAACATTTCTATTTAAATGAAAATTAAGATATTCTATAAAGCACACAAAGTTACAAAACATGAACATTTCAAAAAATGTCCACAATTTTGTCCACCACTTTAGGTCTGGAGTTAAAATTCGGAATGTTTGACATTCAAAGTGCCCACGTGCGCTGTAAAAAGACTAGTTTTTCCTCTTCAGCTAAAAAAAATAAATTTTCAATTCGCAATTTTAGTTATTAAATTAAACTAAAATACCAGGCATGTAAAGAAAATTTCTAAAAATAACTTTGTTTTTAATTGTTTTAGTGGTATCACATTTAATTGAGAAATACGTAGTTCGAAATAATCATTTCGAGACTTTAATTTTCAAATTACCTCAAAATTATTAACCTCAATTTTTATAATCTGGTAGCTATTACTTAATACTCTTACTCTTTTATTTATAAGACGTCAAAACCACTCGCATAGAGGTCATACACTGGTTTTGAAAAATTAAAAACGAGATGGTTTTTCGTATGTAACGTAAAGCAGACGTTTTCCACATCAACCGAAATTATACCATAATATCTCCAGATGTGAAAATATGGAAAAAATTATCGAAACAAGAAATAAAAAGAATACAAAAGTATTTTATTAAAAAAGTCACTTGGAGCACAACTGCAGAGAAGACAAAAACATCCATATGACAGGCACCTGGATTGAACAACACAGTCTGTAACAGGGTATATGGCCGACCCTGACTGCGATGCAGGATTTAAAACGTTTGTCCATTCTGAGGATGAGGCTGTTAAGGAGCCATTGAGACATCTAGTCCCATTCCTCTAGTAACGCCAATTACAGCTGCGAAATTGTTGCTGGCTCCTGGTCACGTGTTGTCCAGAATCTCCCGAGAAGGTCCAACACGTGTTCAATGGGATTTAGGGCCGAGGACCTTGCAGGCCAAACCATGCGTCGAATATCTTGTCTCTCCAAGAGCTCAACGACAACCGCTGTACGATGATGTGTAACGTTCAAGTCAAAATGCTACTTTAAATGTTCCAGGAAACATGCAAAAAATATATTTATTGAGTTAGAATTTTGATTTTTTTTTCTCTCTTGTGATGGTTAACCATATAATTTGCAAACTAAGACACATCCTGAAATTTCTCATAAAGTTTTTTTTACAAAATTTAAAATGATTATTATTTTTTTAAATGCGGTAATTTAAAATCGTTATAACTCGAAACATTATTTGTCGAAATTTATTTTTTTCATTTAATTAAAAAGTAGATGTCTGCATATGCCGTAATTAACAGGTCCGGTCCGAACTAAAACTATCTTGGCACGGCCCGATGTAAAAATTAAAAGTTCGGCCCGAGCCCGGCACGGCCCTTTTATATTTTCACAGTTCAACGCCCGGCCGGGGCTGGTTCATACCAAAATCAGCAAAACAGTACCGGCCCGGCCCGTAAAAAAACAATTAAATCTGCCAGTCAATTAAATAAGTATGGGCCTCGGTCGAGCTCGAGACTATGCAGAACTCTAACAGACGAAATAAAATTTTAATTTTGTTTCAGGATTTGTTTAAATATTAATTATAAAAATATTAAAAGGTAAATTAAAACAATGATGCAACTTATTTTTTAAAAAAAATTGCCGAAACAAAATTAATTTAAACTAGTCAAAAAAGACATGTTCCAAGTTTGCACCTTTTTTCAATAACAATTCTTGATTTAACAATTTAAAGACGAGAATTGGTGGAAAAAAACTACCATGCAGAAAAACGGCTTTAATTTTTTAAACAAAGATTGTCTCCTTAAAAAAAAATGTTTAAGTACCTTTTAAAAAATTGCAGGTGAGTAAAGTAACTCCTTCCTGTAGCTTAAACTTTTTATTCAGTTTACCTTTTGCCCTTTCCCCCTTCTTTCTGTACTAATTAAATGGCTGTCAGTTGATATAAAGCAAGGATTTTTCCAACATGCCGATTGAGAGTTTTTTCCTAATTTTATCCCTCACAACTTCAGATTTTAAATCGTCCCAGTGAGATTGTAAAAAAAAAAAAAAAAAAAAAAAAAAAATCTGTATTCTAGGACCAATCCAGTCCCGGACACTACTTTTTCCTGAAGGCTCGGCCGGTGCGGGCCCAAGGTATATTTTCCATACTGAACCGGGACTGGATTCCTTCTGACTATGTCTACACTGGAGAAATTTTCACTTTCGAACTGACCCGTATAATAATTATTTCCTCTGACTGACCTTATCCGTGTAAAAATCAGTTAAATTTGGCTCAGCCTAAAAATTTTTACAAAAAATGCATATATTTTTAAATTGCCATTATTTTACAATTAAACTTAAAAATTCATTTTTTTAAAGGATAGTAGATTTCTAGGGAAAAAAAATAAAATACAATAAAATAAGTGAAAAAAAAAAACCTGCCTATGACTGAATCCTGTCTGAAACGAATAAATGTGTTGATCCATACAAAATGAATATAATAATACCTGAAAAAAGAATAAACTGCATTTACACCTGCTAAGAAGGGAACTTGTCTCTAACGCATTTTTTTCTTACCTGTGTGACTCCGTCTTAGAAGATTTTACTGTATAGCGTTTTTCAAAGTCTCCAATACGTGAAATATAGATTGACGATATTAATAATAAGTGAAACATTTATATACAAATAGAGATTCATTTAAAAAATATATATATTACAGCCTACATTCGCTTCTTTACAAATGAACATTATAAACATGGAAAATAAGAGCTATAGTAAGTATTTTTGGTTGGAACACCTCATACGAAACAATTTTTAACCATATCGACGTAAAAAACTATGTTTTGCAGACATTTAGTCATGCCGGGGCTGTGCTTTTAACTTTTTTCCCGGCCGGGCCGAACTTTTCTTTCCTATGTGTTGGCCGAGCCCAGGGCTCGATATTTCGACTCGTGCAGACCTCCAGCATATTTTGAAAGCAAGTTTAAAGTAAAATCTGTACGTTGCTATTTTATGTCCAAAGGTGAGGCGCTGTCTTAAATCGAAGTTTAATAACATACAATTTGTGGATGATCCTTGTCTTGCATTCAAAATAAGTCAATAATTCGTCGCTCAGAGGCATGGGTAAATGGTGTAAGTCATGAATTTTGATTTTCAATATCTCCGCGAATTTTGGATGTATCGAGATGAATTTTTTTCTGTTTAATTCAGGAATGGATAAGGAAAAAATTCCTGACTGGGAATTTTAATCTACGGAGGCCGTATAAAAATTTAATTTTTGTATTTTCTCAAATAGACCCCACATAGAGTTACAACTTATCTCATCAAGTTTTGCACCTTTTTTATGAAACTTTGCAATTGGAAGTATGTGCCTAAGGGCAATATTTAAGGTGATAGCCTATTGTTTCAATATTTATGAATCACCCTGTATATATATATATATATATATATACATATATAATAAACTCACAAGACAACTCTTTTGCAAATCTCAGTAGGAGATCATGCAGCATGGCTTATGACAAGCTCCCCTGGGTTTTATTAATATTACGCATGCAACATTTCCCATACCAGTCGAGATCACACTGCTAGTGAAAAATAAATTCGCGTTGCAACAAAACAATCGGAAGGGAAGCAACATCGAAACTCAAATAAATTTAACTTTAACTTTCAACTCTGGTATCGATCACTGAGATTAACATATTTTATTAACGCTTATTTTTCGTGAAAACGTTTGTCTGATCATTCAACAATCCAACTGGATAAACCTGCGTTATAGCCATATTGTAATGATTAGTTATATCCCTAGTAATAACTGGAAAATTAGAATTCTATTTTTCGATTCTATAACCATTTAAATAAATATGCCTAAAAATATATAAATGAACATTTGGAATAAAATTCAACAATTGAATTGTATAGAAATTACAATAACTTATTCTGTCATAAATACTCGTGATCAAATCGCCATTCTCTATGTCAGTACTCACATCCAAATAGTAGTTAACATGTTTTGGTCAGATTGATGCTCTTTTTATGCTTAGACTGTTTGGATAATGATTAAAACTGCACTTTCCAATGAGTCCCTAACCATTACAACTAGAAAGTCATCAATGTATCTGTAATTTCTAATATTTTTATTTAAGTTGGCACGTGTTTCGTATGTGTATAAATAAATATCATCTAGGATGGAGTTGCAGCCCCGCCTTAATACCTTTAATATGCTTATAAACCAGTTTATTATCATATGAATAATTCTGTTTAACAATAACGTTGAAATGATTGGTGAACTGTTCAAAGCTTATATCTGTGACATTAAACACTCTAAAAAAATCCATATTTTGTTTTCCTTTCAATCTCTCAAATCTATACTGTTGTAAGTAAGGCTGGACAGTATGAGAAATTTAATATCGCAATATATCAACGAGTTAATATCGATATTGATGGTATATCGCGATAGCTACCTTAAACTGCGTAAGAATAGAAATATTACTAATTTCGAAAAAAATTGTACAATAGCAGCAATTTAAGTAGCAACAGATGTAAAAAGCTGCGAATCAATGTTTTATACCTACATATGTTCACACAGCATCATTAAAATATGTATATATATCTATTCAAAATAGAAATATTTTAGGAAAAGAAACCAACGTTTGATATATGTTTGCACTTATAACATTTGTTGCAGAGTATTATTCTTTTAAAATAGTATGTTTTATTTTCTTCCTACAGTATAGCTTATTTATTAATAACATTTTAACTATTTAATTACTTCATGTATAACTGAGAATATTAAAAAAAAAAACAAATTAAAATAAAATATTCTTAAATTTAGGATAGTGACAATTTTACTATAATTAAAATAAGTAAAAGCAGGGGAAAAACTAAATTTAATTTAACGCCACATATCATGCTAATATACTTGTAATTAAGTAGGTTTCAGTGGATGATAGATGCACCAGACATGTTGTTTTTTAATCTTTCTTTAAGGAATGAATGGATTCTTAATCAAAAATATTCACAATATTTATATCTTCATACCTATTTACTACAAGAAAACAACATCGAAACCTATTTAAAAATATATGAATATTCGAATCTCATTTCGGAATAGTCTTATAATAATTTAAATTTATTTTTGATAAATATTCCTTTTAAGCTAAAATATCAAGGCAGGATACGTTAAATTCATCCGAGAAAACTTCGCTCTAATGAAAATACTACAAACGACACAGAAGAAAGAATATCAATACACAATATGAATAAGCATTGTATTCAGTAGCATATAGACGTTACAGTCTGAGAAGCTGTTTTTAAAAGCAACGAATCATAACAGTGAACGAGCTCTTTGGCCTTGAGTTTTCCCCCAACGAGAAACAAAAAGCAAAGCTTACCATTAGCAGACTCTAATTGGTTGCTTGCAAACCGAACATCCCTAAAGACTCAATGATAACCAGCTATATTATGCATCAACAGAAACTCAAAAATTATCAGAGCTCGTTTGATTATTCATGACATACCAATAGCTGTAGTTATATCAATAGATGTGGATCAATCACAACGGCGAGAGAGAGAAGTACGATAAGTGTTATTTAGTAGGGTGGGCCGATTTTTTTTTTTCGATTTTCGATGATGGGTAGTGCGGAAACATTGCCACTGGTGGCACAAAATTTATACAAACAAATTGAGATTTTTTGCACAATTCCTTCATTTGCCGCAAAGGGCTAGAAGTTTTGCTCAAATGCTGATTTTTGAACTTTTTTAGCAAAAATTAAAAAAAAAATAAATTAAATTTATTTCAACTGAATTTACTTCAAATGTCACGTTTAGTGTACGAAATGTTTAAATAAGCTCTGATTATGTATTATTTAATAGTTATGTGGATTTTAAATTAGGTGACTTATAGCCTTTTCGCTTATAAGTGAGCAAAAATTTTAAGTAATGTTTCATTCCGTTCGTCGGTTTCTCTCTTTTGTCTTTATTGTGTTCCTCGATCTTCCTTCTATTTTTCGATGCATTCAGGGTCCCATATTTGTATGACGGATCACAACATGCCTTGACAGCAATTCTAGAAGGAGAGGAGAATGTGGAGCAGAAACCAATGAAAACGCAATCAGTCATCATGAGGATGAGGGAGGAAAAAGGAGATGTGAGAAACTGCGAGATGGGATGTTAATTATTTTCATGCTCTAAATTACAGATATTGTCAGAAGATTCAAATAATGGGAATTTTGAAGCAGACAGTTTGTCTGAATCAGAATCTGAACCAGGGCCTTCAAAAGCAGACACTCTCAAACGCAGATCCCTTTCTCACACAGCATTCACCGAATTTAGAACTGCTATACCATATAGGTAAATTGCGTTGAGAGCTTCATCTGCGCTTCAGAATGTAGGAATTGTGACTAAGGGGTAAGGATCTCGTCATCGATAAAGACAAGGTCATGAGCCGACACTATCCGAAAAAGGAAGGCTTTTTTCGGAGTTTATAGATTTTTAATTTTTTGAGTTGGCGAAATGTAAAAAAGTAACTTTATTTGTACTTTTTCTTCCAATTATTCAAATAAATAAGTCATAATATTTGTTTGTAGACTTCTTTCAAATACGTAATTTTTTTAAATCGTGAAATTATATCTTGAAGCTTATTTTTTATTAATTTTTGTAGCGTACAAAATATAGGGCGCAAGGCACGAATGGGTAAATATTTTTATTAGCCATTTACAGGATAGTTATTTATGTAAGGTCCTTTTCAAGATGATTATGAGACAATTTGTCTATTATTATTATCATCATATAGCGTAAAAGTAATGAAAACGTCGTGTTAAAATAGATTTGAAATAAAATAGCCAAAAATTCCGATTCAAAATAGAATTTTAAGAACTGACATCATATTTAAGACATTTAACCCTTAACTAGTGAGGTGGGCTGTTTTGCACCTCCTCCCAAAAATTGTATAGGAACTCTATATTTGCAAACAAAAATTTTGTGGTATTTAGATACCTGAATTTATATGTATACATGTATATACACTTACAGTACTTTTGAGTTGTTTTTATACAAGTAATACAAAATGCCCAGGAAATTTTCCTATTTTAATTCTCTAAATTTTAAGGAGCGCACAATAAATCTAATTTTAGGGTTACATATACCCCACCTCACTACTTACGATATAAAAAAATCACCTTACCCCTTAAGGGTTAATATAAAAACAGTACTTTTCTTTAATATACCATATAATATATATATATATAAATAAATAATTCACATTTTGCCATGAATATTCTTTTTTAACACTTTCCAACATATTTGAAAAACGTTTTTATAAATTCGATCTGTCTGCCCTTCTGTCTATCTGTTTGTCTACTCGACTGTCTGTCTGTCTGTTCTGTAACTCGCGTAAATATAGTCCGATTGCCATTAAATTGACACATGTTATTGGGGATAATGGTGGTATGACGGTGATTTCGTATACCCAGGTTCACAAAATGAGTAAGAAAAACTCCACCATATAAATTTAGAGGACTTCCTTCTTTATTATGAAAACTTTTAAAGGAGGGCCATGAAAGTACAGACGGGCGGGGAGAAGTCAAACACAAGATTGCCCGATGGGGCTGCCCCGAAGGGCGGAAAGCCGAGGTCCGTCACGTTCAAGATCAGAGGGAGTAGTGATAAAATATTCATTACAATCACTCACTCATTGGTGAGATGTATAGGAACATATGTACTGTACTGGCGATGAATATTGGTGGCGTGGACAAAGGAATCAGAAGCATCCCGAAGTATTACATAGAACTAAAACTTACGCCATGGCGGGCTATATGGTTACAAGTATTTTTAAAATTCCTGCGGTAAAGCGGGGTGATTGAAGGCATATCTAACACGTGATATTACATGTACTTTAGAACTGAACAACTGTCTGTATTAGTCAGAATGGCATCTGGTCATAATCTGAGGGACAAAAAGGGTGAGAATTGATAAGAATGCAAGCCAAGAGGCTGAGATATATATAACGACTATCCCGTTATATATGTTTGCGTTCGATTTCCCCCCCCCCCCAGCAGTTTCAATTAAAATTCTGTTTAATAATTTATTTATTTTAGTGCACTATAGTCAAACAGTGCAGCTCCTAAATTAAATTTAACATCTAAAAACTAAATCGATTGTATTAATAGCCCTTCACATTTAAATTAAATTATTGTAGGTACTCACTTCTTTAATAAAATAAATCAGTGATTCAGTCTTCAATTCTACTTTGAGAGTTTCTCACACATACGATTTAACCTTGTAGAAAAACGTTACTGCTGACTGTTAGTAACAAAAGCATTTAAACCTCGATCACTTCCTTATTTCGGCATGAATATAACTCATCATTTAAAATCACTTAACATGCAATCTATTCATTAGAATTATTTTCGCACTGCACTTTAACATTATTTCTGTAATAGAGATTTTAACTTTTAGCCTTGATTGAACGTGGAAGTAGAAGCAATAACCACCAGTTCAAAAAAAACTCCAATCTGATATATGAAAAGTTTTTTATTCCATCATGAAAAGCAGCAGGGAGAGGTACAAGGGGAGAGGCATAACAAGACACTTCTTAGTGCCTCTTTCAGAGACAGCGTCAGGGCGAAAATAAGTTGAATATGCAGTTACAACTTTCTTGCTTGGCGGACAACAATATCGCCAATCTACAAGTATTTTGCGCCATGCACAAGAGACACGGAAACACATTGGCTGGTATGGATTCGCCAAATACATACGGTACGCTTCTACCATACATGAATCGTGTAGGGGTGCCAGATTTGTGAGATAATAAAATTTCTGAATCGTGAGAAGCGCAATATAATCTGTACTTTGATACAACTGCGGTTAAGTGTAAAAATAAAAATGCTTCTGGATAAGGACAGAGGGTGAAAACTGACCGAATTCGTTAGGCGAAAAGGGCATGAGAATGTATTTTTCTAAAACAGATGTTAGGTCAACGATTAACAACGTGCATTGCCACAAAAATGAAGCATTAACATACATATGAACAAAAGGGTGTGAATGTTAAAGTGCAGTGCAAAAATAATTCTAATGAATAGATTGCATGTTAAGTGATTTTAAATGATGAGTTATATTCATGCCCAAATAAGGGAGTGACCGAAGTTAAAATGCTTTTGTTACTAACAGTCAGCAGTAACGTTTTTCTACAAGGTTAAATCGTATGTGTGAGAAACAAAGTAGAATTGAAGACTGAATCACTGATTTATTTTATTAAAGAAATGAGTACCTACAATAATTTAATTGTTGCATGAGATGTTTATGGGAATGTATTGCAGTTGTATACCTTTTCTCGCTTTTGCCTGATGAATTTTTTTAATGATAGACAGAAATGCGCAAAAGCTGTGTGCAATATGTCAAAATTGGTGTTGTTGTTTTCATTATTTCTAATGCAATTAATGCATTTTGGAGGATTTCTGCACTGAGGGTCAGTGTGTGGAAAAGCACAGACCGAACATCTGATGTCATTATGACACGAATTTGCAAGGTGATCATTATATAACTGACATCTAAAACATCGTTTGATTGTTACATATTTTTTATAGGGTATAGTTTTGATTGAATCAGAATTTCCTTATGCATTAGCAATTGTCTAGCTTCTTGTTGTGCTAGCTCAACTATCCAGTTATGTAAATTAAAATGTAGAAGCTTGTACTTTTTAACAAAATGAAAATTAGGTTCAGCTATGTGAATTAAATCTGAAATACCGAACAAGATATCAGGAATATTTAAATTTTCAGGAAGGTTACAAATAATGACACGAATAGGCTTACGTACATTAAGTTTAGCAGAGGATAAGGAATTTAGAGAGGAATCGCTAACATCTGTAAATTTTTCATTGTGTTTACCTTGAGTGTGCAGGTCGGGGCTAAGATATGTGTCTTTTTTTTCCATTTTTCAGTTGTGAAAATTTCTCATGTGTATCATCATAATATGTCTGTGTTGTTTTATTTAGGACTGATACAGGGAGTTTGTTGTTATTTACCACCTGATCATCGAGAGTTTTAGTACGTTTAGCTTTACCTTTCTTTTGGGCGGTAAATTCATGTAATCTCTCTAACACTTTCTGATTTACAAGAAATAAATTATCTTTTTCATGTTGCAATTTGGAAAGTCATCTTTTAGAATTTCAAAGTTTCTTTTAAGCACGTCAAAATTGAATTTAAGTATCTCAAAGAAATCAGTAATATTTTCAGACTAGGAATCAGCATTTTCAGTCTTGAGTGAATTTTGAATTGCTGTGGCCTCCTTACAAATGGAATCGGCATATCCTAATAACATGTCTTCGAAAAAATCCACCAATTGAGATACAGAAATGGGGTGATTTAAATCACTAACAGAATTTTTATCTTTTGATGCCATATTGTAAAAATAAAGTGGTAAAGTGTCTGTTAGCACCGAAATACAAATTTTTTTTTAGTTTTTTTTACATGCTGTTTATTTAATTTCTATTGTTAACCCTTTTGAACAGCAAAAATTTAAAGAGAAGGAGAATTCATTTTTGGTTTTTCGAGAGGACAACACAGATAATGCAAAATAAATAATAAGAATATTTCAAAAATGGGTAAGTATGCAAAACCTTAAATATCAAAAAAGAAATACATGCATATAACAGTACTATAAACTATATTGAATGTATAAATTATGTAAAAGAGAAAAAAAATGTAGGGGGGGGGGGGTACTTCAAAAATTTCATCCATGAGATTTTTGTTTAACAATGTCAAATTCTGTCAAAATTTAATTGAATAAAAATGTCCGACATACAGTAACAAAAAAAAAAATGGCAGAGTATTAAATTGTGTGTCTGGTGTAAAATACAAAAAAATTAAACAAGGATAGAGTAGAACTACACATTGTGAGAAAAGGTGTGGAAATATCACGCACAAGTGCAAATGTGCAAACGTTTTGAGTGCAGTATGCACATATTATGTAAAGAAAACAAAAAATACTGCAAAACGTCGAGCAGAGAACAACTGTTTGTTGCTTATCTCAAAATATGCCAGTGGGGTTAAAGGGTTAAATTCTCGATTTTAAATGCATAAAAAAATACCATAAGAAAAACAGAGTAAAACATAGGATGCATATGGAAATTCACGGGAATTAAAAAAAATGAGAGGAAAGTCATAATTTAAACACAAAATTATAATAAATGAAATATTAATAAAAAGTACTATAAAATTGCGATTTCAACTAGAAAATGCACTTTTTTTTAAAATAATAAAAAAATAGCGTGGAAGGAGAAAGGTGCACTAATAATTATACCAGGAAAAAAAATTCTCCGTTCAAGCTGACAAATCAAAATAAACATATAAGAATGCAATTGTTAACACAGTACAAGTATGAATAGGGACAAGTAACATGAAAAAGAAACTGTAAAAATTTCTGAAATTGAAAAGAGGAAAAAAAAATAACCAAATACTTTAAGAGTTTATAATGTAATTTAACAGCTTTCCCGATTCATACTTACTTGAAAAGTGTTGTGTGGCTTTATGAGTTCTTTCTGTTTTTGAAATGACGTGAAAAAATTTTCTCTTTCAGTGTAAACGTATTAATATCTACTCTGTCACGTTCTTTGTAGACAGCATACAGCTGTATTTTTGAGCATGAAAACAGAGCGAATATAAAATCAACGCTTTTTCTTTCCTTTTTTTAAATAAAAATATTATGATTTCCGTAACACACTGAAACGGAAAATTTTTTAAAAGGAGGAAAATATAATTAACGTCCTGTTTTCATACTCGCATAATTCTGTAATGACTAACTACTTTTGTATCTTTTTTTTTTTATCTTCTTTTGCACGAGCACCTATTATAAAATTTTGAAATCACTATAAGTAATAATATCTTCTGTAATGTTGTTCTGTTCGCATTGTTGCTATGATTTGTTTATGAAAATAGCACAACCACACGTATTAATTTTTTTTTTTTTTTTTTTTTTTTTTAATGTGATCGGTGCAATATAGACCATAAGCCTAAAAATCGCAAAATCACAGAGCACAGAGAGAGAAAAACAAATTGTTTGCATATTTCACTTTAAAGTTTGTTGACACAAATATCGTTTGATGATTGCTTTACAAATCTCATTTCTAATGCAGAATTTTTTTTTTTTTATGACAGAATAACACAAACAGAGATGAACTTGTGGGGTAGGATTATTTTTTTTTAATTTGAGTGATCACTGCACAGTTTTTTTTTTTTTTTTTTAATGAAACGATTTTCACAAACATTGGTAGCCCGAACTTGCATCTTTCAAGTTGAACACAGCGTAAAAAAAACACAGGTGGAGCAGATGAATCTTTCCTTTTATACATTTTTCACAGCAAACATCTGACAACACCGATTACCGTCGATGGGCGCACACAGAAACATAATTTCACAAACGGCCGGAACAGGGTGAATCGGCGAACACGGGCTTCTTTTTTATTATTATTATTTTGCGGGGGGAGTCACAGTCGAAGGAGGTTGCATCTGATATTGCAGATAACAGGAACAGGAGCGATAAGCCGTATGTACGGGAGGAACACCGTCATCTAGCAGCAGAGTAGAGTCAAATTCCGCGACGCGGAGGTGTTGAGGGGTCTGCGAAAGAACACTAAAGTCCATAAAAGCACAAATCCAGAGGAGGTTTTGAGGGGTTCCATTTACATTAACGTCGAATATGATGCAGGATGAGAAGGTGGGGTTCCAGAGTCCAGATGGAGAGGTAATTACTGCAAACAGCTATGTTTTGATGGACGGCACACCGGGAGTTGTGCTCTGAGTCCGAGAAGAACCGCAACGTATGTGGGGAAGATTTGACGAAGTTGTTTCGCATCGCTGAGCGCAAAGAGTGAAAACTTCTCCCCGTATATATATATGTGTGTGTATATTATTGTTGGAGAAAGCTGGGCAACGGCGCCAAATTTATATGACGGTGTTTCGTATACCCAGGTTCACAAAATGAGTAAGAAAAACTCCAACACAAAAATTTAGAGGACTTCCTTCTTTATTATGAAAACTTTTAAAGGAGAGCCATAAAAGTACAGAGGGACGGGGTGAAGTCAAACACAAGACTGCCCGATGGGGCGGCCCCGCAGGGCGGAAAGCCGAGGTCCGTCACGTTCATGATCAGAGGGAGTAGTGATAAAATATTCATTACAATCACTCACTCATTGGCGAGATGAATAGGAACAAGGGTCAGCTAGGTGGGGAGGCCTACCAAATGGCTTAAGCACTCACAAGCCCCACCCAAGATGAATAGGAACATATGTACTGTATTGGCGATGAATATTGGTGGCGTGGACAAAGGAATCAGAAGCATCCCGAAGTATTACATAGAACTAAAACTTACGCCATGGCGGGCTATATGGTTACAAGTATTTTTAAAATTCCTGCGATAAAGCGGGGTGATTGAAGGCATAGCTAACACGTGGTATTACATGTACTTTAGAACTGAACAACTGTCTGTATTAGTCAGAATGGCATCTGGTCATAATCTGAGGGACAAAAAGGGTGAGAATTGATAAGAATGCAAGCCAAGAGGCTGAGAAAGGTCTAATGCGCATTTGTGTGTTACACATAAAATATGCATTACGTATTGTCGGCTGGGAGGCGAAAGAAACTCACTTCTATTTTATTCTTTTATTTTATCTCAACTGAAAATCACTGCGGTTAAGATATATTCTTATCCGTGTGAAAGTGATAGAAAAAAAGGAACAGACTGATAAATGATGCCTGCATTCAAAAAGTACTTTTAAAGTCTAAATGAAAGTTACAGTAGTGTGAGGGGGGGGGGGGTGGGGGCAATGAATGAATGCCGACATATGAAATTAAGTATTAAAAGGTCAAATTTAAACTAAATATTTTATTTGAAGGGAAGGGGGGAGAATAATGACAATTTATAATGAACCAATAAGGTTAAATGTTGATTTTTGAGGGCAGAGGAGGATAAATGAATATATAACGGGAAAGTTGTTATAGGTGGCATGTTCGGTATTGGAAATGAAGTGTGTGGCATTTTCGGTTCATTAACAGGGTCACTCAAAAGCATTCCGTTCGTTTTTTCGAAAAATCGTTTGCCGTATATTTTAATGATATTGAGTATTTTAAACATATTGAAATTGATATACATTACTGAGGTATACTACAAGGTTCTTACTATAGTATAAGACGTGCATAGAACTTATCGTTCATTTTCAGAGACTCACAAGAGAATTTGGCTGTAGATGAAAATGCTACGAACTTAATTGTACGAACATTAATTGTTGGATGTGCGTTTTGAGTTATGGTATGCGTTTTTAAATATATCTATTTTTAAAAATAATATTACTTGGTGTGTATAAATTCTATAGATCATATACAGCGTCTCACAAAACTTCTTGAATATATCAGTTTACTGGCCGAAATTTCTAAGTGAAAATATTCAGCTGTGCTATGCGTTTAACTGAACTAACTTTTATAATCTATGCAGTATGCATGGATATCTGCAGATCATATACAAGGCTGCAGAAACAAAACGTATATTTTAAGGGGAAAAGTGACCTTAAAAATCTTCAAAATCATTTTTTTTTTTTTTTTTTTTTTTTTTGTAAATTTCACTTTAAATTTTATTCAAAGATATATCATATGCATTATTGCATGCATTTATCGCAAAAAAAAAAAAAAAAATATTTTTGAGAAAAAAATGGAATTTTACGCGTCGTCTTAGAAATCTTGGAAATGCCACCTGCGTGTTCCATATCAATGAAAACAACAATATTTTTTTTTATATAAAAGTTTGGTTTATATATATATAAATAAAACTGTGCATCGAATTATATATATTTAAATATAAAAATTTTAAAAAAATCAATTTTTTTTTTAAATTTTTCATTATTATTATTTTTTTTTAACAAATTGCATTTTAAATATTACTCAGGGGTTCATTATATGCATTATGGCATGCATTTATCACAATAAAATAAAAAATAAAATAAATTATTTAAAAAAAATGGAATTTTACGCGTCGTCTTAGAAATCTTTGAAATGGCCCCTGCGCGTATATATCAATGGAAATCACCAATATATATATATATTTTTTATGAAAGTTTGGTTTATATATATAAATAAAACTGTGCATCGAATTTTATATATTTGAATACAATAAAACTAGTCGGATGTACCAATCCCAAAACTTTCTTCTATTTCATTTAATGTTAATACTTTAAAATTCGCTATCACACTGCCAAAATTAAATGGCAATTGATGCATCTCATGTGGATTCTAAAAATATGAAATTCCGTGCATTAGTTCTTGAGATACGACTATCGCTGAAATCGTCTAAATCCAGAAAAATGCTGCATGCGCCACCTATTGGGTGATTTATACCAAATCCTAATCAGCAACAATTTTTTGTCAACGTCTGACTGAATCTGAAGTTTGGAGAAAATCCGTGCATTAGTTTTTGAGATAGAGCTACCTGCATAGCAGCGGCGCCACCTGTTGGGCGATTTACATCAACACATAATCAGTAGCAAGTCATATCAAGCACTAACTGATTCTGAAGTTTGATGAAAATTCGTGCTTTAGTTCTTAAGATAGAGCTATTGGGGAAATCGTGTAAATCTTTGCAAAATTCATCATAACAGCACCACCTGCTGGTCGATTTACACCAAAATGTAGTCAGCATCAATTCATATCAAGGACTAACTAAATCTGAAGTTTGATCAAAGTCCGTGCATTAGTTCTTGAGATAGAGCTATTGCGAAAATCGTGAAAAATGCAGCATACCAGCGCCACCTCTTGAGCGATTTACACCAAAAACTAATCAGCATCAATTTGTATTAGAGACTAACTGAATATAAATTTTTATTAAATTCCGTGCATTAGTTCTTGAGATATAGCGCCCACCAAATCTGTGTCACATTCAGACAGACAGACAGACTCACAGACAGAAATTTTGTAAAAACATGTTTTTTGGAATCTCTGACCCCTAAAACGTGTAAATCCGTCGAAAACAGGAATTCGAAAATTTTCATGAATCCAATACTTTCTTCTTGTAAAGATAGAAAAAGTAAAAATATTGAAAATTTTTGAAATTTTTTCTAAAAATGTTCAAACATTTTTGATTTTTTTTTTTTTACTTTTATATTCGAAAACATAAATTTCGATGCACAGTTTTATTTATATATAAAAACCAAACTTTTATAAAATATAATGGGGATTTTCATTGATATGGAACGCGCAGGGGCCATTTCGAAGATTTCTAAGACGGCGCGTAAAATTCCATTTTTTTTTTTCTAAAAAATAATTTTTTTGTGATAAATGCATGCCATAATGCACATAATGTACCCTTGATTAATATTTAAAATTAAATTTACAAAAAATAAAAAATTGATTTTTAAGGTTTTTAAGGTCCTTTGTCCCCTTAATAACTATTCTTGGTAATGGCAGATATCGGGCTTTCAAATGCGTTATACGTTTTCCAAATTGTTCATTGAGACATCATCTATCATCTTAGTAAATTGTGCAGTTTTGTTATAGTATTCTGAATGTGTTGGAAAGTGTTTCATAATCTATACTATACGGATGGTCTTTCGTTCTTGTTTATTCTGGTGTGTATTTTTGTGTTCCTAAATTTGTTATTCTGTGAAATAAATAGCACTACACAGAGCAGCTTAGAACATATTTTTCGTTAATAATAATCATTTTAACATTTATGGTTGAGTTATTGTAATTAGGAATGCACATTTACTATAAACAGATTTATGAATAATTACTTAATATATATTTTGCAGATGCACTTGCATTTTGTTAATGAACATTTGATTAATTAAGCTGAACTCGATGCATAATTAAATCACATTAATTTTAAAGAGTGACATCATTAATTTATTTAACTGTAGATTTTTAAAATAGATTTCATCAGGAATTCGTTAGCTCATAAATGAAGTTTTATAAAAAAATAAATTTACTTTTTAGATTATTTAATTTTAGTAACTTATAATAATCGTTTTATGATGCATGACAATTGGAGCGAATTCTATAAATGTATTTTTTTTTCTTGTAAAATGTATTATCAGCGTATAAAAGAAGTCATATTACATAAACCATGCAATAATTTAAATTACAAACAGAATTGACATCAACACGATGCAGAAGTTATAAAAATGACGGAAGTGGAAACAGAATTTTTTTTTTTTTTTTTTTTTTTTTTTTTTTTTTTTACTTCAAAAAATAAAACGCATAAAATGACATAAATGACATCTAAAATGCACTTTACTTGTAAAATTATTTTTGAAATCTGGTCATATAGCTGACAATAATTAATTACAATATCAGGAAGAACTATACCTTCTTAGGAAAGATTTTAAGGTTAAGCGTTTCATACATACGTTAGCGAACACGATAAAGATATTTCAGATGCGTACTACTTTTTAAAACTATAAAATATCAGCTGAACATTTCTTGCAATATCGTACTTTTTAGACGGTATTGTTAATAGAAACACTGTAGCTATTACTAATAAAATTTATTATTGCTATGATTTTGATATGCTGTATTATTTATGACAAGTTTTTAATCAGTAACCATTAAGAATGGTAAAAAAATTATTAGTAGTCTCTTTCATATGTATGTAAATGTTAACAAAAGCTATTTTTACGTTATAAACTATATTGGCGGTATAAGAACAACATTGCTTAAAAAATAGTTTTAATGATTTTTTTAAATAAATAGGTCAATGTTACTCTTCAATACTTTAAACTTAAACTTACACTATGTGCAAAATTACTTAAAAGATGAGACAAGACTTAAAGATGTTAAATTTCTTTAATGCCATAGTACTTTCAACTATAAAAGCAAAGTCTTCGTCAGAGATATACAAGAAATACAATTGTTATTAACGTCTGATTTTTAAAATTCACGTAGATGGTGACGAAAGGAGTGAAAGTGGAAGACAATTTTAGGAAAATAAACATGGATATAGGGAAGTGGAATATTACTCGTTTTTATGATTCTTTAAGCAAACTGAGCCAAATTCTGGGTATATTGTAGGATAAAACTTCATTACAAAAAGTATTTTCTTTCGTAATAATTTCTATGTTTGTAATGACGTTTTATCCTACAATATACCCAGAAATTGGCTCAGTTTTCTCAAAGTGTAAGTTTAAGTTTAACTTTTTAAAGATGAATTAAGCATTTCTATTTATTTATTTATTGAATTCAATGCTTTAATTTCATAATGTTTTGTTTTTTGTGTTTTTATTATATAAATGAATTATATTATATTTTGACTTTCATATTATTTTATATTTTATTTGTCTTATTATTTTTATTATTTATATTATAATTATTTAAATTTTAATATATTATATTTTGATTATTTATGTTATTATATTTCGACTTTTGATTGTATGCAAAAAAAATACAAAATAAGATTACATATTTATTATTTTTTAAAGTCTCATGCGTAGTTTGCAGTTTTAGAATTAGTTTGTGATTCATAAGAGGAGTGAAATAATACATTTATATTCTTTCAAAAATCTCATGCATTACAATTTCACATTTCATCATTATCAGAGTTCAGCATTTCTATTGTTACTACGACTGACATTATCACAACCTTTTATATTTTTAATATTCATTGATAACCACATTAATACTATGTGTAAATAAACACAACCTTTTAACATTATATACCTAGTAGAATAAGTTCAAAAAATATAAAAAGTTGCATATTAATTGTAACAGTTAAATTCCAATAGAAAACAAATTATATTCATGATTTGACTGCGCAATTTATAACCTATTTAATTTCAATTGACTTATCAAGGACATCCATCCTCCCAACTTCATTCTTTCGTTGTCCTATTTCTAGATGACGCGAGCCCCTCGTTCCATTTTCCCACTGCTATAATCGAACAAAGTACGAAGCTTACTACTGATCTCAAATATGGTGTGTAAAATGAGAAGTCGAACATCCAAATCGGTGCTGCCATAGTTAGGGATCTAAGATAAGGACCAAAAAACTGACCTTGAGACGTCAAGTGTAATTACCGACAGTATAACTTGATAAAACGTTTTTTTAGAAACTTACTTTTACCACAGTTTACTTAGGAGAATTACTTATATGATTAAAATTATAGAATGTAATGATCAATAAATATTTTTAATTAATATTATAATTGTTATAAATAATAATATACAATGTAATTGTAATAAAGTTGTCACCATTTGTATTTTCAGTAATCTGATATGAGTAAACAAAAAAAAATGGCGTACATTAACATCAAAAATAAACATTTAACTAAGCAAGCAGCTTATAATTTAGAAAAACGTATTCAGTGCACTTCATTAAGAGACTACATGCTGCATCCGATATTCGCAAACCATAGAAAGCATTCTCATAGTTAACACAGTAGTGTGTTTTAATTATTCTATTTCCATAGTTTTCTGAGATCGACTGTTCTTTTGCTTAATTGTATGTACTGAAACTTGTTGTGTACAAGTATGCATGTTATGAAATATATTATGTACATACCAGAGATCTATGCTTATTGTATGCAAGATGTACGTATTGAAAAATGTGGGCGATGCAAGGACATTAACTGCTATGAAATACTGACCATGCATTTTTTTTAAATTTAATGCTATTTATTAAATTAAAACACAAACAGAAAATATAAGACCTCCCCTAATCACAGTTTTATTACTACAATAAAATAATATCTTACATATTTCAGATATGTAAAATGAGATTTTTTTTTAAAATACAAAACAAGAATCACCAAAATGGAAGTATACCAGTGCATTTAAGGTCTTTACTTTCTGAAATATTTGAGCTTTTACAAGATTTAAAAAGTCTGAGGTTTTATCATTTCTGGAACATTCTCAACAATATTTTAAGCAATTGATCATGTTGAATACTTTTTTTTTGTTTGTTAAACTAAATGTGTATAAAAAAAATGGTGATGCATTTTATAGTTTACAACATGTATGTTTTCACTAAAAACAAATTTTAAATGATTAAAAAACATCTAAAAAGCATATTTCTTTATTATAAATATAAAAATATTACTTTTGGTCAAGTACGGTTCTATCTTTCGTATAGGAATATAAACACATAAAAAGTAAAAATACACTTTTCACATTTTTTCTTATTTTTTTAAATAAAATTGTGCCTCTGAATTCAGCACTAATAACTGTTAAATTAGACACTATTCATAAAACAATTACGATGTTTTATATTGACCCAGACGCTTAAAGTTGAACAAATACATATGGTGTTTAACTTGAACTGGTGGTTTAAACAAATTAACTACAAATAAACTGTAAGAACCATTTTAGTAAGACTTACACGATGTGTGAAGTATATTTCACTGTTAAAAATTTGGAACAAACTGTATAGTCTTCCGACTGTATTTTGAAAACACGGTTACATAAACATAATTTAACTCTATTTTGACCATAATGTGTGAAATAATATGATGCAATAATATGGTGTGCAATGATATGGTAAATTTCTGAGAGTGTAGGGATCTTATTTCTAAAGCTGTTTTAACACTGTTTTAATTCCAAAACCTGTTCTAACACTGTTTTAATTCCAAATTTCGGTGGCAGCATCAAATTTTTCCAAAGCAAAGGAAGCAAGCCTTAAGAATCCTAAAATTAAAAAAAATTTTGAAAAATTTTGAAATGTTAAATTTTTTTTTTAACCTTTAAATTCAAATATATAAAATTCGATGCTCTATTTCATTTATGTATATAAACCAAACTTATATAAAAAATATTGGGGATTTTCATTGATATGGAGAACGCAGGGGGCATTTCGAAGATTTCTAAGACAACGCGTAAAATTCCATTTTTTGCATAAAATATTTCTTTTTTCTTTTTTTTTTCTTTTTTTGTGGTAAATGCATGTCATAATGCATATAATGTACCCTTGAATTATAATTAGGTGAAATTTACAAAAAATAAAAAAAATATATTTTTAAGGATTTTAAGGTCCCTTGTCCCCTTAGTTTATAAAAACACTTATTATATTATAGAATATGCAACTTACAATCTATTTTATGTAAATTTAGACAAAACATATAATTATGCATATTATACTATTACAAATATTGTGCATATTCCCATATTTAGTACGTTAACATTTTATCAAATAAGTACAAAAAAATTTTAGCGTAATTTTTTTAAATATTTTCCCAGTTCATTTTGTAATATTTTAAAGTGATTTTACCAACAAATTTGAGAAAACGAAATTTCAGGAACAAATGAGTTAAATTCTTAACTCATAATTCATAATATAAAATTTTAAAAATTACAAATTCAATGTATTCTTGTTTGGTTCTTTTAGTATTCTAACCAAAAAAAAAACCTATCACATTAGGATTATAATTTAAGAAAATATTATAAAAAATATGAAAATGTAATTTAATATTAGCAGTTCAAAATTTTGAATATTTATAATTCAAAAATATATCATCCAAATGACTTGAATTTTCGTTTCTGGGCATAAAACTGAACTAAAGATTTAAAATAAATTGTCGAAATTGGGTGTTGCTATTGAAAAAATATTTGTTTTTCTGGTTTTTACTTGTAGATGGTACCTAAGTACATTTTATGAATATCATTTAAAAGTAGACTTTATTTCCAATTGTTTGGTACCAGTAACTGTCGTCTATTATAATTAGTTACAGAGTTAGTAGGGGGTGTTTACTTTTTTCCACGACTGTAAGTATGTAATTTCTGCGTATTTAAAATAATACTTAAACAAAGGACGGTTGTAACTATTAAGTAGAAAGAATGAAAGTAAATAAAAAATTAAGGATATTTATTAACATAAAACAATCTTGTGGATAAGCAAAATCTGCAATAAGGCAGTTTTTTTACCTTATTTTAGTTTTAATTTTATGTCTTGTTTAATTGTCTTTAAAGAAAATATTAATCTTTATAAAATACGAATAAAAAACTGAGTGGTAATTTTATTCAATGGAGTGTTATTTATTTGGGATGTACGAAATGAGATTTATTTTTTTATACATAAAACAATAATAATCAAAATGGACGTATACATTAGCGGTTTTTTATTTTCTGAAATATTTGAGTTTACATTATTTAAAAGTGTTTTGAACCAACATGTCATTTTTGTCATTTTATAAAAGCATTTTTAAGTTTATTTTAGCATTTGTAGATTAAAACAAAAATTTTATCTTTTCATATTCTAAAAATGTATCTATAAAGGAGAAGTGGCAATACATTTTAATGTGTACAACATGTATGTTTTCACTAAAAACAAATGACTAATGATGAAAGTCGCCGAAGAAGATTATACAAAGAAAAAATTTTTTGTTTGCCTATGTATCCACATAAAATAAAAAAAAAAACCGTACGAAAGTTTTATTAGTTTGATCGGTGCAGGCTGTCTTAAAAATAAGACAATAGTACAATCTATTGTTATTCACCAGCGTCACATTTTTTACAGATTGTTGTTAATTACGCTGCATAGGATTTTAGCTGGCCATCTCTGTCTCTTATCTTTCTCGGTTTTCTTAACTTTTTTTTTTACAATAACATGTGCATTTTTAAGCTTTAGAAAACCTTCATTAACTTGTTGAACACCCAATTTTGTGCAAGATGGTTTCCTTGAAATAGAAAGTCCCAAACAGGCAACTGATATATGCCTTCAAAAATCATGCAGGCTAAAGCTATCATCACTAAATATCTGACTGAGCTTCTATGACGCAACTAATGCTTTTTCAAACGCATTAAAAAATAAAGACTAGTACCGTTTTTTTCTTACAATTGAAGTAAATTAAGCTGCTGCTGACTGGCATTTTTCACATTTGGAAACTATATCATGTTCTTCGTTGCTGTTATAAACTAAAATTTCCGCCAAGCCCGCAACCTGTTTTAGGCGTAGTTCATCACACAATATTTCTTCTATCTTCCATGAAGATGAATCATCATAGTGTCCTCGGTATCTGTCAGCGTCTATTCAGACGAGCAAAGTGAAAACGTTGACGAGCAATGAGAAGAAAAAGCTTAGAAAACTTATCCTACTGTTACAAAGAATTTGAAGAAAGAAAATTGTTGGTTCTAACGTCTTTGCAAGATTGTTTCTCATGCTCAAAGATTCGAACCGGGCAGATTGAAAAACAATAAATTATAAATTAACAACTTAGAGATTTATTTCAAATTCTTGTATTGCAACGCATTTTCTTTCCTGAAGTTAAATGCCTGTAACTCATCCCCTAAATACAGTAGAATATGTTCATTAGATTTTGGTGAATTTTTATTAGGGGAGACCGGGGTACATTTTCCATAGGGGCAAGTTTTCCAACTCGCTTTAGTTTTTAAATGAGCCGCTAGGTGACGCTAGCGAGTGAACTGGCTGAAGTGGCAACATCTTATACAACATCTACAAAAGTTATCGCTTAATAGCTGCTGTCACTTCGTCTGGAGAGCTGTTTTTTTCATTTTTTCAACGGTGAGTAAAATTTTAGGACTTTATTAAAACGTACAAAAAAACGTACTAGCGTTAAACTATCTGTTTTGACATTGCATATACTAAAAAAGGGTTTCTTTCTTCAGGTAACTATGCGTTTGTTTTGCAAATAACTTACACCGGTATTCGTCCAGGTAGTGTAAAAGTTCAAATATGGCGACGGGGCAGGTTTTCCAACAACATACGGGGCATGTTTTCCAACATGTTTCTCGTTTGAAAACCTCCCCCTCCTAAATCAGCTAGCTTTATTGTATCAAAAAATTGGCCAAATAACCATATATACTACGAACCCGTTTGATCATTTAGTCATTTAAGTAAAACTATCAATATAAAAAACAAGGTAAATTCAAAAATATAATAAAATGTCATTTTTTTTCTAAAATGGGTTCATTTAATGAATCCATTTTATGTTAATTATGCCTTTATAGTCATAAGGTAGCACACTGAGATCGCAGTGAGTATGAACCCCTCAAAAAGCAAATTAACCGTGCTTAGAGCCGCTCCACTGGCGTTAATCCACAGTTAATATTATGGCGTGTTTTAAACGTTAGAGAATTTCCATACTGAATCCTGAAATATTTACAAACTCTGCTTTTACGCCATCCTACTTTTCTGACAGGTCAGCTCCTGCAGCACCAAATGTTAAAAGCACCAACAATCCTGAAAAGATTTTAAGCTTTCCTCAATAATCCCCCCCCCCCCCCCTGCAGAAACAAAACAACACCGAAAGCATCTAATCATTCTACACCAACGCAAGCTAGCATTTCCAAAGAAGCTGTTCCTTAAGTTCTACTCAAAATTTCTCTATTGCTTATGAAAAAAGCGTTCCTTCTACCTCCAAACAAGCTTTGCCTACACCAGAAGAAGTTAGGACTTTTGCGAAGGCTGCCCTAAGCAGGCAAACATGGCGTGGAAAAAATATGAAGCATTGTACATACTGATTTTCCTGTCAAAAATCAACTGAAAATGGAAAAAAAAAGATTCATCTAAAAAAAAAGGAAACTGCAAAAGGAATAAGATAAAAGGGGCGAGAAAAAAAAATCCAATTCCGGACAGGGAGCTGTTTGGACCTTCGTCTTTAAATGTCAAATGGATTAAAACTGTTTTTTATGTTACTGTTATATAACTGAGCATTTAGTTCACAATAAAAAATACTTATTAATTAACAAGCAAGATTTATTACCGATGTTTTACCATTTAAAGTATAGTTGGAAAACTTGCCCCTGACCATTTTCTTAGGCTGGAAAACTTGCCCCGCATACGGGGCACATATTCCAACGTAACATGATTAGACTTAACTATTTTTTGTGAAAAAGTATATTTAGGTTTTTGAAAAATAATTGTGCCAGTTTATACAGGATGGTCTAGAGAATACAATGATATCTTGTATATATCAAAATAGTTAAAAATAAAAAATACAAAAATAAAAATCTAAAAAGTTGGAAAACTTGCCCCGGTCTCCCCTACTTATCCTTTTTTATTCATCTAAATGTACTTCGACTTACGTCGTTTTTGACTTACGACGCTAGTCTTAGAACGAATTGCTGACGTACGTCGAGGTATTATTGTATTTCAAGTTCTTGTATTGCAAACGCATTTTTTTCCTAATGTTAAATGCCAATAGCATATTCCCTAAATACAATAGAATATGGTCATTAGATTTTGTTGAATCTTTATTACTTATCCTTTTTTGTTCATCTAAATGTACCTCGACTTACGTCGCCAGTCTTGGAATGTATTGCTGGCGTAAGTCTAAGTATTACTGTATAACATAAAAAAAAAAAATGCAATTTAACAAATTACAACGACCATTTGGGAAATGATTTTTTCAAAGACTAAAATTTAAGACATAAAAAATCGCACGGAGTTGATCATACATTACGTACGCCATGAATTAAACATTAATAGTGTTATTGTACGAAAAAATTGCAAGCGACGGAAATCGCCTGTGACTCGTACGTATTATCCACCTGAAACTTATGTATTATCCAAGCATTTCATTGGCTGTTCGGGAAAAGGCTTTTCCATCGTGAGATTTCCAAGAAATCTGACAACCCATTTTAAATGAAATTTCATTCTTAAACTTCTAAACAACCCACAATATTACTTTTTACACCGTCGTATAGAGACAAAAATGTACTTTTAAATGCAATTTGTTTGAAAGCTGTATCTCAATTTGTTTCTTAGTTATTAATTTTTTTTGTAGTTTTTATTACTTTTTTGTCATAGTGGCAACAGATCTCTGTTGAAAGTAAAGGGAAATACATATTACTGTATAGACCAATCGGAAGACGAATAAAATGCGGATTAAACCAATAAAAACCTTCAGATATGCTTTTCATTTCCCATCCTGACGAGAACAATAACCATTTTTCCAAATGGTTAAAAACGATTATTGCCATTGCTAACTGATGTTGATCAGGTATTACTGCATTGTAGCAGCGTCCTATTTTTAAGACAATCGAAAGTGCAAGGAAAATTTATCTCCTAGATAATTTTTTGACAATGTTTTTTACTGGTATAAAAGTATGCAATATTACCTCATTGAATTTATATGTGTGTATTACTTGAAGCTCAAAACTTTAAATAAAAACTTGTATGTTGAAAAATTAAGCAAAAAAAATCGGCATTTAAAAAAATTAATAAATAAACGGTCAAGCGCGAGTATTACTCGCGCTCAGAGGGTTCCGTACAATGAATATATGAAATATTAACTGTATTATTAAAAAGTCGTTACTAAAATAAAAATAAGACTTTGTAAAATCTATAAAACGTAGGGTTTGATATAGCTGTATATATGCTAGAAAAGTATGAATGGGTATACCGTAAAAGTTCAAAGAGATATGAAGCCTAAATAATATCAAATATTGCTATTCTGTATAACTCTTATTTAAATTTTATCCTAATCAGTTTATGATGAACTTAATTCGTCGCTAACAATAAAAGTAGCGACTACTTAAACTTCAATTGGCATTTCATAAAACTAAATTCAACGTAGTAATAATCTTTTCTTTTGACAGTGTAGCTGAAACAAAACCCTTGTTCAAAGTTTAAACTTGGAAATTTCCTAATCGTGCTTCGAAAGGAGGTCGCAAATTTAGCAACGCCGCCTTGGTACATGCCGTGTTTTTCCAGATAGGTATATAATTAACTTTTAAAGCCACGGGAAGCGTATTGGGATATCCACACAATAGTAACTAGTCTCAAATCCCATAGTATTTATGTGATTAATTCTAATTAAATTAGTCTGTTTTTAATAATTTGACGTTTATTTCTTTTATACTGCTACTGGACATTTAATTATACAAATGTATCATTAAAAGTTTTAATTTAGGCTTTAAAAGCTGATGGCACATAGAGTCACGCCGCCACTCCATTATGTATGTCCAAACCGTCCGTGCCTTTATGCGTTAATATCTCTGCTAATTACAAACGATTTTTTCCAAAAATCATTATCAACAATGCCTTTATACTTCTGCTGCGATAGATACCTCCTGCGTTTCCTAACACCTTTGATGAATGCCCGCAAATCAAAATTTGTGTTTAACGGAAAAATGCGTTTTTCTCAAAAACTATGTTATCTAGGGTAATCGCTATAATTTTTCTGCAAGGTTTAAATTAACATCTACGGCTTCTAATTTTTCATAATTTTAGATTGGGAAGGGACATATTTTTGCACAACATTTTCGACGATATCTCTGAAAATTTAATAGCTAAAATTAAAAGAAGTGTATATTTGCGTTAAGCGTTACGAAAGCTGTCACATGATACCCCACACGATATATAAAGAAAATATTTTTTTTTTCAAGTAAAGTAATTAGCCCCACTACATGTTTCCTAAAAAAAATTGTAAATGTTTAATAATCTGTAAATATGCGGGTCAATGGTCCTTATTATTTCCGCCAATTTGAACATTTCATGCTTTGTAGTTTTCGAGTAAAATGGCTGTGACAGACAGAAAGACGGACATAGGAGTGATTTTATAATGGTTCCGTTTTTGCTTTTTAAGTACGAAACCCTTAAAATATCCTACATTAATTTAAACTTACGATAAAGACAAATATATTGTTAAATGTCTCTTTAATAATAAATCGTCCGTAATTTGAATTAAAATATTCAAAATAATTCAGATAGAGTCCGATTATGTCTCGTTAATTCGGTGGAAGACTTAAGTTTGTTCCTAGTACTTTTACGTGTCAAAAGGTGCAAATAATGACCGGCTTGTGTGACGAGTCTTGTCTCAGTGTGCACGTAGTTTGTGAATTTACCTTAATTTGTCGCCTTTAATCACCGTTATTTGTGGATCTTGGGAGCATTTAACCGGGTGAGTAAAGTCCTTATAATATTATGTTGCTCATATTTAAAGTTTTTAAACGGATATTTTATTTTAAATGAGATATTAGCAATATAAGTGAGTTCCACATTCTGTTACGCATCCAAGGCAAGCAGACGCGGTCATAATCTTGTAGCAATACGGAAATAAGTGTATGTGGCATCTTCCTCCTATACTTGGGGGAAGACGCAACATGGTTGAGAAATAAGCTAAAATGAAGAGAAAAATTAATTAATTATTTTCTGTCTTCCAAATCACATTACCCAGTACTTACAGATACTTGATCATTCATTTTTCAAACCGTTAAAAACATGTTGTCGATAAGCCCAGAACGCTTGGATCCACAGCAAGCAACATCGTAAACTTTCAAAGCTTCAGTTCTGATCTCTTTTGAATACAGCTTGGAGCAAGGCAGCCACAGTAGGAAATTGAACTTCTGGATTTTCAGTTACTGGGATTTATCCATATAACCCACAAGCAATCCCAGAACATGCGTTTGATATCTTTAAGGGTTACATTAATGATAGAACTGTTGCTTCCACAAGCGGCGCATGTGACAATAGTCCTACACCAGCAGTTGATTCCACCAACAGATCATGTGGCCATACACTAGTAGTTGCTTTCAACAGCAGATCTATTGGCAGTGGATTGTCACCGGCAGTTGCCTCCACCAGCACAGAAAAAGGGAATTCTTGTTTAGAAGTCATTAGACCTATTCCTCGGGTCAGAAAACCTAAAACATCTGGGCAGTAGAGGTCTTAACTGCATCAGAGAGAAGAAAAACTATGCGGAAAAAGATAAAAGAAAAGGTAGAGAAAATCAAAAAAGGTAAAATAAATAAAAATAAACATTCGAAAAAAAACAGAAGTGAAACAGACGTGTAAACGCGTTTTCCTCAAGTAAAGAAATTCCTCGAATACCAGTGGTGGAAGTTTTGATGAGGATAATGATGATGATTTTTGTGCTGTATGTAAAGGATACTTTTACACTAAAAAAGGTCTCAAGTGTGGTTGGATTTAGTGCATTAAATTCAAGAAATGGTTGCAAGAAGATTGCAATGGTGATCTTTTGCACTAAATGAAGTGTTGTGTAGGCTTTTACCATTATTAGTTTTAGCAAAGTAAATTTGAAAAAAATGATTTCAGCTTACAGATTTGTTTGTTTGGCCATAGTTATTATTAATTCACAGGTAATGTTCCAATATTAGTCTTATTTGTCTTATTTTCTGCGGTGTGGCGTCATCCCCATAACAAGTGGCATCTTCCCCGAATATATGAGGGAAGATGCCACAATTACACGAGTTTGTTTGACATTAAATTTGTCAATCGTTTAAACAATGGGAAAGGAATTAATGATGTACATAACCAATTAAATATTAAAGAGCATGGTGTTATATTTTTATTTATCTTATCATTTCAATTTTGGCTCTACTAAGAAAAACATCCTTATATGTGGCGTCTTCCCCCGAAATACCTTATAGATTTTAATAAAACTAAATTGCTGCATTACATTTTTGGTGGAACCCATCTTATATAATATTGTCTGTTAAAATGCAAAGTACTTTTTTATGTATTAAAGGATAATTAAATGTTATTTCATTTATTTGAGATGCACGAAATGACATTCTTTTAATATAAAACGGGAATAACCCAAATAATCGTATACGTTGGCGTGTTTTTATTTTCTGAAATATTTGAGCTTTTACGTTATTTAAAGTGTTTTGAGCCAAAATGTCTTATTTTTAAGTTTATTTTTGCATTCGTAGGGAAGAAACATTTTATCATTTCATATTCTAAAAATGTATCTAAAGAGAAGAAACGGTAGTACATTTTAAAGTTTACAGCATGTATGTTTTCACTGAAACCAAATTTTGAATGAATAAAAAATCGCCGAAGAAAACATATTTTGTATCACAGAAAGAAAAAAACATTTTTGGTCATATAATATTCTGATCTTCATATAAGAATAAAAATACATAAAATGTGAAAATATTTTTTCACATTTATTTTCTTAGGCAATGCCAATGGAACAAAAACTATGAGCTGTTAAATGGTAAACTATGCATAAATTAATCAAAATGATGTAAACTAATAACTAATACAGGTGTTGTCAGCAGCTTGTTATCAAACATTATGTTGGGTTCGAAGTATTTAAGTGATTAAACATGTTTTTTTTTTTTTTTTTTTTTTTTTTTTTTTTTTTTTTAACACAGAATTTCTTTATATGCATAGAAAAAAAATAGTAGAAATGGGATATGTGAAAAGATGTTGAATTGACAATATATACAAATGTACAAAATATAAATTTAGTTTACCTTGAAGATGGATCGCTGCTCTCTATTTAGCAAAAGAATATACTAATATATTTATACTTTCTGGGTTAGTTTAATATTCGCCATACTAATTCAGAAAATTGACGGAATTTCTTCTAAAAACTTTCATAGCCACAGACCACAAAACATAAACATTTTCAAAGAAATTTTTCTAAACAATTAAAAACGGATGCCAACTCCCCCCTCCTAAATTTTACCCGCTTCTCGCGAGATGAAAAAAATGTAAAAGAAGGGGGAAAAACAACTCTGTTGCTATAGCAACTAGTCGCGAAAAATTAAAATAAAATATCACAGTGGCATTTATGAAAGCTCTGCGCATAAATAAAATATTAATTTATCGAATCTTAACATACTGCCACCTTTAATTTAGTTGGAAGCCAAATTAACACGATATCACTTATGATCAAACTAAATACTAACTCAAAATACAAAAAAAAAAAAAAAAAAATAAAAAATAAAAATAAAAATAATAACTAAACGAAAATAAATGATAAAACATTTAGAGTTCTAGAAAAAGTCAGTTCAGAGTATTCTAATAGTGTCATTTTACAGATCGCTTTACTACTCTGCCATTTCTAGTTATACTATTTTTCACAAACCGTTTTACAGGGTCCGCAGGACTTGATATCTCTAAAGCAGTGTTTCCCAAATTTATTGGCCACGCCCCACCAAAACATGTATAAAGTCACTATGTAAATTATGTCTCTTTTTATTTAAAAAGTTAACTCTATTCACACGGTGAAAGTGTAATACAGCCTTAACAATAACTATTCATTTCACATTTTTTAACTTATCAAAGAGGTGAATTTTCTGCTACAAACGTGTTTTTGATATAATTCTATAAATACAATGAGGCTATACATCTTCATCTTTGTGCCAAAAAGAGTTTTGTATTACTTTTCAAACTTACCCCCAATGTTAAAGAAAAATTTTATATGTTCTGTATTTTTATCGTTACAAAATATTTTGAAGAGAGTGTTAAAATTGATAACATTCACACATTTTATAATTCATTTTTGTAATTTATTAAGAGTTAGTAGAAAAACTTTGGATATTAAATTTTATTTCTATGGATAACACAATACACAAGAAGCATTTCAAGATTCTCATCTTTATCAATTTTGAGCAGCTATTATTCCCCATCTGAACACATTTTCTCTTTCCCAATATCTCCACTTGCCTTCTCACTTGTATTATCTCATTTTGAAATTTAAAATGTATACGTCATCATAATAATTTATTTACTATGAAGGATACCAGCACTAGAGCCATAAATATTTATTATCCACCTAATTCCTTTTCTAATGCTATTTTAGATTTATAAATTTTGTATAGTTGGTAGGACAATGTTCAGGTGTTTCTCATATTTTCTATGTTACATATGTTTAAGAAAGCCAGATATATATACAGGGTGATTCATAAATATCGAAACAATAGGCTATCTCCTTAAATATAGCCCCTAGGTACATACTTTCAATTGCAAAGTTTCACAAAAAAAAGGTGCAAAATTTGATGTGACAAGTTTCAACTCCATGGGGGGGGGGGGGTCTGTATGAGAAAATACAAAAATTAAATTTTTATACGGCCCCCGTAGAGTAAAATTCCCAATCAGGAAAATTTTCCTCATCCATTCCTGAATTAAACACAAAAAAATTCATCTCGATATCTTCAAAATTCGCAGAGATATAAAAATCCGAAATTCGTGACTTACACCATTTATCCATGCCTCTGAGCGACGAGTTTTTGACTCACTTTGAATGCAAGATAGGGATCATCCACAAATTGTACATTATTAAAAGTCGATATAACATAGTGCCTCTCCTTCGGACATACAATCAATAGGCAGCGTATAGATTTTACTTTAAACCTTCCTTCAAAGTATGATGGTGGTCTGTACTAGAAGTCTGAACGGGTTGAAATATCTATGACCGGTCCCAAACCGACCCATAGGGAAAAAAGTTCGGTCCTGCTTGGAAAAAGTTCAAAACCTAACCTGGCCCGGCCTGACTGGATTTCTACATAGTTTTTTACATCGATATGGTTAAAAGTTGTTTCATATGAAGGAGTTATACGAAATCCTTCATACTGACCTTCATACTGACTGATACTTCATACTTCATCGTCTGACCAAAAATACTTATTATATTATTTGTTTTTTTTTCATGTTTATAACTATTAGTTTTAAAGAAGCGCCAAAAGCTGTGATTATTTGTTTTATTAATGAATCTCAATTTATATGTAAATGATTCACTTATCCTTTAATTTCGTTAATCCATATTCCATGTGTTGGAGACGATGAAAAATGCTATAAAGTAAAATCTTGTATGATGGAATCACATAGGAAGGAAAAAAAGCGTTATAGACAAGTTCACTTCTTAGGAGTTGTAAATGTTCTAGTCCATTTTTCCTCGGGTATTATTATATTCAATTTCCATGGATCAACATATTTTTCCGTTTAAGAAAGGATTCCGTGATAGGCAGATTTTTTTCACTAGTTTTACTGTATTTTAATTTTTTTGCCTTAAAATCTACTATCCTTTAAAAATGTGAATTTTAAAGTTTTATTGTAGAATAATGGCCATTTAAAAATATATGCATTTGTTGTAAAAGTTTTTGGGCTGAGCCAAATTTTAGTTATTTTTGCACAGATTAGGTCAGCCAGACATAATGGTTTTAATACGGGTTGTCTCGAGACCGGGAATGAAAATTTCGCCCAGAGGTGACCTAGGAATAAGGAAGACAGTCCCGGTTCGGTATAACCAGTGGCCGAGAGGTTCTGTTCTCAAAGCTGGAAGACGGGAGGTGCTGGGTCGCGCAATCGCCCAATCGCGCCCTTCGGCCCAATCGTTCGGAGTTTTCAGTGGTTTTCTTCGAACCTTGGGTATCCTTGCGTAAATACGGGTTAGGTTCTCTTAGAAAGACCTCCACGGAAGGCACTCCCCCCACTTCGGGCCCATATCCCTCGTATAGATAATTAGCCGTCATAAATTGCACCAACACCCGGTTCGGTATGAAAAAAATACGTTAGACCCGGCCTGACCGAGTCTTCAGAAAAAAGTCGCCTAGCCCGGCCCGACCCCCGAATATAGACTAATTTAACGGCCTCGCCGGGACGATAAAAAGCATGAATTTGTGAGGACTAAAATTATGAAAAACTCTTAATCGGCATGTTAGAAAAAGCATTGTTTCAAATTACACATTTAACATTTATTTATGGACATTTAATAGTACTAAAAGGAGGTGGAGACGGCAAAAGTTAAACTGAATCGGAAGTTTATGCTACAGAAAGCTTTTCCACGTGCAATTTTTAAAAAAGCATTTAAACATTTTATTAGAATCAATTATTATAAGTCCAGAATCGTAAATAAAAAAGGTGCAAACTTGGAACATGTCTGTTTTGATTATATTACATTAATTTTGTTTCGGCAAATTTGAAAAAACAATTACTTTTGAAATTAAAATTTTTTTAAAAATAAATTACATAATTTTTTAAATAAATATTTTTTATATTTTTAAAATTAATATTTAAAAAAATCCTGAAACAAAACTAAAATTATACTTTCCTCTTTAATTAAATGAAAAAAAATTGAAATCCGATGAATAATGTTTCGAGTTATAAAGATTATAAATTAAATCCGCTTAAAAAAATACTGATTTAATTTTTTTTAAAACTTTATGAGAAATATTAGGATCTGATTTTGTTTGCAAATTATATGGTTAACCATCACAAAAAAAAAGAAAGAAAAATCAAAATTCTAACTCAACAAACATATTTTTTACATGTTTCCTAGAACTCTTAAATAACATTGTTTCTTGGATTGCACGCATTTCAATTTGTGTCTAATCCCTTAAAACCTGATGAATTATTTAAACGGCCATAACTCTGCGAATTTTTCAGATATGAATATGCAATTTTTTGTGTTTAATTCAGGAATGGATAAGGAAAGTTTTACTGATTGGAATTTTTACACTACGGGGGCCGTATAAAAATTTAATTTTCGTATTTTTTCAAATAGACCCTCCATGGAGTTCCAACTTATGTCATTAAATTTTGAACCTTTTTTTATGAAACTTTGCAATTGGAAGCATGGGTCTAGGGGTAATATTTAAAGAAATAGCCTATTGTTTCGATATTTATGAATCATCCTGTATATACTTTTAAGTAGTTTCACATGAAAAAGATTCTTCGTGTGACATACAGCAGAACGTAGAAAGCTCATTTAATAAATAATCGGCAGCGGTATGAAAGATTGTAAAACACATTAGTAATAAGAAAAATTATAGAGATTTTTAATAACATAAAAATATATCAAAATAACATTAAAGATTATTCGTATAATTATTCTGGTGTTATTTCTATTCTAATTTTTTGACTGGAAAGATTTTTAAATTCAACAGAATTTTTTCCTTTCAATTTTGCTTGTGTTTCATTTATTTTTAGTCCGCAATATAACTTTTCCAAAAAAGAAAAAAAAACTGATAGCGAATTGGTGAATCACAAATTTTGAATTGCCCCCCAGTGGGGCGTACGCCCCACGTTGGGAACCACTCCTCTAAAGGATACAGTTTGCGAAGCGGACACACCAATGTTCCAGAACTTGTTTTAACTTCAGCCACTCTAGCTGCTCCATCTCGACTTGGGAAAAACTTTATTATTTTTCCTATAGGTCAATGAATTCTCATCTGGTTTAAATCGATTAAGAAGACTTCACCTTGTCTGACAACTTGTCCTTTCTCTTTTGATTTTTTGACCAACTCTTCTAAATATTCATTTCTGAATCTATTTCTGAGTTGTTGCCGAATATTTTGACAATTTCGGTATTTAGATTGGAGTTTACTTGAATCTATTCCATCTGAACCAGGAATACATTTTTCCTCAATATCTTTTAAAAATGATGAAGGAGTCAAACGTATAAATTTATTTGTTTCTTCAATGATGTAGATTAGAGGCCTTTTATTTACTGTTGCTTCGACATCACACAGAGCCGTCATAAGTTCTTCAAAAGTTAAAGTTGAAGTACTGGGTGTTCTGATCAAGGAAATTTTAACGCATCTAATCTAACGCTCCCACCTTCCTCCCCACCAGACTGTTGTTGGAGGGATGAACTTCCATTTAATCGGAGACTGTTATTCTGAAGAAATTACTGCCTTCTAATCCAATGATTCTAAGAGGTTATTTGTGCCTCTAAAGTTTGTACCATTATCGCAATATATAGTGGTCGTCCTTCCTCTTCTGCATATAAATCTTCGGAGTGACTGAATTAATCCTTCTGTTGAAAGACTGGATACAAGTTCCAAATGTACTGCTCTGTGTACTACACATGTAAAAAGTACAACCCAAACTTATGTTTGCATGTTGTCAAACATCATGTTGGTTTCGAAGTATTTAAGTGATTATACTTGCTTGCTTGAACACGGAATTTATTTATATGCATAAAAAATAGTAGACATGGGACATTTGAAAATCACCGCTCACACCCGCCGCCATCACCGATCACCGCTCTGTATTTTATCAAAAAAAAGATCGTAATATATTTATACTTTCTGGGCTACTTTAATCGTCATACTAATTCAGAAAACAGACGAAAATTCTTCTAAAAACTTCCATAGCCACAGACCGCAAAAAACATAAACATTTTCAAAGAAATTCTTTTTAACTGCTCAATTAAAAATAGATGTCAACTTTGTTTCCTTAAATTTTAACCTCTTCTCGCGAGATAGAAAAAAAATGTAAAAGAAGGGAAGGGACTACGTTGCTATAGCTACGAACCGCCTAAAAAATAAAATAAAATATCACAGCGGCATTTACTAAAGCTGTGCATATAAATAAAATATTAATTTCCTATTCCTATCTCAGATGTTTAAATTTCAATATATACACGGTGTCATTAAATGATCTGTCGGTTTTAAAAATAAAAAACCAACTTTGTCATATAATGGAGTTATACTTGCATGTTTGAAGTTGGAGATTTCTGTAAAACTCTTCTATTTTTTATGCCAAAAATTACACATAGGTGGCATAGAGTTGTCTCTAAGTATTAGAACACTCTAACAGGCATATAAAAAAGGACCAAAGCTCAATGAACTTTTCACCTTCACTATGAGTAGCTTCTGAAATAACACAAAATGGTTTACGTTTTTATATTGCATGGGTATTTCAAGAATTAAAAGAGTTTAAAACACTGCAGTATATTTCCAAGGAATGTGTTCAATTAATAGAAAGTCTTTTAGTTTAAAAATTCCTATTGTAATATTGTATAAATAATGTCCTACAGGAATAATTTGAATAGATACCACTAATTACTTTTTATTGAATAAATAAAGAAAAAACATTAGTCCATTTTGGGAACCCCCTATTTAAATGAACGAGTATGCTCAAAAGTCGTAATATATTTTATTCTACATGTGGTCATACAGAAGCAAGTTCATTAATTTGTCTATTGTGGATTTTAAAAGCTAATTTTTATGCAGAAAAAATGCAAAGCCTTAGTATAGGAAAGAAAAAAAAATGGACACTTGTCGAATTGTTAATTACATGGTTAGTACAGTTTCCTCCAGTTTGTTAAATAAACTCACTGACAACAGAAGTATTAAAAAAAATAATCAACATATTTTTTTATCATATTTTACATTTAGCTACAAAACATCGATAAATAAAGGGTAGTCAGAAATTACTTAATTTTTTTTTTTTAATTTATTAAATATCCACACGTTTTTAAAGAGACATTTTATACGGAAATATTTTATTGCTAATTTAATAACATTTTAATTTTAATACTCTTTTTGAAGTAATATATTTTATAATGAATTATCCATGCATCTATTACTAGAGAATAATTGCTTCAAAATTACAAGTATTGAAATTTATTAATGACTAATTATTAAAATTTATAATTGAAATTTGTTCTAAAAGGAAATGTATAACCAGTAGAAAAGAATTATTCATTAATGGTACATTACATTTTAAATAAGATATCAATGAATTCTAAAAATGAAAAAAATATATACAAATGTCAATGTGATCTAACTTTGAATAATGTAGCGTTGCAGTAAATATCTGCTTCAAACGCAAATCCGTTGCAAATATTGGCATTTCGAAAATTTACACAAATATGCATAATACTTATCGAAGATTCACTTAAAACCAGAAGATCTTTAAGCCAGAATGCTGTTAGGATATTGACTGCTTAAGTGGAGCAGTGTCACCAGGTCACTAAGATGTAGTGCAGACCTTAATTACTCCATCTGCCGTTAGGATGGAGCAATTAAGTATTATAATGACATTCATTTTTCCACCGACATTTCAAATCATGAGCTCAAGGGTTCTTTAAAATACGTTGCTGGAATGTAAAATATCCGCCAAAATAATCTGAATAAAAAAATGCATTACAATACAGTATATTACCAGTCATCTTACATTTAGTTGAAGGAGATTAAAGGTTATAATTTTCTGTATCGTATAGTATAAGAACACCGTCGATTCTGGGGATGTGATGTTATAATATTTCTTCAAATTTATTCCTTGAAATAGATTGCATTAATGATTAATAAAAAATAAGACGCATTGTGTGAGTTCGTTTATCGCACCCCTTTAAAGCATGAGCGATTATCTAAAGTTAACCTAATTCAATAAAACATTACATTTAAATAATTTGAAAGAAGAGCGTCGTTTTAAAACCTCGAATGACATGAAATCACGTTACCTAAAAAGAAACCCACTTAAGGCTATGGGAAAAAATATAAATCATTAAAAATTAACATAAAATTTATTTACAAAGTATTTACAATTAAAAAAGGAAAAACTATGGTTACAGTTAAACGAAAATAAATAATAACCGCCGATGTATCTCAAAACATCTTGTTTAATTTTAAAATATCGACTTATTAAAGTCTTGAATTTAACTAAGCTAAATTACTTAATTAATTTAGTTGATAAAATCGTTGCAACGCCATACTCATCCTTCACTAGATAAATATTTAAGCAGATACAATCACATACTCAAATGGAATGAATTAAAAGTATATTTTTGCCTTGCTTTGTCATGAGGAAAACGGGAAAATCAGACTGTAGGATCCATGGCACGCATAAAGAAGTGAGTAAGTGTGATCACCGATCGCACAGAGGGTTTCGTTTAATATTCTTTTCAAAACACTCTATCCTTTATCAAAATCTATTAGTTCCAAATTTCGCAAACATGATGCGCACTCTATTCTAAACAAACATCTATCTGAACTAAACTCCGTTTTACAAACTATCCGTAAATTTATTAGTCGAAGGGATCGGGCCCATAGCAGACGAGATAGGTAGGCGCTCCCTGGCGGTAAAATTTGGCACTAAAATATATACGGCTATGGTGCATAATATGAAAGAGTGGTCAAAGGAATGTCGGCAAAAGTTAAAAAAGTGAACCCCGGATGAAAAGTGTGAATGTGGAGGTTAGAAAAATTGCTAAAATTACAGAAGTTAGAGCCCGAAGTGGAAAATAATATAAGACGTTTCGAAAATCTATGATTTTCCATGTGATCGCAATTGTGCTGCTATAAGTAAGCAAATTTTAACATCTTCAACTTAATTAGGGGTTGAGTTATAAAAATTGCTTAAAATACACACCTTAAAGCTCATAGTAATAAATATAAGAATTTTTCAAAATTTTATGAATTATCATTTGATGTGAGGTGATCAGCTATAAATATCCAAAATTTCAAGTCTTCAATTTAATTAAATCTCAGTTAGAAAAAAAAGCTTAAAATACACAAGTAAGAGCCCAGAGGGGTAAATATAAGACTTTTTCAAAATTTTATGATTTGCCGTTTGATGTGAGGTGTCCAGCTATAAGAATCCGAAATTTCAAATCTCCAATATATATAGTTTCTGAGAACGGGCACTGTGACAGACAGAGGAGTGAGACGAATAGGGTTTCGTCAGATGGACGAAACCCTAAAAACATTTTATTTTATTTCTTTTTTTGGTTTATGCTAAAAGTCTTTTAATTCAACAGGCATATTCCAAAGGATAGACTAAATCACATGCAAAGAAAACAAATGCAGAGTATATTTCCTCGGGCGTTAGGAACTGTCCAGGAAGAAAGTTTTCTAACCTGTCTCCTACTTACTTCACATAAGAAAATAATTCCTGGAGAGAGATAAAAGACGTTCTGTATGATATTAAACATTTCGTATGCATACATAAAATTACAAAACATTCATGTAAACTTACATAAAAGTTTTACTGTAGATTCTGATTGGATGGCGTCCTCTCCCTTCTTAAATGACATAGCTTTTTATTAACAAAAGAAATAGTGTGTCGCTTTATAACGTAACATCCGTGTGTAGTCCCCTCAATGTACGGGCTTGATTGTAAATTTTCCCTGATACCGTCTCGTGTTGTCTTGTGCAGCTATTTCAGCTGCAAGCGTAAATTCAATACGAAATTTATTACTTTATCGCCGGGGAATGAATTATATATGTGTAACTATATTTCTTAAAAGTTGCACTTAAAATGTATCTGGATTCCATTGTAGTCAAAGTGTCCTTTCAAGATACTGAAATTCTAAAATTGCCAACACAATTTAAAAATCCAAAACAAACAGGTGATTGAAAATCTTTTCTTTCCACTAAATGTACAAAGAATCATCAATTAAAAACGCAGTATAACTTCGGAATCACCTTTTCCTGTTTTGTTCAACATCTGATATCAATAATTTCGATAACATAGAAATACAGTTTCATATAACAGTTTTCCAGATAGCATAGAAAGGCAGAAGTGTGATGAATGTTTTTGAAAAACCATGAAAAAAAGTTCTTAATAACAATTTTTTTTACCCATTTGAAGTATTTTGCGAGAAAACAATATTAAGCTGAGCATTATTTTTAAATGTGCGCTGTTCAAATTCCATGACATTATAATGCACAATCTTTTACACAGCCCTTCAGAATCGACTAAGTTTAACTTGGACATGTGTATGTCTGTATAAACAATAATAAAAACATAAATTTAATACACGAATTTCTGATTTTGTCGTGTTTAATAGTAAGATGAAAATTTGAAAATACTATTATAACGTTTTTGACAGCAGTAATAATAATAGTAATAATAACAAAAATTTTGATTCGGTATATGGCAAAATTTACGTTGGAGCATGTGTTTTTATTATGTTTGTAAGTATTATCAATTGTTGCTTTACTACACCAAACGTTATAAGCAATTATTTTATTACAAAGTTAACTTGAACAGTTAAAATATCGTAGCCAAAAACCTTTGATTATTAAAAATAAGTTTTTTTTTTATCAAGGATATATAATTTTTAGTTATTAATACCCTATTTAACATAAAATGCTTTTCAAAGTTACATCAAGACATTTAACAAAATTCCTTCATCTAAAATATTATTTCAGTATTCTACCAAAATGGAACTATAGCACAGAAATTTTAGTGAATTATTTTTTATTAAAATTTTTCTTATGTTATTGTTTAACAGAAAAAATATACCAAGATGTTTTATTGTTTACTTAAGTAACCTATGATATATTGTTTCTTCCGTATCTTGCTCTTTTATGTTACTCCTTTGATAAGAGAACATATTTTGATTGTTAGTTACCACCCAAGAAAAAAGATATACAAAGCTATTGACAAATGCATTCTAGATCAATACTTCCACTGTTTGATTTGAGATAAAGATGAATCAATACGAAAATTATTTTTAGTACTAAAAAATAAAAATAAAGTACTTCTACGAATAAATCATAAAGAAGTTTTTTGTTTGTTTCTTTGTATGTAGGGAATCTTTTGATACTAGATTGATGTTTTTTTTTTTTTAACCTATGACTATTTTTACTTAGACAAATGTATATAATATGATTATTTCTGTATTAATCGCAAAAAAATTAAATAATCTTTAAAAGTGGTGTTATAAAACAATTCAATATAAAATCTGTGTTTTTGAAGCTTTTATATATAGGGGAGACTAGGGAAGGTTGACCCACTTTTTACAAAATGATTTTTTATTTTTTTAAATATTGAACCTAGAATAAAGTTTTATATGTCATTTTATTCGTTATTCAATCAAGTATCAAAAGAAGACTGCTACATAAGTTTTATATATAAGAAACTTGAAAAATGATTGATTTTAATCATGAGAAAATAATGGGTCAGGGATCTCCACATATGGGGGGGGGGAGATCGACACAAATACATGGGAGGCTTTACCCACTTTGTTTAATATTCATATATTTTTGAAGAGAAATAAATTCAGTTTTTAAAAGGCAAAATAACTTTATGGTACACGCTTTAATTATTGTAAAAAATATATATTTTTAAATATATGGTGCTTAAACAAACCTCTTTAGACGGAGTCGGAAGTCACTAAAGAAAAATTCCGTTTTGAACAGAATTTGGTTTGAGCAAGTTTAATTGTGCAGTAGGGAAAATGAAACTTTACCATTTAAGACAGTATTCTGTTAGAAACAGGATCCGTTTTCATAGTATTTCATGTATTTTTATGTCCGGATTTAGAAGCATTGTCCCGCTTTTTTTGTCTCCTTGTCTTACTTTTTGTGACACTTGACCTGGCGACACTAGTTGTCACATTCTTTGTCTTCATCTCACTGCGTTCATCTTGGTGAAATTTGTCTACATACCATCCTAAACTTTTTTTGATCAATGCTATGTTCTTTTGCCGTCGAACGAGCACTTGGCTTACCATTAACAAATTTTAAAACTGCTGCTTTCCTTCTTTCTAGTCTTTTCCACTGTAACTACTATTTACATATTGTAGGTAATATTTAAATAGAAAAAAGTTCCTATCACTTTCCCATTTATTTATATTTAATTAAAATTTTTCCTTCCAGTGGATACTATAAATTTTTTTCACATTTTTCTTTAATCAGTTTTTAAACATTTTCTTTTCCATCGCCCCATGTTATTGTCGTTTTACAGAATAAATTTTCATTTTTTTTTTTACTTTCTTCTATCTTCAATAGCAGAAAGTATTGTAATCGATTTTTTTTTCGACTTCCGATTTTCGACGGATTTACACGTTTTAGGGATCAGAGATCACAAATAACATGTTTATACAAAATGTCTGTCTGTCCGTGTGTCGCCATTGTACCATCAAAAATTGTATGAATTTATGCATAGAATTGAACCAATTTTTTTTTAAAGTTTTTGGCCATGGCAAGCAAGTCCTCCCTGAATTTGGAAAAAATCCACCGGTAGGGTGCGCTGTAATAGCGATTTTTGTGCATTTTGAATACTGTACCATCGAAAAGTGCATGAAGTTATGCATAGAATTGAAACAAATTTTTTGTGTATGTTTGAGGCCATCGCAAGAAGGTCCTCTGTGAATTTTGAAAAAAATTCGCCAGCAGGGAATGCTGTAATAGTGATTTTTGTGTGATTTTTGAGCATTTTTAATATTGTACCATCAAAAATTGTATGAAGTTATGCATAGAATTGAATGAAATTTTTCTTTTAAGTTTTTGGCTATGGGAAGCAGGTCCTCCCTGAATTTGGAAAAAATCCACCGGTAGAGAGCGCTATAATAGTGATTTTTGTGCATTTTGAATACTGTACCATCGAAAAGTGTATGAAGTTATGCATAGAATTGAACCAAATTTTTTGTGCCTGTTTGTGGCCATAGCAAGACAGTCTTCTCTGAATTTCTAAAAATTCCGCTGGTAGGGGGCTCTGTGATAGCAATTTTTGTGCGATTTTGAATATTGTAACATCGAAAAGTGTATGAAGTTATGCATAGAATTGAACCAATTTTTTTTAAGGTTTTGGCTATGGCAAGTAGGTCTTCCCTGAATTTGGAAAAAATCCGCCGACTGGGGGCGCTGTAATAGCGATTTTTGTGCGATTTTTTAGCATTTTGAATATTGCACCATCAAAAAGTGCATGAAGTTATGCATAGAATTCAACCATTTTTTTTTTTTTGTGTATGTCCTTGGCCATGACAAGAAGGTCCTCCCTGAATTTGGAAAAAATCCGCCTGAATGGGACGCTGTAATAGCGCTTTTTGTGCAATTTTCTATATTGTTCTATCGAAAATTATATGAAGTTACGCATAATTCTAATAAAAATACTAATAAAACTAATTAAAATGAAATATTGACATGAGATAGAAGAAAGTTTTGTGATTGTCACACCCAACTAGTTTTTATGATAACCATTAATCTTCCATTATGTACAGTCGTGGAAAAAAAAGTAAACACCCCCCAGTAACTCCTCAACAAATTAACGTAGACGAAAGTTACTGGTACCGGACAATTGGAAATGAAGTCTACTTTTAAATGGTGTGTATAAAATTTGCTTAGGGGGGCATATACATATTAAAACGAATCCAAACTTCATTTATTTCAATGGCAGTACCCAAATTTAACGAGATATTTCAAATCTTTGGTTCAAAATATGCCTAGAAACCAAATTTCAAGTCATTCGAATGATAAGTGTTTGAATTATAGACATTCAAAATTTAGTACTTCTAATGTTAAATTACATTTTCCTATTTTTATTTATATCTCCTGAAATTATGCTCCTAATGAGCTAATTTTTTGTGTGGCAATAATACTAATAAACCCAAACATAAATACGTTGAATTTGCAATTTATATAATTTTATGATATGAATTATGAATTATGAAATTAATATTCGAAAAAATTATGAATTGCAACATACATTTTTTTTGATGGATTTAGATTTATTAAGTCCTGCTTTATGGAAATCCGAAATTTCACATTTTTCTTCCAAGTAGTTTTCAAATTATGCTTAAAAAACGGCAAAATGATGGTTTAAGGGTCCGTCTATGATAGAAGTGAGTAAATTTTTTAAATTTATTCTGCTATTCTGTAATCAAACAGGTTTCATTGATGCTTAAACGTGCCTTGATCAAAAAGGCGGGTCCCTCGGTTAAGAATCGAGTTCGGAGCAACCCTTAAAATTTGCTCGTTTTAAAATAATTAATTTCTCGGAAACTTATGGCACGAATTGCATAAAAATTTGTTTATAGGCTAATTGAAAGGTGTAGAGTTCATTTAAGCTGTCAGAATTGTGTACTGCTATTAAGAAAAACAAAGTTAAGGTTCGTTTTAATATGTAGATGGCCCCTTAAACAAATTTTATATACATCATTTAAAAGTAGACTTTATTTACAATCGTTCGGTACCAGTAACTTTCTTCTACGATAATTTGTTGAGAAGTTAGTAGGGGGTGTTTACTTTTTTTTTTCCCACGACTGTACAGTTTATAATAAAAGATTTCCAAAACCACTTAATTAACACTTTCGGGACGCGCGACACGTATACGTGACGCATAAAGTGATCAAAACCCTTGATTAATCTCACTAGTTATTTTTTACTGTAAATTTTGCCTAATTTAATCAGGATATTTTCTAAATTTAGTTAGCTAAAGTTTCTGTTTACGAAAACCGATGCAGAAAAGATTAAAAAAAGAAAGTAACAGACACTCGTCCCGAAGGGGTAAAGGGAGTATTGACCATCTGGTCAACCCTCCCTCTCATTGACTGGGTCAAGCCTTCCCAAATAGCCCTTTCCTAAGGAATAGCACATTGCTGTGTTAAGCCTTGATCACGCCTCAAAAATGAATTTTTCCACGCCTATTTCAATTATTTGTGTGAAACAGAGACAGTTGTTTAAGCATTCCGGTAGATTTGGTTGGCACCTATTGGTAAAATTATGATTTTTTTTAAATATAAAAACTGAGGGATGGGTCAAGGCTCCCCTATGGTCAACCCTCCCTTGTCTGACCTATATATTCAAATATATATATAGTTTTAGTGAATGTTTCATTCTAAGATCTAACAAATTTAGAAAATAGACAAACAATATATCTCAATAACACATCAATTATCTTCCGGTTAATTAAAATAAAAAATACACTACATGACTAATAATTATTCTCTAAATAATATCAGATTTGGTATTATTTTAAAAATTTCACAAAATCTTGTATAATGAAATTACTTTATAAGCAATTAGACATGTGTGTTTAAATGTAATACAGCTGAAAGTTAAATAAACATATGCATAATTCCCTCCGAGTATAAAATATATTAAATAAATTTATTAGCATAATTCAAATATATATCTAAACCAAATAAATTACATAAAATGGGACATTTTTTTTCTTGCAAACAATTACTAAAATTTGAAAAAATAAACCACTGTAAAATTTTCATCTCAATATACTAAAGTTTCTTGAAATTATCAACATGACTCTTGATTGTCTACAGTCGAACCCGGTTAAGACGCGTTTGAAGGGAGTGGACCAAAGTCTCTTATTGAGCGGGATCGCATATTAAACGTGATTTGTATAATGTTACAGGAACTAGTCTTATTTACACATTTAAACATATATATGAACTTTAGAGCTTTCATTTATATGTTTTCGGTCAAAAATTGTGTCTTTTACGTATATTTAGATTTAGATTTAATTGTATTCGATTTTAACTGATTATTTCTTTTTATAGGACCAACTGGAATAACAATGGAAAATAAATATGGATTCAAACATGGTTTTATTGACGATTGATACGTTGCAATTAAAAAAAGTCCTTCCGGCCAGTGCCGGGAGGAAGAGGTAGCTTTTCATATTCCTTATTTTAAAAAAGCCAACTTATATCATTCAAACACACGAAGATCAATTTAGTGAAAACGGAATATAGGAGATTCAATACTAATTTTTATCAATATACTGAATGAGAATTTCGCGAAATTAGTCAGCTTTATCCAAGCTGCTTTTCTTTAAAGTAACTTATATTTGGCTGCCAAATTCGGCGATTTCTTAAAGTGCCTGCCATTTTAAGACAACATGGTGGATGAGGCTAACCAGTGAACTTGGTCGAGACCTTAGTAATTGCTGTGCACATGCTCACTCACATCAGAATCGGTTGATATATACGAGTGCTGTCGCATGCAAAAAATCAGATTTTTCAAAATGTCACCCACAATAGAAATTGAAACTGCGATATCTGAGCCATTTTTTAAGGTAAAGACAAACAAAAAATGATCCTGAATCCTTATATCAAGGTCAAATATTAAGAAAGAAACCTTTCCAATTTCTAATTTTTTTGCACCTCACTTTAAATATATATATATTTTTAATTTAATGGCCGCCATTTTGAAACAAGATGGCTGATGAATCTGGCCAGCGAACTTGGTCGAGGTATTGATGTATACTATCCACATGCCTTCTTACATCGAAATAGGCGAATACGTGTGTTATCGCGTGACAAATACAAGATCGTTTCAAAATGTTAGCCATGCTAGAAATTCAAAGTGCTATAATTCAATCATTTTTTAAGATATAAACAAAAGAACAAACTTTCAGAAACAAAAACTGCTCTGGAATCTTTGTATCAAGGCCAAACACATAAAAAAAAATCTTTTTCATTTTCCAATTTTTTAATACCTCATTTTAAATTTTAAATTTAATTTTTTTTAAATGGCAACACTTTTGAAACAAGATGACGAATGAAGCTCGCCAACGAACTCGGTCGAGACATTGGTATGTACTATGTACAGACCAAGTTACATCCAAATCGGTTCATAAATATGCTTGTTATCGCGTGACAAATATCAGGTCGTTTTAATATGTCAGCCACAATAGAAATTCAAAATGCTATTACTCAGCCATTTTTTTAGATATAGACGAAACAAAAAGTGTTCCGGAATCTTTGTATTAAGTTCAAACACATACGAAAAAAATCTTTTTCATTTTCCATTTTTTGGTATCACATTTTATTTTTTTTATTTTTTAAATATTTTTAAATGGGCGCCATATTGAAACAAAATGGCGGATGAAGCTGGCAAACAAACTCGGTCGAGATATTTGTATATATTATGTACACACCCAGGTACATCTAAATCGGTTCATAAATACGCCTGTTATTACGTGACAAAAATCAGGACGTTTCAAAATGCCAGCCACGCTCGAAATTCAAAATGCTATAACTCCGCCATTTCTTAAAATATAGACGTAACAAAAACTGCTCCGAAATCTTTGTATAAAGGTCAAATACACAAGAAAAAAATATTTTTCCCTTTTCAATTTTTTGGTACCACATTTCAAATTTTAAATTTTTAAAAAAATTTTAAATGGCCGCCATTTTGAAACAAAATGGCGGATATAGCTGGCCAACGAACTCTTTCGAGACATTGGTATGCACTATGTACACATCGAATTACATCGAAATCGGTTCATAAATACTCCTTTTATCGCGTGACAAAATTCAGGACGTTTCAAAATGTCAGCCACGCTAGAAATTCAAAATGCTATAACGCAGCCATTTTTTAAGATATAGACGAAACAAAAACTGCTCCGGAATCTTTGTATAAAGGTCAAATACATAAGAAAAAATATTGTTCCATTTTTAATTTTTTGGTACCACATTTCAAATTTTAAATTTTTTAAAAATTTTCAATGGCCGCCATTTTGAAACAAAACGGCGGATGAAGCTGGCCAACGAACTCGGTTGAGACAGTGGTATGTACTATGTATAAACGAAGTTACATCGAAATCGGTTCATAATTACGAGAGTTACAGTGTGGCATAGGTCATATATATATATACATATATATATATATATATATAAATTTTGAACGGAGGGGGGTTTCGGGGTCTGGGGGTCATGATCGATGAAAATATACCAAAATTTTTTGAAATCGGTTTCCTCCGAACGGCTGCAATCGGCTTTTTGTAATGAAAGCTACCTAATAAAACAACAAAAAGTCCTCCAGGCCAGTGCCGGGAGGAAGAGGTAGCTTTCATATTCCTTATTTTTAAAAAGCCAACTTATATTATTCAAACACACGAAGCTCAATTTAGTGGAAACCGAATATAGGAGATTGAATACTAATTTTTATCAATACTAAATCATTATGAATGAGAATTTCACGAAATTAGTCAGCTTTATCCAAGCTGCTTTTATTTAAAGTAACTTATATTTGGCTGCCAAATTCGGCGATTTCTTAAAGTGCCTGCCATTTTAAGACAACATGGTGGATGAGGCTAACCAGTGAACTTGATCGAGACCTTAGTAATTGCTGTGCACATGCTCACTCACATCGGAATCGGTTGATATATACGAGTGCTGTCGCAGGCAAATATCAGAGTTTTCAAAATGTCACCCACATTAGAAATTGAAACTTCTATATCTGAGCCATTTTTTAAGATAAAGACAAACAAAAAATGCTCCTGAATCCTTATATCAAGGTCAAATACTTAAGAAAGAAACCTTTTTCAATTTTTAATTTTTTTGCACCTCACTTTAAATATATATATATTTAATTTAATGGCCGCCATTTTGAAACAAGATGGCTGATGAAGCTGGCGAGCGAACGTGGTCGAGATATTGATGTATACTATCCACATGCCTTCTTCCATGGAAATAGGCGAATACGTGTGATATCGCGTGACAAATACAAGATCGTTTCAAAGTGTTAGCCATGCTAGAAATTCTAAGTGTTATAATTCAACCATTTTTTAAGATATAAACAAAAAAACAAATTTTTCAGAAACCAAAACTGCTCCAGAATCTTTGTATCAAGGCCAAACACATAAAAAAATCTTTTTCATTTTCCAATTCTTTAATACCCCATTTTAAATTTTAAATTAATTTTTTTTAAATGGCAACCCTTTTGAAATAAGATGGCGAATGATGCTGACCAACGAACTCGGTCGAGACATTGGTATGTACTATGCACAGACCAAGTTACATCCAAATCGGTTCATAAATACGCCTGTTATCGAGTAACAAAAATCAGGTCGTTTTAAAATGTCAGCCACAATAGAAATTCAAAATGCTATAACTCAGCCATTTTTTTAGATATAGACGAAACAAAACCTGTTCCGGAATCTTTGTATTAAGATCATACACATGCGAAAAAAATCTTTTTCATTTTCAAATTTTTTAGTATCTCATTTTAAATTTAAAATTTTTAAAATTTTTTTTAAATGGCCGCCATTTTGAAACAAGATGGCGGATGAAGTTGGCCAACGAACTCGGTCGAGATATTTGTATGTGCTATGTACACACCAAGGTACATCCAAATCGGTTCATAAATACGTCTGTTATCACGTGACAAAAATCAGGACGTTTCAAAATGTCAGCCACGTTAGAAATTCAAAATGCTATAACTCAGCCATTTTTTAAGATATAAACGAAACAAAAACTGCTCCCGAATCTTTTTATCAAGATCAAACATATAAGAAAAAAATATTTTTTCAATTTTCAATTTTTTGGTACCACATTTCAAATTTAAATTTTTCTTAAAAATTTAAATGGTCGCCATTTTTAAACAAGATGGCGTATGAAGCTGGCCAACGAACTCGGTCGATACATTGATATGTACTATGTATAAACGAAGTTACATCCAAATCGGTTCATAAATACCCCTTTTATAACGTGACAAATTTCAGGACGTTTCAAAATGTCAGCCACGCTAGAAATTCAAAATGCTATAACTCAGCCCTTTTTTAAGATATCGACGAAACAAAAACTGCTCCGGAGTCTTTGTATAAAGGACAAATACATAAGAAAAAAATATTTTTCCATTTTCAATTTTTGGTACCACATTTCAAATTTTAAATTAAAAAAAAATTTTTAAATGGCCGCCATTTTGAAACAAAATGGCGGATGAAGCTGGCCAACGAACTCGGTCGAGACATTGGTATGTACTATGTACATACCGAATTACATCCAAATCGGTTCATAAATACGAGAGTTACAGTGTGACATAGGTCAGATATATATATATATATATATATATATATATATATATATATATATGGATATATATATATATATATATATATATATCCATTTTGAACGGAGGGTGGTTTCGGGTTCTGGGGGTCATGATCGATGAAAATATACCAAAATTTTTTGAAATCGCTTTCCTCCGAACGGCTGCAATAGGTAGCTTTTTGTAATGAAAGCTACCTAAAATAATTTCCCTGCAAGATTAGTTTTTTTTTTAACGGAAAGAAGAAAAAAAATAAATCTTTGAAGTACAACCGAGTTTTAAAAACCATATTTAGTACTTGTAATAATGAATACCATTATAATCTGTCCTTCTTTTTAATATAAGAAAAACTATTCTTATTATTCTTGTGTAAAAAGTAATTATAGCATAGTAAAAAGTAAAGAAAATATAAAAGAATTATCCAATTGCAGTCACATTTGTTTATTCGCTACAACTTTCATTCTTTTGTTGCCTATAATATATGTATTATAAATCATGATAGTGATATAATGTACGTGTGAAAACTCACTAATAACTGGTATTGTCATGTCTAATCATAATAATTTTTATACCATGTATGAGCATCCTGAATTCACATACATCTCTCTAATACAGTAAAAACATACACGAAATGAGAGACAAAGAATCTTACGAGGCGGGATCAAAGAAGAATTGCAGTTTTGCTAATTTAGCGAGTTTTTGCTTTCTTGAACTATGTACCAGTATTTTCTATTACTAATTTTTGTCTTAATTAATATGTTATTAAATAAAGTAAATAATACTATTCAGGAACAGTATTTCTTATCCGAATAAAAAAAAATCCACTAAATATTGTTTAATTGACATTCTTCATAATTTATTTATGTTGATTTATAACAACTTCGCAAATAAATTAAATTTTGCATTCAATTAGATTTTGAAATTTACTTTTTGTATGACAGAGATATTTTTTTATTATAAGATTGATTTATATTAATTACATTAATTTTATATTTGATATAACTCTGATGCTATTACAATTGATGTTTTTTCATGTTTTTGAATAAAATTTTCATAAAAAGAAAATGTAAATATCCTATGTAATATGTTTGCTTGCATGTGCGTTTTATGTGCGCAAAGCACATCTAAGTTTGCTAACATATATTGAAATATTAGTCCCCAACATATTAGTATTTATAAAGGATATGTGTGCGTCTTTATTAATTAAAAGTAATAATACTACACTGTTAAAAATTTGCAGCATTCTGGCAGGTCATTTGACCGTTTTTTTCCGAAAACGGTTACACAACCATAATTTAACACTATTCTGACCATATTATTGGCCATTTTATGGTCAGAATATAGTTAAATTATGGTTATGGAACCGTGTTTTCAGAAAACTGTCGAATGACCTGCCAGAATGCTGCAAAAGTTTTAACAGTGTATGTATACATATTATAATCACAATTTAACTAAATTACCGCTTTTCTTTCGTTTATTATACGTTCACCATTCACACACATATTCTAATTTTGAAGACTACACTTCTGAAAAGAATTATCGGAAATATAGGAAAACATTTCAAAATATTTTTCTTTATTAACTCTTTAGTAATTATTTGAATAACGCCCTGGTTAATATTTTTGATTTCAGAAGTTTAAACGAACCTAAAAAGAATGCATTGATTAATCAAAGTCCATACATACTAGTCAGTGAAGATGATTTCAAATTAATGTACCACACGCTCGTTGGCTTTTAGAGTACTTTTTTTTGGAAAAAGAGTAATAACATGATAAGAGACAAAAGAAGCGTACTATACTGTGCTTACCATCTCGTGAAAAAGCATGTCAAGTTATTTGCCTCATAATGCACGAAAAGCATGTTGCTCTACAAAAGAACTAAACTGATCTTGAGTAAAAAGAAAGGCGTAGTCCACATGTTTACAAAAAGAAAGAAAACCGTTATGGAAAAGAAAAGAAAGTGACAAGATTTAAAACAAATATTGATATGAACGTCGTAAACGATGGAGAAAAAATAATACAAAAAATACAAATAGAAAAACAGTTTAAAAAATAAAACAACCTGGAATTAGAAAATCATTACAGAAAAAAGCAATTTGAAGATTTGGAAGATATTAAAGTTAGAAAAGCTGTGTCTAAACAAGAACAAACCAGAATTTTTGTTTTCATCATATTTATTCAAATATTTATTAAATCGACAAATATCTGATCAATACTATATTGATTTGAATGCTTATAATATGAATTATTAAAAGCATTGCAATTGAAATACATTTATTTGTATATTTGTTTACAAAAAAAAAAAAAAAAAAAGAAAGAAAAGAAAAAAAAAACTTACGGTATTTAAACAATATTGATAAAAATCTGTAGCCTTTGCTGTATAGTCACTCCACCGCTTTTATAGAAAATGATTACGTAACTATCCTATGGAGCATTCTCATTGGTCAGAACAGAGACATTCTGTAAAATCAGTGGAGCGTCTATGCATTTAACAGCGTGCTATTTATTTCTAAAAAATTTAAAAGAATTTGATGAAAACACTGAATATGTATGCACTGAATATATTACTTTAATGCATGTTTTTTCATTTACTTGCCCACTTTGTCACACATAACAAAGGGTAAAAAAAAGTATCGCAATATCGATTGTTTTCTAATTTTCCAAAGTGCATTCATTTTAGGGCTTTTATATATCCTCAAAGCACATCTTTATATACAAGAATTGAAGTACCTGCATAATAATCTGTGCCTTTGAAATATTTGAGAGAGAATTTTTTAAACTTTCATTAGGATTAAATATCTTCAAAGACATGGTTATAAAAGAAAAGAAATTGTAACATTTTGCATTGTTACAATATTATTCTCTATTTATTGACTTTGTTTCTTTAAATAAATTAATGTAAAAAGTGATTTAGTGTGCTTCTTATTTTGTTTAAATGTTAAACGCTTTTAAAAATGACTTTTATCATGCTTAAAAAACATCTTTTTACCTGAACAGACAGTTTAAAGTATCATCTCCACTTTAATAACACAGGACTGCGATGGATGTGTTGTTTAACTTTTGATAATTGTTTTTTATGTATTTTTTAGTGCTGAATCCGAAAATGACCTTCATATTTAACGATCACGTCAGGATGTTTTGCAAATTGGTAATTTTAATGGTAAAAAGTCAAAAAATAGAGAACATCTGATACTGAAAGATACAGGAACTGTTTGTGTTTTTTAACTTTTGATAACTGATTTTTATATATTGTTTAGCACTGAATTCGAAAATGATCTTCATTTTTAACCATCAAGCCAGGATGTTTTCAAAAATGTAAATTCCAAAGTAAAAAAAATAGCGAAATTCTGATACTATAAAATAGATATGATGGTTGTGGTTTTTAAATTTTGATAAATGATTTTTATGTACTTTTTCGCACTAAATCTGAAAATAACCTTCATTTGTAACCATTAAGTCAGAATTTTTCTCAAATCGTAAATTTTAAAGTTAAAAAGTAAAAAAATTGCAAAAAATCCTGACGTGATGGTAAAAAATGAAAGCCATCTTCGAAATGAGTGCTACAAAATACGTAAGAATCAATTACCAAAAGCTAAGCAATATGACACAACTCAAATTTTGACTCAAATTTTCATAAGACTTAATTATTTTGAACTAAATTTTCTTAAAGCATGATATCGGGTGCTTGAATATAGCTTGGGATATACTTTATCATTTAGGAAATTCATTATTGAGATTGAGACGCTTTGTGCGCTGATTTTAATGGATATCTGTACTAGTTTTTATCGGCAAGTGTTTGCCTCAGCAGCTGCCTATATACAGGGTGATTCATAAATATCGAAACAATAGGTTATTTCCTTAAATATTGCCCCTAGACCCATACCTCCAATTGCAAAGTTTCATAAAAAAGGTGTAAAATTTAATGACATAAGTTGCAACTCCATGGGGTGGGGGGTCTATTTGAAAAAATACGAAAATTAAATTTTTATACGGCCCCCGTAGGGTAAAAATTCCAATCAGGAAGACTTTCCTTATCCATTCCTGAATTAAACACAAAAAATTGCATCTTCATATCTGAAAAACTTCCAGAGTTATGGCCGTTTAAATAATTCATCAGGTTTTAAGGGACTAGACACAAATTGAAATGCGTGCAATCCAAGAAGGAATGTTACTTTAAGACTTCTAGGAAACATGTACAAAATATATTTCTTCAGTTAGAATTTTGATTTTTTTTTTTTTTTTTTTTTTTTTTTTTTTTTTTTTTTTTTTGATGGTTAACCATATAATTTGCAAACAAAATCACATCCTAATATTTCTCATAAAGTTTTTTAAAAATTCAAATGATTAGTATTTTTTAAAGCGGATTTAATTTAAAATCTTTATAACTCGAAACATTATTCATCGGATTTCATTTTTTTTTCATTAATTAAAGAGGACAGTATAATTTTACTAGATTAATATCAACACAATTATTCTAATTGGAAAACAAATCATATTAGATGTAAATTTCCAACTGGGCGAAAAATGTCCGGACCAGGATTCAAACCCGGGACCTCCTGGCTGAAGCCGCCAGTGCTCTGCCATCTGAGCTAGCCCGGACGATTCTGGTCGAAATTTTTCACCCAGCTAACCATGATGATTACAGCATCTGGTCTGAAACCTGGTTCAGCCCAACAGAATAAATCTCAGGTAATGGAAATCCAGAAATCGCTGGATACGAAATTACACTAGATTAATATAAACACAATTATTCTAATTGGTAAACAAATCATATTAGATGTAAATTACCAACTGGGCGAAAAATGTCCGGACCAGGATTCAAACCCGGGACCTCCTGGCTGAATAATATAATTTTAGTTTTGTTTCAGGATTTTTTTTTAATATTAATTTTAAAAATATTAAAAATATATATTTAAAAAAATATGTAACTTATTTAAATAAAAATCATACTTTCAAAAGTAAATTTTTTTTCAAATTTGCCGAAACAAAATTAACGTAAAATAATCAAAAAAGACATGTTCCAAGTTTGCACCTTTTTTATGTACGATTCTTGACTTATAATAATTTAAAGACGAGAAATGGTAAAAAGAAAAAAATACATCATGCTAAAAAACGCATTTTAAACATTGATTGGCTCCTAATAAAATGTTTAAATGCTTATTTCAAATGAAAATCAAATTTCAAAGTGATTGCCACCGATCTGGGGCGTGCACGCCCCAGGTCGGTGGCTCACGATAAATATTTCATCTTTTGCTACATTTGTAGCCTTGCCAACATATAATAGTGAGAAATTTTCCCAGCTAGGTATCGTTCCAAGTGGTTTAGTCGGTAGAACGTCAGTGCGCTATACTGATGGCCCGGGTTCGAGTCCCGGCTTGGAATCTTTTTCACTATGTTGGCCTTTGCGCCTTTTAAGCAATCACTTTGAAATTTGATTTTCATTTGAAATATTGTATGCAAGGCGAATGTTTCTCTCTGGAATAATTTCCATGTATTAATGTTTAAATGCTTTTTTAAAAATTGCACGTGAAAAAGCGACTTCTTTCTGTATCTTAAACTTCCGATTCAGTTTAACTTTTGCCGTTTCCACCTCCTTTCTGTACTATTTAAATGTCCACAAATAAATGTTAAATGTGTAATTTGAAACAATGCTTTTTCTAACATGCTGATCAGGAGTTTTTCATATTTTAGCCCTCACAAATTCAGGCTTTTTATCGTCCCGGCGATACCGTTAAAACAGTCTGTATTGTGGAGCCAGCAATTCGATCGTCAGCAATTAGTTCATTTTTGAAACCAAAAATCGTCTGTCAACTATGACACAAATTCTATAGACACAAAAATAAAAAAATTCATTTTTGTGGGATTAAAGTTAAAACGAAAGGGATTATTAGATTTCTTTTCTTTTGTCATTTTCAAATTGAAATTATTTAAAACAGAAAGAAAATTTCAAAATAAGAATTAAATGATCACATGTTAAAAGTAGAAAATAGGGAAAATTAATCTGAAAATATTTACACGTAAACATTAAAATAGTATACGAAAACGTTAAACTAGTAAAATTATTACACGCGAAACGTATTTAAAGGTAATAATTACGTCATATGCAAAATGCCCAAACGTTAAATATCATCATATATAAAGTGCGCAAAATAATTAAATTATTACGCGTGAAAAGCTAGATAATACTATACCCAAACACTTTTAAAATAAATAATATATGTACCCGTGAATCTTAAAAAAGAAAAAAAAAATCTTTTAAATAAATAAATTATTACACAGAAAACACATTTAACAGTGAAAATTACGGCATATATTGAAACGATACATTTAAAATATTTTCATTCTGGATATTTTTAACGTAACGTCACATGTAATAAAGTAGTGCGGATAAAAAATTAGATTATAAATTATATCAATTGAAGCAGCATAAATACAGATAAATGTATGCGCAAAATACTTTCGATTTATTTTGTATGAATTACTGTTTGATAAACGCATATTAGTAAATTCGAATACTTTTTTGAATTAATATATTAATTAATATAAGCAATATACATTGGAAAAATAACATGAAATATACATGATGGTGTATTAAAATGGAGAAAAGAGTTCATGAATAAGCTACACCTGTTCCTGAAAATATCTATTACTCGACCAAAACAAAAAATATAAGCGTAACATTTTAAAACACAATGTTTTGTAATAACGTGGATTTGAAAGCTGTTCCCAAGCAGTCGGAATTTTTCAATCTCGAACCTAAAGTAAGAATATTGTCCATAGTTCCGTTATAAAAAATCAGAGAGAGAGCGACATTTTGAGCCTAACCATTTTATGCAAGCTGAAATTGCGCGACAACACACCCACTGGAAGCTCAAAATAGACACGATTACAATGCAAAAGTATTATAAAATATCTGAGATCATTTTTATAAAAAAGACAAATGATTTCATAAAACGGAAATAAATTCACCTTTTTTATGTCGAAATCTTTACAGTACATTCATTTTCGAAGAATTTTTAACCATACCTTCTTATCTCTATATGTTAATACGCATATACATATCGTCGCAACACAAAATAAAATTCACACAATTCAAAACACATTCTATTTTACTGGATAGATTCAAGCACTTTTTTCTGTAACTTTCGAATATGTTTTCAGGGATATAAGGTATTTTAAATTAAACGATCTATCATTCGAAAATGTATACGGCATTAAAAATGCAAAATGTATTCTGATACGGCGATCGTAAATCATGTACCCAGTTCTTCAAGAATATTCCGAAACTTACAGTTGAATACTTTTTCTCTCGGATATATATATATCAGAATCTTTTTCATTGAATGGTTTTAATGCTTTTTAAGAAGGGATATTTTTTCTATTATAATGTTTCAGTTTAATGTTAAAATATACTTATCATTAGATTAGTAATCCGTATTTTTTTCTGTCAAAACATACAATTTAAATTAATAGAAAAGTTTTTAACTTGTCAATTTTACTTTTTCTATCTAAACTTGAAAATGTATTTGTATATTTCTGGGAATACGTTTTTATGCGAATTTACGTATTCGTAAGATGTGTCACGGGTAAAAAGGATTAAAACAAATTCGAAATTACACATCGAACGTGGCAAATGAGGTGCGTTCGTATTGTAACTTGCTATATAAATATTTTCTGCACCTCATATTGTACTGAATGTATAATTTAGTGCACTTCATAAGTGAATATCAATTTTATGCTGTTCGAAAGGCTGTAACATCATTAAAATGCACTTGAAATATTTTTTTCCCTTTGGACATAATGTAACGGAAAACTTTTGGCTGTCCCTGTCATTAAACTATACATCCGATTTTCATAAAACTTCAAATGACTCGACAAATTTTTGCAACAATTGTATATTTAAAATTTCAGGCCATTCTGTTGGGTAGTCTTTGCTCTGTTATATGCGGACGGACAGACAGATGAACTGAACGACGATTATAGGGGCTACGCATTTATATAATTACGAACGTACCTAAAACATGGTAAGGCGATCTTTACGTGTCATGTAATATCGAGCGAAAGGGAGACAAAAAAACACTTAAATGCGTATATATTGTTTTTTGAGAATTCATAAATCAAGAGACATTTTTAAATGTAAAATCTTTCTCTATCCTAAACATTAAAAAACATTTTTTTTTTATCGTAATCGTCAAAATAACTTCATAAAATATGCTTAGTATATGCAAGTAAAAAAAAAACCTTTCATAAACTCTTAAGCAAATATATTAGAATACGAATACAGTATTAAAATTGAGAGAAAAAAAAATATATAGAAGTACGCTTATCAGGATTATAGAAAATATAATAGAAATTTAGCATTATATAGGTTTTCTTGTTTTTATATTATATAGGTTTTATAAAATATATATTTTTTCTACTTACTTTACATACGAGATCGGGCAGCATCTGTCCGGCTTTACATGAATTCGCGGACAGATGCTGTCCGAGACCCTGTCTAAAGTTAAAATTAATTAATTATTCAAAAAAGAAATGCAATAATTTCCTTAAGTACACTGGGGGATCGTGCCCGGGCTTTCCGGTTACAGAATATAGGTAAAAACCATATTTTAAAATTGAAAACTAATATATATATATTTTTTACATGCAATATATTTTTTAGATTGCCCACTAACAATAAAAAAGCATTTTCCATATGAAAAAATATGCATTATACAATCAAATAAAGTTTAGAAATTTATCAAAAACGATATTTTATTATTAGCCGTATGCTAAATGTTATTAGCCCAAGTTTTTACTACTTAACGCATCTTTTGTATATTCTGATAATTTCAGACCATTAAGCGTATAATTAAATTACATGTCTGTTAAATTTGTGTTTTCTTATATTATTTTACTTATTTATTCGTACTGGAAGTTTTAATTTTTTTATGGAATATTAGCCGTTTATGTTGTTTATCTTGTTTTAAGGGCAAACGAATTAATATTTTGTTATCGAGCTCCACGCAATAGAGATAAATTAAAAAATATTTCATGCTTGAAAATTATTTTTAAATCCATAGACAATCAGTAAACTGAGATGAACTTTTCAAACAAATTCCATTTGAAAGATTTTTTTATGTCTTGTTTTGCTGTCTAAAAATTTTAATTGTTCGATTACAAATATGTTGAATTAGTGTATTTTTTATTATTCTTTTATTTATTTATAAAGGAAGTATCAATTTTTGTTGCTTTATGTGCAAAATGTTTATTATTAATTATTATGTATTGAAGCCGGCACCAGGTAAGATAAATTCCAAAAAATCATTCTGGAAAATTATTTTAAAGAACATAATAAATCAGTCAATTAAGATACAGTTTTTGCAACAATTGCGTTTAAAAGTAGATTTTTTCCTTATGCGAAGTTCTAAAAATTGAAAATATACAGTGGTCACATGATTAAAAAATTGCAGTAGCGAAAATTTCAAAACCGAAATTTGATCTTGAAGTGTTCCCAATCGCAAAATGACGCCAACGTTACACACAGATACGTATGTACTTTATAATATAAATACGTAATCCTTAATGTATAAGAAAGATCAAATGACGGACCGAACGACGACTATAGGTGCTACGTATTTACATAATTACGAATGCACCTAAAGCTGCTCCTTCTCATGACTAACAGTGGTCGCTAAGGGTCATGTATTAATGTAGTAGCCCAAGCAGATAGGTTCAAATATATTTGGTTACTTTCTAAATACATAGTTTATTAATAACATTTAAACGCTATTGTGACGGATCCTTTAGAAAAAATTCCGAAGTGAATGTAACATAGCATGGGTGACAAATATTGCGGAGATCTAATCAAGCATTTTTAGCGAAAAGGAAACGTCTCCAGTTTGCAAAAAGTGAGATATAGATAAGAGATTAAAACTTTGATGCGTGATTAATGTTAAAATGTTGTTGTTTCAATGTTGTTTTATTGTTTTTTTACGCGATTCTCCCCATTGAATACGTAATGAGCTATCAACTTCAGTAAATTATACTGTAGAATATCCTTTAACTATTCATTTTTATGCCATAAAACAAACGTCATCCATGTCCTTAAATATTGCTTTAAATAACTCCTTAATTGGTCAATTATTCATCGAATCTCAAAATGAGTGAATTTTATTCAGATTAATGGACATATTTTTCCAAACCGCTATCATCCAGATTTTTAACCTTTCTTTTTGTTTTCCACAGTACGATACTCTTTGATTTGATCTGTGCATATTCGTGTGTGTATAAGTATGTTTCATTTCATCGAATGTCAAATTTAATGTAAAATACATGTACAATTGTTTGTAATTAAGTTGTAATATGAATGTCCCCTTCCCTGGCTTTCACTTAAGCTACTAATCTCTAAACGCTGATTTAGTCCCACCAGTGGCTGAGAGGTTCTGCTCTCGAAGCTGGTAGACGGGAGGTGCTGGGTTCAAACCCAATCGCGCCCGTCGGCCTAACCGTTTCGGAGTTTTCGTGGTTTTCTTCAAAGCCGTGGTTTTCCATGCGTAAATACGGGTTAGGTTCCCTTAGAAAGACCCCCACGAAGGGCACTCCCCCCCCCAGGGCCTATATCCCACGTGTTGATAATCGGCCGTCATAAACACAAACCAAACCAAACCTAAACGCTGATTTCATGGGTTGATTATCTATCCAACACTACAAACATCTGAAGTACTTTTAAGTTTAATATTATTAACTTTACAAATCTTTTAATCCAATATTGGAATAAATATTTGAAATGAAATAATTAACATAAACAAAAACTATTTTTGATTTAAATAAAGCAACTAACTAACCACAACCACACTGAACATCAGAAAATTTTCTTTATTTTATTTTATTTTATTTTATTTTAATGCACTTAAAAGTTATGTTAATTTAAATTGTGTTTCATAATCTGGGGTTGATGAAAGTTTTGTATTCGTTTATTGTTTAAATTTCTTAAAATACAATTTGTTTCTAAATCTGATTAATATTGATTTCCGTAAACGAAAAATTATGTGGCAATCACTTAGAGGTCTATAATGGATATATTGACTTTTGATTAACGTTTAAAGAAATCACATATTTTGTAACAACATATACCATCTGAAAGAAAAGAGATAACATGAAAAATGTTAGTAATTTATTTTCTTCCCTGAAGTTTTCTATTTTATGTTTGACTTTAAAGTGAAATTAATATATTTTTACTAATAAACAGACATAATTCATGTTCGAAAAATCAAAAATAACATAAATAACATTTCTGAATATACATGACAACGTGGAAAAAACACAAATAGCATAAATAACGTTTCTGGAAAATAAAAGCTTTGTTGCCTTTCTCCTGTTTATACATATTTTTAGAAGTCTGTTGACTTTAAAAACAAGTTACAACAAATTATAAAGTATAAATAATAATAGTTACTATATTTTATTTTTCGTTTTAATTTTGTAACGTTGTAGCGTCACATGTCTTCATATTCAGATATATTCTATTTTATTATTTTTAACAATTAATTAATAGGTTTGTCTTTAACAGATTAATGACGATCTGATATGTTTTGGAAGACTATAACAAATCTGTTTTCAATGTTTATCAAGTCAGCTGACAACACGGAAATTCTTGTTAATTTTATACACAGTGTAAAAAAACAAAACGGACTAAAATACGGAAATACCACTGGCAATCGAGACGCTAATACTATTTCCGTATTTAACGGACGTTTTCCTCCGTAAATGCCAAAGAAACGGACCTTTCTGTGTAATTTACTGGGAAAAGTTCCGTTAAAATACGGAAATAGTACTGACGTCTCGATTGCCAGTAATTTTTCCATATTTTAGCCCGTTTTTGTTACAATGCTTTTTTAATTCAAAAGTATCAAATTCTCGTTTTTTACCCATTGAACGTCAAAGCTGAAATCACTCAAATCGTTTAGGGGGCGGAGAGGAAACACGGAATTCTTTTCTTTTGTTTTAATAGATTGAAATATATAAAATAGGCTTACTAACTGACAGACAAATGATAAGAATAGGCAGATCGCGATATTTATCTAATACAAACAGCTCAGTAGCCATTATCTAGAAAAGTTAATTCAATCTGACATTTATTGTGTCTAAACTTTGCATAAAATAGCACAAAAAAGCTCAAATTTGCATAAACTTAAGTATGCAAATTTCTCAAAAACTAGACCTTACTTACTTACTTACTTACACAATGGTGCTACAATCCATGTAGGATTTTGACCTCCCTCAATATACTTCTCCAGACTTTCCGATCTCTGGCCTTTGCTTTATAATTTATAATTTGGTTTTCTGCAAGATCTTTCTCTATCTCTTTTATCCAACTCTTTCTGGGTCTACCAATACTTCTTTTCCCAATTAAATTACCACTATAAATCTTCTTCGTGCTTCGCTCATCCCTCATTCTGATTAGATGGCCTAACCATTGCATTCTTCTTATTTTTATAGTATTTATTATATCTTTTTCATTATATAACTGTTCTAACTCCATATTTGTCCTTATACGCCATGTATTGTCTTCTTTAATAGGTCGAAAAATTTGCCTTAGGATCTTCCTTTCCCAAGTGATAAGTAGCTTTTCATCTTTTTGTGTAGTGGTCCAGGTCTCACTACCATAATTTACTATTGTTTTTATAACTGTTTTATAAATTTTAAGTTTGGATGTTCGAGATATAAGAGATGATTTTAGAATGTTTCGAAGAGAAAAATAGCATCTATTTCCTGCTACAAGTCAGATTTTAATCTCTGCTTCTACCATATTATCACAGGTGATCGTAGATCCTAAATATTTAAATTTGGTTCATTAAATTGTAATTCATTATTTATTGTTAACGCTGCTGTTGCCTGTGATTTCATTCAGTCCATTTTCATGTATTTTGTTTTTCTTTATTAACCACGAAGCCTAGTTTTCTTCCTTCAGTGTCTAATTTATAGTATGTTTCAATCAAGACTTTCTTATTCCTAGCAATTATATCAACATCATCTGCAACTGCAAGGATTTGGAAGGAGCGATTCGTAATAGTACCACCTCTGTTGTTGTAAATGCTACTAATTATTTTCTCCAGGCATAAATTAAAAAGAGTTGTCGAGAGAACAGAACCTTGCTTTAGACCTGAATTCACTGCAAATTCTCTTGAAATTCTTCCCTGTACCTTAACTTTAGCTTTTGTATTTTTCAGTGTTAATTTTATAAGCTTAACTATTTTTTTCAGGTATTTTAAATTCCTTTAATATTTCAAATAACTTACTTCTACTTATACTGTCAAAGGCCTGTTTAAAATCAACAAACAATTGGTGCAAATTAATATTTTGTTCATAGAATTTTTCAAGGATGTTCCTGATGCTAAATATTTGATCCACTGTTGATCTTCCTTTCCTAAAACCACTCTGATAATCACCTATCACCACTTCAGCATACGGTTCTAATCGCTTTGCAATTATCTTTGCCAACACTTTATATGTAACATTTAATAAGTCTATGCCTCTATAATTCTGGCAATTTAAGATATTTCCCTTTTTATGAATTGGGATAATAATAGCACCATTCCATTCATTTGATATATATTCATTCTGCCAAATCTTTACTATTAGATCATGTAACATTTGTACCAACTTCTCTCCACCATATTTCAAATGCTCAGCACTTATCAAATCTTCACCAGGTGCTCTTCCATTTCTTAATTTTGCAATAGCATCCCTTACTTCTTCTACAGTTGGTGGTTCACAGTTTTCTTCATTCATGTCATAATCATTATGATTAGATTGTATTTCTCTTTCGTCATTTGACTGTCTGTTTAACAATGCTTAAAAATATTCCGCCCATCTATCTGTCACATTTGTGTGCCCTCCAATAATCTTATGATTTCTGTCTTTACAAAAAAGGGTGCGTGGATGATTCCTTTAAGCTTTGAATACATTTGGCTTATAGCACCTAATACTGATAGGTCTTCAATTTCTTGAATTTTACTCTGCTCCAAAGCTCGTTTTTTCATACGTAACAACATTTGAGTATTTCTTCTAATTGTTTTAAAGTGATTTTCACTCTGTCTTGTTCTATGTTTCAGCATTTTTTTTCTTGCTTTATTCTTTTTCTTAATCAGTTGCCAACACTCATCATCAAACCATTCATTAATTTCCCTCATTTCTTTCTTTCCAACTACTTCCTAAGCAGTTTTTAATATGATATTTTTGCATTTAGCCCATTTACTATTGATTATATCTTCCTCATTAAATTCAGCATATTCACTATCAATTCTTTCTGTTAATTTAGTTTGATAAACCTTTCTTCTCTGCATGTTTAGTAAATCTTTTGTTTTAAATTTTGCTTGTTTAGTTCCTTTTGCATCTCGAGATCTTATAACTCTTTGTCTGTATTTCATAATAACAGGGAAATAATCAGTATCTAAATCCGCACCTCTATAACTTCGCACACCCATAACATCACTAGCATGTCTTCTGTCGATCATAATGTGGTCAATTTGCTTTTTTGTCTTTCCATCAGGGGAAATCCAAGTTTCTTTATGTGTGTTCTTATGCTCAAAACATGTGCTACTTATGATTAAGTTGTTAGAAGCAGCGAAGTCCACAGCTCTTATTCCATTTTCATTACACAAATCATGTAAACTAAATTTTCCAATTGTTGGTACAAAAGTGTATTCTTTTCCAATTTTAGCATTAAAATCACCTATTACCATTTTAACATCATGTCTTGGTATCTTATCAAATTCAATCTGTAGTGTTTCATGAAAAGTATATTTTTGTTCGTCCTCGGTATCTTCCGTTGGTGCATGGACACATACTATTAATATGTTAAAAAACTATGCTCTCAATCTCAAGATACATATTCTTTCATTTACATTGTGAAAATCAATAATATTTTCTCTAAGGCATTTTCTGATCATAAATCCAGTACCATGCGTGTTTCTTCTTGTGCTTGCACAATTAAAAATTGTAAAATCACCAATATCTCTTATCCCACTCTCCTTCCATCTTACTTCCTGTATGTCCAATATGTCCAGTCTACAACTATCCATCTGACCCTGTAGTTGCTTCAATGCACCAGTTCTGTATAAACTTAAAACATTCCAAGTTCCAATTCTAAAATTCATAAGCCGCTTTCCAGTTCCAGTCCGTTTTACCTTCAGATCAGTCCGTCCAACATCTTTATTTAAGGGCTTCGCAACAAGGTTTTTTTTCCCAGGGAAAGGTTGTCAGCCTTTCGCCCAACCCCTTTTAGTCGCCTCTTACGATATGCACGGGTTACATTGGGACTATTCTTTAATGCCGGTCACCACACGGCATCAAAAATTAGACCACCTAGATAAAAACGGAAGATTGATTACAGAGTAAACAAACCCAATAACTATGAAAAGTTAATTAATCATTAAATAAAGCACTACCCAGCAAACACAGAGCTATCGGTAAGCAATTGGCCGACAGCCGCTTGCCACCACCGGCGGTATTGGCACGATACCGGTTGCCGCTACCGGTTCCGTATCTTTTTTTTTTATACACCGCGCGAATGCGGCCCGATTCATGAGGCACGCAGCCGGTCTGGTATCGGCAGAAAACTATGCCGATAGCTATCCATATGAATGCCGGCCGCAGCCCGCGACCAGCATAAATTGGGAAAAAAAAATCTGTTTTCATGGCGCCATATATGAACCATCGTAGAATATATATTTGAAAGGAACGTGTTTCGGCGCTGGAAGAGGCGGGGTTTGATCCGACGTACCCAAGGACAAGAAGCAGACGCCTTAGCCACTTAGCCATTGAGACTTGATCAGGGGAGGATTGTATGAGGTTATAAGGGGAAGACATATCGATAAGTAATGGTTGTCGTTGAAGGCAAGTGGTAGATGGAAAAATTAGAATTTTGAAGTGTTTTTATTTTATTTTTTAATTATTTATTTGTAATTGTCTTACACAAAGTTAATTTAATATTTAAATGAATGAAATAAATATCTTAGCGAATTCGTTAAAGCAAACGAATTTAAGAATAAATTTTAGAATAATTAAGATACAGATATAATTAAGAATATATATAAATTTAAGAATAATTAACTATTAAAAAAAATTTTTTTTTGAGGTTTTGTTCAGTTAATAAAATTTTCTTTTTAGGAATTATAATGTAATTACATGCGTTGCGTTAATTTATAAAATATATATTAAGATGGAAAAATTTATTTTAATAAATAAAAAGTAGGTAATTAATAACTTTTAATTAGAGTAAGAATTCATTTTACGTCGTTTTGATGATTTAAAGTAGAACATATATTAAATGAGTATGTTGCAATATTAATTTGTTACTTATCAATAATTTTAATTTAAAAATAAAATAAAAATATTAATTTGCATTTTTTTTTCTTTTGAAAGATAACTTTAAATGCGGGATATTTCTGAATCTTTCTTATAAATTTAAGAATGCTTATTAAATAAAATAAGTTAATTTCAGAGGTATTTCTCTGAATACAATTTCCCCTTTAGGAATTATAATGTAATTAAATGTGTTAATTCAAGAAATATATATTTGTAACATAGGAAAACTAATTTTAATTAAAAAAAATTAGTTGGTAATTAATCACTTTTAATTAGAAGAAGAGTTCATTTTTTGTCATTTAATAATTTAATGTAGAACATATTTTTAGTGATTATGTAGCAATAATGATTCTTTTACTTATCAACATATTTTAATCATAAAATAAAATTGTATTAATTTATCTTTTTTTTTTTTTTTTGGTAAATAATTTTTTAGAAGTGGTATATTTCAGAATCTTTCGTTTAAATTTTAATGCTAAAAAGTTGGGTAGTTTTTTTTAATATTTTTATAGCTTGTAAAATAATTTTAAACACTTTTTTAATAATTTGATTTTTAAATAAAATAAGAAACTTAGCTGTTGCTTTTAAAATGGATATAATAGTTAGAAAATAAGCTCAAATAATTTATGCTTCTTTTTCTATGATTAACTTTATAATGAATAATAATTTTAAGGAGCAATTAAAAAAACTCTTTTGATGATTCAAATAATTGTAAGTCCTCTTTAAAATTAATTCAATATCAACTTTTTTTAAATAAATAAATATAGGCTTTTTTTTATCACTGTTAGATTTTTATATGAAATATATGAAATATTCATATCTTATCAAAACTCAAACTCAAACCAAATTAATAAAAAGAAAAAAAAATGCCGGCTAAGACTAAAAAGTCTGAATTCGGACCGATGTTGGAAATCTAATCGGGCCACTATCAGAAATCACATATCGGTCCTCCGTCACTTGCCTGTGTAAGTCGCTTGCCAGTATATATGCATAAGTGGTCCGATTACGGTAACCGGCAGTCGAAAAACAGATTCTTAAGTTTCATTTGCCGACATGCTGCCGACACTTCACCGAAACCACTGTGCCCATGCCGACACTTAACCGACAGTGCTGGCTGCGGTTCGATCGTGTGCCTAAAGGTATGTGTTTGCTGGGTATCTTCATTGCTTGTGCTATATTATATGACTTAGTTATATTATATACTGAGTTAGTTATATTATAGATAGTTACTTAGTTATATAGATATTAGTATTATAGATACTTAGTTATATTATAGACTGAGTTATATTATATGACTAATTGATTTTATTTTTATGAGTAATAATCTACGCACGACGCCGATGGACATGTCTTTTCATGTCTAGACAAAATATTGTCAGAATTTTAAAGTTTTAAATGTTATAGTCCGTAATTAAATATAAATGAGAAATATGCTAGCTTTCATGGGCAATTATTTTAAAATATGAGATATTTTTAATGATAAAAATATATTTTAATTTACAGTAACCTGTCGCCTAACCAGCCTAGACGCGACCGAGTGTTAGCCGGTTACGAGAAAACCGGTTAAAGCGGAGAAGTAAAAAAAAAAAAATGTATATAAGTACCTGCGTAATTTAATTAATTAAACCCGTGCGATGAATTTTGTTTTTTAATTTATGTAATTTTAAAATGTACATATTTTCTATACTTTGTGAAATGAATGCATTAAATGAATTGAAAGAAAAATTATCATGGATAAAAAATAATGAATAATATTTAACACAAATTAAATTGTTGAAAATCGTGTCATACACCATTATGAGAAGTTGAAATTGTTCTACATTATTTAAGTTAATCAGCCATAAATAAATCAGTGACCTCCTTCTGTTAAAGACAAGGATACCCGACATTTTGCAGTATAATCTCTCCATCTCTTCAACATCATAAGTTTAACCGAGGAAGCTGTTAGCTACTGCTCCACATAGCATTGCGCCAACTCTAATGGTTTTACCCCTTCCGTATGAGGAATTTTAGGAGTGTCAACTTCAACTGGATCATCATCAGGATCTTCTTCGTATTGAAGAACATCAATTAAAGTACTAATTATATCCTCGTCAAATAATGTTTCATGCTTGAGATCTTTATTAGACTCGAAAAACTCATATACATCGTCTATGGTGATCTGTTCGCAATTGGCATCCCTCAAGCTTTTTAAATGTTTGAACAAAACAGTTTGCAAATAGATCAGGCATTACAGAGTTCTGACAGGGGGGGGGAGGGTTTTTTGACCATTTAAAACACAAAATCTCAATTCTTCATGGGAGACACCTGATTGTTCCTGGGGGGGGGGGTGTTCTCCCCACGGACCACACCCTGAATCCAACTCTGGTGAAGGTCAACTGGTATCCCTTTAGAACTTAGGTTCTCCTTCCAGAATTTCGCCTCCTTCTCCGCGGGATTGCACTTCAACTCGAATGCGTAAGCTGAGTTCCCGAGACCGTCATCCCTGAATTTTGACTGATGTTGGCAAAAAAATGTCGGCCGGCTAAAACGGAGTTCCGGTTAAGAGGTGGCCGGTTAAGACAGAGTCTACTGCAATTTGTAATGTGTTTATAATAGTACAAATTATGTTCATTTTAAAAGAAACTATTTCTTAAATGATATTTATTTTTACAGAGTAGATTACAATATTTACCACAAATGATTCTGAGGATGACCTGCAAGTCGACGATCAATTGAAGTTATATGAGACTTCATCAAAAATGAATAATTTTATATTTCAGTGGAATGTATAACTTGTATATTGTGAAACAATGCCTACCATAATTTAATTTTGGTATTGAAAATACTTCAAATGACAAATATTGCAGTGAGAGCGATAATATATCTGTGTTATCATTAAATAATTGATTCTTTATAGTTTCACATTCCATTAATTTTTCATATCTTTATTTTCTATTATTCAGAAAGTCTTAAATCTAGCATAGGTTAGAGAAAAACGTTTATGACCAGTATATTCTGTGAAATACCGTATTCTAAAAAGCTGATATGCATTCCTAATACTGTTTATTATCAAAAGATTTTACTCAAATTTACTGCTGTTTGACACTTTACATTACACAAACATTTGATTATTCGCGGCTCTTTTAAGAAAAGTTCAGTAAAGAACGTTGGATATCCAGATGACTATTAAATTTATAATAATCTTATATGTCAATGGCCACGACAATTATCTCAAGACAAAAAACTGGGCTTTTAATTTTTGGCTGGTGCAGAAACGTTAAATTACATTAGAATGTCGAAATCCCTGGAGTGATGGGAGTAAAGGTGCCAGAATGAAACAATTAGAGAAACGACGTAAATATAACAAAATTATAAAACAAAAGTCTTTATAAGTAGGTTCTTTTTTTTTTGTATTGCCAGAATCATTTTTATTGAAAACTGTTTAAAACTTTCTAAATAAACTTCTTCTAAATAAACTTATCGAATACTCTGCAGTACTGGATATATTATCTCCATAATTTCATACAACCTCCTAATACGTATGTGTCTAGATACATACAGATGTTACACTCAGATACACTTCACCTATTTGCATACTTTTAATGTAGTTTCATATGTTTTATTTGAATTTTCAATAATATATCTATATTCACAAATAATTTTAATACATAAATACATGTAATTATTTTGAACAAATAAAGAAAAAAGGGATTAATGAAGAATCTTCCATAATACTAATTAACAACACAAAAGTCGCCACGATCACGAATTTGACTGAGTTACTTTTGTCATAAATGATATAACATGTTTTCGGCGATTGAAAGCAATACTAAACAACCTGGCTTATAACAAGTAATATAAAAATTTTGTTTTTAAAGTCAATTCCTATTTAGGTCATCAAAGAAAATTTAATATAATCCCTTAAGCTAATATTAGTTTTTGTTGCATTAGAATATCTGAATTTGTCGATTTTCTATAAGCAAGTAGGTTTACAATGGAAGTCTATGGGCATTTGGCGGAATATTAGAGATATAGCCAAGTTGGCGTCAATTTTGGCGACTCATTTTGGTCGCCAAATTTGGCGATATATCGTCAAGTTGGCGAAAAACTTGGCGGTATTTGGCGACAGAACAGGGTCACCCCTATGATAACCCCCTTATAGATATGAAGTTGCATTAAATGCTTCAATAACCAATGGCCGCCATATTGTCTCCCATGTAAAACTAAAATTAATTAATTAAAATTTAATTAATGAATTAATATTTTTTAAAAACTGTAGTAACACCAATTGTTATCCAGTACAAGTTTTAAAAAAATATTTCAACTTGATAGGTTTAATAATAAGTATTTTATTAACGATTGAAAATTTGAACAAGATATACAAATAAATAAATAAATATAGGGAGAGTGTGAACTAATAGTAGGAATTTGAAAAAAAAAATGTAACATAGACCAAGAAACATAGGGACAAATAATCATCTGTAGCTCTAGTAGATTATTTATCTGCAAAAATCTCCCAAAGGAAAATTCGTTCATTTTCTTTATTTTAGGGAGAGAGAAGAATTGTGCATCGTAACGGTTCCCAAGCTATGCGTCACGACCCACTAGTGGGTCGCTGCGGGTGCTTTGGTGATTAACGAAATAATCGAAGTTTGCCACAAAGATATATCTTTTATTTCATCTGTTTAAAAACTGTAACAAATATAAAATATTTGAAATTGCAATAATCATAAAATCTGTTAGCTTAAACTAAAACTTGGTGAGAAAACAGTGTTTTCTTAAAAAGTTATTCGCTATCATGATATGACTTCGTTGTGAAATATGGCTGCAGTCCCGCAGTCGTAATGTCAACACTGGACCTCAGCTCACGAGCTTGTGATCAGAAATCTTTTTGTAGAAGATTTGAAAAGCCCAAAACTCTCAAAACCTTAAATCTCCTTAATTGGCTTATCTTGCGATTGCTCTTTGAAGACAGTTTTCAAGGAAAAATCTTTTATTTCCTTCTGGATGAATACGCAAGCAGAATAACCAGAAATATCTTAATCACCTTTGAGGTCCTTGATGATGTTCAACACGACATACTTGCGAGAAAGTGCTTTTTTTACTTTTCTGTTTCAGAAAAATAAGTACAAAAACAAACTGCTTGTAGAAAGGGACTTAAGGTTAAAATTAATTAGTTTTAACCCTGATATAGATGACCTCATCGGTAAACACCAGCGCCAGAAATATCACTGACTGTATTTTTTTGACAATAATTAAACGTATTTTTTATTATCTTTGTAATTTGTGTGTTGTTTTAATTATTATTCTACTGGCACACATTGGAATTACCGATTCTTATTTCGTCGATAAAGCGTTCTTCGCACAAAATTTTTCCTTTTTCGTAGGGTAGGATAGCCGATAGCTTAATATAGAGTCGTACAATAATTTACGTGCTGATATTAGATACATCCCCATAATAGGTGGGTCGCGTATTTTATTTATTTAAAAATGGGTCGCGTACCAATAAAGTTGGGAAACGCTGGTGCATCGAATTTTTTTATTCCATTTGTTTTAGCATTTTTGAATTTTACTTTTGAGAGAAAAAATAATTACTAGAATCACACATCATTATTCGTATTTACGAAATATAAAACACACTATACATATTCTGGCAACGATATTTTTATTTTTAAAAAATCTTGAAAATATGTTACATGAAATAAGTTTGCTATCACATATTGTAAACAAAAGTTGTAAACATATTTCCTAAAATATGAGTTTTAAATGTTTCTTCTTGTAAAAAAATTATTAAAAAGGCAGAAAAATCTGATAAATATAAATTTAGTACTTTTTATATTTCAGTACATTCATCATGTTTTCTTAATGCTACTATGTACAAATATTATTTAAGTTCTCTGTTGTTTATAAAACGACTTTGTGTAATTAAACAAGAAAGAAAAAATCATGCGTCAACCATAGATTATGTAACCTCTTCCAACATATTCAAAATAATGTAACAAAACTGTACTGTTTAATAAGTTGAAATATAAAGTCTAATTCAACCATAGGATACGGAAACGCATAAATAATTTGAAATCCCAATTTCAGCATTTCCAATTTACAAACAGAAAATTATCCGAATTATTTGAGCAGCTCTGGATATGATATATATATAGATTTGTATCTATTAACTTCATGCATGCAAAAAATTAATTCTTTTACGAAATACATTCCTCAGTTGAAAATTCCTCTACAGCAATTTCTGCTAATAAATAGAATGGTACGTAAATTCTTTTGTTCAGCCCTGTATACCAGGTATAGAATTTACATACGACGAGTAACATGCAAAATATTAGTTAAGTTTAAAAGCGCATACCGTAATCATCTTGTAGTGAAATTCAGTGATTGAAATCAATTTCAATACATTTGAAATAGCGCAATTTCATTAAAATGCTCTGCAAACGAATTTGCCCCACTGGCCATTATGTAGCGGAATTCTTATGATTACCACTTTGACTGAACTATTAATTCTACACACTTCATAAACAATTCCGAAAATGCCATGGTAAGCATCATTAACATATATCTATTGAATGAAAATCTCTGTATATTCAATGAGTTAAAGCATGGACAGACAGATGGAAAGACAAACCAAATTCAACGTTGTTGGAATGTGTTAAAAATACAACATTTGTATGTAAGTCCTTCAATTTCAGTACATCTTACGAAAATTTTAAAACAACTTCTTTATTTAATAAGTATAAATTTATAACATTATGAAGACAATTATACGTTTATGGAGACAATTAAATGTTTATGTCCATGAAGATAACAATGTTTTCTGTTCGTTTTCCTCTAACGATTTAATACTGCGAGTTTAGAAAATACAATGGAAACTTAATTTGTTCGATACCTTCATCGAAATAAATCTGTAATGAACTTCCATTAATTGGTAATTCTTCGTTTTATCCTATTAATGGTTTTATCTCTTTTCATTTGCTCAGATAAAGAATATTGATTGGCAATTCTTTATTATTTCGTTGTACAAATTAGGACGACAGTAGTAATCACCTAATGATTTTTTTTATTATGTTGTTTAATTTATTTTTCATTCGATTCGAAGATTCAAAAAGAAAAACTTACACAGAATTTCAACATTCTTCTCTATTTTTTAGTATAAAATGTTTAAATAATAATGAACAATATTATTATAACTATTTCTTTTCGAAAATAATCGTGAATTTTAATGCAGTAAATGGTGAATCACAAGCTAAAAAGGTGATAAATTGTAATCTGATTGATATTATTTTTATGCAGATATTGTCGTTAGTCTAATTTACACATCAGTAGATAGCAAAGCACATTTATTTCCCATCAAATCTTTAAAATTTAAATGTACGATTAGCATTATGGAAGATAATTTTCAGTCATTATTACATTTACTAGTTTAAAAAATGTATTTTATGTATTGAAAGATGATGCAGGTTAGAGGATGTTCGCAAATTATTCGATAGATGTATGCATATAAAATAAATGCATGTTGAAAAGATCCTACTTGAATTTGGAAATATTGCGGCTAAGGGGGTGCTATAACACTGATTTTTGTGCCATTTTCATAATTGTACCATCGAAAAGTGTATAAAAATATGTATAAAAATTGAACTAAATTTCATATTTATGTTTTTGTCTATGGCAAGCGGGTCTTCCTTGAATTTCGAAATATTCCGTATAAAGGGGGCGGTGTAATATCAATTTTTTATACTTTTCTCTATTTTTCGTAGTTCTATTGACATCGATGGCACGTGCACCGACGTGGACTTAGCATCCTGCTAAGCCGGTTATTCGCAAACAGATGATGTACATTAGGAAGACAAAAAACTATTGATTTTAATAAATATCATGATGGAGATTAACTCGTTTTTACAGAAGAAAGTTTTGAGATTCGGACATACAAGAAGTTTCTTCAGACATTTTTTTCGCACATGCATGAATAGTGCAGAGATATTGGAAACAATATGATTAAACTAACATAAACTTTATTATATAATTCCAAGTCAATCTCATCCTTTTACACTATTTCTACCGATGTCAAGTGACACCTTTTTTTGTTTTAAGCTTGTTTTGCTCGTACGTTTTTAATTTAATGAGCATAAAAAAGTCTTCAATGTATTCAAAATGGTTTATATTTGTTTCAATCTAAACATTACAAATGAAAAACTATGAATCGAAATATTTTAAAAGGTGATCGTTAGAAATAATACTAAACAGACAGAAGACTATATTTAGCATATTAAATGACATATAATGGCGCTAAATATTGTGTTACTAACAAAACATCTATGATTTTGGTCTTTTGTTTAAGATTTGTGAAATAAAATTACTCTTTATCATTTACAGCAAATACATTTGGTATGGTACGCGCATACGTATACACTACTACGTATCACACCAATATACATTTAGAAGATTTATAATACACAATCACCTCAGGAGTTGTTATTTCGAAATATTAAATTTTGATATAAGCCCATACTTAGTCAAATAATTCTCAAGTATTAATTTTGCGGTTTAAACTTCTGTTCAAATACTTTGAATTTTGCTTAGTTAATGCAACAAAATACTTTGCCTTAACTGGAGGCTTGAATTCCCTGCAGCAGCAGATAACAAAGATACTCTATCTTAACCATTTGGGGACGAGCGACCGGTATACGTGCCGCGTAAGGTGATCCGTGATTATTCTCATCAGTAAATTTTTATTGTAAATTTTCCCTTATTTAATTCGAGTGTTTTCGTGATTCAATTATGCTAAAATTTCTATTTTTAAAATTCGGTGATAAAAGATTAAAAATTCTGCAAAAGACACTCGTTCCTAAGGAGTTATTTGCCATCACGCTATCACATTTTCTTTTAGCAAGTTTGGCTTATGTGTGTCAATAATATTTTAGACCTCATGAAAATCAACCACAACACATTTTGGTTTTTCACAAGCAATATGATAATACAAAGCAGAAAAATCCTAATGATTAAAGTAATATATTTACCTTGTACACTTGGAAATTGTTTATTACACTGGTTTCATACAATGAGATAAAATGAAAAAACGTTATCATTTACATATATGTACGAGTTATTTTATGTGAAATTTCATCCTTTTAATGGAAACTTTCTACTTAAAGTGGAAATTGTAAATTTTATCTGAATAACCGCAATTTTCTTTTTTATTTTTACTCATTGAATTTTAGAAACGGAATAATTCCTTCGAAATACACAAAGGGAAAAGTCCTTTTACAATTGAAAAAAAAACCCAGAAAATTTTTAGTTAAATTAGGGTAAATGATGATTTGGCATACAAGAAAAATGTTGAATATGGCCAGTTGGTGTCGGGTTGAAAGCAGTCTTTTTCTGAGTACGGATACAAATGCTTGAATCCGGAGGAAGACAATGCGATAAAATCAGGTGTAATAATATTCAATTAAAACAATTCTTTCGAGGGAATATGCACAAGTATACAGGATGGTTATTGAAAAACTTCCCCGACATAGGAAACCATAGCGGCCTAACCGCTCAATCAATCGAAAGGAAATTTTAGATGCTGTTATTAGAAGATATGCACTTAAGTTCTAGATGATTTAAAATAAGGCAGTTATCACGGTTACGGTTACAGTGAAAAAAATTCGATATTTCCGAATAGCAACACTCACTTTTTTCCTGCGCAGATTCATCAGAGCATTGAAAAACCATAAATCTTGTTGGAATGATACACGTATGACGAAGCCGTCGTAAAATATCTGCGAAGAAGAGCATTGTAAAGCCACTGAGAACACAAAAGAGAAAAGGGAATTTTTTTTATTGGAATTAACAGTTTTCAACTTTTACAACGTGTCCAACTTCGCAGACGATAACATGCGGGAGATGGTTGACATCAATGACGAACAGAACATTGCAGGTGGAATCTATGCAACTTCACGTTTTTTGGCATCTTTCAATTTTGACAAATCTCTTGGATTCGATGTGTGCACCTTTAATTTCATGTAACCCCAAAGCAAGAAATTCTTCGGAGTGAGGTCGGGGATTGCGGTGGCCACGAAACTGCAAAGTTAGGGGAGATGACTATCACCAAAGTGCTGTTTCAGCACTTGTCGAACGCATGTGGCGGCGTTTAGAAGAGCACCATCTTGTATCCGTACAAGGTCGTTAATTAAATCCCGCTGCTGCAATTTTGAGATTACTTAATTGTTCAGCATTGTCAAATATCGAACACATGTGATGGAGTACGTTTTTCAAACGAAATGACTGGTTCGAATGAGTACGGACCGACTACAAACGTGCTTGCGATGCCGCACCACACAGTCACTTAAACTTCCTGTAAAAGCCTTGGTGCCACATCGTCAAGATTTTCGTCAGCGTAGTATTTGAATTTTACGTTCGCAGTTAAAGATAAATGTGCCTGGTCCACCCATAATATTCAGATGAAACAGCTTCATCAACCCACCTCATTGTTTCCCTGTAAGTGTCCCCTTGTTGGTACGTTCGAACACCTGGTTGAAAAAACAATCTTCTCAGACTGCTTAATCAAGGTTTCCCAAACGCAATTCTTTGCACACGTTGTTCTATGATTGATGCTTCTACTGTCTATGCCTGTGAATTATGCAAAGTGCGTCAATGCCCCTCATCTATATGTTGTCATTGGTCGTTTACAATGCTCTTCTTTGCAAAAGTTTTAGGCTGGCAATTTTCAACATACGTCCAACCGCCATTTATGGTTTTCCAATGCGCTGGAAAAAAATTGGCTATTACCGTTCGAAATTTTTGATTTTGTTTCCATGTAACCACAACCGCGAGAACTCTATTATTTTGAATCATTGCGATTTCGAGAACATGCTTTCAAATAACAATGTCTGATGTGTCCTTTCGATTGGTTGAGAACTATTACATCACTAGGGATTATATATCGGGCCATTTTTTATTAACACTCTATATTTAATTAATGTTTAGATATTTTTTAATATTGCGCAATTGCTCACATCTATTTTCCGTCTTGAATATCGGTCAATTTCCATCTTGAAAACAGAACGATATCAAAACGGAGAATAGATGGCAACTTTACTAACAGTATATTTCACGTTTTTTAATAAAATTTTTTAGGCGTACTTATGACGGAGAGAAAAGATAAGAATGTGTAAAAAACCGTTAATAATGTTGCACTTGACAAACGTAAATTGAAAATGGATTTATAAATAAATAAAATAATACAAATTAAAAAAGAACGCAGTGTAAGTATATAAGTAAATTGCTTAAAAAGTTGCACTGACACATTTTAGTTGTATGGTAGCAAACAAAAAATATATATAAACTACTTTTGATATAAAAGCTTATATTATATTATATATACGTATTTTGACTATGAAACTCTAATTTGAAAATAAATAATTATTTTTTAATCTTTATACCGGTACAATAAATACAGTCTTCTAATCTTCTTCTCACAGCAATTTAGAAAACACTTCAATAGGTAAATAACATATTATCCATTAATCATGAACAATCAGTTTACACTTCATACTCAATACTCTTTAAAAAAATGTTTTCTTACCTAACACATTTAAACAGCACAGAAGTGTAGGACGTTTAGATGATGAGGGCCATATAGTGTGGAATTGCATTTTTCTCAAGTATTTTCAGTTTTGATAGATATTTGGGGACCTAATAAAAGTAACTATCATCTTTGGAATTGTATCCATAATCTATCTTAAGATTAAAGCATTATGTCTTGCATTTTGAACATTTGCAATAACATTATATATTTTGATGTAAAACTGAAAATTGTGCTAGGCAACGTTACCGTTCAATACGCTCTTCTATCATCTAGACTTTGACTGTTCTTTCATCCTATTAAAATCTTTACATGTTCTAGGGAGTATTCTTTTTTTACCATATTCTCTTTTTTTCTACTTTCAGACTGTCGTTAACTCTGCTTTTTTAGTACGCTTTAATGCTACAAAGTGAAAATTGCCATATTTATTTAAAAACTGTAAAAGTTCACAATTATTTTGCTTCCTACTATTCATTGATATTAATGAAGCCTATGCTGTATTTGGTAAAGGATATTGTTTTATTTCAGAAGAATACACTACTTTTACAGAATAAAAGTCAGCTATAACTTTGTGATTCTATTTTATATTTAAGCATTTCTGTATAATGTTTCTGGTAAGAATTCGTGCGTTTCAGATACTTTTTGTTTTAACCTTTTACCCGCCGCACCATGAACTGCTTGTCAAATTAATTTGAATTTTTTTTGAGACGATTTAGATTCATTCTAAGGTTGCATGCCGAATTTTGGGATGTTATGTAAAGTAGAAGTGGAGTTACAGGTATGTTCCACTTGTGGAACGTTGGCGGTACGAATAACATTTGTACATTTTGGCGAATTTTTCTTTCGAAATCATACTAGCACTACATGCATAACAAAACAAAGAAAACAAAATAAAGTAAAAAAAAAATGTTTCTATTTTAGGAACATGTTAACTAGTCACTAACAGTAAAATGTTTATGAAAGGCCGGAAAACATTTTTCATGCATACGCTTTCCATAATATTCAGAACATTTATTCATGTTTTTCTGTCAATTTGAGAATTTTCTTGAGTAGTATACAGAAAACAATAGCTACTGAATGCAGTGATCATGTCCATACTTACTGGAGCAGTAGGACTTACTATTCCCTTTCTTAACCCCTTGGGGACGAGAGGCACGTATACGTGCCACATTAAGCTCTCAGAATCCTTGTTTTTCCTCACCAGTAAAATTTTACTGTAAAATTTGCCTTATTTAATCAGCGCATTTTCTCAATTCGACACAAATTTCTGCTTTTAAAGAGCGATGACAAAAGATTAAAAATTTCGTAAAAGGCTTCCGTCCCGAAGGGGTTAAACATCAGATACAATTTTTATGGCAACAGTCGCAATTTCACGACCAAACTCTAAATGGTTTAGAGTTTCTTTTGAACCTACTGCATGACAAGTAACAACAGCCATATTTAGTTCATTTGCAAACAGATTTCATCACCATTTTTATCATCGATGTACTGTACTATATGTTCCAAGCAAATAATCCAAACATTCTACACTACCCATATTCTAATTATACAATCTAATCAATCGAGGTTATTTGATTGAAACTTCTCGCTTCAATTTTCTAGAATATCATGTTCCACTTTGAGTTAGCGATGTGTTAGCTTCCCAATTTTATATAACAGTAACGACACTGTTGTCACTCCATCATATACAAACAACTTTGCCATCTCTATAATAATCAAAATCTCCTCCCTTATGGTTTTGCAATTCTTTTGTAGATTTTATTGGCATTTATTAGTTCAAAAATATTTCACAGACACTTTGGCAACAGGTGCAATATCATAAATTTATTCTTTAATAATACTTGTACGAAAATAATAAAAAAATAATCGCCCGAGGTAGCCCAGTAAAAATGATCAAGATCCTAAAAAAAAGTAACAATAATATAATTTTGTACTCTAAACCGCCAACGTTCCACAAGTGGAACATTGGCATTCAAATGATCATAAAACAAAAACAAAATAAGGTAAAACATTCATTTATGCATAAAACGTAATAAACAACACTAAATAATGCAATAATATTCATCACAGAACTCACATTTGAATTCTAAAGTTATAGATAGAGTAAAAAGCACAGTCTACTACATTTACGCTTTTTGTTAACATTTCAACAAGCTCCAAAATAGAAACCACAAAAAATTATAAAAAAATATTTTTGAATCCATTAAAACACATCTTTTAAAAAGATATATTAAAATTTTCAAACAGATTAAAGAAATACTTAAAAAGATACAGCAACACATAGTTTATGTTCCACTTGTGGAACGTTGGCGGGTAAAAGGTTAAGTTTGTCTTTTGTTTCGAAATTTGTGGGTTCTAATAGACTTCCCTAACATACTTCATTTTTTAAGGGGTCAGGTCACCTTTGAACCGTCCAAAAATCGATTTTTTTTTTAAATAGCTTATAATTAAATATGATTCTTAAGAAACATTTAAAAGCAAACCCCATACGAAAATTCGCATTAAAAGAGAAATTATGTGTAAAACACTTTAAGCTTTTGCTATATGATCAACGGGTGATTGAATCTTTAAAGCCAGTTTTCTCAAAACAGCGATTTTGATCATTGCGCGCACGATTTCTGAAAAACGGTTATCTAGAATTTCACGAAATTTCTGGTGGATGTATTAAACGTACATAAGCACAAAATGACCTATTATTATGTTTCTCAAGTTAGAAGTTTAGAATTCACGACTACTTTTGTATAAAAAAAATCTCGATACTTCGAATTTCTTTTAAAAAAAAAAAAATTTCTCGGGATCTGCAAGTTTTATTTTTTCCATTGTAGGTCATTTTGAAAACACATTATATCTGCACTCATCAAAAAAATCTTGGCTTGTTTCAGCCATTCAAATTGAAAAAATCATGCGCGCAATCATGCAAGAATAATTCTTTCGTAAAAATTGTATTATCTTTAAAAATAAATTTAAAAAAACTATATATGTGCATACCTTTTTTAACACCTTTAATTGATAAAATAAATCGTTCCTGACATGTGTTTTCAATTTTATAATTAAAAGTTAATTAGTTAAAGAGTGATTGAATTCTTACAGAGGTCTTTTTTCCGTGTACTTTATTGGTTCAAAGGTTACCTGACCCCTTAACTATATAAATATTTCATAGATCTTAAATAAACTACTCCATTTTCTGGACTACTTTGAGCTACGTAACTCAGATTATCAAAGGTATGTGCTAGCATTTCTAAAACGGACGATGGTGCAATGTTAATACCTAGACGACTTAGGTTTCAAAAAGTGCATCTATGTTCGGAATGTATACACACTTTCTAGTTAAGCAGCACCTCTCTCATTTTACAAAGATAATTTAGCAATGAAATAGCACAAAAAATTCAGTTCAATCCTATGCATAACTTCATAAACTTTTCAATGATACAACAATTAAAACTGCACAAAAATCGCTATTACAGCACCGCCTTCCGGCAAAATCTTTTCAAATTCAGGGAACACCTGATTGCTATAGCCAAAAATATGCTAAAAAAATTGGGTTCAATTAGTTCTACGCAAAACTTAATACACTTTTCGATGGTACAGTTTATATCTGTTTGGATTAGGTAGGTAGACCACATTTACATAATTTGGGACCATGATTTGCAGTCTTTAGATAATTTTCTGTTAAATCTTAATGAGTTGGATTCCAGGATGAAGATTACTTTAGAGACTGAGAAAGAAATTACTTTACCCTTTCTTGTTGTTAAATCGATAAAGAACAGTTATGAAAATGAATTACAGCGTACCGTTTATTTAAAACAATGAAGATCTAACAATACTATTTCTTTTTATTGTAACTCACCATTTTGATATAAAATTACTGCCTACATGTTTTACATTAAACGTGTCTTCGAAGTTTCTACCGATAAATACCTAGAAAATGAGATTAGTTATATTAAACAGATAACTATTGAGATTGGTTTCCCACCTAAATACATCAGTAGACTTTTCGATCAAGCAAAACAAACAAGACAGAAAAATGATTTAAATTTTAACAAGTTTATTTTTTGCACGTTTGAAAATATCCCACAACTTTATGAAAGATTGAGATATGCATTACTAAAATATAATATTAATTTAACAGCTAAACCTCCGGCAAAACTGAAAGATTTTATTCACATGAAAATTGATCCATTTCTACATGGTGAAAAAACAGGTGTTTACGCAATCCCATTCAGCACAGAACATCAAAAAAGTTTATTCTATATAGGCATGACATCTTTAAAATTTAAAGAAGGGCTAAAAGAGCATTTGCCTGATATCAAATTTAACAAATCAAGTACAGCTTTATCCAGATTGCATCAGAAAACAAATATTAATTTAGACTTCCGAAAAGCTAACATTTTCATTCCTACATCTGTTCAGTAATCCGTGAATCCATTTAGATTTTGCTTAGAAATTATACTGTCTGTAACGATGTCCTTTCGTATAATATTCCCGCTAATTGGTTTAACATTCTAGGTGTTCCGAGATGCTGAAAATATGACTTAATTTTTTCATCTCCCGCCCCTCTTCCTTCCGGAGCAGTGGACTGAACCTCGCTTTCACATGCGTACCTTTTCATCTTGTTTTACGTGTGTTTTTCTTATATTCCAGTCAGTATCTTTCTTCTCTTGAAAATGAACGCGTGTGCATTCGAAAGATCTCGGGATATAATAACATCTTTTTAAATTTTAGCACCTTTTATGTAATTTTATACTTGTTTTTAACTTTTTATATTTATAATAAGGTGGGCATTCCTTCATGGCACTAGTTAATATAGTATTTTGATTTTATTGAAAGTAAAAAAAATACAACATCAGATAACAATTCAATCTATAAATGAATTGATTTCATCAATTTTATAATTTATTTTTTACTGACATGAATATGCCTAAGTGGAACTTTTCGAAAATAAATGGAGATTAGTTTCAAGAAATATTTACTCTACTGCTATTGAGATTTTATAATCAATGGTTTGCCCATATCAATATTCACATTAATTTCATTGAGTGATTTACTTGATTTTATCAATTTCTTAATTTCTATATGCGCTGAAATGAATATTTCTAAGTAATGCTTAAAAATAGTGATACTAGTTTAAGAGTTTGCACCACTGTTATTTCTATTTAAAAATCAGCAGTTCGCATGCATCAATTTCGCATAATCCGGAATTCACATCAAACAGATTATTTAACAAATAAAAAATATTCGAAATAAATAAATAAAGTATTACAATTCTTAAGTAAAAATCTCAATCGTGTATTACTTAAGTTTAAAATAAAATGTTATCATACGAAGTTACTTTTTTAAACAGCCCTTCAAAATTAATCTCTTCATTCATATTCTAATTTTAGATTAAACGTATCATTCTAATGGTCTCCAGGGAGACATGTTACAAATTAACATTGTTTCAGGGTTTACTCTTTCTTTCTTTCTTTTTTAGTTAATTGCAACACTATTTCACATATTCTAATAAATAAAACAGAATGTTCTGAATGTGCAATTGCTACATTAACTTCAGATTAACAGGATTAGTAATATTTGGATATTAAAAAACACTATTTTCAAAGCTTTTTCATAATTCTTTTCATTTTTTTCTTTAAAAACATGTAAAATATTTTAAATAACTGTTAAATAGATAGGTTATAGGTAAATAAATGTAATTATTTTTAAATTTTAAATTATGTGAATCCATAAATTCAAATGTTTATAAATTTTAATTCAATATATGTTTTAAAAAATAGACATATTGCAGAAATGCATGTACTATTATTTTTATCTCGAAACAAATAGCAGATATTTTTAAATACAAATATATTCTGCAGTTCTCACATACAGGCATTTATTAAGACATTTAAAGTATATTTTCCTACAATATTATGTAATCTTTAATTTTAGTGGTATTTAAATTAGTGTATATTATATACAGGATTGTAACGTGCACTGTTGATACAAGGAAAATGATCGAGATTACATGGTACAAAAAAAAAATTCGTGAAAAATTGTAAATGTACTGGCAGCAAAATTGACGTCAGTTCTCTGTTTTGTTATCTGCCTGTTTTGAGGTCGAAAAATTTCCTCTGTACAACGTGGGATATTCCTTTTATTAGAAATAAATATGAGCAATATTGCAATAAAAAATCTAAATAATAATTATGAATACACTGAGAAGAAAATATAGTTCTGGCATATAGAATCTAAATTGTGGCTCTAGAAAAAATAGTTTCATGTCATCCAATAGTTTCATGTACCATTAAATTATTAGTAATATTCACTATGGGATGAATGTTTAAAGTGAGTGGTACTTATAAGTACCGTCAGTAGATAAAGAGTTAATACGGCAAATGGGCGGGGAAAGATTCCGTCATGGAAGGTATAATTTTATGATATTTTTTCCATAGCGACTATGAATTTTTTCTTTACGTTTAAAGCAGGATTCCGTTATGTACGGCATCCGTTTTCTTGGTAGTTACTGTATTTTTAGGACCTCATTTAGACCACCGAGGTCCAACTGGAACTTGCAACACTAAACGTGACAAATATAATTGAAAGTCTGACGCTCCGATTTAGTTATTTCCCTCACATCGTACTCCACCATTTTCTTGCTTACAATGAAATTTAAACTTTCACATAATCGAACCGGTGTTATTGACATGTCTGCCTGGTAACATATGGGTAATATTGTTTAATTTTTACAATCTTGCTTTCTACAGAATTCAAACCTCGGTACTCGTCATTAAAAGATAAATGCTCTGCAACACGTATCGACAGGTCACATCCAAGCTCTTGGTTGTAATGTAACACATCAATTACGAAAATTTAACTGTTTTTATTTCCACTTTCTCTCAATTGAAAAGGAACATTTCCGTTATTGTGTTTTATAAGAAACATTTCTGTTTTTTAACTTCAACGAGTAGTGATAGAAAAGTGTTTTTTCTTTATTCCGGGAAAATTTATGATTTGCACTCGAAATGAATTTTTTCACTTAAAAGCTTGAAATTTCACTTAAAATAACTCGTATATATACGGATGTTTTTTAGAGTTTATTAATTATGCGTTATACCCCTGTCATAAAAATGAAAGATTAAAAATTGAGACTTTGTGAGAAAAATAGTAGAGACTTCTGTATTATTTAACGCGAGATTATTTTTTTCTTTGGGCATTTATTTTTCTTTTTCTAAATGTTACTTTTTTCTTCTTTATTTTCAAACTAGTTATCATCTATTCTAGTGTTTTGTATTTTTACGGTATACATGTCATGAAGGTTTCTTAGCAAAGAAGGAGTGTTTTTTTAAAAATAGATTGCTGTAGTTATTACAGTTAAGCATATTGGCTAGAACAATAAAGAATTAATTTAAACTTACAAAAGGTTAGACAATACAAAAATCTTTGAAGATTACTTCCGGAAAGAAGAACATTTCAACATACGAATTAACCTGCTTCCTTTAAAAATAATATATTAACTTAAACCGGACGCTTTAATAGAATATAGTTCTGCTTCAGTTCTACTAGCATTATTTAGCTCGTTTCCATACAAAGATTCGTTCAGAATTAACAACAGTTTCAAGATGTTCCGATCTCGTAAATCGTAAATAATTGACAAAATCACGCATTTCTGTATGTTCTGTATTGTTGTAATAACAAATATGTTTTCATAAATAAAAAACCTTTCTGTGCGTAATTAAAACATCATGAGAGGCAATTTTACCAATGTACTAAATTTTCAAATACTTTTTTCAGATTATTTTTATGGTATTTTGCAAAATACGTGTAATATAATTTTATTAGTTTCACGTAAATATTTAAGTCAATCAGATATTTCTAATTTTTCTTAATGTAAGTAATCACATGTCCTTTACAAAGATATATATAATATTTAAGAGATTTGTATATAAGTAATTCCGAGTTAGTGTTATATTTGTATTCAATTGCGTAAATCATTATTTAATTGAACACAGTTAAGTAATTTATTATGAAAATTTTGCTCAAAACATTTCAAACGGCAAATTGTTTTTGAATATTTTTATAATTTGTTTTACACATACAAAGATTTCTATTAGAATTACAAATTCATTAATTCAAATTTATTCATCAGTTAAAAACTGTTCTAAATACTTTTCATCAGTCGGGGAAAAAATCTTCGGAATCTTCCTAATTTGGTTTTCATACTTAAATTTGAGTAATGTCCGTCTATATATTGCAAATAAAATTAGACCTTGAAGATAAGAAATGAAACAAAATCTAGTTTTATTATTACATAATTACAAATTGTGTTTTAGAAACATTTTCTACTGATATGCTTCTATCGTTTGATATGTTCAGAAGGAAATATTTCTTTTCTTTATTCCTTGTTAAGAAAGCAGTAGCCAGAATTATTTTGGCTTCCTTGTTTGATTACTTTAACAGTTTTATTAGCGCTAAATGAAAACAGTGATTAAAATAAAGTAAATACAAATAAGTAGACACAATTAACCGGTTGTCCTACTTTCACTGTTTTAAAAGATTTGTTTAAAGAATTTAAGATAGAAAAGTTTTCATTTATTGTGAAATACAGATTAAATAGTAACATATATTAACAATATACGCGATAAACGTAAAATATGTCGTCTTCAAACTAAATGTTCTATTTACGTAAAAAACGCAAAACAATGCCAGCTTGAAAAAAATAAATATACACTATTTGGTGAAACATATGTGGTCAATTTTTTAGATTTTTTTTTTTTAAATATAAAGTTAAGTGCTGTAAAGTGTTGACGTTAGTAATGTTGAAACTATGCAATGACATAGCGAAACGTATACTTTGTATGATTTTGATTTTAATTTAAAAAAATTATGTATATATTTTTAATTTAATTACTTTTTAAATGTATTGAAGTCTGTTTAATGTTTCATATTTAATTTAAACATATTTAAGTTCAAGTAAGACTTACATACAGAAAAGTTATAATTAAAAAAATATTTCATATATTGAGCCAAAGAATAAATGCAAATCAACACGTTTACATATTAATTAAAATACTATATAAAAGACATTTATTTTATAATGGAATTTTTAAAATTGTTTATTAATAAAATAGACAATATCATCTACTTTTATTCATCTTCAATACGTACATATATAGTTACCTGCTTTAAATTTCTCTCTTGGTCTGAATTTTAGAACTGTTTGAGTTTTAATTAACTAATGTTTGAAAAATTTTAAAAAAATGTAAAGTTCTTTAAAAGTAATATTATTATTTTAAATTGTGAACATTAAAATTAAAAGTTTCACATTGTATAATCAAGATTAGTTATTATGACCTCTATTTCAGGTATGGTCGTATTATTTAGTAAATTTTACATTAATATTTTATTCTTTAAAATCATTCATTTATTTTTAATGAAATTGCTTAAAATGGTTAATTAATAAAAATTTAAAAATCAACTAGAATCATTGAAGTATATTTTGAATATACACAGTCACACATGTAATTAATAAATTGGAACTGTTTCATTATTTTTTACTTTCATTAGAATCATATTTGTCCTAGTTTGAAGTTTTGAACGCGTATTCAACTGACAACAAATTAACCCATTACAACTGGAATTATTATCCTCTTTAAAATGCAAAATTTTGATTCCACTCCAGCTTTTTAAAAGAGCAATTAGTTGTCTGATTTCATCGCGAAGTTTAAGTTATCAAATAAAGATAATGTCTTCCTTAAAAAATTCTGGTATTCAAACGAGAAAATGGTTGCATCTTTTCCGGAAACATATGTTACCACTATGTTTTAATGTGTTGAAGGTGTTCCAAAGCAATATTATAATTGCAGGACTGCCACAGGTGACTTTTTTATATTCTATTCGCACCACTATTTAAATATATATATATATTGTAGTACATTTCTCTCGCACATGTTGGCAACGTTTATGTGAAGGATTTTTCCTTCTTAAAACTGGTGTGAAATAGACATAAAAAAATAGTCGCCAATGGCAGTCCTGTAATTGCAGAAAGTTGACATTATAAATAGTTTTTTGAATATTTAATCGCAATTATTTTTGTCAACAATCGCAATATTTTAAACATAAATGTGGGATTAGAATAATAATTATTTTTTTTTACTTGTAAAGAATATTTCAACTTTTTATTATGAACTGTACTTTATAAAAATATTCAATTGAATATCTACATGGCAACTTAAATATTTTTTAACACATAGTGTAAACAGTACAGTTATTACTAAACAATATAAACGAATGTAAGATAGAAATAATAGTTATTGACACTCTGTTTGTAATTATTGGTACCTCGATTTGACAGTTATTGCCACCCTCCAAAAAATCATCTGCATGCACGCGAAGACAAAAGAAATCAATACACTATTTTCATGTACATTTAATAATCATTTTAATTATAATAATATTGTTTATAATAAGTGAAATACATATGAAATTGACTTATTTTGTACAAATTTTAATAACAAATGACTGGAAGCATAGAAAAGCTACAAAAAGCTGGAGAGATTTAAAGTATTATTCGATGTGTCCTTTAAGTTCTGTAACTTCGTACATGTCTCTGGCATCTTTCATCAGTGGTGGATCAATTTTCCTTATGACAGTTTTTAATGGATACCGTAATAAATCCTTTTTTTTCAGGGAATTGCCATGGGGATCTTTCTTTTGTCATTGTACTTACTTGTAGTTTTCGTTTTTATATCTGCTCTAATATCCCTGGATATACTTTCCCTTCATACTTGACAAGAACATGACAATTAACTGTAAATTCATTTCAACTGTTATTGTCACTGCCATCATAATGTTGGTTGATTTGTAGGTCTAATTCAGGTGCCTCTTTTAACACCAGTTTGGCACTTTTGTTCAGTTTCTTAGTTTTTAAATTTCCTCTTTCTGTTTTCTTTTCTTGCCTTTTTTGTTTTCGCACTTCTTTAGCAACTTGCTCCACTTTCTTCTGTTCCTGTTTAATAGGGTGGGGTCGAAAAATAGAAATTTTTGATTTTCGTAACGCTTTAGTACGGAAAAGTTGCCTATTTTAATAAGAAGAAAAACGGCATATTTTTTAAAAAAAAATCGGTTAACATCTTTCATTTGCGCATCGTACTTAAAGTAGGTGAAAAATTGCAAAAATCGCGCCTTTTCTCTAATTTTTTTTAAGTTAATTAAAACTTTAAAAATAAACACGCTTTAGCTTTTTATATTTGTTTCATAGTTTACATAACCTAAATAAATTAAATTCTAATCAATAATCTAATTTTTCTGTTCGCGCAACATCTTAGAAAAAAACACCAAATTAGCAGTTTTTCGAAATTTTCACCGTTCAATTTTTCGCTCGTTTTGCTAGAACAAAACGACCCAAAACTCACCACGTGGAGGTGGTTTCACGTAGAGTTCCACCTCCGCCCTACTCAACCAACCATCCAATTGTTGGATGTAGCATTTACATTATATTTGGAACTATTTACATAGGTTTTCTATAGAGTAGCATTCTTTGGCTTACTGTGTTTTAACGTTTTCTTTTTTATATCTACTACACATTTAAAGTCTGATATTTTGGAGAAATGAGGCATAACCGATTTAGACTTCAGTGTTGTTCGCATATACACATCTCTAGCTTCATGTCCATACTCGAGGTCTCTGTCACAAGTTTGACACACATCTTAACAGTCTCGGTGTGACAGGGAAACATTTGTATTTCTCTGATGAGAGTAATGTCAGAAATGATGAAGGATTTAACATCACCTTCACTCAGGTCCCGCAGCACTGGGGAAAAATACACCGCACAAAAATTCCAATTAATAATGTCTATTTAATCGGAAGCTTGGAAGTTTCCATTCGGTGGCGTTACATTTCTAACAGTCTTCTTCTTTGGGACGGTTTGTCTTGCATTTACGATCCTTCTGTAACCAATATCCCGAATACGTTTTCTTTAATCGACAATCATTTCCAACAGAACATTTCTGCGTGCGCAAAAACAGCATTTCGTTCTATTACTGTTTCGACAACTTGTAATAATTTGTCGGATAAATTGCGTTGATGTTTGGATTGCTTGAAATATATGTTTTGGTCCGTCAGTAAAATATTTGCTTATTTTATAGCAAATTACACAAGCATGTATGATTTTATAATGAAGCCAACTATTTCTTATAAGTTTTCGGGCAGTTAGTCATCTGGAATCGGACAAAGTACCATGGTTCCAATTCTCCAAATCTTTTGGACAATGTGCCAAGATGATTGCATTCAAAATGTTCCAAAAATACTGTTGTTATTCGCTCAAAAAAAGTCCTGTCTATATGAGGAATCGAACAATCTGCGGATTTACAATCGATCATAGGAGCTTTTCCACAACAAGTGAGCTTCTACCCGATTGACGCGCTAAAAGATCTAGAACCTACAGTTAGACCGTGAATATGTTGGAAAATTTGGCGATAAGAAAGCTCATTAAAATGCCCGATGCATATGCTCCACATTTTATTATTTTCTAGTCGGTGGAAAGCACCGTTATTTCATCCAGTGTTTGTTACAGTACCATCAAACCCTACTACTTCTAGTTTTTCTAGTGATATTGATAGTTCAGACAAGCAATAAATAATGCTTTGACTTATATCATTTGATGAACTCGAGGAAGGAGATACATGTCCAATATAAGTTGATCCAGATTCCTGTATAAGAGAATAGTGTTCTTATTTCGCGTTCCTGTGAAATTGCTTGGCATTAAATTTTTCGCCGAACAAAGTATCTTATTTTTGTCCGTCAAAAAAAGACCCAAATTTCCTCAGGGGGTGTGAATCGGCTTTTCAAATCCGTCCTTAAACGACTCTTGTCTCTTTTTATTTTACACTTATCAACCACATCAAAAGAATCTGTGCCGTTTATCCAGAACACTTGACGCTATGACAGCTTTTGGTCGATCAGAAACTCCGAAACGATCGCTGTTTAGCGCTGTTGCGTTAATTGTAATTATCATCTGCCATTTGGGCTTTTAGTCGATGTACTCGATTTGTATTTATCTTCCTTGTACTCCGAGTCTTCCAAAGAAGTGTGTTTGAGTTCATCAATTTCATAGTACACTGCCACTTTAGGAACTTTAAAACTATTTGAGGAACCACTCAATGCATGCTGAAGATCACGAGCTTTCCACCCAGCTTTCAAATTTATCTTTTTTGTAACTGTTTTGTAAATACATCCGATTTTCCTCCAAATTGTAATTCCTTTGAAGAATCTTGAACCTCAACTGAAAGACACGAATTTTTTTACATAAGCAATTAATTAGAATTACACATTGACATACATGTGGGCTTTTTAATATAATATACACCCAACAATTGGACGGTTGGTTGGGTAGGATGTGGGTGGAACTCAACGTGCAACCAGCATCACGTGATGAGTTCTGTGTAGTTTTGTTTTAGCAAAATTAACTAAGGTTTGCGCGGTGAAAATTACGAAAAATTGGTAAATTTATGTTTTTTCTAAGTTCTTACGCGAACAAAAAATATTGAATTATTGATCGGAATTTAATTTATTTAGGTTATGTAAACCATGAAACAAGCATAAAAAGCTAAAGCGTGTTTATTTTTAAAGTTTTAATTAACTTTAAAAAAATAGAAAAAAGTCGCGATTTTTGCAATTTTTCATCAACATTAAGTACGATGCGCGAGTGGAAGAGGTTAACCGATTCTAAAAATGTTTATGCCGTTTTTCTTCTTATTACAATAGGCAAGCAATTTTCCGCACTAAAGCGTCACAAAAATCAAAAATGTCTTTTTTTCGACCCACCCTACTGTTTAGCTTCTAATATCTTTTCCATTTCCTGCTAGTCATTACAAATGGTGCTCAAGGCATATTTTTTTTTACCTTTCCGCTTTGGAGTATTAGGGCAAAAAAGGATATCACTTAACGGTGAAGTATACATAGTGATCGTTGATTCTGTTGATCTTTTCTTTACTTTGCATCCTTTGCTGCATATCCTATCAACAAGTTGCATGGTGTTCTTTGTCGGAGTTATAGCAAACTTAAATCCATCTGGTAAAGATGGTGCAGTTTCCCTTCTAGTACTTTTATTTGGACTAATACTTAGGACTGGCAAATTCAATGTAGATTCAGCTAATAAGTTAAATGGTGTTTCTTTGACTTTTTGAAATGCTTTAATTAATCACTTCAGTTTCATTTCAGCTTCTTTTTCAGTAATGCTACTTACTCTTGCCAAGATGTCTTCTCTTAGGATATTTTTAAACGTTTTGAAACTTAAAATAGCTGCGTCTGGAACAGTAACAGAAGGTTTTTTTCCCAGGCATACTGCCGTATCAAAAGCATCGCAAGTCCATGGATATAGCGAACATTTTTAAAGCCGACTTTTATCACGTCTTCTTTAATTGAAGTAATTGCTTTTTGAAGAACTGGTAGAAATATTTCTTTCCATCTAAATTTTTGTTATACCATTCTAAAATATGTGCCTTACATGCTGTTTTTAAATCTTTGAATGCTGCAACGTCGCATGGCGGTAAAATTCTAGTTGAATTTGGATATAATGAAATAAGAATTACATGTATATCCTCTTTTGAGCACAAGTTACTTAAGTGATATGTAAAATGATTTTTATGGCCATCCAAAATTAAAAATGACTGGCATAAGAACATTTTTCTTAAAGAATGGTATCAATATCTTTTCAATATACTCATAGAAAGCCTCTGCTGCCATTTATCCACTTTCAGATAAACCAACCCTTCACAGAACTTGGCACATATTGATAATATTATTCATCATCATTTTTGTATGGGCAAAGTATCATTGGTGGACATTGAAGTCCAGAGGCTGAAAATGTAAACATAACTATAAATGAAGACTTTGGAGGTCCTTTATCCATCTCAATGAAATTTTTGGAACCTTTTAGTGATAACACTTTCGAAGATGTAGGGTTCATCTGTAAGCCTGTTTTATCTTCACTAAAATCTCTGGTTCGATCATACAATATATCAAAATGATCTTCTTCTTTCAAATATGCTTCAAATTGTTTGAACAAGACTTTCAAATCATTTTAACCAACATCAGCACTTGTCTCTGTAATACCTTTTGATTCTCGAAGTGACAAACAAGAATGCTGCTTTAGAAAGACATGATACCATCCATCACCAGGAAAACTATCTTTAAAGACAGTTTTCCGCTTATTTACATTAAGAAATTTTTGTACTAAATATTAAAGATCCACTTTTCTTCTGGGAAAACATCTGGCACACATGATAAGCAGGGATGAGAGCGTTCCGACCCAAATGACCGATTGCCACCACTAAATTTTAATAGTATTTTTCGCCGTACTGAATGACAGAATTTCTGAAATTTAATAAAGCAAAGAATACTATTAAAATTTTTTGGTGAAAATCAACCATTTGGGTCGGAGCGCTCTCATCCCTGGATAAGCCATTCTTCCATCAGTTTTCTTCTTTAACAGAAAGATCAGATTTTAGACCTTTAGATTTCTTTTTTAAATTTTCACTCAACCGAAACTGAATCTTAACTTATCTTAGAACGTTGAACAATTTGGCAGCAGTGTTCTTTGATAATTTTCTATTTTCGACAACTTCTATTGTATAGTCAGGAATTTTATCAGAATAACACCTTGATTTGGTCATTTTCTATTCAGAACAAAATTAATAATTTGCAGTTTCAGTTTTAAAGTTACTTTTGTTGAAGAAAGTACAATACATTTCCGATTTAGAAACTTATTTAAAAATATAAAAACCAATAAAATTACTTAACAGAAATAATTTAAACTCTAGGAAGTAACAATATTCACACAACTTTTGCTAACAAGATAGTTGTGTTTACATTTGGTTTTTTTTTCTTTGGTGGTTACTGTTGAAAACAAACAGTTCAAAAACAGTGGAAAACAAAATATCATTAAAAAAGACCTCAAAAACTACAATGTAGTAACATTTGTAGGTTATCATTTATTTCTATTAATTTACTTTGTTTATTTTTAAATTAAGTAGGCCTACTTATAGTTTATAATAAAAATCTATTAAGACGGGCAAAGTTTCCAGTCTGGATTGAATATATTTGTTCATTGTTAAATGTTTTATATAATAGTGAATGATTTTATTTATTTAATTATTTTTATTTTTAAAAGAAAAATATATTTAAATTAAAAAATGACAATAAGTTGGTATGTTAACTGATAGTTTGACATGCTAATCACTGAAACAAGATCCATTATTATTGGCATCCCCAAATTAATAACTTGGTACCGGGGCCAATAACTGTTAAAATTTTTTATTTCCATTTTAAATGACTGATAGACCATTTAAAAATGTATTAGTAAAAATAAAACACACAAAATAACTCATTTGAATTTTTTTTTGTGAAATGTATAGTTATTTGTATTGGTACCAATAACTGGATTTGTCAAAGTTATCATAGGCAGTAATTTACAACTGCGCCAAAACAAAAGCTTAATAAGATTTAAAATCAAATCAATTTTATTTCAGTTGTAGATATTATATCTTTATCAAAAACAATCAAAGTGAGAAGATTTTTTTTTTTTAAATATACTATTTTTGAATAAAAACTTACAGTGTATACTTACCAAATAATGAAAAAAGGAGTCGCAATTTCTAAAATATGAGACACTTCTCTGAACATTATCTTTTTAAAACCTGATACACTTTTTTTTAACTGGGATATTATTCAAGTGATCTTGAAAAGGAATGAATTACTCACTAAAATTCTTTTCACCATCAAAACTATCTTAGTTACCTTAATATTTTCATTTCTATATAGAGGTGCCAATAACTGTATACAGTGCCAACAACTGTACTATTTAAGTTAAATCAACTGCTTTACAATTGAAAAATGCTGCTATTAAAACTTGACAATAAATATAAACGATATCATTAAACGAATTTGTATTGTAACAAATGAAGCATGCCAGTCAAAATGTGCACTCATTTTAAAATGGGTGGATGTTGTATCAGTCACAGTTTTTCACAAAAATTATATTTTAACGTAACTGTTAAGAAGAAAAAAAAAGAACAATTCACAGCATTCCAATCATATATGAGAGATTATTTTTTTTTTTTTTAAGTTTTAATGGGACTGAAATTTTTATTATTAACGGTATTTCATTTAAAAAATTTATTTAAATACCTACCGGATAAGAAAATCATTTCTTTAATACTTATGTATTGTTTCATTTAAATCAATTGCTTTACATTTCAGAAACGTTATTATCAAAACTTGGCAATAAATAGAATTGATGTGCTTTCAAAATGTAAAAGAATTTGTATTCCGATAAAAGAAGTATAGCAGCAAAACTGTGCCCCCGTATTAAATGGATGGTGTGCAAGTATCAGTTTCTCACGAAAATTATATTTCTACCCTGACTGTTAAGAAGAAAACTCAACTAAAATCCCAGCATTGCCAACATTCCCAGTTTTACAAACATATATGTAGGATTAACACAATTATCTTTTAACATTTTTAATAGAACGTTTTATTATTAACTTTAATTCATTTAATATACTTATTTAAATATGTACAGGATAACCAAATTATTTCATTACTAATTTTTTATCATTTCAATTAAATCAACTGCTTTACATTTCAGAAATGTTATTATTAAAACTTGACAACAATATAAACGATATGATTGAACGAATTTGCATTACAACAAATACTTCAAATTTGTTATATCAGTCAAAATGGGCACCGATGTTAAACGGATGTTGTACTAGTATCAGTTTGTCACGAAAATTATATTTCTATACTGACTGTTAAAAAGAAAAAAACCAGAATTTTGGCTTTCAGTAATAACTAATTCACTTATCACACCCCAAAAAAAACACCGTTTTCTTCCAGAAAAATGCTGTTAAATTTATAAACTTTTCTATTGGCTACAAAAAGAATATAAATACCCATAGAATCCCGATAAGTATTATTATATGCGTTAAAAAAAGTTTAACTTTTTTGATGGTAGAAGATCCATATGGAACGCAATTAGTAACTCTCACCTATAAGCAAGAGCCTTACACGCTGTTTATATATTTTTCTTGGGGTTACCTCATGGCCTTAGTTTTTTAAAAACGAAAATGCTTATAACATAAGATAGTTGAACCAAATAAAGCCACGTAAAATTTTGAGACCTCAATAAACTATATTAAATTAAAATTAACATTTTAAATATTGTTGAATTCAATATTTAGGGGAGATGGGGGCACATGTGAAAAGTTTCTCATAAATGTAGCTTTTTCTCATAACTGGATTAATTTCTATAAACAAAAAGTACTGAATATAGTAAACAGAACTTTCTTTTATACATGGTAATTTTTTTTAAATCATCTGTATAGTTTTTCTTACATTTTTTAATAGTTTTATAAAAAAAAAATATTCACATGTGCCCCATCAGCGGGGTAGTTGTGAACACTCGTGGGGCACATGTGAATACAAGGAAAAAATATCCTTTGACGTGCTTTTTATTCTGTTATTCATTTGTGAACATAATCATTAGTTGTATTACCTGTTAAGTTCACCATAAAGAAAAAAATATATATATTTCTCTTGTTTCTGGGTGATATGATTAAGTAAAAGATTATAAAAGGAAAATAAGTAAATTGGGAGGGTTGGCTTAGATGGTTAATTAAGTATTGTTGCAATAAAATAAAAGAACAAAGAAGCAATTAAAAAAAAATTAAAATTTTTAAATTTTGCTTAGTTGGAAATTTTAAGGAAGGGGGAATTTACATAATATTTATCGGAAATCTGCGCAATACGAAAGATTCTCACTCCTGTATTTGTCTTATTTACTTGTAAATTATAGATAAAGAAGGGTTTTTTTAGTTATTTAAAAAAATAATCTCGACTATAATCTCCCCCCCCCCCCCCTAACGTCTTTTGCATTTGAAAGAGGGGAGGGGTGTTACATTAGGGATTTTACGGTAGATATCAGTTTAAAATTTTTACTTTCTTAAAATATTACTGATATCTATCTCAAATTCAAAGCATCATATACATAACTTTTTAGGATGGGAAGTAAGCCATCATTGCAAGTTTAGAACAAATGTAAAAGAAAAATTTGCAAAGTTGTTTAACGTAATACTTTTTTCTATTAACAATGCATAAAAGATATTGTTGTAAACCGTTTAGTAAGATAATACGTAACACTTATTGCATTTTAGAAAAAATTAAATTTATTTAAAATACAATTGAACGTAAACGTGCTTGTTGCTCTTTATGTACTAGCTGAAAGATGTGTTTATGGAAGTTTCAATACAAAATAAACTTTTTGTGAGGAAAACATCTTCTATTTCAGGAAAATTATAGATAATGGAACTGACAGAAAGGAACAGAATCACAGAATGATTATTCGGGCACTTACGAACTGTTCACATCTGCCCCAGCTAGTCTGTTCACAACTGCCCCACATGGCTGCTAGAGTTAAATTGATGAATCAGTAACATTTCTCAGTTTTAGAAGAAAAAGAACTATATCAAAAATACTTATTAGTATTCGTAGTATATGTTAAAATTCAAATTAACAAATTCATTCAAATTCATACAATTTCAAATTAATTGTTAAAGTTCAAATAAATTAATAAATAAATAAAGTTATTCGCTTAACAACTTGGAACAAAGATTTAACTTTTGAGATCTATAAACAGTGTTTTGGCTACAGAGGACAAACAGAATGTCAAAGAGCTTCAAAAAATTTTTACCATATGTCTACAGATGCTATCATCTTTAGTATTTTTTTTTCAAATAAAAAACTGAAAAAATGAAAAATTGCGATGTTCACATGTGCCCCCATCTCCCCTATACATATTTTTTAAAATAATTAATCATAATTAATCCTGTAATTGTTTAATTGTGGTTAAGATCGTGAAAAAGAAAAAAAACATTGTGAAATAGCTTTCCTAGGAACACAAGTTCCAAATAAGCCCATAATTTTCTATATTCATGCTTTAGCTTTAATTAGCAGATGTTTTCCAGGTATTACACTAAAATACAGCACAATAAAAGTTCTCTTTTTAATACAGTATTCTATGTCTGTTCTATTTATGGGGATGCCAGTTCGAAACAGCCAAAACTGCTGATTCCATTTATCCTTCACTCTATTAAAGCGCAACTACAACCGCTTTGAACGATTTCACAGTTTTTTAAAATATTAAAACTTCTGAAAGAATTTCATTAGGTTTTGTAATGATAATATGCTATTAAAATGAAGTTTCTCTTATAAATACAAAGCCACATACTGCCTCTACTTATTAGTAATTTTCTGTTGTTAACATATTTCACTTTCAAAGGCAAAAATAATTTAACTTACAGAACATTTTAATATACATTTTAAAACATCGTTAAATTGATTCGAACATCATGCAAATATTGTAAAATTCAATAAATAATATGCGATGATTTCATAGGAAAATTTGTTTACTGCTTTTACGGAACGTTGTGAAAGAGTGAGTGGTCCGAAAAGTCGACGAAGGCGATATCAGTTGTGGTTGAAACTATCCACACATGTCAGAAACACATAAACTGTCAGATGTATTATGCCATTTGTCGGCCCGAGAACATTCCCTGCAAGGTGGTGGAGCATGGCCTATTTGGTTGAAGTACCTTGTTCGTGAAGTAGAACTCTTTTTATAACACGAAGTTACAGATGAGTAAAGTGGCAACTCAAAATATTATTAATCAAATAATAACTAATACTAAAATCTTACCAAATTTAATAAAATTATACTCTTGAATTATAAGTTCAAAGTTTTTAAAACTATATAGATTGCATAATTCCTAAATAACTTTTTGATATATTTGATAAAATTTTCGTACTAATTTCTGGTTAATTTTAAAAGTTATTTGATTAATAAATTTTTTATTGCAACTTTACACACATTAACATTGTTTGTTTTATTAAAAAAATCTTTTAGTTGCACTTTATGAACTTATTAATATTTTTTTTTCATGTTCAAAAACGAAAACTTTTTAGTTAAGGAAAATCCTACAATAATTTATGAACGCCCTGTATAAGCGCGTCAAATTGTTTTTAGGGTTTCGTTCATCTGACGAAACCCTATTCGTCTCACTCCTCTGTGTGTCTGTCACAGAGTCCGCTCTCAGAAACTATATATGATGGAGACTTGAAATTTTGGATACCTATAGCTGAACACCTTACATAAAACGACAAATCATAAAATTTTGAAAAAGTCTTATATCTATACGTCTGGGCTCTAACTTGTGTATTTTAAGCTTTCTTTTCTAATTGAGTCCCTAATTCAGATGAAAACTTGAAATTGTGAATACTCATAGCTGAACACTTTCGATCACATGACAAATCACAAAAATCTCAAAAAGTCTTATATTTACCGCCTAGTTCTCTAACTTGTGTATTTTAAGCAATTTTTATAACCTCCCCCTTTGCACGCCGGGGTGCACTTTTCTAACTTTTGCCGACACCCCTTTGACCACTCTTTCATATTATGCACCATAGTCTTACATATTTTAGTTCCACTTTTTTCCACCAGGGAGCGTCTAACTATCTCGGGAGTTATGGGCCCGATCCCTTAGACTAATATATCTACGGATAGGTTGTAAAATGGAGTTTTGTTCGGATATAGGTTTGTTTAGAATAGAGTGCGCCCCCTGGTTGTGAAATGTGGAAATAACAGATTTTGCAAAAGGAAATAATTTGAAAGCAATATTAAACGAAACCCTCTGCGCGATTTGTGATCACACTTACCAACTTCTTTAGTTGGTCTCCCTCCGGGTTGTCCGAAACCGGTTCCTTGAGTGGTAAAGGAGACTTGTAACCTGGAAGTGCTCGTAGTGTCTAGACAGAGGAGCAGGAGAAGGACGAACCACAGCTTCCCGAGAAGCAACGGGTTTGGCGGCCAAGAGTAATGGACGTCGTACATGGGGTTGGAGACCCATTTCGGTGGGTACCAAACGCTCCACCCCCGGGAACCTTGGTTTTCAAGGGAAGTCCGATAGCGACGCTCCATAGCCTGATACCAGAGCCGGTCTCGACCAGGTGGTGACTCTGGGCAAAGGGTAAGCAAATGTGGTAGGGCCTTGTCCACCAATTGACTAAGAGGGAGTCTGAGAGGAGATTGCGGGCCTTGAAGAACCAGGTCTTGGTGCTCGTTTCTGATGACGCTGGTCTCGCGGGAACGCCATGCAGGAACTCCCGGAGCCATCAAAAAGCGAGGCTCTAACAGCGCCTGGCATACTTTTTGTGTCAGGTGACTCATTCCGCCGAGATTATGGTAGCTAAGGTAGTTGTGAGCCGCCCCTAAAATAGACGGTGAAAGGTGAAGCCCGTTCGTACCAAAGGTCCACCGTGGAGGGAGGCCGACGCGTCCCGAAGCTATGTCGCCTTGTCTTGGGAGGGGTTCGTCCTGCAGTGGATTGAACACGATGCGGTCTGTACCTTCTCTAGGATCCGTCTTCGCAGGGAACCGGGCCGGAGGTTCGCCGACTAATGCGACAGCGCGTTGAATCTCGGCCGAACTTTTGGTCCAATCCAGCGTGTCTAGACGCTTTCGGAGTTTGCCGCGCACGAAGGTGGGGTCATAGCGGTTTCTAATCATAACTTTCGAACTCAAGCCCCGGGAGTTTTCGGGGCGGACCAGGTTTGGGATCGAGCGGGTTGCGTACTGTTCGTCCGCCGACTTGCGTTTTAAGCCTATCGCCTCCTGGCCTTTCCTGGGGCCCCGGTACACAGTGAACGTCGTTGGCTGTGTCCGCGAATCGTGAGTCAGCTTCGTCGGCCTATTCGTATTCGTAGCCATCGACAGAAGCTGTGTTTCAGCGAACTAACTTGGAAGCGGTCGCTATTGTACGGGGTCAAGAGCATTCATGCTCAGGTACCCTCGGCGACCGTGAGGTAAGGTAGTGGGGGACCGCGCTTCCGCCGGTCTCTCCCGGCGCCCCCGTCCCCGACCGGGCCGGCGAGTGGGCCCGGTGGAATTTCGGACCTTCCGACTCCCTAGCGAGGCTGGGTCTATCTCGTGTAGGAGGAGCTTTCCGTGACCTCCTGGGGACGCTAACGGCACCTAGTTCGACTCCCGGACTTCCGACGCCGAGCCGCGAGGGGCTCTGTCCTGAGGTGCGAGAGCCGGCGAAAACCCTAAGCGGGGCGTTTCTTTGCTCCAGGAGGGAAATCTCTCCATCCCTTCGATAGTCGCTAGGAGCAGCCTTCCCTTCATCGGCTGTTTTTCAAAAATGGCTTTGCCGGATAATGGTAGTTGGTCTTGAGAAACCTCCGTACAGTAATCCACCGTAGCTATCTTCGGCAGAGGCTCGTTGGCTCGAGTCCTTTATAGGATTTCGTACTCTGCTGGTCGTCGGGGTGAACTGCGGAAAGACCAAGAGAAGGAACCATCTGGCTCTTGTGGGCCGCTGGGTGGGTGGGGATTCTGTCGTTCCGTTCTTATGTCTAACTCTTTGGCGCAGGGATTCGTAGCGCGCGTTGGGTGGCGCGAAGTCCTTGGGCGACCGCGCTCTGACGGCGGGTGCACGGAGAGGAAACTTCTTTAAGGAGGGATCGCTCTGAGCCAGTTGCGCCCAAGTCTGGGCCCCCAGTGGCCTATGTCGCCGAACGAAGGCTCGCAGCTCTGCTGAGAAAGCTACATTTTCCGACTACTTTAGTAGTAATACACTGATCTATTTAAGTTGGACGGATGTCATGTAAATATTTATGAAACAATGTGATATGAATGTAAAAATCATTTCAATTTTTGGCATAATTAGAAACAGTCACATCTGACTTGATCACTCTTCGGGACACATCTAACCGAACTAAGCTGAAAATAATTCAGTGTCCACGTATCAAACTTTTTCATTTTTTAAAAATACTGAATAACTGTTATATACTTCAATTGTAGTTTGCAAAAAGGGAGTCTTTCGTCGGAAATACTGTTCTTTTATATTATATTTAGTACATATATTAACTATTTATCTACTGACGGTACTTATATGCACCATTAAAATAACTTTTTAAAAAATTCGTTTAATGCATCGATTAATAGTAATACGATTTAGAATGGGTTATACATGCATTACTTTATCTTGTTCCAAAAGCTTTATAGGTTACAAAAAACAAAAATATTTTCAAAAGAATTATTTCTTTTGCCTTTGCATGCTTTCAATTTTCTTGGCGTTGGGGGGGGGGGGGGATTTTTCAATTCGGAAATATTTCTATATTTTCATTGTAAGAACATTATATTTGTACATTTCCTAATTCTACAAAATATCGAGAAAAATATTTAAAATAAAATATTTCAGTGGGGTTATAAATATTGCACAAAATTCCTATAATTTTAAATTTAATTAATCCTTCTAAATCCTTCAATCCTACTAAAATCCTTCTAAAATTTATTAAATGATTATGTAAATCTTCTAATGTAGTCTCAGAAATTCACGAAAAATGCTTTAGAAGATAAATTTTTCATGAATTCATAATTCACTACATAAAGGGTTAAACATCGTTGACGTTTCTGTTATTTTTTTTTATTTATTTATTTATTTATTTATTTATTAGAAAATACCAAACGAAACTTTCTCAAAATGACTGAAAATGTCAATGAAATACTTTCGATTATTTAGATTTTGCTTTGTAACATATTACTAACAGAAATAAATATTAAATAATGTAATAATTCTTACTGCAATAAAATATTTTTAAGATTTGTGAAAAAATATCTTATCCAGAATAGACATGAAACATATACTTTTTATTCTTTTGCTTTTACATTAATTTATTTACATTAATTTATTTTCTGTATAAGGTTTTTGATCTTTCCATTATTGTAGCTTACTAATGCGATATTCTTTCGATTTTCACTGGCTCCACGTTGTCTAGAAAATGTTGATTTTCTTAGGTGTTCCAGTTTTGCGCATTATTAGAGGCATTTTGTTCTTTCTTTTTGGGAAATGAACCACGAATGAGAATTTTTATTTACTTTTAGAAGAAATTTTTCTGTTTTTGTAGCAATCAGAAATTAACTACAGTAATGTAACTAAAATATTCTATTTTCAATTAATAATGGTATATATAATAACAAAGAGATTCTGTTATATGTATCTCATGCTAATAAACTAAAAAAATAGCATTTTAATTAAAATAACATAGTTTTCACCTCCTGTTAGTAAAATAAGTAAGCTTTTAAAAACAAACAGCACAGTTATAATCTTTCCCCTTTTGTGCATTTGAAAGATTGAAACATGCCTATGCATTAAAAAAAATAGCATCTTATTAAAATTTTAAACTTAAAATGTTCAAAAGTTCAATTAGAGATAAAATACCGCATAAAAATATAACAAAGGAAATAAACAAGATTTAGAAAAATTATGAGGAGTTTTTTTTTTTAATTGATAAGATATTGATAGATTTATTATATTTATTAGAATTGATATACTTATTAAACTATTACTATTCTATTAATCTGAAAACTTATCATTTTTTTAAATTAAAAGCAGCCTACATGTCTGAATTCTATAGATTTTTTAGTTTAGAATTTTGACTTTTAAATGATTTGCGTGATGAAACATATTTTATATCCCTCAATGTATTTCTTAATAAGAAATTGAATATTTTTATACACCATGCATTACAACGCATACGCTAGTTTCTACATATTAGAAATTTGCACTTTGAATTCAGAAATTTCTGAATAAATACCAGTGATTCCAATATAATATTTTCCACTGAAATGTCATCCATTATAAACAAATTCTAACATCTATATGACTATTAAATGAATGTGAGAAGAATCGTTTAATAAAAATGATTTTTCTGCAGAAATAAATGGATAAGTAATATTGAATTAGAATTTAGCAAATGTATAAAATAAAAAGGAAAACATTAAATGAAATAATATCATTTCTGTTATTTTAATTTTATGAATATTGGAAAATATTTTGAAGCCTGTAAATAATGAATGTTTTTTCGGAATCAAAAATCAAGGAATTTTACTTGGAAAAATCTTGTATGTGAAGCGTTTAAAAATATGATTTTACTATGGGTGGCGAAAAATGGTATAACAGAAATTTAAAAATATTATTTTACTGTGATGCTTTTATTAATTTATATTTACTATTATAGATTTAAATTCCTTTAATAACTCTGATTTTCATTTTAATACTTTTCATGTAACATATTTTATTATTCTTGTAATTTAAAATAATATAAAAAAAATTCATGTTTTGTTACTAAAAGTAATATTAAGATAATTATAGTTATTATAAAAATGTATTCCTTATTTATAGAAGAAAATAATAGAAAAAAAATCTTGAGTTTTTGACAAAGCATTTTTCCTGCTGTTAATACCATTTAACATATACAAATTCTTTATAAAAATATGGCTATTATACTGCGTAAGAAGGAAATCAGTGTAGAGACACTTTACTTGTTTACAGATATATTTTTCTTAGGTGATCCTTACTTGCTTGTCACAAGTAAACCGTTAAAATTTCATTGATTACTTAATCCGAATCGCATAGGTATATATTGCTCTCTACGTAAGATGATAATTGTGACTTCCAGTTGAAATGTTTCCAACAAGTCGAGGATCTTCTGGGATATCTTACGTACATATTTCCTAGCAATGTCCTGTAGAAATTTTATCCGTTTAGAGAACTGCTTCCTGCGCTTCTTTTTGGTGACTTGTTAAAGCTTCAGCAATGTATAATATCTCAAAGAAATTGGATAATTGGCTCTTTGCGCTTGTATGGAAGAATTCAACTTGTACTCAACCAAAAGAACATTTCGCAACTTGGAAAACAGAAGGCGAATCCGTTAATTAATATTGAAAATTTGAAAATACTACACTATATATCGAAAAACATATTTACGCACTTCAATTAGATACAATGCCGATACAATGAATTTCTCTTTGTTATAGGGACAACAAATATTATTTATTCATAATTACACAGCAAATTGAAATGTCTTTGATCAACAGTAAAATATTTGAAGTAACCATTTTAATATAAATAAATCATAAATGTTTTGTTTCTGCTTAACACAGTTTTAAATAATGTAATATTAAAACTTATCGTTGAAATATAACTTTCAGCAAGTAATTAGACATACTTCTTAAAGTCTTAGATACAGAACTGGCATTAAACAAGACAGTCTATCCGTCAAGTCTCCTAATATGTTGTTAATAAATGTCATACTTGGAATCTTACAGTCTAAATCCTACAGTCTTACAGGTATTGATTTTTAATTTTCAGTGATGAATGAAAGTTATTGCTTATTTCAGACAGTAAGGCACACATCGGAGGTTTCATTATTTATAATAAGCTTCACAGATTCAAAAATAGGATTGCAAAATAAATCTTAAACGCAAAGATGTTCACATATTTGTATTTACTGCATAAAAGAAAACATGTCGTTGTTTATACCATTCCTAATATTCATGCATTTGTTGTTGTTTTAAATAAATTCCCCCTGTTATTTATTCCTATATAAAATGTACATTTAAAAAATCTGAAATGTCTTCAAGTGAATGGTTACTCGCTTAACAATTAATTTCTTATTGCTATGTGACAATACATTACTTTCTTTTTTAACGCAATTTAAAAGATAGGATTTATCAAAAACGTGTAACTTCTATCTGTTGGAACAGTTAATTGAATATGATTAACAGAAGAGAACGTACTGATTGCGAGCAGTATATATGCATTCGCTCGCATGCACTTAATCTCAAAGTTTCGTTTATGTGATATAATTTAAGTGTAGGATTGATAACGAAAGATTCAATTGTGACAAAGAAATGGAAGTTAGATCGAAGGAATTTGGAAGAAACCAATTCACTACTTCCTACATTCGCAAACAAATAGCGGACACAAGATGCATCCCAACTTTCGACCACAGAAGAGACCAAAAAATTTTTGCAACACAACAAATGTATATATACCGGGTGTCCCAAAAAGGACTGACTGATTTTAAAATTCAATAACTTGGAAACGGTGACAGATATTTAAAAAATTCTTGCAGGAGGGTTATGCATAAGGTCAAAAGTTTTATTACAGTGATTTTCAATTTTAGTTCGATTTACAAACAATAGATGGCGCTGTAAGCAATAGTCGCTAAATACAGGCTCGATTTTTGGTCCTTTATCTTGTTCCATGCAGAAAAAGGAGATGGAAATGTATTATCCGGGCCACGAAGTACCAAAAATCGAGCCTGTATTTAGCGACTATTGCTTACAACGCCATCTATTGTTTGTAAATCGAACTAAAATTGAAAATCACTGTAATAAAACTTTTGACCTTATGCATAACCCTCCTGCAAGAATTTTTTTAATATCTGTCACCGTTTGCAAGTTATTGAATTTTAAAATCAGTCAGTCCTTTTTGGGACACCCGGTATATGTTTCTGAATACCTTGATGAAACATGAATTGCCCCACGAGCGTCGTTTATAGAATTTTATTTCTTTATCATCCATTTTAAAAAGTAGAAATTTTTAACTAAATCAACAGTTGAATTTCTTTCGCTAAATAAGTAAAATTTTCAAATGCAATATTACTGATAGGAATAATGACGCATTATTAGCATTTCACGCGTCACCTATACGCGTTGTTCGCCGAAAAGGAGTTAATGCGATAACAGTCTTATATTACACAAAGTTTGGTAAACTGTGGTAAACTAAGGATTTTAAGTGAATTGAATTTTGTAAAGATTTGCACGAACGGAAAAAGAGCGAAAGAAATATTCCATGTTCTGATTATATACTTAATACCGACCTTTTCATAACAAGAATATGTTAAAAATATAAACGGACGCTTAAAGGTTGTTCGTATACAATAAATTTATTAATTTATTTTATTTTGATATGTTTTTCTGAAAGTCCATGGACAATGCAAAATGGGCAGCTCTGCTAATATATAGTCCATTTTACACGTACATCATTGTGATTTCCTTGCCTTGAATATTACCTTTAATAACGTGTTTCACAGTATAAGTTTCATTTGCCTTTTCTTATAACAATTGTTCTTTCTTTCTCTTTTAGGTTCTTTCTTTCGCTTTCAATACATTGCATGTAGCACTATTGGATAAAAGTAATTTCAAACGTAATTTCGGAATCGATCATGTTTTTGTAGCGTCTCTTTCATCTTATGATTTAATAGGTTTTTCATTTAACGAAAATTGTATCTTATATGTATATATCTTTCTACCTATATATCTATCTATCTATCAATATATATATATATATAATACATATGTATGTTATATTATTAAATCTTCCTTCGCGATATTTCCCTTTTTTATCCTAAATTACCGCCATTTTCGCTAATTCCTTATTCTTTAACAATATGTATTGTTAATTCTATTAAATTCCCCTTAAATTAATTATTATCTTGCTTGATTTACTTAAATATAAAGCTTTTAGTTACACCTAAACTATATCATTATTTCTGATCATTTCTGTGAATTCGATTATTTTGTAAGATCCATTTTTTTTTTAATTCCAAGATTATATTCGCGCTTTGGGGTATATTTACTATAAAATGCGTCCACTTCAAATTGCCAGGACTCTTTGCTTTATTATAGCCATTGTTCGTGATGTAGACTATACGCATATCCCTTATTCTCGCATTGGTCAAAACGCGCGCTACGTAGTGATTTTGTGTTTCTCCGCGTGTCACAAAAAGCAGATGCACGCGACAAATTTCAGTTTTCCAGTTGTGAACAACCCCCCTGACTGTGCCTTCTACTCATCATGTATTCTGATAATTTACCCTAACAATTTATTCTAAGATTTTATGCTCGATGTATCTTAAGAACATGTAGTGATCTTGCGGCTACTCATTGCTTTCGAGATGGCAATGCCTGTTAAGTAATGAGTGGACTGTTTCATTGATGATTACATTAAATAAATCATGGAGCTCTAACTCGCCTTGTTTTTTTCCTCTTGAAAAAACACGCACTGACTTTACTCCGTGCCTTGTTCAGCCGCTACAGAACCTGCAACCATATTTATTGCGCTGCCAATCTATCTACCCGACGACTGCTTTTATTATATTAATTCTGCGGCAATGCTTAATGCTGCTTACTTCATTATATGCTGCTCATATGCCCATTTCTGACTTTCACTTGCTAAATGCTAACCTCCATTCACACATTCTTCGCATTGTATATATTCAACAGTGGGATTATTCTTCATTTTATTATATAAAAGACGACCTACAACAATTCTTCAATTTACGTTATATAAGCAGTTCATCGATTTACGTAATATACGGTACGTATTACGGTCCATTACGATTTACGTATTACGGTCTGGATTCTCCAAATTCTCCCCTTTCTACATTTTTACAACATATATATATATATATATATATATATATATATATATAAATATATAATATGTGTAATATAGTATGTATATATATATATATATATATATAACATCAATTCCAAAGAAATTATTCATATAAAATGCGGTTATTTTTAACATAAATATAATTTTTTTTTAATATGACAAAATTTAAAAAATGTATCTACTATGACAAACTATCTTTGAAAAGTGATGTTTCATCATTTTAAAATTTCATAACAGATCTCAAATCTTATATGTCGATATTAAAGTTAATTAAAACGTCTATCAAACTACTAAAATAGATTTAAATTTTATCTTGCTTAAAAGTTTTTAAAATATTCTAATATGCATATAGACCAACGAAATTTAGTTTAAAGTATTTTAAACATGAAATATTTTAAAGAAACTTTTCAACCATATGTACGAAACATGAGTGATAGAAACTAATTTCAAGTTCGTTTGAAACTGACATTTTGACAGTTTGAAATACTTAATATTCTACAAAAATGTTTAAAAGGAAAATCTCTTTTTGGAGTATCATGAAACGGTTTACCGACATAATTAAAATCAATGTCAATTCAATACTACAGAAAAAAATTCAAAATATTTAAAAATCTCTTAAATTTTATTTATTATCACATACAGTGGTGGCCAAAATTATGGACACTTTTAGGTAGCTTTGATTACAAAAAGTAAAAAGCTATCTATTGCAGCCGTCCGAAGGAAAACACTTCGGGAAATTTTGCTAAATTTTCGTCGATCATGACCCCCAGATACCAAAACCAACCTCCGTTGAAATGTTGACTTGTATATATATATAAATACATATATATATATATACACTATACGGCCAAAAGTGACCGGTCACTTGCGATTTTAGACGTTTTGTTAAATATCTAGAAAAGTACATGAGGAATTAACCTGAAACTGCAGGTGTGTAAACAGCATAGTATAGTTCATATATTTCCGCGAAGATTTTTTCCCGAAACCCCATAGGGAACCGCCAACAAATTGAAAAAGATCGAATAACTTTTGGATAACTCTGTAAAAACTGATGTAGCAAAACCGTTCAATTCGAGATTATTAATAAATGACTTATTGTAATATACTGTGTTCATTTTTATGAGAATAGCTTGTATACTCGTAGAGAAATTAAGGTTTTTATAAAAGCTTTCTCTAATTTCACCAAGTTTTTTGCTTATAATTTGCAGCGTTCTTAATATAAAGAATAGTTCTTTTCATAAAATATTAAAAACAACCTTGTGCAAAATACCCTGCAATCAGAATTTAAAAATAATAAAAATTGTATGAAAAATGATTAGGTTTACTAAAGAATGTTTCACTGAGCGAATGCAGTCAAAATATAGAGTGCATTGTGTGCTAGCAAAATGTATAGAGCGACTTTTGCAAAAGTCTCTAAAACATAGTTTGAAAAGTCTGATAATAATCGTTTATAGAATAAACTCAAAATCCGTTGTTTACAAAATGAAGCAAAAAGATGAGGGGTTGTATCCATATTTCCATTGATTAGTGCCAATATAGCATACACTATATTGCACGTACTACTGTATTTGGATACAGCCCCTCATCTTTTTGCTTCCTTGCATTATGCTTATGACAATATGCAAATTATCTTTTGATTACGTTTGAGCATGCGCAGTAAATTATTATTTAGTATACCTGCTCATTTTTCATACATTTTTTATTATTTTTTCATTCTCATTGAAGCGTATTGTGTACATTGTTGTTTGTCATATTTTCTGAAAATAACTTTTTTATATTAAGAACTCTGCAAATTAAAAGCAAAATACTTGGCGAAATTTGGGACTGTTTTTAAAAAACCTTAATTTCTCTACGAATATACATGCTATCCTCATAAAAATGAACGCACTATATTACAATAAGCCACTTATTGATAATCTCGAGTTTGAACGCTTTTGCTACATTAGTTTTTACAGGGTTATCCAAATGATATTCATTATTTTTCAATTTGTTGACGGTCCCCTATGGAGCTTCGGGAAGAATCTTCGCGGAAATATATGACTTATTCTATACTGTTTACACACCTGCAGTTTCAGGTTAATTCCTGATGTATTTCTCTAGATATTTAACAAAACGCCTAAAATTGGAAGTGACCGGTCACTTTTGACCACAATGTACACGGAAGAGCAGTTACATTATGACCACTCTCCATTTATTACAATAAGTTCACCGATAAACAAAACTACGGGAAGTGTTGATGTTATCGCATCTAAAGCGCCCATGCACTGTATTTCAAAACTTTGCGTGATTAGCGACATAATGGGAAAAACAGCGGAATTACCAGACTTTGATAAAGGTCAAATCGTTATGGCTCGGCAACTGGAAAAGTCGATATCGGAAACAGCGCGTTTAGTGAGCTCTTCACGTGCAGTAGTTGGGAGCGCGTATCGAAATTGGTGTATGGATGGTGAAATGACAAGTCGCAGGCTAGCGGTGTGTCGTCCGCGGCTAATTGATTCCTGAGGAGAGCGGAGATTGTTTCGCATTATTCCTCGTGACCGAAGAGCTGCAACAGCCGAAATCACCAGCAGCTACAACAGTGGCGACCCATACAGTGTTTTGCAACACACAGTGTCACGTGCACTGTGGGCCTACGCAGCCTGAGGCCGAAGAATGTTCTTGCGCTGACGGTACATCATCGCCAGCAGTGCCTGTTACGAGCACATGAACATAGGAATTGGATCGTAGAAGAATAGGTGAAAGTTGCATTGCCCAACGAATCACGTTTTGTGGTCAATCACGTCGACGGGCGCGTGCAAATATGGCGATTTGAAACGAAACCCTGACTCGCGGATTCACAGTTCATCGGAAACAAGCCGGTGGTGGATGTATTATCACGTGGGCGATATTTTTATGGGCGCATTAGGACCCATAATCCCCATAGAACACTTTCTGACGTCTGAGAGCTATCTGAACATCGTTGCACACTAGGTGCAGCCATTTATGACAGCAGTGTTTCCGACGAGTGATTGCATTTCCCAACAGGTTAATGCACCATGTCATACGGATCGAATCGTCAGAGAGTGGTAAGAGAAGTATTCTGGTGAGTTTCAAATCACGCCCTGGCTTCCCAATTCATCTGACATGAATCCAATAGAACATTTGTGGATCCACCTGGAAATCCTAATTCGTGCTGCCACGCTACCACCTCGTAATGTGCGAGAATTACTGGACCAGTTGGTGAGCGTTTGGTACGAGATACCTCAGACTACCTATAACCACCTTGTCGTGTTAGTGCCAAGCCGAGTGTTGGTGGTTTTGTGGGCAAAAGGTGGTCCGACGTCTTATTAAACAAGTGGTCATAATGTAATGGCTCTTCGGTGTATATATATCCATATATATCAGAAATTTGTCATACTGTAACTCTCGAAATTTTGAACCGATTTCGATGAATTTTTCATATGCTTAGTACATATTAATGTCTCGACCGATTTCGTTGGCTAGCTTCATCATACATCTTGTTTCAAAATGACGGCTATTTGAATTTTTGATTTTTTTTTTATGTTTTCTAACATTGCATACTTATAGAAAATGTTACGTTTCACAAAATGCAACCTCTTATGTGTCAATTTAAACAGAATGTTAGAAACATTAAAATATATTTAAATATATTTGCGTCTAAATTAACAACATAGGTCATTTTTAAGTGAAACTTAGGACACCTAAAAATTTCGAAAAGTAGCCACAAAATTCAAATGGCCGCCATTTTGAAACAAGATGGCGCATAAAGTTGGCCAATGAACTCGGTCGACACATTAGTATGTACTATGCATATGAAAAATTTTATCCAAATCGATTAAAAAATTTGGGAGTTACAGCATGACAAAATTCAGATATAAATATAAATATATATATATATATATATATATAAGTCAGCATTTCAACAGAGGGTGGTTTTGGTATCTAGGGGTGATGATCGGCGAAAATATAGCAAAATTTCCCGAAGTGTTTTCTTTCGGACGGCTGCAATAGGTAGCTTTTAGGTAGCTTTCATTACAAAAAGCTACCTATAGTAGCCGTTTGGAGGAAAACGATTCCGAAAAATTTTGGTGTATTTTCACCGATCGTGACCCCTAGACTCCGAAATTACCCTGTGTTCAAATGTGATATATATATATATATATATATATATATATATATATATGATCTTTGTCACACTGTAACTTTCGTATTTATGAACCAATTTGGATGTAACTTGGTTTGTATATAGCACATACCAATGTCTCGACCGAGTTCGTTGTCCAGCTGCATCCGCCACCTTGTTTCAAAATAATTTAAAAAAAATTAAATTTAAAATGAGGTACAAAATAATTAGAAATTGAAAAAGGTTTTTTCTTATGTTTTTGACCTTGATACAAAAATTCCAGAGCATTTTTTTTATCATCTATATCTTAAACTAGTTGGATGTGCCAATCCCAAAACTTCCTTCTATATTATACATCTTAATATTTCAAAAACTAGTTACACATGTTAATACTTCAATATTATTAGTTCATTACTATACCAACTTTGATTTTCCTCTTAAATTTCTGCTTCAGTCAATTAAATGAACTAAAAACGAGTTAATCTATATCATGATATTTGTTAAAATTAATAGTTTTTCCTTATTCTGTTGTTATCAGATGTTTGTGAATAGCCGGCTTAGCAGGAAGTGAGTTCCCGTATTTGCACGAGCCGCCGATGGACAATAGAACTACGAAAAATCAAGAAAAGTATACAAAATTCTCCATCACAGAGCCCCATTACCGCGCGATATTTCCAAATTCAAGGAAGACCTGTTGGCCAAAGCCAAAAACATGCACAAAAAATTTGGTTAAATTGTATGCATATTTTATACAATTTTCGATTGTACAATAAAGAAAATGGTACAGACATCGTAATTATAGCGCACCCTTCCAGCGGAAATTTTCCAAATTCAGGGAGGACCTTCATGCCATGAACAAAAAGAAACACAAAAAATTTGGCTCAATTCTCTGCATAACTTCATACACTTTTCGATGGTATAATATTCAAAATGGCACAAAAATCGCTATTACAGCGCCCCCTACCCGCAATTTTTTTCCAAATTAAGGAACGACCTGCTTGCCATAGCCAAGAACTTAAAATAAAAATTTGGTCCAATTCTATGCATAACTTCATACACTTTTGGATGGTACAATATTTAAAATCTCTGTTACAGCGCCCCCTACCAGCGAATGTTTTCCAAATTCAGGGAGGATCTGCCTGAAAAGGCCAAAAACTTCAAATAAAAATTTGGTTCAATTCTATGCATAATTTCATACACTTTTGGATAGTACAATATTCAAAATCGCACAAAAATCGCTGTGACAGCGCCTCCTACCGTAGAATTTTTTTCCAGATTCAGGGAAGACCTACCTGCCATAGCCAAAAACTTAAAATAAAAATTTGGTTAAATTCTATGCATAACTTCATACATTTTTCGATGGTACAATATTCAATATCGCACAAAAATCGCTGTTAAAGCGCCCTCTACCGGCGAATGTTTTCCAAATTCAGGGAGGACCTACCTGCCATATCCAAAAACTTAAAATAAAAAATTGGTTCAATTCTATGCATAACTTCATATACTTTTGGATGGTACAATATTCAAACTCGCACAAACATCGATGTTACAGCGCCCCCTAACGGCGAATTTTTTTCCAAATTCAGGGCGGACCTACCTGCCATATCCAAAAACTTAAAATAAAAATTTGGTTCAATTCTATGCATAACTTCATATACGTTTGGATGGTACAATATTCAAAATCGCACAAAAAACGCATTTACAGCGCCCCCTACCGGTGAATTTTTGCCAAATTCAGGGAGGGTCTGCTTGCCATAGCCAAAAACTTAACATAAAAATTTGGTTCAATTCTATGCATAACTTTTTCCATGCACTTTTTGATGGTACAATGGCGACAGACACACGGACAGACGGACACACGGACAGACGGACACACGGACAGACGGACACACGGACACACAGACACACGGACAGACAGACATTTTCTATAAACATGTTTTTTGGTATCTCTGACCCCTAAAACATGTAAATCCGTCGAAAACCGGAAGTCGGAAAAAATTTCGATAGTAATACTTTCTTCTATTGAAGATAGATGAAAGTAAAAATGGTTGAGCTATAGCACTTTGAATTTCTAGTGTTGCTGACGTTTTGAAACGATCTGAAATTTGTCACGCGATAACAGGCATATTTATAAACCGATTTAGATGTAACTTTGTGTGTACATAGTACATACAAATGTCTCGACTGAGTTCTTTGACCAGCTTAATCCGCCATCTTCTTTCAAAATGGCGTCCATTTAAAAATTTAAAAAAACATTTTAAATTATAAATGAGGTACAAAAAATTAGAAATTGAAAAAGATTTTGTTCTTATGTGTTTGGCATTGATACAAAGATTTCGGAGCATTTTTATTTTGCCTATATCTTGGCAATATCTTCTCTATAAAATAGTCGATTTATAGCACTTTGAATATCCAGCATGGCTGACATTTTGGAACGATTTGATTTTTGTCACGCGATAACACGCGTATTTATTAACCGATTTGGATGTGAGAAGGCATGTGCATAGTATATGGCAATGTCTAGACCAAGTTAGCTGGCCAGCTCCATTCGCCATCTCGTTGAAAAATTGCGGTCATTACTTTTTTTTTATTTAAATTTAAATTGAAGTACAAAAAAATTAGAAGTTAAGAAATATTTTTTTCTTAAATGTTTGACCTTGATACAAGTATTCCGGAAAATTTTTTGCTTTGTCTTTATCTTTAACTAGTTGGATGTGCCAATCCCAAAACTTTCTTCTATCTTATACATGTTAATACTTCAATATTATTAGTTCAATACTATACCAACTTTGATTTTCATCTTAAATTTCTGCTCAAGTCAATTAAACGGACTAAAAACGAGTTAATCTATATCATGATATTTGTTAAAATTATTAATTTTTCCTTATTCTGTCGTTATCAGCTGTTTGCGAATAGCCGGCATAGCAGGAAGCGAGTTCCCGCCGCTGCATGAGCCGCCGATGCACAATAGAACTACGAAAAATCAAGAAAAGTATACAAAAATCGCTAGCACGGAGCCCCTTTACTGCGCAATATTTCCAAATTCAAGGAGAACCTGTTGGCCAAAGCCAAAAACAAGCACAAACATTTTGGTTCAATTGTATGCATACTTTTATACGCTGTTCGATGATACAATAATGAAAATGGCACAGAGATCGGAATTATAGCGCCCCCTTCTTTCGGAATTTTTTCAAGTTCAGGGAAGACTTGTTTGCCATAGCCAGAAACATGCACAAAAAATTTGGTTCAATTATATGGATAACTTCATACACTTTTCGATGGTACAATAATGAAAATGGTACAGACATCACAATTATAGTGCCCCCTTCCGGCAGAATTTTTCCAAATTCAGGGAGGACCTTCGTGACATGACCAAAAATAAACACATGAAATTTGGTTCAATTCTATGTATAACTTTATACACTTTTCGGCGGTACAATATTCAAAATGGCACAAAAATTGTACAAAAATCGCTATTACAGCGCCCTCTACGAGCGATTTTTTTACAAATTAAGGGAGGACATCCTTGCCATAGCCTTGAACTTAAAAATTTTTTTTGGTTCAATTCTATGCATAACTTCATACACTTTTCGATTGTGCAATATTCAAAATCGCACAAAAATCGCTATTACAGCGTCCCCTACCGGCGAATATTTTCCATATTCAGGGAGGACCTGCTTGCCATAGCCAAAAATTAAAATAAAAATTTGGTTTAATTCTATGCATAACTTCATACACTTTTGGACGGTACAATATTCAAAATCGCACAAAAATCGCTATTACAGCGCCCCCTACCGGCGAATTTTTTTCCAAATTCAGGGAGGACCTGCTTGCCATAGACAAAAACTTAAAATAAAAATTTGGTTCAATTCTATGTATAACTTCATACACTTTTCGATGGTACAATATTCAAAATCGCACAAAAAACGCATTTACAGCGCCCCCTACCGGCGAATTTTTTCCAAATTCAGGGAGGACCTGCTTGTCATATCCAAAAACTTAAACTAAAAATCTGGTTTAATTCTATACATAACTCCATACACTTTTGGATGGTACAATACTCAAAATCGCACAAAAATTTTTATATCAGCGCCCCCTACCGGCGAATTTTTTTCCAAATTCCGGGAGGACCTGCTTGCCATAGCCAAAAACTTATAATAAAATTTTGGTTTAATTCTATACATAACTTCATACACTTTTTGATGGTACAATGGCGACAGACAGACGGACAGTCGGTTAGACGGACGGACGGACAGACGGACAGACGGACACACGGACAGACGGACACACGGACAGACGGACACACAGACAGACAGACATTTTCTATAAACATGTTTTTTGGAATCCCTGACCCCTAAAACATGCAAATCCGTCGAAAACCGGAAGTCGAAAAAAATTTCAATTACAATACTTTCTTCTATTGAAGATAGAAGAAAGTAAAAATGGTTAAAATATAGCACTTTCAATTTCTGATATCGGTGACATTTTAAAAAATCAGATTTTTTGCTTGCCACAGCACTCGTATATATCAACCGATTCCAATGTGAGTGACATGTGAACAGGAATTACTAAGGGCTCGACTAAGTTCATTGTTTAGCTTCACCCATCATGTTGTTTTAAAATGGCGGGCACTTCAAGATATCGCCGAATTTGCCGACCAAATATAAGTAAGTCACTTTAAATAAAACCAGTTTCGATAGAGCTGACTAATTTCGCGAAATTCTCATTCAAACTCTCATTCACATTCAGAATTGACAAAAAATAGTATTGAATCTTCTATCCGGGTTCCAATAATTTGATCTTCGTGTATTTGAATAGTATAAGCTGGCTGTTTAAAAATAAGGAATATGAAAGCTACCTACCGGCACTGACCGGAAGGATTTTTTAAATTTTATAATGAAAGCTACCTAAAAGTGTCCACAATTTTTGCAACCACTGTAACTCTTAACATGTTCTGCTATATGTAGGATGACATTTCATCTTCAGAATTTATATTTCAGGGATGAGCATGAACACGATATATCATCTATTCGTTTTTATCATAACCATTATTATCATTATAAGTCAACTGAGGATAATATGGCCATTGCTGTACCTGCTTGAGAATGTCGATGTTAATTTCTTCGTTTACATAAAACAGTCTTCACTGTCTCGAAAATGAAACTAGACAAGAAAGTCAAGCATATAATATGAAACATTTCCCAACACATTTAGAATAAGGTAACAAAACTTGACCTTTTACTAAGTTGAAATATGATGTCTAATTGAACCATTTTGAAACGCGTGACACATTTGAAATCCCGATTTCATCAATTCCCTTCGACAGTCGTAAAATTATCAAATTATCCGAATAATTTGAGCAAACCTGTATATGATATATCCATATATTGATTAATTTCTATAAACTACATGCTTGGAAAAATTTAGTTCAGTTAGGAAGTATATACAACAGTTGAAAATTGCTCTTTAGCAACTTCCGCTATTAAGGAGATGGCCCGCTAATGGTATGTGGATTATTTTGTGCAGCCTTGTATACGAGGAATAGAATTTATATACAACGATTAACACGCAAAAAATAAATTCAATTTAAAAGCGCATACTGAAATTGAATACTTACTTCCAGCAATTTATTCTCAAAGTTATCCCGTAAAATATTACGTCTAGTGCTACCATATGGAAACGCATAACACATTTGAAAACCCAATTTCAGCTGTTCCCATCTACAATCGAATTTTTTTTTTCAGCAGCCCTGTATATGATAATATAGATTTGTATCTATTAATTACATGCATGCGAAAATTTAGTTCACTTATCAAATCCATATACTTCGGTTTGAAATTCCCCTTCGGCAGTTTCCTCTAATGAAGAGAATGGTACGTGAATACTTTTGAGAAAAAATAAATTCAATTTAAAAGCACATACCAAAATTCAAAACGTACTTCCAGCAGTTATTGCTCAAAGTTGTTCCGAAAACGATTTATTTTGTGTTCTTGTAAATGAACGATAAATTTGATTAATGTCCTATTCTATAGTAATCATCTTGTTTTGAAATAAATTTATTTATATCAATTTCAATACATTTGAAATAGCGTCATGTCATTAGAATATACTGCAAGCGATTTTTCCCCTTTGATCATAACGTAACGGAATTATTTTGAGTGGCCTGTAAATGAACTATTAATGCTTCATACTTCATATTCAATACCGAACATCATGACACGGTAAACATCAGTAACATATATTATTGCATTAAAATTCGAGTATATTTACGCGAGATAGAGCGTGGACGAACAGAAAGACAGATGGGCAGGTGGACATACAAACCGAATTCATAAACACTTTTAAACTATATAAAACACACACACTACAATATATAATCAGTGGTTAGAGCGACAGCCTGGAATGCTGTGGTCCCGGGCTCGAATCCTGGCTCTGGCTAAGTTTTCACCCCTGTTGGAATTATTGTATGTATGTCTGTTTAATATTTATATATACTTTTCAGTTATGTTATAAAGTGATAAAACAGTTAAACGTGCGTTCTATGCGAGTCTTTGGGTATTATCTGTACTGTGGAAGAAGTTACCTGTATCTCCTTGGGTTCAAGAGCTATCGTTGGTATTTTTATCTGGTCGGTCAGCCTTATTTTCAAGTATTGAAATGGAAATGTACTTTATTTTTTGAAATTGATAGGTTTTTTTAGCGCTCTGCAATCATGTGCCAAAATTTATTTTTAGAACTATTTATGGTTCGTGGATGAATCACATGTGTTGGCAGAAATCTACGTGCAGGGAAGAATAGCCATTAAGAACGAAACAAAGCCAAATAAATTTATCATTCGTCTATTTTGAATGCCATTTTGAACTATTATACTTTTATGTCCATTTGGGAATTCGAGGCGTGATGTCAAATTTTCTGGCCGTTTGAATTTTTGTCACCATCTTGGAATTTTTATTTTATTTGCAGAATTCTACGTGCAGAGAAGAATAGCCATTAAGAACGAAACAAAGCCAAATAAACTTATCATGCGTCTATTTTGAATGCCATTTTGAACTATTATACTTTTATGTCCATTTGAGAATTCGAGGCGTGATGTCAAATTTTCTGGCCGTTTGAATTTTTGTCACCATCTTGGAATTTTTATTTTATTTGCAGAATTCTACGAGCAGGGAAGAATAGCCATTAAGAACGAAACAAAGCCAAATAAACTTATCATGCGTCTATTTTGAATGCCATTTTCAACTATTATACTTTTATGTCCATTTGGGAATTCGAGGCGTGATGTCAAATTTTCTGGCCGTTTGAATTTTTGTCACCATCTTGGAATTTTTATTTTATTTGCAGAATTCTACGTGCAGGGAAGAATAGACATTAAGAACGAAACAAAGCCAAATAAACGTATCATGCGTCTATTTTGAATGCCATTTTGAACTATTATACTTTTATGTCCATTTGGGAATTCGAGGCGTGATGTCAAATTTCCTGGCCGTTTGAATTTTTGTCACCATCTTGGAATTTTTATTTTATTTGCAGAATTCTACGAGCAGGGAAGAATAGCCATTAAGAACGAAACAAAGCCAAATAAACGTATCATGCGTCTATTTTGAATGCCATTTTGAACTATTATACTTTTATGTCCATTTGGGAATTCGAGGCGTGATGTCAAATTTTCTGGCCGTTTGAATTTTTGTCACCATCTTGGAATTTTTATTTTATTTGCAGAATTCTACGAGCAGGGAAGAATAGCCATTAAGAACGAAACAAAGCCAAATAAACTTATCATGCGTCTATTTTGAATGACATTTTGAACTATTATACTTTTATGTCCATTTGAAAATTCGAGGCGTGATGTCAAATTTTCTGGCCGTTTGAATTTTTGTCATCATCTTGGAATTTTTATTTTATTTTTTAAATTATGTTATTTACAAATAAAACTTAGTAGAAATGGATTTTTTAATACCAAAATTGGGGAGTAGCGGAAAGTTCTTCACTACCCATAATATCTTCAAACGAGTTGGAAATTGACGTCAAACGTGACAAATGAGGTGCGTTTGTACTACTTCAGTTCAATCCTATGCATAACTTCATAAACTTTTCAATGATACAACAATTAAAACTGCACAAAAATCGCTATTACAGCACCGCCTTCCGGCAAAATCTTTTCAAATTCAGGGAACACCTGCTTGCTATAGCCAAAAATATGCTAAAAAAATTGGGTTCAATTAGTTCTACGCAAAACTTAATACACTTTTCGATGGTACAGTTTATATCTGTTTGGATTAGGTATGTAGACCACATTTACATAATTTGGGACCATGATTTGCAGTCTTTAGATAATTTTCTGTTAAATCTTAATGAGTTGGATTCCAGGATGAAGATTACTTTAGAGACTGAGAAAGAAATTACTTTACCCTTTCTTGTTGTTAAATCGATAAAGAACAGTTATTAAAATGAATTACAGCGTACCGTTTATATAAAACAATGAAGATCTAACAATACTATCTCTTTTTATTGTAACTCACCATTTTGATATAAAATTACTGCCTACATGTTTTACATTAAACGTGTCTTCGAAGTTTCTACCGATAAATACCTAGAAAATGAGATTAGTTATATTAAACAGATAACTATTGAGATTGGTTTCCCACCTAAATACATCAGTAGACTTTTCGATCAAGCAAAACAAACAAGACATAAAAATGATTTAAATTTTAACAAGTTTATTTTTTGCACGTTTGAAAATATCCCACAACTTTATGAAAGATTGAGATATGCATTACTAAAATATAATATTAATTTAACAGCTAAACCTCCGGCAAAACTGAAAGATTTTATTCACATGAAAATTGATCCATTTCTACATGGTGAAAAAACAGGTGTTTACGCAATCCCATTCAGCACAGAACATCAAAAAAGTTTATTCTATATAGGCATGACATCTTTAAAATTTAAAGAAAGGCTAAAAGAGCATTTGCCTGATATCAAATTTAACAAATCAAGTACAGCTTTATCCAGATTGCATCAGAAAACAAATATTAATTTAGACTTCCGAAAAGCTAACATTTTCATTCCTACATCTGTTCAGTAATCCGTGAATCCATTTAGATTTTGCTTAGAAATTATACTGTCTGTAACGATGTCCTTTCGTATAATATTCCCGCTAATTGGTTTAACATTCTAGGTGTTCCGAGATGCTGAAAATATGACTTAATTTTTTCATCTCCCGCCCCTCTTCCTTCCGGAGCAGTGGACTGAACCTCGCTTTCACATGCGTACCTTTTCATCTTGTTTTACGTGTGTTTTTCTTATATTCCAGTCAGTATCTTTCTTCTCTTGAAAATGAACGCGTGTGCATTCGAAAGATCTCGGGATATAATAACATCTTTTTAAATTTTAGCACCTTTTATGTAATTTTATACTTGTTTTTAACTTTTTATATTTATAATAAGGTGGGCATTCCTTCATGGCACTAGTTAATATAGTATTTTGATTTTATTGAAAGTAAAAAAAATACAACATCAGATAACAATTCAATCTATAAATGAATTGATTTCATCAATTTTATAATTTATTTTTTACTGACATGAATATGCCTAAGTGGAACTTTTCGAAAATAAATGGAGATTAGTTTCAAGAAATATTTACTCTACTGCTATTGAGATTTTATAATCAATGGTTTGCCCATATCAATATTCACATTAATTTCATTGAGTGATTTACTTGATTTTATCAATTTCTTAATTTCTATATGCGCTGAAATGAATATTTCTAAGTAATGCTTAAAAATAGTGATACTAGTTTAAGAGTTTGCACCACTGTTATTTCTATTTAAAAATCAGCAGTTCGCATGCATCAATTTCGCATAATCCGGAATTCACATCAAACAGATTATTTAACAAATAAAAAATATTCGAAATAAATAAATAAAGTATTACAATTCTTAAGTAAAAATCTCAATCGTGTATTACTTAAGTTTAAAATAAAATGTTATCATACGAAGTTACTTTTTTAAACAGCCCTTCAAAATTAATCTCTTCATTCATATTCAAATTTTAGATTAAACGTATCATTCTAATGGTCTCCAGGGAGACATGTTACAAATTAACATTGTTTCAGGGTTTACTCTTTCTTTCTTTCTTTTTTAGTTAATTGCAACACTATTTCACATATTCTAATAAATAAAACAGAATGTTCTGAATGTGCAATTGCTACATTAACTTCAGATTAACAGGATTAGTAATATTTGGATATTAAAAAACACTATTTTCAAAGCTTTTTCATAATTCTTTTCATTTTTTTCTTTAAAAACATGTAAAATATTTTAAATAACTGTTAAATAGATAGGTTATAGGTAAATAAATGTAATTATTTTTAAATTTTAAATTATGTGAATCCATAAATTCAAATGTTTATAAATTTTAATTCAATATATGTTTTAAAAAATAGACATATTGCAGAAATGCATGTACTATTATTTTTATCTCGAAACAAATAGCAGATATTTTTAAATACAAATATATTCTGCAGTTCTCACATACAGGCATTTATTAAGACATTTAAAGTATATTTTCCTACAATATTATGTAATCTTTAATTTTAGTGGTATTTGAATTAGTGTATATTATATACAGGATTGTAACGTGCACTGTTGATACAAGGAAAATGATCGAGATTACATGGTACAAAAAAAAATTCGTGAAAAATTGTAAATGTACTGGCAGCAAAATTGACGTCAGTTCTCTGTTTTGTTATCTGCCTGTTTTGAGGTCGAAAAATTTCCTCTGTACAACGTGGGATATTCCTTTTATTAGAAATAAATATGAGCAATATTGCAATAAAAAATCTAAATAATAATTATGAATACACTGAGAAGAAAATATAGTTCTGGCATATCGAATCTAAATTGTGGCTCTAGAAAAAATAGTTTCATGTCATCCAATAGTTTCATGTACCATTAAATTATTAGTAATATTCACTATGGGATGAATGTTTAAAGTGAGTGGTACTTATAAGTACCGTCAGTAGATAAAGAGTTAATACGGCAAATGGGCGGGGAAAGATTCCGTCATGGAAGGTATAATTTTATGATATTTTTTCCATAGCGACTATGAATTTTTTCTTTACGTTTAAAGCAGGATTCCGTTATGTACGGCATCCGTTTTCTTGGTAGTTACTGTATTTTTAGGACCTCATTTAGACCACCGAGGTCCAACTGGAACTTGCAACACTAAACGTGACAAATATAATTGAAAGTCTGACGCTCCGATTTAGTTATTTCCCTCACATCGCACTCCACCATTTTCTTGCTTACAATGAAATTTAAACTTTCACATAATCGAACCGGTGTTATTGACATGTCTGCCTGGTAACATATGGGTAATATTGTTTAATTTTTACAATCTTGCTTTCTACAGAATTCAAACCTCGGTACTCGTCATTAAAAGATAAATGCTCTGCAACACGTATCGACAGGTCACATCCAAGCTCTTGGTTGTAATGTAACACATCAATTACGAAAATTTAACTGTTTTTATTTCCACTTTCTCTCAATTGAAAAGGAACATTTCCGTTATTGTGTTTTATAAGAAACATTTCTGTTTTTTAACTTCAACGAGTAGTGATAGAAAAGTGTTTTTTCTTTATTCCGGGAAAATTTATGATTTGCACTCGAAATGAATTTTTTCACTTAAAAGCTTGAAATTTCACTTAAAATAACTCGTATATATACGGATGTTTTTTAGAGTTTATTAATTATGCGTTATACCCCTGTCATAAAAATGAAAGATTAAAAATTGAGACTTTGTGAGAAAAATAGTAGAGACTTCTGTATTATTTAACGCGAGATTATTTTTTTCTTTGGGCATTTATTTTTCTTTTTCTAAATGTTACTTTTTTCTTCTTTATTTTCACACTAGTTATCATCTATTCTAGTGTTTTGTATTTTTACGGTATACATGTCATGAAGGTTTCTTAGCAAAGAAGGAGTGTTTTTTTAAAAATAGATTGCTGTAGTTATTACAGTTAAGCATATTGGCTAGAACAATAAAGAATTAATTTAAACTTACAAAAGGTTAGACAATACAAAAATCTTTGAAGATTACTTCCGGAAAGAAGAATATTTCAACATACGAATTAACCTGCTTCCTTTAAAAATAATATATTAACTTAAACCGGACGCTTTAATAGAATATAGTTCTGCTTCAGTTCTACTAGCATTATTTAGCTCGTTTCCATACAAAGATTCGTTCAGAATTAACAACAGTTTCAAGATGTTCCGATCTCGTAAATCGTAAATAATTGACAAAATCACGCATTTCTGTATGTTCTGTATTGTTGTAATAACAAATATGTTTTCATAAATAAAAAACCTTTCTGTGCGTAATTAAAACATCATGAGAGGCAATTTTACCAATGTACTAAATTTTCAAATACTTTTTTCAGATTATTTTTATGGTATTTTGCAAAATACGTGTAATATAATTTTATTAGTTTCACGTAAATATTTAAGTCAATCAGATATTTCTAATTTTTCTTAATGTAAGTAATCACATGTCCTTTACAAAGATATATATAATATTTAAGAGATTTGTATATAAGTAATTCCGAGTTAGTGTTATATTTGTATTCAATTGCGTAAATCATTATTTAATTGAACACAGTTAAGTAATTTATTATGAAAATTTTGCTCAAAACATTTCAAACGGCAAATTGTTTTTGAATATTTTTATAATTTGTTTTACACATACAAAGATTTCTATTAGAATTACAAATTCATTAATTCAAATTTATTCATCAGTTAAAAACTGTTCTAAATACTTTTCATCAGTCGGGGAAAAAATCTTCGGAATCTTCCTAATTTGGTTTTCATACTTAAATTTGAGTAATGTCCGTCTATATATTGCAAATAAAATTAGACCTTGAAGATAAGAAATGAAACAAAATCTAGTTTTATTATTACATAATTACAAATTGTGTTTTAGAAACATTTTCTACTGATATGCTTCTATCGTTTGATATGTTCAGAAGGAAATATTTCTTTTCTTTATTCCTTGTTAAGAAAGCAGTAGCCAGAATTATTTTGGCTTCCTTGTTTGATTACTTTAACAGTTTTATTAGCGCTAAATGAAAACAGTGATTAAAATAAAGTAAATACAAATAAGTAGACACAATTAACCGGTTGTCCTACTTTCACTGTTTTAAAAGATTTGTTTAAAGAATTTAAGATAGAAAAGTTTTCATTTATTGTGAAATACAGATTAAATAGTAACATATATTAACAATATACGCGATAAACGTAAAATATGTCGTCTTCAAACTAAATGTTCTATTTACGTAAAAAACGCAAAACAATGCCAGCTTGAAAAAAATAAATATACACTATTTGGTGAAACATATGTGGTCAATTTTTTAGATTTTTTTTTTTTTTTAAATATAAAGTTAAGTGCTGTAAAGTGTTGACGTTAGTAATGTTGAAACTATGCAATGACATAGCGAAACGTATACTTTGTATGATTTTGATTTTAATTTAAAAAAATTATGTATATATTTTTAATTTAATTACTTTTTAAATGTATTGAAGTCTGTTTAATGTTTCATATTTAATTTAAACATATTTAAGTTCAAGTAAGACTTACATACAGAAAAGTTATAATTAAAAAAATATTTCATATATTGAGCCAAAGAATAAATGCAAATCAACACGTTTACATATTAATTAAAATAATATATAAAAGACAGTTATTTATTTTATAATGGAATTTTTAATTGATATTGAGCCAAAGAATAAATGCAAATCAACACGTTTACATATTAATTAAAATACTATATAAAAGACATTTATTTTATAATGGAATTTTTAAAATTGTTTATTAATAAAATAGACAATATCATCTACTTTTATTCATCTTCAATACGTACATATATAGTTACCTGCTTTAAATTTCTCTCTTGGTCTGAATTTTAGAACTGTTTGAGTTTTAATTAACTAATGTTTGAAAAATTTTAAAAAAATGTAAAGTTCTTTAAAAGTAATATTATTATTTTAAATTGTGAACATTAAAATTAAAAGTTTCACATTGTATAATCAAGATTAGTTATTATGACCTCTATTTCAGGTATGGTCGTATTATTTAGTAAATTTTACATTAATATTTTATTCTTTAAAATCATTCATTTATTTTTAATGAAATTGCTTAAAATGGTTAATTAATAAAAATTTAAAAATCAACTAGAATCATTGAAGTATATTTTGAATATACACAGTCACACATGTAATTAATAAATTGGAACTGTTTCATTATTTTTTACTTTCATTAGAATCATATTTGTCCTAGTTTGAAGTTTTGAACGCGTATTCAACTGACAACAAATTAACCCATTACAACTGGAATTATTATCCTCTTTAAAATGCAAAATTTTGATTCCACTCCAGCTTTTTAAAAGAGCAATTAGTTGACTGATTTCATCGCGAAGTTTAAGTTATCAAATAAAGATAATGTCTTCCTTAAAAAATTCTGGTATTCAAACGAGAAAATGGTTGCATCTTTTCCGGAAACATATGTTACCACTATGTTTTAATGTGTTGAAGGTGTTCCAAAGCAATATTATAATTGCAGGACTGCCACAGGTGACTTTTTTATATTCTATTCGCACCACTATTTAAATATATATATATATATTGTAGTACATTTCTCTCGCACATGTTGGCAACGTTTATGTGAAGGATTTTTCCTTCTTAAAACTGGTGTGAAATAGACATAAAAAAATAGTCGCCAATGGCAGTCCTGTAATTGCAGAAAGTTGACATTATAAATAGTTTTTTGAATATTTAATCGCAATTATTTTTGTCAACAATCGCAATATTTTAAACATAAATGTGGGATTAGAATAATAATTATTTTTTTTTACTTGTAAAGAATATTTCAACTTTTTATTATGAACTGTACTTTATAAAAATATTCAATTGAATATCTACATGGCAACTTAAATATTTTTTAACACATAGTGTAAACAGTACAGTTATTACTAAACAATATAAACGAATGTAAGATAGAAATAATAGTTATTGACACTCTGTTTGTAATTATTGGTACCTCGATTTGACAGTTATTGCCACCCTCCAAAAAATCATCTGCATGCATGCGAAGACAAAAGAAATCAATACACTATTTTCATGTACATTTAATAATCATTTTAATTATAATAATATTGTTTATAATAAGTGAAATACATATGAAATTGACTTATTTTGTACAAATTTTAATAACAAATGACTGGAAGCATAGAAAAGCTACAAAAAGCTGGAGAGATTTAAAGTATTATTCGATGTGTCATTTAAGTTCTGTAACTTCGTACATGTCTCTGGCATCTTTCATCAGTGGTGGATCAATTTTCCTTATGACAGTTTTTAATGGATACCGTAATAAATCCTTTTTTTTCAGGGAATTGCCATGGGGATCTTTCTTTTGTCATTGTACTTACTTGTAGTTTTCGTTTTTATATCTGCTCTAATATCCCTGGATATACTTTCCCTTCATACTTGACAAGAACATGACAATTAACTGTAAATTCATTTCAACTGTTATTGTCACTGCCATCATAATGTTGGTTGATTTGTAGGTCTAATTCAGGTGCCTCTTTTAACACCAGTTTGGCACTTTTGTTCAGTTTCTTAGTTTTTAAATTTCCTCTTTCTGTTTTCTTTTCTTGCCTTTTTTGTTTTCGCACTTCTTTAGCAACTTGCTCCACTTTCTTCTGTTCCTGTTTAATAGGGTGGGGTCGAAAAATAGAAATTTTTGATTTTCGTAACGCTTTAGTGCGGAAAAGTTGCCTATTTTAATAAGAGAAAAACGGCATATTTTTTTAAAAAAAATCGGTTAACATCTTTCATTTGCGCATCGTACTTAAAGTAGGTGAAAAATTGCAAAAATCGCGCCTTTTCTCTAATTTTTTTTAAGTTAATTAAAACTTTAAAAATAAACACGCTTTAGCTTTTTATATTTGTTTCATAGTTTACATAACCTAAATAAATTAAATTCTAATCAATAATCTAATTTTTCTGTTCGCGCAACATCTTAGAAAAAAACACAAAATTAGCAGTTTTTCGAAATTTTCACCGTTCAATTCTTCGCTCGTTTTGCTAGAACAAAACGACCCAAAACTCACCACGTGGAGGTGGTTTCACGTAGAGTTCCACCTCCGCCCTACTCAACCAACCATCCAATTGTTGGATGTAGCATTTACATTATATTTGGAACTATTTACATAGGTTTTCTATAGAGTAGCATTCTTTGACTTACTGTGTTTTAACGTTTTCTTTTTTATATCTACTACACATTTAAAGTCTGATATTTTGGAGAAATGAGGCATAACCGATTTAGACTTCAGTGTTGTTCGCATATACACATCTCTAGCTTCATGTCCATACTCGAGGTCTCTGTCACAAGTTTGACACACATCTTAACAGTCTCGGTGTGACAGGGGAACATTTGTATTTCTCTGATGAGAGTAATGTCAGAAATGATGAAGGATTTAACATCACCTTCACTCAGGTCCCGCGGCACTGGGGAAAAATACACCGCACAAAAATTCCAATTAATAATGTCTATTTAATCGGAAGCTTGGAAGTTTCCATTCGGTGGCATTACATTTCTAACAGTCTTCTTCTTTGGGACGGTTTGTCTTGCATTTACGATCCTTCTGTAACCAATATCCCGAATACGTTTTCTTTAATCGACAATCATTTCCAACAGAACATTTCTGCGTGCGCAAAAACAGCATTTCGTTCTATTACTGTTTCGACAACTTGTAATAATTTGTCGGATAAATTGCGTTGATGTTTGGATTGCTTGAAATATATGTTTTGGTCCGTCAGTAAAATATTTGCTTATTTTATAGCAAATTACACAAGCATGTATGATTTTATAATGAAGCCAACTATTTCTTATAAGTTTTCGGGCAGTTAGTCATCTGGAATCGGACAAAGTACCATGGTTCCAATTCTCCAAATCTTTTGGACAATGTGCCAAGATGATTGCATTCAAAATGTTCCAAAAATACTGTTGTTATTCGCTCAAAAAAAGTCCTGTCTATATGAGGAATCGAACAATCTGCGGATTCACAATCGATCATAGGAGCTTTTCCACAACAAGTGAGCTTCTACCCGATTGACGCGCTAAAAGATCTAGAACCTACAGTTAGACCGTGAATATGTTGGAAAATTTGGCGATAAGAAAGCTCATTAAAATGCCCGATGCATATGCTCCACATTTTATTATTTTCTAGTCGGTGGAAAGCACCGTTATTTCATCCAGTGTTTGTTACAGTACCATCAAACCCTACTACTTCTAGTTTTTCTAGTGATATTGATAGTTCAGACAAGCAATAAATAATGCTTTGACTTATATCATTTGATGAACTCGAGGAAGGAGATACATGTCCAATATAAGTTGATCCAGATTCCTGTATAAGAGAATAGTGTTCTTATTTCGCGTTCCTGTGAAATTGCTTGGCATTAAATTTTTCGCCGAACAAAGTATCTTATTTTTGTCCGTCAAAAAAAGACCCAAATTTCCTCAGGGGGTGTGAATCGGCTTTTCAAATCCGTCCTTAAACGACTCTTGTCTCTTTTTATTTTACACTTATCAACCACATCAAAAGAATCTGTGCCGTTTATCCAGAACACTTGACGCTATGACAGCTTTTGGTCGATCAGAAACTCCGAAACGATCGCTGTTTAGCGCTGTTGCGTTAATTGTAATTATCATCTGCCATTTGGGCTTTTAGTCGATGTACTCGATTTGTATTTATCTTCCTTGTACTCCGAGTCTTCCAAAGAAGTGTGTTTGAGTTCATGAATTTCATAGTACACTGCCACTTTAGGAACTTTAAAACTATTTGAGGAACCACTCAATGCATGCTGAAGATCACGAGCTTTCCACCCAGCTTTCAAATTTATCTTTTTTGTAACTGTTTTGTAAATACATCCGATTTTCCTCCAAATTGTAATTCCTTTGAAGAATCTTGAACCTCAACTGAAAGACAAGAATTTTTTTACATAAGCAATTAATTAGAATTACACATTGACATACATGTGGGCTTTTTAATATAATATACACCCAAAAATTGGACGGTTGGTTGGGTAGGATGTGGGTGGAACTCAACGTGCAACCAGCATCACGTGATGAGTTCTGTGTAGTTTTGTTTTAGCAAAATTAACTAAGGTTTGCGCGGTGAAAATTACGAAAAATTGGTAAATTTATGTTTTTTCTAAGTTCTTACGCGAACAAAAAATATTGAATTATTGATCGGAATTTAATTTATTTAGGTTATGTAAACCATGAAACAAGCATAAAAAGCTAAAGCGTGTTTATTTTTAAAGTTTTAATTAACTTAAAAAAAATAGAAAAAAGTCGCGATTTTTGCAATTTTTCATCAACATTAAGTACGATGCGCGAGTGGAAGAGGTTAACCGATTCTAAAAATGTTTATGCCGTTTTTCTTCTTATTACAATAGGCAAGCAATTTTCCGCACTAAAGCGTCACGAAAATCAAAAATGTCTTTTTTTCGACCCACCCTACTGTTTAGCTTCTAATATCTTTTCCATTTCCTGCTAGTCATTACAAATGGTGCTCAAGGCACATTTTTTTTACCTTTCCGCTTTGGAGTATTAGGGCAAAAAAGGATATCACTTAACGGTGAAGTATACATAGTGATCGTTGATTCTGTTGATCTTTTCTTTACTTTGCATCCTTTGCTGCATATCCTATCAACAAGTTGCATGCTGTTCTTTGTCGGAGTTATAGCAAACTTAAATCCATCTGGTAAAGATGGTGCAGTTTCCCTTCTAGTACTTTTATTTGGACTAATACTTAGGACTGGCAAATTCAATGTAGATTCAGCTAATAAGTTAAATGGTGTTTCTTTGACTTTTTGAAATGCTTGAATTAATCACTTCAGTTTCATTTCAGCTTCTTTTTCAGTAATGCTACTTACTCTTGCCAAGATGTCTTCTCTTAGGATATTTTTAAACGTTTTGAAACTTAAAATAGCTGCGTCTGGAACAGTAACAGAAGGTTTTTTTTCCCAGGCATACTGCCGTATCAAAAGCATCGCAAGTCCATGGATATAGCGAACATTTTTAAAGCCGACTTTTATCACGTCTTCTTTAATTGAAGTAATTGCTTTTTGAAGAACTGGTAGAAATATTTCTTTCCATCTAAATTTTTGTTATACCATTCTAAAATATGTGCCTTACATGCTGTTTTTAAATCTTTGAATGCTGCAACGTCGCATGGCGGTAAAATTCTAGTTGAATTTGGATATAATGAAATAAGAATTACATGTATATCCTCTTTTGAGCACAAGTTACTTAAGTGATATGTAAAATGATTTTTATGGCCATCCAAAATTAAAAATGACTGGCATAAGAACATTTTTCTTAAAGAATGGTATCAATATCTTTTCAATATACTCATAGAAAGCCTCTGCTGCCATTTATCCACTTTCAGATAAACCAACCCTTCACAGAACTTGGCACATATTGATAATATTATTCATCATCATTTTTGTATGGGCAAAGTATCATTGGTGGACATTGAAGTCCAGAGGCTGAAAATGTAAACATAACTATAAATGAAGACTTTGGAGGTCCTTTATCCATCTCAATGAAATTTTTGGAACCTTTTAGTGATAACACTTTCGAAGATGTAGGGTTCATCTGTAAGCCTGTTTTATCTTCACTAAAATCTCTGGTTCGATCATACAATATATCAAAATGATCTTCTTCTTTCAAATATGCTTCAAATTGTTTGAACAAGACTTTCAAATCATTTTAACCAACATCAGCACTTGTCTCTGTAATACCTTTTGATTCTCGAAGTGACAAACAAGAATGCTGCTTTAGAAAGACATGATACCATCCATCACCAGGAAAACTATCTTTAAAGACAGTTTTCCGCTTATTTACATTAAGAAATTTTTGTACTAAATATTAAAGATCCACTTTTCTTCTGGGAAAACATCTGGCACACATGATAAGCAGGGATGAGAGCGTTCCGACCCAAATGACCGATTGCCACCACTAAATTTTAATAGTATTTTTCGCCGTACTGAATGACAGAATTTCTGAAATTTAATAAAGCAAAGAATACTATTAAAATTTTTTGGTGAAAATCAACCATTTGGGTCGGAGCGCTCTCATCCCTGGATAAGCCATTCTTCCATCAGTTTTCTTCTTTAACAGAAAGATCAGATTTTAGACCTTTAGATTTCTTTTTTAAATTTTCACTCAACCGAAACTGAATCTTAACTTATCTTAGAACGTTGAACAATTTGGCAGCAGTGTTCTTTGATAATTTTCTATTTTCGACAACTTCTATTGTATAGTCAGGAATTTTATCAGAATAACACCTTGATTTGGTCATTTTCTATTCAGAACAAAATTAATAATTTGCAGTTTCAGTTTTAAAGTTACTTTTGTTGAAGAAAGTACAATACATTTCCGATTTAGAAACTTATTTAAAAATATAAAAACCAATAAAATTACTTAACAGAAATAATTTAAACTCTAGGAAGTAACAATATTCACACTACTTTTGCTAACAAGATAGTTGTGTTTACATTTGGTTTTTTTTTCTTTGGTGGTTACTGTTGAAAACAAACAGTTCAAAAACAGTGGAAAACAAAATATCATTAAAAAAGACCTCAAAAACTACAATGTAGTAACATTTGTAGGTTATCATTTATTTCTATTAATTTACTTTGTTTATTTTTAAATTAAGTAGGCCTACTTATAGTTTATAATAAAAATCTATTAAGACGGGCAAAGTTTCCAGTCTGGATTGAATATATTTGTTCATTGTTAAATGTTTTATATAATAGTGAATGATTTTATTTATTTAATTATTTTTATTTTTAAAAGAAAAATATATTTAAATTAAAAAATGACAATAAGTTGGTATGTTAACTGATAGTTTGACATGCTAATCACTGAAACAAGATCCATTATTATTGGCATCCCCAAATTAATAACTTGGTACCGGGGCCAATAACTGTTAAAATTTTTTATTTCCATTTTAAATGACTGATAGACCATTTAAAAATGTATTAGTAAAAATAAAACACACAAAATAACTCATTTGAATTTTTTTTTGTGAAATGTATAGTTATTTGTATTGGTACCAATAACTGGATTTGTCAAAGTTATCATAGGCAGTAATTTACAACTGCGCCAAAACAAAAGCTTAATAAGATTTAAAATCAAATCAATTTTATTTCAGTTGTAGATATTATATCTTTATCAAAAACAATCAAAGTGAGAAGATTTTTTTTTTTAAATATACTATTTTTGAATAAAAACTTACAGTGTATACTTACCAAATAATGAAAAAAGGAGTCGCAATTTCTAAAATATGAGACACTTCTCTGAACATTATCTTTTTAAAACCTGATACACTTTTTTTTAACTGGGATATTATTCAAGTGATCTTGAAAAGGAATGAATTACTCACTAAAATTCTTTTCACCATCAAAACTATCTTAGTTACCTTAATATTTTCATTTCTATATAGAGGTGCCAATAACTGTATACAGTGCCAACAACTGTACTATTTAAGTTAAATCAACTGCTTTACAATTGAAAAATGCTGCTATTAAAACTTGACAATAAATATAAACGATATCACTAAACGAATTTGTATTGTAACAAATGAAGCATGCCAGTCAAAATGTGCACTCATTTTAAAATGGGTGGATGTTGTATCAGTCACAGTTTTTCACAAAAATTATATTTCAACGTAACTGTTAAGAAGAAAAAAAAAGAACAATTCACAGCATTCCAATCATATATGAGAGATTATTATTTTTTTTTTTTAAAGTTTTAATGGGACTGAAATTTTTATTATTAACGGTATTTCATTTAAAAAATTTATTTAAATACCTACCGGATAAGAAAATCATTTCTTTAATACTTATGTATTGTTTCATTTAAATCAATTGCTTTACATTTCAGAAACGTTATTATCAAAACTTTCAATAAATAGAATTGATGTGCTTTCAAAATGTAAAAGAACTTGTATTCCGATAAAAGAAGTATAGCAGCAAAACTGTGCCCCCGTATTAAATGGATGGTGTGCAAGTATGAGTTTCTCACGAAAATTATATTTCTACCCTGACTGTTAAGAAGAAAACTCAACTAAAATCCCAGCATTGCCAACATTCCCAGTTTTACAAACATATATGTAGGATTAACACAATTATCTTTTAACATTTTTAATAGAACGTTTTATTATTAACTTTAATTCATTTAATATACTTATTTAAATATGTACAGGATAACCAAATTATTTCATTACTAATTTTTTATCATTTCAATTAAATCAACTGCTTTACATTTCAGAAATGTTATTATTAAAACTTGACAACAATATAAACGATATGATTGAACGAATTTGCATTACAACAAATACTTCAAATTTGTTATATCAGTCAAAATGGGCACCGATGTTAAACGGATGTTGTACTAGTATCAGTTTGTCACGAAAATTATATTTCTATACTGACTGTTAAAAAGAAAAAAACCAGAATTTTGGCTTTCAGTAATAACTAATTCACTTATCACACCCCAAAAAAAACACCGTTTTCTTCCAGAAAAATGCTGTTAAATTTATAAACTTTTCTATTGGCTACAAAAAGAATATAAATACCCATAGAATCCCGATAAGTATTATTATATGCGTTAAAAAATGTTTAACTTTTTTGATGGTAGAAGATCCATATGGAACGCAATTAGTAACTCTCACCTATAAGCAAGAGCCTTACACGCTGTTTATATATTTTTCTTGGGGTTACCTCATGGCCTTAGTTTTTTAAAAACGAAAATGCTTATAACATAAGATAGTTGAACCAAATAAAGCCACGTAAAATTTTGAGACCTCAATAAACTATATTAAATTAAAATTAACATTTTAAATATTGTTGAATTCAATATTTAGGGGAGATGGGGTCACATGTGAAAAGTTTCTCATAAATGTAGCTTTTTCTCATAACTGGATTAATTTCTATAAACAAAAAGTACTGAATATAGTAAACAGAACTTTCTTTTATACATGGTATTTTTTTTTAAATCATCTGTATAGTTTTTCTTACATTTTTTAATAGTTTTATAAAAAAAAATAGTCACATGTGCCCCATCAGCGGGGTAGTTGTGAACACTCGTGGGGCACATGTGAATACAAGGAAAAAATATCCTTTGACGTGCTTTTTATTCTGTTATTCATTTGTGAACATAATCATTAGTTGTATTACCTGTTAAGTTCACCATAAAGAAAAAAATATATATATTTCTCTTGTTTCTGGGTGATATGATTAAGTAAAAGATTATAAAAGGAAAATAAGTAAATTGGGAGGGTTGGCTTAGATGGTTAATTAAGTATTGTTGCAATAAAATAAAAGAACAAAGAAGCAATTAAAAAAATTAAAATTTTTAAATTTTGCTTAGTTGGAAATTTTAAGGAAGGGGGAATTTACATAATATTTATCGGAAATCTGCGCAATACGAAAGATTCTCACTCCTGTATTTGTCTTATTTACTTGTAAATTATAGATAAAGAAGGGTTTTTTTAGTTATTTAAAAAAATAATCTCGACTATAATCTCCCCCCCCCCCCTAACGTCTTTTGCATTTGAAAGAGGGGAGGGGTGTTACATTAGGGATTTTACGGTAGATATCAGTTTAAAATTTTTACTTTCTTAAAATATTACTGATATCTATCTCAAATTCAAAGCATCATATACATAACTTTTTAGGATGGGAAGTAAGCCATCATTGCAAGTTTAGAACAAATGTAAACGAAAAATTTGCAAAGTTGTTTAACGTAATACTTTTTTCTATTAACAATGCATAAAAGATATTGTTGTAAACCGTTTAGTAAAATAATACGTAACACTTATTGCATTTTAGAAAAAATTAAATTTATTTAAAATACAATTGAACGTAAACGTGCTTGTTGCTCTTTATGTACTAGCTGAAAGATGTGTTTATGGAAGTTTCAATACAAAATAAACTTTTTGTGAGGAAAACATCTTCTATTTCAGGAAAATTATAGATAATGGAACTGACAGAAAGGAACAGAATCACAGAATGATTATTCGGGCACTTACGAACTGTTCACATCTGCCCCAGCTAGTCTGTTCACAACTGCCCCACATGGCTGCTAGAGTTAAATTGATGAATCAGTAACATTTCTCAGTTTTAGAAGAAAAAGAACTATATCAAAAATACTTATTAGTATTCATAGTATATGTTAAAATTCAAATTAACAAATTCATTCAAATTCATACAATTTCAAATTAATTGTTAAAGTTCAAATAAATTAATAAATAAATAAAGTTATTCGCTTAACAACTTGGAACAAAGATTTAACTTTTGAGATCTATAAACAGTGTTTTGGCTACAGAGGACAAACAGAATGTCAAAGAGCTTCAAAAAATTTTTACCATATGTCTACAGATGCTATCATCTTTAGTATTTTTTTTTCAAATAAAAAAACTGAAAAAATGAAAAATTGCGATGTTCACATGTGCCCCCATCTCCCCTATACATATTTTTAAAAATAATTAATCATAATTAATCCTGTAATTGTTTAATTGTGGTTAAGATCGTGAAAAAGAAAAAAAAACATTGTGAAATAGCTTTCCTAGGAACACAAGTTCCAAATAAGCCCATAATTTTCTATATTCATGCTTTAGCTTTAATTAGCAGATGTTTTCCAGGTATTACACTAAAATACAGCACAATAAAAGTTCTCTTTTTAATACAGTATTCTATGTCTGTTCTATTTATTGGGATGCCAGTTCGAAACAGCCAAAACTGCTGATTCCATTTATCCTTCACTCTATTAAAGCGCAACTACAACCGCTTTGAACGATTTCACAGTTTTTTAAAATATTAAAACTTCGGAAAGAATTTCATTAGGTTTTGTAATGATAATATGCTATTAAAATGAAGTTTCTCTTATAAATACAAAGCCACATACTGCCTCTACTTATTAGTAATTTTCTGTTGTTAACATATTTCACTTTCAAAGGCAAAAATAATTTAACTTACAGAACATTTTAATATACATTTTAAAACATCGTTAAATTGATTCGAACATCATGCAAATATTGTAAAATTCAATAAATAATATGCGATGATTTCATAGGAAAATTTGTTTACTGCTTTTACGGAACGTTGTGAAAGAGTGAGTGGTCCGAAAAGTCGACGAAGGCGATATCAGTTGTGGTTGAAACTATCCACACATGTCAGAAACACATAAACTGTCAGATGTATTATGCCATTTGTCGGCCCGAGAACATTCCCTGCAAGGTGATGCAGCATGGCCTATTTGGTTGAAGTACCTTGTTCGTGAAGTAGAACTCTTTTTATAACGCGAAGTTACAGATGAGTAAAGTGGCAACTCAAAATATTATTAATCAAATAATAACTAATACTAAAATCTTACCAAATTTAATAAAATTATACTCTTGAATTATAAGTTCAAAGTTTTTAAAACTATATAGATTGCATAATTCCTAAATAACTTTTTGATATATTTGATAAAATTTTCGTACTAATTTCTGGTTAATTTTAAAAGTTATTTGATTAATAAATTTTTTATTGCAACTTTACACACATTAACATTGTTTGTTTTATTAAAAAAAATCTTTTAGTTGCACTTTATGAACTTATTAATATTTTTTTTTCATGTTCAAAAACGAAAACTTTTTAGTTAAGGAAAATCCTACAATAATTTATGAACGCCCTGTATAAGCGCGTCAAATTGTTTTTAGGGTTTCGTTCATCTGACGAAACCCTATTCGTCTCACTCGTCTGTGTGTCTGTCACAGAGTCCGCTCTCAGAAACTATATATGATGGAGACTTGAAATTTTGGATACCTATAGCTGAACACCTTACATAAAACGACAAATCATAAAATTTTGAAAAAGTCTTATATCTATACGTCTGGGCTCTAACTTGTGTATTTTAAGCTTTCTTTTCTAATTGAGTCCCTAATTCAGTTGAAAACTTGAAATTGTGAATACTCATAGCTGAACACTTTCGATCACATGACAAATCACAAAAATCTCAAAAAGTCTTATATTTACCGCCTAGTTCTCTAACTTGTGTATTTTAAGCAATTTTTATAACCTCCCCCTTTGCACGCCGGGGGGCACTTTTCTAACTTTTGCCGACACCCCTTTGACCACTCTTTCATATTATGCACCATAGTCTTACATATTTTAGTTCCACTTTTTTCCACCAGGGAGCGTCTAACTATCTCGGGAGTTATGGGCCCGATCCCTTAGACTAATATATCTACGGATAGGTTGTAAAATGGAGTTTTGTTCGGATATAGGTTTGTTTAGAATAGAGTGCGCCCCCTGGTTGCGAAATGTGGAAATAACAGATTTTGCAAAAGGAAATAATTTGAAAGCAATATTAAACGAAACCCTCTGCGCGATTTGTGATCACACTTACCAACTTCTTTAGTTGGTCTCCCTCCGGGTTGTCCGAAACCGGTTCCTCGAGTGGTAAAGGAGACTTGTAACCTGGAAGTGCTCGTAGTGTCTAGACAGAGGAGCAGGAGAAGGACGAACCACAGCTTCCCGAGAAGCAACGGGTTTGGCGGCCAAGAGTAATGGACGTCGTACATGGGGTTGGAGACCCATTTCGGTGGGTACCAAACGCTCCACCCCCGGGAACCTTGGTTTTCAAGGGAAGTCCGATAGCGACGCTCCATAGCCTGATACCAGAGCCGGTCTCGACCAGGTGGTGACTCTGGACAAAGGGTAAGCAAATGTGGTAGGGCCTTGTCCACCAATTGACTAAGAGGGAGTCTGAGAGGAGATTGCGGGCCTTGAAGAACCAGGTCTTGGTGCTCGTTTCTGATGACGCTGGTCTCGCGGGAACGCCATGCAGGAACTCCCGGAGCCATCAAAAAGCGAGGCTCTAACAGCGCCTGGCATACTTTTTGTGTCAGGTGACTCATTCCGCCGAGATTATGGTAGCTAAGGTAGTTGTGAGCCGCCCCTAAAATAGACGGTGAAAGGTGAAGCCCGTTCGTACCAAAGGTCCACCGTGGAGGGAGGCCGACGCGTCCCGAAGCTATGTCGCCTTGTCTTGGGAGGGGTTCGTCCTGCAGTGGATTGAACACGATGCGGTACCTTCTCTAGGATCCGTCTTCGCAGGGAACCGGGCCGGAGGTTCGCCGACTAATGCGACAGCGCGTTGAATCTCGGCCGAACTTTTGGTCCAATCCAGCGTGTCTAGACGCTTTCGGAGTTTGCCGCGCACGAAGGTGGGGTCATAGCGGTTTCTAATCATAACTTTCGAACTCAAGCCCCGGGAGTTTTCGGGGCGGACCAGGTTTGGGATCGAGCGGGTTGCGTGCTGTTCGTCCGCCGACTTGCGTTTTAAGCCTATCGCCTCCTGGCCTTTCCTGGGGCCCCGGTACACAGTGAACGTCGTTGGCTGTGTCCGCGAATCGTGAGTCAGCTTCGTCGGCCTATTCGTATTCGTAGCCATCGACAGAAGCTGTGTTTCAGCGAACTAACTTGGAAGCGGTCGCTATTGTACGGGGTCAAGAGCATTCATGCTCAGGTACCCTCGGCGACCGTGAGGTAAGGTAGTGGGGGACCGCGCTTCCGCCGGTCTCTCCCGGTGCCCCCGTCCCCGACCGGGCCGGCGAGTGGGCCCGGTGGAATTTCGGACCTTCCGACTCCCTAGCGAGGCTGGGTCTATCTCGTGTAGGAGGAGCTTTCCGTGACCTCCTGGGGACGCTAACGGCACCTAGTTCGACTCCCGGACTTCCGACGCCGAGCTGCGAGGGGCTCTGTCCTGAGGTGCGAGAGCCGGCGAAAACCCTAAGCGGGGCGTTTCTTTGCTCCAGGAGGGAAATCTCCCCATCCCTTCGATAGTCGCTAGGAGCAGCCTTCCCTTCATCGGCTGTTTTTCAAAAATGGCTTTGCCGGATAATGGTAGTTGGTCTTGAGAAACCTCCGTACAGTAATCCACCGTAGCTATCTTCGGCAGAGGCTCGTTGGCTCGAGTCCTTTATAGGATTTCGTACTCTGCTGGTCGTCGGGGTGAACTGCGGAAAGACCAAGAGAAGGAACCATCTGGCTCTTGTGGGCCGCTGGGTGGGTGGGGATTCTGTCGTTCCGTTCTTATGTCTAACTCTTTGGCGCAGGGATTCGTAGCGCGCGTTGGGTGGCGCGAAGTCCTTGGGCGACCGCGCTCTGACGGCGGGTGCACGGAGAGGAAACTTCTTTAAGGAGGGATCGCTCTGAGCCAGTTGCGCCCAAGTCTGGGCCCCCAGTGGCCTATGTCGCCGAACGAAGGCTCGCAGCTCTGCTGCGAAAGCTACATTTTCCGACTACTTTAGTAGTAATACACTGATCTATTTAAGTTGGACGGATGTCATGTAAATATTTATGAAACAATGTGATATGAATGTAAAAATCATTTCAATTTTTGGCATAATTAGAAACAGTCACATCTGACTTGATCACTCTTCGGGACACATCTAACCGAACTAAGCTGAAAATAATTCAGTGTCCATGTATCTAACTTTTTCATTTTTTAAAAATACTGAATAACTGTTATATACTTCAATTGTAGTTTGCAAAAAGGGAGTCTTTCGTCGGAAATACTGTTCTTTTATATTATATTTAGTACATATATTAACTATTTATCTACTGACGGTACTTATATGCGCCATTAAAATAACTTTTTAAAAAATTCGTTTAATGCATCGATTAATAGTAATACGATTTAGAATGGGTTATACATGCATTACTTTATCTTGTTCCAAAAGCTTTATAGGTTACAAAAAACAAAAATATTTTCAAAAGAATTATTTCTTTTGCCTTTGCATGCTTTCAATTTTCTTGGCGTTGGGGGGGGGGGGGGGGGGGATTTTTCAATTCGGAAATATTTCTATATTTTCATTGTAAGAACATTATATTTGTACATTTCCTAATTCTACAAAATATCAAGAAAAATATTTAAAATAAAATATTTCAGTGGGGTTATAAATATTGCACAAAATTCCTATAATTTTAAATTTAATTAATCCTTCTAAATCCTTCAATCCTACTAAAATCCTTCTAAAATTTATTAAATGATTATGTAAATCTTCTAATGTAGTCTCAGAAATTCACGAAAAATGCTTTAGAAGATAAATTTTTCATGAATTCATAATTCACTACATAAAGGGTTAAACATCGTTGACGTTTCTGTTATTTTTATTTATTTATTTATTTATTTATTTATTTATTTATTAGAAAATACCAAACGAAACTTTCTCAAAATGACTGAAAATGTCAATGAAATACTTTCGATTATTTAGATTTTGCTTTGTAACATATTACTAACAGAAATAAATATTAAATAATGTAATAATTCTTACTGCAATAAAATATTTTTAAGATTTGTGAAAAAATATCTTATCCAGAATAGACATGAAACATATACTTTTTATTCTTTTGCTTTTACATTAATTTATTTACATTAATTTATTTTCTGTATAAGGTTTTTGATCTTTCCATTATTGTAGCTTACTAATGCGATATTCTTTCGATTTTCACTGGCTCCACGTTGTCTAGAAAATATTGATTTTCTTAGGTGTTCCAGTTTTGCGCATTATTAGAGGCATTTTGTTCTTTCTTTTTGGGAAATGAACCACGAATGAGAATTTTTATTTACTTTTAGAAGAAATTTTTCTGTTTTTGTAGCAATCAGAAATTAACTACAGTAATGTAACTAAAATATTCTATTTTCAATTAATAATGGTATATATAATAACAAAGAGATTCTGTTATATGTATCTCATGCTAATAAACTAAAAAAATAGCATTTTAATTAAAATAACATAGTTTTCACCTCCTGTTAGTAAAATAAGTAAGCTTTTAAAAACAAACAGCACAGTTATAATCTTTCCCCTTTTGTGCATTTGAAAGATTGAAACATGCCTATGCATTAAAAAAAATAGCATCTTATTAAAATTTTAAACTTAAAATGTTCAAAAGTTCAATTAGAGATAAAATACCGCATAAAAATATAACAAAGGAAATAAACAAGATTTAGAAAAATTATGAGGAGTTTTTTTTTTAATTGATAAGATATTGATAGATTTATTATATTTATTAGAATTGATATACTTATTAAACTATTACTATTCTATTAATCTGAAAACTTATCATTTTTTTAAATTAAAAGCAGCCTACATGTCTGAATTCTATAGATTTTTTAGTTTAGAATTTTGACTTTTAAATGATTTGCGTGATGAAACATATTTTATATCCCTCAATGTATTTCTTAATAAGAAATTGAATATTTTTATACACCATGCATTACAACGCATACGCTAGTTTCTACATATTAGAAATTTGCACTTTGAATTCAGAAATTTCTGAATAAATACCAGTGATTCCAATATAATATTTTCCACTGAAATGTCATCCATTATAAACAAATTCTAACATCTATATGACTATTAAATGAATGTGAGAAGAATCGTTTAATAAAAATGATTTTTCTGCAGAAATAAATGGATAAGTAATATTGAATTAGAATTTAGCAAATGTATAAAATAAAAAGGAAAACATTAAATGAAATAATATCATTTCTGTTATTTTAATTTTATGAATATTGGAAAATATTTTGAAGCCTGTAAATAATGAATGTTTTTTCGGAATCAAAAATCAAGGAATTTTACTTGGAAAAATCTTGTATGTGAAGCGTTTAAAAATATGATTTTACTATGGGTGGCGAAAAATGGTATAACAGAAATTTAAAAATATTATTTTACTGTGATGCTTTTATTAATTTATATTTACTATTATAGATTTAAATTCCTTTAATAACTCTGATTTTCATTTTAATACTTTTCATGTAACATATTTTATTATTCTTGTAATTTAAAATAACATAAAAAAAATTCATGTTTTGTTACTAAAAGTAATATTAAGATAATTATAGTTATTATAAAAATGTATTCCTTATTTATAGAAGAAAATAATAGAAAAAAAATCTTGAGTTTTTGACAAAGCATTTTTCCTGCTGTTAATACCATTTAACATATACAAATTCTTTATAAAAATATGGCTATTATACTGCGTAAGAAGGAAATCAGTGTAGAGACACTTTACTTGTTTACAGATATATTTTTCTTAGGTGATCCTTACTTGCTTGTCACAAGTAAACCGTTAAAATTTCATTGATTACTTAATCCGAATCGCATAGGTATATATTGCTCTCTACGTAAGATGATAATTGTGACTTCCAGTTGAAATGTTTCCAACAAGTCGAGGATCTTCTGGGATATCTTACGTACATATTTCCTAGCAATGTCCTGTAGAAATTTTATCCGTTTAGAGAACTGCTTCCTGCGCTTCTTTTTGGTGACTTGTTAAAGCTTCAGCAATGTATAATATCTCAAAGAAATTGGATAATTGGCTCTTTGCGCTTGTATGGAAGAATTCAACTTGTACTCAACCAAAAGAACATTTCGCAACTTGGAAAACAGAAGGCGAATCCGTTAATTAATATTGAAAATTTGAAAATACTACACTATATATCGAAAAACATATTTACGCACTTCAATTAGATACAATGCCGATACAATGAATTTCTCTTTGTTATAGGGACAACAAATATTATTTATTCATAATTACACAGCAAATTGAAATGTCTTTGATCAACAGTAAAATATTTGAAGTAACCATTTTAATATAAATAAATCATAAATGTTTTGTTTCTGCTTAACACAGTTTTAAATAATGTAATATTAAAACTTATCGTTGAAATATAACTTTCAGCAAGTAATTAGACATACTTCTTAAAGTCTTAGATACAGAACTGGCATTAAACAAGACAGTCTATCCGTCAAGTCTCCTAATATGTTGTTAATAAATGTCATACTTGGAATCTTACAGTCTAAATCCTACAGTCTTACAGGTATTGATTTTTAATTTTCAGTGATGAATGAAAGTTATTGCTTATTTCAGACAGTAAGGCACACATCGGAGGTTTCATTATTTATAATAAGCTTCACAGATTCAAAAATAGGATTGCAAAATAAATCTTAAACGCAAAGATGTTCACATATTTGTATTTACTGCATAAAAGAAAACATGTCGTTGTTTATACCATTCCTAATATTCATGCATTTGTTGTTGTTTTAAATAAATTCCCCCTGTTATTTATTCCTATATAAAATGTACATTTAAAAAATCTGAAATGTCTTCAAGTGAATGGTTACTCGCTTAACAATTAATTTCTTATTGCTATGTGACAATACATTACTTTCTTTTTTAACGCAATTTAAAAGATAGGATTTATCAAAAACGTGTAACTTCTATCTGTTGGAACAGTTAATTGAATATGATTAACAGAAGAGAACGTACTGATTGCGAGCAGTATATATGCATTCGCTCGCATGCACTTAATCTCAAAGTTTCGTTTATGTGATATAATTTAAGTGTAGGATTGATAACGAAAGATTCAATTGTGACACTGAAATGGAAGTTAGATCGAAGGAATTTGGAAGAAACCAATTCACTACTTCCAACATTCGCAAACAAATAGCGGACACAAGATGCATCCCAACTTTCGACCACAGAAGAGACCAAAAAATTTTTGCAACACAACAAATGTATATATATATGTTTCTGAATACCTTGATGAAACATGAATTGCCCCACGAGCGTCGTTTATAGAATTTTATTTCTTTATCATCCATTTTAAAAAGTAGAAATTTTTAACTAAATCAACAGTTGAATTTCTTTCGCTAAATAAGTAAAATTTTCAAATGCAATATTACTGATAGGAATAATGACGCATTATTAGCATTTCACGCGTCACCTATACGCGTTGTTCGCCGAAAAGGAGTTAATGCGATAACAGTCTTATATTACACAAAGTTTGGTAAACTGTGGTAAACTAAGGATTTTAAGTGAATTGAATTTTGTAAAGATTTGCACGAACGGAAAAAGAGCGAAAGAAATATTCCATGTTCTGATTATATACTTAATACCGACCTTTTCATAACAAGAATATGTTAAAAATATAAACGGACGCTTAAAGGTTGTTCGTATACAATAAATTTATTAATTTATTTTATTTTGATATGTTTTTCTGAAAGTCCATGGACAATGCAAAATGGGCAGCTCTGCTAATATATAGTCCATTTTACACGTACATCATTGTGATTTCCTTGCCTTGAATATTACCTTTAATAACGTGTTTCACAGTATAAGTTTCATTTGCCTTTTCTTATAACAATTGTTCTTTCTTTCTCTTTTAGGTTCTTTCTTTCGCTTTCAATACATTGCATGTAGCACTATTGGATAAAAGTAATTTCAAACGTAATTTCGGAATCGATCATGTTTTTGTAGCGTCTCTTTCATCTTATGATTTAATAGGTTTTTCATTTAACGAAAATTGTATCTTATATGTATATATCTTTCTACCTATATATCTATCTATCTATCAATATATATATATATATATAATACATATGTATGTTATATTATTAAATCTTCCTTCGCGATATTTCCCTTTTTTATCCTAAATTACCGCCATTTTCGCTAATTCCTTATTCTTTAACAATATGTATTGTTAATTCTATTAAATTCCCCTTAAATTAATTATTATCTTGCTTGATTTACTTAAATATAAAGCTTTTAGTTACACCTAAACTATATTATTATTTCTGATCATTTCTGTAAATTCGATTATTTTGTAAGATCCATTTTTTTTTTTATTCCAAGATTATATTCGCGCTTTGGGGTATATTTACTATAAAATGCGTCCACTTCAAATTGCCAGGACTCTTTGCTTTATTATAGCCATTGTTCGTGATGTAGACTATACGCATATCCCTTATTCTCGCATTGGTCAAAACGCGCGCTACGTAGTGATTTTGTGTTTCTCCGCGTGTCACAAAAAGCAGATGCACGCGACAAATTTCAGTTTTCCAGTTGTGAACAACCCCCCTGACTGTGCCTTCTACTCATCATGTATTCTGATAATTTACCCTAACAATTTATTCTAAGATTTTATGCTCGATGTATCTTAAGAACATGTAGTGATCTTGCGGCTACTCATTGCTTTCGAGATGGCAATGCCTGTTAAGTAATGAGTGGACTGTTTCATTGATGATTACATTAAATAAATCATGGAGCTCTAACTCGCCTTGTTTTTTTCCTCTTGAAAAAACACGCACTGACTTTACTCCGTGCCTTGTTCAGCCGCTACAGAACCTGCAACCATATTTATTGCGCTGCCAATCTATCTACCCGACGACTGCTTTTATTATATTAATTCTGCGGCAATGCTTAATGCTGCTTACTTCATTATATGCTGCTCATATGCCCATTTCTCACTTTCACTTGCTAAATGCTAACCTCCATTCACACATTCTTCGCATTGTATATATTCAACAGTGGGATTATTCTTCATTTTATTATATAAAAGACGACCTACAACAATTCTTCAATTTACGTTATATAGGCAGTTCATCGATTTACGTAATATACGGTACGTATTACGGTCCATTACGATTTACGTATTACGGTCTGGATTCTCCAAATTCTCCCCTTTCTACATTTTTACAACATATATATATATATATATATATATATATATAAATATATAATATGTGTAATATAGTATGTATATATATATATATATATATATATATATATATATAACATCAATTCCAAAGAAATTATTCATATAAAATGCGGTTATTTTTAACATAAATATAATTTTTTTTTAATATGACAAAATTTAAAAAATGTATCTACTATGACAAACTATCTTTGAAAAGTGATGTTTCATCATTTTAAAATTTCATAACAGATCTCAAATCTTATATGTCGATATTAAAGTTAATTAAAACGTCTATCAAACTACTAAAATAGATTTAAATTTTATCTTGCTTAAAAGTTTTTAAAATATTCTAATATGCATATAGACCAACGAAATTTAGTTTAAAGTATTTTAAACATGAAATATTTTAAAGAAACTTTTCAACCATATGTACGAAACATGAGTGATAGAAATTAATTTCAAGTTCGTTTGAAACTGACATTTTGACAGTTTGAAATACTTAATATTCTACAAAAATGTTTAAAAGGAAAATCTCTTTTTGGAGGATCATGAAACGGTTTACCGACATAATTAAAATCAATGTCAATTCAATACTACAGAAAAAAATTCAAAATATTTAAAAATCTCTTAAATTTTATTTATTATCACATACAGTGGTGGCCAAAATTATGGACACTTTTAGGTAGCTTTGATTACAAAAAGTAAAAAGCTATCTATTGCAGCCGTCCGAAGGAAAACACTTCGGGAAATTTTGCTAAATTTTCGTCGATCATGACCCCCAGATACCAAAACCAACCTCCGTTGAAATGTTGACTTGTATATATATATAAATACATATATATATATATACACTATACGGCCAAAAGTGACCGGTCACTTGCGATTTTAGACGTTTTGTTAAATATCTAGAAAAGTACATGAGGAATTAACCTGAAACTGCAGGTGTGTAAACAGCATAGTATAGTTCATATATTTCCGCGAAGATTTTTTCCCGAAACCCCATAGGGAACCGCCAACAAATTGAAAAAGATCGAATAACTTTTGGATAACTCTGTAAAAACTGATGTAGCAAAACCGTTCAATTCGAGATTATTAATAAATGACTTATTGTAATATACTGTGTTCATTTTTATGAGAATAGCTTGTATACTCGTAGAGAAATTAAGGTTTTTATAAAAAATTTCTCTAATTTCACCAAGTTTTTTGCTTATAATTTGCAGCGTTCTTAATATAAAGAATAGTTCTTTTCATAAAATATGAAAAACAACCTTGTGCAAAATACCCTGCAATCAGAATTTAAAAATAATAAAAATTGTATGAAAAATGATTAGGTTTACTAAAGAATGTTTCACTGAGCGAATGCAGTCAAAATATAGAGTGCATTGTGTGCTAGCAAAATGTATAGAGCGACTTTTGCAAAAGTCTCTAAAACATAGTTTGAAAAGTCTGATAATAATCGTTTATAGAATAAACTCAAAATCCGTTGTTCCCAAAATGAAGCAAAAAGATGAGGGGTTGTATCCATATTTCCATTGATTAGTGCCAATATAGCATACACTATATTGCACGTACTACTGTATTTGGATACAGCCCCTCATCTTTTTGCTTCCTTGCATTATGCTTATGACAATATGCAAATTATCTTTTGATTACGTTTGAGCATGCGCAGTAAATTATTATTTAGTATACCTGCTCATTTTTCATACATTTTTTATTATTTTTTCATTCTCATTGAAGCGTATTGTGTACATTGTTGTTTGTCATATTTTCTGAAAATAACTTTTTTATATTAAGAACTCTGCAAATTAAAAGCAAAATACTTGGCGAAATTTGGGACTGTTTTTAAAAAACCTTAATTTCTCTACGAATATACATGCTATCCTCATAAAAATGAACGCACTATATTACAATAAGCCACTTATTGATAATCTCGAGTTTGAACGCTTTTGCTACATTAGTTTTTACAGGGTTATCCAAATGATATTCATTATTTTTCAATTTGTTGACGGTCCCCTATGGAGCTTCGGGAAGAATCTTCGCGGAAATATATGACTTATTCTATACTGTTTACACACCTGCAGTTTCAGGTTAATTCCTGATGTATTTCTCTAGATATTTAACAAAACGCCTAAAATTGGAAGTGACCGGTCACTTTTGACCACAATGTACACGGAAGAGCAGTTACATTATGACCACTCTCCATTTATTACAATAAGTTCACCGATAAACAAAACTACGGGAAGTGTTGATGTTATCGCATCTAAAGCGCCCATGCACTGTATTTCAAAACTTTGCGTGATTAGCGACATAATGGGAAAAACAGCGGAATTACCAGACTTTGATAAAGGTCAAATCGTTATGGCTCGGCAACTGGAAAAGTCGATATCGGAAACAGCGCGTTTAGTGAGCTCTTCACGTGCAGTAGTTGGGAGCGCGTATCGAAATTGGTGTATGGATGGTGAAATGACAAGTCGCAGGCTAGCGGTGTGTCGTCCGCGGCTAATTGATTCCTGAGGAGAGCGGAGATTGTTTCGCATTATTCCTCGTGACCGAAGAGCTGCAACAGCCGAAATCACCAGCAGCTACAACAGTGGCGACCCATACAGTGTTTTGCAACACACAGTGTCACGTGCACTGTGGGCCTACGCAGCCTGAGGCCGAAGAATGTTCTTGCGCTGACGGTACATCATCGCCAGCAGTGCCTGTTACGAGCACATGAACATAGGAATTGGATCGTAGAAGAATAGGTGAAAGTTGCATTGCCCAACGAATCACGTTTTGTGGTCAATCACGTCGACGGGCGCGTGCAAATATGGCGATTTGAAACGAAACCCTGACTCGCGGATTCACAGTTCATCGGAAACAAGCCGGTGGTGGATGTATTATCACGTGGGCGATATTTTTATGGGCGCATTAGGACCCATAATCCCCATAGAACACTTTCTGACGTCTGAGAGCTATCTGAACATCGTTGCACACTAGGTGCAGCCATTTATGACAGCAGTGTTTCCGACGAGTGATTGCATTTCCCAACAGGTTAATGCACCATGTCATACGGATCGAATCGTCAGAGAGTGGTAAGAGAAGCATTCTGGTGAGTTTCAAATCACGCCCTGGCTTCCCAATTCATCTGACATGAATCCAATAGAACATTTGTGGATCCACCTGGAAATCCTAATTCGTGCTGCCACGCTACCACCTCGTAATGTGCGAGAATTACTGGACCAGTTGGTGAGCGTTTGGTACGAGATACCTCAGACTACCTATAACCACCTTGTCGTGTTAGTGCCAAGCCGAGTGTTGGTGGTTTTGTGGGCAAAAGGTGGTCCGACGTCTTATTAAACAAGTGGTCATAATGTAATGGCTCTTCGGTGTATATATATCCATATATATCAGAAATTTGTCATACTGTAACTCTCGAAATTTTGAACCGATTTCGATGAATTTTTCATATGCTTAGTACATATTAATGTCTCGACCGATTTCGTTGGCTAGCTTCATCATACATCTTGTTTCAAAATGACGGCTATTTGAATTTTTGATTTTTTTTTATGTTTTCTAACATTGCATACTTATAGAAAATGTTACGTTTCACAAAATGCAACCTCTTATGTGTCAATTTAAACAGAATGTTAGAAACATTAAAATATATTTAAATATATTTGCGTCTAAATTAACAACATAGGTCATTTTTAAGTGAAACTTAGGACACCTAAAAATTTCGAAAAGTAGCCACAAAATTCAAATGGCCGCCATTTTGAAACAAGATGGCGCATAAAGTTGGCCAATGAACTCGGTCGACACATTAGTATGTACTATGCATATGAAAAATTTTATCCAAATCGATTAAAAAATTTGGGAGTTACAGCATGACAAAATTCAGATATAAATATAAATATATATATATATATATATATATAAGTCAGCATTTCAACAGAGGGTGGTTTTGGTATCTAGGGGTGATGATCGGCGAAAATATAGCAAAATTTCCCGAAGTGTTTTCTTTCGGACGGCTGCAATAGGTAGCTTTTAGGTAGCTTTCATTACAAAAAGCTACCTATAGTAGCCGTTTGGAGGAAAACGATTCCGAAAAATTTTGGTGTATTTTCACCGATCGTGACCCCTAGACTCCGAAATTACCCTGTGTTCAAATGTGATATATATATATATATATATATATATATATATATGATCTTTGTCACACTGTAACTTTCGTATTTATGAACCAATTTGGATGTAACTTGGTTTGTATATAGCACATACCAATGTCTCGACCGAGTTCGTTGTCCAGCTTCATCCGCCACCTTGTTTCAAAATAATTTAAAAAAAATTAAATTTAAAATGAGGTACAAAATAATTAGAAATTGAAAAAGGTTTTTTCTTATGTTTTTGACCTTGATACAAAAATTCCAGAGCATTTTTTTTTATCATCTATATCTTAAACTAGTTGGATGTGCCAATCCCAAAACTTCCTTCTATCTTATACATCTTAATATTTCAAAAACTAGTTACACATGTTAATACTTCAATATTATTAGTTCATTACTATACCAACTTTGATTTTCCTCTTAAATTTCTGCTTCAGTCAATTAAATGAACTAAAAACGAGTTAATCTATATCATGATATTTGTTAAAATTAATAGTTTTTCCTTATTCTGTTGTTATCAGATGTTTGTGAATAGCCGGCTTAGCAGGAAGTGAGTTCCCGTATTTGCACGAGCCGCCGATGGACAATAGAACTGCGAAAAATCAAGAAAAGTATACAAAATTCTCCATCACAGAGCCCCATTACCGCGCGATATTTCCAAATTCAAGGAAGACCTGTTGGCCAAAGCCAAAAACATGCACAAAAAATTTGGTTAAATTGTATGCATATTTTATACAATTTTCGATTGTACAATAAAGAAAATGGTACAGACATCGTAATTATAGCGCACCCTTCCAGCGGAAATTTTCCAAATTCAGGGAGGACCTTCATGCCATGAACAAAAAGAAACACAAAAAATTTGGCTCAATTCTCTGCATAACTTCATACACTTTTCGATGGTATAATATTCAAAATGGCACAAAAATCGCTATTACAGCGCCCCCTACCCGCAATTTTTTTCCAAATTAAGGAACGACCTGCTTGCCATAGCCAAGAACTTAAAATAAAAATTTGGTCCAATTCTATGCATAACTTCATACACTTTTGGATGGTACAATATTTAAAATCTCTGTTACAGCGCCCCCTACCAGCGAATGTTTTCCAAATTCAGGGAGGATCTGCCTGAAAAGGCCAAAAACTTCAAATAAAAATTTGGTTCAATTCTATGCATAATTTCATACACTTTTGGATAGTACAATATTCAAAATCGCACAAAAATCGCTGTGACAGCGCCTCCTACCGTAGAATTTTTTTCCAGATTCAGGGAAGACCTACCTGCCATAGCCAAAAACTTAAAATAAAAATTTGGTTAAATTCTATGCATAACTTCATACATTTTTCGATGGTACAATATTCAATATCGCACAAAAATCGCTGTTAAAGTGCCCTCTACCGGCGAATGTTTTCCAAATTCAGGGAGGACCTACCTGCCATATCCAAAAACTTAAAATAAAAAATTGGTTCAATTCTATGCATAACTTCATATACTTTTGGATGGTACAATATTCAAACTCGCACAAAAATCGATGTTACAGCGCCCCCTAACGGCGAATTTTTTTCCAAATTCAGGGCGGACCTACCTGCCATATCCAAAAACTTAAAATAAAAATTTGGTTCAATTCTATGCATAACTTCATATACGTTTGGATGGTACAATATTCAAAATCGCACAAAAAACGCATTTACAGCGCCCCCTACCGGTGAATTTTTGCCAAATTCAGGGAGGGTCTGCTTGCCATAGCCAAAAACTTAACATAAAAATTTGGTTCAATTCTATGCATAACTTTTTCCATGCACTTTTTGATGGTACAATGGCGACAGACACACGGACAGACGGACACACGGACAGACGGACACACGGACACACAGACACACGGACAGACAGACATTTTCTATAAACATGTTTTTTGGTATCTCTGACCCCTAAAACATGTAAATCCGTCGAAAACCGGAAGTCGGAAAAAATTTCGATAGTAATACTTTCTTCTATTGAAGATAGATGAAAGTAAAAATGGTTGAGCTATAGCACTTTGAATTTCTAGTGTTGCTGACGTTTTGAAACGATCTGAAATTTGTCACGCGATAACAGGCATATTTATAAACCGATTTAGATGTAACTTTGTGTGTACATAGTACATACAAATGTCTCGACTGAGTTCTTTGACCAGCTTAATCCGCCATCTTGTTTCAAAATGGCGTCCATTTAAAAATTTAAAAAAACATTTTAAATTATAAATGAGGTACAAAAAATTAGAAATTGAAAAAGATTTTGTTCTTATGTGTTTGGCATTGATACAAAGATTTCGGAGCATTTTTATTTTGCCTATATCTTGGCAATATCTTCTCTATAAAATAGTCGATTTATAGCACTTTGAATATCCAGCATGGCTGACATTTTGGAACGATTTGATTTTTGTCACGCGATAACACGCGTATTTATTAACCGATTTGGATGTGAGAAGGCATGTGCATAGTATATGGCAATGTCTAGACCAAGTTAGCTGGCCAGCTCCATTCGCCATCTCGTTGAAAAATTGCGGTCATTACTTTTTTTTTATTTAAATTTAAATTGAAGTACAAAAAAATTAGAAGTTAAGAAATATTTTTTTCTTAAATGTTTGACCTTGATACAAGTATTCCGGAAAATTTTTTGCTTTGTCTTTATCTTTAACTAGTTGGATGTGCCAATCCCAAAACTTTCTTCTATCTTATACATGTTAATACTTCAATATTATTAGTTCAATACTATACCAACTTTGATTTTCATCTTAAATTTCTGCTCAAGTCAATTAAACGGACTAAAAACGAGTTAATCTATATCATGATATTTGTTAAAATTATTAATTTTTCCTTATTCTGTCGTTATCAGCTGTTTGCGAATAGCCGGCATAGCAGGAAGCGAGTTCCCGCCGCTGCATGAGCCGCCGATGCACAATAGAACTACGAAAAATCAAGAAAAGTATACAAAAATCGCTAGCACGGAGCCCCTTTACTGCGCAATATTTCCAAATTCAAGGAGAACCTGTTGGCCAAAGCCAAAAAACAAGCACAAACATTTTGGTTCAATTGTATGCATACTTTTATACGCTGTTCGATGATACAATAATGAAAATGGCACAGAGATCGGAATTATAGCGCCCCCTTCTTTCGGAATTTTTTCAAGTTCAGGGAAGACTTGTTTGCCATAGCCAGAAACATGCACAAAAAATTTGGTTCAATTATATGGATAACTTCATACACTTTTCGATGGTACAATAATGAAAATGGTACAGACATCACAATTATAGTGCCCCTTTCCGGCAGAATTTTTCCAAATTCAGGGAGGACCTTCGTGACATGACCAAAAATAAACACATGAAATTTGGTTCAATTCTATGTATAACTTTATACACTTTTCGGCGGTACAATATTCAAAATGGCACAAAAATTGTACAAAAATCGCTATTACAGCGCCCTCTACGAGCGATTTTTTTACAAATTAAGGGAGGACATCCTTGCCATAGCCATGAACTTAAAAATTTTTTTTGGTTCAATTCTATGCATAACTTCATACACTTTTCGATTGTGCAATATTCAAAATCGCACAAAAATCGCTATTACAGCGCCCCCTAACGGCGAATTTTTTGCAAATTCATGGAGGACCTGCTTGCCATATCCAAAAACTTAAAATAAAAATTTGGTTTAATTCTGTGCATACCTTCATACACTTTTGGACGGTACAATATTCAAAATCGCACAAAAATCGCTATTACAGCGAGCGTCCCCTACCGGCGAATATTTTCCATATTCAGGGAGGACCTGCTTGCCATAGCCAAAAATTAAAATAAAAATTTGGTTTAATTCTATGCATAACTTCATACACTTTTGGACGGTACAATATTCAAAATCGCACAAAAATCGCTATTACAGCGCCCCCTACCGGCGAATTTTTTTCCAAATTCAGGGAGGACCTGCTTGCCATAGACAAAAACTTAAAATAAAAATTTGGTTCAATTCTATGTATAACTTCATACACTTTTCGATGGTACAATATTCAAAATCGCACAAAAAACGCATTTACAGCGCCCCCTACCGGCGAATTTTTTCCAAATTCAGGGAGGACCTGCTTGTCATATCCAAAAACTTAAACTAAAAATCTGGTTTAATTCTATACATAACTCCATACACTTTTGGATGGTACAATACTCAAAATCGCACAAAAATTTTTATATCAGCGCCCCCTACCGGCGAATTTTTTTCCAAATTCCGGGAGGACCTGCTTGCCATAGCCAAAAACTTATAATAAAATTTTGGTTTAATTCTATACATAACTTCATACACTTTTTGATGGTACAATGGCGACAGACAGACGGACAGTCGGTTAGACGGACGGACGGACAGACGGACAGACGGACACACGGACAGACGGACACACAGACAGACAGACATTTTCTATAAACATGTTTTTTGGAATCCCTGACCCCTAAAACATGCAAATCCGTCGAAAACCGGAAGTTGAAAAAAATTTCAATTACAATACTTTCTTCTATTGAAGATAGAAGAAAGTAAAAATGGTTAAAATATAGCACTTTCAATTTCTGATATCGGTGACATTTTAAAAAATCAGATTTTTTGCTTGCCACAGCACTCGTATATATCAACCGATTCCAATGTGAGTGACATGTGAACAGGAATTACTAAGGGCTCGACTAAGTTCATTGTTTAGCTTCACCCATCATGTTGTTTTAAAATGGCGGGCACTTCAAGATATCGCCGAATTTGCCGACCAAATATAAGTAAGTCACTTTAAATAAAACCAGTTTCGATAGAGCTGACTAATTTCGCGAAATTCTCATTCAAACTCTCATTCACATTCAGAATTGACAAAAAATAGTATTGAATCTTCTATCCGGGTTCCAATAATTTGATCTTCGTGTATTTGAATAGTATAAGCTGGCTGTTTAAAAATAAGGAATATGAAAGCTACCTACCGGTACTGACCGGAAGGATTTTTTAAATTTTATAATGAAAGCTACCTAAAAGTGTCCACAATTTTTGCAACCACTGTAACTCTTAACATGTTCTGCTATATGTAGGATGACATTTCATCTTCAGAATTTATATTTCAGGGATGAGCATGAACACGATATATCATCTATTCGTTTTTATCATTACCATTATTATCATTATAAGTCAACTGAGGATAATATGGCCATTGCTGTACCTGCTTGAGAATGTCGATGTTAATTTCTTCGTTTACATAAAACAGTCTTCACTGTCTCGAAAATGAAACTAGACAAGAAAGTCAAGCATATAATATGAAACATTTCCCAACACATTTAGAATAAGGTAACAAAACTTGACCTTTTACTAAGTTGAAATATGATGTCTAATTGAACCATTTTGAAACGCGTGACACATTTGAAATCCCGATTTCATCAATTCCCTTCGACAGTCGTAAAATTATCAAATTATCCGAATAATTTGAGCAAACCTGTATATGATATATCCATATATTGATTAATTTCTATAAACTACATGCTTGGAAAAATTTAGTTCAGTTAGGAAGTATATACAACAGTTGAAAATTGCTCTTTAGCAACTTCCGCTATTAAGGAGATGGCCCGCTAATGGTATGTGGATTATTTTGTGCAGCCTTGTATACGAGGAATAGAATTTATATACAACGATTAACACGCAAAAAATAAATTCAATTTAAAAGCGCATACTGAAATTGAATACTTACTTCCAGCAATTTATTCTCAAAGTTGTCCCGTAAAATATTACGTCTAGTGCTACCATATGGAAACGCATAACACATTTGAAAACCCAATTTCAGCTGTTCCCATCTACAATCGAATTTTTTTTTTCAGCAGCCCTGTATATGATAATATAGATTTGTATCTATTAATTACATGCATGCGAAAATTTAGTTCACTTATCAAATCCATATACTTCGGTTTGAAATTCCCCTTCGGCAGTTTCCTCTAATGAAGAGAATGGTACGTGAATACTTTTGAGAAAAAATAAATTCAATTTAAAAGCACATACCAAAATTCAAAACGTACTTCCAGCAGTTATTGCTCAAAGTTGTTCCGAAAACGATTTATTTTGTGTTCTTGTAAATGAACGATAAATTTGATTAATGTCCTATTCTATAGTAATCATCTTGTTTTGAAATAAATTTATTTATATCAATTTCAATACATTTGAAATAGCGTCATGTCATTAGAATATACTGCAAGCGATTTTTCCCCTTTGATCATAACGTAACGGAATTATTTTGAGTGGCCTGTAAATGAACTATTAATGCTTCATACTTCATATTCAATACCGAACATCATGACACGGTAAACATCAGTAACATATATTATTGCATTAAAATTCGAGTATATTTACGCGAGATAGAGCGTGGACGAACAGAAAGACAGATGGGCAGGTGGACATACAAACCGAATTCATAAACACTTTTAAACTATATAAAACACACACACTACAATATATAATCAGTGGTTAGAGCGACAGCCTGGAATGCTGTGGTCCCGGGCTCGAATCCTGGCTCTGGCTAAGTTTTCACCCCTGTTGGAATTATTGTATGTATGTCTGTTTAATATTTATATATACTTTTCAGTTATGTTATAAAGTGATAAAACAGTTAAACGTGCGTTCTATGCGAGTCTTTGGGTATTATCTGTACTGTGGAAGAAGTTACCTGTATCTCCTTGGGTTCAAGAGCTATCGTTGGTATTTTTATCTGGTCGGTCAGCCTTATTTTCAAGTATTGAAATGGAAATGTACTTTATTTTTTGAAATTGATAGGTTTTTTTAGCGCTCTGCAATCATGTGCCAAAATTTATTTTTAGAACTATTTATGGTTCGTGGATGAATCACATGTGTTGGCAGAAATCTACGTGCAGGGAAGTATAGCCATTAAGAACGAAACAAAGTCAAATAAATTTATTATGCGTCTATTTTGAATGCTATTTTGAACTACTATATACTTTTATGTCCATTTGGGAATTCGAGACGTGATGTCAAATTTTTTGGCTGTTTGAATTTTTGTCACCATCTTGGAATTTTTATTTTATTTTTTAAATTATGTTATTTACAAATAAATCTTAGTACAAAATGGATTTTTTAATACCAAAATTGGGGAGTAGCGGAAAGTTCTGCACTACCCATAATATCTTCAAACGAGTTGGAAATTGACGTCAAACGTGACAAATGAGGTGCATTTGTACTATATCTAGTTTTATAAATATTTTTTGCACCGCGTATTGCACTGAATGTATTTTTTAGTGCAACTATTAAGTGCATATCAATTTCATTCTGTTCGAAAAGCTGTAGCATCATTAAAATGTATTTGAAATATTTTTCTTCCCATTGGCTGTAATTATAACGGAAAATGGTACCTGTAATTAAACCATACATCCGATTTTCATAAAATTTGAAATGACTCGACAAAATTTTGAAGCAATTATATATTTAAAATTTCAGACCATTCAGTTGGGTAGTTTTTGCTCGATTATAAGCGGATGCACTGACAGTCAGACAGACAGACGGACCGAGTGGCGACTATAGGTGCTACGTATTTATATAATTACGAACGCACTTAAAAAGGGTATTTTAGAAAGTTTTAAATTTGAAACGGAAATTTAAAAGATAAAGAAAAATTGTTTCCAAAATTTAATGCTAAAAGAGAAGATAAATAACTTATTTTTAACGCTTTCCAACAAAGTTGAAAATTAATTGTTTATGCATTCGGTTTCTGTGTTCGTCTGTCCAAGCTCTAACTCCCATAAATATACTCGGATTTTCATGAAATTGAGGAAGTTTATTTAGGGTCATAAAGCATGTTTGGTATTGTATATGAAGTATATAGGATAAATCGCTCATTTACAGGGGCACTCAAAAGTATTCCATTACATTATGGTATATGGGGAAAAATCGTTTGCAGAGTATTTAAATGACATTATGCTATTTCAAAGGTATTGAAACTGATATAAATCACTTGAATTTCAGTACTGTCACGTTAGAACAGGGCATTCATAGCATTTTTTATTCATTTACTGGCACACAAAAGAAATCGGTTACAGCACAGTACAGTATTTGAGTAATAATTGCTGGAGTGTACGGTTTAAAATTCGGTATGCGCTTTTAAATGTAATTAATCTTTTGCATCTTACTCATTATATATAAATTCTATTTTTCAAATACAGGGCTGCACAAAAGTATTCACGTACGGTTCACCTTATTAGAGGAAATTGCTGAAAGTAAATTTCAACTGAAGTATATGTACATCTTAAGTGAACTAAATTTTGGCATGCATGTAGTTAATAGATTCAAATCTATATATCATATACAGAGCTGCTGAAAAAATTCGCATAATTTTCAGATTGTGTAAGGGAACAACTGAAATTTGGTTTTGAAATGTATTATGCGTTTCCATATGGTTGAATTAGACGTAATGTTTTAATTTTTTAAACGGTGCAGTTTTGTTGCATTATTCTGAATGTGCTGGAAAGTGTTTCATAATCTATGCTTGACGCATGATTTTTTCTTACTTGCTTTTCTTTACTTTTGCCACAAGCATCGCAATTTTAGTTTGAAAGAAGGGTCGCCATATTACTCATAGTTATCTTATTATTTATAATATGTTTGCATAAATATAAGTTTAGATAGAAAACTTATATATAACAGTTAGTTTCATTAGTACTCCTAAGCACAAACAAAAGGGAATGATTTAAATTATGATAAATTGTACTTCATAAGTGTTATTATAAATATTTGCACTATTCCAAATGCGAATTAACGATCATTATATTTTGTAATATATCTACTTGTTCTAGCTTTCGACAGTTAGAACGAAATGTATGATCCACAAAGTCGACGATATATATAATTAACCATAGAAATAGCTTTAACAGTTATATATAATGAGATGTAATAAATAGAACTCAATTGAATTAGAAATAGAGTTAAGACCATTTGAGAGAAACTATCTCGTCAGTTACATAAACAGCTTGCAATCGTTTATAGATAAAATATGAAAATGAGAAATTGTCTGTGCTATTGCTGACGAACGTTATGAACACGTCAAGAGATTTCATACTTGCATTGCAATTTATCATTCAGGTTAGAGTTAAGCGTCTTTCCAATTAATAGAGAACAGAAGAAATTTTGTCTAATGTCATAACTTACAAAAATAACAATAAAAAAAAAGCGAATTTAAATATCACTGTGTAAATTTAAGCTTTAAACTTATTCTAATAAAGGTGCACACATTCTAAGATTTGAAAAATAATTTAATACATGGGGTTAAATTTATTCTAGTAAAGTATTTGAGAATAATGATATATATTTTTTAATAGAGAGTTTATGCCATTAAACACATCACATCAATCAACGAAAAAAAAAAGAATTTAAAGTACATAAAGTGTTAACAATTAATAAAAGTAAAATAGTATTTAACTAATATTAAAGTTTTTTAAAGTTTTTCTTTTGTTGCGGCAATTAAAAAAAATAATAAGTTGATAAAGAGAATAGTTTTTGTCCGCAAAAAATTTAGTCATCTAATTTTTTTCACGTTTTAAAATAAGTTAAAACGCATGTCTTAATTATCATATATATATATATATATATTCGGGAAAAATTGGCTGAAATAAAACTAAACACCAAATATATTGTTAGTGAGTAAGCTATCTCTACTAAAGCATTTAACGGGTTAAAAGTTTTTGACGCAGCACTATGGCTGAAAGAATTTTAAACATGGGTCTTAAAAATATTGACATTAAATGTTGTGTGATGCTGTACTATTAATTAAAATATATACATCTATATATATATATATATATATTTTTACTTCATCATTTTCTTTTTGCACTTTTCTCTTTCTAAAGAAAAAAGTACTCTAACCGATTTTTATTTCGACATCGAGTTTTCGACAGATTTACGCGTTTTAGGGGTCAGAGATCCCGAAAAACACATATATACAAAATGTCTGTCTGTCCGTGTGTCCGCTTTGTACCATCGAAAAGTGTATGAAGTTTTGCAGAAAAATGAACTAAATTTTTGTGTTTATTTTTGGCTATGGGCAGCAGGTTCTCCCTGAATTTGGAAATATTGGACGGAAGGGAGCGCTGTAATAGCGATTTTTGTGCCATTTTGAATAATGTACATCGAAAAGTGTATGAAATTATGTATAGAATTAAACCAAAATTTCTGTGTATGTTTTTAGCTATGGCCAGCAAGTAGCACGTGAATTTGGGAACAATCCGCCGGAAGGGGCGTAATCGCGTAAATCGCGCTGTAATCGTGATTTGTCTCCACTTTTCATAGTTCTCCTGTACATTGGCTGTTCATGCAGTGACGGGCAATTCGCATCAAGCTAGCCCGGCGATGTTCAAGCAGCTGATGTACAACAAAATAACGATATATCATCATTTTATGTTTTTATCTAATACGCTAAGGTGACGATATCAGGTCGCGCTCATCTTCGGAAAAAAAATATCGCGGCCATGTTAGGCATAAGCATTCCGATGCCGTATTATAAGACGAACAACTACCTTATTTAATCTACGCCGTATTGGGTCGTTTGGAAAGTCGTGTCTGTTTGGGAAAATCAATTCGTACCGGGTAACTCTATCATTTAATTATGAGACATTGATTCCGATATGTAATGTCTAAAAATTACCAGGCAGAATTTTCCGGAACGAATTGATTTTCCCAAACGGACACGACTTTCCGACGACCCAATATAATATCCATTAGTATTCATTTTTTCTAAAACCTTCAAAACCTGTACAGTTATACTGCTTTAAGTTCTAAATTAATAATAACCAGCTACCAACAACGTGTTACTGATACAAACAAACGAACATCACTGCCATTCAGAAGCACGAATTCCAAATCTAGAAACAAATGAACGACACTTTGAGCGATTCATTTATGCCATTAATTTCATCTAACATCCGATTCAGCTTTTAATATATATGTAAAAGCATATTAAAACCTTTAAATATTTTGAAATGCGTTTTTCACTTTTACATATCGACACATATTTTATCGAAATAAACAAGGCAGTGGTTCCATGCGTCGACTACATTTTATTTCAACATTGTTTTGCACCATCTATTGGCAATCAACATAAATGAATAAACTTTTGATTGAAATTATAGTTTTTTATTAAAAAAATTGCAGGACAAGATGATGTAATCTGAGATAATTTTTTAAACGTTTCCGTTATGTAATTTTAAAATTTCGTTTAATGTCAATAAAATTAATATTTTTATTACTATGATTTTTTTGTTAGAATTTAAATTCAGTTTTATTAATATTTAAGGAGTTAATATTTATCCGCTTATTTTTTAAAGTTTTGTTTACATTATAAATGAAATGAATTTTTTCTCTTTTTTTCTTTCTTTTTCACGTGTAACTGAAATATAAGATATTATCATGATTGCAATAGTGTGACTGAAAATTATTTTTTCACATTAAAATTACAATTTTTGTTTTCACGCCAAAGTTATTTTAAAATATTACTATGTTAAAAACTATCTCCAGTAATATATGTAGTACATCGTATTGAATATTCCTTATATTAAATATATTTGATAAGAAATATAAATTTTATTTACAATGCAAGCAAATTTGAAGTCGATATAAGCTAAGCTATTAAAAATTCATTAAATTAAATTGCAATTTTACAAAAAAAATAATAATTTTGGTTTTTATTTATGCGGAATGAATATTTATACGGAATGAAGTTGCACAGCTAAAGTTTTTAAAAATTGATCTTGAATTAAATCAATGCGTTCTGCATATTTCCTATAAAAAACTACAATTTTAACGAAAAAGTTAATTTGTTTACATTAACCAAATCCATAATTAGGAACGAAACATAAAGCTTCATTAATTGATGAGTAAAACCGATGCCTTGATATACTCCTAATAGAAAGCGATTTGTTGAGCCATTCATTTTTATAAAAATAATATATTTTGAAATAAAAAAAAAACTTGAACTTATAGAATATCTAATTTTAATGTTTTGTGAAATCTTCAGAAATTGTGTTTCACTTTGCTATTTATTATTATTGTTGAAATAAATACAGTAGAACCTCTTTTATCCGAAACTCTCGGTTAACCGAAATCCATTTTTAAAGCTTTTTTTACTATCACATTCCTTGTGTACAAAATCCATTTTGAAGACATTTTTTTTAACTATCATGTTACTTGCATGCAAGCGTTATTTCTGAACTGCGAGTACATATAAATATTTTCGATCCCTTTTCTTAGAGTTCCTTTGAAATTAACTTGAGCTCTCGTAAGCTGCAGAGTGGAACGAAGAAAACAAACAAATTAGCAATTCTGAAGCTTTTGAGTGTTTTCTAAAAGGTTTGGCATGGCTAGAGGACTGTGATACTTGTGAATTAATAATATTAAAAAAACTCCGTGGTAGAGCTTCAAGGCAAAGGCAATCGAAACGGTGACAAACAAAACTTTTTTTCAAACCCTTGTGATATATGTAAAAGGCACTTAATTTCAAAATTAAAATTGTAATTTATTCTTGTTTCGATTTTGCTATTGCTTTATTTTTATTAAGTACTTGTTACCATAATAAGAAATATTGCATATATTTCTCTCTTAATCTTAAAATTGTAGCATTCTCGATTATCCGAAAACTTCGATTTTTCGAAAGATGGTCGGTCACAATTACTTCGGATAATCGAGGTTCTACTGTACTGCTGTTTGTTTTGTCCAACTATTTGACTATTTCAGAAATTGAATATTGCGTAAATAAATAAAAAAATACCCTCAATATTTTTAATTGTAGAAAACATTTGTTATTTTTTAAATGTACTTTTCTACAATACAAATCCTTCAAAAATAAAATCCTCATCCTGTTTGTTTATATGAAGTCTTATAAAAATAAAAAGATAATCAACCTTTTTGACGGGTGTTACTTACTAGTTAAATATTATGATTAACTCGTTTTTACTTCTATTGGTAAAATGAAGCAGAAATTTAAGATGAAAATCAGAGTTGGTGTAGTATTTAAGTATTAACACTGAACGATCAACATGTGTAATAAATGTTTGAAATATTAACATGTATGAGAAAAAAAAGAGTTTTGGGATTGGAACATCTGACTAGTTCTACTTATATTAAAAGTTGCAAACATTATTTTTCAACACGAAAAGATAGATAAAACTTTTTCACTGACGATTTTTCACTCATCTCTCTCATAAATTAAATCGGCAGCGTTTTAATATAATTTATATCGAATTTCGAGTGACTCAATTATCTGACTTTAATTTGTTTGTTTGGAAATTCAATTAACGTTATTGTTTTATCTTCTAAAGTATATCTGCACATTCAATACACACTTTTAATTTTTAATGCACTTTGAAATATAACAACTTAATCTGATTTCATATTACGCATTGAAATATATTTATTTCAATAAATCGATTAACTTTTGAGTAATGGTATCCAAAATCGTTACTAAAATTTATGCAAATGTTTTCCTCGCGTCATAATATGCCTTTGCATACATTTCAGTTTCGATAATACGACACAAAGTAAACATTTATATATTTTTTCTTACTAGTATAATATATATATTTATAAAGTCATTTCAGTCAGTGCTTACTTGAAACAAATTTTACTCAAATTTTAAGAAGCTAAAATGCGACGAACCCGAAAAGAGAATATTTGTCAATACTGAATTTGAATAAGAATTGCAAAAAATTAGTAAGCTATAGCCAAGTTATTAAATTATAAACCGAAGTTCTCTTATACGTCCATTAAAAATATTTCAAAAATATATATTCTAAAAACACACTCAAAATATATATTAAACGTTTAATTGCTAAAAAAGTACGTCAAATGTTAATAAAATACATTAAAAGATCTTAATAATTTGACATGTTTCGATTGAATTTACTCAATCATCATCAGAAAAACAAATAAACACAAAGATGGAAAATGAATGTCATTTTCCTTCTTTGTGTTTATTTGTTTTTCTGATGATGATTGAGTAAATTCAATCAAAAGATGTCAAATTATTAAGATCTTTTAATGTATTTTATTAACATTTGACGTACTTTTTTAGCAATTAAATGTTTAATATATATTTTGAGTGTGTTTTTAGAATATATATTTTTGAAATATAGCCAAGTTGGCATCATTGATGGTTATATATTTTTGGTAGCCAAATTTGGCGATATTTAGCTAACTGTCGCCAAGCTAGGAGAGAATTTAAAGCTAATGGATATTAATAATATTTAATTGCACGGCAGTGCACGGTACAAATGGCCGCCATTTTGAAAGAAGATGACGGGTGGAGCTAGCCAAAGACCTTGGTCGAGACATTGATATGTACTATGCACATACTTAATCCTATCCAAATCGTTTTATAAATATAAATGCACAGCATGACAAAAATCAGATTATTTGAAAATGTTAGCCACCCTAGAAATTCAAACTGCTATATCTCAGCCATTTCTTAAGATAAAGAGGGAACAAAATACGCTTCGGAATCCTTGTATTAAGATCAAACTCTTAAGAAAAAAATATTTTTCAGTTTTTAATTTATTTACACCGCTTTTTAAATTTTAATTTCTTTTAATTTTTTTTTAAATGGCCTGCATTTTTAAACAAGATGGCGAATAAAGCTGGCCAACAAACTCGGTCGAGACATTAGTATGTACTATTCATACAATTATTTCCATTAAAATCGGTTTAAGAAATCGAGAGTTATCGCATGAGAAATATCAGATATATATATATATATATATATATTTCATCACTACTTTAAAAATGCAAAAAACACCGTAACTCTGAGAAGAAGGTGTATATCAGCAATATTTAACGATAAAAATCTCAAAAACTTTCAAAAATACAGGTTAAAAAAACACAGGCATAAAACAGTCTGTTCTTCATCGGTGGGAGGACAGATAGACCTAACTCCACCTCCACTGTTAAAATCTTGCAGATTTCTGAACACACGTCCATCCTGCACTCAATACAGAAAATACTATTATCATTTTAGAAACATAACTCAAAAAAGTTAAAACAAACCAAATTTAAAGAAAAAAGTAAAAAGTAAATTGTAAATTGTAAACAAAGCATAATTAAAAAAACAAAAACAAAAAATTCTTTAATAAAACGGTCTTTTAGAAAATTACTGCAATTTAAATATAAACAAATGAAATTAACATGTATGAATGCAGAAGAACGTGCACCCTCCCAAACGTACAAGAAAAAATTCAAAAACATGAAAACAGTAGTACCTGTGTAATGTCCTTCACCTGTCAATAATATCGAACTAGTAATTTTTCTTCCAAGTACAGTGTCAAAATCTAGAAATCCATATCCGCATACTTCCTTTGATTCACAAAATCTTCGTAAATTCGTTCTTTAAACAAGACTTTAGAATTCACGCTTCATATGGAATGTTCTGGAAGGATGCAACCATAAGTTGCTCACCCGGCCAATCCACAATGCTGCCACTCATTTTTTAAAACTATTTTTAAATAATATTTCAAAAACTTTATAGGATAATTATTATTGTAAAAAAGATTAGCCAAAAAATTAAAAATCCGCTAATAAAAATTATCTATCTGTGCCACAAATTTTGTTAAAACAAATTAATTGATTAATTATAATATTTATATAAATTTTTTTATGTAAATTAGAAAACCAATGTGGCATACTTCTTGTAAAAAAATTGAAAACTATTTCTATTATCATGCAAATCCAAAGTTAATTTATTATCAAAAATTTTAAAGGAAATATCCAAAAAATCTGCATTATAATCATCACAGTTTGCCCTATTCGACTTTAAACAATTTGGATATATATTGTCATATTCGTTAGTAAAATCAAAATTAAAAATCAAAATATCATCAATATACCTAAAGACTTTAAAAGATTTATTATATTTCATTGTATACTTAAATTCATAATAAAACAAAAATAAATTAGCTCCTGTACTAGAATAATTTGTCCTCATTCCAATTCCACAAATCTGATTAAAGGTATTATTGTTGAAAGTTACATAATTATTATAAAAACAAAAATGACATAAACTTAAAAATAAATTTCTATTAACATTTCATTCTTCATTTAAACCAAATAAATCAAAAATATTCATTAAAACATTAAAAAGACAATCAATAGGTATATTTGGTGAACAGATTTTCAAAGTCGAATACCTGCATTTTCAGAGAAGTCAATGGCAGTTTGTCCAAAATTTCAACACTATTATCAATCGACCAAAAGTAGCTGTAATTCTTAAATTTACTTTTTAAAAAACCATATATCTTTTTTAATAAATTCTGTAAACCAATATTAAAATTATTATTAACACTTTTAGAAGTACTACAAATAAATCTAAATTTAATCAGATTTTTATGAAACTTAGGTGTTAAAAATATAAAAGACAAACAGTGATGATTAGAAACTTCAAAATTGTAAGAAAACATATTTTTAACTTTATTTTTATATGCAAAATTTTTTTTAGCAACAGGATTTTTATCAATATTAACTTTTGCATAAATGTCTACATTATCTAATTCACCTTCTATTTGTTCAATGTAGAATTTGTTATATACTATTGCATAGTTGTTGGCGGCTTTGTCCACTGGGACAATAACAAAACAATTATGCAAATTCTTGACAAATTCCACGTTTCATCATTAAAAATTTGACATTCATACGTATCTGAATTTAAATAATCGTTTAAAAAATTTCTGAAATGCCCCAACAGTTGAGATCTCCATTCAAAAAATTCCTCCAAAGGCATACTAAACTTATAACATTGTTTTTTGTTTTTGTTTTTGTTTTTTTTTTTAAATAAAATTATTGACATTATCCTTAAAAATCTTAAGTGTTTTCTTGTTACTTATTTTACTATTAATTACAAATTTTGTACCGAAATTCATTAAATATTTCACATTTTTATTCTTGATTATATCAAGATTATCTGTAATTATATGACCATGATAGTTGTCGATAAAATCTTTATATTCCACATTATTACAAAAACAAGTTAAAGATGTATTCACATCTGAAAAAACTATTTGTCTATAATTAAAAATCTTGTTACTTAATGGTTTAGGATAATTATATGCAACTGAAATAATGCAATCTTTAAGAGGAAAAAGGTCGTAAATATCTTTGCATATCTTATTTAAATGCAAATTATCAAATGATTTCTGTTGAAATTTCATATTAAAATAAATTACATCTTTGTTAACACTATTTCTATTCAATAACTTAAAATTAATTAAGTCATATAATAAATCCTTAAATATTAAATTCTTAAATTTGAAAGCATCAAGACATTTTTTAATTTTCTTAAGTATATTAATCCTCAATTTAAAAACCTCAATTTTAACATTTTTGACACTATAATTTTTATTAAAATTAATTTCCAAATCCTTAATCCATATATTAGGAATTACATGATTAATATTTTAGCAAATTTAAGAGACCCTCTTTTCCTCTTTTTATAACAATTTTACCATTAAAATTATAAAATAAATCATGTACATTATGAACTTTCATTAGTTTAACTTTGTTGACCAATGTATTTAAACCATGGGGATATATTGTTTTAAACTTAAACATATAATCTTTTTTTTTATCTAATCTATTACCTTTTATTTTAACATGATCTAAAATTTGAATATTAATATTACTGAAACTATGAATTCTAAAATGTAAAATCTCAAAAGTGGGGCATTTCTTATTATCATTAAAAACATCCGATCGATGCTGATTAATTCTGACATGTAATTCTCCTTCTGTCTGCTCTGCATAACTTTGCTGTCAAGTTAAACAATCAATTTTATATATCACATTATTATATTTGCAAAAAGGAATATAGTCATTAAATTGTGATGGACTGTCGGCATGAGCAACAACACACGTCTTTCATCTTTTCTTTTTACATTTATAATATCTCATAATTTTTATCTAGGTATATATCGTAACTTATTTCTGCAAAAACATTTTGTAAGCACTTAAGCTTAAAATGCCAATAAACAACAAAAAACATAAAAACAAGATATACAACAACTTTCAAAGCCGTAATGAAGATGTATAAATATATATGCCAGAAGCGCAAAAATGCGGCTCACCAAAGTCATATACAGTAATATTTTATATATAATTAATGAAAACATTATTGCACAACTGGCGCTAATAGCAGCTCATGTCAAATGCAACAAAATATATTTCATTACTACTTTAAAAATGCAAAAAACACCATAACTCTGAAAAGAAGGTGTATATCAGCAATATTTAACGATAAAAATCTCAAAAACTTTCAAAAATACAGGTTAAAAAAAAAAAAAACAGGCAAAAAACAGTCTGTTCTTCATCAGTGTTCTTCCCTGATGAAGCTGCTGACTATAATAATTTAGTACGTGCAGAACAAATGCATAAATGCTCTAAAGCTTATTGTAAGAGAAAGAAAAAAGATTCTTCTGAATTCGCGTGCCGTTTCAAATTTCCCAGAGAATCTTCTCACGAAAGTAAAATTCAGTTCTTTAATAATGAACCTGAATAAATTTTAAAAAAAAATAGTCCTTACTTAAACAGTCATAGCCCACAAATTTTAAAAATTGCTTTCACCAACTGGTATTGCCGCAGTCAATATAAATGGACCAATGATTCATTCAAAACTTTTATTAGAACTAAATCAAAAGATAAAAGATCTGAATTCATATTCGATTGATAAACTTCAGGAGGATTTTCGAAATTGTAAATTCGTAATTATAGTTGAAATGAGTATGATTGGATGCAGTCTTTTGCGAAAAATAGATTTACGATTACGTAGTGCTGTGCCATCGAAACAAGATGAACCTTTTGCAGGAATGTTCTTATATCTATTTGGAGATATCAAACAACTAGCTCCAATAAACAATAGGTCTCTTTACAGTGGCAAAAATCAAGGAAGTTAGTTTATTTTGGAAGTACACTTGTTGTTTTCTTCGACTGTTAAAAAAAAAATTATCATCATCCTTCCGGCGAGATGAAACCCAACAAATATTTTGTAGCATACGAATCGAATTAGCAATGGAGAATGTACTATTGAAGACTATGAAATATTAATGAATCGAAGCTTACAGTCTCTTTCAAAAAGCGAACAGCATATATTTAAAGATGCAATTAGGCTGTTTTCAACGAATAAAGGCGTAAAAGAATATAATAATGAAACATTAACAGAACTGCGTCAACCTGTTGCATTGATTCAAGCTCTTCATTATTGCACTAAAGCAAAATTGGCCGATTTTGAAATAACAAACGGACTTGAACCATTTATTATTATATCAATTGGGTGTAAAGTAATGTTACGTTCTAATTTATGGACCGAAAAAGGATTACTAAACTGGGATTTAGACTATGTTGCAGATATTATTTATGAAGAAAATCACTGGCCACCAGACCAGATGCTGCGAATAATCATGGTTAAATTTGAAAACTACAGTCATTCAACTTATGAGAATGGCTGCGTTACGATTACACAAATAACTATTTCTGGAAGAATGGAAATATAAATTGCTCAAGAAAACAATTTCCTCTACAGTTAGCTTTTTCAATTACAGTTCATAAATCCCAAGGTTTAACATTAGATAAAGCAGTCGTAGATATTGTGGATAAAGAGACATCAATTGGCTTAACGTACGTAGCGTTGTCGAGTGTGAAAACCATTCTAGGTTTAGCATTCAATAGAAAATTTCCTTACGAGAGATTCTACAATATCAAAAATTCTCCTATACTACCATGTAAAAAAAATAAGAAATTAGAATGAAAAGTTTTACAGTTAATAATTCTTAATATCAACGAGAGCTGATTTCAAATGTTTTTCCAGAAATTTTGAAAGAATTCCTGATTTTGAAGAAATAACTTTCTTCAAGCTCTCTTCGAGTATATTATTCTAAGATTGCTATCAAAGATTATTTGATGTGAATTACAAAGATTGGAAACATACCTATTTCAAACCATTTTAGAAAACACCAGAGGTAAAATGTAAAAAATATCTTTAAAAGAGCTTTTAGTTGAAAATTAAAAAATATTTTGGAAAATTTTGCATCGAAAATATTTTTATTTATACCAGTCTTATATCATAAATAAGAAATTCCAAGGAAATTCTTAGTTATTTGGCAGAATTTACATTTCTAAAATTCAAATGCACCAAAACATCAAATAACGTTTTTGCTAAAAATAAATGCAAAAATAATATTAAAAAATTTTGTTACTTTCAAATATTTATCTTATTAAATAATGCTTCGTGAAACCCAAACAAAGCATGGCTTTTGCTGGTACTATTACAAATTTTATGCACATTCCCATATTCTGTATGTTCACATTTTTTCAAATAAATATAAAAATTCTCCAGCATACTATTTTTTGTATATTTTCGAGTTCATTTTTCAACATTTTAAAGTGATTTTACCAACAAATTTGAGAAAATTAAATTTCAGACACAAATGAGTTAAGTTTTTTCACATCTTGTAAGTCCATACCGTTACTTACATTGTTCAATTGTTCCGTTAGTCTAATTGCGGTGTAGTTAAACATGTTTTTTTTTGTTTTTTTTTTTTGTTTAAGAGGACATGAAGTCTCTAATAACACAAGAATTCTTTTTTAACTATAATACGATTTATATTTTCAAAAGAAATATGTCCACTGAGCTAAAAAATTACATTTTTTAGAACCAATATCCAATATTGAGAGCAATTATTTAAATTTTTATTTCAGCATTAAGATCATTTAAGTTTATTTTCTTGTGTCATATTAAAGTTTATTTAAATGTCACGTCTATTTATCAAAATAAATTTTCAAACTATACAAAAGAAGGTTCATTTTTTGTAGTAAATTTTAATCTTCAAGGGATGAGTTTATTTTAAAAATAAAATTTTACAGTTCAAATAATGTGCATTGAACAGCAAATATGGCTTAAAATATAATTTATAAAATTATTTGTATTCATATTTTATCTGAAACAATTCTAGATATCTGCTGTGGGACTGTATATATTATATGTAACAATTCAGTAAAAGCTTAAATAATTTTCTTTAACAGTTTACAATACGCTTTTTTATTTTCAAGGGAGTTCTTAATGTTAGTTAAAAGTGAACACCTTGCATTAAAAAGTAGACTGTTCCCATATGGCCCTATATTTGCAAGTATTATTAAAGTATTGTTCGAACAAAATTTAAAATAGTAATAAAAATGTGCACTAAGAAAATAAAAAGCGTATTTCTAAAGAACTGGAGTTAATATGAAACGTGTTTTACGACGCATAATAAAGTAAGAGAAGTTAAAGCATTCTCTTGAGAAAATTCGATAAAAATAAAAGCAGCGTTTAAAAAGTACTTTGTAAACTATACAAGTAGAAAATTTGTATTCACAGTCGGTTAACCTACTGAAATACGTTTTAAACATTTAAAAATCATCTCCATAAAAAATTTCAGTTTCACTGAAGATTCGTATTTTATTTTTAAGAAAAAGACAATCTATTGTGCATTTTACTGAAATATGTACGAGTTGTGAATTTTTTTTTTCAGAATTTAGATTGTGTAAGATTTACCAGCAGATAAAGGTAAATCGTCTTTCAAAATTATTGTTAAAATAATTATTTTTGAAATAGTCTGGATTTTTCATCCTTCATAAATATGATATGTCTTTGGATACATAAACTAACTTTGGTACTTTCAAGTTATAAAGGAAGAAACCACACAAATCTTCCAAATACTATGTTTTTGGACAGTTTTAAGCATTTTGATGAATTAGAAAGTCACTTCCATAAATACACTGCATTATTTTTAATTGAAAAAAAAATAACCTATTAAAAATGTAAATTTTTAAAAACGAATGAAACATATCTCAAACGGTTCTTTTTTTTACTGAATATTGTTTTATTTCGAAAGTTAACTACTTTGTACAAATTAAAAGTAGTCATTGTGAAAAAAATGTGAAATTCTGCAAATGTAAAGGTACAGAAATCTGTATGCTTACTAAAATTTTATCAGTACATTGCAAAAAAAAAAAAAAAAAAAAAAATGTAAACCTACGAAATTAGTTTTTGTAAAACTACAGAAATCTGTATGCTTACTAAACTTTTATCTGTAACCCGGGGGTATTTACATGATTTTTTTTTTGTAGCAGTTGCATGAAACGTTCTAGGAATCTCAGTTTCCTAGAAAAATCTTAATAATCTTCCAGATTTTTGTTTTAAAGTGTAATCATGAATCTGTTGAGTGCATTTTTTTTTTGTTGTTGTTGCAGTTACATAAAAATTTCTAGGCATCCCAGTTTCTTAGAACATTCTTAGTGACTTTATAGTTTTTTACAGTGGTCATTTGTAGTCAACAAGTATGTCATTTGCAATTGAAATTATATAAATCTTTTTAATATCGCTTACGAAGCTTCCATATATGCTTCTAAAATTTTATATGAAACTATTTCTTCATCTGATTATTTATTGCACAATACTTAATAGGAAATCTTTGTTCGTGAGATTATATCATGTTTATTTTAACAAAAATTTAATCTCTTAATTTTGTTAGCACTCAAATACAATAAAGAAAATTAAACAAACAGATTATTGAACAAACAGGATAAGTACAATTTAATATTACTTAAAAAATTACAAATAGGAAAAAAATAAACAGTTCTGGTAAAAAATATTTTTAAAACTTAACTCGTCGTGAATTGCGGTTGCAACCTTAAGTCTTGCCAGAAAGAATTGTTCTTATTGATTTATTTACTTTTTTTTTTTTACTTTTTTTGCCAAAAAAGCAATTACTACACTGTAAAAAAAAAAAAAAAAAATCTTTAAATTTACTATATTTTTTCTTGGAAACTGGGATTCCTAGAACGTTTTACGTAACAGCAACAACAAAGAATCATATAACAGATACACTTTTGCATTGTAAATAAAAATATCTGTAAGGTTACAAAATTTTTATAGGAAACTGGAATGCCTAGAACGTTTTATGTAACTGGAACCCGAGTTACAGGAAAAATTTTAATATGATTACTGTAATTTTAGTAGATTCTTTTGTAAAGCTACAGATCTCTGTAACTTGTACAGAACTAGTTTTGTAGAATTACATCTTTTTTTTTTTCAATGTACAGATAAAATTTTAGTAAGCATATAGATTTCTGTAACTTTACATCTGTAGAATTACAGATTTTTTTTTTTTTTTTTTAGAGTGTAGTTAAAAATTATTCGGACAGGTGACGCTATTTAGTGCTTTATACTAGAGATTTTATGCACAAGAGACATTGGACACCCACCTATTTGATTTTACTTATCCAATCTGTAGGTTTACATCATGTTAATTCCAAATCAAGTTTACGTCACTGTCATACGTCACAACCAACGTTTCAAATGTTATATAAATTTGTTAAACTGCTCATATTTAAAACCGTTTAATTATTTTGTAACATTCATTTTATGAATTTAATTTTAGTGTATTCAGTCATTGTCTTTTCTCATTTATAATGAGTAATCATCCAAATTATGCAGTTATCAAATGTGATTGATTTTGCTTGACTTCGAAGATATGTTTTGTGATAAATGTGTACATAATAAATCCTCAATTTGTAATATTTTGTTCATGTTTATATTGAATAACATTGTGCGGTTACTCTTTAAAACATTTCAACATTAAACAGTTTCTTTTTATTTAATAACGGTCGACATGAGTAACAGAAACAAAGCAGTTTCGTTCCTTTTGCTGTTGTTTTACATTAAAAAAGCGCCTTTGATTTATAATGTGTGTAGTAAAGGAATAAAACATGTAGATACTTCACGCAAAGGCACAGAGACAAAAAGTATTCCCTAACGAATCCGTGATATGACATGAAATATATATATATATATATATGTAGATATATTAAATACCAATATTTTTTAAAACCATAGATGTTGTTAAAATCGGGAATAACTGTTTTTTTTTTGTTGTTGTTGTTAGTCTGAAAAAGAGAGACGAAATTTTAAAACTGGTGAAAAAAAGGAAAAGATGAAAACCAAAGCGGAGCCACTCCGATATATTTTTTTTTAAATAGTAAATATTATTTTTCGAAACCAAAGGTACTGCCAAAACTTTAAACGTACGCTAAATATATGAGCATCATTTTTTTATTATTTTGTCTGCAAAAAAGAATGACATTTTGAAACTGGAGGAAAAAGGAAAAGATGAAAACGAAAGCGAAGCAACATACAGATATTTTTTTTTCCTTTTTTAAAATAATAAATATTATTTTTCGATCCCAAGGGTACCGCCAAAAACCTAAACGAAAGTTGAATAAACGGGCAATTTTTTTTTTCTAGTGTGCAAGAAAAATGATGACATTTTAAATCTGGAAAAAAGGAAAAGTTGGAAACTAAAGCGGAGCCATATAGAGAAAATATTTTTTGAGATAGTAAATATTATTTTTCGAAACAAAACATACCGGCAAAACAATAATGTACGCTTAATCAATCATCAGTTTTTTTTTCTGTTAGAAAAGCGGATTCGGCAGTTTTAAAATTTAGAAAACAGTAAAATTTTAAAAGCAATCGGGAAACACGAACAACAGGGAATCGAAATTCGGAAAATATTTTCTTGAATGAGTAAATATTTATATATATATATTTAATCATTAATAATGGAATCGAATGCAGTTTGAAATTGCAGTAAAAAGAAAAGCTTTTAACCTGATGCAAATCGCGGTCTAGTAAAACGGTTTTCTGAAATGTATTTTTTTTTTTTTAACTAAGTATACCATTGGAACCAAAAAGGCACGATAAAAGTCGTCGTGTTTTTCTTCCTTTTCTTTAAATCAAACAATTAACAGAGTGTTTTTTTCTCAGCATGAGAAAAAATTAGTTTATTAAATCTTGAAATGTAATTTAAAAACTTAAAAAGAACCCTTTTTTTGTATTTTTAAATACCGGGTGAGCCAAAAGTCCGTTAAAACTTTAAAAACTTGTAAAAAGGGAAGAAGTTAGGATAAAGGAATGAGGTCTGCAAGAAAGGGCTTACAATGTAGTCGGGTGTTTTTTAGTAGCAAAAAAAAAAAAAAAAAAAATCTAAAAAATCACATGTAGAGGGCGCTGACGACCCGAAACCCAATGAATAGGACAATAATATGCTACATTAATTTATTCTTCCAATAACAAATGTTCAACATCACCTCAGAATATTCTGCGACATAACCACGTTGTGTCGTAATACCTGTTCATTGTGTTAAAAAAAAAAAACTATCTTGTGAGCCCTTTCTAGCAAACCGCACCCCTTTATAAAACCAGAAAACAAACAGATGTTATTAAGTAATTTCGACATTATTCTTTCAAAACATGCGACTTTTCAGAAAACTAAGATATTCTTTCTTCTTCAGCACATTATAGCATATGCTTTTTCTTTAATATGATAAACTCATTACATACCGATTTAAAAAAAACAAATCACTTTAAAAGGAAAACGTATCTAACAAGGGAAAATAAGAAATAACAATTGGAAGTTTTTTCTTTATTGAGTTTACTCTTTTATTAAACAAGAAACTTCCCCGAATGTTTACTTCTAAATATTTTACGGTTCGTTTAGTCTTTCATAATGAAGGAAAATATTTGAAAACAAAATATATTTGAGGAATTTTTTTTTCTATCTAGTTAGATTAAAATGATTATTATGATGATTATCAGCAGTTTTTAAAGTGTGCAATTATATAAAAAGAAAACAATGACACAAATAAAAGAAAAAAAGGTGAATAATGATTGAAACAATTTTTATATCAGTTTTTTTTTTTTTTTTAATTTTTTTGAGTTACGACATCTTAAAATAGTGCAATGATGTTTAAAGTATTTCTAAAAATAATTGTAAATTGTTATATAAACTTTTGTAAAAATCTAATCTAAATTATAAAAATTACATGGTATAACATTTGCTGTTCATTTTTAGGTGCGTTCTTAATTATATAAATACATAGCACCTGTAGTCATCGTTTAGTCCGTGTGTCCATCCGTACGCATATAACAGAGCAATAACTACTAAACTGAATGGTCTCAAATTTTAAATATATAATTGTTGTAAATTTTTTGTCTAGCCATCTCAAATTTATGAAAATCGGATGTATAGTTTAATTACAGGGGCAGTCAAAAGCTTTCCGTAACATCAATGGGAAAAATATTTTCAAGTGCATTTTAATCATGTTAAAGCCTTTCGAACAGAATGAAATTGATATACACTTATTGAAGTGCACTAAAATATACATTCAGTACGATATGCGGCGCAAAAAATTTATATAAGACTAGTTATTAGTACGATCGCCCCTCATTTGCTACGTTTGACGTGCAATTTCCAAATTGTTTCTTTTTCTTAAAATGTATAAATTTGGGGATGTGAATATTGTATGGGATAACATTTGCTTTACATTTTTAATATTCATATAGATTAGTAAGTCATAGCTAATAATTAAATATGCATCCATTTAAGAAGTTTTAAAAGATAAAATGATGGGGCATTAAGTTCGCAATTGTTGCACAAAGTTTCCCATAACGCCCGTTATTTGAATATAATTTTTTTTATAAACAAATATACTCCTTTTAAATGTTTCTTGTAAAGATTTCTTTGTAGATATCCACCGAGAAGGTTATTTCTTTTTCAAACGTAATAGAAACCCAACACGAAAGCTCAACACCAAAAGCATTCTTCGGGATTTTTCTTTTCAAAGAAAGAATAATGTAACAACACAAAAACTTAATTCACTCTCTTTTTACTCTAAAATTATTTTATTGTAATGTTTTTCTTTACTGTAAATTTTTTTTTTATTATACAAGAATTGCTAAAATTAACGCAGATATTGTTAGTTAGATATAGATATGGTGTGAATGCAGCACCCTGAGTCGTGTATTGCACAGCTTGTCAAAATTATCTGAAACACACAAAACCAAATTTACCATAAGCCATATTGAAATTGTCGGCCTATGAATCTAAAGTTAGCGAAATTTAAATGGTAGACCTTTGAAAAAAGTTTCATTTTTTTCGCCCTGTTTTGACTAATTGTAAAATAGTTTTAAAATATTTTCATTATTGTTTTACATGTATGAAAGATTCGCGACCCCACAAAATAAATGATCTTTAAATAAATATAGAAAAACTATATTTTTTTTTCATTTATTTTTTCATTTAAATGATCTTTAATTTCCAAAAAGAAACAAGGGAATTCTCATGTACAACAAATTTATGATCGAGTCTGATAACTGAACAAATGTTTCTTTATCAAAAAATGTATTTATTACATTCACTGAATAAATAATTAAGCAACATTTTTATGATAATTTATCAATACATCTTAGTTTATTTTCCAGTAATATGATGGAAACCAACATAATTATTCTGACTTTTCAAATTATAGTCATTACATTTTATCCCTAAATAAGAAATGAAAATGATTTTTACTACCGAATCTAGAAAAATGCTTTTATCTTTTTATGATTTCCTTTTATCTGGTTAGGCGTATAGCGTTAATAGATATTTTTTCCTGCTGAACTTGTGCAACATTTTTTCCTTCTTTCATGGGATAATTTAATTTTCAAATTTTTTTCATGTTGCGGAAGATTTTTAGTAGCGTTGCCTTTAATTTAAACTTTTCAAATATTTAAACATTTGTTACTTATTTATATACCTTGCGAATTGATTTATTAAATCTTAAATACTATAACATTATTCAAAAACAATCTCTTATTGGAAAAAAAGCTTAAATATACTATCATTGAGCGGCTAATATAGCTTTATGGACCTGGAATTATAATTATATTAATGCTAGAGGTATATGAAATAAATTTTGCAGGCAAGTAAGTAGGTCATTGAGGCAGCTTATTTTCTCTTCCCATGTAAATACCTCTAAATCTTTATATCTATTTACAGTAGTTCCTTTGTACGTGACTAGCACCAATTTATTGCTACATTTAATGTGCAAAGCTGTGGCACTTAAGAGGGTCCCAGACTATTTACATTTCTTCTTAATGGTAAAGAAGTGAAATACAGACCTTAAGAGGAGAATTTTTTCTGTTTCATTTATTGAACGATTCTACAAAGTATGTGTCTTATTAGGTACTATATGTACGATTTTTATGTGAAAGTGTTTTTTGTAAATATAAATTACATTTATGGTGCAGAAATATAAGTCAAATTATTTTAACTAATTGTATGTTTTCAATTATTAAGTAAACAGCGTAAAAGTTACTCTTGTTGATATTCAATTCAAAATCAATTTGCGTGAGATTTAAACAAAATAATGTAGTAAATAATTCCAGACAATTTGAGAATTTTGTTTTTAATTACGTATGCTTTTGTAATTGTCTTATATTTAATAGCAATGCATATTTAAAACATCAATTTCAGCATGTTGCTTTTAATTAACATAACAGAATGTTTTTAAGCATACAGCTAAGATAGCCTTTAATTTCTTTTTTATATCACAATTTCAAATTTTGAAGACATGAATAATAGATCTAAACAGGTACACTGTAAAAAAAAGGACTAAAAAACGGAAATACTACTGCCAATCTAGACGCCAGTACTATTTCCGTTTTTTGCGGGAATTTTTACCCATAAATTACAGAAAATTTTCTGTTTTTCTGATTAAAAACGGAAATTTTTCTGTAATTTATGGGTAAAAATTCCCGTAAAAAACGGAAATAGTACTGGCGTCTAGATTGCCAGTAGTATTTCCGTTTCTTAGTCCGTTTTTATTTACAGTGTAAAACAAATCTACAGACAAAATGTACATAATGTGCAATAGGTGAGGAATTTGTATGCAATTGTCTTCTGTAACAATGTTAAATTATATACGATTGGTCATTTTCATGAACAAATTTGCAAAATCTTTTGCTGATATTCTTGTATTTGATGATTTTGTATATGTTTTCAAAATAAGTGTTTGGAGTAAACCATAGATAGATTTTAACTCATTCAAATGAGTAAAAAAAATTTTTAATATTTGCGGTTTTTATAATTTCTAAATCGACTTTCGAAAATGGGCAATTTATTTGCATATCTATTTTTTTTTTCTATGTAAGTTTACTATACTCTTAAAAAGAAAAAGTCGTCGAAAAAAGAAAAAAAAGTTTAGGTACAAGTTTTCCAAAATACCCCTGAGATTGGAATAGACCTTTATGGTGTTTCAAGAAATTTCTTTCTTTTGACTGGAGAATTTCATCAAATTGTGAGCTTAGGTTTGCGATTTTTTTCTGTTTTGAGGGAAAAGGTATATGTAAAAATTCCCTTTTTAATAAGAAAAAGTATTAGCAGCACAATTGCCCGAACGCACCTGTGATTTGATAAACATACAGCAATAGACAGGAACATTTCAGATGCTTTATACATTTTTTCCGTAGTCTAACATAAAAACTATCAGAAATTTTCTGTATTTTATGGCTAAATTGACAAAAGAAAGTAGAAATTGTCATTCTTTAGGGAAATATAATCAATGGAAAATTTCGTTGCGTTCACGGATTGTTTGTTTGTTTTTTTGTTTGTTGTTGTTGTTGTTGTTGTTGTTGTTTTCCTTTGAGAGTGCAATAAATTTTCAATGGATGCACTCATTATAGTATATGTGATACTATATATTTGGACTAGAAACGAGTACACATGTGTTCATTTATCTAAATAAATAAAATAATTTATATTAGAGATATAATTAAAGACTTCTTTCCATATATTAATAAAATGTGGCTTAATTTTTTTAATTTTGGTTTTCGGATTCAAGTGCATTATTGCACCTTTAATATTAAGAACTGTACATTTATAACACCGATATTTAAAGAAATGGATTTTCCGAGAAATGTGATAAAAATTTTATTTAATAATTTTAATTTAAAAAAAATAAGTTAAAACTGGTGTGAATGAATAAGAACAACAACAAAAAAAAAAACTTCTTAAAACACCATCAAAAATTATTAAATGCGCTAGGCCTTTCGAAAGATCTGAGTCTTTCTTCGTCAGGCGCAAAGAAGACGTCCTTCTACTATGAAAGCAGCAGGAAGACTCGCATTTAATAATTTTTGATGGTGTTTTAAGAATTTTTTTTTTTGTTCTTAATTTTAATTTGTTTAAATGCAAGTGATTATGAAAAGCAAAATAAATGTTAGATAGGTTATAGGTTTTTATTATTTTTTCAATGAGTTTGATAGTCATGAAAGAAAATATTAATGACAATTTTAAATACATATTTTTAGTAGGACATATTTTTAAAGAATCATTTTGTTCAATAAATATTTGTATTAAAATTCGTCTCTGATTTCAAAATAATATTTAAAACAATTGTATTATCAGAAACATGCAACTGATTTTTTTATCCAACATTTTTTAATGAGATAAATTTAAAATATGAAAAGGAACAGTAATTAAGATAATAAAACATTCTTCAAAACAATGTATTTCGTGAAATATTCTCTTTTTTTAATATATTTTGAGATTAAAATGCACTGATTAATGATTATTATTTGATGCCATAAATCATTGTCACATAAAACTATATTTTGTGAAATATATCATACAAAATTTTTACGAAAAACTACTTTTTTAAAAAAATTATGTAATTAATAGATCTATTAAAAACTCTTTTCCACCAGGCAATAAATAGTTAATACTTTTAAACATTTAATTTCTAAAATATGATTATGACTTCGTATTAATAAAACAGATAATAACAGTTAAGTTGATGTTATAACGGTGAGATTGTATTATCTATCAATTAGAATATTATCAATGATTTTAAAATTTTAAATATTAGTAAAAAAAAAACGCATTGTTAAATACCCAAGTATATGCTTCTTTACAATATGCTCTTAATGCTACATATTTTCATATAAATTAAATATTTGTTCAAAACACATCACAACATTATTACTTACTTATTTAAAATGAATAATAATAGAATAAGGAAATAATATAATGATTCTATTATACACTAGACTCTAATATTAAAGGTGTTTAATAAATGCAAATAAGTTCCTTGCAGGTGCAAAATTAAAGACGAGTTTGAGTAGACAATAATCCATAAAATACATATGTGAGTAATAAGCAACTTGTAGAAGCAAAACTAATAAATTTCACATCAGTACCATCTCTGCGGAAGTGATTAAGTATTGCTTATAAATTATTCATGGACTTCGGCAGTGACGCAGATTCATTAAATATATACTAGAATATCATTATTTACAGATATATATGTTTCACTAAGGTTGAATAGAGAATTATAACATCAAGGTTCGAGTAAATTTGTGGAAGTAAGTTACAATAGATAACAATACGTTTCTTAGATTATATTGTTGTACACAATGATATTGTTGTTGACTTCATTAGTCTAACTATAAAATACGCTCAAGGCATATAAAAAATTATATTAGAAATATGCAGAAGGAAAAATTATTTCAAATTATGCCAAAACTCTTAATATATATATATATTTTTTTTAATGCAAGATAAAAAGACTCTACGTATCCATTTTCTCATTATTTTTTTCTTAATCAGAGGAGTGACTCCTCTGGTCTCCCCCCCCCCCCCTGATGACGGCTGATATAGTGCAGTTGAAAGCGCTTGGGAGTTTTAGACATCTTTTGACTGTTATCAATATTACTCATCGATTTGAGCTGTATCGGCTCAAATGAGACTATTTATTGCTGCGAACTTCGTTGTCTATAATTATCAGTCATGACTGACTCAAGACATGAATTCAAATTATAAAGCAAGCAATGCATATATAACTAAACTTTTTCACGTGCTCATTCAAAGTTTCAGGCATAACAGTAACAGAAAATTTACAGTTTGAAATCGCAGAAGTGTTTCGAATACTCTTCGAGAATGTTCTGGTATGACTGATGACCATTTACAAAAATCATTATACAAGATGACTCGAGGTGTGTATACATAAAACTAAAATATTTTTTAATCATGCGAAATTCCTATAATTAGAAAATATTTCTGTGTCGTTGAGGAATTAATTACGTTTTGTTTTATGTGAAAATAAAAAGATTTGGATCTAAGGCACACAGAAACAAACTAGTCCACACGTATAATTAATTAACAATTGTTGATATTTAATAAATACGCATAATTAATTAATAATTACGCATATTTAATAAATATGTGTTATTAGTTTATAATTATGTATATCTGTGTGTGTATTAATTCCTTTAACACACAGAATTTAATTACTTTTAAAAATGGACATTTTCGTTTCCGTTTTCGTTTTCGGACGGAAATAGGATGATCACCGAAAATCGGTTTCTATTTCAGTCGATCATTAATGATTATTATGTTTTATTGTTATGTAATGATTGTAATTATTGTTATGTTTTATTTTATTATTATGTTTTATGTTTTACGTTGTGATTTGATCAGGATACTTTTAAATAATGTGTTTTAAAAAAAAACATTGTGCATCTTATATTTCACTAGATCTTTTTTGTAAGTCCATGGTTTTCGAAAGCAATACGAACTTTAAATATATTTTATTTTTATCAAATACAGACATAATATAAGAATAATACTAAAATGTTATAAAAGACACAGATTTTTTAAACAAAAGAAAAAAGCCAGTTTTAGTTAAACTTTTTAACGTGTCTAAGTAAATATTCCCTATACATCTCTGTAAATTAAATAAATATATTTATTAGGTGTTTTTAGCTTATATATTTACTTTTAATCTATTTATTTATATAGCCTTTCACATAATATCAAAAGAATCTCTTTATTTAAAAATACCTTGTAGGGTGCATAGCCTTTTTTTCCATGCCAGCCTTTCAAAGAAATATGTATAACTATTGCCTTACAAAGATGAAAGTCATCATTGCTCAATAAACATGAAAAAGGTGATTTGCAAGTCTACAGTTGAAATAAATAAACACTTATTAGGAAGAAACTAAAATAAATAATCTTAAGATAAAGTGAAAAATGCAGAAACTGTACATTTGAAATAACACTTACGCATCTTAAAAAACTAAATAAAAAGAATTTACTTTAGTTTTTGATAAAGTCGGAATAATAGCTTAAATTAAAGATAGGAAATCTATGCATAATTTTTTTGTGATCTATATGTATATTCTATTAAATTATTTAACTTTTCCTACTAAACTGTTACTTCTTTATATTGTGAATGATTTACCATTTATTTGTAATGGTGTAGTTGTTGTAAACAGATTCAAAAATCTTGTAAATCTGTTTTTTGAATCTTTTTGCATGCTTTCAGAAAACTGTAGATAGAAAAGAGATTTTTTTTGCAATTAAAATATAAGTAATACAAATAATTTGAAGGGAAAAAAAATTGTTCTGAGTATAATGCTAATATAAAAAAGCACAGATGTTTCAAAATTTGAGAATGAAGTAAGTTAAAAAAGGATATTTAAAGTATTTTTGAGTTTTTGTGTAATATTTTTTTATGAGTCAGTTTATGTAAATTTTATTTTTTATCATTATACGTTTATCATTTCCGTGCCCCATCATGATGATTGCAAATTAAACAAAAAAATGTAGTTGAATAGTATTTAATTTGGTCGAGTCTAGATATTCATATTAAATATTTTATTCAGAAAAAATTTCAGACAATGTGAAAAAAATTCTTTGATAAAAATATTCTTTAAACTGTACAGAATTCCTGTAAAGAACTTTTTTACGTGCTATCTTTTCAGAAGAAATATAAGTATCGGCTTACAGCGATAAAAGTAATCGTCGCCCAATAAACCTGAAACAGGTAATTCTCAACGTCTACTGTTGAAATGTAATAAACGTTTACTCAAAAGAAACAAAAATAAATAGTCTCAGAAGAAAACAGAGAAAAATAAAACTATTGGTTTGAAATAACACTACCGCGTCTTCGAAAGAGTAAATAAAAATAAATTACTTTGCGAGGCAGGTAGAAATCTAACGTAGTTTTTTAATGCGGAAAACTAGTAAATTAATTTTCTTTGAGTCAATATATTTTTTTTTGTGTGTGCCTGAATGTGTGTGTTTGTATGTGTGTGTGTGGGAGGGGGAGGGGGGACGCGATATATATCTTATTACATTTGTTTCATTTTTCGGAAATCTTTTTGCTTTACTACACTGTTATAAATATCGTGAAAGATTACCACTGTTTTTAAAGGCTATCTATTTTCTGACCAATGAGAACGCTCGATAGGTGTTTATGTAGCGTTGGTCAGAAAATAGATAGCCTTTAAAAACAGAGGTAATTTTTCACGATATTTTTAACAGTGTTGAAAGATTTTTTCTTTTCATTAGTTGAACAAATTGGATTATAGCATGCTTATGTCAATGGTAGGCAGATTTCACACAAATATTTTTCTAAAAGTTGGAACTCGGAGGGCATAGGGAACAGTTCAATGTTCCTCTTTTTGGGGTGGGGATGAAGGGGATGTATATCTTATTACATTTGTTTCATTTGTACGTAATTTTTTTTCACTGGAAAGTTTTTTCCTTTGATTAGTTAAAACTAAACTGGATTATAACATGCTTATATCAATGGTAAGCAAATTTCACACAAAAATTTCTCTAAAAGTTGGAAATCGAAGGGTATAGGAAACATAGTCCCTAAAAACAATGTGTAAAGCCTCATATAATTCAGAAAACATCACAAAACGCACTTGTTGTGCGTTATTTATAAAATTTTATTTTTAAAAATATAAAGTGGAAATAGGCAATAGAGAGTTTTTTTTGTCAGTTTAAGAAGAACACATGCGAATTAAATCACACATTATATTAGTTAACAGTTAACATACTCAAGAAGGAATGAATATACTTTTCTCTATTTAAAAACTTAAGAAATGCCATTTTATAGTGATTTACCAACAATATCGTACAAATTGGACAGAAATTTAGTTAATTCTCTCATTTATATTCGATATACGAAAGTCGAAGAATTAACAGTAAAAAAACCTTTTTCAATTTCTAATTTTTTTTGTAAATCATTTTGAATTTGAAATATTATGTGGCTGCAATTTCGAAACAAGATGCTGGATTAATCTGGCCATCAGTCGAGATCTTGTTATGTCTTGTACACATGCTCAATCACATCCAAACTGGTTGATAATACGAGTGCTATCGCATGACAAATGTAACATTCTTTAAAATTATCACCCACACTAGAATTTTAAACCATTCCATACCTCACACAATTTTCAAGATAAAAAACTAAGCAGAAAAGATCCGGAATTCTTTTACCGAAGTTTAAAAGAGAAAAACTTTTTCAATTTTTTTTCTTTCTTTTTTTTTTCCTTTTAGTTGTTGTTGTTTCTTATAAACCGTTTTCATTTTTTTTAATTAAAAAATTAAGTGGTTGGCATTTTGAAACAATCCTCCTGACAATGTGTAGCTTTTCCCTTTTGTAATAGAAGCTACATAAAACAGCTATGACTTTTCTCCTCCACGTTACTGTGTCTTCAATTACACGGTCACATAGTGGGAGAGCGGAGTCATTTTTACATCGCTTTGATGTCACATTGCTATACCGGTATTTTTAATATGCTGGTGATAAAATATTTTCATTAAATTTTTTACAAATACTATTCTCACAATGTCAAATAAATTTCATCTTTAAAAAATACCCTGTATGCTATATCGATTTTTTTCGTGACCTAGTCTTTTAAAATAAATGAAAGTATTGGCTTTCGCAGATAAAAGTAATTGTCACTGAATAAACTTGAAACTGGTAATTTTCTAAGACTGCTGTTGAAATGCAGTAAAAGCTTACTGGGATGAAACGAAAATAATTAATCTTATGAAAAAGCGAAAAAGAAACATACTATCGGTTTGAAATAACGTTTTAGAGCATTCCAACAAGTAAATAAAATTAATTTACTTTTGTTTTAAAGTCAGATGAAATTCTAATGGGAACTGAATATGGAAAGCCAGTATCTTTATTTTTTTTTTAACTAAATATCATTTCTAGTACCGGATAGGCGTATAAAAAATTAAATTTCGTAACGTTTTAAGAAATGTTTTTATTGATCCAAACGATTTTTTTAAATAGCATTTTACCTTATTTAAAATATTTTAATTGAAACTATATGTTTATGACTAACAATTTAGGAATTAGCTATTGGACGTCGATGGAATGGACATACTGTATAAAGTTAACTATTTTTACTTAAAACATAACAAAAATATAAAAAATATTTATCTATTGTCTAAAAGTGTTATTTTTCAAATTAAATAATGTTAAAAGTTATCCCTTATAACCAGGCTTTTTGTATTATATTAATGTTTTCATTTAAAAATAAAATGCGAATTTTTTAAGGTTTTAATGCATCCACTTTTACTATAATTACTTAAGTCGATCAAAACTGGAATTTTCTATCTATAAAAATACGATAAATTATATTAAAATCATCCGTTAAGATTGTTTCATATCATTTAAAAAATTATGCATTCTTTATAAACCATTTTTAATTGAAAAAAAGAACTGCATTAAATGATTACCCATAAGTAGAAAAAATATTTTAAATTGTGCTGTTATCAAAGGACATTAAGATAAGAGGGAATTAATAGTGTTCGGTAAATATAAGTTCCGAGATTAATAGGTTGTTTTTTTCTCTTTCAAGAAATAATGTGAGAAAATTAATTCTCGGAGAAAAGGGGCCATTTAAAAGAAAAAAAGGACGTTTTATTTTTATTAATGGATAAAAATAATATTAATTTCTTAATTTTAGACAATGTTACGGACTTTATATGCATTTGCATAACTGGATGGAAAGATTTTAACCTTTGTGATAAATATGTTAAAGAAGGATATTTTGATATATAAATGGAACGTTTTAAAATAATTTTTGTAATTATCTTAGTGACGTTATTATTTGTTTCATTATTGCCGATAATCTAGCTTACTATTTAATGAAAGTTTTTTAATTATTATGCTGCTATTGTAATGACAACTATATACATTTGAATTATGTAACAATTCGGAGTTAAAACGTTGTATTAAAAGGCAGAAACAAACTTTAAAAAGGCTCAAGTAATGAACAAAAAGCTGCAAAGAGCTGTTTCGAATCCACAAGTGAGATTCTACTTCAGTGCGACAGAGAGCAAGGCACAGTGCTAGTGTGGCTAATAACTCGCCACAGCCTCTCTGTCTTTATGCCGGGTCTTGCTTTCTTTAGCACACCGTGCCTTGCTGTCTATCGCACTGAAGAAGAATCTTGCTTGTGGATTCAAAACAGGTATTTTCAGATTTTTTGTACATTATTTGTGCATTTTTAAACGTTGGTTTTCTGCCTTTTAAAATTCTTTCTTGCTATTTTGCTTAATTGCTAGTTTGCTAAATTGCTTTATTTGCTATTTTATAAAACATTGTGTATTTAATCAAATGTGGAACAGTACTTTTAAATTTTAAATCAAGATTTTTAACCGTTAATCAAACTATAGAACCTTACCGTTTAGCTGAAATTAAACTTCGGCAACTCGAAAAGCTAGATAGAGCGTTGTATGGATCATAATAATGTAAAATGCATCGGAATCTTTAGATAATGAAGTAGATTTATAAAAATGTTTTACAAAAAGTACACTGAAAAATTTGGTACTATTCAAAACAAGAAGACACAATTCCATCACATTTTATTACTTGACAGCAAGGGTGTATTTCTTCTTACAATCCAGAGATTTTATTTACACATTTACGAAACATGGTAAAACCCATTCAAAGGGTTATAACTAGAAAAACAATTCCGGAATACTTCAAACTCGCATGCCTAAACAATAGAAATGCTGGACATAATAACGTCATATATAGTACTAAAAAGTCCTTATATTTATAAAGATATAACTGTTAGGTGGATAGAAAGTTCTGTTTTGTTTTCGTTTTAGGCACCTTCAAGCCCAAAACCTTAGTTTCAGAGAATATTCGGCTTCGGTGAAAAAAGCAATCTAATATTCCGTGCTTACGAAACTATATACAAACTTCATCAGCACATAATTTTTAAAGAAACCATGAACAGTCCATAGTGATTTCGGGTATTTTTGCTTTCATACCATCATTGTTTAACGATTAGAATAGTATTGATAACAATGAAGTATATGCTAATTACAATAACTCTTCCTTTTTGTGTTAATAAATAAACAAATAAAAATAGATGTGCATCTGAAATACATTGATAGAAGTTGAAATTACACTGGATCTAAATCGTGCACCAAATGTATATGTATGTACTATTTCGGGTGTGAAGATCCCTTTTTCTATGTGCATAAAAAATGCATAACCATAAATAAGGTAGCAAAAGAATGGTTGTTGAAGAGGACTTTAACATAGTGCATTAACATAGTTCACTCAAATTTCGTTAAAATACGCTGTTGTATTGAAAACTGCAGCTAATTAAAAATTAATCCAAAAAAGCACCAGTAAATAATCTTAAGGTCTTCAGTGGAAAAACTTCGCAAAGTTCCCCTTGATCATTTTTTTATTATTATTTATATTTCTAATCCTTTCATCTTTCATTTATTTCTGGAACAAGAAAAAAAATATTTTTCTTCGTGGAATGTTTATAATTTTTTTTTTTTTTTTTTTTTTTTTTGCTCAAAGTATAGATATTCATAATATACATTTCGCTAAAAATAACCCCTTTTCTATTATTAAATTTAAATGTTTAATTTGTATAATAATATATGTATTACATGAATTACAGATTATAATCACTGCTTATGCAGTTATAGTTGTGTTCGATCAAAATAATAAGTAAAATGCCACTTCGCTATTTTTAATAATAAGCTCAGTGAGTAACATTTTGTTTTTGTTTAACATTGATTAATATCAAATTTCTGTATTAAACGAATTTATATTTTTGCAATTCCGAGCCATATGCGCTTTTTGCGTCCCTATATAAGGAATGAAAAAATAGCGGTTTATACTTTTGTCATAAGCATCCATCTCAACCACCTCCCTGAGTTGTGTGCATATATAATGGAATGCAAAAAAAAATATTTTTTTGGAACGAAGGATTGTCATCAAAATTTTATCCCTAAAAACATTAGCTAAAAAATGGATTTTGCTAATAGTTCCTGCAAATATCCTTAGGTTTAACGCAAATACTCTTTAAAACGACTGAAATATCGATGTATTATCAAATGCAATCGTACATTTAAACGAATTTAAAAATGTCATTGTATACACATGGCTTGAAAAATCAAATTAACATTCACAGATCATTTTTACTTTCTTCTATCTTTACAAGAAGAAAGTATTGGTTTCATGAAAATTTTCGAATTCCAGTTTTCGACGGATTTACACGTTTTGTGAGTTAGAGATTTCAAAAAACATGTTTTTACAAAATGTCTGTCTGTGAGTCTGCCTGTCTGTCTGTCTGTCCGTCTGTCTGTATGTGACATAAATTTTGTGGGCGCTCTATCTCAAGAACTAATGCACGAAATTTCACAAAACTTCATATTTAGTTAGACCTTGATATAAACTAGAACTGATTAGTTTTTGGTGAAAATCGCCCAACAGGTGGCGCTGCTATTCGGCATTTTTAACGATTTCTGCAATAGCTGTATCTCAAGAACTACTGCACGGATTTTCATAAAACTTCAGATTCAGTTAGTCAAAGATAAAGTTTGGTGCTGATTACTTTTTTGTGAAAATCGCCCAACAGGTGGCGCTGGTATGCTGAATTGTTCATGGTTATCGCAATAGCTCTAACTCAAGAACAAATGCACGAATTTTCATCAAACTTCAGATTCAATTAGTCCCTGATATAAATTAGTGCTGCTTAATTTTTGGTGCAAATCGCCCAACAGGTGGCGCTTCTGTGCTGCATTTTTCACGATTTCCACAAGAGCTGTATCTCAAGTACTATTGTACGGATTTTCATCAAACTTCAGATTTAGTTAGTCCTTGATATGAATTGATCTATAAATTAGTGCTGTTTAATTTTTGGTGTAAATCCCTCAACAGGTGGCGCTGCTATACTGTATTTTTTGCGATCTCCGCAATAGCTTTATCTCAAGAACTAATGCTTGGATTTTCAACAAACTTCAGATTCAGGTATACCTTGATATTGATTAGTGCTGTTTACTTTTGGTGTAAATCGCTCAACAGGTGGCGCTGCTATGCTACATTTTTTCAGAATTTCCGCTATAGCTCTATCTCAAGAACTAATGCACGAATTTTCATCCAACTTCAAATTCAGATATACTTTGATATGAATTGGTGCTAAATCGTTGTTATTTCTTGTACTATTTAAATGATTTAATTGATGTGATTTATATAGAAGAAAGTTTTGTGATGACCACAACATACTAGTTTAAAATGCCCTCATCAAAGTAAAACAAAACTAGTCGGATGTACCAATCCCAAAACTTTCTTCTATCTCATACATGTTAATACTTCAAAATTTGCTATCACACAGCCAAAATCAAATGGCAATCTATGCATCTCATGAGGATTCTAAAGATATGAAATTCCGTGCATTAGTTCTTGAGATATCACTATCGCTGAAATCGTCTAAATCCAGCAAAACGCTGTCTAGCAGCGCCACCTATTGGGTGATTTATACCAAATCCTAATCAGCAACAATTTATGTCAACGTCTGACTGAATGTGAAGTTTGGAGAAAATCTGTGCATTAGTTTTTGAGATAGAGCTATAGCGAAAATCATGAAAATCCCTGCATAGCAGCGCCACCTATTGGGTGATTAACACCAAAACCTAATTAACAACAACTTGTTTCAACATATAACTAAATCTGAAATTAGATGAAAATTCGTCCATTCGTTCTATAAATAGAGCTATTGAGGCAATCGTGAAAAAGGCAGCACAGAAGCGCCACCTTTTGGGAGATTTACACCAACACATAATCAGTAGCAAGTCATATCAAGGACTAAATGAATCTGAAGTTTGATGAAAATCCGTGCGTTAGTTCTTAAGATAGAGCTATTGGGGAAATCGTGTAAATCCTGCAAAATTCATCATAACAGAGCCACCTGCTGGGCGATGTACACCAAAACTTAATCAGCATCAATTCATATCAAGGACTAACTAAATCTGAAGTTTGATCAAAATCCGTGCATTAGTTCTTGAGATAGAGCTATTGCGAAAATCGTGAAAAATGCAGCATAGCAGCGCCACCTGTTGAGCGATTTATACCAAAAACTAATCAGCATCAATCTGTATCAGGGACTAACTGAATATAAATTTTTATTAAATTCCGTGCATTAGATCTTGAGATAGAGTGCCCACAAAATTTGTGTCACATACACACACAGAGACAGACTCACAGAGTCACAGACAGACATTTTGTAAAAACACGTTTTTTTGGAATCTCTGACCCTTAAAACGTGTAAATCCGTCGAAAACCGGAATTCGAAAATTTTCATGAATCCAATACTTTCTTCTTGTAAATATAGAAGAAAGTAAAAATATTGTTGTGGTTTAACATATCACTGAATTAAAAATAATAGAAACGTTAATAACTAATTAAGTGTCTTCAGAATTTAAAAGTGGAGATAAAAAACACATATACAGTAGAACCTCGATTATCCGAAGTAATTGGGGCCGGCCATCTTTCGGAAAATCGAAATTTTCGGATAATAGGTAATGCTTGAATTTTAAGATTTAGGAGGAATATATGCAATATTTCTTTTTATGGTAAATAAAAAGTTATTAAATGCTTATTAATATTATGTTGTTATATTAAGTGCTTAATAAAAAATAAAGCAATAGCAAAATAGAAACACGAATAAATTACCTGAATTTTAATTTTGAACTTAAGTACCTTTTACATATATCAGAATAATTTGAAAAAATATTTTATTTTTCGCAGTTTCGATTGCATCTGCTTTGAAACTCTATCATGGAGTTTTTAAATATTAGTACACCACTATCACAGTCTTTCTGCTGGACCAGCCATGCCAAACCTTTTGCAAAACACTCAAAAACTTCAGAAATGCTAATTTGTTCGTTTTCTTCAAAGGAACGCTAAGAAAGGGGATCGAAAATATTTATATGTACTCGTAGTTCGGAAAGGACCACTTGCACACAAGGTATATGATAGTTTAACTAAAAAAAAAAACTTTTCAAAATGGATTTTGCACACAAGGAATGTGATAGTAAAAAAAAAAAAAGTTTAAAGATGGATTTCGGTTAACCGAGAGTTTCGGCTAAGAGTTTCGGATAAAATAGGCTGTACTGTACTATCTTTTTTATTTTCGTACTGAAATAATAATAGTTTCATTTGATAAAAATTATCACATCTCCCTCCTTTCTAAGACTGGATGTGCTATTACATTCTTTAAACATAGCATATTTTAAATACTTCTTTTCGATCAAGTCAAAAGCTAAAATTTAAACATTTTCAAACTCTTTGTGCAAACGTTTTATTGTAAGAAGAACTACACAAGTAATAATGAATAGATGCCTCAAAAGTTTGGTAATCGAAATGAAAAACAAAGTGTATTTATTAATGTTATTGTTTTTGTTGCAAACAGTCACATGTACTCATGTACATCCATGCATTAGCATAAGTGAATTTGAAACTGTAGTGAGAATATGTATGTTTGTATATACTAGTTAATAGGTAAAATTTTGATATATATGCATATATAAATAGTTTAAAATTTAATGTGGACAAGTTTTGTTTTTGTTTTCAAATTCATCCGAAACTTGAGAAGGTGCCGAAATTCAATTTTGGTTGGTTTCGGCCTGAAAAACTGAAAAATGTGTTTCGATCGATCTCTAGATAGGAGAACTAACAAGGAAAAATTATTTATAAAACTGATATTAATGTGTATATGTAACTGAATTTATTACTTTCGGACTTACAAATGCTCTCAGTTATGTATATAGTAAGGGAAAATAAAGAGTTTGCGTGCATCTTAGCCACGATATTAGCCCAAAGAATACGAAGTTAGGAATTTGACTGCAAAGTAAGCTGTTCATTCAGTTTATATCTCAAGAATAAAATTCATACAGAAATTATACCAAACTCTGAAATATTAAATACAAACACTTGGTTTTAACATCAAATTTGACATTTTTCGTAAATTTTACCTCAAGAAACAAAACACAAAGGCATTCGGTATACTATTTTGATTATAAAGGTTTAAAGTTTGGATTCCCTACCGTTAAATTCATTTGTAATAGTTGCAAAGCAGATTCGAATGCGGGTGGTTTTCAAAGCATAAGTCAAGACGTACTTCGTGGGATGAGCTGTAATGTTGGGTTCGATTATTTGAAGTTTGTAGAAATAGACTTTTAAATTCTTAAGTTACAATTCATATTGTTTTTGAACATTTATATATATATATTTTTTAATTATCATGGTAATAATAATATTTTAAAGATAATAAATGCCGTCGTACTTTGGGCCACTTTTTCCTGCTTTCACTCACATTTCCATTATTAAAAAATATTATACGTGATTTTTCAACTTCGAAATGGATTTGCAAATTAACATGAAACTATGAAGCAAACTTTATATTTTTAAAGAGGCATTTTTTATTTTTTTTATTTTTCAACTATTTTTAAAGTTTTGGAACAAAGTAGCCCCTTCTAGGGGCTCCTTTCGTCCATTCACTTAGTTTCATATAAAATGAATACATTTCATATGTAAATGGATACATTTTTATGGAAAACCCTTATAATAGCATTTGCTAATAAATTAACATTGCGAACCCGATAAACAATCCCATACCGATAAACCGCCCCATGTTATCCTCAGCAACTGGAACAAAAACAATTAATGTAACAAGAACAAAAGAAATTCTTAAAACACCATAAAAAACTTTTACTTGCACTAGGCCTTTCGAAAGATCTGAGTCTTTCTTCGTCAGGCGAAAAGAACACGTGCTTCGACTATGAAAGGAGCAGCAAGACTCAAATGCTTTCATAGTAGAAGCACGTCTTTCTTGCGCCTGAGGAAAAAAGACTCAGGTCTTTCGAAAGGCCTAACGCAATATGATATATTATTAACGCTACGTAATATATCTGATGATGTTTTAAGAAGTTCTTTTGTTCTTATTCACTCACATCAGTTTCAACTGAATTTCTTTCAATTAATGTAACATTTTGCAACAGTAACATTTAAAAAAAAGTTACTTAAAACATGTTTTAAAAGATTTGGTTGCATAAAAGGCATTTCAAAGTAACTGGGGCTATTTTCGGGCTAAAACAGGCCTGGCACAAAGTAGCCCCGAAATACTAGTTTTCATGCTAGCTTTATGAAAACGTAAATATTTTCCGCCAAAATAAAACGTTAAAGGAAAAATTGGGATCACACATCTGTTAAATGTTACTAAAGTTAATATTTTGACACTTACTTTACTTGTAGCTCTTAACAAGACTGTTTCTCAATAGAAAGTTTGGAGAGTTAAAATCTACACACGACAACAGTTGTTTACAAACACATCCAGTGTTACCATTAAAAAAATTTTAATTACTCCAAAACAATTCCAATATCCTATAGTAGGGTATAAATTATTTTTCAAGGACAAAAATTTCAAATTATATTGTATTGTTTATTCAATACATAGAATAAAATCTTTTTTTATGGGCTGCGCCAAAGTAACTCCGCAAGGACCAAAGTAGCCCCGATCGACGGTGCTGCAATCGTTTGAAGTTATCAAGCAAAGTAAAAATATATGTGTATATGTAGATGATTTATTAGTTTTTTGTCGCTAAATATGGAATGTATGAATGAACAAGATTTTCTAAACAAAACGAAACTAGTCGGATGTGACAATACCAAAACTTTCTTATACACATTAATACTTCCTGAAATATGCAGTATAGCAGCGCCATCAGTTAGGTGATTTACACCAAAATCTAATCATCAACAACTTATGTCAACTTCTAACTGAATCTGAAGTCTCATGAAAATCCGTGCATTTGTTTTTGAGATACAGCGACTGCGGAAATCGTAAAAGATTCTGCATAGTAGCCGTACCTATTGGGTGATGCACACCAAAAACTAATCAGGACGAATTTATATCAGGGACTAACTGAAATATGAAGTTTGATGAAAATTCATGCAGTAGTTCTTGAGATACATCTATTGCAGAAATCGTGAAAATGTAGCATAGCAGCGCCACTTGTTGAGCGATTTACATAAAAAATAAAGCAACTGTGATTTATATCAAGGACTAAGTGAATCTGAAGTTTGTTGAATATTCTTACATTAGCTTTTAAGGTAGATCTATTGTAATAATCATGAATAATGTAGCATTGCAGCGCCAACTGTTGTGCGATTTACACCAAAAAGTAATCACCACCAAATCTAGGAAAAACGTCATCTGAGGTTTTATGAAAATCCTTGCATTAGTTTTTGAGATATAGCTATTGCGGTAATAGGGAAACTGCAGCATAGCAGCGCCACCTGTTGATCTATTTACACGAAAACGTAATCAGCATTAGATAATATTAAGGTATAACAGAATCTAAAGTTTTGAAAAATTACTTCCATTAGTTCTTGAGATAGAGCGCCCACAAAATTTTTGTCCCATGCAGACCAACTCAGAGACTTAATGACGGACAGATTTACAGACAGACATTTTCTAAAAGCCATCAAATCGTGCTCAGAACCTTCAAAAAGGTATAAATCCATCGAAAACCGGAAGTCGAATTTTTTTACGAATCCAATACTTTCTTTTTGTAAAGAGAGAAGAAAATAAAAAGAAATCATCAATTCCAAAGGATATTTAGCTTCAGCGTTGAGCAATAATAAAATATCTTTTCACGAACAATGATATTTTTTACAAAAATGAAATTGTTTTTTGACTGCTTATTAATGATTGCAATACTTTCAAATATAAATATTCTTATCCACTTTCCTTTTTCGTTTTTTACATTAAATATTAATCATGAACCTAAAAAAGCGTCAAATAAGAAAAAAGAGATTACGTAAACTTTGAAGTTGGAATTTGTAATAAGATATATATATATAAAAAAAAAAGTATTTTTAGTATAACGCATCTTTTTGCACTTAAAAATGCAATTTTGAGTATTTTGAGAATATTTTATTTTCTATAAAGAGGATAGACAAAGGATATTTAAGTATTATCTAAAATTTCCCATTCAAATAATAAGATATAGAAGTCTCATGGAACACTTGAAATATTTCTTTAAATATATATATATATATATGTGTATATATATGATATGATATATATATATATATGTATATATATGATATGATATATATATATATATATATATATATATATGACCATTAAAAATACATTACAATTTACCAACAAAAATTGTGAAATTATAAATAGAAAGGAATTTACTCATTGACAATTAAACTATTCGTTTTAACATATTCAACTTAGATTTGAAAATCATAATGAAAAATAAATAAATAAATAAAATGAACAGAAAATGGATAATTGATATTTGGAGAACCTAGACATAATCTTCAGGTCCTAAATGCTTAAAGTTTTATAAATAAAATATGTGGTTTCATGTTCATATTAGCCATAAAAAAACTAAAGGTTAGGAATTTGGTACTACCAACAAACAAAAAATAGAGAAATAAACATTGAAAAACAAATAAGTTTACAATAAAATGTGATTAAAAAGGATTAAGAAAGCAGATTATTTTCACTTATTGCTTTTTTTTGGGGGGGGGGGAGATGGCAGTTGATGATCCAAGGAGTAATAATGTGCAGTATATTCAACCATATTCCTCAATATATGTGACCAGCGCCCTCAATAGATAATTTAAAAATGAATACCAGCATTTATTCCAAGGTATCAGTGGAGTGCTGCTAAACTTAGAATTTACTAAAATATATTGTTTTGTAATAAAAACTAATATATAATAAAAACTATTTATATCTATTAATGGAATAAGCTTTAAAGCAAATACTGCTTAGAGACAAATAAATGATAAATAAATAATAATTAATTATATGTTAATAAATTTATACCATTACTAGGACAAATAAGTAAATGATATATTAAATAAAATTAATATGAAAATTAGTGACATTGATGATTCATTAATTAATGTTTCACATAAATCAATATGCTGGCTATAACTATCACTATTTAAATTCCTTTGACTACAGCGCATTAACACTTAAATAGATATATAATTAAATATAAATAAATAAATTATTAAAATTATGATGCTCAAGAATTGGTATTAATAATAGTAATAGTAATATATATATACAGGGTGGTCATAAAAAAAACTTTTACGCTATACCGAACTCTAGCGGCCGGTCCGTTTAACTGATCGATATGAGATTTCAGATATTGTTATTCACAGGTATCAGCTCGATATTTTGTGAACGGCAACAAATTTGCGCTCACGGTTACGGTTATAGGTACAGAAACTCGAAATTTCCGAATGGCAACGAACATTTTATTTCGCCGCAAATTGCTCAGCGCAGGCGAAAACCCTAAAGAGCGTTGGAACGGTACGTGTATTGCAATAAACGTACGCGTTATGCACGCACAAAAAACAGCTCTGCGAATGGCCAAAGAAAAAAAAAATACGTTCAGGGCGCTTGGAGGAAATTTGCATATGACAGAGACAAGACACCAATCACAGAACGCCGTTCGCCAGATAGTCAGCGTAGAAAACGGATAAAAAGTGGGATGGGAATGTTAGTTTTTCAGTCCGGAGATTGCACATACCGACGAAATGACTATGCCAGTGAAAGTTCATGGTGAATTGGTAAAACTTTATCATCAAAATGTGATGAATGCTACGGAAACTTTGCGTGTTCAATCGCCAAATACGTGGTCATGTATCCCGCAAGCTCTTCTTGATTTAGTAAAGAAATTCGAAGAAACTGGCTGCACCTGTGATTGACCGCGATCTCGACGACCAACTGCTACTGTGGATAGTGTTATGGAATTGCATCAGATACTGACTACACTACACATGCAAACTGCAAAAGGTGTAGCTCGTGTATTGGATATACCGAAATCAACGGTCCTAAAGCTATTGCACTCTGTAATCCGCATGCTTCCATACCGGTACCAGCGCGTCCAGATGTTGGAACTCGGGGGCCATCAACAACGTATGGACTTTGCAAATGAATTTCTTATCCAATATGATGACGATAACGCTTGGCCTCTTCGCATATTATGGACGGACGAGGCACATTTCACCTTAACTGGCAACGTCAGCACCAAAAATTATGTGTACTATGAATCCGCACGCTGTGGTACCAGTACCTTTATACGACGTCAAAGTTACTGTGTGGTGCGGCATTGCAGGCACAATTATTCTCGAACCGTACTTCTTTGAGGAAGCGACACCAACGGGATTTGTAACTTGCTCTTTGACAGGCTCCCGCTATACAGTAATGCTGCAAAATTACGTCGCACCAGAATTGCTGCAGCGAAATGCACTGAATGACATCTTTTGGATGCAAGATGGTGAACCTCCACGTATAGCGAAGTCTGTTCGCAGGGTCCTGGAACAGCATTTTGGCGACCGTGTCATCTAACGCCATTTTCCAATTGCTTGGCCTCCGCGATCCCTCGTCTGGTTCTAGGATATCTCAAATCTAGAGTATACATGTGCAATCCGCAAACTTTACCGGATTTAAAAGATTCTATCGGACTTGAGATTACAAACATCCCTCATGCGATGTTACGTTCGGCTGTATTGTCCACAGTCGCCCGCATGCAATGTGTAATTACATGTGATGACACCCATGTGGAAAATGTGTAATTAAAATAAAATAAAACTTTATCTAAAATAAAAGGTTTTTTTTCTCCGATCTGTGTTGCAATCAGCGATTGGTGCATTGATTCTTTGTCATTTTCAAATTTCTTTCGTGCACCCGATCGTGTAATTTTTTTTTGTTGTCTCTTGCTGAGCTGTTTTTTGTGCTTGCATAACGAATCAGTTTCTTCCGATATATGTAAAAGTTCCAAAGCTCTTTCGGGTTTTCGCATGCGTTGAGCACTTCGCGATGAAAAAAAATGGGCGTAACCTTTTTAAAATTCCGAGTTTATGTATCTACAACCGTAACCGTGAGGACCACTTTATTGCCGGGCACAGAATCCCGAGCTCATACCTCTGAATAACTATATCTGAAATTTCACATCGATCGGTTTAACGGACCGGCCGCTGGGGCTCCATATATCGGCAAAGTTATATATATATATATATATATATATGCCCCCTGCAAGCTACGCTCGCCAACCCCCGTTCAGACACTGTAGAATCTAAAAGCACGCTAATCTGATCGGTTTTAAAAAGATTAGAGAAGATTGAATTATACTGAAAAAACCTGTAGCGATCTCCCTGTAAACTGGTTTCTATTCAATTCCCTTTGATTGCAACAATTTAAGGTAGAATCAGTTGCTGTTAAAACATCCAATGGTTGTTTTCGTGTTTGGTTAAAGAAGATCAGTTAAACATTTGAAAAGAAGCTAAAATAAAATGAATTAAGTAAACAGTCTTTGTCTCTCGGTATTTTTTAAGAGCGTTATAAAGCGATTGACATAATACAATTACTAAAATTTGCTGCTTTAACCCCTTCAAGGGCGGTGGTTCATTTTTGGACCCACTTAATTTTAATTCTTAAATGCCACATTAGCATCAGAATATTGGGATGAAAATTTCCCTTTTATTAAGTAAGTGAATAAAAGCATTTTTGTATTTCGAAATTTGTTTGTAAATTCTGGTGCCATTCACTGATTTCAAGATTTTACGAATAGAAGTGCCTTGTCCGTGAAAGGGTTAAACGCATATAATGTATTTATTATTTTAAAATTTTCTTTCCCTTTTAATATTCACGTGTAAATACAATTTTCAGGACATAATTTTCAATATTTTCCTGCCTTTAACAAGTACTCATTTAATAGTAATTTAATTTTTTTTTCTGTTTTTAATAGTCACGTGAAAATAAATTATTAATCGTTAGGAAATATTATTCTTTGCGCTGTTTTGAAAATTGAAAACAATCTCTATAGTAATAGCCTAAGTTATGTGACTATCATCAACAGCTCCAGGCGGATCCCTTCGCTTTTTATATTCCAGACGGCCATTTTGGTACTTTAATGTTAGCCAGCCTCAGGTGTGATAAGTCGCCGAATATTATTCTATCCCCATTATTTCGTTTATATTATAGTAGTCCAAGTCATGTAACTGCCATAAACAACGGGCTGATTCCTTTGCTTTTCATAAGAAAGGTTTTCATTTTGATTAAACAATCAAAAATATTTTTTCGAATAAAATTACATAAAAGTTGCCATGATCACAAAGAATTCCTGGTACTTTTATGTTAGCCGAGTGAAAATCTCGCCAACAGCTTTTTTTTAACTCGCCAGTTAGCATTTTTTTTTTTTTTTCGAGTGGTAAATTAAAACGGTGCTACTTGGTTATCCCATCGACCAAAAATCTGTCGCGAAATTATAAGATTAAATGCCAATAATGGTTGATTGTAAATGTCCCATTCACTTGACTTTAAAGAAGTTACACATGTTCACGCCATCAAGTGATTTTTATTTCGATGTTTTATTTCTATTTTTATTAATGTTATACTAATTGTTATTTAAAAAAAAAAAAAAATGTCAATTTTGTATAATTTGGCTATTTATATAATTTGGCGAAATTGGTCGACGGGAGAAGTAATAACATTAAAACGTTGCTGTGAAGTGGAAATTAAATCTTATGATTTGTTGCATTGTCACATACGCACCGGGTTTGGCGTGATTTTTTTTTTTTACGACAATTTGGCGAAAACCTCGTTTTCAAATACCTGTTACATATGTATTTTTAAATTATTTTCTGTTATTTTTAAAATGAAATAACAATAAATAAAAACCATTAATTTATAACTATAAAACAAAACAATTAATTAATAACTATAAAACAAAACAATTTATAACATCTTTTGTAAATAAAAAGAAAATAATTCAAATAAACATTTATTAATAAATAAGCAACAATAGCCGCGTTACCATGTCAGGCAAAATAACGCCATTTTGGCGTCAATTAGGTACCCCGTTGCGTATATGACATCTGTGTCTAATATTATTCTTTTCGTTTCGTTTAAAAAAAAGAATGAAGTAAAAGCCATTTATTTTAAAGGTTTCAATTTTAAATGAAAGTTTTGTATTAAATAAAATGATAATGAAATACAAATTGAATTCTGAATAAAAGTAACATGATGCATTTCTTAGCATGCATTTTAGGGAGGCCAAACTCGTCGCCAAATTAATTTAAAATAACCTTTTCTAAAATATGAAAAAAAATATCTGTTATGATTAAAATCTGAGTTGCCATCATTAGAAAAAAAGTATTTAAAATTAGAAAAAAATTAATATTTCGAAAACTAATTCTAATTTTAAAATTCTAATACTCGTATTGAGATCTGTGGATCAATACGGATTTTTGGTGTTAATTTCATCGCAAAGTATTCCATTTAGGAGAAATCGCCGTGATAGGTATGATCAAAATGGGTAGACAATCCTAGAGTGAAGAGAGACGAACAAAACTGACACAATCTGGTAAAATATTGCACAAGTCATATAATTAAAAGGTAACTAGTTGACTTAAATGATAATGTCTTGAAGTTACAAATCTAAAAATAGTTTTTTTTTTTTTTTAAATAAACGAATGTAACTACTAAATGCAAGAGCACTGTTAAATGTAAATATAGAGAAAAAATATATATAAATTAAGAGTTGAGTTAGAGAAAAACACAAAAACGTAAATAAGAGTTAAGTGTATGTAAATAACATAAATATGTGTAAAGTGACATGAAAAGAATGTAAAGTGATCAAAAATATTATTCACAAGATATTTTCAAAGCAAACAGTCATGGGCCAGCCATAACGTTGTCAAAGATCAGTTGTAAGCAACATACGTACAACCGTGGTCATTGGTTGAACACCTAGCATCACACTACATATCAATTAATAGAAGTTTCAAGTAATAGCACATTATCTTCTTGTTCTCAAATTATATGTGTATGTGTTTGATAAGCATTAGAAAAGTTGTTGTTGTTTATATGACATGATGCATGAAATAAATGTCCATATCGAGGTGATGCAAGAAGTAATTTATCAATGTGCACACGAAATGCTGTATTATCAGCAGCATACAACCTCTTGATCGAGAATGACACAGGTGAATGTTTGCAGGTTACAATATATGGTTCAGTATACTTAGTTTTGAATTTGTCAACAGATTTTAAATGTGTGTAAAATGTGTGTTTGTGTAAAAACAAATGGCTCTTAATTTAGCTTTTTGACCATATTGTTTGTATCGTTTATCCTGAGCTGTTTTAATGTTATTGTACGCTTTGTTATATATTTTGTGTAAATCTTCAAGTAGTTTATGTATTTCAATATGTTTATCTAGAAAAGGTTGATTACTATACTGATCAAAAGTGTTAAAAATTAATGAAAGTTCACGTCCAAAGTAAAGAAGATTAGGAGAGAATAATATATTTGAGTGTTTTGAACCGTTATAGAGTGACTTGTATATAAATATTCAATTTTCCAAAGAATGATATTAATGTAAGTGTGTATTAACAGATTACTTGGTTGATTTATTGATTCGTTCCGAAATCGAGTTCGAGTGTGGCCTCGAGACAGAGCTATGAAGTAATTTAATGCCCAGTGTATCATTAAAAATGTTGTATACTTGAGATTTATATTGGGGTCCTAAGTCTGAATAGACAGCAGAAGGTCTCCCAAAGGTGGTTATATAAGAGAATAAACATTTAACGACTTTAGCTGCAGATATATCGTTAAGTCGAAAAAGTTCAACATGTCTTGAAAAGTGATCTGTAATAGTTAATACAAACGATATAATATAAATAATATAATAATATAAAAATAATATATAATAATATATAATAATATATCATATAAATAATATATAATAATATATAATAATATAAAAATAAATAATATAATAATATAAAAAACATTCTTTTCAGAAAATATGACAAACGACCCAAATGCAATCTAAATATGTTGTGCATAATGTGTTAGCTAAATGGATAGAGCAACTTTTGTAAAAGTCTTAAAAACATAGCTTGAAAATTCTGAAAATTATCGTTGTTAGAATAAGCTCAAAATCCGTTATTCCCAAAATAAAGCAAAAGGATCAGGGGCTGTATCCATATATATATATTGATTAGCCCCAATATAGCATACACAATATTGTACGCACTACTGTATTTAGATACAACATCTCATCTTTTTTGCTTCCTTTTGGGAATAATGGATTTTGAGCTTATTCTATCAACGATAATTTTCAGATTTTTCAAACTATGTTTTTTAAAATTTCGCAAAAGTTGCTGTATACATTTAACTAACACATTATCCAAATTATATTTTGATTACATTTAGGCATGCGCAGTAAATCCTTATTTAGTAAACGTGTTTATTTTTCATACAATTTTTATTATTATTTTTTAATTCTGATTGTAGGGTATTGTGTACAATATTGCTTGTCATATTTTCCGAAAAGAACTTTTTTTATATTAAGAACTCTACAAATTATAAACAAAAAAACTTTGTAAAATTTGGGATTCTTATTATAAAAACTTTAATTTCTCTACGAGTATACATGCTATCGTCATAAAAATGAACACAGTTTATTACAATAAGGCACTTAATCATAATCTATAGTTTAAACGCTTTTGTTACATTAGTTTTTACAAGGTTATCCAAAAGATATTCGTTATTTTTCAAATGTGATTTATCCATCCGGTCCCCTATGTGATTTCGGAAAAAATCCTCACGGAAATATATGATCTGCACTATTCTGTTTACACATCTGGCGTTTCAAGATATCACGTTTCCCTCATGTAGTTTTCTAGATATTTAACAAACGTCTAAAATCGCAAGTAATCGGTCACCTTCGCCATATAGTGTACGTGAGTTTTATACTTTCGTTGATTTTTTAATTCGGAAAATAATTTCTCCTTCTGTGTGAAGATAATGAATTATGTTTCTGAAATTTCTATTTTAGTGCTATGTGCCATTTGTATTTCATTCATTATGTCTCAGATTATACCGGAATCAAAGTCGAAAATTCCATTTGAAATCAACCTGAAACCAAATCCATCCACGACTCAAGACACCGAGATTTTTTTAAAGTAATCCCATAATTTCAATACTTGAAATACGGTTCAGGATTGAATTCAATTCTTTCTAATAACGGTATCTTTGTTTAAAATCTAATTAAAGATTACTACGATTTACTAAAGTAAACTAATAAATATATTAAAAGGTGAACGGAGTCAGTAATATGCATGCAAAAATGTCTCATAAATGTAGGAAGCAAATAGAAATCTTAAATTGAAAGTTTTACAAGATCCGATATTATGAATATATGTTACATTAGGTAGTTTTGTGTTATGCGGCTGCTGTTTTATACAACTTGTTTTTTTTTTTTTTTTTTTTTTTTTTTTCAAGCAATTATAAATTTAAAATTTTTTTTTGTTATTTTATACCAATTACGAAAAGAAATTGAAGTAACTGGAAGTAATTGTATCTTTTATCTTACAGAAAACCTGAAATTTTTAATATGACCAGTTTCATAATCTACTCATTAAAGCAGAACTATCGAAGATTTGAAACTGCGGTAATAACGAATTTTACCTTTTTTAGTTTTTTTTTTCCTTTTTTACGCTATAAATTCTTAGAAGATTTTTGACATGTGTTTCTTAATTATTACAGCTACTCTCAATGCGGTACTTATTAAAATAGTGTTTGAAGACTTTCAAGAAAAAGCAGTTAAAAAATCTTCACGGGATTTTTCGTTTTATAATGATTTTATTTAAATGTAAAAATATTTATACAGTATTTTCTGCCTTCTTTTCGCGATTGAACGTTAAGAGAACGATAATCATCCATTCAGAATTTAATTTTTAATATTAGGTTAGTTCCATGGGTTTTTGTAGTGTAGGTCACATAGCTGATAACTGTTATGCTTGTTGGCCACCGTTATTTTAGAAAAGTTAGCTTCACTTTATTTAATTAATGAGATATCTCCGATAAAATAAGTCACTTTTTCCCGTTTTAAAATACTGGTAGCCAAAAATCGTAGCATGTGACTTACACTACAAGTTCTCATGGAGTTAAGCCATTACATTTTAAAACAATGTCTGCTTAGGGATATACAACAACTGATTTATGTTGTTTGTTTGTATTCCATTTTACCTGTATCCCATTTTTTCCCTTTTTGTAAAAAATCAAAAATTTACGCCAGTCTGTTAAACAAATCATTAAAGCCCATTTTAGGAGGCTGTGAGGGATGAGCAGCACGGTTGAGCAGCATTGGGGGGTTTCCTAGCTGATAAAAGTTTATCACCCAGTCTAGGAGTTGAACTATCTTATGTTTTGTGAGCCATTGGGAAAAAATTAACTGTAGTTTAGAACTACTGAAGAGATTAATAAGAAATTTAAATAGGAAATTAAGTATTTAAGTATATAAATGAATATGATGAATAAGAATGATAAGTACCTTAAAGAATATATAAAATGTTCTAATTGTAGTTATAAATGGAGGTCATAGTTCTTTAAAAAATGCATTTTTTTTCTTAGTAATAAAATAATACAAAATTAATTAAATTAAATAAATTAAACCGTGTGTTTCTACTGTGATTACATAAGTAGATATAACAGTTTTTGTGTTGTACAATCCCCTGCCCGTTATTAATATTTTAAGTCCATTTGTGTCAGACTGCATTTTTTCATAATTTTTCAAGTTTAAAAGGATATGTCTAATCTTTGTTAGACGTTATGTGTATGAAATTTTGTACAGGATTTTTTATGTCACATTTTTAATAAATTGCCTTCAGGATTTTAAGTTTAATGTACAAACTTTGAAAATACATTTTTTGAAATAAAAATCACTCCGAAAATATCCTCGTTTTTATGTATTTAAATTTAATATAATTTTAAGTAATGTTTATAGTGTTTTTAAAATTGTCAAGATAGCAAATTCCGCTTTTGTAAATAAAATTTTAACTCTCTTCTAGACGGTTTTAATGTACATATTCTACGGGCTGAATTGACAAATATTCCGTTATTTCTTTCAGCTATACTTGAAACTGTATTTATTAAAAGTGCGTTGTAAGCATTCTAAGATAAGATTAATAAGAAAAGATTTTTTAAAAAAAACTGTATATACATATCTTCACATGATTTTTTAAATCCAGAATGACTTTCTTAAAAAAAAAAAAATAATAATAATACTATCTTTACAGGGTTGTATTACATTTTTCGCAGTAGAAAAATTGAAAATAAAAACCTTATTCATAATTAAATGTTTGGTATTGAATTTTATTATTTGTTTTATGATATTCAGCTGCATTTTTATGTTATTTGTAGCTTTACAAGCAGCTATTACAAAATATATATTATCATAACTGAATAAAAATACAGAAATGTTTTTCGTAAATAAATGTAACTGTATCAAATTAAGTCTTTATTTGAAAAAGCTAAAATCTTAAATTTGAATTTGTCGCATAATCCACTGTTTAAAAAACGTACTGAAGATGCTTTAAACTGTCAAGATAACAAAAGTTACGTTTTTGAAACCAATTTCACCATTCTTTAAGATGCTTTTGTCTGATACATTCACAGGAGCTGATGTGAGAAATATTTCTTAATTTCTACGGCTACTTTTAAAACGGGATTTATAAAAAGAGTTTTAAAACATTTATAAGATTTAATGCCTTGATATCAGTGTAAGAGGTTTAAATACATTACAACGGGATTTTTAGTATATATAACGGCAAGCATCAATCATAAAATAAAAAATATATTTTGTAACTAGTAATGAATCTCTGCAAAATGCTCTTAGCACTTCACGATGTGGAACATTAAGAGGCAAATCGAATAATCAGAATCAAATGCTTAGTGCAGAGATAGATTTTTTGTAATATAATGCTGCTTTTTTATATTTCAAGTTATTTTATAAGCAGTTCGTACAAAATACTTTTTTTGTAACTAGAGCTTCATTTGTAAAAAAATTCAACAAATAAACCTGAGCCTAAATACATTTTATTGTACCATATTATATTTTTTTTCGGATTATTCAGAACTTAACCGCGCATAATGCTCTCTTTAAAGACGTACTTAAGAAACTTTAAAACTGTTAATATAACAAATTTCACGTCTTCAAAAATAATTTCACCATTCTTTAGAATACTTTTTCCTTTTACATTCTAAGAGCTTGTATGACAAACATTTCTAAATTTTTATTAACTATTTTCGAAACAATATTCTTAACTTTGAAATTTTTGCATGATAAAAATGTTTTGTTCCCTGAAATAGGTTTAAATATATTTTAACAACGCTTCTTGTATCTATAATGATTTCATTTAAAGGAAAACTATATGCTTTTAACGTATTTTTTCTCGATTAAACTTTAATAAATAGACTCAAATTCAGAATTAAATTTATAGTATTCAATTTTCAAGCAATAATTTCTTCTGTAATATGGAATAGCTGTTTTATATGACATTTTGAGAAACAAATGTAGTTTCCTTTCTGGAACAGAATAAGTGTTGTAGACGTGAAAAAACTTGATGGTGGTATACGCTATAATATGAGGGTATTCGCAGTAGGTAGAGAGTATACGCTAGAAAGTATACACTATATTTTTCATTTAGAAGCAGAAATTATACGGAGCTTGTTAAAATATCTAGTGATATACCATCATATATTCTCTACTATAACCCTGAACATAATTCAGCAAACAAAATAAATTGAACAGTATCACAATTTTTTTTTTCGCAATAGCAAAAGATCTGAAATTCACATCAGTTACTTAATCCACTCGTCAAAGCGCGACTTAAGAAGTTTTAAAACCACCAAGATAACAATTTTTACATTTTTACATCTAATTTCAGTTTTGTTTTCGCCCCTTTTGTCTTATTCATTCTCAGCAGGCTCAGACCGGCCCGCCGGTCCATCGGCCCGAGGGCCGGTGCGTCCTCATCAATGGACAACTTCGCGCCCCTAAGTATCTAATACGCTCTAATATTTTCCCCTCCCCCTCGTTATACAGATGCATTGTGACTAGTGCACTAAATTTCGAAAATTCGTTTAGAGAATAATCATCACACAATAGACAGACTGCACAAGAGAAATATTTTTTTTTTTATTATAATGAAGACAGTAAAGATATATCGAAACAAGTTCAGGATCGGAAACCGAAGGGGAAACCAAAATCTCTGCACTCGATCGAAGAAGAAAATATGCATTCAGGGAAAACTTTTGTATTTGTAGCGACGGCGCACTTGGGATAGATTTTTTCATCTCTTCTTTCAGTGATATCTTTTAGATTTTAACCAAATATTTTACACATTTTCATTCCTTTAGCTTTTAGTACTTTGCCCCTCGCTTTCCCTTTAAAGCCGGTCCTGAATGCACATATAATTGTATCTGAGATTTTCAAACTAATTGACAAAAGAAAGAGATAAATTTCAGAAGACAAAACTTTTTGTGGGGATTTTGTTTTTCGGAAACAATTATGTTTCTTTTCGAGGAATACAAACTTGATGACACTTCTGGATTACAATCCTGCAGGCGGTAGAATTCCGCTGTCATAATTTTTTCATTCTAAAATCTACACCATAATTTTCGGTTGGTAATCTTCGCTTTATTTAAAGACGAATTTTCTTTACATAAATAACTATTAGGAAACTCTAGTAAGGTTAGTTGGGGCAACTGGAACCACGAGGTAACTGGGCCATAAGCTATTTATAAAAAACTGTTGGTGTTTTTTAAGTTTTAGCTTTTGTGAACAATGCCCCTTAATCTCTACTTCCTAAAACAACGTGTATCAACTCAATCATAACTCTCACTTCGCTGTGATAGGTTGTCAAAAGTTTACGTTTCTTTTCTTAAAAACAACGTCTATATGGTTGAATTTCCTCGACTGATTATTAAAATACTGTAAGTACTTTTATTAAACAATCATTTTTTTTAAAGATTAGACATATAACTGCATTAATATTATTAGGTATCTATACATATTTACTTCATGTTTCAAATGTAAGCCCGGTGTCCCAGTTACCCCATAAATTTTTCAAGAATGGGATAACTGGGACATGTATCCGGGGTAAATGGACCATGCTGGATCCAGTTACCCCAATAGTTATAAATGATTTTTTTGTGTTTCTCTTACTACGGGAAGTAAATATCTCTATTGTTTTTTGCTCACAATAAAGAAAATGATAGAATATCTTATTAAAATTGTGTGATGAAATTAAAAAAAAAGCATATTGAGTGGTATGGAACCAAATTTCTTGACCCCTTGAGAGGCGGTGATGCCGTTATGGCATCACTTAATTTTAATTCCTAATTGCCACATTGGCACCTGAATTTTATAATGAAAATTTCCCCTTTATTAAGTACGCGAAAATATACTTTGCTTTCAGATAGATTCTCTTGTAAATATTAGTGTCATTAAATTATTTCAACATTTTACGAATGCAAGTACCTTGCCCCTGAAAGCGAGATAGCCAGACCTTGAAATTGTACTATACATAGGGGTCGCATTCTATAGGGAAACTTTTATCGTTCCTACCACTATTTTGAAAATAATATCTTCATCGCACCTTTCTGTAAGGGTTCTGGTAGGAACAATAAAATTTTCCCTATATAATGCGACCCCTGGATAAAGTACTTAAGTACTTACGTAGCCGTTTGTTCATAGATTTACCTTGCTATTTTTTTCCTTAAAATACCCATGCGACTTTTATACTTATTAGCTATACTAAAGTAGATAAGTACTTCGTTAAGTTTTATGTTTTTGGTATAAATAAATCTAATATTTTCACTTTTAGTGCTTTTTTTAGACACATTGACAGCAAAGGTTTCCCTTACAAGGCTGCTTATTGACATATAATTTATATGATCTGCCTGGTTTAAATTTTTTTAAAGTTGTTTACACTTTTTCAAACAGGACCTGATATCCGATATGAAAAAATATGAACGCGTTTGGAACATAGACCCCTCTGGTCCAGTTATCCCATTTTTTGGGGCAACTGGGCCCATGAGGAAAGAAAGATGAAATATGCATATTTTTATATTTTTAAATATTAAAATGTAATTTTGAGTATTTCTGTCTGATAGAGGGAACCTAACTGAATACATTTACAGAAGTGCAAACTTTAATTCAAATGAACATTAGTTTTTTGAAGCTGAATTGTCAGAAGCTCCAGAATCACATTGCAAAATCATGTCCCAATTGCCCCAAATAACCTTATGTGTTTTGAATATATTTTTTTTAATTCAATTACGGAAAAAAATATTTTTAAGGGGACGAGGAACCTTTAAAATCAATTTTTATTTTTTGTAAATTTCTTTTTATATCTTATTCAAGGGTACACTATATGCATTATGACATACATTTATCACAAATATATATATATATATGAGAAAAAAAATGATTTTTCCGTAATATATAGAACTTTTCAAAATGTCCCATGCGATATTAATATCAATGAAAATCCCTAATATTTTATATATAAGTTTGATTTGTGACTAATCGTCTAAACAAAATTATTATTGACTATTGACTAAACAAAACTGTGCATCGAATATTATATATTCGCATATAAAGGTAAAAAAAAAAAAAATATATATATATATTTCTATTTTTTTTTAAATTTTGAGGCTCAAAATCTGCAAAGCAAAATTTATGAATAACATTTAATAGCAGATATTATTTCCAATCAATTGGTACTCACATTTTTTTATATGGTCTTTTGCAGAAGAATTAGAAGGGGGTGATCACTTTTATTTTACATGATTCTTATAAGCTAACTATCGACAAAAGAAATAAAATAAGAAAGTCTTAGTCTTGATATCACTCATCTACTACAAAGTAATCTGTGTTCAACTTGCTGGAACTTTTTGATATTATATGGATCGTTTTAGAAAATTGCGCCACATTTGATGGAATTTTAAACATGTACGGGGAATATAGCGCAGTCTTTTATCTAGAATCAGAGATATTATTAAGCCAGATATAATAATAAGCCAGTTTATACATGGTGCTGTGTGAATGTGTTAAAAGTTGTCAAGCCAGATAGAATACAAGCAATTAAGATTGACGTGAGTTCGTTAAAATTTTTGAGTCCTCTGAAAGCCCAAGGTCTGCGCCCTTTTTTCTGCCCCAGTCCGACCCGTTTTCTCAGGGCCTATATGACATATGTTTCGAAATGTCTTTCACCTTTCTTCGAAGCAGTATTTATTAGAAGTGCATTGAAAGCTTTGTGAGATAAATGGGATTATATGGTTTAAATAGATTTAAATATACCTTAACAGTATTTTTCGTAAATTTAATGATTTGATTAAGTAAGTATATATTTAAAGGATATTATTCCTTCTTCTAGCGGTTGAACATTACAGTCGTGGCCAAAAGTTTAGGACCACCGTTCAGAAACTAGTATTTTTACAATTGAAACCAGTGCTAGCGTCATAAATCAAACCAATGGTGTCAGATGGCGTCATTCCGTCTGGCAGTGGAGTACTGTATTCACTTTTCGTTTGATCTTTGAGTAATAAGCGTCGCAGACGCAATTGTTGCTTGTTTTACAAGTTTTGAAAACCTATGAAAATGGCTCAAAAACCGCCAGTTTCTGAAGCTAAGCTTGCACAAATTGTTATTCTTCATAATGAAGGATATTCTGAACGACTAATTAGTGAACTAGTAAGACGTAGTAAGAATGCAGTTCACAATGCGATCAAGAAAATGAAAGAAACATGGACTTATGTTGATGCCAAAAGGTGTGGTCGACCATGTCATTAGGAGAATAGCAGTTTGTTCTCTAATGAGTTCCGCAAGCAAGATACGGCCAGTACTGCTTGCAAAAGGTGCGGATATCAGTCGTAGAATAGTAAGTCGACGTTTGTTTGGCGACTTTCATTTAAAATCCCATAAACCTGCGAAAAAAGCCAGGTTAACTGCGGCCATGAGAGCTAAGCGCTTGGACTTTGCCAATAAACATGCCAAACGGACAATTCGTCAGTGGCACCTGTTTTTTTTCGGATGAATCTACCATACAGAAGTTCTCTACACGCAAGTACTATGTCCGTAGACCTCCTGGAAAGCGATTCGATGAACCTTACACTTTACAGACTGTTAAACACTCCCCAAGTGTCATGATTTGTATTGGAATGTCAGTGAACGGAACGGCTGCATTGTTCTTCCCACCACCAGGAATGACTACGAATGGCAAAAAATACGTGTATTTGTTGAAGGAAGAGTTAGAATTACACATGACCGTTCATAAATGAACAATTTTTATTTATGATGGTGCACCATGTCATTGCTCTAAAATCGTTACTCAGTTCTTGAAGACGAAGAAAATTCAAATCCTTGGCTGACCTGGAAACGGTCCCGATTTGAATCCAATTGAAAACTTATAGACTCTCTTAAAGCACAAGGTCTCTGAGAAACAGCCAACAAGTGCTAAGTAACTCGAAAAAATAATTAAGGAAGTTTGGGTGAAAGAATTATCAGCTGCATACTGCCGAAGTCTGGTACAGAGCATGCCAAAACGTTTACAGGCCGTAATAAAAGCTAATGACAGATCAACAAAATATTGATTTTTCTGTAAATTTTGTGTTTAATGTGTGTAATTTATATGCGTAGAAATGTAATATTCATGTAATAAACGGAGTTTATAATTTTACTAACAAGTGAGTATTTAATTTATTGTCTGGATCTTAATTTTCAGAGGTGGTCCTAAACTTATGGCCACGACTGTATAAGTAAAATCTGTTATTTAAAGAAAAATCTTAAGTAATAAAATCCCAAATAATGTTGTACTTTGTTGTTTGAAACTGCTGATTTTAATTATCCTTTGGTTAAAGATAACTTTTATAATTTTTTTTATTTTTTTTTTATTATTATTTTTTTTTTTTAATCAAGATAAAACCGCCAAAAATAAAAATTCGGATAAATAAAAGAAACTGTATCACTTTATGCTTCGTAATCCGAAATCTAAAATTTACGTGTCGAATCATTAAAGCGGAAACTAGAAGGCATTAAAACTGTCAAAGCAACATATTTTACTTTTGAAATATAATTTCACCCTTCTTTATGATGCTTTATCTTTTACATTCTCAGAACTTGTTTGTCAAATGTTTCTAAATGTCTAGCCTTATTTTAAAAACAGTATTAAGAGCGTTGAAAGATTTGTAAGACAAAATGACTTAATACTGTGATGTAGATTTCAATATATCTTAAAAGGATTTTTCGCAACTGTAACGATTTTATTTAAAAAAAGAAAATATACATTTACAAGATTATATATTTTTTTTTATTCTCGCGGGAATATCAACAGTTAAGCTCTCATTTAGAAATGCATTTATATTATTAAATTATATACTTTGCATTATTTAAGTTATATAAAATTTATTATTCAAATTCTATAATTTATAGTGACACACATTCATATATATATATATTTATTTAATTAATTTTTCAACTACTTTTCAGCAGTGAAATTATGCTTGTAATTATTCAATATTAAAGACGTGAATTATCACATTGCTAACTAAGCCTAAATCAACAGAGCGATAAATGTTCAAGCCGGGAATCGAGCCCGGCCCCCTGGAATAACGCTCCAGTGCTCTACCACTATTCTCATGTTACGCCACAAGATTGTGGGCTCATGAAGACTTTTCCATCTTATAGCTGCGGTAGCAGTCTTACCGACTTATGTGAATGAGAGATACCAAGCTGGGCATCGTCCTCGTAGCTTGGTGGTAGAGTATTGGAGCGCTATTCCAGGGGCCCGGGTTTGATTCCCGGCTTGGACATTTTTCGGTCTGTTGGTTTACGCTTAGTTCGCAATGTGATAATTCACGTATTTAATATTCAATATATATATATATATCCTTCATATATTTATCATACATTTATTATATATATTTATAAATACCATACATTTTTATATTTAGATGGTTATTATTTTTTTAAGCAAAATAAACATTTCTTGCAAAAAAAACTTTTTAAAATTTATAAAAGGTCTATTCAGTGATCGGGAAAAAAAATATTCAATTCCAGTTATTTTGAAAAGACATTCATTCCTGAAGTTTGCATACATATATCCACGGTATCTATGTATGGAGTGATAAAGTTACACCAGAATCGTTTATATTACCATTAATAGCACTACTCATTTTATGAAAAATAAAATGTTCTTATAGTTCGTCTCAAAAGTATATGCACTCTTCAGATATGGTTAAAAATAATTGAAGAAGATAATATATGAAGCCAATTTACAATAAATATTCGATATTTAATCGAAATCAAGTCAAATAAAAAGTTTTTTTGGTTAAAATAAAAATTACAATTAATTTTTATTTATTTACATATACTTTTTTTTTTGGAAGAAACATTGTCTCAAAAATTTAAGCACTTTATGCAATTTTTTTAGAAACATGGGATTGATGGGTGTAAGAGGTTGTATGGCATTTTAAAATTTTATAAAAAATATAAAAGTGAAAAAATCATTTCCACTTGTTTTAAAAATGCCGAAGGGCAAAGAATTCACAAAAAGTAAGATTTTAAAATTTTTTTAAATGAAATAGCAAAATGAAACTGTTTCTTAAATTTCAAAAATTTTAAATTGATCAAAGCATTGTACCTATATCAAGTACTCTCCAGAAATGATAATTTCAACCGGAAAACAAGATGGGGACTACGTATGACGTTTGTTGAGACGGATAGGAGAATACGGCGATTCCTGTTTAGATAAAATATGCCCATACAGCTAATTAAAAATAATATCGATGTACAGGCGTTCAAAGACAGTGTACATACACGTATTAAAGAATGTGTTCACATCATACTAAAGAAAATGTCTTACAAACCGTGTCTCAAACTACACCACTAACAAGCAAGAATGAACTGGGCTAAAAAACACATGTCCTGCGGGGGACAAGTGGCTTATTGTTTTATTCAATGACGGTAAAAAATAGAACTTAGATGTCCATGATTGATAAAACATGTATTGGCATGATCTCCGAAAGGGACCAAGAAGTTTTTTCTACATGCAGCAAGGCGGTAGGCCTTTAATGGTTTGGGGGGGGGGGGTATTCGGATTCAACAACCTGCCCTCTCTGGATTTTCTGAACGGAAGACAAAATTCCAAAAATATAAAGAGACGCTGATCCAACATTTCCTTCTATTCAGAGTCATTTTGGGGGGGGGGGGGGGGGGCTGAATGGATCTTTGAACAAGTTAAAGCCTCAATGTACATATTAATACTACATAACCGTGGGTTTTGCAGAATTTCTTTTAATTCTCGACTCGCCAGCTTTAATTCCTCGAATAAACCCGGTTGATAATGTCTATGGCATTTTAATCCATCATGTTTACAGCAATGGAAAACAGTATAACTGTCGTGAAGAATTCAAAGGAGGAGCCATAGATAAAGCAAGGTACTCTTTGCCACCAGAAACCCTACAAAAACTAACAATTTCGATATACTCGCGTTTATTTGATCTAATGCGAAATCACGGAAGAATAATTTGTATGTAACAGTTTTGTAAAAATGATAAATGTAGTTGTTTTTCCCATTGTGCAAAAGCTTTTGAGACAGTTTTGTTAAAAAAAAATTTAATTATAACTTTTACAAATATGTAATTTAAATTTTTCTACTTTCGATATCATTTATTTAAATGAAGTTGCGAAATACACATATAAAAAATTCTATTTATTTTAACTTTTTATTATTCATTAAAAATGAACATTTTATACTTGTGCTTAAAATTTTGAGACAGACTATACAAAATCACTTTGGAAAATTACAAAAAAACATTTTGATTCACCATGAAAAGAATTACTTGCAAGTTGAGAAACGTTTTTGTTCAATTTTGCCTATGAAAAGAGGAAATATATAAATGAATTGACCTTCAGCTGCATAACGCGGAAAATTAAACATTTAAATAGCGATACTGTGAACATGTTCCGAATTTTTTCTAAAGGAGTATAAAATGTCTTCTAAAATGCTTCAGAAATATAATTTAAATGCAAATGTGTGTTTGCTCTAGGAAATTCGAATTTGAAACACGTAGTTTTTTATATTTTGAAAGAATAAAGACATTGAGAGAAAAATTTATATTTTAATCTACATTGAAAGTTGGAAAAAAAAAGAAGAAAACAGCGAGTATTTTAGAAGACTATCATTACTTTTATTCACCACAAATAAACAAAAGCAGTGATCGCAGTTTTTCCTATATTAGACCTTTTATTATTTGGGGGCTCTGCCCCCTACAAGCTATGCTCGCCAAACCCCGTTCAGACACCGCAAACACTTAAAGTACGCTAATTTAATCGGCTTTAAAAACATTTCGAAAGAATGAAGTACAATTAAAAAAATGGTGGCTATCTCCCTGTTAACGGGTTGTTTTAATCTTTGATTGAACCAGATCAGTGAAACATATGAAAATATGTTAATATAAAATGATGAAAGTTGTCTCCCTTTTTTTAACAACGCTATAGGAAAGTTTTTTATTTATTTATTTATTTATTTATTTATTTGAATAAGACATTTTAAATGTATCGTTTTAAATCTGACGTAATTTTCACCAAAGTTTTCTTTCTCTTTTTATATTCACGTGAAAATACTTTTGTTGTTCGAAAGGAAATATTGTTTGCGTTTTCTTAGAATTCTCAACACAAGAGCGATGCGACTCTTGTAGGCACTTCAATAACATCTGCATTGGTTCATTGGTTCAAAATATCTAAATTTGTCGACTTTCTGTAAGCAAGTAACACCTACTGGTTTAAAATGGAAGTCTATAGGAATTTGGGGAAATATTAGAGATATCGCCAAGTTGGTGACAGAACATGGTCCCCCATATAGTAACTCCCCTTAGAAGTATGGAGATTCATTAAATGCTGTTCAATAAACAATGACATGCGTTTCATTTAGGCGTTGCCATTAAACAATTAACAAATAATCGCAATTTCTGTGCCACGTACAATAGCATAATATATATATAAATTATTTTTTAAAGATTATCTAAAAATATAAAATAAATGTCTCGCGCAAGTATATTTTTAAATTTAAATGTAGCAAGTATATTTTTTAATATTATGTGGCAATTTTAAATATGACGTAATATCCTCCATTTACGTCTATTAACGCATATTAATGAATTTATTATTTTACAATTTACTTTCTCATTTTAAATTTATATAAAATTCATATTGTAAATATAGTTTTTATGAGGTAATTATCAATATTTTCCTGTTTTTTCTATGTAATCATTTCATTCTCATTTGAAAGTTTTTTTTCTGTTTATAATAGTCACACGTGTAAATAAATTTTTAATTTGAAGGAAATATAATTCTTTGCGCTGTTTTTAAATTTGGCAACATTTTAAAATAATACCCTTTTCTAAAAGTTATAAAAAATATCTTTCAAAATGCTGAAAATTTGAATTTAAAATAAAAATAAAACATCAAAAAATGAGTCAATTTAAAAACACAAATGCAGTCTGCGCACCGGAAACTTCTAATGTACAAAATTATCTAAAAATGATTAAATTTCTATATATAGATTTTGCTCCTATAAAACTTTTTTAATGGAACGATTTTGACCAACTTTAACATTAAATATCTCTTTAAATAATTCTTCGATTTAAAAACTGTCTGCATCAGTGTGTTTATCAAACTTTCCTCTATAATACTACCAATTTTCATATTTTTGTATGCAATATTTTTTTAATATTGCAGAAAATAATAAAGAACTCCATTCACAAAAAAATCAAAACCAGCGGCGGCGGCGGCGGCGGCGGCGGCGATGACAGCGTTACTTACTTTTTTTAGAATAGAGACAATGTTGGTACAATACAAAGGGTTATTTAGATTTCATTCATTAAAAGTTGTTTATACATCTTTTGTATATTGAAGTAATTTTTCATAATGGAAGAGTTCTGATAATTATAGAATATTTGCTCCTTAGTAAAAGAAAATCTATTCTTTACTTCGTCAATTTATTATGTTTGAAGATAGAGTTATCTACTTATACAAATATGTACCTACTAGTCGCCCTTGGCGACCAGTTTGGTCTGCCTTCAAATTTGTGTTTGGGAAAGCTTGATAAGCATTGTATCATGTTACTTTTATTCATAATTTAATTTACTTGGACTCCCTTAAATATAATTAATATAATCCCTTAAGCTAATATTAGTTTTTGTTGCATTAAAATATCTCAATTTGTTGATTTTTTGTAAGCAAGTAAACCCTATTTCTGAACAATAGAAGTCTATGGATATCTGGCGAAATATTGGAGATATCGCCCAGTTGGCGTCACATTTGACGACTAATTTTGGTCGCCAAATTTTGCGATATATGGCCATATTGGCAACGAACTTGGCGGCATTTGGCGACAGGAAAGGGTCCCCCCTTATGGTAACCTCCCCTTATACGTAAGGAGATGCATTAAATGCTAATCAATACCCAATGATATGCGTTTCATACGGGCATTGCCATTAAACAAGTTGGAAATTGCTCGTCAAACGTGGCAAAGGAGGTGCGTTTGCGTGGCAAAGGATGTTTTGCACCCCGTATTGTACTGAATGTATATTTTTTGCGCTTCATAAGTGCATAGTCTGTAACATCATTAAAATGCACTTACAATAATTTTTCTCCATTCCCCGTAATGCAACGGAAAACTTTTGACTGTCCCTGTAATTAAACTATACATTCGATTTTCATAAAATTTGAAATGGCTCGACAAAATTTTGCAGCAATTATATATTTAAAATTTCAGACCATTCGGAAGGCTGTAAAATCATTAAAATGCATTTGCAATAATTTTTTCTCATTGGCCATAATGTAACGGAAAACTTTTGGGTGTCCCTGTAATTAAACTATACATCCGATTTTCATAAAATGGGAAATGGCTTGACAAAATTTTGCAGCAATTATATATTAAAAATTTCAGACCATTCGGAAGTCTGTAACATCATTAAAATTCACTTGCAATAATTTTTCCCATTGGCCGTAATGTAAAGAAAAACTTTTGACTGTCCCTGTAATTAAACTATACATCCGATTTTTATAAGATTGGAAATGGCTCGACAAAATTTTGCAGCAATTATATATTAAAAATTTCAGATCATTCGGTCGGGTAGTTTTTGCTCTGTTATATGCGGACGGACGGACAGACAGACGGACGGACAGACGGACGGACAGACGGACAGACAGACGGACTGAACGACGACTGTAGGTGCTACGTATTTATATAATTACCAACGCACCTAATAAGTGCATAGTCTGTAACATCATTAAAATGCACTTACAATAATTTTTTCCCCATTCCCCGTAATGTAACGGAAAACTTTTGACTGTCCCTGTAATTAAACTATACATTCGATTTTCATAAAATTTGAAATGGCTCGACAAACTTTTGCAGCAATTATATATTTAAAATTTCAGACCATTCGGAAGGCTGTAAAATCATTAAAAAGCATTTGCAATAATTTTTTCCCATCGGCCATAATGTAACGGAAAATTTTTGGGTGTCCCTGTAATTAAACTATACATCCGATTTTTATAAAATTGGAAATGGCTCAACAAAATTTTGCAGCAATTATATATTAAAAATTTCAGACCATTCGGAAGGCTGTAAAATCATTAAAATGCATTTGCTATAATTTTTTCCCATTGGCCGTAATGTAACGGAAAACTTTTGGGTGTCCCTGTAATTAAACTATACATCCGATTTTCATAAAATTGGAAATGGCTCAACAAAATTTAGCAGCAATTATATATTAAAAATTTCAGACCATTTGGAAGGCTGTAAAATCATTAAAATGCATTTGCTATAATTTTTTCCCATTGGCCGTAATGTAACGGAAAACTTTTGGGTGTCCCTGTAATTAAACTATACATTCGATTTTCATAAAATTGGAAATGGCTCGACAAAAGTTTGCAGCAATTATATATTAAAAATTTCAGACCATTCGGAAGGCTGTAAAATCATTAAAATGCATTTGCTATAATTTTTTCCCATTGGCCGTAATGTAACGGAAAACTTTTGGGTGTCCCTGTAATTAAACTATACATCCGATTTTCATAAAATTGGAAATGGCTCAACAAAATTTAGCAGCAATTATATATTAAAAATTTCAGACCATTTGGAAGGCTGTAAAATCATTAAAATCCATTTGCTATAATTTTTTTCCCATTGGCCGTAATGTAACGGAAAACTTTTGGGTGTCCCTGTAATTAAACTATACATCCGATTTTCATAAAATTGGAAATGGCACGACAAAAGTTTGCAGCAATTATATATTAAAAATTTCAGACCATTCGGAAGTCTGTAACATCATTAAAATTCACTTGCAATAATTTTTCCCATTGGCCGTAATGTAAAGAAAAACTTTTGACTGTCCCTGTAATTAAACTATACATCCGATTTTCATAAAATTGGAAATGGCTCGACAAAATTTTGCAGCAATTATATATTAAAAATTTCAGATCATTCGGTCGGGTAGTTTTTGCTCTGTTATATGCGGACGGACAGACGGACAGACAGACGGACTGAACGACGACTATAGGTGCAACGTATTTATATAATTACGAACGCACCTAACAATTAACAAATAATCGCTATTTCTGTGCCACGTACGATAGCGTAATATATATATAGATGCTCCATACTTAATTAGCGATAAATATATATCTATATCTGATTATCAGTAAAACTTTTATAAATAAAACTGCTTGTTGAAAGTCAGTGCATATAATTATAAAAATTAAATTCATCGTAGCGAAGACAAGAATTCAATGCTTTAACATTGTGAAGAATCATCTTTTAATAAACTTTGTCTAATACAAGAATATAAAAGGAAAATAATCGATTTTGAACCCTATAACAGCAGAACATAAAAATGTTGAAAGATGGGATATCTCTAATTTATCGAAATGATAGTCTTCTATTCTAGTCTTCTAAATTGCTCTGGAATAAAAATTAAATGCGAATATATATTTACTCTAGGATGACAAATGCAGGTTTTTATATTTTTAGAATAAATACATTAAAAGAAAAATTTATATTTTCAGCTATATATAAAAAATTAATAAATGTAAAAATAAAATAAATTTTTTTTCAAAGTCTGAAAGGTTTATTGACCAATAGGAAAACAGGACATTACGGGTAAAAGCCAATGGGAAGATAGCAATAGGAATGGATCCAAGAATGTAAAAAATGCTGGAAGAAGCACACTGATTTTCCGATTTCCGGATTCCTTTCTAATACTATTTTGCTATTCGCTGTTAACCGTAATCTCCTGTTTTCCTATTGTTTAATAAAAAATTTCTTTTGAATCTGCTTCTCTCCTAGATATTCGAGCGAATTTCCGTCATTCTTTTCACTCAGGTTGATTCACTTAATGCTACCGAAACCAGTATGGATTAAAATTTAATGTTCTGGCCTTAGTAACGTTCAGATTTCTATTCGTATTATATTCCGCCAAGTATCATCTTATTAATCCTTTACCGTTCTACTGTTCAGGGGGTACATACTTTAAATAAAAGTAAGTAATAAAAGAGCTGGACATTTACACTATGAAAAGTTCAATATGAACGTGGAAAAAAAAATCACAAATTTACTAAATGGTGTATACAAAATTTTGTAAACTAAGCAAACATTGAAATAAAATTATAACAATCAACGTTTCTGTCTTCGTCTATGATTATCGACAGGAAAGAATTGTTACATTGAATTAAAGTTTTAAAGAACAATGCCAAGTCGTCTTGAATTTGAAAAAAATAATAATAAAGTTAGGCTGCCAATCTGTTACCGCTTCAACCAATCGTAAGTAAGAAAATATGCAGTGACAACATCTATCGAACAAAAACAGAATAAAAGTTAAAACGAATTAACGATAGAATATGCAATGGCGTTATCTATCAGATAAAAACAGAATAAAATAAGAATCGAATAAACAATATGGTATGCTGGTGACATCCAGTATAAAGTGATAAAAATAAATGCAGAACAGAAAAAATAGAATAAAAAGAGACAAACTTTGCTAAAAGCAAAACTAGCAGTGGATTGCCTAACGTTAAAAAACATAGGATGAATAGAAAAATAATCACATATGATTATTTTTTGATGTACTGTCATGCACAACTATTTTTATATTTATCCTATGCTTTTAACTTTCGGCAATGCACTGCTAAATTTGCTTCTAGAAAAGTTTGTCTCTTTTTATTGAATTTTTTCTGTTCTGCATTTATTTTCATCACTTTATATTGGATGTTGCCACTGCATGTCATATTGTTTATTCGTTTTTTTTTTTTTTCTTTTTCTGCTTTCATTCCTTTTTTTAATTTCTGATAGATGACGGCATTGCATGCTTCATCGTTAAATCGTTTTAACTTTTATACTGTTTTTGTCCGACATATGGTGCTACTGCATATTTTATTTCTTACGACTGGTTGAAGCTATAATCGATTGGAAACCTAACGAACTTTTCAAATTCAAGAGGGCTTGGTTTATCCGTTAAAAATTTAAAAGCAATGTTACAATTCTTTCCTGAAGATGGTCATAGATGATGACCGAAATGTTGATTATTGTACTTTTATTTTAATTTTTTTTTTAGATTTTGACTTTTCAACATTTTGTATACACCATTTAGTAAACTTGTGATTTTTATTTTCACGTTAATATTAAAAGTAACTAATTCAGTTTTTCTTGGGATTAATTTCTATTTTGTATGAACGATTTCAAAAACATTTAATCATGAAATAAACTAAGATTTTCTTCAAAATAATAATAAACTAGTCGGATTTACCAAATCCCAAAACTTTCTTCTATCTCATACATGTTAATACTTCAAAATTCGCTATCACACTGCCAAAATTAAATGGCAATCTATGAATCTCATGAGGTTTCTAACGATATGAAATTCCGTGCATTAGTTCTTGAGATATGACTATCGCTGAAATCATATAAATTCAGCAAAATGCTGCCTAGCAGCGCCACCTATTGGGTGATTTATACGAAATACTAATCAGCAACAATTTATGTCAACGTCTGACTGAATCTGAAGTTTGGAGAAAATCCGTTCATTACTTTTTGAGATAGAGCAATAGCGAAAATTTCTGCATAGCAGAGCCACCTATTGGGTGATTAACACCAAAACCTAATTAACAACAACTTGTGTCAACATACAACTAAATCTGAAGTTAGATGAAAATTGGTCCATTAGTTCTATTGATAGAGCTATTGAGGCAATCGTGGAAAAGGCAGCAGAGAAGCGCCACCTGTTGGGCGATTTACACCAACACCTAATCAGTAGCAAGTCATATCAAGGACTAACTTAATCTGAAGTTTGATGAAAATCCGTGCGTTAGTTCTTAAGATAGAGCTATTGGGGAAATCGTGTAAATCCTGCAAAATTCATCATAACAGCGCCACCTGTTGGGCGATTTACACCAAAACGTAATCATCCTCAATTAATATCAAGGACTAACTAAATCTGAAGTTTGATCAAAATCCGTGCATTAGTTCGTGAGATAGAGCTATTGCGAAAATCGTGAAAAATACAGCATTTCAGCGCCACCTGTTGAGCGATTTACACCAAAAACTAATCAGCCTCAATTTGTATTAGGCACTAACTGAATATCAATTTTTATTAAATTCCGTGCATTAGTTCTTGAGATAGAGCGCCCACAAAATTTGTGTCACATACACAGACAGACAGACAGACAGACAGACTCACAGAGTCACAGACAGACATTTTGTAAAAACATGTTTTTTGGAATCTCTGACCCCTAAAACGCGTAAATCCGTCGAAAACCGGAATTCGAAAATTTTCATGAATCCAATACTTTCTTCTTGTAAAGATAGAAGAAAGTAAAAAATCATCTTTTTATTTTCTCTGTTTATTATGTTTGTAAATATCTCTATCTTCCAGTACAAATATGTACACCATATCTATCTAACTCTATATATGTTTATATATATCTGTTGCAACTACATCTGTTTATGTTTTTCATGATTTCTTTCATATAAAATACTTGTTTGTTCAAGGTCACTGCATACATTTGCAAAACTTTAAATTCAGCATAGAATCAAAGTCACTAAGAATTCAAACTTTTGGCATTGTGAAAAGCATTTACTGCTAAATTTTGTCTAGAGAAAGTGTATAAAAACAACAAGGATGGAATTTCAACTGCATAAAAACGAAATATTAAACACGTTGAAAAGCTATACTGTTGACCTTTTTTTCATCTAAATGATTGTCTACTATTCTAGTCTTTTAAATTGCTCCAGGTAGAAAATTTGAAAGTGAATATAAGTTTCCTCTAGGCTAAAAAATGTAGATTGGCATTCTTTGGGAATAAATATACTGATTTTTATTTTTATTTATTTATTTATTTTTTTATTTTATTTATTTATTTTTTTTTTTTTTACTGAATTTGGAAAAGAGGGATAAAACTGTTTTTGCAACAACTGCTGTTTCTTTTATTCACCATAAATATCTCACTAATTTTTCTTTTATTATAAATATTTTAGTCCCATTTTTGGAATTCTGAAAGACTATTACATGTCAATAAACATTTTTTAAATAATAAAATATATTTCTCAAAATGGCAAATTATTTGAGTTAATTAATATTTAGAGTGAAAATTAAAATATGGAATGTACTAATTTTTTCCTGAAAAATAAGAAAACCCCATTTTTTTTTATTATTATTTAATTTTCTTACTATAATACTAGTAGCTATTAGGCCTAGATGTTATCGAGAATTTAATCGTTTGAACGGTATCGTAATATATCGAGATATTATTGATATTGACGATATATTGCGATATTAATTTAATGCGTGGCTTCAGGGGATATTTACTGCTTTAGGCAGGCAAATAATCTAGTTGCAAAAATTTAAATACAAAACAAAGTAGAAATTAATGAGTCATCGCTGTTACATATATATGCTCTTCCTATTATTTTATATTTTTTTAAATCTAAATATAGAAAAAATAAAACTATTGACCAATATCTATTTGCATTTACACCATTAGTTTAATAAAACCTTTTTAAAGGATAATATTTTCCCTATTCTTTTAATTTTATTAAATCATCAATTTTTAAGCTTTTCATTTTCACAACCATTTTATTATCAGGTGTATGATTAATTACATGATTTTAGAAAAAAAATCATTACGTTAAATAAAATACCTTTTTAACTTTTTAAAATAGATCGAGTGAGGTGGTGTTTACCATGTATTTCTAAATTTTTAATCGGATGACTCCACTTGCAAGTTGATCTTGTCCGACTTCAGGGTTTAAATTTTGGACAAGAATATCGACACTTCTTAGGTAATTACGACATATTTTATGAATAAAATTTCCAAATTTATTCTTTATGATAGAGCACAGCTTTATTACACGTATTTTACGTACAAAACATGTTCTTTATATCATATTGAATAATCGTAAGCTGTTTAAATGTCCTCAAAATAGCAATAGACAAAATCAGAAGTAATCTGAGTCTTTTTCAAAATTATTGAACTTCAGAACATAAAATAAATGTAAAAAAGTTGTGCTCTCTCATAAAATATAATTTTAAACTTTTTATTCTAAAAATCTGCCGTAACTTTGTAACAAGTAATTTTACAGACTTCCGAAGGATGTCATTTGACTCAGAATCTAAAAAATACATAATAAATGATACCCCACTTGAACCAAATAAAAATTTTCAGCTCCGCCTTTTTGCCCCCTGAAAACATGGTAAACCTTTTTTTTTTTGGAAGGGGGAGGGGAAGAGGGGAGTACTCATCGGATCGTCATTTCTAAAGCTAAACCGAAGTTCTTTACAAAATTTCGTGAATGGCCATCAAATTTCTCTAAAACACACCATTTTCCCTGTACTATTGCTGCTGTTTGATTTACACTGAATTTAGTGCGACTGGGCCTGATTTCATCTAATTTTTTACACGATTTAAGCACGGGTCAAACGCCTTTTTCTTAGCTAACTGAGCTAATATAGCTTTCTTACGGGATGCGCCCTTCCATACTAGAGACCTGCATTGAATTAGGTAACCCAATTTTCCCTAAGCCTGATCGGGTTGCCGCTGTTTCATTTCATCGTGTGTGGGTCAATTTTTCTGAAGTTTTTGGATTGGGTTTTGAGATTCAATTCGAAAAAATTTAAGCAATTCATGTTTGAAAATCGCGTGGAATGCAGTTACAAAATATCAGCTCGTTTCAGCTTAAAACGGAGTAATTACATCCGCATTTGTTGTTTATGCGCATTATTCAAGAAATACCCAAACGAAATTTTAATTTTGCTAATAAATAACTATAACACGCATTTAACAGATATCTAATCGGAAAACGCACTTCAACACTGAAATCATCCGAATAAAAAGTATGAATATAAAGAGTGAAATGTTTCGCGATTGAACGTTGTCATATGAATAATTCGAAAGTTGCAAAAAATGCTTTTTAAATGCGTATGTAATTATATAAATACTTAGAACCTATAGTCGTCGTTCGGTCCGTCTGTCCGCATATAATAGAGCAAAAAATACCCAACCGAATGGTCTGAAATTTTAAATATATAATTGTTGCAAAATTTTGTCGAGTCATTTCAAATTTTATGAAAATTAGATGTACAGTTCAATTACAGGGGCAGTCAAAAGTTTCCCGTTACATTACGTCCAATGGGAAATATTATTGCAAGTGCATTTTAATGATGTTAGAGCCTTCCGAATGGTCTGAAATTTTAAATATATAATGGTTGCAAAATTTTGTCGAGTCGTTTCAAATTTTATGCAAATCGGATGTATAGTTTAATTACAGAGACAATCAAAAATTTTCCGTTACATTACGGTCAATGGGAAAAAAGTATTGCAAGTACATTTTAATGATGTTACAGCATTTCGAAGAGAATGAAATTGATATGCACTTATGAAGTGCACTAAAATATATATTCAGTACAATATGCGGTACAAACAATATTTATAAAAGTAGTTATAGTACGGACGCACTTCATTTGCCACGTTTGAAGAGGAATTTTCAACTTGTTCTTTTAGTTGTTGATAGCCCAAATAGATAGACTAAATATTTAAATCTACTAGATTTTCGAAAAACTTAGCATATCTTCCAAGCTCTTGGAGATTTGAATTAAAAACGATTTTCATCTACGCTCTGTACAGATGGTAGTCAGTCGGGTTAGATTGCCTGATGTAGACAAAATTATAATGCAGAGAACAATACAGACTCTCCATATCGTCTCATAATTTTTCTTTCGCCTTTGGCCTATCACAAAAAAAATAATAATAATAATAATTCCCAAACTGACCGGCCAATTCCCGATCCATTGAAAATACCGGAAATTTGCACAGTAAAATATGTTAATTCCCGAAATGGCAGCCAATTTTGAAACTGGACTTTTTTTAGCTTTGGCCGTAACATACCCATGTGAAAAACTTCTATGTGTTGTTCTTCTAAATTGCTTCAGAATGAGAATTGTAATGTGAATATATGTAATCTCACTACTTGCGTGTAATACTTTATATAAGAGTAATTAAACATAATATTAATTTTAAATTGTTAAAGTTTGTGAATTTTTTATGACAAGTTATTGATCTTCAGGCCTGAAAAATAATATTGAAATCTGGTTCTTTTACTTTTAAAGTTGATACTATACGCATAGTATTCATGTTTATAAATTCAGATGACCAATGTTTCACACGATTTGTGGATGGCGCATGATTTATATGATCAACTGGCAGAAGCCATGAATAAAATGTTGCCATTTTAGTGAGACCTGCATTTTGAAACAAATATAGCTGCATTAGAAACGTAATCTATTTCTTCAATGCACCTTAATTTTTATTTTGATACAAGCGTGTCCAAAATTTACATTTCATTAAATGCAAATTTCATCCATATTTCATCCATAAAAATATTCATTTTCATATACATATATATCAATTCATTCCTATAATGGTGCGCTCATACAGTCTTTGCTCTTGTCATGAAAATAAAGCTACCAAGATCTTAAAAATAAGATTGACTGTTATAAATAGAAGAAAAATTGTGGAACACCTTATAATAGCAAAATATTATATCACATAAGAAAATATTGCATTAGTCAACAAAAAATCGAATTATTATTGTTATATCGTTATAGATATTCCAGAAAAATTTCAATTTTTCAAATAAAAAAAAACTGCGACAAATATTTTTATTTTAGTATAGTCCAAATTTGCGCATACCTTTAAACAATTCAGAATTCAATTGCTGTTTAAACTTGCTTTTCCTTGATAATAGAAAAATATCCATTTTTTGCGATATACATTTTCACATGAGATATATCAGTTTTCTTTACATCTAATAACATATAAAAAATCATAAAGGTTGAAGGCATCGATATAAATGACTGCATTTAACAAAAATGTATTATAACGAAAAGAAATGCTTTTTAATGCAAAGAAAATAATAAATTGAGACATTTATAAACTGAGAATGCTGCATAGATTAAAATAAAATATTTCTGTATTAAGCAATATTTATTTGAGTTAACGCAAAACTTTCAGATAAGTTTACACTGTCAAATGCATAAATCCACCCGCCATGACAAAAACCTTGCATCTCATTAAGAACATGTTTGACTGAGAAAAGCAGCATATCTTGTTGGATACAAGAAATTTCATTACAAATGACGTTCTGTTGCAACATCAAAAGAGCTGTACTATTATGTACAGCTGGGACGTTTTAGCCAATAACAAGATAATCCAGGTAGGGGCCGTTACATTCCTTGTCTTAAAAATAACTGATTTGCATATTTTCTTTCGTTTTTCTTCTTTTTCTTTTTCTTCTTCTTCTTTTTTTTTTTTTTTTTTTTTTTTTTTTGTGAAATTGACTTCTATGGCCAAATGCATCAACTGAAATATTTTATCGTACTGTAAAACAAATCTCGTTCTTTAGAAAGACTTTTCTATAGACATAGATTGCACAGACATAATGATAGGTTGCATGAACAGAGCAACCGGTACAATATATAATAATTATCGATGATTTAAAAAAAACAATTCTTTTACCTTTTTCTATTACGTTTTATGTTACAATTTTAAAGTTTTAATTAAAGATCATTCTTCGTTTTTTTTTTCTTTATTATTTTAATGTATGAAGTAGAAAATTTAAATTATTAAAGGTTTTTAAATCCTTCATATGAAAAAAATCCCACTTCTTATTTAAGCAAAGATTTAATAAAATCTGAGAAGTATCTAAGCCTTTATTCTTTATTAATGTAAAACGTTTAATATATTTTATGTTAATGACTTCCTTTGTGATTAGAAAATTAATTATCCTTGAACTTTTGCGAAGCAGGAGTTTAGTTTTAAAAGACAGAATATTAAATCACGTATATGGGAGAACTATCTTTTTTTTATATTCTATTTTATTTCTTAGAAGAATATTGAAATATATTTCCACAAACTATTCACTTAAGTTACTTTGAAAAATTATTTGATTCATTCGAACGATTCGTTTTCTATATATTTAATCTGAACAGCTAGCTGAAACTAAGAAGCTTAAAAAGTTCATACTGGTATAAATATTATGAAGAACTTTTATTTTTTTATTTTTTACTTTATAACAATAGTACAGTGAAACCTCCCTGTGCGACCATCTCCATTAAGCGACCACCTCCCTGAAGGACCATTTTTTCATGGAACGAAATTTATACCCATAGGCTCAATACTAATTTTACCTCTATTCAGAGACCATCCCAATTGAACTCCCTCCATGAGCGACCAATTTCTTTGAAGAAAATTAAACAAATTCCGTTTTTTCCTGATTGATTGAAGAAGGCTTTATTAGAAAAATAATTCCGGAGAGCGCATTATTCATCAAACTTCTAAACAAAGTTTCGAACTTTTATTTATTCCGGTAACTTTTAAATGCTTAAACCCCTTTGTGCCCTTTTAGGCAATAAATTTAATTCTGATGACAAATTAAGGATGACGGTCATTGAACGCCCCTGCCATATTCTGTCAGGAAACTCTGAAAGAAATAGATAAATTAATGAAATAGTCATTATTTGTTCCCGTCCAAAAAAATTGCATTTATTTACTGAACTTCGAAAGGACTTGGAAATAAAAGTTATAAAAGTTAAAACCGTAAAATCAAGGTAAACGTCAATGTATTCATTTTTTACACTCTGCAGTAATTAACTTATGTAATTAACTTTTGTTTTCATACTTAAATTTTCATATTTTTTCGTCGTGTAAAAAATAAATTTTAATAACATTAATTGTTACCCTTTTTTAACAATTAAAATCGAGATTTAAACATGACCTCGATTAAGAGACCACCTCTCGAAGCGACCAATTTTTATTGGAACGGAACGTGATCGCTTTAGGGAGGTTTTACTGTATTAATTTAAGATAAGGAATTTGCGCGTGCTTAACTCTGTCAGTGACAGAGTTCCCAAAATACATAAAATATTATATGCATATTATCAAATTTTTCATTGGAATGTTGATGAGTTTTAAAATTCATTAAATATTTTTTTAGTTTATTTTCAAGTACTTGAGAAGAATATAAACTCATATATTTCAGTACATAAACAGAGTAATTAAAAATATGATAAAATGGTTATATTCTGAAAATTAGATACGACAGGTAATAATGTACATGTAGACCATCTATTTTTGAAACCCAAGTCGACTTGTTTGTTACATAGCTCCATTAAATTATCACGGTGCGATACAGGACTGCCACATGCGACTAAATTTTTATTCGATTTCGAGGAACTTATATCACATTTTTTCTAATAATAATTCTTGCCTGTTCATTTCCACTGTGCGAAATGACTTTGTGTTCCGAACCTGATGCCATACCTAGTACTATCACGACAGATGACTACGATTTTCATAATTAACACTGAGCGTAAAGAAAATTTTATTAAAATTTTATAAAAGATAATATATTTTCTTCAGAATTTGTACTTAGAACTATTTATCTCTGTTATTTAATTTTTTTGTACTTATTTTATTTAATTTAAAAAGAGATTTTCTATTCAAATCGAAATATTTTCATTTGTCATTTCATTTGTCATTTAATTCATATTTTCATTATTTTCATTTTTCATTTTCATTTTTTTTCATTCTCATATCATCATCAATTTTTAATAAATTTTCTTCTGAATTTTATTTAGAATTATTTATTTCTGTTATTTAATTTTTTTCTTTAGTCATTTTATTTAATAAAAAAAAAATGCTATTCAAGTCGAAATACTTTCATTTTGTACAGGTCAAATGACCAGTTCGTGGTATATTTAGTGTTAATCAAATAATATTAATTACATATTTAAATATCAAGTTGTATAAAATTGTTATATAATGCTTATATAATGGTTGTATATAATATCGCTGCCTTTAGGACTATTTTTGATTATTGCAGCAATCATAAAGTGGAAAATAAAATTATATATCTAAAAACCTAAATAAAAAAAAATTAACAATATATGGTGTAAAAAAAAAATAAGAACAAAAGCTTTTTATTGATTTTTCCCGACCAACACAGGTTCAGAACGAAATAAAACATAAAATATTTTGATATGATTTATGCCTCATAAAATATATTCTTATTTAAAAGGTTTTCAAGAGGAAATTTTCAATATATTTTCCGCACAAGAATAGACTTCGTTATAAAATTTTGAGTTAATGATTTATATCCTGCTTTTTCTCTCACAGCAACTTTGTGGCCATTGATTAATGACTTAAGAAAGTTGAAAAATGATTTTTATTGAATATGTTTATAAATGAAACATACTTATATATATATATATATATATATATATATATATATATATAGTACTTATATAGGTCTTTTATTCTCTTAGCAAATTCAAGTGCTCCCATTGATTAACGATTTTTAAATATTGAAAAAACATTTATATAGTAAAAATATTTATAAGTTAAAGATTTCTTTGTACATATACTAGATGACCAGCTCAATATTTCTTTCCTATATGTTATATTTTGTGAACCAAATTTCTGAGTTATAAATATTATGTTCAATTTTTGTGCAAAAATATTGATATTTAGTTATAAAAATTATTGTTTTACCCATAACTATTTTTTTTTCCTCGAAAACATTTTATTTTGTAAAAAATACTTCTACCCATCCGAACGTTACGAAGTAGGTGATTCAGGGAAAATATTGATATCTAGTTAAAAATGAAACATGTTTTTTCTCGATATTTTTACATTTTTTCATAGATATTTTCACAAGTTTTATTTTGTAAAAAATACTTCTACCTGTCCGAGCATTACAAATTTTTTGTAGGTGATGTAAATATGGTATATTGAGATGTTCTAAAATGATTGGGTTGAAGTACAGACGTTTAGTTACTTTCAGCGTAAAAAAATAGCGCCTCCGTGAGGCGCGAAGTGACCTGCATTCGCTTATATATTTGAAATTATTAAAATGCGTATTCTTTAAAACTGATTACACCATCGATTAGAAAAAGAATTTATGCTTGAGAGCATATTTTTGGTCTGTCGGCCCCTTCAAAATTGCGCCCGGAGGGTGGTTTCCATAAAGGGGAAAAGGTTTTCCGGAAAACGACAATGTTTGGAAAAAATAATTCAAAGGGTTGGGAGCGACAATTCTTCGAGTTTATTTGCAGCACTTGAGACGTAAAAGTACGATCTTTTGGAATATGTCTTCCAATTTAAACGAGGGGTTTTATCGATTTAGGTAAAATCAAAACTATGAAAAAACACAAAGAAAACCGCCCGTTCAGTTCTTCCTTTCCTGCCGATGCGTAAATAGTGTTCTAACATTCGTGCGCACTTTCGATGACCACAGATGAAATAGATGTCTTTTCATGAAAGTGTGTTGCAATTTTTAATTAATAACTCAACTAATTATTAGAAATTTAACATTCTGAGGCTCAGGTTCACCAGCAGTAGCCTTGGATTCATTTAACCCAAATTCCCAGCCTTGTACATGCGGTAGATTTTGTTAGCCATCGCGGATACACAGACAGACATACAGACGCACTGACAGAGCGAGACTTTATTTTGTAAGTATAGATTAAATATAATCTGTGATTGATTGCACTACAATAGCAGTGAAAATTAATTAAAAAATAATTTTTTTTTATTATTATTTACATAAATATGAATTTCCATTTTGACTCTATCAATTTTCTAATTTACGATAACTTAAAAGCATTACCCAACATATTTAATAACTGTAATAATGTCAAATATATTTTGATAATGACTTAACTTATAAGCACTCATATTGCATTAAAATACTGTTAATTAAGAGTCTTTCAATTAAAAATCGTAGTGTGTGAATTTTAATAGCAATAATTTGAATAAGGAAATGGACACGGATTAGGTAATAATTCACACATTATTTTTTTTTTTCTTTTCACTAACAATATCAGAAAATAACATAACGCTTTTTAAAATTTTGATGAACATCTTTTTTAATATCATACAAAAATTGCTTTAAATTAAAATGAATGTAAATATTACGTTTTATCTTTAAATATAATAAGTTCAAATATAATATTTTAAGTTTAAACCAATAAAAAAAAGGGTTTTATAATTTATAACGAACATTTTTTTTAAAAAACAAAATGCATTTTTCTTACATAAAATAATAAATCGTATATAATAAAGAAACATAAAATATATATTGAATGATGATGAAGTGGCCTTATTTTTTATGCAAGATAATTTTTTCGGTAAAATTATGTTAAATTATTAATTTAATAACTGTAGGCTACATAAAATAAAAAAAAAAAAGCTTTTGATAATAAATTTGGAGAGAAAGCAGACAAAAACAATTATTAATCTTTGTTTCCTTTAACATACTTCGGAAACCCTCTCAGCCTTTTTTCTGAAACAAAACAAACGTAAGATCTAATTTTTAAGAAGTCTTTTACTTTATTAAAAATAAAGGGATTTTACAGCAGAAAAGATTAACTTAGCTAAATAAACATCCTTTAAACACTATAGTTATTTTAAGTGCAATATTTATTCATTGTAATGCGCTTTATTCCATGAAATTAATATGATTATGAATGAAAACAAGAGATTAGAAACATCCAAATTTCCACCTTTCGGAGTTAGTCTTAATGTTCTGCTAATAAAAATGACAGTTAGAAAATTTAGTAAAGGCTCTGTCGAGGGAAGTAATGTATTTTCGTTAATGATGTAAATGAAAGTTAAAAGTTTTAAGTGTAAGTTACTTGTATCAAATTTGACATCTTAAATTTGTTAATGAACGATCCCCTAATGTTATAATCTAATCTAATATTAATAAATGAATGATTATTCATTAAACTTTTACTTATAATTATGTCTCACGTTTCAAGAGTTAAAAAAAAAACTGCGCAGGACTAAAGAAATTTTAAAAGAATTATGGAAAATTAAATCATTACGATATCTTTAATTATGATTTTTATAGAACAAACCATGAATGCATATTTTAGACAACTTCTATATTAAATTACAAAATGATAATAAAATTTTCTCATGAATTTTAGGGTTCTGTCCAAAAATGTTTTTATTTTTCAAATATTTCATTATATGAAATTTCTATAAACAAGATATGCAAGGTGTAGTACTGTAATTTTAGAAATAACGTCTACGGCGACAAACATTATGAATTACATCACATTCAGTCACTGTACAGGTTACTTCTGAAATTTGAACATCTTATTGCATACTATATATTTTCTAGTCAAAAGAAATCGATACACACATATATTGTTTTTTGGGAAGATGATATCAAGAGATACACATGATATACATGAAAGTATATGTCAAAAGTAGTTATATTTGGCAGTGTCTCATATTCTACTGCATCTAATTTAATTTAGTTTTAAATACATGCAGAAATGAAATGCATTTTACATGATAATAGTTTAAATATATATATATATATATATATACTTACTGTACCTCATAGAACCAGACATTTATTTACTCCTACAGCAGATTACTAAAGTTTCAAAAGTGTACTTTATTTTTTCTTTACTATGAACTATGATCAAGAAAATATATTTAAAAGAAAGAAGTTCTTAATAAGTTGATTCGTACTATTTTTTTAATTAAATTGTTTGCCTATTTCGTCAAAGATATTCTGAGAAATTTTGATTTCCACTTAGTAGCCACTGAAGTAATCTAACATTTTGAAACTGTTTAATTGTAGATTATTGCACATGTGTTAAAGTTTTGCAAATTTCTTTTATTTTTACATTCACATATTTTGCGGTGAAATTTCTATAGCTTGTATTCAGGATAGTGATTTAATATCTTTTTTTTATATTATAAGAAAGTCTTTGAGCATTTCAATACACTTATAAAATTATACTTATTGTGCTGTTAATAAAAGGCATTCTACTCTGACAATAAATTGCGATATGCATTTTTTAAGGATATGATACGATGCATTTAAATACTTCTCAAATGAAACAACAATGGAAATATTAGTACTTTAAAGAGATCGTATGAACGTTATTGCAGATGAAGGAAATACACTACGTTAAATTGAAAATGCAACACCAAGAAGAAGTGGCCAGAAAGTGATGAAACTCGACAAACAGAGAGAGATAGCAACGAACAATAAGTGATCTTTATTTCAAAATGATATTCATAATACAGAGCGAGAATAGCGTCGGCTCCGTAGGATGTAGGACGACTGTGGTCGGTGATACACAAAGCAAGACGTCTAAGCATAGAGACAATGACAGTTAGGATGGCGTCCTGAGGAATTGCTCTGCATTCCCTGTCAACCATTTGCCACAGTTCGTCTTCAGAAAACGGCAGTGGCAGGGTCGGCACCCAGTCATATCCAAATGTGTTCGATTGGTGAGAGATCAGGAGAGTACGCTGGCCAGAGAAGCATCTGTACACCTTGCAACACACGTTGGTTAATGCGAGCAGTGTGCGGTCGGATATTATCTTGCAAATAAAGGGCATTGGACACACCTCAAAGGAGTGCCACCGTGTCGCAGAATATTATCCACGTATCATTGGGCCGTCATAGAGCCCTGAATACGAACTAGAGGTGACCTGGAGTCGTACGCAATTGCCACCCAAACCATGATGCCGCGATGTCGAGCGGTGGGGCGTTCCACAATTGCTGCCGGATTCGACCTGTTTCCACTTCGACGCCAAACTCGTAACCTGCGACTATCACTGGAGATACAGAAGCGTTACTAATCTGAGAACAAGGCCATGTGCCATTCCGTCGTCCATATCTCCCTAGCTTGGCACCCTTGCAGACGTTAGCGTCTATGCTGTGGGGTCCATGGTAGTCTTCTTAACGGACGCCATGAGTGCAGCCACTAGCAACCATTTGACGGGAAATGGTTATGGTTGATATGGGAACATCCAGGGTGTCTTTAACATGCTGCAGGAAGGAGGTAGAAGTGGCTTGCGGGTTCGCCACCGCTTGTCGACGTATGCGTAGATCCACGCGTGCTGACGTCACTCTGGCTGTACCGGCACCCCTGAAACTTAACATATATCCTCGTTCCAACCATCTTCGCCAGAGCCGGTGCAATGTAGACGCGTCCAACTGTGCATCAGCTGTGATTTGCTGTATGAACCAACCTGCTTTTCTTAGTCCAATCGCTATGCTCATCGCAAAATCGTCTATCTGCTGGAACTGCCTTCGTTGACGGTGGGCGGGCATTTTCTGCTATTACATACGTCCTTTGAGACAAGAAAAAAATTCTACGATGATTAACCTAGACAAAATAACGGCACGAATATTGACCATTCTGCACGCTCCTGCCCTTATATCTTATTCAAAGTGTGCTGGAGAATTGCGCATTTCAAATTGTTTGATTAACTTGGTGGCGTGCGTCTACCCCAAAATTTGCATACATTTCGGGCCACTCCTTTTTGGTGTTGTATTTTCAATGTCACGTAGTGTATGTAACTAAAAATATCAAACAATGTTGTAACTTTATATAATAAACTACGTCTATGTAATTTTAAAAAATTCGTGGAAATAAAACGATCAAAACATGTAATATGCTAACAATGCACAACCTTCCCACTGTTAACAAATGACCTGTCAGCATATTGCACAATAATAACGATTCTCTGAAAAGTGAGAAAAGGGTGCGATTATATCGGTGTATCAGTAATAATGTGAAACGTCATATGTATTAAAACATTATTATTAATTCAAAGCGTTTGAAGGACAACACTTTACATTATTGTACAATGCTCGTGCAGAAGCGACCATTTAAATATATTTTTTAAGAACAGTTACATACGAATTGAATATTTCCAACTGAGCGGGAAAATGTCCAGTCCGGGAATCGAACCCAGATCCTAGGCTTATAGGGGCAATGCTCTACCTTTTAAACAAACTGGGCTGACAACCGACGAGCACATTTCGTTCAGAAAACCTTATTGGTACTAAGATCTGGTCTGTCATGTAGACAGCTCAACAGAATAAACTGCATGAATTATTCAATTCGTATGATAACTTTACCAATCAGTTTGATTGTATTAAAATGATAGTTTATTAGTTATACTATCGGATCGTACCCGGGCTTCCCGGGTTAAAGAATATAGGTGAAAACATTTTTTTCATTGAAAACTAATAATTTTTTTTATATGCAATACATTTTTTAGATTGTCCACTTACATTAAAAAAGCATTTTTCATATGGAAAATACGAATTATACAATCAAATTTATTTTTGAAATTTATCAAAAACGATATTTCCTTATTAGCCGCATGCTAAGAGTTATTTGACCAAGATTTTGCTACTAATGGTATCATTTTATATTCTGATAGTTTCAGAGCTTGTACATGTCTGTTAAATTTGTGTTTTATTTATATTATTTTATTTATTTATTCATAGGGAAGTTTTTTAAAATGGATATTAGCCGTAAGAAAATGATGAACTCTTTATGTTGTTTTAAGGGCAAACGGATTAATCTTTCGTAATCGAGCTCCGCGCGATATAGATAAATTAAAAAATATCTCATGCTTTAAAATTGTTTTTAAAACCATAGACAATGAACTGAGATGAACCTTGCAAACAAATTCTACTTGAAAAAAAAATCGTATTTGTTGATCTAAAAATTTAAATTGTACGATTACAAATATGTCAGATTTGTGTTTTTTCAATATTATCCTTTTTTTTATATAAAAGAAGTATTAATTTCGTTAATTTGTCTTTCTCAAATATGTTAGACTGGTGGTTTTTTTTAATATTATTCTTTTATTTGTTTATAAAGGAAGTATTAATTTCGTTAGGCAAAAATAGTCAGAAACAAATGCTGAAAAATGTTTGCTGCTTTATATGCAAAATTTTTATTATTATTATGTATTGAAACCGTCACGTGATAAGATAAACTTAAAAAAAATTTTCCTTATGCGACGAAAATTGAAAATGTACGATAGTCAGAAGATTAAAAAATTGCAGTAGCGAATATTTCAAAACCGAAGTTGTTCAAGACCGTTGTGAAGTGTTGCATTCGCAAAATGAAGTCAGCGTTACGCACAGTCATGTTTGTTCTTTGTAATATAGATACTTAATCAGTAAAATATAATAAAGATCAGTTATTAGGATGTGGTTATCAATTGAGTCTCTTATGCTTGGTATTCCGGAAGGAAAAACAGCAATTTTCACCTTCTCAAAATTAGCATACACACTTCTCATATCCATATTCATCATTTTTTTTTAATTTGCATTTTGTTTGATCATTTAAAAATCACTTTAACTCAAAACTGGAAATCACAATTATCAGCAACATCTTTTATGTGAAGAGACGCATTCTTTACTTGAAATTTTAATCTCAATTCCGGAGAGTAAAATTTTCGTAATTTATGTTTTTTAGACGCATTTGTATTAAAAAGTTTAGTTTTATCTAAGAAAATTATCGTTTTCTTTCAAATATGACTTCATTTTCACTTAAAAAGGCATTTCGCCTAGTGTCTGAAACTTAGTATCAGTACACATGCAGAAGGAAAAACAATATAGAAAATTTATGAGGAAAAATGCGTATTTTCAAAAGCAGTATGTTATTTTCCGTTATTATGCCCTTAATATAATATTCTGCTCCTAATGCGATTTTGCGATACTAAACCATATACAACAATTTTTATCAACAATTTTGAATTTTCATCAGAAAGTAGCATGAATAAAGATCAAAATACCTCATTATTTCTCTCTTGTCTGCAATAATGAAAGCTATCTAATTGTCACCATTTTGAAGAAATTTCATAAAATGCTTTTAAAATTAAAATATAAAAGTGGGGGTATTTAAAAAAAAAACAGATAGTGCGATCACATCTACAAATGAAGAGCTTTCATTTAAAATCATACATTAATAAAATTGGTTCAGCAGAAAGATCAGGGCAGATTACTACAAAACACACTTGTGTTTTAACCCATTGAGCGTTTCAACAGATTGTAAAAATGTGTGTTAAAAAGGACTTGAATAGCAAGAAAAAACTTGTTCAAAAAGCAGAAGGGTTTATGTGATTTTGTAGTTCAAAAGTGCTTAGGGATTTTTTTCTTTCCCCTTCTTTCTATCAGTGAATGATTGAGTAGGCTGTCCACGGAGGCGGGATGGGCGTTTAACACTATTTGACTAATAGCTTTCGAAAAAGATGTCTGGTTAATCCCGGACAACATAACAGTTTTCACAATACAGGTCTCTCTTCCTTCTGGTTTGAAATAACAGGGGTCGTATGTGCCCTGACATTTCAAGACCAGAAAATTCTTCCGTACCCGTAATCTTTTTATAGAAAATCGCTCCTTATATAAGTCGAAATTTTGCTCGTTTAAGCTAGATTTATTTTTATTTTAAAACACTGGTATTTGTCCTGAAAAATTCTCCGAAGCGTACGACCGTTGATATAATGTTTGAATCTAGTATAATTTGTTTTGTGTGCTATTAAATTTTATCTAAATTTGAAAAGAATTTATATCTTCGTAATAACAAGACGTTTCATTTCCTCTAAATGCATCTTTTTCTGAACAGTTTCTGCTACATAAACTTCGAAATTTAATTAATTTGTAATGATTTAATTATGAAATTAGACTGGAAGTAATCGATTTTATTAATAGATTTAAATTTTATATAACGTACATATATCGCTAAATCTCACTCTACAATAAATCACAATTAAATGTTTAGTACAGCATACCATGGTGCTCGCTTTTAGATACTGTAATTCCTCGTATCTCAATTTCAATTTATGTTAATATTATTTAATTTTTCTTTTATAAATAATAATAATAATCTGTCGTTATACAAGTTAGTGTAATATCTGCTTTCTTTGCTTTCCTGTGATATAAATCTAAGAGAGCTGATATATTTTACGTTATCCTGATGAATATACCAGTTGAAAATACATTCAAATATTCCACCCCCCCCCCCCCCCCTCCAAAAAAAAAAATGCGATTGTTATATAATATTTCAAATGCGCATTCAAAATAAATGGAAAAAATCTTCTTCTAAATGATAATCCCTCTAACTCATTTTTTGCGAGCAATAAAAGAAACAGCTTTTTTATAAAGTACGCTATTTCTTATATTTAAATCATGTTTACAGATGGTAAAGATATAGTACTTAAGTATTACAGAATTAATTAATCAGTAACATTACACGGTACCACTGTATTACAATAAAAACGGTCAATACGAGATCGCTCGGTACGAAAGCAAATTCTGTTTCAGACGGGTTTTACTAGGTGTAATTGTGTAATATTTCGTATTTGAAAATATAAAATTTTCCGTTTAAAGCGGGATATGTTATACATAGATTCCATTCTTACAAGTTTTATTGTAATTAATTAGTGATCATAGTTTTGCAGCATTAATGAGATATAGATGTAATACTACTTCCACATATGTATAGTATTACTGATTAAATGGGGGTTTTAATTTTAACAATGAAACCCTTTAAGACGGAATGGCAAAGGACAATATAATTATTTTGGATTAGAATTTTTTAAGGAACTTTGGATTTCTTTTTAAGGCAAGATTCTGCTTAATACAGGTATTACTATGTATAAATAGGCAAATGGAGAGTCTGCATAGCAATATACAAAATAAATGTACTTTTGCAAGTTTCATAGTAATAAAATCGCCTTTTTTTCGGGTGCCCTTTTTCTCTTTCCCACCACCTAGGAGAAATAATTACATTTAAAATTTTCGTATAACAGGAATTATTTTCCATACCAAATATATTTTCCTACACAAAATGAGAAAAATACAATCAATTTCAAATGCCTGTGAAGTGTTATCCCCCCCCCCCTCTCACTTTATCTCCCATAAGGAGAGAAAAGTGATTTATACTTTACAATAACAAAATTCGCAACTCCGTGGAACACAAGTTGAATATTCTTAGACTAGATGGAAACTAAGCACTATTTTTATAATTTCGGAATGTATTCATGTATTTTTCTTTATATTTAGTACAGTAAGATTCAGTATTATATTTTCTAATTCTTTGGAGAAATTGAAAAAGAATATCTGTCAAAAGAAGCAAGAGCTAAAAATGATGCGTGTAGCATAAATTAACATTTTCCAATACATTCAGAAAATTGAAACAAAACTTTACAGCTTATTACGGAGAAAGATGATGTCTAAATAAATAAATTAGAAAACGCATAACGCATTTGCAAATCCATTTTCTGCAATTGCAATCAGTAGTCAGAAAAATATCTATTTTTTTTTTTTTTTTTTTTTTTTTTTTTTTTTGTGCAGCCCTGTCTATGTTCTATATCTTTGTATGTATGCTACATAGTATGGAAAAAATTTAGTTCAGCATGAAAATTTCCATTCTGCAATTTCTGAACGGGAATGTATTTGAGATAGTGTAGCGCTGTATTTGATCTCTAGAATTTATAATCACTATGTAATAGGAAAAAATAATAATAACAGTCAAATTTTAAAAAGCGTACTACAACTGATAACGAACATTTAGCAATTATTGTTCATAGGCCAAATTTGTTTGTGTGTCCCTGAAAACGAAATACAAATTCTATGCACACTATATTTTACGTTAATCGCCTTGCAGTATACACTTCAGTGATGTATTTAAATTCCAATATGTTTAAAATAGCGTAATATCATTTAACCACACCACACATGATTTTTCCATTCTCCGTAATGTGACGGCATTCTTTTGAGTGTCCTTGTAAATGAATGTAGCGAAATCTACACGCTTCATTTTCAATACTAAACATGCCAAAGTAAACACAAATAACATATATCGATTTCATGAAAATTGGACTATATTTACGCGAGTTAGAACACGGACAGATGGCGGACAGGAGGAAAAATAGACAAACCGAATTCATAAACGCTTTTCAAATATGCTGGAAAGAGTTTTAAAAAAATCAAATGCCATTTTTATCCCTTTTTACGATTTATCCTTTTTTAAAGTTTTAGGATTTGGATGAGGCCAATTTTAATTTTCCTTCTCAAGATATATTTTTTATTTTTCCATTTATTTTATAAACAAATAGTATTATCTCTGCATATTTATATGTATGGAAACTTTGAAAACTTTCACCAGCATAAAAAATAAAAGTTTATAAAAATATGAACAAAAAATCATATTTCAACACTTTCCAACACATCTATCTATAAAACTGTAATGAATCTTTACCATTAAATAAGGTGCAGGAAGATATGTGAGTAAAAGGTATGGAAAACATATAACACATTTAGAAATCCAGTTTTAGCAATTACCTTCTAATAAAAAAATAGTCTATACTTTGTAGCCTTATTTACGATCTATAGCATACAAATTATTTAGCATTCTAAAACTTATTTCATTTAGAAAATTCACTTGTAGCCAATTTCGCCAGTAGAAAAGAATGCTCTCGAATTCTTTTGCACGACCCTGTATATTATCTAATGATTTTTCACACAACACATATTATGCTCAAATTTAATTCAGATAAAGACGTATAACACGATTTAACTCGCACTTCCAGCAGCCCCACCAGTGGCTGAGAGGTTCTGCTCTCGAAGTTGGTAGACGGGAGGTGCTGGGTTCGAGCCCAATCGCGCCCGTCGACCTAACCGTTCGGAGTTTTCATGGTTTTCTTCGAGCCATGGATTACCATGCGTAAATACGGGTTAGGTTCCCTTAGAAAGACCCTCCCTGGCACCCCCTCCCCTGGGCCTGTATCCCTCGTGCAGATAATTGGCCGTCAAAAATCAACCAACCAACCGCACTTCCAGCAATTACGCACCCAAACGGCAATGTATTTTGTTGGTTTGCGTATTTCTGTATATCAATTTATTTATGTTCAACAAACTTCTATTGGTATACAAATATAGTTCAGCGAGAAAATGCATCACGCAATGAAAACTATTCTCTAAAGAACTTCCATAGTCTGTAATGCTTATATTTTTTTTCTGTGTTTCAAGTAAAGCACACGCTAAGCACGGGTATCTGTTCTTCCAACTCGCTACTTCGATAGCTTATGTATAAGAACAACGAGTTTTATATGTTTATGGAAACTTTGACCAAGGGTAGTCTTTAGGGTGAGAAGAAAGAGAGGGGTGGGGGGGACATAAAAAACTTTATATACAGATATTTTAAAGGGGTTGAAATAAAATGTTGACTAACAAAGGAAATTTTTATCATCTTGTTCTTTACAATGTAGAAGAGGGCAGAGTTAAAGAGGTCGTGGGTGGGCGTGGGATCTAACAAAGTATGAGTAAAAATTTCAGTATTTAGTACAAAGGAAACACAATTTAGGCAATACATTGCATAAATAAAAATGTTTTACAAAGATCTTTTAAAATAAATTTTAATATATAAAGTTATTGGTTATGGTAATTCATTATATCTATATCTATATCTATATCTATATATATATATATATATATTACATATATATGGTCAGATCCCGACTTATGTAGGCGCAAGCGGGGAAGCTGCCCCGGGCCGCCCTTTTTAGGGGACTCCAGGGAATCCTTTTTAGGGAATAGTCAGAATTTTTATTTAAAAGGTGCCAAATGTTTAAAATTAAACAAAAGTGACCAAAATTCATATATTTTCAAACATTTAAGAAGGAAGTGCGGTCCCCATTCCTCCCTCCGCTTCCAGTACCCTCTCCACCTACGCAAATATCATTAGAAAACTAATGATTAATATTTTATTATGACAATTTAGTATTCTATTGTTTTCAAAATAAATTCTTTATTAACGTTTTTCTCGTACGCAGCAAGTTAAAACCAATAATTATAACCAATTCGGGACATTTTCTTTTAGACATCTTATAACGTACGTAGATAAGCAAAGTAAAAGTTTGCAAAGAAATATTCGTATCAAACAATCTGTAATTTTTTTTCTACTACTATCCTACTAGTGTTTTTTCTTAAAGTTCTGATTATCTTTTTGTGACACTCTGTATACAGAGGAAAACAGTACCGGATATAAAATTTATGCATATAATACAATATGTGTGAAGTTTAGTACTAGCTACTTCCATATTATTCACAAAAAATCTATAGATAGATAGATAGAAGAAGGAGCCCCAAAATGATTCTTGCCCCGGACAACCTCCCCCTTCCCCTCCTCCCCATAGCCTAAGTCGGACCCTGCCAGTATATGGTGGTTAATTAATGCTCTTCCACCTGCCCTACTACTAACTTTTGTAAATATTATTTGGATGCAAAAGAAAAAAAAAATGCCCGTTCACCAATAAAAACTTTGACACATTCAGGAATTAATATATAAATGTAAAAGCTTGACAAATGCAGGTATGACAATGATTTGGGACAAAATGTTTTGTTTTTCTTTCACTTTTTCTTTTTTTCATTTTTCGACAAATAAATTACTTGAGAATTACAAGCGTTTTCCTATTATAACTTTTATCGGGCTTCCGTATGCAGAATTTTTTCTCAAAACGCCAAATTCAACAGCATTTTCTAAAAGACCTCCTTCCTATGTTTATCGAAAAATGGAAAAAAATTGTTCGACTTTATAGTTTTTGAATAAGAGCACCTGCCAATTCCATGTGTTTATGAACAAAACTCAATTCAGGAATGTGTCAGAAAAAAATCAATTTGGAATATTATGCAGTTTTTGTACGGGGCATTTTCCCAGAGCCCCCCAAAATTAGTGTCACAAACTCTGAAGCAATTGCAATAAGTTGGATTTATATGATGTAACAATTATCAGTCAGCATGAGAAGGAAAGAAATCAACATTTATAATAAAATATATTTGTGATCTCCAAGTAATCTATAATTAAAAATAGATATTTAAATACGGTAAAATAAATGTACATTATACTGTATTACTGTAGTTTAATGCATTAAAATAAATGTTTTCTTAGTTTAATTCTCATGGTAACGAAATGAATAGTTCAGTCATCAAAATCTAGGTTTTAACTTTTTTTTTCCATTTTCAATACATTAATTTCATCATGATTATTTTAATCATATTTGTAATGTAGTATTAGCATTAATTCCTAACTGGCAGATAATGCTTTCGTTTGCATTATTGTAAGAATCTTTTCGATAGTGATTCTTCCCTGTTTTTAAAGACATGCACTTACACTTTATCATATCTACTGCTTTAATTGCATCCATTCTATTTATATTTTTGAATAATTCGATACTTGTACTGTCCATTGGTATCTTTTTAAACAATATGCAGTTACACTTGAATATTTTAGGGTAATTGTGAACTTGGGGCGCCATCGCGACAAAGTCTAGTACTGCTCTTCCATCTGACCTTCGTAAATATTTCTTGTATTGCCGTGAAATCGATATATGATATGGAGGCGTGTTCACTATTGGAAATAGTGAGTGCGGTTTTTATTGTTGGTTTACATGAGTGTATAAAATTATTTGAATAAACTCGAATTATGGTCTAGGTCGATATCTGCTTGTAATACTTTTTTATAGTGTATATTATTCCAACCATAATAACTGATACACATTGCTAGTGTGCACTGCAGTCTGTTTCCCATTAAAAATAATAGTAATAATAATGCGCGTAGTGTTTACTAATCATTAACAGAGGAATTCCAAGGCAACCGAAGAACAGTGTACGAAAAAATGACGGTTGAAAAAGGATACTTTTGTGAATATTTAAAATATTTGTTAGGAAAGGGTGAATTGCTGAAATTAAAATAATTTTAATATGTATACAGAAAACTGTCTTATTTTGAAGTTTGGTTTTCGCACTCGAGTTCAAAATTTAATTATTTTCATTATATCTTCCTTAATTTTTCAAATGGGGAAAAAAAAAGTTTTTACTTTCCAGTTTTTTTTTTTTTTCGCATGTGTGTGTAAAAATTTATGTATGTAAAATATCATGTGTGTATTCAAATTTCCATTTCTTTAAAAACTGTTATTCTATATAGTTTTTTCACCAGAAAAAATATTTTAGAAACTCTTTTAAAAATCGGTTCAACCCGAACCGGGCCCACTTTAGCCAAAACCTAACCCGAAGCCGAAATAATGGATATCGACCCGATTTGCTGCAAAATTGTAGAAGTTAATCCGACTTCCGGCAAAAAAGGAAAGTTTTCCCGACCCGATGCAGGACTGTACACCATACCCAATAAATTTAGATCCTAAATATTATTTTTAAATTATTTTCGAGAAAATATTTTCATTTCTGCTGTGAATTCCCTAAATTTTGTTTTATTTGTCGAAACCTCAAAATTTTGACTCCCACTTATTTTTACCCCCCCCCCCCCACACGCACACACACGTATACCCCGCTCTTAACTCTGCCCCCTCCTACATTATGAAAATCAAGATAATGGAAAACCTACACTTTTGAAAAAAGTTCTTTTTTCTTTATTATTGTTTTGACCCCTTTAAAATATCTGTATGTACAGGTTTGTTTCTTTTAATTCCATGCCCTACTCCTCCCTCTTCCCTAAAAGGCTGTCTTTGGTCAAAGCTCCCATAAATATATAAAAGTTAATGCTCTTATACATAAGCTATCCACATACTAAATTGAAAGAATCTATAGATTGTATTTTATGTTTACCTCTCCCCCTTTACAAGGGCTTTTTAGAGTGCTTTAGTGAAAAGATATGTATAATATATGTTTTTGCTATTAATAATAGGGTACAGATTTGCGAGCTTGCCTCGGGCTTTACTTGAAGCTTATAATCGGTTTTCTATAACTGAATATGTATGTAACTTTAATAACTAATAGTTCTTAATTTTACGTTCATCTAAGTATTTATAATAATTATTATTTTTAACAATGATTTTTTTTTACTAAGATCTTTTTACCTAAATTTGTTTGAAATAGATTATCTACATTGAAATATACTGCAAACGGTTTTCCCCGTAGATCATTATGTAACGTAATTCTACTGTGCGATTCTGAAAATGAATAATAAATTCTTTGCATTTCATATTCTAAAGAAAGTATGTTTTAGTGCTGTACTTGAAACGATTTTCTCCCATTGGCCGTAATGTAACGGCATGCTTTTGAATGCCCCTGTAAGTGAATTGTACATGCTACATACTTCATTTTCAATGGCGATCGTGCCATAGTAAATGTCAATAACATGCAAAATTTCAGAGAAATCGAATTATAGTTACGCAAGTTAGAGCACTGACAAACAAACGGAAGTCATAAACCCTTTTTAACTATTTTGGAAAATGTAAAAAATAAATACATAAATAAAATAGAGGTTCCTTATAATTTAGAATTACAAATTGATATTAGTGTGTGACTTAATCGGATATTTTTTTTAATTATTATTTCAAGATATCAAAGCTAACATGACCATAAAAAATATCACGAATTTTACTTTTTTTTAAAGTAGATCATTAAAGGTGATTGTTTAAAAGTACATAGGTAGAACAGCTAAATTATTAAATTCTTCCATAAAGACGCTTGCGGAATGGGGCAGAACTTGATAACATACAGGAAATGTGCAGCAAAGAGTTTTCATTATTAAAAATAACCATTAGTTTGATAATAATTTTTAGGCTACAATAAGGATAACTCTCCGGCTATCAGTTTTTATTTTTCGTGGGGGGAGGCGAGGGAGTTATTCTAATATTTATGCGGTGATATCAGAAAAGATTTTTTTTTTTTTTAAATGATATCTTACTTTATTTTTATATCAACAATCTTTTGTTACATTGTGCATGGGTGGTGCTTGTTGTGCTCAAGTCAATTGATAGGTCTCCCCACCTGGCCAAACCTGTTACATTGGGCAATATTCACGATTTAATAATTATAGATTAATACTTATTTTAAAAGAACTGATTTAAAACATAAACTTTTCATAATCCTTTTATTAAATACGTGACAATGAAAAAAATGTGTAGCAAGTTACGGCTATTTGAAATTTTACTATTCCTGTGAACTGTTTTCTTTAGAAATCATCCTTACAAGGGAAGGGGTGGGGCTGTCAATCATAGTTTTCTTAAAGCTCAAAGCTTCACTTATAAGTACAATTTCGATGTCATTCTCAGGTTGCAAGAGTTTGGACTAGATAACAATGGGATATACTTACTCTCTTTCAAAACTTACTTCAAAGAAAACTCATAGAAACTTTTAAAGTATCATTGGAATTAATAACACTGGAATATTTGGTCAACTCTGTTGTATTTAGTAGGATGATTAGGTAAACAATATTGACAACTGTAGCTATCGAACGGGGAACTGTAGTCTCATAAGCATTTTTCTGGCTACACCTCTGGTTCTTCTCTGTGAAATATAACTGTGTGAATAAATAACATTTAGGGCTTTTTTAATATGGAGGTTTTAATGTAAGAATCGCTATATTGGGGTTTGTTATGTTAAGAAAGCACAAATAATACACAATTTTTTTTTTTTTTGCAAAGTGGGCACAGTCAGTGATATAAACATAAAAATGGTTTTTGGATTATCTCCACCCCCACCCCCAACCTTCAAAAGAGGTGCAAATAGAACTTTTTTCATACTAAGCCAAGTATTTGCTGTAATAATGCTTAAAACTGGGTCTATATACTATTTATAAATGTACTAATGCACGGTACAAGTGTCAAGTTATTTAAAAATATAAGTAGGTCAAATATAATGAAAACTACACGTATAAATATGTCTAAAAATACCCCTTTATTTATTTTTTAATACAAGTAAAAACAGGAAAGAGTAACTTTTTTAAAAATTATATGTCTTTAATGCATATGAATGCATTACCTATCTTAAAATTATTATTTTTTTTTTAATTTGCATAATCAAATTGGTGAGATGATAGGTTATATCTCCCAACCTGAGAAGTACTGTGTAAACATCATTTTATTCATCGAAATAATCCTTTCATGGCAAACCCCTTTGTATGTAAACTGCCATATAAACAAAAGGAAAATCGAATAAGAACAGAAAAATACAAACAAAAATAACGTTATGATATGTTTGTACAGATTTTTAAATACAGCCTTCACGGGAGAGTTATCATTAACTTTGTCTCATATTATTAAAGAAAGTTTTCAAATTGCAAAATAAAATTACTTTACTTTTGCTCTAAAATATTAAAAAAGCATTGCAAATTACTGCGAAAAATATTGGACTTAATAAACCCGTCTATGATATTTAATTGTTTGGAGTTTTTGATCTACTTCCAACAGTTAAGAGGTTACTTCACTCACGCGAAAGCACCCGCTCGCTAATGTTTATCCGATGGAAGAATTTTTTTTAGATATCTCGTTTGCATTTCCATGTTTTTAAACAATTCTTTTGCATTGGTCAGCTGAGATCGATCTATACAAAGACCGTTTTTCTCATTTTCTATTTTGTTTATGGTTTTTTTTTATTAGGATACTTTTATTTTCGGAACCGGTTTCGAAAGTAAAAGTATCCTCATTAAAAAAAAAAAAAAAAAAAAAAAAACCTGCAAATAAAATAGAAGAAGTAAAAAACGTCCTTTGTACAGATCGACCTCAGCTACTCAAATAAAAAAAATCGTTTAAAAATACTGAAATGCAAGCGAGCTATCTTAAAAAAATTCTTCCTTAGGAATAATATTAGTCAATGCGTGTTTTCCTCAGAGAAGTATACTCACGATTAACTTTTGAACGAAGCGATCAACTGTATGTTTCTAAAAAAGAGCATTATGTGGATATATTCTTTAGCTCATATGAATTCTACAACATATATTTAAGCCCTCTATAAATATTGAAGTGTATTTAAATTTAGTTAATCAATTTTATTGTTAACTAAAGTTAAAACACTGATAAAAATACCCTGTTAGAATGCCAAAGGAAAATGGTAAAGACTGTTGTACATGCGATTGAATTAATTGAGCAAAAAACTTTATTTCTTTTTACATGAAACTTTTACATAATTCTTTTTTTATTTCTTTTTAGAAGGCTGGGAATGTCAAATAATGGCTGTGAATAAATAAAAGTACTATTTCTCTTCTTAGCTTCAACATTTAAACATCCATTTTTTTTTTTTTTTTTTTTTTTTTTTTTTTACATGAAGTATTTCTCTTTGGTTTATATCCAAATGCAAAATATCTGAAATTTATTTCTCCTGTTTAATAGTCAAAATTGTAAATCCCTGTTTGTTTGTTTTTCTTTACGGTCTTATATTTGGCATTGTATATTAATATAAAATTCCAGAATTATTTTTATTGATAAGAAAATAATTAAATTGAATTATTTAATTAGATAATTCTAAAAAGTTAAACGAAGGATTCATCTATATGTAATAATTATTATATTATGTACTCTGAATAAATGAACAGTCTTGAATCTACCTATAATGAAAACCTATATCTACATCGATGCTTTTTCTGGCTCCTTCAGTGTCATTATAGACAGTTTTCACGGTACTAGTTTTAAAATTATGCTAGAATTTGAATAAAATTTGAGCAACAATAATAAATAAAAATATTTTTTTTGATGTGTTATGTTAGATTAGATATTTGAATTTTTTATTATTATTATGCAACAAAAGTGGTGTAAGTAAAGAAAAAAAAAGTTTAACTATTTAGTATTATAGTTAAATGAACAAAAATGACATGCATTTAGAAAAAAAAGGAAAGAAAAGAACGTGTATATTCATTAAAAGAACAAAATAAATAAATATTACATAATAAATAATGAACATGCGAAATAAATAAATATTATTTGGCAAAGGATCTGAAATAATAATAATTATAGTAATGAATTAGAATCTTATGGATAGAAATAATAAAATAAAATAAGTAAACGACGATATTCTATAAAGTTGCTTAGTATTTGTTTCGAAATACAATGCCATTCTTAAGCATTTACAGAAAACGAAGTTCTCTAAAGGCATTCGACTTAAAATACGGTAATCCAGTTGACAAATAGTCTGCCTAACGCCTATTGTGTGTGTGGAAAGAGGGAGTGATTGAGAAACGCCTTCTTTAACTCCCAGTCTCGAGAAGTGGGGGGAAGCACAAACGCGCAAACGCGTTCATAGCCATCTACAAGTAGAATATTTTGACCGCCTATACGCGTTTGTGACCATCTACAAGTACAAAAGTCTGACCGCCTATATGCGTTCACGACCACTTACAAGTACCAAAGTGCGACCGCGTAAACGCGTGCGTGACCACGAAAGGGTTAAATATTTAGAGTATATAAAATTAGGAAAAATTAAAGTAAGCAAATTATGTTATTTTGATAAAATTATAGTAGAATGTTCTAAAGAATAGCATTAAAATCTTATTATTCAAGAGAAATTTGGACAAAAACTTCAGGAACATGATATTATTTTAAACCACGAATTATTTGTTTGCTTGTCTAACTCGGCGAAGCAAATCCATCCGGGCGAGAATCATCAATTTCTGTAATATAAGTCTCTATTATTTGCATGTCACCTCTCTTTTATAAAGACACTCTAAATTTTTGTAAAACATTTCGCTTTATCAGTGTGTGATTTCGATTACATTATTTTCAAAAGTGAAGCATTTTCACCTGTAAAGAATTTCAAAGTAGGTGGTCTGTGAAAATGACGCACTTCTACAAAACATAATTCAGGTTTAATAATTAAAATACACGTTTTTTTTTTTTAAATAAAATTACGTCATTTGCATCCGATAAAGCAATCCACTTTTACAATCCAGTCTTAAATTTCGTGTATAGAAAACTATGCATATGACGTCATTATCACGGAATAACAGAGAATATTCTTCACAAAGCCCACATTTTAATTTCAACTTTTTTTTCAAATTTTATGAGAAAATAGCAACAAAAAGATACAGTATCTCCAATTTTCGACTATTTTTCGTTTACTTTCAATAACATTCAATAGAAATGGGGTACTTTTGTTGCCACTATAAGAAAATCGTATTAAAATCTACAAAAAAAAATTAATATCTCAAAAATAAACTGAGATACAGCTTTAAAAAAATTGCATTTAAAAGAGCATTTTTTTCCTTATACGACGGTGTAAAAATTTAAAATGTGCGATGATTAGAAGTTTAAAAATTTGCAGTAGAGCTAATTGCAAAACCAAAATTTTATTTCAAATTTCAAAGTGTTGCCATTCGCAAAATGACGTATGCGTTACGCACAGATATGCTGGTCCTTTATAATATAGATAGTTTATTATTAACAATTTTTTTGTAATAAGTGCTGTCCAAAATGATGTTCAACGATGTCATTTTAACAGAAAAAATAAACACAAATTTGGCAACATCTTTAAAATAGCTAGACCTACATATAAATGTGTCAAATAAGCTAGCAGTTCACGTGTAGGGAATTTTTTACATTCAAATCCTCAAAATATCTATCTTATTTTAAAGAATTCACATAAAATGTAAGGTAACTAATAACTAATATAAAACTAAATAAACTAATGCAAGTAGAGAATTATTCTAATTCCAATTTACAATATAAATATTTCAGATGTTCTTAAAAATATATACAGATATTTCATTTATACAATACCAAAATAAAAAAAATGAAATATGAAAATGAATAATTTAAAAATTGTGTGAACAAGCTTTGTTATAGGTTACCTTCATTTTTTTTTTTTTTTACAAAATGTCATTCATTTATTAATTAAAAATTTATATTTAAAAAATATTTTGGTATGCATTTATGTATTTGTTAATTAAATTAAATTATTTTTTAAAATAACAATCCTTTAGTAATTATAAAATGTACACAACAATCCATTAAAAATATTTCTATGTAAAATTCTCAAATTGGAGTCTTAATTTCAAAATTCTAAAACTTATAGAAAAATAGAAAAACAAATTTAGAATGCAAAAATTTAACAAACACACAGTTTCCATTTACTCTCCGATACTTTTCCTCCAGTTTAAACTGAAATAAAAACAAATTGGTTTCAATTTGAATTATTTGAAGTAACGGAATTTCATCAAATTTTTATTTCTAAGAGGAAAACTTATCTTTATGCAACATATAATATTTATAATTTATGAAATCATTTATCTTATGGTAAAAAATTAATAAATCATATTTTCTTTGAAAGTGCTAAGATGAAAAATACAAAATATTATACGTCAGTGCCTTTTACGCTTATTTTATTTAGAAACTTAATTTTTTAAAAATAGAATAAGCAGATTTAATTTAAATAAACCCGAGAATTTTTAAGACTACAGTAAATGTTTTTAAAAATAAAAGAATTGCGCGTAAAAATAAACAAAATCATCTTTTCATGATTTAATTAATAAATAAGTAATTTATATTTCTTTTAATTTAAAATTTATTAGAAACTTTTTTTATTATTTTACGAAATAGTCTAAATTATCTTTTTTACATACTCCTATTTTCGATTTTATTAAATAGTTTGTTTACGAAATATTCTCGTGCATAATTCCAACTAATGAAATTCTGTTTCCATTCACTTAACGAACAACTAAAAAATTTTAAGTATTTAAAGGACTTCAGTCATTTTTTTTCTTAAATTTTTAAATACAAAAGCGCCTTTATATGTATGATTTTTCTATCATTTTACAGAAGTGTATAAAACTTTTTATTTTATTATTGATATTCTATTGTTACAGATTTCTTAAAAAAATTATTGTTGGAAAAAAAAACAGTTATTTCAAGTTGGTTATCCTTAATTAAAAACTATTGTATCTACAAAGATGATAACAGATAAACATATGTACTTTAAATAGATATTTGCATTTTGAATAAGTAATGGAATGAACTGTAAATTTATTAGTAAAATTAATTTTAATTATTTAATTTACTTTAGTTAACTTCGACATTTGCATGAATGGAATAGGTCGAAAATCTTAGTATTTACGCTTTCAAATGTATGGTTTTTTAATAACATTATGTCATTTTTCATTATTTTGTTTTATTTTAAAAACTCTTTTATCTAATTTTAGTGTGGCAAAGATCCGAAATTTTATAAAATTAAAAGTTTCATAACTCAGTCAATGTTGGTCTTGGAAGAAAGGCAGTTTCACTGTTGTATTTGTCCGAGCATGGAGAAATTGTTTAGATATATCTTTTATAACCCGAGAAAATACGAAAATTTAAAAGTTGCAATTAAAAAAAAATCTAGGACTATTTTATCAACACAATCTTCATTTCTACAGTTTTAAACACATTTCCAATTTACATTGTCTACGTATCTAGAAAAGGTAAATAAATTAAAGCGTATTTCAATCCTGTTGAGACGCCCTGTATATTTAAATAAATTCGGGTACATTTTGTCCTCGTTGAATAACAATCCAAACTAAATAAGTAAAAAAGTTTAGTAAAAATTTCCATTTTAATTCCCTTCTTTTTAAATGTATGCAGGGGAATGAAGAATTACATGCATTTGCCATAAAATTATTAAGCTTCCCGATTCACTGAATTTTAATGTTATTAGATTAATTTTTAATGGTAATTTTTATGAAAAAAATCAATATTTGGCATTCGACGTTCGAACTTTAGTTAATATATTACACCTGCAATTTGTTTAACTTTTTTTCATTTGATGCTTGCACTACAAATTGTCAAAGCATTTCTTTTATTAATTGTGTGTATTTTATTTATATATTTTATAAATGCATGCTTTGTAAAAGTTTTAAAACTTTATGCAATAAAGTGATATCTTTTAAAATACTAAATAATAATAATAAACATAATGTGATATCTTATTATGGAGCTTTTAATCAATTATTTTCATTTGGCATCACTATTTTCTACTCGCATTTTATGGAGAATTTTGACATTTTAGATTAAATTTAACTTTTAAAAAGCAATGCTAAATTTTTTTGGCCTCTTTAACGATTGATTATCAGAATATTTTATTTAATTATACGTTACACATGGCTTTACTTTTAGCCTTATTAAGTTTTCAAAATATTTTGCAAAAATTCTGTATGAGTTCTGCATTCTTACACGGAAACAAGTCACAAGATACTTTCAGTAATACACGGAAATTATTCCAGATAACATTCGCCTTGCATACAATGTTTCAAATGAAAATCAAATTGCTTAAGAGGTGCAAAGGCCAACACAATGAAAAGATTCCATGCCGGGACTCAAACCCGGGCCATGAGTATAGCGCACTGACGTTCTACCGACTAAACCATATGGAACGATACCCAGCCTGGAAAATTTTTCACTATTATATGTTGGCAAGGCTACAAACGCAGCATAAGATGGAATATTTATCGTGAGTCACCGACCTTGGACAAACACGAAACTTAATTAAATTCAGCATCGATAGAATCGACGCTGGATTTTCAATTCTATCGATGCTATTCGATTTTATTTAAATTAGGAAATCTAACACGGCAATCTTTTTGAAACTTTAAGATAGTTTATAACACATAATAAAAAGTTTTAAAAAGAATGACGCGAGAAATTTCGTGGGGGGGGGGGGGGGATTTTTTTTTTCTACTTTAGCGTTTTTTACAGTTTTATGTGCAGTTTTTAAGGATTTAATAATTATAAATTATTATCAAATTGGCTTTATTAATTAAACAATAAAGTGCTTTGAAAGGGATATTAAACGAAACCCTCTGCGCGATCTGTGATCACACTTACCCACTTGTTTTTATATTCATTTCTTTTTCTGATTTTCGACTTTTTTAAAATTACATTCCTTTGCGGATTACTTGAGATTATCATTATTAATTGATTTATATGAATTCTCACTATTAAAAAAAAATATTTCAAGACTGTGAATAATACAAAAATGTGACCCTTTCGAAATATTATTCCAGATATTAAATTTACTTGAAAGATTTAATGAAAGAATAAATACGATAATCAGCATTTTAACTACTTTTATACAATTTATGATAGATAATTTTGAAGGAAATTATTGCATAAAATACTGTAAGATCATAAAACTGAATTATCATACATTTCAAAGAATTCCGAAAGATATATTGCTTTGATAAACGATAGCTTCAAATAAAAATAAGGAGCAAAATTCCTAACTACTAAATTTTCTTTTATCTCATTATTATTCTTCAAAAGATAAGCTTAAGCGGATTAATGTAGCTGCTTTCTTCATTTGTAAAACGAAAGATAGCGATACATTGTAGAAACTATATCTTTTATTTCATACCATTCATTAATTCTGTTTGACTGAATCGTTTTAAATGCTAATGATATATATTTTTTTTTCATAAGTTATGTGCGCATTTTGGAGGAAAACAGTAATGAAAACTAATTTAAAATGAAGAAAATGTCTTACATGCATAAGTACACACATTTATATTTTCTACTGATTTTAATTGTTGCATTCAATTTCATTTAAAATACTAGACGAATCGTACTTATAATCACTTATAGATCTAATTCCATTTGTGTAATGAACATATTTAAATTTCCACACTCCAGCAAAGACTCAAATTTCATGTAAATATTAGACGAATCGTACTTATAATCATTTACAGCTCTAATTTCATTTGTGTTCATTCATATTCAAAGTTCTTCACTCCAGCAAAGATTCATATTATGATTGGCAAATATTTGAATGCCGGTCATATTTATTTTATTCGATACATTTATAAATATGTTAAGTTATTTCGCCTCCCTATATAATATACAGTATTATTCTAATACATGTCTGCGAGAAATGCAATGTTACATGGGGCAACTGGGCCATGATTTTACAATGTGACCCTGGAGATTCTGGCAATTCAGCTTCAAAAGGCTAATATTAATTTGAATTAAAGTCTGAACTTTTATAAATGTGTTCAGTTAGGTTCCCTCTATCATACAGAAATGTTCTAAATTACATTTTAATATCTAAAATATATATATATATATATATATTTCACCTTTCTTTCCTCATGGGTCCAGTTGCCCCATAAAAAATGGGGCAGGGGACCAGGAGGGTCTATGTTCCACACGCGTTTTTATTTTTGTAATATTGGGTATCAGGTCTTGTTTGAAAAGGTATAAATAACTAAAAAAAATAAACCAGGCAGATCATGTACATTATATATCAAATAGTGGGCGTTTTAAAGGAAACCTTTACTGTCAATGTGTCTAAGCACTAAAAGTGAAAATATTAGAATTATTTATACAAAAAACATAAAAATTAAGTAAGTACTTATGTACTTTAGCATAGGTAATAAATATAAAAGTGTTACATGGGTATTTTAAGTGGGTGGGGAAATAACAAGATTAATCTATGAAAAAACATACTTAAATATCTCATTCTCTTTTTTTATTTACCACAAGGGAAGTTCGAAATGTCTAATAAACCTGTAGAGAATGTAACCATATTTTTACATCGAACAGAACTATTTTTATTCGTTTCTATAATTTTCTAATAATCTCACTTTGCCTTATGTACGCCTCTTCATCTGCATCGTAAAATTTCGAGCTACAGCTATCACACTTAAGAAATTTAGTTTGATACCCGAACAAGTATTTTAAAATTTTACTATGTAATTTTAATAAGATATCATGTAATTTGCTTAAGCAAAAAAAAAAAGAAAAAAAAATTAATGGAGAAATTAATTTCCCATAATAAGAGAAGTTCAAAAAGATATTTATAACTGTTGGGGTAATGGACCCAGTATGGTCCAGTTACCCCTGATACGTGTCCCAATTACACCATACTTGAAACATTTATGGGGAAACTGGAACATCGGCCTTACATTTGAAACATGAAGTAAATATGTATAGATAACTAATAATATGAATGTGTTTATGCGTCCAGACTTTAAATAAAAAGATTGTTTAATAAAAGTACTTTCCCTATTTTAATAAAAAGCCGAAAAAGTTCAACCAAATGGACGTTGTTTTTAAAAAAAAGAGACCTAAATTTTTGGCAACTTATCACAGCAAAGGCAGAGTTATAATTGAGTTGACACACGTTGTTTTAAGAAATAGATATCGGGGTGCAATGTTGTCAAAAGCTAAAAATTATAAAACATCAACGGGTTTTTTATAAAATAGCCTATGACCCAGTTGTTGTATTTGGAGGACAGGTAGAAGAACAATATCTTACGTTAATTTTAAATATTGAAATTCCAATTAATAATCCAGAAATCATTTTTATGTGATCAATCGTATAGTGTCATAACATTGTGCTGGGCCACAAAAGACCACTTTGACATAACAGTCATTAATTAAAATAATTCTATATTTACTTCTCATATATTTGATAATCAAGAACACAAAATAAAAGCAAAAGCATTACCTGTACTGATCTGAAAACAAAAGAACAGTAGTAGACGCATTAGAATGAAATGCAGAGACGATAATCATCAACGAAAATATCTTTATTTTTGATTAAACTGTCTTGGAACACAAAGAGTATTTTTATAGAGGATAACTCTTGTTTTTAGCTGTAGCTTTTTTTATGATGAAGAATACACAAAATCGATCTTTTTATGAACACTTATTTTTTTTTTATTTTAAATGCAATAGAATTTTCTCCTGGGGATTGTGGAGGTACAAGTAAAAAGAGCAAGGCATTTAGAAGATTTTTTTAGCATCGAATACCACAACTTCTAACACAAGCACCAGTTGAAATAAAAAAATAGTAGTAACACATGATATGCAGACATTCGATAAGATTCTATCCACTTTTATTATCGGATATATATATGAACCGTTGTCGAATCTGAGCTCAAACAGAAGAAAAATAAGTAGCCGATCACTCCTTCGTAAAAAAATATTCTTTCATTTTACTACTTTCTTTACTCACACAAGATTATTGGCAGAGGAAAAAAAAGGCAGGTACCATTCTACATTAAAACCCGAACCATTCTCATGCTGGCGCGTACATGAATTTTCACAGAACGGCAAAAAGGGAGCCTTTCTGCATTGAAATCCGAACTCAACTGACTGTGCACAAGCTCTCCGTAGAAGAGGAGTAAAAGGGGTTGCTATAATACTTGAAACACGCCAATTTTGGCTGAACAAACATACAAACGCCCTGCGTTGGCATAAATTGCAATGCTAAAGCATATAAAAACTGCTTTAAAATAGAGGAAATATTATAGATTTCATAAAGATAAGATGCCAAATAATAGTAAAGTCTTACGAATTTTGAAATTACGTGTTAAACTGATTTAAATTTTATTGGATAAGGGGCGGAGCTACAAAAGGAAATGATATCAGAAATAGAAAACCATGGAATGTTCCAGATATTTCTTTTACCGGAAGTACAGATTTCAAAACTACGTTTATCATTTTTAAATAAACGAAATGCTACGCCAGAAAGAAAAGCTTACAGGGGAAGATTGAACAAAAAAAGGGGGAATTAAAATAATTTTAAAATGCGAATAATAAAATTAAATGGATAAAGATTAATTAAAATATTTTCTAAATGAAATTAAATAAAAATATGGCAGTCGTTGTAAGTAACCACAACACCAGTTACCTCGTGGAACCAGTTACCCCAGCTTACTTTATATGGGACAGAATACTGTAGTATCGATATTCTGTTTTGCATAACGTGCAGATTATTACATGAATTGCGTTCATGTAATAATGTAAGTATTTTTAAGTTTGTCCTTTTAAGTGTTAAAATGTCATCGTTTTAAATCTGACTTAATTTTCACCAAACTTTTCTTTCTCTTTTTAATATTCACGTAAAATTACTTTGTTTGTTTCAAAGGAAATATAATTTACGCTGTCTTAGAACTGACAACAATAGTTAAAAAGATCATCTCAAAATACGAAATAAATGTCTCGTGTAAATATATTTTTAAACTTAATCTGTTTCGCAATATTATTATTTGGTCATTTTAAATATGACGTAATTTCTCCTATTACTGCTGTTAAAGCATATTAAATTTATTTATTTAAAGTTTTAATTCTTTTTTTAATCTGGACGTGAAAATATTTTTCTTGCTAGAAAGAAAATATTTTTATTTGCGCTGCCATAGAATTGGCAACAATAGTTTAAAAGATCATTCAGAAATGTGCAAGAAATGAGTCGTGTAAATATATTTTTACATTTAAACTGTTTGGCAACATTATTATTTCATCATTTTAAATATTACGTAATTTTCTCCATTTACGGCTTTTAATGCATATTAAAGTATTTATTATTTTAAAATTTTCTTTCTCTTTTAAAATTCACGTGTAAATAATTTTATTCTTAGAAGTTTTTATTTGCGCTTCCTTAAAATTGTCAACAATAGTTTAAAAAATCATCTAGAAATCTAAAATAAATGTGTCGTGTAAATATATTTTTAAGATAAAACTGTTTGGCAATATTATTATTTGGCCATTTTAAATATGACTTAATTTCCTCAAGTTACGCCTTTTAACGCATATTAATATATTTATTATTTAAAAATTTTATTTCTCTTTTTAACTTAACGTGTAACTATAATTTCTATAACGTAATTTTCAACATTCTACTGCTTTTAATATGTAATCGTTTAGTTCTAATTTGAAAGTTTTATTCTGTTTATAATAGTCACGTGTACATAATTTTTTTGCATTTTAAAGCAACTACGTACAGTCGTGAAAAAAAAGGAAACACCCCCTACTAACTCCTCAACAAATCAGCGTAGAAGAAAGTTACTGGTACCGAACGATTGGAAATAAAGTCTACTTTTAAATGATGTATATAAAATTTTCTTAGGGGGTCATCTACATATTAAAACGAATCCAAACTTTATTTTTTTCAATGGCAATACCCAATTTTAACGAGATATTTCAAATCTTCGGTTCAAACTATGCCTAGACACCAAATTTCAAGTCATTTGAATGTTAAGTTTTTGAATTATAAGCATTCAAAATTTAGTTCTTCTAATGTTAAATTACATTTTCATATTTTTATTTATATCTCCCAAAATTATGCTCCTAATGTGCTAATTTTTTTTGTAGTAATAATACTAATATACCCAAACATAAATAAGCTGAATTTGCAATTTTTATAATTTTATGATATGAATTATGAAATTAATATTTGAAAAAAATTATGAATGACCTACAATTTTTTTGATGGATTTAGATTTATTAAGTCCTGCTTTATGGAAATTCAAAAATTTCACATTTTTCTTCCAAGTAATTTTCAAATTATGCTTAAAAAACGACAAAATGATGGTTTAAGGGGCCGTCTATGATGGAAGTGAGTAGACATTTTGAAATTCATTCTGCTGTACTGTAATCTAACACGCTTCATTGACTCCTTGAGTGGCGCTTAAGGTGCCTTGATCAAGGAAGGGGCTCTCTCGGTTAACAATCCAGTACGGAACTTCAATTTGGATAAAGCCCTTAAAATACGCTCGTTTTAAAATAATTAATTTCTCGGAAACTTATGGTACGAATTGCATAAAAATTCGTTTTTCGGCTAATGGAAGGGTGTAGAGTTCATTTATGCTGTCAGAATTGGGTACTGCTATTGAAAAAAACAAAGTTATGGTTCGTTTTAATATGTAGATGTCCCCCTAAGCAAATTTTATATACATCATTTAAAAGTAGACTTTATTTCCAATCGTTCGGTAGCAATAACTTTCTTCTACGATAATTTGTTGAGGAGTTAGTAGGGGTGTTTACTTTTTTTTTCCACGACTGTACGTGTACTTGGCCACTGCTGGTCAGGAAATACTATTCTTTGCACTTTTTTTACAATTAGCAACAATTTAAAATATTAACATTTTCTAAAATAGGTAAAAAATATCTTTCGAAATGCTAAAAATTTGAATTTAAAATCGAAATAAAACCTCAAAAAAATGAGTCAAATTAAAAAAAAAAAATAAAGGCAGTCTACACACCGCGAACTTGTAATGTATAAAATGATCTAAAAATGTTTAAATTCCTATGTATAGTTTTTGCTTCAATGAAAAAATTTTAATTGAACTATTTTTACCAACTTTAACATTAAATATCTCTTAAAATAATTCTTTGATTTAAAAACTGTCTTCATCAGCTTGTTTATCAAACTTTTCTGTATAATACTACCCATTTTCATACTTTCGTATGCTGTAGTTTTCTTAATATTAACGAAGAAAGACCCCCGGTTGCAAAGAATTCATTTACAGCGTTAGTGGCAGCATTAGTTACTTTTTTTAGAATAGATAGATAACATTTCCTGGAAGTTGGATTGGAAGAGGAAGACTAAGGTCTCCGGAAATGACTCCATTAGACCATTTTGCTTGGGAATTCATTAAATCCGCTATTCATAAAGAAAAAATTAAAACAGTGGATTAGTTAAAGAAGCATCTCATTCAAGCAAATATTTTTATTTATCCTGATATGCTATGAAACACTAGGAGAAAACTGGATTACCGTTTAGAAGTCGGTGGTGCTACAAAAAATGCAAACATCGAAATCTGTTGATATTAAAAGTTGGTGAGATGTATTTTCTATTTAAATATTTTTTTTTAAATTATAATGGGTAGTTCCGGAGAAAATGCCATGATTGTCGCATACTTTTAACCCAGTCACCCTTTATATATGGACAAGCTGAAACAACTGCCGTTGCCCGGGGTTTTAAACATGTTCGATTAGAAAAATTGATTTTAAAATTAAACACCGTACGGACTATAAATCTCGCGCAAATATGCTCTCTTTTTTAATATAGTGAAAGCCTTGAGAATTTTTGCTTTTATACCAGTATTTTTAAAGAAAGTTTCATAAGCCTAAATAGATATAGTTTTGATTCTTGAAAAAAAAATTGAAAAAGAAATGCAAATCCATGAAAAGCCCTCCATGATATCACTTTCTCTTGTAAAAGCCATGCATTAACCCTATATTCGTTTTAAATATGAGGTCATAGGTTAATTAACCTATATTATTCACAACTAAAAAGAAATGGCGCATCTAAAATTGTCGAGAATTAAATGGAAATCATGCACTCGTGACTTTTATATTTTAACAAAATCATAAGGCTACTATAATTTGTGACTCGTGCTATAGCTAGGATGCACGCCAGTACACATTTTCGTTATCATTATCATTTTACGCGTGAAGGTTTCACTATGGTGTACTCCATTGTGAAATTTGGTAATTTTTGAAATTCAATATTTGAAAAACGTTATAAACATTATATATGAAATTTATAACAAGAACAATTCAATTTTTTACGTTTCTAACGCTGTTTGTCTAACAATTTTCTGACAATTACTTTTCGAGCTATAAATTTCCCAGTGACTTCAAATGTTTCATTTTCCCAGATTAAACTGTGGCAACGATTAGCAAAAACGTCAGTCGTCAGAAACGCGTAGCTTTTTATTAAAGAGGATTCTTTCGGTAACTTCAAATTTTTCATTTTCTAAAATTAATCTGTGGCATTGATTAGCGAAAAAGCCCGTCGTCAGCTATACGTAGCTTTTTATTAAAGAGAATATATATATTGCACACATGGCGGATGCAATTCGTTGATATGTATTGCTGGACATTCCAAACGATTATTGAATTAATAGGAATATGACTTAATCTATCAAAAAAAATACATTGTTATAAAAAAATGGTATTAAAAAACTTAGAAGTACTCTTAGCTGACGTCAAATAATGAGAAAAGCTGACTTCTGTACTATTTGCAGTGAATCTTAATGCAAAATATTTGCAATATGTAATAATTCCGATAATTACTTTTTATTTTGAAATTTCGCAAGTTTCTCGTGGTTCATAGAACTCTATGCCATTTGATTAGCAATAAAGATGGCAGTACTATCGTATAATGTATGGAGAAAAAAATGTTCTATCTTTTGTTGTTCTCGCAAGTTCGATATATATAATTTTGTAGATATTAACCACTCTAAAATTATATTTCAGGCAATTTACGGAAAACTCCAAGGACATGTAAACGAAAGCTATTATTTATAAAATTCGCACATGGTAACACCTTATATAGAAAATTTTTATATATGTGAAAAAGATTTTGCTCTAAAGACAAAATATGTGTTTCAACTTCCAGCAATATTCGATGTGCGAATTATATTGGATATACAAAGGGCGTTCCAGAAAAACTGAGAATAAAATCATAAAAAATCAAGAAATATATTTACAGAAAATAATACATCATTCTTTTTCAAAATACCTTCCCCCCCATGATATGCATCGGTCCCATTGTTTTACCCACTTTTCAAAACAAGTAGAGAAACCTTTTCTGGAAGCTGCAATAAAAAACCCTGCACTGCTGAAATAACTTCAGAATCTGTATTAAATTTTCTGCTACGGGCTTCTCCTTCGTCATCTGAAACAGCCAGAGATCACATGGTGCAAAATATGGACTGTAAGGGCATGTGGCATGAATTTATTATTTATTTTATTATGATATTTCTGAACAGAAGTGGGGACGAGCCATACGGGCGAGCATTACCGTGATGTAATGTCCAATTCCAGCAGTTCATGACGCCTTTTCGATATATGTTTTCGCAAATATTTCAAAACTGAAACACAATATTCACCATTCACAGTAATTTTTGGAGGCACAGCATGTTGATAGATTACGCCTTTATGATCAAGGGAAATATAATCATCATGATCTTTTCAGCAGATTTGGTTTATCGAATTTTTTTCGGAGGCGGAGAATCAATGTGTTTCCATACACTTTTGGCGGCTTGGTAAGGGGATCAAAATGGTACACCCAAGTTTCATCACCTGCTATTATTCCCTTTAGGAAATTCTGATCATTTTGAAGCATCTGCTTCCATTCACAACATTGGTTCATTCTTGTTTGTATCTGTTCATTAGTAAGGTGATGAGGTCCCATCTGGAACATTGGCGCAGCATATCCCCTATGATTTTTTACACCATTAAACCTCATACAACGACCTATCTGCAACAGACTTGGCGAAGCAGCAAATTGTTACGTAGAATGCAAAATATCGGCGTTTTCGAAATGTTAGTTGATGCCGCTATCTCTTCACATGTCATTCGCCGATTTTCTTGCAAGATTGCCCACACATTTCTATCATTCACAACACTTTCTGGCCGGCCACACTCAGGAGCCAATTCTGCAGACAAACGTCCTTTTTTATATCAGCATGCCATCTAAAAATCGTAGACTCACTAAAAAAACATTGTCTTTGTAATCTTTTCTCATTAACGTAACTCATTCTGCAGCTGTTTTGCCCAAACGATAGGAAAATTTTATGCACAATGCATTTCGTTTTTTAACAATGAATCACACCCCTCTATTTCTGTAGGACAAATAAAACGTTTCGTTAAACAAACAGAAAATTAGAAATATAAAATCGTCTACTTCGTTTAGAATATGTATAAATGTACAGTTAACATTTTGAAGAAAAAAATTCCTGCAGTTTTATTTTTAGGTTTCGCAGTGTTGTCACTACGTAAAAAAATAACTCTCTGTTTTTACGGAATGCCCTTTGTATAATCTCAGCAGATAGTAAAATTGGTATCTTCCAGATGATTATCATAACATAGGAAGATATTTTACAAAGTATTTCTGATATTTTTTATTTAGTATTGCATGTGAAGAATTAAATTTTAATAAACTATCTATTTTCTAGAAAAATCTTTTATTCGATTTGTTGGTTTCATTATTAACAACATGCTAAGTGTTTTGATATTTTCCAATAAAACATTCGAAAATTATTACTGGTGAGTGTTTTAACGTTGTTTATCTCCAATTGCAAAGCTATTAATTGTTTTTAGTTATGAGTAAGTTGTAAAATATTTTATATTCTAAAATATATATTAACACTACGGCGAGGGACCATTTTGGCCAGTACCAAATGAATATATTTCGGTTCCAACCAGAAATTTCTTTATAAAATAAGCTTAAAAGACTTGAAGAAAAAAAATGGGTTAATTAAATAAGCTAAAAATTTCTAAATAATAGAATTATAAAATTCTAAATAATAAAATTCTGGAGTTCAATATTTTTCTAAAACTCGAGAGTAAAATTTCCCGTCTTTCTAATATTAAGTACTTATTGAGTTGGAGAAATATTTACTAAGAAAAGTGTTCGATAGTAAAATAAACCTGTTTTTCTTTATAAAAATACAGAGTAACAGAATTACCAGAATATCGACTTGAGTAGGTTGATATATAATCACTGAGTAAAACAAAACGAATGTCTTTCGTATGTTAATTTGAAATTTTCAGGACTTTTTATTTATTTCTCTTGGTTATTCTCAAGATCATTAGTAAGGAGACTCAATATATTTAATAAACTAGGCTATTTTTATGTTATATTAATATGCAATATCAGTTGCTGTTGATTGTTTAAAAATTCAAAATTGATCTTTTAAATCCTCTTAAGTATGTTGTTCCTCGTTTTCAGTTAATGTACCGGATGCTTATTTAACGATACTTTTTCCCGGAATATTCTTTCAACATAACAAAAAAAGCTCTTCGGTGCCTAATACCAAATAAATTTTCATTTCAGAAAAAGAAATGCTTAAAAAAATATTGTGACTTTTTTAAATAAAATTTACAAAATAATATTTTACGCATTCACTTTACAAATAAATAAATAATAAAAATAAAAATATTTTCTCTTTTAGGGTGCACTATGTAAATTTTGCAATATGTCAAAATGCACAGAATATAGAGGGGGGATATTAATTCCTCCTAAAAAGTAGTAATCAAATCACAACTATTGTTTGCTATTCAATGAATTAGGAAATTTCTTTGTCTGCTAACTCTTCTACTAATTCTGATTATCTAAACAAATGCAAAAGCAATTCAAGTTTATTCCAGAAAAGTTAAATGTAGTTTTTATGCAGAATTACTTTTAACTGTTTTTGATTAAAAAGCTACTCTAGAATGTGAAGACACTCGAAATCTAATGTTAAAAGAATGGCAAAGTTCTTTTAAAATTTCTCGTTTGCATTAAATATTTTAAAATTTGTATGTTGTTTTTTTTTGTTTGTTTTTTTTTCCGTTTTCTTCACAGGGTATCAGAAGTCCATCTATAACCGTGAAATTTACTATTTTTTTCATATTTCAGTTATCTTTCTTTAAGAGGGTACTTTCAGTTTTCGAATGGGTTTCTAAAACTGAAAATTTTCAAAACCTGCAAAGCTGAGCATTTTCGAAAGCCGAAAACAAAGAATTATAAGGAGCTTTCATCATAATTCTTTCGTCATCATAATTCTTAGATGCACTAAATGCAATATGATGATAACTATAAGATACTAGGATAAGTGTTACGGTTTTAATATTTTTTAAAGACATGGAAGGTCGTGTTTTGCTTTTAGCATGTTAGAAAATATACTACTACACCTACACTGTAAAAAATTTTTATTTTACAGTATAATACTGGTAGCTAGGGAGCCAGTTTGAAGCCGTAAAATCAACTGTAATAAACCATAAAATTAGCAAGTAATGTACCGTTGAGCAGTAATATTCTGTTTAACTCATTTATACGACGGTATATTACTCCTTATTGTACGGTTATAAACTGGCACCCCAGCTGGCAGTAATATAACGTAAAATCAAATTTTTTTTTTCAGTGTAGATAAGATGTATTGTTCTGAAATTTTGACTTGCCCTTTCTTTTTCTCTGATATATATCTCTATCGTTCGCGAATGAATGAAAACTTTTATTTTTAGCCTCTTTTTTCTTACTAAATAACTTTTCAACATTTTAGTTTTAATGCAATTTTAAGGAAAACTATGAGAAATGTTGTTCAGTCACTGTTTTATCCAAAGAAAACCAATTGCAGAAAAATATGAGCAGCATAATTTTTTCTATGACTTCTCTGTTAAGTGTCCAGTGAGAGTTTAGCCGACCTCAACTAACATTTCCTTGAAAACCAATCGTAAATTTTGATATTTATTCTTCTAACTATATAGAAGCTATTTTTTAAATAATTTGTTTATACCTTTGTTTATAGTTATATGAAATTATAAATATTTTAATTCCGGGTGAAACAAAAATAATTCCTTCAAAGAGTCAATATAAATGTAGTTATTACAGTATGTTTTTTTTTTTTTAATATTTCCCTTATATGTTTACTCCAACAGCAGTCAAACTTTACACAAATACCCGATAATTATTGCTTATAATAAGTATTAACAGTTTATCTAACGAATTACTCCTGTTAATGAACTTCGATGATTCATACCGAAGTTTCAATAGAATCGTAAATTTTAAATGGAAACATTTATAAACATATATACTCCCTGGTGGTATCTCAATTATACTGTAACAAAATCATTAATCTTTCTTCCTTTAACAGAATTAAATTACGTAGCAGTGCAGGTTTATGCTAATTAAATTATATGTTGCTCCACATATGATAACTTTATTGTTCTGCAGTGGTAGATTAAGCGATCTTGAGTAAAACATATCATAAATAACCTCAAAGCTGCTCGACAAGCACAATTATTAATAAATGTCTAGAAAATCGATTTTTTTTATAAGGAATTGTTTTCATCCATGCTAAAATTAAAATATTTTCTTTTAAATATTGCTGGCATTTGGTTGTTTCTTGTATAGTTTTCTCGTGACATACATTAGGTCTACCGGAAAGTTCTGTCCGATAATGTAAATTCACGCCTATTTTTTGAAAATTCAGATTTCTTCATTGGCACCACTTTTTTGTAATGTTAAAATTCCCAATGTTTTCACATTAATGTGAAATGTGAAAACTACGGGAAATTTACCATTTCAAAAAAGTGGTGCAAATGAAGAAATCTGAATTTTAAAAAAGTAGGCGTGAAATAACATTATCGGGCTGAGCTTTCCGGTAGACCTAATATTTTACCATCACTTTGTGGCGTCTTTACGACTTCCGCATATTGATCCTGGGCCCCCTGCGTGGTTTTTCTTTAATATTTATAACAACCAGATGTGTAATACAGATTATCACTTTCACAAAGGGAACTCCTTATTTATCACAAATAATTGTTTATTAAATATATATGAAGAAAGACAGTACAGGACGAATACAGGATACAATGATGAACAAACGATGACACAAAATATATATTAAAGGAATTTTCAGGTCACTTTGTAACTACTAACTCACTCTATATTTCACTACACTATTAAATTTATTACATTCCAGTCCCCGTACCACATGTGTAATTTTAAAACCAACTTTCGGTGTTTCAAATCTCGGCGGTACACATGCACGGCATACTGCCGCTACCTCTCTCTCTCTCTCAAACAAACAAAATCTAACCCCTTCTCTCTCACGCCCGCGTGTCATGTGACCAGCGGCGCGCCAGCTCAGGGCTACAGACATCTCCGGGCATCACACACATAAATAAAATGCTCATTAATCCTTTATGGGGCAAGTCAGTTCTGTAGCCGAAATGTTGAAAAGATTCACTGCCACCAGAATCTACAAACAAATTGATTTGCAAATAGCATTATAACAACAAGATATTGTAATAAAAATTCCAGGGCGAATTGATCAGTTTTTAATAAAAATTAAGTGGTAAATATAGTACCATTGCCCGATAAAGGGTTAACTCTTAATTGCATGAATTATTCTTTTAGAATTGTGTTTTTAATTTTTATATTAAGGATTAGACACCAGAAATCTTTAGATAGATTTTTAACTTTATCTAGTAGCATATTTTTTGTAATTTTTACAGGATTAATATTTCTATATAAATATAGTGGTTGTAAGAACTTAATTTATGTAGTAAAAATTAAATAAAAAGGTGATGGAAATTTACATCACTGTGGAATTAAGGGTTAAAGTTTATTCCTCTGACTCACGAAATTTTATTGCTTTGCCGTTTTTGCGTATTTTAAATGGTCTGTTTGAATTCGTCCATTTTTTAAATCTTGAACTATTTTAATCGCGCTATTCTCAAACGACTCAGAAGAGGGTAAAGAATTCAATTATTTTTTTCGTATGGCTGTTAAGCCATAACTTTTGAAATTATGGTCCGATTTTCCTACTTTGGTTTTAGTACTTTTATTCCTCGAAAAGTGATTTCTTTCCAGATGATCCCGTTACAATACTATAAAGAACTAAAAATGATTTATTTGTCTGTCTCTTGTCATAATTTTTTCTGATTTCATTGCTATTGAACTTCGTAATAATTGACTAATCGTCCAGAATTTAGAGTATGGTGTTAACAATTACTAGTTTACATTTTTTAATATTCGTCCCATTGCGATTTTTTATTAAATGGACACCTTTAAAAATGTAATATTTCATCGTCTGATGCGCGTCAACATAAGCCATATTGGCCACGATTAGGAACAACAATGCTTTCATTTTTATTAATCATTACTAATTACGAAAGTTAATACGCAGGAAAATTGAGTTGATTTTTTTCTTTTCTTCAAACCAATCCATTGCTATAAAGACAGTTTTATTATTATTATGTTACAAGATTTTCGAAATTATGTTTAATTTTAAAATATCTTGTAAATGTTTTAGCACGTTCAGTTTTGCATACATTAATATTTTGGCTAGGCCCCAGGGGACCTTTTTGTTTTCAATTCGTACCACTTTTTAAAAATTATCCGTGCCATGCACTTATGCAAGTTATATTCAATAGAAATGTATAACAAACAAAACCTTTTGTAAATTGTGGTACAATTGAATATAAAAATAGTCACCAGTCTGGACACGTAATCAATGTTAATGATATCTTTATATAAAAGCAACATTAATAAAATCTTGCGGTGTACTGTTAAAAAGGTATAACTATTTCACAGTTTTGAAGAATCCGAAAAATTTAACATATGTATAGACTCTGATTCTACAATGTTCTTCATATTTCAAAAGAATTTATATTTCCTGTATAAAAAGAATCATGCTGATGTCCAACTTCCATCAAGAATGAAAATAAAAGAAATATTACCATGTTTGACTCTACTTTCAAATCTATTAGCTCTTCTGGCAAATGCAACTTTATATCTTCTACATTCAACAAAACAATAAACAGGATATGACGGATGCTTACTTCGTCTTTTTTTCTATCATACTATAAATATAGATATCTTGGAAGCCCACTATAATTTCTTTCAATACTTCTTCTATCTTGTAATATTATTTGATATTTTTTACGCAATTTAATTTTTTCTCATTCAAATATTTTCCTTTTAATTTTTCTCTGTTGTGACTATGAAAATCTTTTTCGATCTTCACCATATGTGTGTTGCTCACAATATTTGTGACATCTATCAATAAAATTCCTTCTTGGTTAATATGGTCGTATTAATTTTATTGGAAAAGCGTTTTTCAAAGTCATACAAGCAAAATTCAATTCTTCAATGACCAAAAAATATGCAGTTATCATGCTTTGAAATTTTTGTCTTTGCATGACATTAAACATTGAAAAAGGCACTTTTAGAGGTAGAAAACCCTGAAATTTTTATCCAACAAAAATGGAAGTTTCATTGTTTTACTTGTTAAACCACGAAGAAATTTTTTCTAGTTATAACTTATAGGACCCTGAAACAGTTTACAAATTTAAATTTCGCAATTAAAAAAAAACTGTTTTGCTTTAAAGGAATTTTCATAATATGAAGAATAGCGTTTGAATTTTTTTTTTTTCAATTGTAAATTTACTTCTAAAGATTTAGAAATAAGATTTTGTCAACGATATACCTGAAAAAGCTTTGCATTCTTTACTGTGTAATACTAAAAATAATTTAAATGTTACTTTTAATACTAGAACGCTCGGAAGGAGTCGATTCGACTCTATGATTAAATGTCAATTCGAACCAGAATTGCTTTCACAAAATAAGCTACATTTTAAAAACACATATATACGGTAAATAAAACAGTCAAATAATTCTAAATAAAAATTCTAGTGTAAAATATTTTTATGAATCTTGAGTAAAATTTCCGGGCGTTCTAGTGTTAAGTAAGCTCTTAAATTTATGTGTTTCTGTTTCAATTTGTTCTTCTTCAAATTGCCATGATAAACGACTAGGTTACTTGTGATTCGCAGTGTGTTACGGCATGTAAGAATACACTAGCTGAACGTAATTTACTTTTATAGCAATTTGCTAGTTTAATATAGTAGAAGCAATACTGTCCATTGGAAATGTAATATCTTTTCAGTTATTTTAACATGATATATTCATTTTACATGATACGTAACTGTATTTTACTTACCCATTATACGTAGTATAGGGTAAGTCTTGTAATCGTTTTAAAAATCGAAATTTTTTTTTTGAAGGAATTACACGTTTCAGACACTGGAGATTCCGAAAACATATTTTTAGAAAAAAAAAATTGTCCGTCCGTCTGTATGTCTGTGTGTCTGTAATCGCTCTATCCCCCGAACAAATTGAGATAGAGACTTGAAATTCGGTATGTACTTAGGGAGTAATAATGGGGAGAAGCCTATTGAATATCAGCAACCTCGATTAACCGGAAGTATTTTTTCGGACTCTTGAAATATTCGTTCGGATAAAAGGTATACAAAAATTTTCGAAATTGTTTACTTGAAGGAGTGAATATAAAAGACAATAAAAAGCATACATTTTGCATCATGAATGAACTCGAACGGATAATTAGTTGCCGAGATATTTGAAATTCTATTTTTCACACTCTTCGATTTTTCATGACCCTGTATTTCATTCAAATTTCAATTCAAAGATATATTTTAATTGGAAATGAGACGCTTAATCCGACGCAGTAAACTTTTAGTTAATAGGATTATAATTTTTCAAGTTATAAGGATGTTTCTTTTACGCAATTCAGTACTACTCGATTATCCCGCCGACCAAAAAACTATCGCCAAACTATAAGATTAAAGGCAAATAATGGCTTATCGTAAATGTCAAGCATTTAATGCATCTCCATACCTATAAGGGGTGTTACCATAGGAGGGATCCTCTTCTGTCGCCAAATACCGCCAAGTTTGTCGCCAACTTGCCCGCATATCGCCAAATTTGGCGGCCAAAATGACGCCAAATTGGCGGTATCTCTAATATTTCGCCAAATTCCCATAGACTTCCATTGTAAACCAATAGCGTTTACTTGCTTACAGAAAATCAACAAACTGAGATATTTTAATGCAACAAAAAGTAATATTAGCTTAACGGGTTATATTAATTATATTTAAGGAAGTCCAAATAAATTAAATTATGAATAAAAGTAACATGGTACAATGCTTAGCAAATATCATGTTTTATTTTCATATTTTATATTATCTATATCCATGATGGGTAAATATTACGGTGGCCCCCAACGACTAGTTTTAATTTGCATGTGGGGGGTGTAAATGAAGACTTGATAGTAGTATACCCCAAATTAAATAAGTGTGTAGTAAACTTTTCTCAGCTCGTTCCCTAAATTTGACACATACTTTAAATTTTGGGAAATGACATTTGCAACATAATTCCTATAAATATTGAAACTTGTGTTCCGGAAAAAGGTACAGTCCTGTATAAAATCGCAGTCTCCTGTACTATTTTTGCTGAAGACAACTACTAATTAATGCTAAAGATAAATTTTGCATCGTGGGTTGTCTACATACAGAAAATGTAAAAATGTTTTTGTGTTTTTTTTTTTCTCAATTCTAGCACTTAATTTCAACATTGGATTTTATGGTAATTTTTACTTCCGTTTAACAAATGGGAAGTCATTCTGTTAACTAGTTTATATATTATGTACGTCTAAACTCCTTATGTTAAATTCATTCTTACTCCTTCAAAAATGAATTGCAATGAAGATAGTTCATTAAGTATAAGCCAAAAAATACTAGGCGGGAGGATCCGTAATTTTGAATTCGTATCCAGGACTCGCAGCGTTCCTAAAATTTTCGCACTTTTCTACCACTAAATTAAAAAGATAATCTTTGTTGTACAGTTCTATAATAGATGTTAAAGGAATCTACCACGAAGAATTCTTATTTAAAACATTGGTAGCAAAGTGCGAAAATTTTAGGAACGGTGCGAGCCCTGCGTATCCTTAAAGCTTATAAAAATCGATTTCTGTTAAAACGTTATAGGGTAGAATTTATATTTACATCGAAAATCAGTTTTGAAAAAAACATAAATTTTCAAATGATTTCATGAAAAAAAGTGTAACGTCTTTCATACATGTTAACTTCCAGAAGCTTCAAATGTGTGAATCCACAATTACAGCTTATTAAGCGGAATACAAACTTCAAAATTATGTATCAAACTTTTAAGCACGCATAATTCCTAAACTACTTGAAAGAACAATTTTTATATCCTAAAGTAAAGTGTACCAATAAAAACAATTAAATGTGTCAAAAATAGGTTTTAGTATATAAAATTTTAAAGTTTGTTTTAATTTCGCTACGTTGTCGGGGTCTTATATGACTTAAATGCAGCAGTCTTTGACTTTAATTACAGTAATCCACACTATGCGTCGTCAAATATTTCATTCTACTTTAGCACGTCGTTGAATTTCCCATTTTATTACGTCAAAGGCAAATTCTGTCCTTTATCCACTAGTCGTCGAATTTTTACCATGTTCTGTTTACCTTCATTCTTCTATCTCGAAGCAGCTCGTTCTTTTTAATCTCAAAGCAGAGTTCTTTTTATTTCCGCGCGGGATGCTACCGCCGGATGTGGATTCACTGGACAGCAAGGGTAATTTATGAAGATGGCTCTGAATCCTGCAGCATTAATAAATATTATTTATCATTTATCAGCTGGTGACAGATGCATTTTTATATGATGATTTCCATCAGAGTTAGTAACGAGTGTTGATTTTTTTCTTTTTTCCAGGGCAATACAAACTTTGAGAAATACAAAACTTTGGGATCTATAGATATGTTCTTAAAATCTGCTATTCATTTAAATGGATATTAAGATTTCTGTGCGTGGGTACTTCTTATTACCACTGTTTTTTAAAAGTAATATTTGTCTTAATAAACACAGAAAATCATATTTTGGAAAGTAAAAGCGTTACTAGTTGGAAATTGAGGTAAGAATCTTAATTATATATGTTATTTTCTATACATCTATATATCTGTGACACTTTAGATATTCGCGTAAAGGTAAAGATAGTTTTTTAATTGAAACTTTAACCTAAGATATCCTAATCTTTAAACGCTTCGAAATATGCGATTCCATGCACCGAGTACTCACTTATGTCTTGTCAATTCCAGTAACTTCAGAACGGAGACAAAAATAAACCTAAAGCTGCTATCTAGATACAATAAAGTGGCTACGTACTATGTGATGAGACCACCTAAAGCGCTATCTCGAGGCGCACCATTGAGTTGTCGTTTCTCTATACATATGTGGGATTTATTACATTTCCAAATAAAAAAACTGTACCGTGTAAAATATACTCTTCTTTTCTACTCCACAGAAAATTTAAACGTAATTTGTGTTAATCTTGCCCAAATGTATTTATAAAGACACACATTAAATATGAAAGGAATAAATTTAAATACATGAAAAAAGATAATACGGTTTCATAAAGTAGTTCTCTATCTAATTTCTCTTTGTGTATTTAAGAAAGGATTTCACTTTAAGAAGGGATCAAAGTGAAATAGAAATTTCAAAAATCTTTAAAAGCATAGCAAATAATTTTGCCAAACAGAAAACTGTAAAAATACCTGAATTTGCTAATTATAGAAAATTTAAAGTATTTCTTTGACTGATCAATGTTAAATAGAAATTTGAAAAATCTTTAAAAGCATGGCAAATACTTTCGACAAATAGAAAATGTAAAAATACCTTAAACTGCTAAATACTGAAAAGGTAATGTATTTCTTTGACTAGCCTATGTTGGCTACATAATGTTTTACACATTTAGTCATTAACTTCCATTTCACTTATTTTGGATAACTAAAGTAGAATACTCTATATAAGAACTTTACCTGGTTCATTTGTAATTTATTCCATTTTTATTTTATAGTCCACATTAAAAAATTAAAAGTAATGCTGTCATGCTTCATAAATTTAAACTATTTTTAATTTAAAAAAAAAAAAATTAAAATATTGTTTAACATTATTACTCTGTCTGACTTCTCAATAACAGTTCCCATTTACTATTTATATAAAATTTACAGAAATGTTTAATAAAAAACTATATGATATTGTTAAAGTATATTACACTGCTCAAAACAATTAAAGGATATTTGAAGTTTTATATAAAATAAAGATATAAACGAAATTTTTTTTGCCGAAAATAGAAGAAGAGAATCACAAATGCAAATTTTTCTGGTTTTCAAACTGTGGAGTATGCAAATTTTGAGTTCGACGTCAAAAACGTCGCTTCAGCGGCAGCGAATGAAATTTGACTTTCAACTGGATAAAAGAGAATGAAGACAAGTATGATCGGCATTCAGTGATTGCTTTGTTTCGATGAGTACGATGTCTCAGCGAAGTCATTTGACAGATCCAGAAGCTTTGAGAATTGTTGGTAGGTTAGAAGGGGTTCAAACTCAAGCCGAAGTAGCGCAAGCCATTGGAGTGTCACAAAGTGTCATTTCCAGGATCTGGAACCGTTTTTTGGAGAGTGGATGTGCAGGCCGAAGACCAGGGCAAGGTCGTAGACGGGCAACAACGCCCAATGAAGATAGGTACTTATCGTTAACAGCTCGGAGACACCGAACCATGAACGCTACTCTTCTCCAACAACACCTTCGCTCGGCTACAGGCACCACGATTTCAACTCCGACTGTCTGAAACCGGCTCCATGCTGTAGGTCTGTATGCTCGCCGACCGATGGTATGTGTTAGATTAACATCAAGGCATCGTCGCGACCGCAGGGAGTGGGCAACCGAGCATGTCAACTGGAGGAGAAATGAATGGAGCAATATTCTGTTTTCTGACGAGTCCCGTTTTTCTGTGCATCCGGATAATAGGCGTATTTTCATCTGGAGGGACCGTGGCATTAGGAATAATCCTGCGTTCGTGCACGAAAGTGTCAGATTTGGCGGTGGAGGAGTGTTGGTGTATGGTGGCATCTCCATTGACGGGCGCACTGACCTCTACATCATTCGAGATGGAGCTCTGACTGGTCGCCGATATAGGGATGAGATCCTCAGACCTATTGTAGTCCCTTACGCTGCAGCAATCGGAGATAACTTCATTTTAATGGACGATAACTGCAGGCCACATCGTGCAAACCTGGTGGAGGATTTCCTTTTCGAGGAAGGAATCGTTCGAATGGAATGGCCAGCGTGTTCTCCAGACATGAATCCAATTGAACACGTTTGGGACGTTCTAGGAAGACGAGTTTCTGGCCGCCAACAACCCCCACAAACTCTCCAAGAACTGGAAAGAGCTCTTCTGGAAGAGTGGGGCAGTATACCACAACTCGTCATTAATAGCCTCATTGAGTCCATGCCTCAAAGGTGTTCAACGTTGCTGGCCGCCCGTGGAAACCATACCCCCTACTGAAAATGATTTTCTTTGAAGAAAACACCTTTTCTTATTCTTTTTTTCTCATATGCACAAATTGTGTTTTTTTCCTTTAGTACACAAATGCGCAATAAAATGCATTTTTTTCTGCCAAACATGTGTAATTTATTCTCATATAACCTACTATGTCTGTCGACCATGTATCAATCAGCTAAACAGTTTACCAGATACAAAATCCACCTAAAACTTCAATATCCTTTAATTGTTTTGAGCAGTGTATAATACAAAATGAGCAAATCAGCAGTGACTGATACTATTCATATTTTAATGAAAGACAGCATATAAGTAGATAAAATTTATTTATGAGTAAATGCTAAATAATAGATTTCAGGATTGTTTATTAAGTATCAAAACTTGCGTTATTTTATAAATAACAATGAATAATAAGTAACCATTTGGCATACTTTAGTAATTGTCTTTATTTTCCTTAACAGGAAAAAAAAAATAAATTATGCAAAATTTTGAGACGAAAATAGAATTTTTATATTATTTGTTTGAACATGAAGGAAAGCTCTTAAAATTTAAAAATTATTTGAAGCTATACATAAAAGTAAAAATCTCTAATACAGAAACTGCCATTCTTGATTTTTTATTCTTTAATTATAAAAAAAAATAAGGAAAAATTTGGTTGCGAAAATATAATATTTTTATGTCTTGTTTGAACATAAATGAAAGCTTTTAAAATTTATTTTTTTAACATTATAGATGAAAGTGCATATTTTAAATACAGAAACTTCCATTCTTGCTTTCAGTATAGTTTTGCCTACTCTGCATTAAATGATTCTTGAGCAAGAACATTTTAAAATAGAGTAGAATTGAAAAAGATAACTACACTGATAAAAAGAAATTAGGGGAGCTTATTGTTTTGAAAAATTACACAAATATTTGCACCGATAAATGAAGCAAAATAAAACATCCATAATTTAAAGCGTAGTAGAAAACATATGAATAAAACACCACATGAAATCCAATGTTTATGATGTCAAAACTAGAAAAAAGAGATAAGTGCAGAAATCGGGATTTTGCAGAGACGTTTGTTTCACTGTCCAAGTTGTAAAATTCATCTACTTAGCTTGTGCTTTGAGAAAAGGTGACTTAAAAATGTCTCAAGAATGGGATTTACCGGTATCCATGGCTTGATTTATTATCGGGACAGTCGAATCTGGGGAAACAAAACGAAGTCTAGCGGACGCTGTTGAAGATGCAAGAAGTGTCAATGCAAGGCCTTGGAATCGATTCCAAGACAGATGCAATAGTAGAGTAATAGAGCAATAGGGTAACGTCGGTCATGTGCTACCAGTGAAACTAATGACACATATATCTTGTTAACAGCTCGTCGAGACGGAATGGGTAATGCTACTCAGAGACAGACACAGTTGTTCTTGGCCACAGGACGAAGGGTGTTCAGACAAACACTTCAAAATAGCCTAAATCAGAGTGGTCTCTATGCACGCAAGCCAATGGTCTGTATTCCGTTGACCTCAAGTAACTGTGCAGCCCAAAGAAGGTGCGCAACTGAGCATCGAATTTGGAGGCAACGTTGTTGGGGTCAAATTCTGCTTACAGACCAGTCCCGATTCAGTCTGAATGTGACATACGATGTGTTTTGGAATGGAGAGAAAAAGCTCAAAATAATCCCACATTCTTTCACCAAAGACCATATTACAAACGAGGTGGGTCGATGCTATGGGAGAGAATCAGCATGTGGACATACGGGATGTCACTTTGAGGGCCCGAATTTATACAGACGAGATACTGAGATCTCATGTCGTATTTTACGTTGCAACAATTGGCGATTCCTTTTTTTCATGCATGATAATGCCAGACGGCATACAGCTCGTCTTGTGAAGAACATGCTTAAAGTTGAAACAATACAGCATATGGAATAGCCAACATGCTCTCCTGACCTGAATCCGATCCAGCATGGTTGAGGCATGCTCGGACGACACATTGCAGCGAGACTGAGATCTCCTTTTATTGCCCGGCACTTGGAGATTGCAATTCTTGAGGAATGGAACAGTAGTCCCCGAAAACTTATCGATGATGTCATCGAATCCATGGAAAGCAGGTATGCGACAGTTTTATCTATTCGAAGGGACCATACGCTATATTAAATACCTTGAATTATTCCAAAACAGTCCGTTTTTTTGTCATTTACATGCAACCAAATTGTTGCCTTAAACCATCTTTTCACGTTTTATCCATCGTTTTAAAGAATTAAAGCTCTCTTAAATTTTTATGGTTATTTTCTTCTGTATTGTGCATTGATACACATTTTATACTCAATTTTATGCCCATGCATGGCTGTCTTTTACTGTTCTCTTCACTTTTTTGCTTGCTCCTCTAATTTTTATTGAGCAGTGTATATAGTAATCTTACATCGATGTAGATGCAGCACTATTTTTTTTAATCAGGTGGAAGATTGTGAAACAGGCGCAAACTTTGAAGTGCAATGGCTCATACAGTGTAAGAAATGTTAGCTTTTTGATCCCAATTTTTTTATGTTAGGAATCAAAAGGCAAACTTGAAATTTTTTGAGCATATCATGGTCTTATTAAACTTTATGCTTATGCAATATAGTATATGTCTGATGTTTCCTTCAGTTTTTTTTTTCTTTTTTCTCTTTTGTGCCTACAAAAGAGTAAAATCGTGATTTTGAATTTAAAAAAAATTAAGTTTCTAAATTCTTTTGAATATAAAGGTAATAAATATCAACTTCCAAACTTTATTAATGTGATTTCCATCTGTAACACTATATTAGTTATTATTTACAAGTTTGTTTTTTAATTCTTTTGATTTTTATGCGTTTTTAATTTTCACAAAATTAACAAATTATCAAAATTTACAACCAATTTAAGATTAAACATAGTATTACCTCATTCTTATTATTATATAAATTTGAAGATAATTTATCAGAGCTTGGAATATAAAAAAAAAAATACTTTATGTTAAATAGTTGCAAGATACGGAACTTCAAATATGCAACTTTGAACGATTTCACACATGCCAGTCTATGTCACAAGTTTTTTTAAATGTCCAGCATTGTTCAAATATATTATTTTTTATCAAGATATTTTGCATAGCTCTACGTAAATATGAACTGAATCTGTGTATCAAATTTTTTGAAACCGGTTACTATGGGGCCCCGACAATATTTAAATTTTTGCTCATGTTGTATGGAACGACCCAATACTTTGTTACCAAATCGCGCACTTCCAATTATTGTAGAAAAGGTCAAAATATTAAAAAAAATTAATGTATGTTAAAAAAAATCAATTAAATTCAATGTAGTACGGTCAGTTTAGAGAAAATTATTATTAAAATGAAGTATAATAAGGCTTCAAAATAATAATTACGAAGATAAATGTAGACGCATTGAACAAACTATAAAATTTTATTATTACATATAAAACTACACAAATTTCGTAATGATATACAACAGTTTTATTGTATATTTATTAGAAATAAATTTAATCTATTTTCCTTTTATACTTATCTAAAATGCAATAAGTATGTTGCCTGAGGTAATAATTTTCCGGTAACAACTTTAAAATTTTAGTTATAAAAATGTATTTAAATATTTTCTCATTAAAATAATTTTAATTTATTTTCCATATTTCTTTTAGAATGTCGGCGGATTAGTTTCAATTTTCTTTTATAAAATAGCTGATATAAATATTCAATAAGTTTCATGTTATATAATTAAATTAAGTTTGAAATCATTTTGCTAAAAAATGTATTCTAAATTTCATAAAACTGTATGAAGTTATGATAACTCATCAAGATTTAAAATAAAAATGGAACCTGATTTTACTCCTGTACAGTTATATAGCGCAAATATGATTAGTTCTTTTATTAATGTTTTCTATTTATATACTAACTTTTGCAGGAGATATAAATACAGATAATAAATTAAAATTTCATTTTTTTTTTATATAAATAAAATAGTTTTCTTTTCAGTTGCATTATCAATGGTATAGAGGAGATTTATTAGAAATTCCAGGTTCATGGATGAATGAAAAAAAACTCCAACACGAGGATTTTTCGAGGACTTACTTCTTTATTATGAAACTTTTTAAGAGGAGGGCCATGATGGTACAGTGGAAGGGAGAAGTCACAGACGCGACTGCCCGACGGGGCAGCCCCGAAGGGCAGAGAGCCGAGGTCTGTCACACTCAAGTTCAGAGGCAGTAGTGGTAAAATATTCATTACAATCACTCACTCATTGGCGAGATGAATAGCAACATATGTACTAAATTGGCGATGAATATTGGTGGCGTGGACAAAGAAATCAGAAGCATCTCGAAGTATTAAATAGAATTCAAACTTACGCCATGGCGCGGCTATATGGTTACACGTATCTTAACATTCTTGCGGTAAGGAAAAGTGGTTAAAGAAATAGGAACACGTGATTTTTAGATGCACGTTACAGATCTAACTACAGCTGCAAATTAGTCAGCAATGGGCATATGGTTTGGATCCGACAAAGTACAAGGGTGAGAATTGAATACTAATGCTAGCCCAGAGGCTGGGAAAATATGCATTAGATAACGTCGGCTGCAAAGCGAAAAGACATTCATTTGTATTTTATTCTTTTACTTTATTTCAATGGAAAATAATTGCGGTTAAGATCTTTTTCTATCGTGTGAATTTGAAAGACAGAAAAAGGAACCGAGATAAATGATGTCTGCATTTGAAAAGAACTTTAAAAAGTAAAAGCGAAACTTACAGTAGAGAGAGGGGGGGGGGAAGAGAATGAATAAAGACATATGAAATTAGCTCTAAAATGTAAAATTTAAACTAAATATTTTATTTGAAGGGGGGGGGGGAGAATAATGACAATTTATAATAAACCAGTAAAGTTAAAAGTTGATTTTTTTGAGGGGAAAGGAGGAATAATGAATATATAACGGTAAAGCCGTTATATATATCACCCATTACCACCAGAAAAAAAAAACTGTGAATGTTGTAGAACAGTTTTTTTTTTTATATTTGAAGATTACTTTGTCCACCCCATACATATAAGTATTTAAAACAGATATTACATAATAAGAAAGATAAGCCTCCATATATATATACATATAACATATAACTGTGTGCTTGCAATTCTTTAAATGTTTGCATAAAGCAAAACTTTTCAGGTCATGATAAATGGCGCCTTTTTATTTTTATTCATTTCTTGGTATTCATTAGTTTTTACAGTCACCAGAAACTGCAAATAATAATTTTTGATTTAACAGGATCCTTTTCAAATATCTTTTTAGTATTTGATTAAGAGGCTGGTACCAGCATTTTTCATGACCAAAATAAGAGAAGTAAAAATTTTTTTTTTGTAACTTGTTATAATATCTTCTCAAAATAAAAGTAATATAATATAAGTGCAAGCAACAAAATACACAGATACTACTTTAAAATGAAATAGAAAATAAATGACATATGCATGTCTGTGAATAGAAGCTAAATGAAAAATATAAAAAAATAAAAAGTGTAGAAAATTGGGTTTAGTGCACACCGCACAGGACTACAAAAGAACGGGATGCATATAGCATGCCTATGAATGGGTGTAGCCCTTAATCTTGTTAATAAACAAGTGTGATGGCGTCAGTTTAGAACATCAGCCCTAGGGGGGGAGGGAGTTATGAGACCCAGACACCAAGTGATACCTAGGTCCCTGCTCCCCAAAGATCACATTGATCTTCAAAGGAGCATGCGTCAATGTATCATATAAAAAGTTATGTTTATTGAATTGAAACAACAATTCAAGGGTTTTGTCTCTCTACACAATGAAGTTTGGACCCTTAGGGCAAACATTTTGAACGGGAACAAAACTTCAGAGGGGATAATTTAAAAATAATAAAAAAAAACTGAGATAAATATCTCAGATATCAAATGTAAAAGGACAATCCGAGTGTGTGGAGAGACTGGTGACATGATCGGGTAAGTATAACAACCACAATTTTTTTTAAAGTAAATTCTAACTTTGTATTCCTTACAATGTATCGAGCAGGATATGAACTGTATGTGTATTGTATGACCTTAACTAATGTTTTAAACATTTAGTGTAGCTGCACTAGGTTATGCTATAAACAAAAATTTTTTGTGTTATTGTGAAGTTATGTTATTACAAGAACGACATAATATCTTAGACGTGTGTCTTGTCTAAGTGAAGCTTAACCAGAGATTTTATTTAATCTCCAAATTTAAAAGAAAACGTGTAATTATGTCCATGTAGAAAACCAAAAGAAGTGTGATGAAAACAATAAAAACATCATAAGTTTGAAATTTAAAGAAAATGCATGTGAAGGGGTAGCATCCTGTAAACTGGGCTTTCTTTGTTGTGAAACAAAGTGATGGTGACATGAAATGTCATGGCATAAAAGAAATATAATAATAATGGAAAAATTAAGAATGTGTTAAAACTTAACCTTTTAATAAATGTTTAATTTGTGCATATCATGTGAGGTCAAAAGTGGTTCCTGGTATAATGAAAACAAAAAGGAATATCCTAATGTGTAACGTTGAAACCTAGAAACAAAATATTTTCAATTGTGTATAATGTGTTGTTTTTTTTTTTTTTTTTACCAAACAAAAAAATCAATGAACTCAATTGTAATAACAATGAACTAAATTGTAATATCAATGAACTAAATTGTAAGTGTATCTCTATGAACCAAAAAAAAAATGTATATTTCAATGAACGAAGCAAGGAAAAGTATTTCACTATGAACTAAAACAGTGTATGTCAGTGAAAGAAAAGGAAAATTTCAACGACTTAGATGTATGTTTGTGAACACAGCAGTCTAAGTACCTCAATGAACAAAGTGTGAGCAAGTATTTCACTGACTTAAAGTGTAAAAGCAATAAGATGAACTCAAATGTGTGAAAAAAAAGAAAACTTACAATGAACTCATGTGTCTATAAAAAAAATTCCAGTGAACTGAAGTGTCTACCAAAACAAAAAAATTGGTATGGACTAGTATGCAAAACCAATCACAAGAAAGAAAACAAATTATGAACTAATATGTGTAAGGAAAAATTCTATGAACTGAGTATTGTCATGAAACAAAAAATGATAGTGCAATTGGTCCCTGAAGTACACAAAGAATTGACAATGCTATGAACTCGTGTAAAAGTGTTTTTCTCTATGAACTCAATGAACTATGAACTCGTGTAAAGTGTTTTATCTATGAACTCGTGTAAAGTGTATTTTCTTCTATGAACTCAATGAACTATGAACTCAGTTGTGTAACCTATGAACTCAGTTGTGTAACCTATGAACTCAGTTGTGTAACCTATGAACTCAGTTGTATAACCTATGAACTCAGTTGTATAACCTATGAACACAAACTCAGTGTGTAGATATGGAACCAAGAGCATTGTATCACAAGTACAAAAATGCATCGCCTAAAGTTAAAACAAACAAACCAAAAAAAAATGTGCTTTTAACTAAAGGAAAGTGAAAAAGGATAAAATGTAACCAGGAAATGCTACTTGTGTGATGAAATGTAACTAAATAAACTTAACTAAGATTAACAAGTGAAATTATATCCAAATTTCTAAAAAAATAAATCTACAAATTTAACTAGTGTAATGATGAATTTTTTTAAAGTTGAATTAATGTGTACTCTTTCAGTAACATCTACCTCAAATGTGAAAATCCCAATGTCTGATGACCCGCATCAGAAAAATTTTCACAAATGTTCCATTTCGAGATTCATTTAACTATTTGCCGGCTAAATACTCAAATGACAAAGCAACCTACTGTACACTTGTGTTTATAAAAAAAAATATCTTGAAAGAATTAAGTTAATTTCAAACTTCAAATCAGTATGAATAATGCTGTCGAAAACTGACATATGTATGTAAATGTATAGGAAAATAAAAATTTTAAAAGGAATGCTGTAGATAGTAACTCCTTCACAGTAATGTGTGTTAAATAAAAATGTATGTTACATTGTTTTGTTTTTTAAAAAGGAAGCTGTATGAGATGTTTATAGGAATGTATTGCAGTTGTATACTTTTTCTCGCATTTGCTTGATGAATTTTTTTTAATGATGGACAATAAGATGCAAAAGCACTGTGGAAAATGTCAAAGTTGGTGTTACTGCTATCATTATTTCTAATGCAATTAATGCATTTTGGAGGGTTTCTACACTGAGGGTCAATGTGTGGCAAGGCACACACAGAGCATCTAATGTCATTATAACATGAAATTGCAAGATGATCATTGTATACCTGACACTTAAAACAACGTTTGACATTTATATATGGTTTAACAGGGTACGGTTTTGATTGTATGATAATTTCCCTATGCATTAATAATTGCCTAGCATCCTGTGGTGCAAGCTCAAAGATCCAATTAAAGGACTTAATATGTAGGAGCTTGTACTTTTTAACAAAGTGAAAATCAGGTTCAGGTATATGAATTAAATCTGAGATACCAAACAAGATATCAGGAATATTTAAATTTTCAGGGAGGTTAAAAATAATGACACGAATAGGCTTAGGTACATTAACTTTAGCAGGGGATAAGGACTTTAGAGAGGAATCGCTAATATCTGTAAATTTTTCATTGTGCTTACCTTGAGTGTGCAGGTCGGAGCTTAGATATGTGTCTTTATCATTTTCCAGTTGTGGTAACTTTTCTTGTTTACACATATAAGAGGGGATAGTTTGTGTAGATTTATCTAGGGCAGATGGAGGGAGTTTGTTGTTGACATCTACCACCTGATCAACCATAGTCTTACTACATTTAGTAAGCTTCTTCTTATTTTTCTGTTGGGCTGTGATTTCATGTAATCTCTCAATAAGTTTCTGATTTACAAGAAATAAATTATCTTTATCCTGTTTTAATTTGGAATAATCATCTTTTAGAACATTAAAGTTTAGTTTAAGCACATGAAAATTGAATTTAATGATCTGAAGGAAATCTATAATATTTTCAGACATGGATGCAGCATTTTCGGTCTTAAGTGAATTTTGAATAGATGTGGCTTCCATATTAATGGAATCCGAATATCGTAATAATATCTCCTCAAAATAATCTACCCATGGAGCTACAGAAATGGGGTGATTAAAGTCACTAACGGAATTTACATCATTTGCTGCCATATTGTAAAAATAAACTGGTGCAGTGTGTGTTATCTCCAAAACTTTTTTTATTTTCTGGTGTTTATTTAATTTCTGTTGTCTACTTTTTTTTTGACCGCCAAAATGGAAAAAAAGAAGGAATTCTTTTTTTTTTTTTTTTTGAGAGAGCAACACAAGTAATGCAAAATAAATAATACTAGTATTTCAAAAAGGTGTATGTATGCAAAAACTCTAGTTATCAGAAATGAAATGCATGCACATAAAATAAAACACAATAAGTTGCATAAATAAATTATACACAAAAGGGAAAAAAATGAGGGGGGGGGGTGTAAAAATTAGTATAAGTGTATCAATCACAACATTTCTGAAAGTTAAATTTCTGACTACATCCAGTTGGATTAAAGTTTCCGAAATTCAATAAAATAAAAAAAAACAGGTAATTAAATTGTAATTCAGGTTTAAAATACAAAAAAAAAAAAAAACAAACAAACAAGGTCAGAGTCGAGCCACATGCTGAGAATAATTGTGCAAATGTCACACACAAGTGAAAATGTGCAAATGTTGTGAGCGAAATATGCACATATAAAAATATCCAATACTGCAAAACTTGGAGCAGAGAACTTTTTTGTTGCCTATCGGCAGAATAAGTGTACTTTCAAAGTACGCCAGTGGGGCTAAAAGGTTAAAGTCTAGATTTTTGACTGCATAAAAAAAACATTTTTACGAAAAAGGCAACATAGCATGTTTATGTAAATTCACGTAAGAGAAAAAAATATGAGAAGTATGTCATGATTTAACCATAAAGACATTATAAGTGAAATATTAATAAAAGTATACTAATTTTATCATTTTAACTGCAAAAAGTACTTAAAAAAAACAAAAGAACAAACAAACGCAGCTTGGAAGAAGATAATAAGGAGCTAATATGCTATCACTGTTAAAAATATTGTAAAAAAATAGTTCAGAAGTGATTTCTTCGTTCAAGCTGACTAATCAACAAACTTATGAAAATCCAAATGGTAAAAGTACAAGTATGAATAGGGAACCATAACATGAATAGAAACTGATAATATTTACTGATATTGAAAATAAAGAAAAAAAAGGGTATAACAATTTAGAGTAAATAATTTAATGTAAAAGTATTCCCTGTTCATACTTACATGCAAACTGTGTTTCTCTTTTTTTTTTGTATAAAGTATTGTGACACAAGTGTTATGATTGAATTCGTTGAACTAGTATGTCATTTCTTTGTAGAGAGCATTCATTTGGAGTACAAAAACAGAGCGATGAGAAAACAACGCTTGTTTTTTTAAGAAAAAAGAGTTAAAATAAAAAGATTTTAGTGACAATTTGCAACGGAAAAGAAATTAAAACAAAATATCATTAACGTCCTATTTTCGTACTCTGAATGCTATAAAAATGTCGAATGATAGATGACACAACGTGTGCAGTGTGATTTAGTACACTTTTTTTTAAGTTCAGAGTGGTTTCTTTTTTTTTTTTTTAACTGAAGCACTTTTACATCACCAGGGTAATTTTTTTTGTATCTTGATAACACACCACAAAAGGAAAACATTTTTCCTCAACTTCATGGCACTGTTGGTGCATTCTATATTTTTTTTAGCAAAATTGAAGATATCACTACAAAGAAGCACAATGTAAATCGAAATTTTTTTTTGACTATTGCTTCGGACACAATTTGTTATATTAACACAAGATGACACTTTCACGAAATTATATTTCTTTTTAGTATATTTCACTCTTTTGTCACCAAATCTGTGGGATTCCTGGACACTTTGCACTGGAAATATTAATCACAAGATCACAAAGCGAAACGGCGCACACTTCCTGGACTTGTTGCACTGAGAACTTTGTTTAAAATGTGTGTTACTTGTGCGGATAATTCATACCACAGCTAGGTGAGGACTCTTTCACAAAACATTTCCCTTTTAGGAAACTATGGAGGGGATGTACGTTCAGATGGCACTTTTTCTTTTCACAAAACAGGAATATAAAACACACTGATGGAGATTCCCTTGGATATGGTCGAACAAAAATATTATTTCATAAGTAGAACAGAGCGTTATTGGAGACACAATTTTACACTAAGCGGTCACACGGAATGGAAGAGCAGAAAGCACACAAACAGGTGAAAATCACCTTTTTTTTTTTTTTTTAGGAGTGGGGGTGGTTATTTTCAGGTGAATGCACATCACAGGACCGACGCGACGTAGCAGTTTACCGTTCAGATGTGTCCTTTTTTTTTAGCGAAGCGCACCGCTATCGGAGAAGGTTTCTCGACTTTATTGACGATTACACGATAGAAGTTTAAAAATTCTTGAGTCAGGCTTTGGAGAAACAACAGAATATTGAATCAGGAAAAGTCAGCAAAGAATGGGGGGTAGTCACCTTCGAAGGAGATCGTATCTGAGACCTGAGACAGTAGAATCACAGAGAGATGTTGAGGGATCGCCGGCAACGACAGCACAATAGTTCATCAGGGCAGCGAGGGCAGGGGAAGTCCCGTAAAGATGACGCCGGAGAATGAGTGCTCGAAGTCGGATGAGGAAGCCGGAACTCCCGTGGGAAAAAGATCTATGGACATCCTTTCGCGTCGCGGATGATACGGAAGGAACGATACTTCTCCTCGTATTTTTTTTTTTTTTTTTTTTTTTTTTTTTTTTTTTTTTTATTACTGTTGGAGAAAAAATCCTGGTCACGGCGACAATTTGTATAGAGGAGATTTATTAGAAATTCCAGGTTCATGGATGAATGAAAAAAAACTCCAACACGAGGATTTTTCGAGGACTTACTTCTTTATTATGAAACTTTTTAAGAGGAGGGCCATGATGGTACAGTGGAAGGGAGAAGTCACAGACGCGACTGCCCGACGGGGCAGCCCCGAAGGGCAGAGAGCCGAGGTCTGTCACACTCAAGTTCAGAGGCAGTAGTGGTAAAATATTCATTACAATCACTCACTCATTGGCGAGATGAATAGCAACATATGTACTAAATTGGCGATGAATATTGGTGGCGTGGACAAAGAAATCAGAAGCATCTCGAAGTATTAAATAGAATTCAAACTTACGCCATGGCGCGGCTATATGGTTACACGTATCTTAACATTCTTGCGGTAAGGAAAAGTGGTTAAAGAAATAGGAACACGTGATTTTTAGATGCACGTTACAGATCTAACTACAGCTGCAAATTAGTCAGCAATGGGCATATGGTTTGTATCCGACAAAGTACAAGGGTGAGAATTGAATACTAATGCTAGCCCAGAGGCTGGGAAAATATGCATTAGATAACGTCGGCTGCAAAGCGAAAAGACATTCATTTGTATTTTATTCTTTTACTTTATTTCAATGGAAAATAATTGCGGTTAAGATCTTTTTCTATCGTGTGAATTTGAAAGACAGAAAAAGGAACCGAGATAAATGATGTCTGCATTTGAAAAGAACTTTAAAAAGTAAAAGCGAAACTTACAGTAGAGAGAGAGGGGGGGGGGGGGAAGAGAATGAATAAAGACATATGAAATTAGCTCTAAAATGTCAAATTTAAACTAAATATTTTATTTGAAGGGGGGGGGGGGAAGAATAATGACAATTTATAATAAACCAGAAAAGTTAAAAGTTGATTTTTTTGAGGGGAAAGGAGGAATAATGAATATATAATGGTAAAGCCGTTATAAATGGTACTTATAAGTTAATGAAGAATTTTAATTGAATAAAATATTCTTTTGACCTTAATTACTTTCAAAGTATGGGGAAAATTACAGAAGACAGAACTTAAATCATAGAAAAATCAGTTAAATTATCAAACTCTTTGTTTTTTTTTCTAATGATCGAAGATTACCACAACAATATGAATATTAAAAAATAATATTTATCATTAATTAATAATATTATCAGATTTTGAAGCCATTAAATATCGATTTATAGCGTACAGTCCTAGAACAGATATTAGGACACTTGCTAATTACATTAAACATAAATGAATGGCTGCGAAACTTAATATTCTAAATAAGAAAAGATAAAACAAATTCTATATAATCCTTTGAAATTTCCTATAATAAATTGTTATTATTTAAAAACTAAATATTTTTAATAATCACTCGTATTTAATACATATTTCCAATTTGAACTTTGTTAACATTAAATTTTAGGCTTACGCAGTTCATTATCTTTATTTAAATGATTTTACTGAAATATACTTATATAAATTTCTTATTGTTGTATTGATAAATCAAAAACATATGTATTGAAAAAATCCTTACAAGTAATTTCAATTTAAAAGTATTTTCTTTTAATAACTGTTCATATGATAGCACACACAGGTGGTTATCAAAATAATGAAAATAGCTGTGAATAAAAGTGACATTTACAAATGCGCTTCGTAAGCATTAAAACATAATTCTAGCTACCAGTTTTTTTTTTAATATAAACAGCATCATGAAATTATGAGGTAGCTTTCGTGAAGTTGTATACATCTTCGATTTTTGTGAAACGTGTAAAATGTGAGACCTCATTGACTTTCAAAGAGGCCAAATTGCAGAAGCCCGACGACCTGGAGCAACTGTGACCGAAATATCCCAGCTTTTAAGCTTGCCTAGAGGTAAGGTGTCTAAAGTCATTACAGCATAAACACAGCGAGGCAAAACACATTTGTCAAACCAAAATCGTGGACGAAAGGAGAAGCTGGGTGGAAGAGACCGACGGGTATTGAAGTAATTGTAATGCCTAAAAAGAAAACAACTGCAGCAAAATTTACCGCAGAGCTTAATCAGCATCTGGATTCTCCAGTATCGGTAATTATAGTTAGGATGCAGCTTCATAAACAGAACATTTACGGCGGAGCAGCATTTCCCAAGCCACTTGTCGCAGCTGCTAATGCTAAACCTCGTCTACAGTGGTGCCACAACTACAAAACCAGGTCGATTGATAAATGTAAGACAGTTATATGGTCAGACGAATCATCTTTGACACTTTTCCCCATAACAGAACGGGTGCGCGATTGGAGGACACCTGCATAAGCACATGATAGTGCTTGTTTCCTTCCAACTGTTAAGCATGGAGGTGCATCTCTCATGGTACGGGTATCCGTATCGTGATTTTCCGCTGGCCCAATAGTAACTCTGAACGCAAGGTTTACTGGAGAGAAGTATAGAGTGGTTTTAGCTGACCAGGTTCATTCTATTATGCAAACTTTGTTTCCTTCGTGAGATGTAATTTTCCAGGATGATAATGCTCCTATTCATGCAGCGGGACTTGTCCAATCATGGTTTGAGGAACAAGAGGATGAAGTGCAACATCCACCTTGTACAGCACAGTTCCCCGACCTCAATGTAATCCAACCATTATGGTCTATTTTAGAGCGTTAAATTCGGAATCGATATCCTCCGCAGGTCCCTAGTACAATATGCCTCTAAACACAATTCAGCACTAATATAAGTCGATTCCCAGGCGACTCCAAGCTGTATTACATGCCAAAGGCGGTCCAACGCCATATTAGTAAAGGATTCCTGATAAATCTAGGAAGTTACCATTATTTTGATAGCCACCTGTACAATATAGTTTGCCTTTAACGCGAATGTCCATATATCAAACGCCATTGTTAGTTTTTTAATTGTAGATGTTTTGTTGTCATAGGCAACTTTCTTCCAAGTGTAAAAAGTTTTATGTGTGGATTTTGACAACTAATGATGATTTTGCAGTAAAAACATTTTGATTCCGGGGTGTGTATAAGCAACATTTACATGGATAGTAACATGGTATAGAATTATGTGCTGTGATTGTCTAATCGGTTCCTTGGTCAACTTAATCCAGTTTTAAAAGGCATTTGTTTTAATGATAGAAGGGGAATCCAATAAGTAAGTTCATTTTTAAGTTTTTGACGCGGAAGCGCTGAGTTCGTAATTTCACGCATGCGCATATACTTTGCTGACTCAAACGGCAAAGAATTGAAGTTATTTGTAGATATCTGAGTATTGCGTCAGCTGCATGTGGAGCGTTTAAAATGTTTTAAAAAAATTGAACATCTGCCGTATGAGAATTACGATCTGCCATACGCTGTCTGAATGCTAGGAACAATAAACCAATTGAAATTCACACGCAAAATTATGAAGTTTACGGACAAAATGCAATGAGTGTTTCGATGCTATGGAGGTGGGAGCAAAATTACAATAAAGGACGTGAAAACGTTTACGATGAAGAACAAAATGGGCGATTGTCTCTGGTTGATGATGATTTGATTACAGAAGTTGAAGATTAAGGAAGACCGAAGATTCACCATTTCAACGTTTCTTTCTGGCAAGTTGTTCAAGGTTCAAAGTGAAAAACGCTGCTATGTAATTGTTGACATTGCAGGCGGCATCTTTCTATGACGATAGCACACAAAGGCTCGTGCCCGATATGATAAAGGGTTCAACAATGGTGTCAGCTACGCGAGCTTAAAAAAATAATCTAAGCATTGTACTTCATTATGCAATAGTTTTTTTAATCGTTTCATTTTGCTTAATTGCTTAACGGAACATATTTTGTATATTACTCTCGTACTTGACATAGAGAAGTATAATATATGTTGTGTACCTAATATGGATTCATTTGTATTAAATTTTGATGAAACTGATTTAACGAAACAATTTAATTACGAAATAATTTAACAGAATGACATTTTATCACAAGCAATATTGGTAATATGGAAGAAATAAATACTTTGGTAAAACAATTTGGTAAAAATACCCAAACGTCGTGGAACAGCCGCATTTCCGTACCAAAAGGAATTATATTTATGTGTATGTACGTGCGAATTGTTTTCTATAACATAAAAACATTTGCTTGTTAATATTAACTTATTATTTTCTTTCTATCCTTGTAAGAAAAGTATTTGGATTTCAAAACAGTTCCTTCATGAATGTAATAAATATTTCTCTAGAAGTACTATAGAGTGCTATGAGATATTTCTAGAAGATAGCTGAATGTTTCGTTGTCTATTGCTCAGGTGACTATTGTAATACATATTTTCCTTTAAAACTGGTTACTTTAAACTCTGAAGTAGCAAGTATGCATTTAAAGACTGAAACGAACTATGCGCTTTGCAGCTTCCAAGCATATTCCAGCAGGGGTTTTTAAATATATAATATTATATTGAAATAATCTTAGTCTCGTAAAGCAGTCATTCTGTATTATTGCAGCTACTTTGTAAACAGGCTTTTAACACGTTCAAGCCGGCGCGGTGGGTCACACTCGATTGTCTAAGAGCTGGCAAGTCTCCGGCCTTTTGGAAACCAGTATTTTAATACAGAAAATGTTGTTTTATTTAATTAAAACATTTGGGCGATTTAAAGAAACAATATTTTCTCTAAAATAATACCGGCGTGCAATAAAACGGAGACTTGACAACTCTGAGACAGCCGAGTGTGACAAACCGCGCCGGAGTGAACGTGTTAATGAAGCATTGTAAATATTCATCCAGCTAATGTTAAATTTCTAGAGTTCACCACTTGATATTTTTACATTGAAATTTCACATTTGTATATGTAAATAATCTAGTTTATCAGGTACAAACCCATACGATTACAATTTTCAATCCACTCTCTGTCTATGCGGAAAAACGTGGGCGTGACGCGTGACATTGGCCCATACCATTAGCCAATCAAAGCGCAGGATTCTTTTCCATGTCCCTATTGCTTATATGGTACCGGGATGCCATGCTTAATTCTTGAGAATCACGAATATAGCTAATCACAAATAATTAATAGCATTAAAACGACTATGATATAAATTAATTACTAAGAAAACATAATTGGATATAAATTCTTTATATTAGTAAATTATAGTAACTTTTAAGTATTATATCAGTTTTGAATACGAATATTTACTAAAAATTCGAAATTTATTTCAAACATAGTTATAGAAAATATGCTTTATTAAGCCGAATTTCATGTTTTAGGCTCGCATTTTATTTCGCTAAAAATCGCATTTTTAGAACTTTTTTCCCCCTATACACCCTTTGGGGTAGTTTCAAAGACATAAAAAATAACCTATCTTGGAGCAAGTGCTGTCTCCATCATTTTCATACTATAATATTTTTAATCGGATCGGCTTTTCCTGAGATTGCGTAGAAATCGCAATTTAGAACGTTTTATAGAACGCTTTTAACCCATTTTTTCCTCTTTGAAATTTCGATTTTTTTTTAGGAAATGTTTTTAAAGATCATTTATATCTAATAAGTAACTACCATGCCGAATTTCCTGTTTGTAGGCCCTTCAGTAACACAAAAATCGCATTTTTAGAACGTCTTTTGCTCATGCACCCATTTTGGGTTAGTGGAACCGACATAAAATATAGCCTATGTTGGCGCACGAGTTATCATCATAATTTTGAAACCATTGTTTTTGAAATCGGTTCAGTACTTACTGAGATTGCATAGAAATCGCTATTTAGAACGTTTTTTAGAACACTTTTTGCGCATTTTCAACCGTTTTAAATTTCGATTTTTTTAAGAAATGTTCTTAGTGATAATTTATATCTTATAAATATCATTCCATGTGACATATCGTTGGAAAGTCCTGTGACCACTTATTCATATTATGCACTTTCCTTGCCCCTCCCCCCTGCTTTGCTCCCCACGAGGGTTCGTTTAATGTATTCCAGTCGAAGAATTTCTAAAAATCGGGAAATTAAAGATCCAATCTCAAATGGCATAGAAAAATCAATAAAAAATTTTGATTTCTTTTATCATCCTTTAGTTCATGTTTTTGCCACTAGGGGTGCTTTTGATTCTTATTTCTTTGGACATTTTGGTGCTAATTGCTGAAAAATTCTAATTTTTGATACTTAAACTCCCCTTACCGCTTCATAGCTAATCGCGTTTTTTCAGCTTTTTTCCAACCACCCTTGCAAGACTTTTCCAGTCTTATGGCTCCTTTATAGCCTCCCTTTGGTTTATTGTTTTTTTATTCCATCTGTTTTCAGTTACCCTATATTTAATAAAATCTAATTATATATATGTAAAAATAATGATTTCAGTAATCGACTCTCGAACATCTCCTTTGTAGATTCTCGAAAGTAATCTATGACTGTATCGATTGTGTATTTTACGATAACGATTTTTTTCGATTGGTAAATTTTCGAGAATCGCCCATCACTAAGCACTATCACTACTATGAAATTGTCAGCCAGAATAATAGCTAAGTTTTCCAATAACTGTTTTTAGCTTTTCTCGTTATAATCGATTGTAAAACATCTCGATTGAGAATTCTAGGAATTAATCGATGGCTGTATCGATTGTGATTTTTTACGATGGCGATTTTTCTCGATTGTCGAATTCTTGAGAATCGCCCATCACTACAAAAAGCAATGGTGAAATTTACATCCCGTAGTAAGAGAAACTCAAAAAAAAAAATTATTTATAACTATTGGGATAAGTGGATCCAGCATGGTCCAGTTACATTATCCAGTTACACGGGTACATGTCCTAGTTACCCTATTTTTGAAACATTTATGGGGTAACTGGGACACCAAGCTTACGTTTGAAACATGAAGTAAATATGTATAGATACCTAATAATATTAATGTAGTTATATGCCTAATCTTTAAAAAAAAAGATTGTTTAATAAAACTACTTACAGTATTTTAATAAAAAGCCGAGGAAATTCAACGATACTGACGTTGTTTTTTAAAAAAGAAACGTAAATTTTTGACAACCTATCACAGCAAAATGAGAGTTATAATTGAGTTGACATACGTTGTTTTAGGAAGTAGAGATTAAGGTGCATTGTTCACAAAAGATAAAACTTAAAAAATACCAACAGTTTTTTAAAAAATAGCCTATGGCCACGTTACTTCGTGGGTCCAATTACACCAACTAACTTTACCGCAGAATTTTCAAAATTTAATATTTGCTTATTCACCATAAAAAATACTGTTTTGAAGTATTTATTTAACTGAAAAATAAAATAAACGAAGAAAATGAAATTTTATTTAACCCTATATGATCCGCCCGGGCGCGTAATGAATTACCCTTAAATTAACCTCAAATTTGTATGATTTTATGTCTTTAACTCCATTCTATCTGAAGTTATATTTTTAAATGAAATAATATTGAATTGAACGCATACTGGTATTTTGTTTTTCGAGTTATTTGATTTTTGGAGTCTATGCGCACCGAAAGCGAGCGAAATCACGACAAAACACTGTCTGTTATTGCTAATTTCGTTGAAAATTTCACACATTTTATTTTGAAAAAATATTCTGCCTGTCCGAACGTTTCAACATTTTTGTAGGATATATAAATCTATTCTATGTAGATGCTCTAAATAAGCTGTATTAAAAATACAGACGTTTATTTATTTCTAACGTACAAAAATTATCGTCTCCGTGAAACGCGAATTGACCTGCGTTCGCCGTGTATTTGAAAGGATTTAAATTCACAGTTTTAAAAACTGATTGTACCATCGATTAGAAGAAAGATTGAGGGGTCTCAGGAATGAGCTTCAACATTTTTGAAATTTTAATTTATTTAGATGTTAAACTGATACCTTTTCTGAAAATATTGATATGTTTGTTTACTTGAAATTGCCATTAGAACAGAAGTTATGGCTATTATAATTATAGGCGCTCAATAGCTCAAGTAGCGTTTTTGAAACTTCAAAGTAATTTTTCTCCAAATGACGTTTTTGGGCATAACGCGCAGGATATCTCAAAAACTTCTGAGTAAAAACTACAGTAACTGACTCTGTTCTGAGCTCTGAGTAAAAGCTACAGTATAACTGAGTAAAAACTAGAAAAACTTCTTCACGAAAGTTTCAAAACATATATTTCATGTTAGTCTGTATAAACTGAATCTAAAATTTCATTTTTATTGTTAAAAAAACAATTATTTTTTCAGGTGATTACACTTTTGAAATTTTCAAAAATTTTTATTAGCTAAATACAACTTTGAATTAAAAATATAAATATGCTTTAAATACAAATTTATTTAGGTTCAGGATAATTATTACAAACTAAAGTATAATTAGGCACAAAGAATTTCATTCTAGTTGCAAATTTTATTCTGTAATCCTGCGCGTAAGCCGTTATACCAATTTTCTGCTCGACAAATGTCTGACAGTTTGGAGCCCCCTATAAATACTAATTTTGAATGTTGCAATTTTTTTAATACATGAAACAGACGAACATACTTATATGTTTTAAAAACTGTGTACCCAATAAAAACTGTGTTTTTAAATAATATACATTTTAAGATATTAACTGCTGAAAAATGTCTTTTTTCATTTTTTTCCAATTTTAAGAGTCCTGAGACCCTTTCAGCTTTAAGGAGATATTTTTGATTTGTCGGTACTCCTAAAATTGCGCCCTGGAGTGGCGTTGCAATAAGGGCGAAAAACGTTTTTCGAAAAAGATACCTTTTTTGAAAAAACAATTTCAAGGTGTTAACTGCGATATTTTTTTAATTTATTGCGGCATTTGAGACGTAATGGTACAATGTTTCAGAATATTTCTTTTGTTTTTTACTTTACTAAGCTTCAATGATGTAAGTTAATAAATAATGACAAAAAACTTCCGAAATTGCTTCTTTTCATCCTTCGTTTTCTGCCGATGCGTAAATAAGTCTATTACGCATGCACCAGCGGTTTTTCCCTCTCGCAAAGACAGAGATCAGCTTTTAATAAGAGGGCGTTGCAATTGTTAATTAATAACTGAACTAATTATTAGAATTTTAAAATTCTGAGGCTCAGGTGCATTAGGAGACACATTGGTTTAGCATCACACAAATTTCCGGCCTCGTACGTGCCGTAGCCTTCGCTAGCCATCGCAGACACACACACAGACACACAAAGTGAAAATTTTTATTACACTGCTCAGCAAAAGTTTAGACAGTGATCTAATATGCTTCTGTGCTGAGAAGTATGTACCGAATTGTTGTAATTCAACTGTCATATATTACTGGGGACTTATCCTTCATACACAAACAATAAATTTTAATTTATACACTTTACATAATATATAATGACAAAAAAACGAATTTAACATTGTTGCAAAAGTATAGACAATCTGTCTGTTAACAGAAAAATATCCATAAATTAAAATCGAACTGCACCTCCAATGTCTGCTATTAATGCAAAAATGTGACTTTCCATCGAAGAAACTAAATCCTGCATCACTTGGGGGTCTATTTCGTGCCAAACACGTTCAACATCTGATCGAAGTTCATTTACAGAGGAGTATTGTTAAAAAATTGCATAAACCGTATGAGATATGATGCCACAAAAGTTTTGAATTGGGTTCAGATCAGGGCTACACGCGGGCCAGTCGAAAACAGTAATATTTTGAAAGTTAAACCAATTTTTTGATTTGTATGCAACATGAATAGACGCATTATCTTGCTCAAATACATACTTTGGAAGAGATAAAAGTTCACCAAATGGCTGTAAATTGTTTTCCAATGTATGTATGTAGTCTTACGCAGCTTGGCGACCACTGAGAAACTCCACAGATACTTGAGAATTAAAACAAAGTGAGGCCCAAGTCATCAACCCTTTCGAGGGCAAAGGACACATAATTTTAATTCCGAAAATGGCAAGAATATTTAATTAAAATTTTCCTTTTATAATATACGTGAATATAAGCAATTTCATATTTTCTAATAACTTCGTTTATAAATTCTGGTATCAGTCCATTATTTCATCCTTTTATAAAAAGAATTACTCCGCGACAGGAAAGGGTTCAATTTGTTGTGAGATTTCAAGGCTGGTGGTTTTATTATTTTCATGTAAACTAATGTACATCTTTATTTAATGCATCTACGAAATTATCCGTTGGCACAGAAAGCTCTAACTCAATTTTAATGCGATTAGCAGTCATCGTTTGTCTAGATGCCAGTTTATGGATCCTTCTATAATCTCGTTTTCTGGCCACACGAGTCCTTCTAGATCTATGTTTTGCTTTGAAAGAGTCACCCTTAGACAGTACTTAATAGACAGACTTCTTTGGCCGATTGAAAGTAGCTGAAATTTCCGCAACAGTCTTCCCTTTCGATTTCAGCTTCCGTGCTTTAATTATTTCATCTGACTGAAAATTTCTTGCTCGCGCATCTTCACTAACCGATGCTATCGCGAGGTGCACTTAAATACTTCATGCATATGACGTCATAAATTTGAAATATGCGATTTTCGGTGAACAATATCCAAAAAATCACAAAAGTGTCTAAACTTTTGCAATAGGCAAATTTCACTTTTTTCAGTTAAATGAAATAATATCCTACATTAAAACCGTTATTTCTGTCCTAAAACGTTTAAAATATATTTAAAAATAAGTACAATCATTTGCATAACCCAAGTGTTCGTATTTTTTATTTAAAGGTAAAAAATCACCAGTGTCTAAACTTTTGCTGAGGAGTGTAGTATAGATAGTCTGTAGCCTTTTATAACTAAAAGAATTTCTGGCAGGTTCTAAAATTTTATTACTCATTTTAGATGCAACGTATAACAAATTTGGAATCCAAATTTACTTCTTATTAATGTGCTGTTTATAGCAGTGTTATCGTAATGTTGCGCCAAAGTATCTCAGGAAAATTTCAAGCTTATAAGGATTGTGGAATTTCATTTGCAAAATTTAATGTATGCTGATTTTTTTTCTACATAATGACTTCACTTTTTTTGCAATTGTTCAAGTATCTTAATCTGTTATTATTTAAAAGATATATATATATATATATATATATATATTTGACAATTTTTCTGTTTTGTTTCAAAATTTTACTCGCAAATTTGCATTATTATGTTATTTTGGAGGTAAAGGGGAAAAAAGGAAGATTTCGATTAGCAAAAGATTGATTTATATTGCATTTCAAATAATATTTAACAGCGGACTACCCTGCCCTTCCCGAACACACTATTCCACTTTATTGATGTATAGAAATGTTTTTTTTCTTTTTAATGTAGTAGAAACTATGTTCTAAAAAAATTCTGAGGCATGTAAAGATATTTAAGGAATATTTAAGAATATTTTCATTCGTATTGCATATTCCATTAAATATGAAAAAAAGCAAACTGCAAAAGTGGTCCACTGTGGCCCAATAGCCCTTATACTAAGAATGTCCACTTTAATTCTAAATCGATCTAGATTTAATTTTTTTTTTCGTTTTAAAGGCTTCCGTCATCGAAAAACTGATCTAAAATTTAGATTTCCCTTATTTAGCATAATCTTTCATTACTTTAATGCTGTTTTGATATCATGATTGTATTACAATATTTGTATTTTATTGTTACTTATTATGGACAAATTATTTCAACAAATTTTATTTGATACCTCACAGTTATCACGTATAAAATTTCACGTTAATAGATTTCCACGCATTAAATTCAAATTATAAAAGAAAGATAAAAAATAATTATATTCTAAAATTATTTTATGAAAAACACTGTAAATTCAACATAAACGAATAAAACAGCGTTTTAAATTATACATTTATTTCTTGCTGTTTTATATTAATACAAACCTTTAAATTTATTTTATGCATCGTAGAAAATATGCAATTTTCTATGAAATGTTTGTTAAAGAATGAAAGATTCTAAAAAATATTTCTAAAGAAATTGTTCAAAAATCGAAATATTGAAATGCTAAAAGAGATTTGGATGCATGATTAATGATTCAAAACATCTGAATAAATATAACGAATAAAAATAAAACGTACATTTGCTGATGATAAATTGTTTATTTTTCAAACACTTTCAAGTTTCGAAAGTACATATTTAATTCTAAAGAAATAGTATGAAAAATCCCTCTCTATTGAAAAGTTTTATAGCATATTAATCAAAAATTTTTTAAATACTAATTGTCAATACACGTAGTTAAATTTATTAAACTGTCAAACGTATCTGGACATCTAACGCTGCATAGTGCGATTCGTCTTTTTACATATATAGGAAATAACTAGAGAGCAATTAATGAACTATTTTTCGAAATATATAGGTCAGACAGAGAAAATATATTTTTAAAATTAATAAATAAAAAATCTTGGAAAGCAACTCTTTTATGTGTAATAGAAAATGCTACGTTATCTATCTGTAAAGCTATTGAAAAATATAAAATATTGCCATTCGCATACACATGCAGTATTATATATTATATAAAGATTAATATAAACACGGATCAATTTTCACTACAGAATTACAACAAAACGTGGTTAATGGATTATTCGTGTCATGTAAATTAGACTGTCGTAAATATCACTGATATTACTGATGAGTACAGTCTCAAATGCATGTATTATAAAAATCGAGAAATATACAAGCAAATACAAACTAAAGTATTTAAAATATGCAAAACGACTGTTCATTTATGGGTCATTGCAAACGAAATGAGCAAATCAGCTGTGACTGGCATGTCACAGACTTTAATGAAAATCAGCACGTAAACAGATCATATTTATTTATGAGTAAATGCAAAACAATTAATATCAGGATTGTTCAAGTATTAAAACTTAAATTAAAAGTTGATACAAAATCAAGCTTTTGTGCAAATGCTTAAATTTCAATTTTATTACTTGTTTGAATATCAATGAAAGCTCTTAAAATTTAAAAATTAATTGACATTATAGATAAAAGTGTAATTAAACACAGAAAATTTCATTACAGTCTTCTGCTTGTTTTTGCCTGCTCTACGATAAAATATTCTCAAGAAAGAATATTTTTAAGTACAGTAGAATTACACAAATAATTACATAGGAATCCAAAATCAAAGCAGATGGCAGCACTAATTTTTTCCCCTGAAATCATTTACAAGATGTTAAAAAATGCGCATAATTTTGAAGTGCAATTACTCTCTACAAAAGAAACATAAATTGTCTAATTGAAAACCGTATATAATCCGATAGGTCTTTTAAAGATATGTCATGGTGTTTAGAAAGCATTAAAACCATAACGTTACGAGGTGAAAAAATATACTCTCAACTAGGGTTGCCAGATTGGCCTCCATTTTATTCAAAAATTTCTAGTTCATGCCAGAAATAATGAGTAGTATTTTATGGTTTATTTAATGAGACACATTTATCGATCAAATAAAGTAAAAATTCTTCTTTCGAAATTTCCTGTATGAATTTGAAATGTCGGATTGAAATTGGAGGCCAATCTGCCAAACCTGCTCTCAACTGACTGACCATGTAATCATGGAATGAACGGTAGAATATAACAAATATTACATTTTTGAAAACAATTCTTTTGTGTTAGGAACCAAAAGAAAATCAATCTATTTATTCTTATTTTACTTCATGAAGTTAGATCTACTGATAAATCTACCGAATGAAGTCTGATCTTCTAATAATCCTAAGAAAATATTCATTAACTTTCATAATTTACCCAAATAATGCTGTACATGAAAAACAATATCCGTAACTTAATCAAATGTGTAACCTTCTAAAACTTCTACGAAAACATTCATCAACTTACAAATTATATTCAAATAATGCAGTACACAACAAAACAATATCATTAAACATGTGAAAGGCATATATACAATGTTACTGCAGCAGAAAAACACGATTCGTCATCTAACATATCAAATAAGACATGACATGAAATTGATGTAGAAAGCGGAATAATTTAACTCAATTATATATTTTTCTAAACAAGATATAGGAAAGATAATATAATTTTCTTCGCAGTAACTCTTTCAATCATAGATTCAAATAACTGAGCATGAATGGCAAATAGAATAGCCGACATTATTTAATAATTTAAAAAAGCTGCGTTTTTAGCAAAATACATTTATCCGTCAATGAACTAGGAAAAAAAAATTAAATGTTTATTTGAAATTCTATGTTTACCCCAATAGATTTGTCAATAAATTATGAAGATGATATTAAATTTTTGTAACTGAGGAATTTCTGTGGCAATTGTTTTCGTTTCCATCCTATAATTTGATTCGATTTTTCCATAATCCGGATTCTTTCAGATCCTTTGAATGTCATTAAAAATATTATTTTAAAAATATAATAAAATAAATTACATTGCAAATACAAGAAAAGGATAGTATACCATAATTTCGGGTTACTTGGACACAAAACGAAACAAATTTTTTAAATATCTTTTATGTATACTGTTTTAAGAATTTTGATCTGATTCACCAGTATTATAACAGTTAATATTCTCAGCTAACATCTGAGGTCAAGAACTACGTTCCACCTTCTCTGGCTTTCATTTAGTTGAGTGTACGTTGCTTTGTGATAAAAACACGATTTACTAAAGCGAAAATTCGTGATCGGTTAATGTGGTAAAAATGTACACACCCAGGAAAATTTGTTGTCATGTATGTATTTTTATAGTTGAGATCGAAAAAGAAGTAAATTCATAAAGCTAGAAGTATATTCAAAAGGTAATATTAAAAAAAATGTATTACTCTACAAAAGTAATTTTGTTTTCTATGACTTAAATGGTATTTCTTTATAAATTCTATTGTTAATTAAAGATAAATCTAAAATATTTGGTTCTGCGTGATGCTCCCCTTTATGTTTTTCATAGGCTAATATGTAAACCATTAGCGTTAGGGTATAGTTCTAACAGCAAAATGCTTTAAAAGTTAGTTATTTTCACATTAAAATCCATTTACAAAAAAAGAAAGTTATTTGTGTAAAAATTACCGAATTTATATTTTTATATGTCCCCTGGTGTGTCAGCTTTCTCTGCACATACCGGTTTCTAGCCCCCTTTTACTCAAAATCTACATTGAACACTCTTTTGAACACTCTTTGAATCTACTCTTTTACTTTTAAAACGTTGCGCTTTCTCCCCCCCCCCTTTTTATGCAAGTGAAATCATTAAAGTAATTCAATTTCTTTAAAAAATACGTAGTTTTATCTACATATATCCTCCTCCTTTTCGCAGCGAAGTTAATTCAACATATTCAAATACACAGATTTATGATTTCACTTTTCAGTTATCAAAATTCCATTCTCGCATAATTAATTACTATTTCTTAACGGTCTTTCTCTAAAAGTAATCAAATTAAAGACACAAAAGTCCTTCCGGCCAGTACCGGGAGGAAGAGGTAGCTTTCATATTCCTTATTTTAAAAAAGCCAACTTATATTATTGAAACACGCGAAGCTCAACTTAGTGGAAACCGAATATAGGAGATTCAATACTAATTTTTATCAATACTAAATCATTATGAATGAGAATTTCCCGAAATTAGTCAGCTTTATCCAAGCTGCTTTTATTTAAAGTAACTTATATTTGGCTGCCAAATTCGGCGATTTCAAAGTGCATGCCATTTTAAGACAACATGGTGGATGAGGCTAACCAGTGAACTTGGTCGAGACCTTAGTAATTGCTGTGCACATGCTCACTCACATCGGAATCGGTTGATATATACGAGTGCTGTCGCAGGCAAAAAATCAGATTTTTCAAAATGTCACCCACATTAGAAATTGAAACTGCTATATCTGAGCCATTTTTTAAGATAAAGTCAAACAAAAAATGCCCCTGAATCCTTATATATAGGTCAAATACTTAAGAAAGAAACCTTTTTCAATTTCTAATTTTTTTTGCACCTCACTTTAAATATATATTTTTTAATTTAATGGCCGCCATTTTGAAACAAGATGGCTGATGAAGCTGGCCAGTGAACTTGGTCGAGATACTGATGTATACTATCCACATGCCTGCTTCCATCGAAATAGGCGAATACGTGTGTTATCGCGTGACAAATACAAGATCGTTTCAAAGTGTTAGCCATGCTAGAAATTCAAAGTGCTATAATTCAACCATTTTTTAAGATATAAACAAAAGAACAAATTTTCACAAACAAAAACTGATCCAGAATCTTTGTATCAAGGCCAAACACATAAAAAAAATCTTTTTCCTTTTCCAATTTTTTAATACCACATTTTAAATTTTAAATTACATTTTTTTTAAATGGCAACCCTTTTGAAACAAGAGGGCGAATGAAGCTGGCCAACGAACACGGTCGAGACATTGGTATGCACTATGTACACACCAAGGTACATCCAAATCGGTTCATAAATATGTCTGTTATCACGTGACAAAATTCACGTCGTTTTAAAATGTCAGCCACAATAGAAATTCAAAATGCTTTAACTCAGCCATTTTTTTAGATATAGACGAAACAAAACCTGTTCCGGAATCTTTGTATTAAGGTCAAACACATAGAAAAAAATCTTTTTCATTTTCCAATTTTTTGGTATTTCATTTTAAATTTTATATTTTTTAATTTTTTTTAAATGGCCGCCATTTTGAAACAAGATGGCGGATGAAGCTGGCCAACGAACTCGGTCGAGATATTTGTATGTACTATGTACACACCAAGGTACATCCAAATCGGTTCATAAATATGTCTGTTATCACATGACAAATATCAGGACGTTTCAAAATGTCAGCCATGCTAGAAATTAAAAATGCTATAACTCAGCCATTTTTTTAAGATATAGACGAAACAAAAACTGCTCCCGAATCTTTTTATCAAGGTTAAACACATAAGAAAAAAATATTTTTTCAATTTTCAATTTTTGGTACCACATTTCAAATTTAAATTTTTCTTAAAAATTTAAATGGCCGCCATTTTTAAACAAGATATCGGATGAAGCTGGCCAACGAACTCGGTCGAGACAATGGTATATACTATGTATAAACGAAGTTACATCCAAATCGGTTCGTAAATACGCCTTTTATCGCGTGACAAAATTCAGGACGTTTCAAAATGTCAGCCACGCTAGAAATTCAAAATGCTATAACTCAGCCATTTTTTAAGATATAGACGAAACAAAAACTGCTCCGGAGTCTTTGTATAAAGGTCAAATATATAAGAAAAAAATATTTTTCCATTTTCAATTTTTTGGTACCACATTTCAAATTATTTTTTTTTAAATTTTAAATGGCCGCCATTTCGAAACAAAATGGCGGATGAAGCTGGCCAACGAACTCGGTAGAGACATTGGTATGTACTATGTACACACCGAATTACATCCAAATCGGTTCATAAATACGAGAGTTATAGTGTGACATATGTCAGATATATATATATATATATATATATATATATATATATATATATATATATATGGATATATATATATATATATATATATATCAATTTTGAACGGAGGGTGGTTTCGGGGAATAAGGGTCATGATCGATGAAAATATACCAAAATTTTTTGAATTCGCTTTCCTCCGAACGGCTGCAATAGGTAGCTTTTTGTAATGAAAGCTACTTAAAAGTCTAAGTGCACCTGCCGTTTTTAACATTACACTTTTTTTATCATATTTTAACCTGTGTTGTAAACAAGTCATTCTTAATCGTAACTAGAATTTGACGGTTAAAAAGAAATAACAAAAAATAAAATTATTTTATGGGAATTGCGGTTTCAAATATATTTCATTTATGTTTGCACATATGCATTTTCTCTGCATTTTCCATACATTCGTTAAGATTGCACAATCACATTTAGGTTAATTCTTTGATGTTAAAATAAACAAAACCTAGACTTTATGTCGCTCATCTCAGGAAATAAAATAGGGTTATTTTTCATCCCGGTGAGTTATTGTTGGAAGAAGCTGCCACATTATGTTCTGCTAAACCTCCCGCCCATGCTTTGTCTCTTTTCATTCCAATTCCTCAAAAACTTTGTAAATTGGCGATAATGTACTACGCCAAGTGATGTGAATCTGTGCGCAAAAGTTCAGTTGGCTTTCTCCCTCGGTTGCTGTAAGGTCCCGATAAAGGGCCGCTGGTTATTTTTTTTATGTTACGGAGCATCTCTCCACATATCTCCATACAGCTCCATTTTTGTACGTATACAACTGGATATAACTGTGTTCTCCATTATGATTGTGTTATTGCATCCATCTAAATAAAAACATCTATGTCGGCTCGTAATACTGGAGTTTTTTCCTTTTTATCTGCAAACCCAAAACCACTGTTTCATGGCGAACTAAATCGACTCCACACCTGAGTCCTATAAACGATGATTAGGAACATTTCCTACAATCTCCAACAAGTAAAATTTATTTTTTTGTATGATCAAATTTACTCAATTATGATACAGGTTAGCACGGAGAATGGAGGAATTTTTTCTAAATATAAGACACAGGAAACTGAAAAAATGATATTTTTGTACCTTTGATAAAAACAATTATTTCGACGTAAATGACCTTTAATATCATGAAGAACAATGTTAAAAACATATTTTATAATTCAAGCTATTCCTCTAAAGTGCTATAGATCCAATATTCCATGGTTGAGAATGATAAGAGTGGACATCTTCAACAGTTACAAAATACAGGGTGGGCAAAATAAAAATGTACAGGAATTTATTTATAATACTGACTTGGTATTAACCCTTGTTAATGAACAGAAGAAGTGCCCGACACAGAAAATGCTGGAGTTGTCCACCGACGGCATTGATGCATCGCTGTGCTTGATTTATCAAACAAGGAGACACGCGTAGCAGCTCTGCCTGAGAGATGACAGCAATAGCGTTTTCAGTGTTCTGCTGTAGCTCTTACAGTGTGTGAGGATTATTTGTCTAGACCTGACCCCTCGATTTGACATTCAGGTAAAAATTACAGGGAGAAAGATCAGGCGACCGAGGTGGCCAAGAGATTGCACTGCTTTGCTGATTTTATTCTCCAACGAACATCTCATGCACACCTGACAAGGTTGTCAAATCAGAGTCTGCTGTTGTTCCTCCTTGCTAAAATACTCATACAGTCATTCATCTCCCATTCATTTACAAGGGTCTTATAAATATTTACCGGGGCAGTTTTATTTTGCCCACCTTGTATATAAAGATGTCATCTGCTTAAAAACATTTATGCAGATATAAAGTCATATGATAGATTTTAAGAAACGAGGGAATATGAATTTAGTGAAAAGATTTACACCATGCTTATTAAAAGCACAAAAATACTAATAAAATCGATCATCTCTAACTTTTTATTTATTCAGAGTATGCCAAATTTCGCACGGGATTTTTATACTTAGGTAAGACTTTCAAATTACCGAGTTACGAAAAAAACCCAGGTGTACTAACCTAACCACTCTTATCATTTTAAAAGGAAAAATACAAATTCTCTCGCATTCTTTTATAAATAATATAATCCTTTCTATAGAATTATCTATTCCTTTTTATTTTTAAATTTCCTCGTACTGAAAAACTTTGGTTATGAAAAGCTTATATTAAAAGACGGTACAAATATAAAAGGATTGAAAAAGGTGTAAGTAATGCAACCAGAAATACAGAAAAAATATGATAACAAATATTATTCATTGATGTACTCGTTCAAAATATTATAAAAACTAATTTATTTTTTCTTTTCATACACATTTATTGTTGTTTAATATTCTCCAACTAGAATATTTGAAAATAATTTTGTAGAACATAATAAAGAAATAGCCAATTCCTGTAACATTTCTTTACTCAACTCTAGAAACAAAATGATGAATTAAAAAAAACTAATATGTGTGCATCGTATTTTAGGTTTACTAATTTCAAGGCTTATTCTAAGTGTTCGTGTTTGTACAATATTGTGAGTAATATTAGGAAGAATGCCTAGCTTAAACGTAACATTTATATATTGAAAAACTATATGAAAAAGATTTCCCAAGTTTTCAAGATCCAAAGGATTTCAATACAATTTTTTGTGCTTTTATATGCATTTTAATTATTAAAAGATTTTAAATAAATTGTCGAGTAGGAAGGATGTAATTCAAACATAATTATGTTAAAAGCTGTAATGTATGCATAGGATTGAATTATAAAAAAAAAAAAAAAACAAGTCTGAAAATACGAACTTTAACATATACCAGACAAACTCTTCTGTATTGAAAGTCAGCATTCTAGTGCTTTTTAACTCGTAGTATTTGTAGTTGTTTTTATTTCATGCGGAAACATTTCTAAGGTATAGTAGAAAGTAGAAGTTCTATTAAAACGCACAAAAACCAACGTTTAAAATGCACAAATAATACATGAAATGCAGCAAACAGCTGTTTCGAATCTACTAGCGAGATTCGAAACAGCTGTTTGCTGCTTTTCATGCATTATATGTGTATTTTAAACGTTGGTTTTTCTGCTTTTTAGCTCACAGGCTATCAAAGCCTGAGAGCTAATGTGCCCGCCCTTTCTGTATGTATACGTATGTATGTATGTACGTAACGCGATAACTCTTGATAGAAACATCCGATGTGCTTCAAAAAATTTTTCTATGTTCATTGTGATAAGGCTCTTCCCTGATTAGTTTTGGGAGTTCATTGGTTAATGATAAAGGGAGAAAAACGGGGTTAATCCAATCCCTTAATTCAGATAAATGGGTTTTTCATGCAGAATCATTCGATTTGCTTCGAATTTGATACACCGGTTTATTATGTTAAGGAACTTCCCTGATTAGTTTTGGGGGTTCATTGGTTAAGGATAAAGGGGGAAAAGGGGGGTTAGTCCACCCTCTTAATTCAGATAAATGGGTTTTTCATGCAGAATCATTCGATTTGCTCCGTATCTGGTATACCAGTTTATTATGTTAAGGAACTTCAATGATTAGTTTTGGAGGTTCATTGGTTAAGGATAAAGGGGGAAAAGGGGGGTTAGTCTACCCCTTAATTCAGATAAATGGGTTTTTCATGCAGAATCATTCTATTTGGCTCGAATTTGGTATACCGGTTTATTATGTTAAGGAACTTCCCTGATTAGTTTTGGGAGTTCATTGGTTAATGATAAAGGGGGGGAAAACGGGGTTAGTCCAACCCCTTAATTCAGATAAATGGGTTTTTCATGCAGAATCATTCGATTTGCTTCGAATTTGATATACCGGTTTATTATGTTAAGGAACTTCCTTGATTAGTTTTGGGGGTTCATTGGTTAAGAATAAAGGGGGAAAAACGGGGTTAGTACACCCCCCTTAATTCAGATAAATGGGTTTTTCATGCAGAATCATTCGATTTGCTCCGTATCTGGTATACCGGTGTATTATGTTAAGGAACTTCCCTGATTAGTTTTGGGGGTTCATTGGTTAAAGATAAAGGGGGAAATGGGAGGTTAGCCCGCCCCTCTTAAATTAGATAAATGGGTTTTTCATGAAGAATGATTCGATTTGCTCCGAAGTTGGTATACCGGTTTATTATGTTAAGGAACTTCCCTGATTAGTTTTGGGGTTTCATTGGTTAAGGATAAAGGGGGAAGGGGGCTAGTCCACCCCCCTTAATTTATATAAACGGGTTTTTCATGCAGAATTATTCGCTTTGCTCCAAATTTGGTATACCGGTTTATTGTGTTAGGGAGCTTCCCTGATTCGTTTTGGGGATTCATTGGTTAAGGATAAAGGGGGGGGGGGGGTAGCCTACCCCTTAATTTACATAAATGGGTCTTTTTGCTGAATTATTCGATTTGCTCCAAATTTGGTATACCGGTTTATTATCATAAGGAGCTTCTCTGATTAGATTTGGAGGTTCACTGGTTAAGTATAAATGGGGAAACGGGAGCTAATTCCCCTTCACTTATTTTTTTGAGGAGCATTATACTTTAAAATAAGAGTATGATATACAATTAGTGTGAATAGCCTGTGAGCTCAATGCCATCAGTTTAGCTGGGCACTTTCCTTTTTTATTAATATTGTTGCACAAAGGCTTTATTTATTATTTTTAGGAGTTCTGTTGTCGGAGTATTAGATTTGAATTTGCAGTATTGTATAGAACACTACAGAATTATACATTGTAAAAGTATTAGATCAATGTTTACGTAGTTGTTTTCGGAATTTGTAGTTTTTTTATTAGTAATTTCGAAACTGTTTGAATTTGTTTTATTTTATGAATGCCAAACTGAAAAATTAAAAAAAACTTCATAATAAAATAGTTTTTATGTAATTTGTACCTTTGAACACTATTTTCAGTTTCGAGAGTGAAAGCCTTCTGAAACTTCTGTCATACTAAACTTCTGCATAATCGCATAGAGAAAGATTTATAATTTCTATGTTTTTAGTTATAATAATTCAAAGGTTCTAAAGATAGTAAATGCTATCAATGAATGTATATTTGGTTTTATTTTTAAATATTAAATTATAAAACATCACTATTACTAAAATCATAGTTGCTGGGCTTGCAAATTTTTTTTTAATGAAGTAAACATATATGGTACCAGAAAGAATATTTAATGAATTAAAATAAAAAAAAATAATTGTTTTTGATTGATTTTATTTATTAAAAAATACGTTTATTTGACTTGAAAAAGTCGGGAAGTTAGTAGCTATGAAAAATGAAGAAAATATTTTTAATTTTTCTATTAATGATATATTTTAGCTATGGAATAATAAAAAAAAAATTTAAAAAAATCCATTTTCTACCTTATTAAATAACATTAATTTGCAATTTAAAAAATTTCTTCTCAACGGTATTTAAAGTGATTATTATATATTAGAATTGATGCTCTAAATAATACAAAATATGATAAATCATATTGTCCAAATTACATATTTCTCTCCAATACTTTGCAAAAGTTTTCTCATTAAGTAAATCCCCTATCATCACTGACAAATGCCAGAAGTTCGGCAATAAATCATTACTAAATGTTTTCATAGCATAACGAATACCACAGAAATAGTAATCCGTAACGAAAGTAAAGAGATTTGCCTATGCATTGTATTTGGAACATTTTCCGCATATTGATTTTTGTAGATATTTTTTCTTATTATTTCCGCTTCTGATATTTGTCCATGCATGTTTTATCCCATAGATAATGAATCGAATTCTTAACAATCAATTCAGGGAAAATGGCGAAGAAACAATAAATTCTTTTGTATTGTGAGTAATATTGTTTTCTGAATTAAATTCATAGAAAAGTTTGAATCACATAACAAACAAAATAGTATTATTATATGCGTCTAGTACATCTAGATATTGATTTATATTTCATCCGAATGAATAGTAGATCAAAATAGTTCAAGATGCGTAATTACTCATAGTTTATGTAATAAAAATATTGATATTGTGCATCAGGGTTTAATTTCTGCCGGAGCCTTGCTCCAGTACTACTCTGATTTTAGTAAGTATTTAAATATTGGTCGGAATGCACAGGAGTTTATAAACACGGGGCTCCGGAGCCCAGTACAATAGTGCTTCCAAAAAACCGAAGCCTAAGTTACTTTTTCATTTTCCTCCCAAATCCAAGTTTTTGCAATTTTTATTTTTATCAAAACTCTTTTATGTGTCTTAGGAGACGGAAATGAAACGGGCTTAATTATTATATCAGTTTTTTGGCTTGGAGTTACTCTAATTCAATCTGTCTTACATTCAAAATTTTACTTATTCATGTATGGACAGAAAAAAAACCTTTTTTCTCCTTCAAAATTACGTATTATATGAGGGGCTCAGAACCATAGTAGACCAAGTTCACTTTAAAAAAAAAAATGAGATAGCTGATGCAGAAGGTGCAGTAAACTGTGTTTTATCTACTGCCATAGTGCACGAAGTCTGTAGTTCACATACTTTCTCATAGATTGCATCTGTGTCCACAGTTGGTGAAGTCATACAAGGAACCTTCACAACCATACTGAATCAAGTACTTTAATCAGTGTACTACTCCATCACTACTTTTTATCCGTGGCCCATTATTGTCTAAATCTGCCTCATTCCTACCAAAAAAGTTGCATTTTAAATAAGTAGTGATTTCAAAACTTCTGATGAAAAATAAACCTTCGTAAATCAGATGTATAAACTATGAAGATAAAGTAATGTTGTTTTTGATTACCCTCCCCCCTCCTCTCGGTGAAAAAAAACTGTAAAAATACCGACAGCTTTTTTCTTTAAAAAATCATTACAAGGAAAAAAGCTGTAGTCACATAGTTTGATCTTAGGCCTAGACAGGAATGTATGAAAAAGAATAAGAGAAATTCCATTACAAAGTCTTCAACAAAAAGTGCAATTTATACTTCAAAACGCCAAGTACAGATATGTGTAAATTATGTGATGACATATCAATCAAACTCTCGACAAAATATGGTGAATACACTTGAAAAAGTCTTGAAATCGAAGGAGATCTCCACTTGCGGATAGCTAAACAAGCTATAGAGAAAATGAAAACTGATAAAATTAAAGCCTCAGATGAAACTTATTGCTATACATTCGACTTCCAAAAAGCACTAACCTTTCTAAGCTTTCAACGTACATAGCTTATTATAAACGCAATCTATATGTTTATAACTTTGGAGTGTATTCCTTTAATAATAATGTGGGATACATGTACGTCTGGGATGAAATAGATGAAATAGAGGGAGGAAGAGGTTCTCACGACCTTTCTAGCATTGTTGCAAGACACCAGCAGAAAGTTGTAACTAGAGTTAAGAGCAACTATCAAGAAACAACAGATCTATGTTCATGGAGACTGGAAGTAAACTATTATGGATGCAAAGAGAAAATATCCTAAATTTGATGTCATTGAAGATACGAATTCCGACTTTCTTTCTACACAGCTTTCTAACAAAGTATCACAAACATAAAGAAGAATACCACGGGAAACTGTTTTAGTTGGACGTATATTGGATGGCTGCGAGTTATGAGAGGTTCTCTTTTCATGTTACTGTTGAAAGCAACCCTCAATGAGGATCAACTCTTCGCAAAATAAATTTGGAAAATCGGGCTCTTGAGTGCAAGCGACTTTCTTTGTCAAATGTCAGTCAAGATACGTTGTACGTGGGCCATAGAAAAATCATAATAAACAAGTCTTTATTTACACATGGAAATTTCACAACCATACTGGACCAAGTCCTTATTTAAAAAAAAAAATAACGTATAAAATTTCAATAGAAATATTAATTTATCATTTGTAAATGTAGCGCTCTATAAAAATGGTACTTTAAATTGTATATTACTGCATATAATTCTTATAAATCACTTATCCTGAATTAATTATTTATTAAGAACTTTGAAGCGTTATTATTCAACATAACGAAAAATGGACTTGCTCTACTATGGTTGTGAGCTACTCAGATTCTATTTCAAATTATTTTAATGATATTTTGATCAGAATAAAGGGAAAACAGAAATCGTGTTTTTCTATTTCATTATTGCCATTCAAGAGACTGACCAAAGCTTTCGGCTTAAATTTTGCTTTCGGTTAAATTTTGTTTTGTGACAGTAGAATAATTTTTTAATCAATGTACGAGTATAAAAACCACGTAAGTGGTTTTTCTATTTATTTTGTATCATGTACGCTGCCCACGCCTATGCTAAGGCTCTGCTCTGCACATTTACGAAGTCACTTTCATTTGTAAGTAGATATAAATGCCACGTATTGTTATTCTGATAGAAAGCAATCAAGCAGTGTTTCCAATTTTTCTATGAAAGCATCGAATCTTTCCGATAACGTTGTCAAATTCTTAATTTAATCTGATTTTCAGGGACTCAACACAAAAGATTGCTATGCGAAAGAAATTGATTATAGTTTAAGATATGCACCTTTGGTAGGAAATTGTAAAACATTGTTCCATTCTTCATCATATAAATATAAATTTCTGTAAATTTATTTCAGTTTTTCTTAAAAATGCATAGCTGCAAACTATCCCTTTTTTGTGTTAACACTATTTCCGAATCATATTCCTAAACACATTTAATTGCAGAATTCTGCAACTAATTAAAATTAAAGTAAGGCAAAGATTAGTATACGTATGTACGAAATAATACGAATATATATAATGAACGAAATATAAATATGCAGATTGGAGTGACGAGGGTAAGGGGGGGGGGGTATATTGTTAGTTCCGGTTCCGCAGAATATTAGGGTATATATATATATATATATATATATATATATATATTAGAAATTGAGCCCTTATTGCGCTACATGCTAAGCATATAATTTTTGAAAGGTTTTATTAAAATGAAAAGAGCATTTTGTATCTTTTTGATGAGCCGATCGCAATTTAAGCGTAAACAGTTTGTAACATGTATCTCATATTTTCAAAAATATTTAATGCGTTTAAAGAGTTATAAATTGTAAAAACTGAAAAATATATTAAAATAAAGCATTTTCGTGTATCGAAAACTCACTAGTGTATGACATAAGTAAAAAACGAAATGAAAATTACATGTAAGAAATCAACTCTCACAAATGTTTAAAAATCCAAATTAAAAATTTATAGTAAAAATTATATGATATCTTTACGCTTAATATATGCCTTGTATAAAGTATAATACACCCTATGATGTAAAATCACATATTTCCAACTTACTTACTTAAAAAAAAACCAATTATTAATTAATTAGCTATAATTATTTAACCTCTCAAATTCTCAGAAAAGTATTACATGATTCATTGCTAATATATCATTCTTCTTTAACATTAAAATTACAGGCTTGTTAAATCATTCATATGTCATCGCGTAATAATAATAATAAGGATTTTCATTAATAAATAACGGATTTTCTTATTCCAGTAAAATACTTTATAATAATGGTCTTTATGCTATACTATTAAGTACATCTTTCATCAGCAATGCTTCTTCCTTTACACTTCAAAAACGTTATCCTATAAAAATAAATCACTCACATTAGATCATAATATAAAACATATGATTTCATTTCCTTCTGCAAATTCGTACGTTAAGTAATAATTTAATTTAATTCTTTGCACAACGGTTAATTTTTCCTAACATATCTGTTTGTTTATATTATAAATATCAACTTCTAACTTCACAAGTAATTTCCATTAATGAAAACCAGCTCATCTTTTAAACTATATTTAACTTGCATCTTTTAGAACATAAAATTATTGTTTAAAATGTCATAATGTGTTCTTGTTTTGGTCGTTGAAAGCTTTTATTAAAATGGTATTGCATTAATATTATGATTTCGTTATATTGATTTGTATTGCATATTTTCTAGTCCAGGCAAAATTGTCTCCTTTTTTATACTTTTGTTTGAATGTTGGCGAGTTTGGTTATTTTTGTATGTCAACACATCAAAACTGTAATACTTTGCTCGTTTTACCCACTCTGATCTCTGCTTCTGCATGTGCGATATTGAATTATTTGTCCCCTCCCTGCTTCACGCAAACTACTTGCTTCATGGCAAATAATCCGAAAATAAAGTTCTACGTTGCAAATATGTGGATTAATATTCATTGAACCTGTGCTTCGAAGATTCCATTTTACCTGAATGCATTTTCATCTACTTGCATTTTATTACTGAAAATTTTCTTTTCTTTTTATAAAAATTCTTTCTCAGAGCTCAACAGATGACATCTACACTAGACACCCTGTTTACTGAGTTATAATTTTATAAAATTCGCTATCAAATATTTTAAGCATGATTAAGTAATTTATTTTGTTTTATTTTAAACATACTTTAAACGTACAGCATATTTTTATGAACTAAAATAAAAATTATTTATTTTATAATTCCATTAACTACAATAAAATAAAAATATATTTTTTAATTCCTTATTTTATTAAAGGTTTCATATTTTACCATATCATACTCATTTAACTCAAATACAGCTGTTATTATGACAGACACCTCATAACTCCAAATATTTAAATTTGAACTTCTCGCATTTTCCAACGGAAGGATGAACGTACTTCAGGGAGTGGATAATGTTAAATAAATCCCACTTAAAGTGCTCTGAAAGCAGAATCAAGAGAGCTTGAAACTCTTTGCGATTTGTTAAATTTATAGATAAACATAGAAATTACTTAAATTACACTTTTAGATAAAATACGAAAAAATATTTTTTTTTTTTTTTAAATCAAATTCTTAATTTATTTTATGAAAGAAAAATGTCGCAAAAATTGAAGTCATTATAGACAGATTATATGACAAACTAAATTACCGAATCTCAACATTTTTCAACTACAAGGTGTAACATTTTTTAATTACAATATATACAAGGTGTCCATAAAATAATGTTCCAGTTATAAATTTTAATATTATCAACTGTAAGCGTTATAGAATGTTGATTCAAGGTCACAAATAAAGGGTACCACAAAAGAGTTTTAGATAAACTCTAGCAGAATTACCCGGCTTTGCCAGTGTTAAATATGAGGGCCTTCCAGGTAAAATAGAGTAAAATGAAAAATATAGCAAACACAATAATGGGGCTTTGTGCATTCTCGTCAATAAAAGATAAAAAATATAAGAAAATATGACGTTACTATGTCGCAACCATAATAAAATCCCTCCTCTTTAAGCATCAGAATGAGCGTTTACTTTGGCGGGTGTAATAGAATAATATATTATTTTAAAGGCAATACAAAAAAAAAGAAAATTAACCAAATTGCGCAGCAGTTTTTGGTTACAGTTTTGTGTTAACAGTTTAGTGAAATTCTCGTTAGCATGCCATCTATCTAAATTTTAAAGCAAAAACATGTCAGTTAGTAACGCTGAAATCACACTGATGGTGACAATGGCCTAATACATAAAGTGTGTTTTTACTGGATTTTTTCTTAATTTCTCAAAACTGTCCATTTTTATTTTTTACGTTGTCGAATAGAAAAAAGTACTATCAAATGAAATTTGTTTGAAAATCGTATCTCATGTTTCTGATTTTTAATGGATTTTAAAGTATTCTTCAGACATAGATATTTTAAAATTTGTGTGCAACCAAATTACGATAGATGAACCTGTGTGGCTGAAAATGACGTCAAATTCTATAAGCTTTCAGTCCTGATGTCCAAACAGGAAACTTGCTTTTAAAAGAGAAGGGCCTAACTCTTAGAAACATTTTCTAAATTTCATTTACTATTTAACATAAATCTTAGAAAAATCGTATTTTATGTAATTGTAATAATATAAATTGCAGAATTCTCTCATTGCATTTAAGATATTGAAACACTTAGTTAAATGGGGATAATTAATGATATAGCATGACAACAAAATAGAAAATAAAACGTAGCAACCGTTTGTATCTCAGAAAATACATTATTTTGACGTAAGTACAGTAGAGTATTTCAGCTTTTAAAATCAGAATGCTTGTTCTCTTCAGCAAGTGTGACAGAAAAATACGATTTTCATGGCATTACACAGTAAAATGCAATAAATACACCCAAATGACTTTGCATTTACTGAAATTTTAGTTCGCGTGGCTTAAAAATAAAGCCTTCACTTTATAGATGATAATAATAAGAATTAATTTCAGAAGATCAAGAGGTTCCTCTCAGAATAAAGCATCATCAGAAAGGGATGTCATAGTTAGCAAACGATTTTTTTTATTATTATCTTTTTCCTAAATTGATTTCTTGATATTAAAACAACTTCATTAAAATAGATTTTTTAACTTCAGAATCACTCAACCAGTGGCGTAGCCAAGGGGGGGGGGGGGATACAAATACAACAGTAAAATCTGCTAAGGCAGAATCGCAAAGAATGTATAACAAATTCCGGTTGAGAGAGGTATTCGTCTTAGAAGGTATAATTCAAAGGTATATCTTTCTTCGGAACTATGAACTTTCCGTTTTAGGCAGGTTTCCGTTATAAACACTTTCCTTTTTCACAGTATCCCTTAAAACAGCTAAAACGTACTCATTTCCCAAACATTTTTCTTTCACTTACCCCTTTCTTAGGTTTTTCATTTCGGAGTAGCCCCATTTCTAATAAACACGCCCCCCACCTTCCCACTTTCCATCCCTTCACTCAAGGATATAACGTAAACATGCTTTATTTCATTAGTAATCTTCTTATCACAACCATTTAATTAATCGATGCAAATTACATTGATATTCCTAACATTTTTGTGACTTCCGCTATTACCGATAGTATTTTCACATACCCCCAGCAGATCCGCCACGTACCCCCAGGGGTACGCTATCCCAGGTTGGAAACCTCTGGTATAACACCACCTCTAAAGAGCATAAATCTATTACAGGAAAATCTGTGAAGATGACCTATCTCAAAGGTAAACAATTCAAGGTTCGACGAAAACAACACAATATATTTGTGCTAGCTAACGTTCGAAACCTATCTGAAATGAAACTTGTTCCAATTGTGAATCCTTCTTGGCAGGTTTTCTGAAAACACGGAATCGTCTCATAAACAAAAAACATTTTAATGTCAACCGACGGAAGGATAACTATGCAAGTATACCTGCTATTCCGTTTACACAAATTTACTGTAACTAGATTAAACATAAAACTTCTTTATCTTGGACTTCAATGGGGTTCTATTGTCGACACTTATGGGAAAGAACGAGCTTATACAAACGCAATAATGGTGAGTTTCGTGACCCTTACCTTTTTTCACTTTATAACGGACAATATTAACAATTACTTTAAATCTGCTGCCTGCAATTAATAAAAGTAACTTTATTTATGGACTGGTTATTTGTTACCACTTTCAAAATAGACTGTCGGGAAAAATTAAAGGAATATCCATAAAAAGGTGCTTTATGTTAATTCTATTAAGGTAACATCCAGAAAGGTAACTCAATGTCAACGTTATCACGTAGTCCAATGGGATTAACATTCGCTACAGAAATATATGCAAATTTTACAGTCTCTTCCCGTTCTTTCGTTTCACGTGTGAAAAGGAGCGCACGTGGGTAATTTGAAGTATAATTTTAAGGATTGTACGTGTAATTAGGTAAAACTTTCGCTTCTAGTAGGTGAAATATGTCATCCAAAAGACATTTGACCGATTTTGAGAAATTATGTGCGATAGGGAGAATGGAAACAGGACAGACACTCTTATGGGTCTGTAAAGACTTAAAAATAGCCAAAAGCGTCATGTCAAGATTCTGGAAACGGTTTAAAGACATTGGTATAATATCCACAGACAACCAGGTCAAGGTAGAAAATGCACCACAATAGGCTCTTAAGACTGTAATTTGCCAACGATTGCTAAAAGAAATAGGCAAGTGACGTCAGTTCAGATTGCAGGGAGTTTGCTGCAGTAACAAGAACTCGACTATCCCGGTTTACTGTGAGTGACAGTCTGCATGCAAGGAAACCTATGATTTGTTTTCCACTAACTCCGGTAGCGAAATGCGCCCGGCTAAAGTGGTGCAGAGATCATCGTCATTGGAGTACCACGGACTGGAGCCAAATTCTCTTTACCGAGGCATCCCGGTTTTGTTGAGAGAGTTAATATAGGCGTGTTACCATATGTAGGGAGAAAATCACACGTAATAAGGCTGCAAACATCTGTGAAAGGCATCGATACAAAGGCCGTGGAATCATGGTACGGACGGACATCATTTTGAATGGCCTCAGTGACCGACACATTTTTACCAGTGCAACTGTGAATGCTGAAATATACAGAGATGAGGTTCTTGATCCTCTTGTCAAGTTGTTTAAGGGTGCAATCAGAAGATTCGGAATTTTATGATTATTAATGGTCTAGAAGGGCGCTACCCCCTTCCACGGAACTCCTAAGTGTCCCTTACAGAGCTGCATAAATCCGACCCATCCGAACCTTACTGCTGAACTTGGAGAATGTTCTAAAACTGTTTTGAACCATCTAAAATAAATTGGCTGAGAAGTACAAAACAGAAACCACCATGAACCATTTTTTACACATTCTAATACTTCCAAAAAAGCGCCATCAAAGTAATCCATCATAAATAAACTTAGTACAAAAATTTAACTTCCTTAAACACGATCAGATATCGGAAGCAACTATTAGATCAAATATGGTATCAAAAGTGGCGAGACATGAAACATGGAAACCCAAAAGAATTATGGCTGAATAAGACAATTGTAACAAAACTGCTTTTTCCAGCATGAACTATATTTGATGTGTGTGCTTCTTACATTACTAGTTTCTGTAGCTGAAAAGGCAAGGTCTTTTCTTTAAAGTTAAAAGCTTCCCACAGAGCATTTTTAGTTTGCAGAAAATTTGCAACAGTCTTGCTCTAAAAACCTGCAAATTTGCAGTAAGCTCAGCATGACAAGACTGAAAGTTCATAACAAGACTGCAGCAACATAACGCAAACGCGGAAGTCACCACACTTTGAACTTGCAGCTAACTTGTCGTGAAGTTAAATTCATATTATATCAAGTTTGTTGCAAACTAACGGCAAACAAGCAATCTAAAATATTGCAAACTTACTGCAAAGAAGTACTTTTTCTATGTCACACTATAAATTTAACCCCTTCGAAAAGGTCCATAGATCTGATCAAGTCTATTGATGCGAAAGCGCCGTCAGAAGGTGCATGCATCAGTTTTATCACCATAAACAAGTTTAGGTAATATTTGTACTTTTCATTTAGAGCATTTTTTTGGTATTTAATAAGTATAGCGTTTAGAAAAAGTGGTGCCTACCGAATAAAATTTCTGCAATTTCTGCGTATGTGCTGATTGTCTATTCTCTCAACAGAAGGATTTTTTGCTTTCGTCACTTTCGTGAATTAAAGACAGTCTTGCATCAGTTTCACAACAAACTACTCATGCAAGTGGGTGATGGTATACCTTGCGGGAAATATGCTGCGAATTTCTCAATTCAAATTTGTCACGGCAAGATAATATCAGAAAAAATCAAACTTGCTGCTAATGTTCATGCTATCTGGGTTATCTCAAAAACTCCTATGGGGAGCGCGGCGTATCGCATGAACGGCTTATGCGATTCACACTTATGTGAAATCATTATCCAATATCTACAGCACAAGTTCTTAATTCAATGGCAAGAAATTAAACATGGAAATTGCTGTTTTAAACTTAACCACTTGATCCTAACTTTATTGTAGGCAAATGTTATGTAATATGAAACTTGATTTAACACATTCACTGCCAATACTATAAAGTAAGAATTTTCAATTTTTTTGTCGTTTGCTACCAGAAATTCAGAAAGGTAAATTTCGCTTTACTAATACAGCGAAATTTCTGCCAATAAATGAGGCATTTTTTTTAATTCTAAAGTAGTGGTGACAAAGTAATTAATAAATTAAAGCCACGAGTATACTCGTGGATGACAGCGAATGGGTTAATTAAATTTAACTCTTCAGTATGCACTCAGCTTTTTACATCATAGTGAATCTTTTTCATTGGTAAATATTAATGTAACTTTCATGTATTATTAGTTGCAGTTATAGACATTGGCCTTACATTTTTTATCCATGCTTTTTTTTAAATTAAGAAATTAAATAAGGATATACCCCTAAATTCTTAAAGTTACTCGAAATGCTTCTATTATACATACACAGTCAAGACAAGATTGCAAGGGACTGGTAAAAAGCTCCATTTTAGACAGGCTTCCATAGAAAGAAATGTAATTAATTATGCTTCTAAGAAACACTACCTCAATAAGATCTATTGTTCGTTTCGCAGGGATTCTGAAACTCTTCCGTTTGAGACAGGATTCCGTTATAGAAAGATTCCGCTTTCACAGGTTTCACTACGTTTCACTAAAAAACGATGAAAATCCCCTTTCAGACAGGTTTTCAGCAAATTTAATTGTAGCGCAATTCATATTAAGACCATGTAACGCTTACGTTAAAGACATGATTCTGTTATAGACAATTACTATTTTGACAAGTTTTATTCTATTCATATGATATAAATAAGTATATTTATATAAATACACAAAACTTTAAAAAATGGAACCTGCCTATAACGGAGTTCTCTCTTAAACATAAATGTTCCATAGTGCTACGGAAAAGAATACTATACAAATACACCCGATAACATGAAAACCTCTGTAAAACAGAATTTTTCCACAATATTTACGATTTTATCTTGACAGGTTTTACTATATATATAACCTGAAGGAAAACTTCTGGAGCCCCCTCTCCCCCGAAACGAAATCCTGCCTACGCCACTGCACTCAACCAATGTACTATGTCATTTTAAGGGGGCAGATCACGTTGAAATGAAAAAAAAATCGATTTTTTGAAAAATTCAGTGTGGATTCCTTGAAATGTTACAAATCCATTGCAAAAAATTTTTTTAAAAAATTCGAATTAGAACGTGAGTTATCGCTAAAAACGTCTGACAACGCAACAGAAAAAATTGGGGATTCCCCTTTAACTCAGAACAGCTGTTCCGCGCCTCCGCGCTGTTCATTTGTTTACATTTTGCTCGCTCGCATTGCGCTATCTCTTTCCTCTGCTAACGACATTTTATAAAGGTATTCTTACCGTGAAAGATTTCTACACACATTGTTTTGACTCCATGTATCTGTTTTAGTTCCGATGGTTTGATTTTCAAGAATATGAAAGAAACTAAACTCTCCGAGAGTGTTTGTTTTGATTGAAACTTTGTATTTGCACGAGGCAGAGATCTTTCATTTGCGCTGTTATTTATTAATACGATTATTTTTTCTTTTATATAATTTGTCAATTCAAATTAAATATGGATAAGAGTACTCGAAAATCAGGTGTAAGGCCAAGTAAGAGAAAGTTCAAAGGCAATCAGCATACGATTCCAAAAGTTCAGAAGCTAAGTGCTTCTGGTAACAAGCTGAATTTTAATTCAAAATTGCAGGCATCAGAATTTGATGGATTCGCCTTTATTGACAAAAAAATTGTTTTCTCTGCAATGGAAAATTGTATGTGCTGCATAAAATGTCATTCATCGTTAAAAATCGAATCTGAAGTAGTGTTTGGCCTCTCAGAAAAAATCAATATTGTGTGTTCTGGCTGTGATTTAATTTCATCTTTCAGAAATTCTGCAATGCTTGGAAGGTCACAGAAATGTGCAGAGATTAATAAGAGATTTATTTATGCTATGAGATGCCTTGGACAAGGATTAGCTGGAGCACAGACATTTTGTGGCATAATGGATATGCCTCCTCCCATCTCTAAAAAGGCCTACAATGATGAAGTGAAAAATCTTAAAAAAGCTTCAACTAAATGTGCAGAAGAAAGCATGCATAATGCTGCATTATTGGAGTTAGACCTAACAGAGGATGCTGGAATTAATAATAATATCACAGTGAGTGGGGATGGCACTTGGAAAACGCGTGGCCATTCCTCACGTATTGGTGCATGTACTCTTATTGGTGCTGAAAGTGGCAAAATTATAGACACAGAAGTTTTGTCGACACGATGCAAAGGATGTGAAAATTGGAAAGGAGTACGCAAAGGGGTTAAGTATGAAAAATGGTTAGAGGAACATTCTAAAATTTGTGAGAAGGATCACATTGGTTCTGCTGGCATGATGGAGGTTAGAGGGATGAACAGAATTTTCAAGCGATCCGTATCCAAGCATAAAGTTCGCTACTCAAAATACATAGGTGATGGCGACTCAAAAACATTCACTTCTCTGCAAAAAGCTGCGCCTTATGGAGCTGAATTCAAGATTGAGAAAATTGAATGTGTAGGACATATTCAAAAAAGAATGGGCACACGACTCCGAAGAAGAAAGGCTGAGCTAAAAGGCAAAAAACTGAGCGATGGAAAAGTGATCTCTGGAAAAGGTCGTCTTACTGATGACGTTATTGACAAACTCACAGTATATTATGGAAATGCAATTCGAGGTAACAATATGTCAGTGAAAGACATGCAAAAAGCCGTCTGGGCCATATTTTACCACAAAAGGTCTACCGATAAAGAACCTCTGCATGACTTTTGCCCCCAGGGTGAAAATTCGTGGTGTCCTTATCAAAAGGCAAAAGTTTCTGGAGATGTTTACCGCCATTCAAACACTATTCCAGCTGCTGTTCTGGACAGCATAAAAGACATATTTAAAGACTTGTCCATGCCAAGTTTGTTAAAAAAATGTGTTGGGGGGCATACTCAAAATGCAAATGAGAGCCTAAATGCTCTCATATGGAAGTTTTGTCCTAAGACATCTGGCTCGGGGAAAAAAATTGTTCAGATTGCAATAAATGAAGCAGTCATGTGTTTTAATGAAGGGCAGTGTGGACGTATTAATGTTATGAGGGAAATGGGCTTGCAAATTGGCAAAAATTGTACGTTGTATGCTAGTGAAGCTGATCAAAAGCGAATTGATGCAGCTGAAAAGAGGGCATTAGCGTGTACACTTGAAGCCCGCAGAGCCAAAAGAAGGGCAAAAAAAGCTGCGGATGAGGCTCTGAAACTTCAAGAAGGATGCGTTTATGCCTCTGGTGGATTTTAGCATAGTAAGCAATCAAGCCGTTTTACTCAAAACTATATTTTTGGCATTGCCCGTAATCTTTTTTATTTTTTTATTTTTACTTATTTATTTATTTATTTTTTGCTAAATTTAATGAATATGGTACATGCATATTATCCAGGCCAGGTCAGCTAGAACCGAGCCAATTATACTAATTACAGTAACCCTCATTTATTTTTTTCAACTGTCAATGGTAAACAAGATTGGCATTTGACAATCATTTTTGGCGATAAATATCCTAGCCCGGGTAATACGTAAGTATAATGAATATTATAAAGCCATTAATTATGCAAATGAATTTAAATATACTTTAAAATTTTGCTTCAGTGTAAGATATAGCAATATAAGTGCAATATTAAATATATATATGCAGTAGAATTTTTAAAATCTTGCGTTTCAAAATGCATATTTAAAAATTCCTATTTTTGTCGTTAGCGCCATAAAATGTCAATTTTGTCGTTAAAATTTAAATAATTAATATTGCTAAATATATATATTTAAATGTTTTTCTTCTTAAACCATAAGTATTTATGAAAGTATAGAAAATATTGTTTTATTACATTAATTGGTTTTGAAACTACAGAGTTTTTAGTAGTGGTCAAATTATTGTCACTTTCCGGTTGCTCCGAAAGCGATCACTAGTGTGTACACTTAAAGCTCGTAGAGCCAAAAGAATGACCAAAAAAGCTGCGGCTGAGGTTCTTCAACTTAAAGAAGGATGTGTTTATACCCCTTCTGAATTTTAGCGTCATAAACAATCTTCATTCTTATAAAACTTGCAGTTAATTTATAAAATTAACTTTGAAGACGTTTTTCTCAAAACTGTATTTTTTGGCATTGCGCGCGCTCTCATTTAAAAACTAATTATCGTAGAGTCATGAAATTTTGCATTTTACTAATTTTCATGCGTATATTTAAGCTGAACCTCAATTTAGCCAGATTTTTGTCATAGAAAAATTTTTATTGAATAAATAAGTGTAATTTTTTTGCTAAATTTTATAACTATGATTATTGAAGCCATTAATTATGCAAATGAATTTAAATATACTTTAAAATTTTGCTTCAGTGTAAGATATAGCAATATAAGTGCAATATTAAATATATATATGCAGTAGAATTTTTAAAATCTTGCGTTTCAAAATGCATATTTAAAAATTCCTATTTTTGTCGTTAGCGCCATAAAATGTCAATTTTGTCGTTAAAATTTAAATAATTAATATTGCTAAATATATATATTTAAATGTTTTTCTTCTTAAACCATAAGTATTTATGAAAGTATAGAAAATATTGTTTTATTACATTAATTGGTTTTGAAACTACAGAGTTTTTAGTAGTGGTCAAATTATTGTCACTTTCCGGTTGCTCCGAAAGCGATCACTAGTGTGTACACTTAAAGCTCGTAGAGCCAAAAGAATGACCAAAAAAGCTGCGGCTGAGGTTCTTCAACTTAAAGAAGGATGTGTTTATACCCCTTCTGAATTTTAGCGTCATAAACAATCTTCATTCTTATAAAACTTGCAGTTAATTTATAAAATTAACTTTGAAGACGTTTTTCTCAAAACTGTATTTTTTGGCATTGCGCGCGCTCTCATTTAAAAACTAATTATCGTAGAGTCATGAAATTTTGCATTTTACTAATTTTCATGCGTATATTTAAGCTGAACCTCAATTTAGCCAGATTTTTGTCATAGAAAAATTTTTATTGAATAAATAAGTGTAATTTTTTTGCTAAATTTTATAACTATGATTATTGAAGCCATTAATTATGCAAATGAATTTAAATATACTTTTAAATTGAGGTTCAGAGTAAAATATACTAGAATAAGTAAATGTTGCTGCAATATTAAATATATATCTGCAATAGAATTTTTAAAATCTTGCGCGCAAGATGCATATTTAAAAATTCAGATTTTTAAAATGTCCATTTTGTCATTAAAATTTAACTAATTAATATTGTTAAATATATATAATTGAATGCTTTTTTTTAAACCATAAGTATTTATGAAAGTATAAAAAAAAATTGTTGTATTCCATTAATTGGTTTTGAAATTACAGAGTTTTTCGTAATTGTCAAATTATTGTCATTTTCCGGTTGCTCAACGTGATCTCCCCCCTTAACACATGCTTAGTTAAAGGTTTTTCATATATATATAAAAAATGTGCATTTTCTTCTTTGAATGATGTCAATTTCAAAAACAGCAAAAATATAGTGAGACAATCTGAAATTTTATTGGCTTATAAAACAAAGTACACGAGTTATACATTTCTTAAAATTATTGATCAGTTTTTTAGATGTGTGGCAAAAGGAAAGAAACGATTGAATTTGAAAATTAAAAAAAGGAGATATTTTTATAATGTTAAATTATGGAATGTTATAGAAAAAGAGGATAAATAGGTGTCTGATGATTTTTTTTAAGTAGACAGTGATCTGTTCCACGTTTTAAAACGTATGTACATCAAGTTTCGTGCAAATCGGTCAAAAGTTGAAGATTTGTATAAAGGACATATACTCAGAGAACGGCTTTTATATATAGAGATATGCGCGAGTATTGCTTTGTTATTTACTCGCTGGCAGTGCCACATTCGCAAAGTGGCGACTCCTGAGCATAACGGATTTTGTGTTCTGTAATTTTCTAAGAGGGAATCTGTAATTTCAGTTGAACGTGCGTTTTTTTTTAAAGATTAATTGTGATTCCCGATGTGGAATTAACATCCGTCGATGGTGCAGGCTATTTGAAACGAGCAGATGTGCTTGTAAAATTAAAAGCCCGGAACGACTAAAAGTGTCCATAAAATAATGTTCTAGTTATAAATTTTAATATTATCAAATGTAAGCGTTGTAGAATGCTGGTTCAAGGTCACAAATAAAGAGTATCACAAACAGTTTTAGATAACTATATGCGCGAGTACTGTTTTGTTTTTACTCGCTTGAAGTGCCACATACGAAAATGGCGGCTCCTGAGCGTAACGGATTTTGTGTTCTGCAATTTTCTAAGAGTGAATCTGTAATTTCAGTCCAACATGCATTTTGTTTAAAGATTAATTGTGATCACCGATGTGGCAATGACGTCCGCCTATGGAACAGACAATTCGAAACGAGCGGATGTACTTGTAAAAGGAAAAGCACAGGACGACCAAAAGTATCGATAAAATAATGTTCTAGATATAAACTTTAATAGCATCAACTGTAAGCGTTGTAGAATGTTGGTTCAAAGTCGCAAATACAGCGTAACACAAAAGTTTTAGATAAACATAGAGCGAGTACTCTTTCGTTATTTACTCGCTTGCAGTGCCACATACGCACAATGGCGACTGAGCCTAAAGGATTATGTGTTCTGCAATTTTCTAAGAGGGAATCTAATTTCAGTTGATTCAGTTGATCGTGCGTTTCGTTTAAAGATTAATTATGATCCCCGATGTGGCAATGACATCCGCTGATGGTACAGGCAGTTCGAAACGAGCGGATGCGCTTGTAAAATGAAAAGCACGGAACGACTAAAAGTGTCTGTGTTGACCGTGTCCGAGCATCGTACCTACGTAGTCGTAAGACATATGTTCGTAAAGCATGTCTTAAATTCAGTTGCCAAAGTCGACACTGTATAAGGTTTCAAGAACAATTTGATACATCCGTTCATAACAGCTACAGTTGATAAGTTCTTGTGGGAAGAATTGTACTTTCGGTTGGATGTGTGCCGTATGTCTAAATGTGTACATATTGAACATTTGTAAGAAAAACTAGATTCGTTTACCTTCAATTTGATGCATGAGTGTTTTAAATAGCCTAAATTAAACTGGTATAATATACCATTTAAAATTTGGACATTCTTTTTTGGATACCATGTAAATTGCGACACACTGATTAAAATAAAGGTTTAAAATTTTCTAATTCCTGATTTTATTGAGGAATTCTTAACTTAGTATACCACATTTTTATTTTATTGAAATTTAAAGAGCTATATGTACCTAATAACTCACACTAATTGAAGTTAATTTCTTAAACTATCCAGAGAAAAGATAATTTCATTTCAAGGAATATCAACTGAAAATTAAGTCCTTTTCTGTGTTTCAAAATAAGTGGGAAATAGTTATCAAGGATGCGTGAATCGTTTGAATTTTGATCAAAATATAGTTCAAGATAAGAATTACTTCAATTAAAGTTTCATAAAAATTGTTGAGATAGGGAAATTGCGTTTAATTTATCATATCCTAGAAATATCTTTTAAAGAGAAAATATTCAAATATTAAAATCTTTATTGTAAAAACTGTGTAAAAAATACTGAGAGATATTTAAGGATTTCTTTTTAACCGTTACGTTTACCGTTTCCCTTTTCTACCATTTTCAAATACCGGGTGTCCCAAAAAGGACCGATGCTTTTAAAATTCATTAACTTGCAAACGGTGACAGATATTAAAAAAATCTTTGCAGGAGAGTTGTGTAAGATGTCAGGAGTTTTTGTGCTGCTATTTCCAGTTTAGTTACAAATAGCAGCGATAGATGGCGCTACAAGCAATAGGTGCTGAATCCAGTCTCGATTTTCAGCCCTTCTCTTCTCCCATGCGAAAAAAGGAGATTAAAAGATTTTAATGTATCCGGAAGTACCAAAAATCGGATCTGGAACTAGCACCTATTTCTTGAAATTCGAATTAAAATCAATACTCACAGTAAAAAAACTCCTGACTTCATACATAACCCTCGTGCTAGAATTTTTTAATATCTGTGACCATTTGCAAATTATTGAATTTTAAAGCCATCGGTCATTTTTGGGATACCCGCTATATGTATTGTATATATATGTGTATATGTGCTTGTTGGTAAAAAAGTAGCAAAAATCCCTTGTTCTGTAATTAATTAGGCAGAAAGGCATTTGCTGTAGATTCTACTGCTATTAAAATAAGGAGTACATTTTAATGAGTGTCAGACTATCAGAATTGAACTTTATTTAAAACAATTTATTCTTCTATGTCTGTAGTATAATATTAAAGTTGATGTTCTGCAGTATATTGAAACGAGACTGTTACATATATTTCCTGAAAATAAATTTCAAAATTAAGAAAAATAATTTTCTGAAAGTAAAAGTAATTATACCGATAAATGACACTTCATAACATAATATCGTTTTGTTAATTTATGATGAATTAATATAAATGGAATAATTAGGCTTAGTTCTGTTTTGGGAAAAGAACTTGTGGAATACTAATTTTCTTGACTTTTCTAATTATATTTATAAAAAAAATAGCAAATGTCCCCGGAAGTTCTGCAGGCAGACTACCATTATTTTAAACATTTTTGTTAAGAACACAAATAAAATTTAAAATCTCTGTTTCACTGCTATAATGTTTTCATTCATATTTTAAAATGATGGAGAATGATTCAAAGAACATATTACGCTGGAAAGACCTTTAGATCAAATAGAAAATTAAATCCCATCAATATACACATTATAAAAACTTGTTGCCCTTGTGAAGTTTATGCGATAAAATACAGTAAATTTTCTTTAAATCCTATTAGAGATAGAAATGGAAAAATTCGGAGACAATTGTAAAAAATTTTGCGATAAAATAAGTTGAAGATTACTTTAAAAAATAGTCGTGACAACTGAAAAAAAAACATGCGTACTCTGGGTCTATCAGGCCTGGCTAGCGTCCTCCCGGGATAACATTATATCTCAGGTGTGTTTTATAAAAAATCCCTACTGTTCCACTAGTTGCAGTCACAGTTTTTCATAACAGTAAGCAAACATTTCACCCTGTTTCGGCGTCAAAGTTTGCAAGTATTCAATTGCACGACTTGCGCTCGCTGCCGTGTTCGTGTGCGTGTGTAAGCATCTGTCTATACCAGCAAGTATTGGGAAAATTCAATAATCGGGTTCAATGCTTATTGCCATATTTTGGTGAGCGTGATTGCCTTCTAATTAAATCTACTTTTACAACTTTAATATAATTGTAACAACATTATTACCGGCATCATTATGACGCTAGCTTTGCTGACGCACACAAGCCATAAAATATTAATAGGGCACACTCGCGCTGTTCTTTAAAATATACACAGTCACAAATTATTAGAAAATCAATATCTAAAAACATTATTTAAGCTTTAGCAGAATCGTTTTCTTCTGCTTCTTTTTTCGTTTCCATGATTATAAGTGTGAATCCTTGGAAAAATTCCACAATCACCTTCAGGATATGTAAACAATTATAAGTATACGCTGATTGAACTAAAATATAAAAACTAACTTACTTAAAGACTTTAAGGAAGACCCAATGTTATGGTTGCTATTATTGTTGTTGTTATGTTGTTGTTATGTGATATAAAACATTACCATTTATTGCGTTACCATTTTACTGCATGAACATCCCAGTTCATTCCTTTAGCTTCTCTAAAATTTCATCAGAGCATAAAATTTGAGGATTTTTATACAACAAAATTAAAGTGCAAATTATGCGGTGCACCGATAAATTTTAAAAGAACTATATTGTCGCCTCAGAGAAAAAATGGCCATCAAGTAATAATCGAAAATTATATGTCTGACTTACTTCTATGGAAAACTGTGACTCTATCAAGTGGGACAGTACGGAATTTTCATAAAACATATCTAAGATATAGTGTTAACACGGGAGAACGCGCGCCGGACCGGATAGACCTGAGTGCGTATGGTTCTTTTTACAATTGCCACCGCTATTTTTTAAAAGTAATCTTCAACATACTTTATCGCAAAATTTGTTACAATTGTCTCCGACTAAATAAGGTGACGATTATCATTTGTATTTATTGGTGACAAAGTAAAAACCATTCATATCCTGGGTGTGCGCGCGTTCTCCGGCGTTAAACATAACTTTGTGTTTCAGAAGTTGTTCCACTAGATGCAAACAAAGTTATTCATAGCAGTAAGTCAGACATCACATTTTTTATTTTTACTAGATGTCCTGTCTGAGGCGACGATATTCAGGCACCTTAAAAATGTGTATAAAATGATTGAATGCAATTTGCTCTGCACTTAACTTGTAGAAAACTAAAATACTGTTATAATATACAAACCAAACGCAATTTAAATAAATAACTTTAAATGAATAAATATTTTTTAACGTTCATATTACATATTTTATCAATTTTAATTTATTTAACACAGTCAAATTAACCCTTTTTTACTTTCTTCTATCTATAATAAAAAAAAGTGTTATAATGTAAACTTTTTTCAACTTCAGGATTTCCCCAAATTTATAAGTTTCGTGGGCCAGAGATTCTAAAAAAAACGTTTTTTATAAAATGACTGCCTGTCCGTGTTTCCTCTTTGTGTCATCGGAAAGTATATGAAGTTGTGCCTACAAGTGAATTAACTTCATCTATATGTTTTGGGCTATCGCCAGCAGATGCCAGTTGAAATTGAGCATAGTATTCCACAGAAAGGTGGCGCGGCAATAGTGATTTTTGTGCGAATTTTTATTTGTATCATTCTTTACTGTAAGACGTTACGGACAGATTTGAACCAAACTTCATATATGCATTTTTGACTATGTACGTCAGATCTTACTTGAAAAGGGGATAGTTACCGAGAAAAGAGATCTGTGACAGTGATTTTTGTGTGATTTTCTCGATTTTTATACAGTTTAACGGAAGAGTTTGTGAATATTTTTTAAAGAAAATTTTTATTTGGATGTAATGTTAAGTCGGATCTGTATAAAATTTTGGAGGAAATTGGCCTAAAGGTTGTCCAGTGGTAACAAAATTAGGTACGATTTTCTTTTGTATCATCGGAAAATTTCTGTAGTTATGGATAGAATTGAACCAAACTCGTTATATAGGTCTTTGAGAATGAACGTCAGGTCCCAGTTGAAAATGGGTATATTTCTTACATAGGTGGCGCTGTGATAACAATATTTTGTTTTGTTTTTTTTTGCTTGATTTTTTAAAGTTTAAATGAGGAATTTATGAATGTTTTTTGTCGGAATTTTACATTTAGACGAATTGTAAAATGGTGGGGTTTGTATGACAATTTTTTTTAGAAAATCAATCTGAAGGTGGAGCTGTGGTAACAAATTTTCTTTGATTTTGAGGACGGGAGCGGTAACTCTTGAAAAAAAATCATACTGGATCCCCCAATTGCCCAATACTTTTTTAATTCGCATATTTGTGATACGCAAAATTTTGTAGATTTTTTCTTATGCAACCTACTGATTAGATATTTTTATAAATTTCATCTTCTTGCCTCACATCGATGGTTTTGAATATATTTACCTACAAAAAATTTGAAGTGTAATAAGAAAATAAATTACAGATCTGTTTGCATATTTAAAAAAAACTACACTTTTTTAAGTATTAACATGCATGAGATTGAAGAATGTTTTGGGATTGTCACATCCCACTAGTTTATCCTTTATATACTATTTAGGATAGTGAGATACCTGCTTTGAATCCTATAAAAAGTAATTTTTACAGAACACAATATAAATAAATAAATATTAGAATGTATGTGTGGTAGAATTCCAGTATCATTCAAATCGAATGTTAGGTGCTTTTTAACATTTTCCAACGTAGTTGAAAAGTGTTTATGAATTCGGTTTGTCTCACGATCTAACTCTCGTAAATATACTCGAAGTTTCATGCAATTCACACATGTTAATGATGTTTACAATGACATGTTTGATATCGAATATGAAGTGTGTAGCATTAATAGTTCATTTACAAGGGCACTCAAAATAATTCCGCTCCGTTATCGTCAATGTTGAAAAATCGTTTTTAGTGTACATTAATGACATTACGCTATTTCAAATGTATTGAAATCGGTAAAAATCACTGAATTTTTCTACAAGTAGATTGCTGTAGAATAGGGTATTCGTAGCATTTATCAATGATTTACAAGGATACACCAAGGTAATCGGTTACAGTACTACCTTTCAGCAATATCTGCTGAAAGTGTATCTTCAATTTCGGTATGTGCCTTTAAATTTAACAAATTTTTTGCATGTTACTCGTGTATAAATTCCTTACCTCGTATACAGAGCTGTACAAAAGAATGCACGCATCATTCTCCTTATTAGCGGAAACTGCTAAAGGGGAATTTTTAACTGTGATATGCATTCCCAACTTAACTAAATTTTTGCAAAGAAGTAGTTTATAGATACAACACTGGCACAGCGAGATGGAGGGCGGGGGGGGGGGGAGTTTGGGGTTAAAACCCCTCCCAAAGCTAAACTAATTAGCATAATTGCGCTTATACGAATCATTAGTTTAGTAAAGTAGCCGCTTTAATGAATCGAAACCAAAGTGAATATTAAATTTCTTTGGCTTATTCGGAATCCGTCGCTCTCTTGAATAAAATTCTACTCAACAAAGTGATTTAATTACAGCGAATATTGTATTTAAAACTGTGAAAGCTTACATTACATGCATTAGTAAAGTGAAACAGGTCATGTGCTTTGAAAACGGACAGCGGTCACATTTTCGGGTTGTTATTTCCAGCCCCATTATTCCCAGTATTCGGGTTGTTGCCCAGCGGCTTTGATTTTCCGTATTATATACAAGACAGTTTTTTAATTGCATTTCTGTCATTGTTTCATGTTCGAAACGATAATGGCCCATTAAATTCGAGAGAAAAACGTAAAACACACGCTTTCTAGATTTCTCTCAGTTTTAAATGTCCCGTTTTTTCGTTTTTGCTCTCAGTAATCACTAAGATAAGTTACTTGCGTAAGAATCTTTGAAAAAGTAAGAATAAAAAAAAACAATAATAATAAAGATATTAATATAAAAAGCTGTTTTGATTGTGATTGAACAGATTATTGCAATCGGTGTTTCTTTTGAGCCATTTGTTCGAGGATGGGGGTATATAAATTTAAAGATTGCAGTTTATTAGTTGGTAACGTAGCTTGAAATTTTCCCCAGGAGGTGTTGCTCTCGGGAAGGCACCGCCACCCGCTTCCGGTAGGAAAGAAGTACTTGCAAATGCATCGACTTATAGATACATGCCTGGGAGCAGGATTTTCAAAGGAAAGACATTAAATGTGAAGCATTTTTTTAGAATTAATAAAAATTACAACCTATATCTCACACAAGCTTATGCAAATTATGCATCAACTTAAATTAATAAACAATAAATTTGTCATACTGATTTACTCTTATTAATCTTAAAAGATGCTACCTGCATATTATCAAAATTATGACATGTTATTTTTTTTTTTTTCAGGAGGACAAAACCAGAGTCACAGTTTAAATTAGATAAGGAAAAAAAAAACTACAAAATATCATTGGTGGGGAAAGGGGCATTTTTATATGTATTTAACTGCAGTGCTCTTCATTTACATAGTATATATAAGTAGATACTTTCCAACCTATTTTGTGGAAGTTAAAGAGGAAGCACACCTCCCCCTTTTTTCGAAAATATTATTGATTTTTAGGGTTCCGTACTTAAAAAGTAAAAACGGAACCATTATAAGATCACTCCTGTGTCTGTCCGTCTGTCTGTCTGTCACAGCCATGTTACTCGTAAACTATGGAACGTGGAAAGTTCAAATTCGGGGAAGTAATAAAGATCATTGACCCACATACTTTCAGATTAATAAACATTCATAAATATATTTAGTAAAAAAGCAGAGGGGCTAATTATGCTATTTAAAAAATATATATCTTTTCTTTGTATATCATGTGGGTATCCTGTGAAAGCTTTTGTAACGCTGAGCTCAAAAATACAGTCCTTTTAATTTTAGGTATTATATTGAAAATGTAGCGCAAAAATATATTCCCCCATCTAATTCCGAATCTACTGAAACAAAAATTATGAAAAAATTAGAGCTAGTAGATCTTAATATAAACCTTGCTGGAAAATTACAGCGATTACCCTAGGTCACATAGTTTTTAAGTAATTAGCATTTTTCTGTTATACACAAATTTCGATTTACGGGCATTCAGAAAAATTATTGAGCATCGCTGAATATACCTATCGTTGCAGAAGAATAAAAGCATTGTTGATAATGATTTTCGAAAAAAATCATCGGTAATTAGCCGAGATATTAACCGTTAAAAGTACGGTCAGTATGGACATACACAAGGAGAGGGGCGGCGTACACTATGCCTAGTTAACAACTTTTAATGACATATATGTGTAATGTAATGTCCAGTACCAGTATAAAAGCAATAAACTTCAAATTGTTAAAAACATACTAATTTAAGGGATCTCGGGACTCTAAAAAGTGGAAAAAATGAAAAAAGACCATTTTCAACATTTAATGTCTTAAAATGTATATGATTTTAAAACACAATTTTAATTGGGATGAAAGATATAAGTATGTTCTTTCGTTTCATGTATTTAAAAAACTGCAAGATACAGAATTAGTATTTATAGGAGGCTCGAAACTGTTGAACGTTTGTTGAACAAAAAATTTGCATAACAGTTTACGCGCAGGATTAAAAAACAAATATTGCAACTAGAATGAAAATTTTGGTGCTTACTTATACTTCAGATTGTAATAATTTCCCTGAACTTAAATAAATTTGTATTTAAAGGAGTTTTATATTTTTAATGCAATGTTGCATTTAGCTAATACAAAATTTTGAAATTTTCAACAGTAAAATCACTTTAAAAATATTTTTTTGAACGATAAAAAGGAAATTTTAGGTTTAGTTTATACAGACTAACATGAAATATATGTTTCGAAAATTTCATGAAAAAATATTCAGAAGTTTTTGAGGTATCTTGCGCGTTTTGCCCAAAAAACGCATTTGGAAAATAATGACTTTAAGGTTTCGGAAACGCCACTTCAGCTATTGAGCGGATATAATTCTAAAAACCAAAGCTTCTGTTCTAATGGGAATTTCAAGGAAACAATTATATCAAAATATTCAGAAAAGATAGTAGTTTAACGTGTAAAAAAGTTAAAATTTCTTAAATTTTGAAGCTTTAAGACTCCTGAGACAACTTAATCCTTTCCGGCACGGAGTAATTCTATTTATAAACTTATGAAATAATGAACTGGCACCAGAATTTATAAACGAATTTATTAGAAAATGCAAACTTGCTTATTTTCACGTACATGATAAAAGGAAAATTTTAATTAAATATTCTTGGTGCCGTTTGTCTGTTTTGGAATTAAAATTAGGTGTCCGTTTTTTAAGGGCATCGTCCTCGAAAGATTTAATTAGAAAGAATCGTTTAAATACTGAGGGATTCGCGATAGTTTGCATTGATTGCATCTCTCAATACGCCTCGAGTGACTTTAAAAGTTAATTAAACACCTATCTGGAAAAACACGGCACTGACCATTGCGACGTTGCAAATTGAGACCTCAATTCGAAGCGCGCTTAGCACAATGCCAAACTTAAACTTTGAACAAAGGTTTTGTTTTAGCTACACTGTAGAAATAAAGGTTATGACTACGCTGAATTTAGTTTCATGAAATGCCAAATGGATTTTAACTATGCACTGCTTTTACTGCCAGTACCGAATTGAGTTCATCATAAACAGATTAGGATAATATTAAAAAAAGAATTATACGATTAGGTATATTTGATATTATTTGGTTCCATATCTCTTTGAACTTTCATGGTATACCCGATTACACTTTTCTAATACATACAGTTATACCCAACCCTACATTGTATAGTTTTTTACAAAGTCTTAGTATTCTTTTAGCAACTTTTTTTTTTATAATATAATTACAAATTCATATGTTTATTCTACGGTACCCTCTGTGCGCGAGTAATGCTCGCACTTGACCGTTTATTTTCTACTGTTTTTGGCGCCCGGAGGTGTGAACCCCCTATCTTTCATTCTGCCAAATGTATATCTAACAGAAAATCAAGTATATCTAAATATTCCGTAAAATAATAAAAAAAGAAATAACATTTAGAAAGCCTATATACTGCATATTTCTTTTTAAAAAATGTGACACATATAGGGACATAAATTTGACATACACACTTGTGTAGAAAACCAGATCGTAATCCATTTATCCAGCGAAAAATTTAGGGTATTAGCAAACCCGCGGTTTTGCTCTCGTAATAATTGAAATATGCCAATTGGTATTTGTGTGCCTATTTTTATTATAGAAAATTATACTGCTACGGATAACTCAAAAGTTACTAACTAAACCACAGCTTGACTAAACTTCATTATTACTCTGTATTAGACGAAAATGTGATTTAATTTATGAGAAGAACTGAAAGTAATTCTAAATAAATGATAATTTAGAATATATTTTGAAGCTTTTAAGCTCATTTTAGTTTTGAATGGTTTTGAATTAAAACCATTCTTAGCAAGCATTTACATCTTAAAAGTAGCCATTATGACATATTCCAAGCAACTTACTTTAGAAATCAGTTTGGTACATCCTCAGACTTCATAGAAATCGTAATTTAGAAAAATTTTAAAATGCTTTCGCTCATTTTACGCTTTTAAATTTTGAATGTTTTAGAAAATGCTCTTAGAGAGCATTTTCATCTTAAAAGTATCTACCATGCCAAATTTCAAGTTTCTATTTTTAAAAATTTCATAGGAATCGAAATTTTGAAAGTTTTTAGAATGCTTTTCACACATTTCACTCTTTTAAATTTCGATTTTCTTAAAAGCTATTCTTAAAGAGCATTTACGTCTTATAAGGGACTACCATGCCAATTTTCAAGTTCCTAGCCCCTTTAATATCACAAAAATCGCAATTTCAGAACGTTTTTCACTTCTACATACCCCACCCCCTTTTGGTAGTATCACCGATAAAAATACATCCTATGTTGGATCAGAGACTGTATCCGTCTAATTGCCACCATTACTTCAGAAGTCGGTTTGGTATTTCCAAGAAGCGGCAAAATACAGTGAGCAGTTACACAATTTTTTTGTAAAAAAATGATGACAAATTAAAACTTCACATTTGAATAACAAATTAGATGCTAGCAAAAGCAAACTTCCAACAGATTTTTTCAGGTTCTGAGAAACATCTGCTGTTAGAACTATGGTTCTATATTATTTTTGTCTTACTGCATTATATATTGTATGGTCTGTGTACTGGGAATTTCAAAGTAACATTCTTTCCTTGTCTGAAACTGGATCCGAGCAAGTGAATTGTACAGTGTGGATGGAGGGACAATGTCATGGATGGAGAGGGGTTGGCACGACCTTTTGAGATGTCTGTTGGAGATGGGCAGACAAAAGGAATTGTACGAACGAGGGAAAGAGCTGAGAAATGTGGTCAGTGTAAAAAACCCGGATTTACGTTGGGGGAAGAGGAGGAGTCCATTAAAAGCAGGGGGTTGCTAGTAGGCTGTCACTTTGCTCAGAGTGAGTTGAAGCCTTGAGCACAAGGTGGAAGGTTGTTCCTGTGTATAGCTCTTATATAGAGCATAGGGTTGAGTGAGGCTCGCCGAGCTTAGAGCCCATGTGTTGGGAGATTAAGAGTAATCGCCGGTAAAGCTAATTTAACGAGTGTAGAGTGAGAGTGGTATAACGTAGTTTAACAGTACACGGCCAACATTTACTGTATTTAATTTAATGTTGAACCGGATCACCTACATCCAAGTTTTTAAGTGTAAATAGTGTTTTGTGATTTGTAAATAGTGTGTCAATAAACTGTTAATTTAGTTAATTGAAAGAGTTGGTTTTCATTTAAACAATCCTCTCAGAGCGTGACTGATATCACGTAATCATATCGGTGGTCGCAGCATATAAATAGCAAAGGATTTTCTTCAAAGTTGTGCGGACTAAGAGGAAACTCCGACAGATTTTTTTTCGTAGTAATGTAATAAACAGTGGATAAAGGTATGCACAATTTTATTTCAGTTTTATTGCTTAAAAAAAAATTAATTTCTGATTAATCATATAACAGAGGTTTTAGGACATATAAAAGTCAATTAATTAAACATTAAGCATTTTTAAGCAATATTTGAATCTCTGAGTTTTTCCCAATAGCGGACACCTCCGAAAAGCGGACATTTTCCGCGCTCCCGAAGTGTCCGTTTTTTAGAGGTTTTACTGTATATAATTTTTCAACATCGAAATTGAATTGTAAACAATTAACATGAAACAATGAAGCAAATTTTCGGGTTTTAAAGAGGCAAATAATTATTTATTTTTCATTTTTTAACTATTTTTAAAATTTTGAAACAAAGTAGCCCCTGCTGGGGCTTTTTGGTCAATTATTTTCATATAAATTGATTGCATTTCATATGTTGGACTATTGAAACCTTCTTGCATTAGGATCTGCTAATCAAGTAACACTGCAAACTCGATAAACAAATGTTCTTTTTTAATATTTAATCACAATAAACCAATTGTAAATATTAAAGACACGAGAAACAGTTTTCGTCATGTTATACTCAGCAACCGGAACAAAAACAGGTAATGGAACATTTTACTACAGTAACATTTGAAAGAAAATGTTACTTAAAACATCTTTTAAGAGATTTGGTTGTATAAAATACATTTCTAAGCAACTAGGGCTACTTCGGACCAAACCAAGCTTGGCACAAAGTAGACCCAAAAAAAACTAGTTTTGTTTGTGTGTTTTATTGGACACATACATCAGACTTGTGTGCTTGACACCAGGGCCCGCTTATAAGTCATCGTCGATATACAGGGACGAGATAGCACAAGGGAATTTACAACACCAGAGAATTACATCCTGGGGGCTCCACAAAGAGTGTGCAACGGAACCGGCGGGATTCGAACCCACCCCAAAAAAACTAGTTTTCATGTTAGCTTTATGAAAACGTAAACATTTCCTGTCAAAATAATAAGTTAAAGGAAAAACTATGATCACATATAGGTTACAGCTTACTAAAGGTAATATTTTAATGCTTACCTTATTTGTAGCTTTTATCCAGATTGTTATACTATAGAAAGTTTGGAGAGTTAAAATCTACACACGAAAACTGTTCTTTACTAATACATCTAGTGTTGCCAATAACAAAAATTTAAATTACCCCAAACTATTCAAATATCCTATAGCAGAATATAAGACATTCTTCAAAGGCAAAAACTCCAAATTACCCTGTATTGTTTGTTCAATACAGAGAATAAACACTTTTTTGTGTTATGAACCAAAGTGTTAAATTAAAGTATAATGAATTTATCGCCAAAATAAATTATTGGCGTACAGAAAATTATTATTTTAGCATAGTTACTATTTTTTTACTTAAGATATTTGCGTTTTCGGTATCACATCAAAAGTACACACAATTAAATATTATTTAATCCATAGATGCTGAGAAATGGCAGATTAAGTATAAGTATAATTAAACTTTGAATATCTATAATATATTTTCTCTGTTATGCAAGTGCATATGTAACATAAATGTCTACGAAACTTTTAATCTCTATAATTCCTTTGGCATTAAGAACTTTTTCTATGATGTTTAAGGATTAAAATATGATAAGGAAATTTTATCCAGTTGTGAAAGATAAACTCTTATGTAAATGCACTGTACTTATTTTCTCTTTTTCCCGAAGGATTAAAGACAGAGATAAAAGTTTATCAGTTTATTATATTTATTAGATATTGCAATACCTATAGATTTTTTTTTACCTCGTCAATCTTAATCAATAGAATAAATTGCTTTGAAACATTAGCCTTGCAAAATATTTATTATAGCTATGTATTAATCATAGAGTAATTAAAGTGTTTTATTTAAATAAGATATTATGATAGAAGAGGGACACGTTTTTATAAAATGAGGTAAATCTTTATAGGCGGGTTAGTCATTATAAACAGAAATAAATTTCTAAAAGCTGCAAGTATACAAATCCAAATGTAGGGGAGAGTGGGGATGAAAGGGATATTTTGTCTTTATAAGCTTATAAAATAATGACATTAAAATATATCATTATCATGATTGCGCCTAATTCTTGTCTAAAACCTTTGATTTAATACTAGTAAAACCTCTTATCCTCAAATAGAGTAATTTAAAAATTGTACGCATTTTTATAAATTGAGAAAAATGTCTCTTTTAACCCCATTGTAGGGGATGAAAGAGACACTGTGCGGGGTTGAAAGGGACACACAAAAATAAAACACTTTTATGAAATTTTTTTTCTTTTTATTTGCGATTACATTATTCAAAAATAAAAGATAATAATACACAAATAAAAATAAAATATATTGCAACATATGATAAAACAAAAACAAGAAAAATAACTTGTTTAGGTCTACTTGACAAAAAACAACTTTAAATCAAAAATTTTAAGAAAGATTTAGTTCTACCTGTCTCACCACCAGTTGCGGATTTGGGTAAATTCATCACGATATCATTGATATTCGTGTCATTCATGTCAATATTATCAGTAAATACAAAGTGGCTTTAATCCTTTTTTTTCTGAAAAAATGTACTTCCCAGGAGTTCAGGAGTTTGTGGATAAAGTGCGACAGGAATTTTACCATAATTATTCCATTACCTTTCGCAAATTTTATTGCCTTAATATTTGTATTGCTTTCATGTTTATCAAATAAGAGAATAGTAGGATCAGTTTTGGAACAACTAGAATATTAAGCTAATGCACAATTGCTTTTAAAAAATTCTGAGGTCATCCACCAACATTGATGAGCAAGTTCAAGCTTTTGGGATGGGGCAGCTCCGAGCATGAACTCTTTGTAATTCTTCCTTGGGTAAACGAATACTGTTGAACTGAGTTACCTGATGCAGAAACAAAAGTGTGACACGTTTACCACGTTCAGCTGATGTTACGTCAGAAAATTGCTTTCAACACGTTTTTCTACTATACTTGGTGGCTTGTGCTATGTCATTAAACCTATTTCATCACAGTTATATATATATATATATATTCCGTGTGAATTTTTAACAAATCATAACTGACTAAAGGTGTTTAAAAATTATCAACATTAGCTTTGTTCAAACTTGTACTTCTTGTTAAATGTCTTGTTAATTGACTAATGACTATAGGTTTTCTTAAGAGAAAGTAATGAATTTTGTGGATTGGATTCTTGGAACCAATCATTTACAGCGTGCTTGTTTGTTTCCCAGGATAAGGATGTATTTAGAGAATTCAAAGAAATTGAATACTCATATTCACAATTGTTAAACCATAGATCATATTAGGCGCTTAGAGCAAATTTAAAGCTAACTCTTTTTATTACCAAATGGGTGTATTGCAATTCATCTGCTTGTGCATTCTTAAATTTTAGAACAATTATTTCTAAACAAGACTTTTCATGCCGTAGGCTTTAGCTGTTTATCTTACAGACAATCTCTTTTCCTCTACTCCAGATACAGCACACATCATTTCTTCTTCAGTAATTCGATTTTTCTCAATTTTCCTTTTATATTTCCGAAGCCTATTGACTTTTGGGGATTTTTGGAAAAGGAAAAAATACCTAAATATGTAGGTATATGTTATTGTAATATTTGCATATTTTTGTTCTACATAATAATGCATTCATTCTTTCTACATACAAAACTAAAAGCCATAACTTATAAATTTTTCGAAACGTTAATAATATTTTTTGAAATAATTATAAACAACGAGGGGTTGAAAGAGACATGTCCCTTTCAACCCCTCAGTTACTGTCCCTTTCAACCCCATACCCGCCTAGCGAAATTAAAAATTCATTCATGCACGACAGTATTTAAGCTAACAAAATATACTGGTATTCACATAAACTGCGTACTTTACAGTGCTAAATAAAATAAGCATTATAATGCTAAACACAATATTAATTTTGTAGAGAAAAAAATAAAAGCAAGATCAAAATTTACTTTTTTATATCAAAAACAGGTTTTGCTTTCGCCACCTGCAACGCTACAATTGCTGACGTTAGTTATAAGGATTATTAAGACAGAACAATTACCGCCATCGATTGAGCCAAAGTTGAAAATTTCTACATTTTATTTTCGTCCTGAAATTCTTAGTGTCCCCTTCATCCCTTGTCCCTTTCATCCTCAGTCTCCCCTACTGCTCATTGTTCTTTTTGTCCTCTTGAGCTTTTGCGTGCTGCTGAGAAATGTACCATGTTTCAATCTGTTCTGCAACGATTAAAAATGAATCAGCCGAGAAAACCGAGCTATACACGGTTAAAATTAGCTTTTATTAGAACACTGTATTATAAATTGGTTGAATTATGCATCACGGCTCTTATAGTGAATTTCTAGAAAATTCCTTCAGATTCTGAAAGCTAACATTTTTTGCCAAATGTCGCCAAAATGTATCCAAATATCGCCATATTTGGCGATTTTCATTCATTCTGCGAAGAGCTTGTGTATTAGCATTGGTAGTCATGAAAGTCGATTTTCCGCACAAATTTCGCCAATATTGCCAATATTTTGCTAAATATCGTCAAATATCACCAACTATCACCAAATAAAGAAATTTGGTGACACGTTGCAAACTTTGAGACTTTGTTTACTTCCAACTGTTCAGTAACTTAACTGCTGTTTCAACTTTCATTCCCATTAAAATGCATTCACCCGTAGTGACCCCCCCCCCCACAAAAAAATGACACACTAGTCGATTTTTTCAACATGTGACCTAGCCCAATTGCCTTCCCGTACCAAAAAATGGTAGGATACAAAATTTAGTTAAATTAGCAACATTATCAAAATTTAGAACCGCTTTTTATATAAAATTTACGTACACACATGGCATATTTGTTATTGAAAATGAAGTGTGCAGAGTTTACGATTCATTTACAAGGACACGCAAAAGAATTCCGTTACACTGCGCCCTATGGAGAAATACCGTTTTCGGTGTATTTTAATGATATTACACTATTTTAAATATATTGAAATTTAAGTATATCACTGAAGTATATAGCAAAGCTCTTATTGTAGAATCTAATGTGTATATTACTTATCATTCATTTACAGGAAAATGCAAAAGTATTTGGCTACATTACTGCCTATGAAGAATTGCTGGAAGTGCGTTTTCAGTTGTGCTACGCGTTTTAAAATTTAACTATTTTTTCATATTACGTGGTATGCATAAATTCTATAGATCATATACAGGGCTACTGCCTATGAAGAATAAATGCTGGAAGTGCGTTTTTTAGCTATGGTACACGTCTTTAAATTTAACTATTTTTTCCATATTACTTGGTGTGTATAAATTCTATAGATCATATAGAGGGCTGCAGAAAATATCTCAAGTACATTTCCATTTATTGATGGAGATTGCTGAATAGAAATTTTCAACTGTACTATTCGTTTAATTGAACTAGCTTTTAGCATACTATGTAATATACATACAAATCTATAGATCATATGCAGGGCTGCACAAATAAAATCAGATATTTTTTTGACTTGTGGTAATTGCAGTAATTGGGTTTTTAATTTTCTAAATTGTTTTTTAGACATTTTTAATCTTAATAAAACGTATTTTTCTTTTTTTTACAGTATTCTGAATATGTTTGAAAGTGTTACATAATCTATGTAGGAGACATGGTTTTTCGTTCATGTTTTAAATTGCTCTCAAGATTTCTCTTTAACCATTTTTTAGTTTTATCTGCAATCGCCAATGATTTTCCTGTTATGTCTATATCTTAAGACTGGATCTAAACTTGTGCATATTTTAGCAAAAATTAATTCTTCAAAACAAAAATTGAACGCATTCCATATTCTTTTCTTGAAAATTATCTGTGCATTTTTTTAGGTGAAACAATAAACATATTTAGTTCCAGTCTTGTGATATGGATATAATCTAAATATTCTAAAAATATCATGTAAAAATATCGAGTAGCCCACGAGATATCTTGTTCGTATTTAAGAAAAATTTCCTTTGGAGATAAATCACTTTAAAATACATTTTATTTAAACTTGAAATATCCAATATTATACTATACTTGTATTAGATTGTTTTTGTGTTACTAATAAGTATATATATTACGAAGCATATTCTTTAGAAAATATTAAGCGATACCACATATATTGTAATCGAAATATTTTTGACCGGCGCTTTTCTGTGAAACTTATAGAATCCTGGCTCGCTTGATCCAACATTATGAGCTTAGATATGTTTCCCATGTTCAGGTATGAATAAACATTTCCCAATTAATGGATTTAGCAAATAATTTAATCGAAAATCTGCAGCACGTCTAGTAGAAGATGGTCAAATATATTATATGCATACTAGGGGCTCTGCCCCCCGGGAGCTACGCCCACCAATCCCCGTTCAGATTTTGCAGCCTCTAAAAACATAGTATTGAGCCCTGTTTAAATATATTATCATGTTACAGAAGATTCGATGATATTATCACTTTAACAGCGGCAGTCTTCTGTTATCCGGTTATCATGCTTTTCTGTTTGAATGGGGCATTTTTCGTTTACCATGATTTCGCCCATCGCTGTCGTAAAAACTGATGGCTGTTTTCAGGATTACACATTTGAGAATCAGCGTGTATAAAATGGTTAGGTTAAAAATGTTTTTATCTTTCTGACTTTTATAACGACGCTATGGGCAATATCATTTCTTTAGTTTCGGGGTTAAAATACTCCGTCTGCTTGGGAATAGCTTTCAGAACCTCGGTATTGAAAAGCATTGTGTTTTGAAATTTTTAATATGTTTTCTGGAACAAGTCTAGCTTATTCATGAATTCTTTTCTTTATTTTAATACACCATCATGCATATTTTACAATGTATGTTGTTTTTATTGATTAATAAGAATATCCGAATTTTCTAAAATGTATTTATCGAATAGTAATAAGTACAAAATAAAGCGAACGAATTTTGCGCTTACATTTACTTGAATTTACGTTGCATCAAGTGTTGTAATGTATAAAGAAATTGGCCAGTCGCAATAATACCATGTGACGTCACATTAAAATTCTAAGGGAATGAAAATCCTTTTAAATTTATAATTTTAATACATGGCGTAATTTTCACTAATAAATGCATTTATCATGTAAAAATTTATTTTAAACTTTTTCCCTTTTAAGATTCATGAGTAAACATATTATTTAATTTAAAAGTGTTTCGAAATATTATTATTTGGGTTTTTTAAATATGACATAATATTCACCATTTAAAGTTTTTCACACGTAATTTAAGTATTGCACGGCAGCGCAATACTTATTTATTTACAGTGTCACTTCTCAATGTAATTTAACATAGAAAAGCCTATGGAACTCATAACTTTTTCATTTTATTCTTCCCCCCTTTTTGTCCCTGATGCCACTCATTTTTTTTCTTTACTAATTCTAATAATATTATAAATTTAAAGTGTGAAAATGTTTGCCTGACGTGAGGGTCAAAACGAATGTTAAAATGCCTTTGTATATGGGTGAATTATAACCCAGAGAGTAACATGGGCTAATTCTTATTTACTTTTTACAAATATTTTTCTTAATAATTCTAAATTTCGCTTTTTTCATTGAGAATCAACGGACATTTTTCCAATAAAATTTAACATTTTTTTTTCATTGTTGCCAATAATTCAAAAGCCGTAATAATAATGTGTCTATTTTTTGAATAATTTTCACGTGAAAAATTACTGAAATTTTTTTTTTTTTAAGAATTAAAAAGAAGTCGAATATGGCGTCACAGTAGAAATAAAAATGACATTTTCAAAAAGATTTTTTACGTTCAGATTGGAGGTTTTTGCCCAAAGTACAGCAACTTGCATTACTGCACTGGTGAAACATTTTGAATTATACATAGGTAAATTGCATCACAAATTGTGATACTATACCGCATGAATGAAAGCCTGATGATGGTACCCTCCATTAATTTTGAAATGTGTTCGTCGAATTGCAGTAGTTATTAAAAAACTTGACATATTAAACAAAAACCTAATCTGAAGAACAAATTAAAAAAATAAAATTTATTTCCTACATTGTTTAAAGGGACAAGGGACCTTAAAATAATTTTTTTTATTTTTTTCAAATTTCACCTTAAATATTATTCAAGGGTACATTATATGCATTATGCCATGCATTTATCACAAAAAAAAAAAAAAAAAAAATTATTTTTGACAAAAAAATGGAATTTTACGCGTCGTCTTAGAAATCTTCGAAATACCCCCTGCGTCTTCCATATCAATGAAAATCCCCAATACTTTTTATAAAAGTTTGGTTTATATATATAAACAAAATAGAGCATCGAATTTTATATATTTCAATTTAAAGGTAAAAAAAAAAAAAATTGAAAATTTTTGAAATTTTTTCGAAAAAATTTCAAAATTTCAAAGTTTTTCAATTTTTTCTTTATTCTTTGTAAATTTCATCCTAAATATTATTTAAAGGTACATTATATGCATTATGGCATGCATTTATCACAAAAAAATGTAAAAAAAAAATTATTTTTGAGAAAAAAATGGAATTTTACGCGTCGTCTTGGAAATATTCGAAATACCCCCTGCACGTCCCATATCAATGAAAATCCCCAATATTTTTTATAAAAGTTTGATTTATATATATAAATAAAATAGAGCATCGAATTTCATATATTTGAATTTAAAGGTAAAAAAAAAATAAAATAAAAATTTTGAAATTTTTTCGAAAAAATTTCAAAAATTTTCATTTTTTTTTTACGTGTTTGTAAATTTTATCTAAAATATTATTCAGGGGTACATTATATGAATTATGGCATGCATTTAGCACAAAACAAATAAAAAATAAATTTATTTTTGAGAAAAAAATGGAATTTTACGCGTCGTCTTAGAAATCTTCAAAATGCCCCCTGCGCATCCCATATCAATGAAAATCCCCAATATTTTTTATAAAAGTCTGTTTTATATATATAAATAAAATAGAGCATCAAGTTTTATATATTTGAATTTTAAAATTGAAAAAAAATTGAAAAATTGAAAATTTTTGAAATTTTTTCGAAAAAATTTCAAAATTTTTAATTATTTTTTTTTTTACCTTTAAATTCAAATATTTAAAATTCAATGCTCTATTTTATTTATATATATAAATCAAACTTGTATAAAAAATATTGGGGATTTTCATTGATATGGAGAACGCAGGGGGCATTTCGAAGATTTCTAAGACGACGCGTAAAATTTCATTTTTTCTCAAAAATAATTTAAAAAAAATTTTTTTTTGTGCTAAATGCATGCCATAATGCATATAATGTACCCTTGAATAATATTTAGGTGAAATTTACAAAAAATAAAAAAAATTATTTTTAAGGATTTTAAGGTCCCTTGTCCCCTTAAGCCCGAAAAGGGACATATATTAAGATATTTCATTCAATTCGTTCTATGTTTAATGTTAAATTTTTGTAACAAATAAGTTAAACCAATTGAATATTAAAAAATAAAAAAAATCGTATCTACGTTGAAAACGCAATTTTCGACCAAAATTGTCAAATTTATTTTACTTTATTTTATTAAAGACCAACTTTTTACCTTTCCAAAACTGTATTTGTTTTTATTGTACGATAAACAGATCCGGAGTTATAGCGGTTTTAAAACTACTCAATAACGGTCACTCAAACCCGGAAGTGCTGTTTAAAGGGCTTTAAAATTAAAAAAAATTAAATTTTTAAATTGCTTTTAAAGGGTCGTATGTTTGGAGAAATTTCGCGATTTTGGATGCATTTGTTTAATAATAAGAAATGTAAATAATATGCTCCATGAAATTTAGATGTATATTACTGTAAATTCTTGTAGTAAAACATAAATCTAAACTTTAAATGCATTTTTTGGAAAATGTAATTTTCGGTGAAAATTCCATACGCAAAACATGATTTCTCAAAAAGTTATTGGAATATCACTATGAAATTTAAAATATATGTTATTTACACTATTGTGAAGGCAATGAACTAAAGATTTAAATTTAGAATAAATTTTTTTTTGTTTTCTGGATGTTTTTGTGGAATGACATTGATGAATTTTATGAAAATTAACATGTAAACAGGTGCGATATGCTATAAGTTTTGAAATACTTAAAGAATCTCTTAGATTTTAGTTCATTGCCTTCACCAATGTCATAAATATGAAGTGTAAAAAGGAAATTAAGATACATACAGTAGAATTTCCTTTAGAGCGTTTTGCGTTTCGGGCCAAATTTCACTAAATTTTACTATAAATTCCTCCATTTACCAAAATTTTATCAATGAATGAAATATTTTTTACTTTTTTTCACATTTTCTAGTCCTAATCTTAGTAAAAATAAATTTAAAAAATAATTAAATAGCTTTTTTGGAAAAAATTGCTCCGTACGTAGGTAGGCACCTTAAAGTTTTGTATTTGGCATGTATCTTATCATTTTATGTACAATCATCATAAAAATAATACAAAAATCTGCAATACAAATATTTATAACTTAAAAATGGAAAACGTCTAAGATTTATTTCGATTTCGTGTGAACGGAATCTAAGTTTTTAGGGTGTTTAAAGTTCATGTTGTATGAATTTTATTTTTATTTTTTAATGTTCAATTGGTTTAACTTATTTTTTACAAAACTTTAACATTAAATGTAGAAAAAATTGAATGAAATATCTTAATATCTGTCACTTTTCGGGCTTAAACAATGTAGGAAATAAATTTTGTTTTTTAAATTTGTTCTTCAAATTAGGTTTTTGTTTAATAATTTAATCATTTTAGGCATTTATAAAGATATTTAATATTTGAGAATTATACATATGACGAAATTATCCCCCTTAAATGCGTTTTGCGTGTAATAATTTTATTATTTTAAAGTTTTAGTACTTTTTAAATATTTACGTGTAAATATTTTCACATAATTATCCCTATTTTCTGCTTTTAACACATGATCATTCTTATTTTAATTTTATTTCTATTTTTAATAATTTCACCTTTCCATTTCAATTTGAAAAAAGACGACAAAAAACAAATTTAATTTTTAATTTTTCCAATTTTTCTGAGAAATATAATTTAATTACAATATTGTTTCACTATCGATTGGAATAAAAGATAATTTCATTTCAATTTGAAAATGACGAAAAAAAAAAAAGAAATCTCATAACCACTATAGTTTTTTCTTGTTGTCCCCTTTTTCTACAAAAATGGAGGAATTTAGTCGCCATTATAAGATAAATTTCCTTAAAATTAGAAAGAAATTATTATCTCAAAAACCAATTCAAATTTTAAAATTCTAATACCAGTTTTGAAACCTGTTGATCTATACGGATACTTGACATTAATTTCACCGCCTAACTTCCTATATTTTAGGAGAAATGGACGTGAAACATTATCAGTCGTTTAATCGGTCATTTCATAAAATCGTTTTGTAAATTCATTTTATTAGGATTTTATATATATATAGGGTAGATACATTTTTTCTCTAAAAGCTTACAAACGCTATAGAAAAGAAAACTGACATACATGGATCTAGGGATTCAGATCGCCATGGCTTAAAAGAGTAAAGGAATTTTGTCTTTCAAAACAAAATTTCTTTTCAATATCGAAATGTAACGATAGAGTTTAGAATCAGCTCCTAATAAAAACCGTACTAAGGTTTAGCGTTCTGCAAGACATTAATGGGTATGGAAATAACTATTTAACCATTGTTGACTAAGAATAACTTAAATATTTTTAGTTATAACTGGCATAATTAAAAGAATGTTTTATGAAGTTTGCTTTAAAAGACGCAGAATATATTTCTTCTTTCATTGGCACGTTTTTCTTTAAATTTATGTGTGGTATGTCCCCTTTAGAATTTCAAACTTTAAACCTGTATAATGTCTAAACTGCTTGGCCGTATAATCTTTCGTTTCATATCCGAAAGCAAAAGTTTCCGAAGAATTCAAACATGGTGTCAAACTTAAGGCTTGGTTGAAATTTTTAAAGATTGGTACAGTTTCAATATGTTTACGACAACCTAAACCACATTTAATTATAAAATAACTTCAATAGACGTTCTTACTAATCAGCTGGTATAGCTGATATGATGATTTGAGGAAGAGTTGGAAGGTAGCATACTGTTTTTTCTATGACTGGACATTAAACAGTTTTCTTTAATGCAAATATAAAACTTCATAATATCGCAAGACATAAAACCCGCAAGAAAAGTAACACATCTCGCAAAAATTCATTTTGCGTTTTATTCCACTAATGGGTTTGTCATATGTGTATCTTGCTACACAAACAGTTTCATAAGTGTAATTATAAGGAAAATCCATTTATTACGCAATATGTCCAATTGCAACCACAGAAAAGGGGTGGATTGTGTGTGGGGAGGGGGTAAAATTACCCAACCCTCCAAACCACATTCTACGTCTTCATTCTTAAAGGGCTTCTGCTTTTATGCATGTTTTTATTCCTGCATGCAGAGCTAAATGCTGCCATTTCATCTTATACTAAAATTCAGCAAATCGCACCCCCCCCCCCCTTTTGCCTCTCCTGTGAAATTTACTTTTGTGGAGATGCGTCACTTTTCTTGCGGGTGAGCGATATGTTAACTATTTTTTGTAAGTTTTCTACTATGTTATTGAACGTATGAAATTCCCGTAACTAATTAGCGCCATTAAAAAGTTATTCTTAATATTCTAAGAAAGAATGACAAAGCCCTTATTTTCATTAATTGGATAAATTACGAATAAAATGCCGATCAATTCTTTTTCGTTGTTTTATAAAGCGAAAGCAATTAAATCCACGATTTGAAACAAATTGCCTCCAGAGTCTCTTTAGATAGAAAGAAACTTTTGTTACACTTACACACTTTCCGTTTGTGTTCGTTACCTTTAAGGGATAAAAAAAAAACAATGTTAAAACTTTTCTCATAAAACTTTACCGAAAAGTTAGACTTTTCAAAGAGTTTTTGTTTCCATTCACTAATTGATATAATAGTATTTGAGATGCTAGTTTTGAACTTTCTGAATTTTTTTATTATTTAGATGTTTAATTGTGAGAACTAGTGTTTCTTAAAAGATACGTTTTCTGTAAGAATTTAAAAGTAATAATAAATTGTTTAGATTTATGTCCCTTTTGTTTGTGTTTTTAATGGTTTTTGCATTTATCGTTGTCATTTTTGTCTGTATATTTGATTTCATATCGCAATCAATATGTAGAATTAGCTTTTTTTGCAATGACGGTATATATATTTTTAATAATTAAATGAATCCAGTTTATTAAAAAAAAAACTTGTGATGGATGAATATTTTGTATATTAATACAAATATATATAGTGCAATTAGTGCATTTATTTAATACTTTTAATTTAAAAAAAGGAAAATATATATAGTTACTCAAAATATTCGTTTCAGGATAACCTAACAATGTAATAAAGTTTTTAAACAGACAATACAAATGTTCAAATAATCTATTATGAAAAATATATTAAATATTGTGAGAAGACTATAATAAATATGTCTAATACTGTTATAAATTAACTGGCATTTGAAAATATAAGTGGCATTAATATATATCAATTTCTTCTTGTATATTAATTTTGCATATAACAGTTAATTTAGCTTTTTGCTTTTTGTTTCTGTGAAAGACTTAAGAGGAAAGTTAAATACATTAAGAACGTTTTAACTCCGACTTAATGTCATAATCCATTGGCGGCCTATTCGATAAATAGAGATTTACTTCTGGTTTTATGTTAATCATGAATTATTTTTCTCTAATGACTTGTTTGAAATTGATTATTTTTGGAAATTAATTGTATGGAAATCACTACTCCATAATCATGCTTGTGTCAAAACGAAACCCCTGCAATTTTATGTGCATATTTATAATAATATCTATAGTCGTTTGGTCATCTTAATTATATGCATACAACAGGTGAAGAGAATCTTGCCAAAAAAAACAGAGAGAAGCTTTAATAATATGAAATCAATCACATTATTGAGTTATTCAGTACTTGTTTGAAACAAAATTCATTTCAAATTTCTAATCAATATTATTCTATGACAGATGGTTTAGAAATGGGTAATCCCCTTAGTCCTTTCCTAGCAGATTTATATATGCATTACTTTGAGGTTAAAATGTTTAACCTTATCAACTTCCCATTTTATTGTACATAAGTAAATGATTCTTTTGCGCTCTTGGACCTTTCTCTTTTTTCTGTTGACATATATTAACGATTTTGAACTCAACAGATTCAGCCATTCAATTTACTTATGAAGTTGAAATATATAATAAATTGCCATTTCTTGATGTGTTGGTTACACGTCAGCTTAACACCTTTGACACATGCGTTTACCGTAAACCTTTTGCTGTCACACTCCCCCCCACCATTTCAATTCATGTCACCCCCTTCCCAAAAAGCTTCGGCTTTTCTTTATTTGATTAATCGAGCTCGCTTAATTTGTTCAGACAACAATTCACTTGTTAGAGAATTAAATTACATTAGATCTGTGGCTATCGTTCGGGGTTTTAGTTTATCTTATATCAATAATTTAATTTCTCATAGTCTTAATAAATGTGTTAATAATCTTGATTTTTCTGTTACTGCGGTTTCCATTTCTAACCTTATCGTTTTACCATTTTATAATAGTATTAGCTTTACGATGACTACTATCTTAAGACATTATGATTTTAATGTGGTTTTTAAACCAGTTAATAAATTAACTTTTTCACAGCTTAAGGATCAAATTCCTCCTCAAAATTATTGGTGGTGTTTAGAACATTCAGTGCCAATGTGGTTTGTCCTATATTGCACAAACTAAACGAAAACTCCGTTACAGAGTGAAAGAACACATGAACTATGTAAAGAAAAAAGAATTGCAGAAATCCTCTATCGCCTCTCATTGCTGAGGGGGGGGGGGGGGATATAATTTTAATTTTGACTCAGCTACCATTATCAAGAAATGCATTACTCCTGTGGATTTAGACTTTTTTGAAGCTCTTCATATCCATAGATTTAAAAACTCCTTGGTTAATGATTTGTCTAGTGTACCATACATCTCAATTTTCTGGGTGGATTTGTTGTGTCACGGCACTTCACTTCCGCTTTAATTTCATTGGCTGTTGGAACTTGATGGTCTTGGTATTGTGTTTTCACATTTGGGTTTTCACCGTACTTGTAGTTCTGGGGTATATTGTTTTTATAGTTTTTATACACTGAGGATGTGAGTCCTGGAACTCACGAAACGTATACGTCTGTTCAAATTAACTTATTTTATTGTGTGTTTAAACGTTGTTTGTAAGTAATTTAGGGAAAAGCTTTGTTTAATTTAAATATTTATATTTGTTTCTAATAAATGACTAAAAAAAGTATTTACATCTTATGAAATATGTAAAAGATGTGAAGTTATAGTTAAAGATGTTCTAAAAATGAAAAACTCAAATATATTAGGTTTTTCCCATACAAAAAGTGTAGAGCCATATGCAGTTAACTTAGGCGACTATTTTTATAATCTACTTGCATCACTATTTTTTAAAAATAAAACTTATGATAAGTTCCTCTTACTCATGTTTTGCGTAAAAGTACTGTATGACAAAATTTACAAAAATACGAATATTCCCAGTTTGGAGGTTTATTCTTGAGTGGTATGGGTGCAATAAAAAATAGCTGTAATTCAGCTCTATCATTTACCCTTGATTTCATTTAACGCTTTTAATGGTTGACTCATCATAAATGTTTGTTTTTATCACCATTTTCGAGCACTTATAAACAAAAAATGCATCAGAATCATGTCATGAAACGAAATATATTGGAAATGTAAAGGCATGTGTGACTTCTGATTTTTTAAACTTGATGGCATGCATAAGAATCGGCCACTGTTATGCTGCTTTCACAATGCCCGAAATGTTCGCCAATCGTTGTAAAAATTTAGATTTCAGTACAGATAACCCTTTTGAGTTTAAAGATCCTATCCATAAAGTGACTCCACATTTATTTTCATGGCCATATATGGAGTCCTAGGCGAATGGCCTGCGTAGCATTATTGATATACAGGTAAAACTGCACTGTAAAATACTTATGTAACATTACTCCATAAAATTGGTGGCAGCCTAGCTGTCTCCATTTTATTGAGTAATTTAACCAATATAACTTGTGTTACGTTACACTAATGTGTAAAATTGCATCAGTTATATCAGTTTAAATTACACTATTACATAAGTTAAATTACTTCATAAAATGGGAGGTAATATTTTATGGGGTAATATTACATAATTTCTTTACAGTGTGCTATTCGCGAGTTAAAACACGAACTTTTCCTATTTGGAGTTCTATTTTTCATGTTACTTAGACCAATTTAAATGGTTATTTCTTTCCTTAGTTCTGGGAAAATGCCCCTTTTTCGGATACAGAGATAGAACTGCAAAATTTAATAATCGTCTTCCTGCATTTTTCCATCTGTTATTCTTGGAATCTATTATGAATTTTTTTTTCAGTTTTTGTGAAGCTCTATAATTTCTATCCTTGCACAAACAGCTCGATATATGATCCTGTTTTCGCATATATAACCACATTTTTCATGAATATTGATCCAGTATTTCAGATTTTATTATGCTGCATACAGTGGCGGTCAAAAGTTTCCGGCCAGTTAGTTTCTTGGAGTAGTTTGACAGAACGTTTCAGCGAAGAAGAAGCACAATTGCTCCAAAAGTTACGAATAAGCAAATTACCTCTGATTACGTGATAATTTTGATTGGATACTGAATATACTTGATGCAAAGGGGAGGAATTCGGAATACGCGTGTGCAAAAGTTTCCGGCCATTCGTCATCCGTTAGTTTTTGGTATCGCTAAAGTGTTTTTTTTCTGTGTTTGATAATTAATTAACGTGAATAATGTATTTGAAATTCAAAAATAAAAAGCTGAACAATTTATTGTTCCTAAACGAGTGATTTGTTTGTCGCTAAAGAGACAGTCCTCTCGTGAGATGGCGAACATTTGTCGATCGGAAAATTTGCTGTGCACGATATTTAAAAAACAAAAATAGCCAAAAATATAAAGATGGTCATGTCCATCCTAACTTACCGCGGTCTGGGAAACCCTGGAAAACTACTATTTTAGTGCTCAGAATTATCAAGAGAAAAGCAGTTGATGACCAGCGTTAAATCTGCCGCTGCAATTCCTCGCGATTTACGGTGTTAAAATATTGCTAAAATAAGTTGGTCTACCGTGTCAAAACACTTACGCGACGTAGGAATTCATGGAACAGTCGGTGTTAAAAAACCTTTCATAAGGAAAAAAAAAACAACCAGAGGACTGGCGTTTACCAAGGAATACAAAGACTGGTCACGTGAAAACTGGAAAAAAAAGTACTATTTTCCGATGAATCGAAGTTCAATCTTTTTGGCAGTGATAACAGTCAGTACAACCGACAACCTAAAAACAAAATATAAGATTCGAGATATGTTAATTCTTCAATGAAGCATGGCAGAGGACACGTTATGCTGTGGGGAGCATTTTCTTGAAAATGTGCCTGTTCGTTATTTGAAATCCGCGGCAAGATAAAGAGTGCAATGCATAAGGATATCTTGCAAGATCATTTGATGCCTTATTGGAGGAAAAATTGTGGTCGCAACTATTTGTTTCATCACGATAACGACCAAAAGCATGCATGCAAGCTCGTCGAGTAGTGGCTTTCGCACAAAAAAATTCCGCTTTTGAAATGGACAGCCCAATCACCTGATCTGAATCCAATAGAAAATCTTTGAAACTAACTTGAAATCGTGTGTGGAATTATAAATATTCCAATTCAGCAGCATTTTCACAAAAATTGCAAGAACCGTGGAGAAAACTTAACATTGACGATCTACAACCGTTCATTGAATCGATGCCACGTTGCTGTGCCACAATAGTTATTGCTAAATGTATGCATACAAAATACTAATTGTAAATGTTGTTGATCACTGTTATTTTCTGTTATAACACCATTTATTTTTCAAGCTTGCCAATGTGGCCGGAAACTTTTAAGAACATGCGTTTTCTTTTGCAATTAATTTTGTCAATTAAATTTATTAATATTTATTTTTTATTCCATAAATAAGTTCTTAACTGATATGTCAATAAAGTGTATAAGTATCACTTTGAGATTCCTCTTCATATGGGTATTTTTACAAGCTAACCAAAAATTTTATGCTGGCCGCAAACTTTTGACCGCTACTATACTTATTGCCGGTTTACTCCCTTATATTGTGGCATATATATTATAAATATAAAAAAGTTTATGTAATGGAAAAACTACTCTATTTCCACTTGTTGTTTTGGCGTGGCGAAATGCGACTGTATATGAAATGACAACAGCGAGCAATGATAGAGTCACTTATGTGTAGTGCATTTAAATACTGTACAAGAATGATAATAAAACCAACTGGAGTAAATCTATACTTATGCACGTACTTATCGTTTCGTGTAATTAATGCGAATTATTGCAGGACAGTTTTTTTTTTTTTTTTTACTTTGAAATCACAAAAACAATGGTAATGCAATTTACCTAAACAGCACTGCAGTTAAAAGAAATGAGTTAAAATTGAGGTACTAGAAAGATTAAACATAATTTTAATTAAGTACAGTCGTGGAAAAAAAAGTAAACAACCCCTACAAACTCCTCAACAAATTATCGTAGAAAAAAGTTACAGGTACCGAATGATTGGAAATAAAGTCTACTTTTAAATGATGTATATAAAATTTGCTTAGGGGGCCATCTACATATTAAAACGAATCCAAACTTCATTTTTTTTTTCAATGGCAATACCCAATTTTAACGAGATATTTTAAATCTTCGGTTCAAACTATGCCTAGACAAGAAATTTCAAGTCATTTGAATGATAGGTTTTCGAATTATAAACATTCAAAATTTAGTGCTTCTAATGTTAAATTACATTTTCATATTTTTATTTATATCTCCTGAAATTATACTCCTAATGTGCTAATTTTTTGTGTAGCAATAATACTAATATACCCAAACATAAATACCTTGAATTTGCAATTTTCGTAATTTTATGATATGAATTATGAGTTATGAAATTAATATTCGAAAAAAATTATGAATTGCAACCTACAATTTTTCTGACGGATTTAGATTTATTAAGTCCTGCTCTATGGAACTCCAAAATTTCACATTTTTCTTCCAAGTAGTTTTCAAATTATGCTTAAAATACGGCAAAATGATGTTTTAAGGGGCCATCTATGATAGAAGTGACTAGATATTTTGAAATTTCTTCTGCTATCCTGTAACCTAGCAATCTTCAATGGCTGCTTGAGTAGCGCTTAAGATGCCTTGATCAAGAAGGAGGCTCTCTCGGTCAACAATCGAGAGTAGCGAACTTGAATTTGGATACAGCCCTTAAAATATGCTCTTTTTAAAATAATTAATTTCTCATTAACTTATCGCACGGATTGCATGAAAATTCGTTTTTAGGCTAATTGAAGGGTGTAGTGTTTATTTATGCTGTCAGAATTGTGTACTGCTAATGAAAAAAACAAAGTTAGGGTCATTTTAATATGTAGATGGTCTCCTAAGCAAATTTCATATACATCATTTAAAAGTAGACGTTATTTCCAATCGTTCGGTACCAGTAACTTATTTCTACAATAATTTGTTGAGGCGTTAGTAGGGGGTGTTTATTTTTTTTTCTACGACTGTACATACGTTATTTAAAAAAAAAAAAATATTTTATCGCATTTTCCAGAAAATATAATCTCAGTACATGAATACTAAAACTGCTAAATAAAAAAAAATCAGAATAGCAATTTTAGATAAACTGAATGTTATATTATACTTTTAAAAATACACAAGTTTTAAAAAAAATACTCTATAATTTCTAACTTTTTATATTTTTTATGCGGAAAGTTCCACCTGCATTTTACTTATCTTAGAATTCAGTTTGTCACTAACTAAATTTATTACCAAGTTAATCTTTCCCTTTATTTTACTATAATGTGATCTTAGAGAAGATTATGTCCAAGCTAAAGGAGATTGAGAAAAATAATTGCAGACATTAATTTTGAAAGTGTCACGCATAGACTTAATTTTATTCCCTAAACAGGACAAAGAATTTATTTGCGAAAAAAACATTATTCTTTAGTACTGAACTACCCTAAATATTATATTAAATATAACATTATTATTCTGCATTTCAAGCTTACTAAATCTTTCTTATTTTTAATATCACTATTTTAACTATTTCGCTTAATTTAATCACAGAATTTCTGCTTTAAACAGAGCTAATATTTCTAATCGGAAAAGTGTAAAAAAGTTTCGGGAGAGTTGGCAAGTACAGGGCAAAATATTAAAGGCAACAACGTTCTGCAAACGAGAAAAGTATTTGGTAAAAAATAATAATTAATTTTTAAAAAAAATTTACGAATAAAAAAAATAAATTTAATCACAAAATTATATTGTGATTAAAAGACAACTAATTATCTGGGGGATATTAAAATTCACTTGTAAAACTCTTTCAATGATAAAACATTATTTCAAAATTTAATTTATGAATTCACAATATTTGGTACTGGCATTGCATCTATGATACGATTTTATGTCAATTGCAATAGATACATATTGTCAATAAAGAAACAATAGAAGTGAAAAAAACACGTAAAAAATACTGCAATTTATCTAAAGGAAGTTTGGCATTTCTTTAAGGTCGACTAATATTGTTACCCATATCCTGATGTTCAATAGTGTGTTTTGCTACCATAAAGAAACACTGTGAACCATTAAAATACATTCTTTGGATATCATCTGTTTAAAAATAATTCTCGAATATAAAATAAATTAATACATTAGATCATATTTACGATAAATTAAAAATAATTAATTTGAAATTATTGAATCAACCCATTTCTACATGAGTTACAAAAGTATAATATAGAACACTGTCACAAGCAAACAAAAGAGAAATTTTTATAAATAATTACGAATTAACACCTTGTAATAATATACTAATTTAAAATCCTAAAAGTTGTAAATTAAAAGTTTAAAACCAGTAAAAATACGTTTATTACGACTGTTGACATGTTTCGAATCTCCCCGAGCTATTTTCAAAAAATAACGTGCATAATATGAAAGAATACGTGGAAAACTGAATGATGGCGTTTCATAGACCTTCATAGCTGCCAACTCTTCCGCTTTTTCAGACCACAAAAATTTAATAGAAATTTTTGCCTTATTTAATCGGCAGATTACGGCGATTTAAAAAGGCAAAATTTACTGTAAAATTTTTGTGGTCTGAAAAAGCGTAAGATGTTGGCAGCAATGGACCTTGCAAATTTAGAAATGTTTTATTTATTTGTTTTGAAAATGACTCAGGAAGAGCCGAAACATATCAACAGTCGAAATAAACGTAATTTTATTGGTTTTAATGTTTTAATTTACACCTTTTAGCATTTGAATTTAGTATAAGCATTAGGAATTCACGTGGTTCAAATTGAAACTGGATATTGCTAAAGGAATATATAATTGCAAAAAGTAGTCATTTTAACGCGGTATGGACAAATCTTATTCTAAAACAATATTCGATATGAAAGATTAAAGATTCACTGTTATACATAAACACGTATTTCCGTTTGCACTTTGCTGTAAAATTGAATAGGAAAATTCCAGTACAAACTATTGAATTTATTATGTAACAAACTTTGTTCAATGAATTTGCTGATTGCATAGATTGCCAACCAGCTAGAACACATTAGTAGAAATATATTACAGGAATTATTTACTTATTTGTATGGATTGAAATGATAATCATATGAATGCAATTATTCAAATTCCAGAAGATTTGTTATTAAGATATAATATTACAGCACTCGACATTTCAAATGGTGTCTTTTTAAAAGTATCTTAATTCAGTAAGTATATAGAAATAGAAACAATTTTTATATAATTTTTTGATGGAGCATAATCATATGAAATAAAGTATTATTTGTCGAGGGGTGGGTGGGGGAGAGAGACCCTTGTTGTTACATTTTTTTTAAACTTACATGGACTATTTAAATTGATTTTAATTAAGTTCGCACCCTAAATAAATAATTATCTTCCATGTCCATAGCAAAGGGCGTAGCTATTGCTTTTTGAAAATATTCTGTGTCGGAGTTCAGACATTTTGCTTCCGATCGTGATGACCTGAATTCGAAAATTTGTGCATGACTGAGCTATCTATTCTGTCATTCTTTTAAGTTTCGCAAAGTTCATTCACTGAGTTAACGTTTGCTAGTGGTATTGTTGTATTAAAGTGAATTTCACAGTTAAGGTGTTTCTATGGACATTGTATAAGGAACTAAAGAGACTTGCTTTCTTTTCTGTTGAGCGACCACAGAGGCCATTATGTTTTAGAGATAAATATTAGAAATTACTAAGTATTTTGGTAAAACATTTTCTCTCTAAGGTTTATACTAGTTCAAGGTTCTTATAATGATTATCTTTAGTTTAATACTGTCCGCTCCACTGCCCATCTCCCTAATTATTGAATTTAAATAAATTGTTGTTATTATTAATTTTGTTTACGGGTGCTTTTCAAGTGCATTGCCCCGAAGGGTACGTCACATAAAAATTTAAAAGCTAAACAGCGCCTGCACGGCAAAACATTGAGCTCAACGTTGAAATATATGTAAAAGCAATTTGTAGGTACTCTTCAAATTTAAAATGAAAAATATATTTATATCCTCCTAACGTAACAAAATATTTTGTTATATAACCATAAAATGATTTAATAAATTAAACACGATACCTTGATTTTTAATGATTTATTTCAGTCATTAATTTTTTTATTCATTCGCCCATGTACCGCCATCTGCGTATGTAATATATACATATACAACAAAATGGGCACAAAGAAATCTACTATCTTGCTGTTCCAACTTCCAATACATACTGCTTTATAAAATGCATACATTTATAGAGATATGACTACTTCCATTCTTGGGTAATGTACTGTCATTTGAAAAATATTTTGCAGACATGAAAAGCGCTTGTTGTTAAACACCTAAATATACGTCTATCTAACTATACGTGAAAATTCTTTTTTTTTTAATATTTGCATTTTTTATTACTTTCGAACTGAATATAGACGAGGTACTTGATAACTTTAAACATACATACTAGTGCTAGAAGAAAAGTCTCTACTACAGTCAATCCATCACGCAGATACGATGTATTGTAACATACTTTAAAAACGTACCATTAAAAATGACTTTCTATTTAACTTTTAAATGTAATTAATAATTACGAGTAGTAATTTTCCCCAACTGAGTGAAAATGTGTTCAAGCCGTAACTTTTGCCCAGAACCATCGGCTTTAATTATCAATGTTTTTCAAATGCGCTATCTGGACGATATCGCAAACCAACGCAATATTCATTCAGGACAAACATTAGGTTATGACATCTGCTCTGTTATTTGAGACAGATCGAGAAAATTGACCGCGGGTAAAATTGTTTTTAGGAGTTTCAATTACCAACGGTTTATTCTGTCATGCTGTTTCAACTAACAGACCACATATCATAACCAACAGGTTGCCCTGAGTCAATATTGTTTCGGCTGGGAAATCGTCCAGTTAGCTCTGGAAGAACATTGGCAATATTAAAGCTGAAGTTTCTGGGTTTGAGTTCCAGCCGGATACATTTTAAGTCAGTTAGGAAAAGTTACTAGTCGTATCATTTAATTTCCAATCAGTTTATTGCGTTAAAAATCATGAAAGTGTAATTACGCATCCAGAGTTTATTGGAGTTTCATTTACCTGCGGTTTATTCTGTCGAGCTGTTTAAAATATTAAAATAGATGTTATAACCAAATAGTTACCCTGAATGAATATTGTGTTGGTTAGGATGTCGTCCAGATAGCTCAATCTGAAGAAGAATGCCAATTAAAGTGAAAGGTTCGGGATTAGAGTCCCAGCCTGGACACATTTTCAATCATTTAGGAAAAATCCCAACGTGTATCATTTATTTACCAATCAGTTTAATGTGTTAAAAATCATTAAAGTGTAATTACGCATCAAGAGTTTATTAAAGTTTCCTTTACATGCGATTTATTCTGTCGAACTGTTTCAAATAATAAAACAGATGATTTAAGCAAATGATTTCCCGGAGTGAATATTGTGTTGACTGGGATGCTGTCCAGATAACTCAATTGGAAGAGCATTGATAATTAATGCCAAAGATTCTGGAGTCGCGTCCTCCTCTGGATATATTTTCACTCAAATGCAAAAAAATACTACTCGTATCATCGATTGTCACTTGATTGCATTAATCAATAAATTTTATTATTTAATAATCATCAGGGACATTATTATTTTTCATCGCTTTCCATTTACATGATAAAAGATGCATTAGCGAATTTGAATGTTTTGGAGTAAAATGATATTTTGATTTGAAGCACATTAAAAAAATCTGTTGACTTCAGCAGAAAAAGGCAAACAGTTTTTAGTGCCAGCTAAACATATCAAAGTGATCTTACACCCATTTGATTTGATTTGATGAAACTCGGCCTATTTATAAAACTGATACGCGGCTTCAAGTCAAATGTTTGTTATCTGAATAATTAATTTCGCAACATATGCTTTAAAAACAAGTGTACATTTATTTCTTTTATACCACGTTAATTAGATAATTAAATAAAAATAAATCCTAAATAATACATAATACATAATGTGTATCACGTACTTCTAACAGGATTTAAATCTGTCGAATAGATTACTGCAAACATATTACCATTTGAAGCATTTTTTAATACTTAGAATAGTTTCAGAGTGTTTATGAATTTGTTTGGCCAAGCTCTAATCCGAGTAAAAATACTTCACGCGACATATAATTTTTATATGTCAATGAGGTTCACTATAGAATGTTCGCTATTGAAAATGAAGTGTGTAGCATATTTAGTTCGTTTACAGGGACACAGAAAAGAATTCCGTTACATTATGATCTATGGAAGCGCTTCCCAAACTTTTCTCTTTCGCGTACCTCTTTCTGGGGCTACCTCTTTACCTGGAGGCTTTTCCCTCTTCTTTAAGCTTTTAATTGAGAAGTACCCACATTTCTCATAAACACGCCCTCTTTCCCCTTTCATTCAACATGCTGTTTTCTTCATTAGTAATCACATCACAACCATATAACGATACAAATTACATTTGCATTTTAAAGTTAACATTGCTTTTTTTATAATATTAGACAAACATTAAGAAAAATCAATGTAGCATTAAGAGAAATTTTAACAATCATACCATGATTCTTGATCAACATTTTTTTTTTTACACAGAACATTAAAATCTGATGTGATTTAGACAATCCTCAATTAATATTAAACACAGAAGAATAAGAAAAAAAGTGGTTTATTAAAGTTTAGGATAACCTTTGTCTAGATAGCACTCAACCAATATTTTAGTCATTCTGTACTTTCTCTAATCTTCCACCAAACAATTAAGCTTAGTCATAGATGGCAACAAAATAAACCTAGTGTTTTCACCTTTGATACGAAAAAAATGTAGATTTATCTTTTGAAAACTTATTTTCAAAAAACAGCACATTCAGTAAAATTAAATTTAAATCGAAATTTTTTAACTCTTAAGATGCTGTGATCTAACTACATTTTTATATAAATTCATATGTCTTTTATTTTAAAAAATAATATTTCCATTCGCTTAAGGGGTGAGGTAACCTTTGAAGCGTTCAAAAATCGAATTTTTTTTTTATATAGCTCATAATTAAATATGATTCTTTGGGAACATTTAAAATCAAATCCGATACAAAAATTCGCATTAGAAGAGAAGTTATGTCTAAAACACTTTGAGCTTTTGCTATATGGTCAACGGGTTTTTCAATCTTTAAAGCAAATTTTCTCAAAACAGCGATTTTGATCACTGCGCGCACGATTTCTGAAAAACAGTTGCCTAGAATTTCACGAAATTTTTGATGGACGTATTAAACGTACGGAAGCACAAAATGACCTATTATTATGTTTCTCAAGTAAGAAGTTTAGAATTCACGGCTACTTTTGTATTAAAAAAAAATCTCTATATTTCGAATTTCTCTAAATAAAATTTTTTTCTCGAGATCTACAAGTTTTATTTTTTTCATTGTAGGTCATTTTGAAAACACTTTATATCTGTACTCATTAAAAAAATCTTGGCTTGTTTCAGCCATTGAAATGGGGAAAATCATGCGCGCAATGCATGCAAGAATAATTCTTTCGTAAAAATTGTATTATCTTTAAAAAGAAATTTAAAAAAAACTATATATGTGTATAACTTTTCTAACAACTTTGATTGATAAAATAAATCGTTCCTAACATGTGTTTTCAATTTTATAATTAAAAGTTAATTAGTTAAAGAATGACTGCAATTCTTACAGAGGTCACTTTTCCATGTACTTTATTGGTTCAAAGGTTACCTGACCCCTTATGCAATATATTTGAACTCATACAAAATTATCCAGATATCACATATTAGTATTTTTTCATGAATTGAATTTTTAAAAATTTTGTTTACATAAACAAAGTTAGTTAAGAAGTTTATATAAAATTGATTGCCTTTTTATGTAATATATTAGCATTGTTCGTAGTTAAATTTTTAATATATTTTTATATTAATGCAATTTTGAAAATTTCATAGATTAATAAAAATTTGATTGAACGAAAAGGTAATGCTTTTAGTATATAAATTAATCTTTAAATAATAATTGGTCATTAGTGGTCACAGCTTCGTATACAAATATTTTTATTAATTAAAGTAACAGTTTCAATGATTTGACTTCTAGCACATTTTACTCGAAAAAACATATCAGAAAATATTAAAGTAAAAAGAAAGTTTTTGAAACGCGCTCTGATAGCTTCGTCTTCTATCTCTATGAGATTTAAAGACATTTCTTTTATTTTTTCTCTCTATATTTTTTAATTTTTAGTATAATTATAGTACATTTATATTTAGACAATTTATTATGGCTCCTCTATGATGTGTTACACAATTACTCACCAAAGGATGTTAAGTTGCACTTCAACTAGGAATCCCATAAAAGCATCACCAGTTCCTGTTTAACGTGCTCTGTCTTTATACTACACAAAAAAGGATTCAACCGATATAGTTGGCTATTTGAGATTAAATGCAGATAGAGAAACACAATAACGGAACAAAAATTATGCATAAATTACTACCGTAAAACAGGGTTAATCGGAACATTTTTCAACATTAACGCAAAAAAAAAGACAACTACCGATTTTTTATTTCTTTAATTTTTTGAGTAGAAATTTCGGTATTGTTTTGTTCTTGAAATTTTAATCAAAAATAAAACATTTGTTACAGATTTTATGTATATTTTTTATTCTTTTAATGATGTTCCGATTCATCCGCAGGTAGGTGTGATTTGGAACAAATGTTATAATCTTTATTTGTTCCGATTAAGACTTTAATAGGGTTAATGAAAACAGGTAATAATGATAAACAATGAATAAGAACACGTAGTTACTATCAAATAAAACTTTTATTTAATATACAAGTAAATGTAGGATTTTTCAGAAAATAGAAAAAACTTTGAACTCAAGAAATAATAAAATTTATTCTAAGAAAAGGTATTTGAATTGAGAAAGATGAAATTTAATACAAATTCAATTCACTCATGTCATTCACAAAAGTTATCATATCCTTAACACGAGCAGATGCTTGAATGTTATCCTTTAGCTGAAGTTTATTTATGACATCTTCTGGAAGAAATGCAGCTTCCTCTGCCAGCGTTTCTTGAAATCTCCAAGTATGGGGGATCCTCTTGTAAAATTTTCCCACATAACCATCATCTTCTGGGTACAGGGCTTTGCCTTTAGTCACATAGAGTCTATATGACTTTTCTTCGTGCACTTTAACGACAAGGAAATCTTCTTGGAAAATTTGTTCGAAAGTTGTGGATTTTCTGGGATTCCAAATTCTGGGTGTTATTACAATACATATTCATACATATTGTTTCAGGTATGACATGAAAATATTACTTATTGAAGAATAAACCATTACAGTAATCTGCTGGGTGAGTCGGAACAACAACAGAAATGTGTTCCAATTCAACCCATAAATTTTAAACCTATGATGTTACAAGACATTTTTCATTTTTTCATTACGTAGTTTTAGAAATACATAAAATCCAATACAGCATATCGTTTATAGGTCTATCCTTAATAAATAAAAAAAACACTACTCTTAGGTTTATAATACGAAAAAGGCCTGTAGTTTCATACAAAATTTTACAGTTGCTGAAAATAAGAGGTTTTTGAGGATCAAATTGCAGTTTTTTTTATATAACCGAGTAGTGGTGCCAGCATGAAAAAACTGAATTTCCCAACACTTCATGATATAACCTTCTTAAAAAAATTGCAACTAAAAACATCCTCACATATATTTATTTTGAATTTATTTGTATCACCGGGAAGCTTCGTTTCTGTTCACCTCGCTGTTCCTATACACCCATTTTACTGTACTTATTACTACTTTAGGTTATTCCATACATTTCCTAATTTAAAAAGTCAAAAACTTGCAACAGGTGTTGCTGGATTTTACATTTTATTTATTCCATAGACAATTAAAAGCAATAAAGCATGCTACACTATGACTAATCATAGTTTCTAAACCTTTCTTATAATTATGTATTCAGACTAATTCCATTGAATTCTGTCACCAAAATATTGTGTTTATACATTATATAATAATGTTTTTTATTCAGTACGATTAATTGAAACTGTGCATCAAACGTTAAACAGTGTTTCTTGTATGTGCACATTGTATGGAAGAAAATGTGAATCAAGCATTTCAAACCTAATATCACCTCTTCGATAACAATGAAAAAAGTGCATCTTTCAATTTTTGAATTATTCATTTATAATATTATGCGAAATATTTTGGCTTCCAAGGAAAATGTTTGGGAAGTTGTGTTAGAGTTTTGGTGTATAGTAAATTACATTTTAAACACCGATGAAAAGTATTATTTCCCAATTCAAATGAAGTGTTTAAAAGCAGAGATCTGTAATTCACCAGATTTCAAGAAATGAGCTAAGTACGTGGAGAGTATACAGACATGGCAGTGTATACTTAGGAATATCGGTGCAAATGAAAGTTCTACGAAGTTATAAATAACGCCCTGAGATATTTTACTTACTCCATAAGAAAACATTACGGCACGTACAGAAAATATTTGTTTTTGAATATTTAAGAAAGTCAGAGTCATATCACTCTGAGTTAAAACTGCTCAATAAACATTCACATTCAGATAGCAGACTTGTAGTTGAATCTAATTACGTAAATTTGCAAACACTAAATAAAATTATTTCTGTCTAAAAAATTGAATAGGCGGAGAAATTTCAATGCGACTTAAAATTTATATGAATATCTATTCGCCTTCTGCTTACGGCAATAGTACAAATAAAAGTGGACGCAAGGATGTAAGTTCAGATTATTGTATTATCAGAAACCTATATATAACCAGAAATATTTCAGATTATCAGAAACCGTTATGTTATATGAAATACAACTATTTGAAACATTTGTCAATTAATTTGTCAGAAGGCAGAAAATAATCAGAATCATTAATACAGGCCATCGAAATAATTTTAATTTCTGTTAATTAACGTCCTTCATGTTGCATATAAAAAATACATAAGATTTTAAATCGTCAATTAACAAAACAAAAATTCATTATTTAATTCATATTTATACACAGACTGTCGTCCCCTAACAAAAAAAAAAATAAAATAAATAAAAATAAAATAAAAAATAATAATAAGAAGAAAATACCCCGTGCATTTGGATCTCCAACTTGTCACAGAGACGCACGGAAATAGCTATTCGAAAGGAAATTAATTTTTAATATATATACTTTTAAAAATAAAATTTGTAAATACTATCTGCTGTAACCCATAAATGCTTAAACAAACATCCGATTTCTTCAAGCTTCGAATATGGAAGTCCAAAATTTTAACTCAATCCTACATGTAAATTGTGAGTTACTTAAACGACTGTCATCATTTCAATATATTTTGCAATGATTTTAAATGAATTTAACGTTAAGAGATTGTGTTTAAAATTGGCGGCCATTTAAAATTTAAAAAAAAAATTAAATTTAAAATGAGGTACAAAATAATAAAGGATTTTTTCTTACGTGTTTGACCTTGATACAAAGATTTCGGGGCATTTTTTATTTTGTTTATATTTAAAAAAATGGCTGAGTTATAGCAGTTTGGATTTCTAGTGTGACTGACATATTGGAACGATCTGATATTTGTCACTTGATAACACGCGTATTTATTAACCGGTTTGGATGTGACTAGTTACGTGTATAGTACATAGCAACGTCTTAACCAAGTTTGTTGGCCAGCTTCATCCGCCATTTTTTTGCAAATCGATTGAATATAAAAATTATTGAGTTTGTATAGAAAACTTCTAGAAATATATATTTTTTGATAAGCAGAATCAGTTATTAATTACCACTTAGGAAATCCCTATCAATAAGTAATACTTTAAGAATAAGAATATTAATCTGTATGTTAATAATTGACCGTTAAGAAAAAATTTGGGAATAAAACAATGGTACGGAAAAAAATATTTTCAAAATGTTTATTTACTTTTATTTTTTGGTCATGTCATAAATCGATCGGCATCTCCAAATTTAATAAATAGTTAGAAACAAATAGCATTTATGTGCTCTTTACATGAGTAAAAGGCACTTTTCCATTCAATTTTCGAAAATATTTCATACATAAAAATATAATTCATAATTTTTCTTTAACATGAATCACATTTTTAAAAATATTTAACAGCATGCATTAGACTACTTCAAAACACTCAAATGTAAAAAAAAATATATATATAGCAGGGATAAAAGTTGAAGAGTTATTAAAACGTGGAATTTGTCGTTCACTCATGAATATCTGTTTCTTTGTTTGAGTGTGTTTGTGTGTGGGGGGGGGAGGGGAGGGAAGATCAATCTAACTGTAATCAAGAACCAGAGAAAACAATCCCTAGGCTAAAATCTAAAAATCGTTCTAAAATCTTAAAAGAAAACCCTTCTATGCTAGCGAGCGAATACAAGGAGAATTTTTATGGGTTCCATATAAATATTTTGTGTAACTAAATAAGTTCCGCTTATCAGCATAAAAAATATCTTAGCACAATTACTTAGATATATTTCTCAGATCCTGGACCTCAAAATGCACATACACATTTAATTTCTTTGTTAACTGAATATTTCTTTTTAAAATATTATTGATTAAGTGCTTAATTCAATTCGAATTACTCTCCAGCTGTCCTGTAAAAAAAATATATATTTTTACCTGATCAAAATACTAGATTGGATATAATATTTTCCGTGAATTTATTATTTTTCTAAAAAAATGACCACTTTTATTTTAATATCATCTGCTCAGTTGAAAAATCGAGGTCATTGGAAAAAAAGACAATCTGCTTTAACTGAAATATTGTAAAAAAAAAAAAAAAAATTCATTAGGGCACATGCAGTGAGATTAAACATTTCAATAATACAAACTTACATGTTCTACAATCGAAAACAACGCGAAAATTTTTCTAACAGCAATTTTTCTTTTGATTCTAGTGATCGAAAAATACGCGCAGGCGTAAATCACGTCAGAATTTGCGGCATTTTATTTATTATAAAATATTTAATTTATTATATTTACATATATCTGCTGCTTATTTCCACTCTTTTGTAACTTTTCTAATTTTTCAGTGGTGTTAATATCATATTTTCCGTATTATAATAATATTTTCTTTATCACTGTCTTATTTATAATCTATTATCCAGATTTCGTAAAATGCATTCAAGGAGAAATTTTTAATGTGGGAATAAAATTTTAAGAACCACTTCTATAAAAATTTGTGTTTATGTCGTTTTTTACATGAACAAGATGCTTAATACCAGTAGGGCAAAAGAACATTTTTGTTAAAAGGGCAAAGATTTTAAAAAAAAAAAAAAACGGTTTTATTACAGGAAAATTATGACAAGAAACGCGAATGACTTGTTTAATGCTTTGAGAAAACGTGTGTTTAATTTTACGTGCCACTTCGTTGGCATACCAAGAAACAAATATATAAGCAATCATTCTGGTAAATAAAAATAAACGTAACTCCGTAACAGTAGAAGTGAAAGAAAACGTGGAAAAAAAAGTTTTTCTTTCTCTCTGGAGCTGTATAGCCATGGATAAATAAATAATATATATAATCGATATCTATTCTTGCCTTTAATAAATGAAAGCTATTTCACTGGTCTTTGGTAAAGTTTAATTAAATTTGTAGTTGGATCTACAAAAAAATACCGGATGTTTATAAAAGAATGCCTCGTTTTCAATGGTATATTATAAAAGTTTAATTTAGATTAATTAAAAGAAACCATACTTCAAATTGAAGGTAAACTAACAAAGTTTTTCTTACAAACGTTCAATATGTGCTCCTTTAGTTAAACGTCACACATAAAACCTAAAGTCAAATTCTTCCCACGCGAATATCCTGAGTAATGGAAGCAATAGCCTCTTCAATTCTGTGTCTCAATTCTGGCAAATCATTAGGTAGCGGCGGAACGTAGACACAAACTTTTATAAAGCCCCAAAGGAAAAATTCAAATGTCTCTCACGGCTTTTAAATCTTCAGCCCAGAAATAATGCTTTACGCTCAGTAATCACCATTTTGCGTATGTGGCACTGCAAACAAGTAAATAACAAAGCAGTATTTGCGCATGCGCTTATCTAAAACTGTTAGAGGTACTATTTATTTGGTGACCTTGAACCAATAGTCTACAACGCCATAAAAGTGTGATCTAACTTTTATGGACACCCTGTATCTATCAAAGCCTTATCAGTTCATTGCAATTACCTGATTTCTTCGTGCAATCGTCCTCCATATGAACAATATGATTGCAAAAATATTATACTCAAATAAAATCAACAATCACTGACTCGAGGATAGAAATGAGCCTATAGCACTACATCATTTGAACTTTAAACATGCAATGAAAGATGACATGTGGATCGTCTCTAAACATTCTATTAACACCTTTCGGAATGAGCGTCACACATACATGACTCTTAAAGCGCACAGAAATCTTAATTATTCCTACCAGTAATTTTTAAGTGGAAAATATGCATTATGTAATTAAAGCACTTCTGTGATTTAATTAAATAAAAATTTTTATGTTTAAGAACAGGTTTAAAAATATTAAGAATTCTTTAAAGACCAAGCACTCGTCGCGAATTGATTTAGAACGCTCAAATATTCTGCATATATTTAATTGTACCGAATATTTCAGATTAGGTGCAGCTGATTTACAAATAAATATACTCTACAGATATACAGGGAGATTAAAAAAAACAATTACAAAATAAAATGGCAAATCAGGCATACAACAAGGCTGAAAAATCACATAGGAGCATAGGGTCGCAAATCACTTATTTAGTCACAAATACCGGGTGTTTCATCCTAACTGAACCCGGGTTGACGGAAGTAATTTCGAGAAAAATAAAAACATTGTAATGAAAATGCAACAACATATAACTTGTTTTGTGGGAAATATAACAACATCACGAAAAGATCTGGAAAAACATGTTGCTCAAGCAATCGATGATACTGTATGAATTGATAATCACAGTCCAAAATGCGGGCGTAAAATGCGTACTGCTGGCGCGTATAATGCAAACTTCTATCACTTTTATTTCATGTTATCACATTTATCACAAATGTGAGAATGTCTGTGAAATGTTTTATTATAACATACTTCAATTTTCTGAAAGTTATGACCGTCAACCAAAATTGAGTTAGGATGAAACACCCGGTATTTGTGACTCAATAAGTGATTTGCAACCCTATGTTCCTACGTGATTTTTTACCATTGTTGTATGCCTGATTTCCCATGTCAATTTGTAAACTTTTTTTTTAATCACCCTGTATAATCAAGTCTCAAATAAATAATGAATTACACATAAAAATAGTTTTTATAAAAATGGCTTTCATTCCTAATGTCAAATGTTTTATAGAATAAAAAATGTTGAAACAAGAGCAAACAGCAGAAAAAAAAATATTTTCATCGGAAGATGATAATTTTAAGTCAACATTCGTTTTTGTCTTCATTTGCCTTTCGAAACGTTCCGTTATAAATTACTAAAAGAAATATTGATTTTCTTCCCTGAAGGATTTACATTTCCACTAAAACCGAAATAGTGAATTTTCCTGAAAAAAAAAATCAATTGAAGTATTACTTTTCTCACAACATAGGAAAACAGCCAGCATTTAAATGAATATAAATATATAAAAATTTATTTAATTCATGAAACTTAAATGTTTGAAACTATTTGGTGTTTTTTCTTTGAAAAATATAAATAATTATTTTTTTATACTATTAAAATAATATATATGAAGTAAAAGCGATGAATGTCCTAACTGATAAATTTCTCTTTTATTTCAAACTTCTGACTAACGCACAATTTCAGTTTTTACACTGTCTAATAGATACAAAAATGTACTTATTTACAAATAAAAATAAAAAAAATATGTTGCTTGTTGTTTAGTACAGGGGTCCACAATTAAACGACCCTACCTTAAAATTGTCTACAGACAAAACTATTGTTCATAAAATTGTGAAATTTGGTGAAAGACATAATAATGGGGTGTGAATTTGTTTAAGCAAAAAAAGTTCAAAATTTCGCCACAAGAGGGCGATTTTTAATAAATCGCACATTTAGCAGTACGATAGTTTAGAAATTTTATTTACAGGGTATCCATAACAAAACGACCCTATTTTAAAGTTGTCTGTTGAAGAAACTACTGTTCAGAATGCTGTGAAATTTGGAAAAACACATAAGAAAGAGATAGGAATTTGTTTAAGCAAAAAAAAAAAAAAAAAAAAAAAAAAATCGCCACCAGAGGGCGATTTTTAATAAATTGCTCATTTAGCATTACCGTAGTTCAGCAATTTTATTTACAAGGTGTCCATAATTAAACGCCCTATTTTAAAGCTGTCTACAGACTGAACTATAGTTCATGAAGTTGTGAAATTTGGTGAAAGACATAATAAACGGATGGGAATTTGTTCCAACAAAAAAAGTTCAAAGTTTTGCCACCAGAGGGTGATTTTTAATAAATTACACATTTAACATTACGATAGGCTAGAATCTTTATTTATTAACTTAACCTGATTCTAAAGACAGCATTTCACGACATGTTCCTAGCATTTCCAGAACAGACTGCGGTCAGTTGTGGAACATACTACCTTACGATTCCAGATGGTATCTGAAAATGATGACTCTCATAACCAAAAGTTATTTAAATTTAAAAGCGTATATCGAAATTGAAAACACATTTTCACCAGTAATTGCTCAAATACAGTACTGTAACCGATATTTTTTTAGTGTCCCTGTAAATCAACGATAAATGCTGCGAATGCCCTATTCTATAGAAATCATCTTATAGTGAAATTAAGTGATTTATGTAAATTTCATTTGAAATAGCGCAATTTCATTAAACAACGCTGCAAACGATTTTTTTTTTTCATTGACCATAATGTAGCGGTATTATTTTGTGTCCTGTAAATGAACGATTAATGCTACACACTTTATATACAATACCAAACATACCTTGATGACCTTAATAACATGTATCAATTGCATCAAAATCCGAGTATATTTATGGGAGTTAGAGCGTGTGCAGACGGACAGACAAACGGAATACATAAACACTTTTAAACTACGTTCAACTACGTTGGAAAGGGTTAAAAAGCGAAACATTTCCGGATAGATTTTACAATGCATTAAAAAGTTTTCAAAAAACCAAATATTATTTTTCTGGGTGCTATCATAGTATATATATATATATATATATATATATATATATATACTCGTACATACAGTGCGTGTAAAAACTTTAAGGACAGATAAAAATTGGAAATATTTTTATAAATTTAAAATGCGACAGTTGAAATGGTAATTTAATGTTGATCATAAAGTAGAAATATTAATATAAAAGTCAACAAAATGTATCTGTGGGCTTTTTATTGCAAAAAAATAATAATCATGCAAACAAATGCTATTTTTGACCGTGTAAGAACTTTAAGGACACCACTATTTTTTATGGAAATATTACATATAATTATTATTCATTTGCACATTAAAAACTCATCTGTATAGGGATTTTTCTGAAGTTTTCAATTAAGTGTTTTGTTAATTTTATAATAATGCCAAAAGCAAATAAACTGACTGAATATGGAAAAAGTCTTGTTGAATCTTTTGCATTGTCGGGAATGAGTAGTAGGTCTATAACAAAAAAAATATAGTAAGATCTAAAACCGTCATCAACAATTTTTTAAAGTTAAAAGACGACTATGGGAGTAGAAAAACGCTGGAGGCAAACCAAAAGCCTTGTCACCCAGAGGTAAAAGGAGAGCTTTAAAGATAGCATCAGCTGCAAAATATTCAAGTAAAGAAATTTTACTAACAACTGGACTAAAAGTGTGCAAGAAAACTAATTTCGATACAATTAATCGATCATGGAATTTCCAATACACATCAAAATTGTGTAAACCCCCTTTACTGACTAGCCACAAAACCCATCGTTTGCAACACAATGATGACTTGGGATGACGAATGGCCGCAGGTTATTATCTCTGGTGATAAGGAATGAAACTTTAGATGGTCCTGATGGCTGGAAATATTATTAGCATGATATGAAAAATGTAAAAGAAATTTTCTTAAAATGTGAGTTAGGTGGCGGATCTATTAGGACATGGGGCTACATTTTGTTCAACGGCGTGGGGTTACTTGCATTTCTTTTAGGAAAAGTTAATTCAAAGGCATATCTAAATACTCTTTCTGACCATCTTTCACATGTTGTAAAGTTTCTGGCAGGAGAAAAATGCATTTATCAGCAAGATAATGCGCATATTCACACAAGGAGTGAGACAAAACGCTGGTTCCTTAAGAAAAATATTGCAGTTTTACAATGGCCATAGAGAAGACTTTATCTAAACCATATCGAGGACTTATGAGGTCATTTAGTGAGACGAGTTTAGAAAAATGGAAGACATGTTTCCTCAGCTTCAGAACTTAGATCTACGATAGAAGATGAATGGTACAAAACAAGTCCTAAACTGTGCCAAAAATTAATATAGTCCGTCGCAGTCATTAAACGCAATGGCGTGTGCATAATATATTAAATATTTGTTTCTTCGTTACTGTATTATTTTTATTTTGCTGTCCTTAAAGTTTTTACATAGGCAGAAATAGTTTTTTTTTTTGTACAGTTACTTTATTTTTTGTAAAAAATACAGATGAATTATGTTGACTTTTTTATTAGCTTTTCAACTTTATGATACACATTGTGGTAAACTTTTTTTCATCTGATTTGAAAATTATAAAAAAAATAATATTTTTTGCTGTCCTTAAAGTTTTTAGAGGTACTGTATATACGTATAAAATTTTGAAAAAATGCTCTTGTTTGTCTAAATAAGAGCGAAAAAAATAAAACAAAATATATATACAAACATGCATACAAATACACATGTTTATACAAACATGCCAAACTAACAGCATTAACATTAATATTGACATTAACATTATTTTGTTTCTCTTACATGAATAAATTCTGTTACGCTGCTAATACTGTTTTTTGAGCACTTATAGTATTCGAAAAATTACTTTTTCGAATGCAAAAAACTGGTTAATGCAATGTTAAAGCTGTTCAGAAACTTTTTTTGTCATTTCTTAAAAGAGCAGGAAAATAAATATTTTTTTTACACAAATGTTTCTTAAAATCTCTAAAATCTATTGTTATATTAGGTTCCTGAAGATAAAGAATGCTCTTCGTAATAGTGGATAACTCGGAAGCGATATTATTTATTCATAAAGATTTGATAGATCCGAAAACATTTCTCTTATTAATATTTCCCACCATAGTTGAAAAGTGTTTATGAATTCAGCTAGTATGTATTTCTGTCCATTTGTCCGGTCTCTGACTCGCGTAAATATAGTCGGATTGCAAAGTAATTAATATATATTATCGAGTTTTAATATGAAATTTTCGGTAATGAAAATGAAGTGCGCGAGTTTATAGTTCTTTTAAAGGGACACTCAGAAGAATTCCGTTACAGTACGATCTCCCGAGAAAAAATTGTTTGCAATGTATTTTAACGTTGTTACGCTATTTCAAACATACTGAACTTGTTATATATCATTGAGTAGTACTAGAGGATGCTTAATGTCGAATATGGTAGCATATAATTTGACGTACGTTTACAGGGGCACACAGAAATGTTGGGTTATCGTATTGTCTATAATGAAGATAATCTAGTAGTCCACGAAATTTCATGTTATCCCAACTCCTGATATTGTTATTGGGAGAGCATTAGATGAAGAATTCACAATTCGAGTTAAATCATATTAAATTCAATGTAATTTCACGTATTATATTCTGGAGAAAAGTAAGTCGAAATGTTCTATTTTTTTGTTATTCATTTGTAAATAATCACCAACAAGAGATCCTTTAGAACATATTATTGGCAATCCAATTAGAAACAAAATTTACACTATTTACATATTTATAGATGAAACGCATTTATTTGCTTTGTCCATTCTAGAACTCATGATTCTAAAAACAATTAAAATTTCAGCAACTATTTTTCTTCTATTACGAAGCCAAGAAACAATAGCATGATTTCATATTCGATTTCATGCTCCAGATAAATTTCCTTTTTCTAAAAGTCCAAGATAAGAAATGCAGCCTACTTACTGCGTTCAAATTTTACATTACTACAGAACTACTTACATTACTAAAGAACAAGAGAAATGTTTTTAATATCAATTCTATAGTCATATCATGTGATCACTGGCGCCTTTTCTGTCTGGCTCAGAGAGGCCCGCTCAATGGGTTTGCGAAATATTCCACAATCTATGAGCGATTATTGGTGGATTCACGTTTCCAGTTGCGTGATGCATTTTCAAATAATATAAGTAATCACAAGTAATATGTAAATGTTTTGCATATAACTTGTATATAAATTACTGAAATCATATACAAGGTCGCACGAAAGAATACATTTCCGTTAATTCACGGCTATTTCTCAAGTGATATTTTAAACTGTGTAATTGGTTTGAACGACGTTTTAGCATAGTATGCAATAGATATATAAATCTATATATCAGGTCTTCGTTAATAAATCTGAATAATTTACCGACTATAGATGGCCAATTCTTAAACTGGGTTTTTAGAAGTTTTATGCGTTTTCAAAATTTTACAACTGTGAAATTTTTTCCAGTATTATGAATGAGTTGAAATCTGTTTCATAATCAATGCTTGACGTATGTATGGTTTCTTGTTTTAAAGTGACATATCAATTTAAGAATATTTCCGATTGTATTACTTTTGTAAAAATCATGTGCCATACATTTAAATCCTATGGTAAGTATATAAATAAATTCATTTTTTATAATTTTTAAATTTGTTTATCATTAAGTTTCTAATTCATCTATACTAATATTATAAAGAAGTAAAGTTTGTTTGTTTGTTAGAGGTAATCTCTGGAGCTACCGAACCGATTTCAAAAGTAATGGTATCAAAATGATGGTGTTAGTCCAATTTAGAACATAGGCTATATTTTATGTTGGTGCCACTACCCCAAAGGGGGTGCAGGAACAAAAAACGTTCTAAAAATGCGATTTTTGCATTACTGAAAGGCTTAGAAATGCGAAATTTTAAATATTAGTTACTTATCAGATATAAAGGATTTCTAAGAACAGTTCTTAAACAATTCGAAATTTAAAAGGGGCTAAAAAGCACAAAAAGCTTTCTAAAAAACGTTCTAAATGGTGGTTTCTACACAATCTCGGGAAATACCAAACCTATTTAAAAAATAATGGTGTCAAAATGATGGTGACAACCCGTGCTCTAACATAGGCTATGTTTTATGTCGGTGCCACTACCCCGAAGGGGGTACAGGAGCAAAAAACGTTCTAAAAATGCGATTTTGACATTACTGAAGGGCCTAGAAACACGAAATTTTAAATATTAGTTACTTATTAGATATAAAGGATTTCTAAGAACAGTTCTTCAACAATTCGAAATTTAAAAGGTGTGAAAATGCACAAAAAGCGTTCTAAGAAACGTTCTAAATGGTAATTTCTACACAATCTCAGGAAATACCAAACCGATTTAAAAAATAATGGTGTCAAAATGATGATGACAACCTTTGCTCTAACATAGGCTATGTTTTATGTCGGTGCCACTACCCTAAAGGGTGTGCAGGAGCAAAAAACGTTCTAAAAATGTGATTTTTGCATTACTGAAGGGTCTAGAAATACTAAATTTGAAATATTAGTTACTTATTAGATATAAAGAATTTCTAAGAACAGTTGTTAAAGAATTCGAAATTTAAAAGTTGTGAAATTCTAAAACGCGTTCTAAAAAACGTTCTAAATGGTGGTTTCTACACTATCTCTGGAAATACCAAACCTAATTAAAAAATAATGGTGTGAAAATGATGGTGACAACCCTTGGTCAAACATACGCTGTGTTTTATGTCGGTGCACTACCCCAAAGGGGGTGCAGGAGCAAAAAACTTTCTAAAAATATAATTTTTGAATTATTGAAGGACCTAGATTCATGAAATTTTGCATGGTATATATTTATTAGCTATAAATGATCTCTAAGCTCATTTTTAAAAAAAATTTTGAAATTTAAACGGGGTGAAAATGCACGAAAAGCGGTCTAAAAATTTCTAAATGCCGATTTGTAAGCAATCTCAGGAATAATCAAACTGATTTCAAAAGTAATGGTAGGAAATTGGTGCTGACAGCCTCTGCTCTAATATAGACGCTATTTCATGTCAGTGTCACTATCACCTGGAGGTTGCAGGAGCAAAAAACATTCTAAATTTCGATTTTTGTGATCGGTTGGGGCTAGCAACTGGAAATTAGGAAAGGTACCTATTTATTTAGATATAAATTATCTTTAAGAACAGTTTCGAAACAATTGGAAATTTAAAAAGGGTGGTAAAAATGAGCGAAAAACGTTCTAAAAACGTTCTAAATTGCGATTTCTACTCAATCTCAGGATATACCAAAGCTATTTCAAAAGTAATGGTTGCAAATTGAGGGTAACAGTCCCTGCTCCAACATTAGCTATATTTTATGTTGCTGTCACTACCATCTAGGTGTTGCAAGAGCAAAACATGTTATAATTTGCATTTTTTGCATAACTGAGGGGTCTAACATTTTGAAATATTGCATGATATTTACTTACAAGTTGCAACTGTTTTCTGAGAACAGTCGAAAGAAAATTTCAAATTTAAAAGGATGAAGTGAGCGAAAAGCGTTCTAAATTACAATTTTTATGCAATCTTATCAAATACCAAACCAATATAAAAAATAACGGTGACAAATTGTTGGTGATAGAACCTGCTCAAACATAAGATATATTTTATATCTGTGCAACTACCACCAGAGGGTTGCAGGAGCAAAAAACTTTCTAAATTGAGATTTCTGTGATGCTGAAAAGGCTAGAAGCTTTAAATATGGAATGGTAGTTACTTATAAAATATATATGCCCTCGAAGGACTGTCGAAAATAAATTCGAATTAAAAAGGCTTAAAGCGAAGGAGAGGTGCAAAAAGCATTCTAAAAAAGTCCTAAATTACGATTTCTATACAATTTAAGGGAATATAAAACGATTATAAAAGTAATAGTTGCTAATCAATGGTAACAGTCTCGGATCCTACACAGGCTATATTTTATGCCGATGATTCTACCACCTGGGGTTCACAGGAACAACAAACGTTTTAAAAAAGGCCTTTAAAAGCTTTCTAAATTACGTTTCTGTGGAATATTAGGAAATAACAAACTGATTTAAAAATTAATGTTGGAAAATTAATGGTGACAGTTCCTATTTCAACATAGCCCTTTATGTTGAGAGAGGTGGTAGGACTTGGAATTTGACATGATAGTTAATTTTAAGATGTAAGAAGATGGTTTCTAAAAAATTCAAAACTTCAAATGAATACTGAAATAGGCGTATTAATTGAGCATAAAAGCTTCAAAATATTTTCTAAATTATCATTTATTTAGTTTTATTTCGTTTTATTAATTTAAGTCTCATTTCTGCTTAATGCAGTGTAATAATGATGTTTAGTCAAACTGTGTAATCAAATAGTAATTTTTGATTTATTCTTAAAAGTAATAAGTACCTTTTAATAAAAAAATACTTTTAATAAAATAAAATATTACCTTTTAATAAAATAAAATTTAGTTAGTAGCTTTTAATAAAAATTAGACATATAAATATCACTTGGCATATTTCAAATATTACGCGAACAAAGCCGTGGGGTTTGATAGTATCGTATAAAAGAAATATTTTTTCTATCTTGAAACGTTTGTCTTCTTTCATAGTGAGGGGGGAATCGTTAGGTGCAAGACATCTAAGAGCTATATTGCTATAGAAGGATTATGTTCAAAGGAAACTTTTGAAGGAAAAGAAACATACTTAAATTTTTGTAAAAGAAACTTGTACCATGACAGGCAACGCGACTCATACGACTTCTGCTAACGACCCCACGATGATAACCACAAATTCTTCCTTTTGTAGCCAGTATTCCATGTAATGAGTTTGGGAACTTAAAGAATCGGAAAAATAAAGAATTGAAATTAAAGTGATGTTTAATAAAAACATTTTAAAATACCTTCACCACTTTCAAAATTTTAAGTCTTGAAAACGTAAAAAAACAAGTAGTTATTATCATACTGTAAAGCAAGCATTGCAATTGATTAGTAATTCGTCTTAAAATGACCCCTTTATAATTTATATTGACTACAAAAACAAAATAAATGAGCATTTATAACATTAAAATAAATTTTTTAATTAAAAAAAATGTGGCAGTTATTTTCTTGCATTTTTCTATGTCAGCGACTTTACGAGCATCATTTAAAACTATTTAAAATTCTATTTCATGTTACTTCGAAAACTAAAATAATTAAAACATTTTTGCGAAAGATTTTTTTCTCGACCGTTTTGTTTCCGCTTAGTTAAGCTTTAATTTTAGATATGCAAAAATTCAAGTAGTTCATAAGGTTGTTCTTGAAAACCAATGTCATCTTTAGAAATGAAAAAAAAAGAAAAAAAACTAAAACTAAAACTCAGTAACTGCTTCATAATCTGTTCAGTAAAAATAATTTTTCAAGTACAAATATTAATAAACATAAATTATTAAAACACCTGTAGGACGACTTTCTTGAAGATAAGTATAGGTTTAATTTTTAGTTAGCGAATACCATGGGAATATTTTAATAGTTGGTTAAGAAGTGCATCTTTTAACGTACCTCAAATGACGAGCTAAGTGGAAGAACATGTTAAGCAACAAAAATTACATTTAAAGAAATTTGAAGTGAAAGTTTTTGCTGTAAATTTTAATGATTTATTTTGTGTTTCAAACGATGTGTTTAAAATATTAACAAGTATGGTGTTGTGGTTACTTAGTACCACTGCCATATATTTATTTAATTTAATTTAGAAAATATTTTTATTAATCTTGTATTCATTTAATTTTAATATTCGCATTTAAAATTATTTTAATTCCCTTTTTTTTCAACGTTCCCCTGTAAGTTTTTCTTTCTGGCATAGCATTTCATTCATTTTAAAATCATACACGTCGTTTTGAAAGCTGTACTTCCGGTAAAAGAATTATCTGGAAAATTCCATATCTTTCTATTTGTGAAGTCATATCCTTTTGAAGCTCTACCACTTAGCCAATAATATTTAAATCAGTTTAATTCGTAATTTCAAAATTTTTAACTCTTTACTACGGTTTGGCATCTTATCTCAGTGAAATCTATCAAATTTCCTTTTTTAAAGCAGTTTTTTATATTCTTTAGCATTGCGTTTCATGCCAATGCAGGGCGTCTGTATGTTCGTTCAGCCAAAGTTGGCCTGTTTCAAGGATTATAACAACCCCCTTTACTCCTCTTCTAGGAGAGCTCGTGCGCATTCAGTGTAGTTGAGTTGGGACTTCAATGCAGAATGGCTGCTTTTTTTTGCCGTTCTGCGAAGAAATTATGTCCGCGCCTGCATGAGTGTTCTGTAACGAACGCAGAGAATGGGTGGATGCCTCTTCCCCTTCTACAAAAAAATAATAAACGGATTTCGTATGTAAAGTAAGGAGTATTAAAAGTGCAAGAATATTTCTCTATAATTGTGTAATCGGCTGCATAGTTTCGTCTTTTTTTATTGCGAGATTCTTTGATCAGTTACTTCTGATTCTTCAATAGGATGTGGATAAAAATTCTGTTGACGGCATTATTATTATTTTTTATTCAAGTGTTGCTTTTATTTCGAGTCGTAGAATTATGATGCTATAAAAATCATCTAAATGCCTGTGCCTCAACACTCCCCAAAGGAAAAAATTATTTTATTTTTCTTAGTAAGAACGTAGATGTATGTGTCGATCATAAAAAAAGTACATCTAAAAGAATAAGATATGTACTCTATGATAATGCGCTATGTTCTGCAAAAAAAATTGCTTCACAAATAAAAAAAAATTTGCAAGGAAGATTTCTCATTTGTTTATTTTCTTTCTGCAAATGTCTCCATCATTTTTCTGTTCTTTCGGGTCAATGCAGGTAATGCTTTTACCTTTTATTTTTTTTTGTTCTTAATTTCCAAATGTATGATAAGTAAATTCATATTTTCTTTAATTAATTACTGTTATGTCAAAGTGGTCTTTTGTGGCCACAACAAAATGTTAAATATACACTATACAATCGATCCTAAAAAATGATTTGGAATTTCAATATCCAAAATAACTTTACAATATTATTCTATCACCTCCTGTCTTCCAAATACAACAGCTTTCTTTCCTGGTACTTTGAACCTTTAGAAACCTTTATGACATGACAGTTATTAAGCTATATTTTGGTATGAAAATTTGTTTTAGTGTATTATTATTGAAATATTTGATGTTTAGAAAAAGTGGCTTCCTTAAATTTTTATACAATCTTTCTAAAAAAAAGAGAGAAAGAATTCTTGTAATATTTGCAGTTTATTATTAAGGAAAAATGATTGCTTATGATATTATTTACAAAAAAAGATGAGTTAAGAATAATTTTCTTTCTTATAAGTAAATGATTGATTTATTGATGCCATTTTGTTTTGATAATATGTTGAGAACAATTATTACGTTATTCAGTTGTAATTTTTTTTACTTCACCACATTATTTTAAAATTTGTTCGGATTTGTTTTGAAATTTGTTCAACATTGTTTTGAAATTTATCACCATGCCTCCAAAAGCAAATTTAAACCTTTGTATTCAACCATTTCATGGAAATCCTCAGAAGGTCGAATTTTTCTTCGACCAGTTATCAGATTTGCAGGAATTATATAATTACTCTGAAAAAGAACTTTTTGCTCTTTTCAAGTCAAAATTACAGTGTACTGCATTACATTTCTTTCGCGAAACACAATTTCAATTCAAAAATTCTAACCTTCAAACCATTCGAAAGGAATTTATTAATTATTTTCTGCCAAGTAAAAAATCTGACACTCTTCTGAAAGTCTCTTCAAAATTTAAAATTTGATTCTAATGAGTCAGTTAAAAATTTTTCATATCGTCTGGCTAAACAGCTTCGACTTGCTTATCCTAAGTTAGATCCAGCTGCTCCAGATTCTTTGAAATTCACTCATTTTATTCAAGCTTTATCTAAGCAAATTAAAAGGAAAATTCTAGAAGAAAACATTTCCACTTTTGAATTAGCTCTTGAACGAGCACAATTTTTACAAGATATCTATGATTCACCACCTACTCAAAAATCTAATCAACATTATGACCAAGTTTATTCTCTGAATAATGAAAATAATGGTGAAAATTCAAAATTTTCTGATAGTTTTGTTGAACAAGCTCCTATAAGACATAAAACGGACAGAGTCTATAGAAATTCGCAAATAGCATTCTCGCCATCCGAATCTCATAATGAACATTCTCCTAGACATAGAACTGTTGTTAAAAAAAGCGTGTAACTTACTCTCCCTCACCAGTTAGACATAACGTAGCTTCTAGAAATAAAACAAACTTTATTCAGCATAAGCCAGATCAGAAACGATCTTTCTTTCGGCCAAAGTTTGACAAGTTTTCTCACAAGAAAAACTCTTCAGAGTATTTTCGCAAACAAAATGTTATCCAATGTGCTTTTTGTTGTCGTTTTAACCATCTTATGGAGTCATGTTACAAGTTTAGAAATCTACTTGACACTTCTAGGCAAAATGCCAATCACACTCAAGACTCGCATTTTTCTTCGAATTCTTCTCAAAGAAAGAAAAACTTTACTTCTTTTTCTAAAAATAAAAATGATGATAAAAATTATCATTTAAACAAGTAAGGGAGATTGGTCCAACTGACCACCATCCCTCCCAATCTTACTCGTTAGGGTCAGTACACTCCTGTGACAATTCAAGCTAATGTCAGATTGACAAAAATTCTTCTCCAACTACTTCCTTTTCAAGCGCTGTAACACAGACATCACCAATGGTGCAAAAAATGAACAGACCTTGCTGTTCTGAAAATTCTTTGTCATCAAAGTATCCTTCTCAAATTGAGGATTGTGTACAACAACGACACGTAATTTGCAGCTCTTTTGGTAACACTTATTCACTTCCATGTATAATTATGAATGTTCAACATAATGAGATATCAACTCTCATTGATTCAGGCTCACCTCTAAGTTTGTTGGATCATAAATGCTTTAACAGCATTAAATCCAAAATCCATTATAAATATTTATCTTGAAATGTTTCTGTATCAACTATAAACTCTAAAGTTTTCTTTAAAGGATGTATCAAGATTGCATTCAAAATAGGCAAATTCTTTTTTCATTATGTCTTTTACCTTACTGATATAAAGAATGTTAATTTTGAAGCCATATTTGGTTTTGAGTTTATAAACAAGCATTCTATAACCATCTCTCCAACTTTTAAATCTATATTAATTAAAGATAACCATATACCTTTTAACATTCAAAAAGAGTCTCCTAGCAGTTTTTATTTGAATTCTCAGTATAATAATAATAACAAAACAACAGTGCCATATTCTTTTGATGAAAATAATGTGCCTATTTATGAAAATTCTATGTCAATTAACACAAATAAAGGTGCTTATTTTGATAATATGAATGGAAATTTTGGTGATAAGTATTTGCATTTGGTAAATAATTATGAAAACTATCCTTACAATTACAGTTTTCCAAATAATGGTTTGTTTATAAATATTGTTGGTAATACTGCTATGAATTATGATAATTCTTTTATGAATGCTAATCTCAATATTAGAAATTTAGAAGGTCATGCTCAAGTTTTTACTCAGTTTCCTAATTATTTTTCCCACTCATACAAACTTTGATTATCCTAATGTTATAAATAATATATCTAATACCAATACCAAAATTACCTCTGATGACAAAAATGTCACAACAGAAGATGACAATGACATTAGTTATGTTGGTAAAAAGTGCACCAATTTTAAAAATGGTAATGAAAAATTATTGAGTTCTAACATGGTACAAACTGTAAATGGAGAGTTGATTCCCCCCAATTCTTCTGTTTATTTACATGTCAAATACTTGAATTCCCCATCTGAATATTTTATTTTTAAACCTGCTTTCAAAAGTAAAGCTCTTATTTTGCATGAATCATTGCATTCTAAATCTTCAATTCAAAAAGATTTATTCTTAGTTGTATGTCAGGATATATCCAAAGTGGATGTTCATTTAAACAAACATACAATTCTTGGTGAGTGCATTAATGTAGATGAGAATGATATTGAAAAATATTCCTTTGATTTAGATTCAGAAAACGAATATTGTAATTTAATTTTACCATCTGAGGAAATTAAAAGAAAACGAATACAAAAACTGTCACCAGATGATTTTGACTTAAAGCACTTGTCCCCACATGAAAGTGACTGTTTACTAAAATTATTGTGCAATAAAGCTCAAGCATTTTCTAAATCCTTAGACACTTTGGGTCATACAGACCTAGTGAATCCTCAATTTTCAATGATGAATTCTCATCCTGTAAAAACCCTACCTTTTCCTGTGCCACAGGCACTAGAGCAAAAAGCTCTTGACCAGATTAATCAAATGCTAAATGCTGGAATTATAGAAAGATCAAATTCTTCTTGGGCTTGCCCCATGCTGTTAGTTAAAAAGAAAAGAACTGGCATGTCAAAACCTCAAAAATATCGTTTGGCTTTATATCTACGATTATTAAATTCTATTATTATTCCTTCTTCATATCCTCTACCTCGCATTCAAAACCTATTAGTACAATTGTCAAAATTTAAATACTACAGTACACTGGACTTACCCTCTGCGTACTGGCAGATTGTGGTTCCTAAAGAGATGCAAGATACGCTCAGTTTTACCACTCCATGGGGAATGTTTACCTACCTTCGTCTTGTTTTTGGCTTGAAGACGGCTGCAAGTACTTTTCAACAGTTAATTGATTCAGTTATTCAGTTATCCGAAATTGACTCTTGTTACGCATACCAGGACGACATCGTTGTTGGCGCTAATTCGTTTGAAGAAATGGTTGTAAAACTCACAAAACTCTTGGATACTCTAATTGCCAACAACATTACTCTTTCACCTGAAAAATGTTCTTTTATGCAAACTAGCATTAACTTTTTAGGCTTCCATCTCACTGATCATAAAATTCTTCCAATTACAAGCAATATTTTGAAAATTACTTCTTTTCCAAAGCCAAAAACTAAGAGGCAGACAAAGAGTTTTATTGGCTTATGTTCATTTTACAGGTCAATCATACCTCATTTTGCTAAATTAATTACTCCTCTTATTGAAATCACCAAACCTAAAAATAAATTCTGATAGAAATCTGAACAAGAAAATGCATTTAATAAATTGCAAGAAATTTTTATCCATAAACCCATGCTCAATCTTCCAAATTGGAATGAGACCTTCTATGTTAATACAGATGCCTCAAAGACAGCAATTTCAGCTGTTCTTATGCAAAAAATTGAAGGTGAACTTCGCCCCATTTCTTATTACTCCAAAACTTTATCTCAATCTGAAAAAGAGTACCCAGCCATTAAACTGGAACTTTATGCCATTTATAAAGGTATAACGGCGTTTAAATATTACATTTTCGGCAGATCTTTCATTCTTTTGTCTGATGCTAAACCTTTCAATAATTACAAAAAATCAACATCTCCTGCTGACATCACTACACGTTGGATGTTAGAACTATCCGAATACTCTTACACATTCCAGCATGTTCCAGGCAAATATAATGTGTTAGCAGATTTTCTAAGTAGGACACCTCATATTCCTACTGAAGATCTCCATACTAACCCTGATCTCATTTTTGAACAAGAAGTACTGCCTATTATTGATAATGAAAATGACCTACATAATGAAATTGCTCAGTATCCATGCGGATTAATTGGTAAAAAACATCATAACTGCCAACTTCAAAGTGACTCTCCATCTACAAATAATGTTAGTAAGGAAGACCCATTGTTAGAAATTTTTGATCAAACCATTCTTTCTGAACAACAAAAAGATCCTCAAATTAAGAAAATTTATGAAGATATTAAATCTAATAAAAAATCTAAAAGTTTAAATGGTTATTACATTAATCCAAGTAATGAGTTACTTTATTATAATGGACACTTCTCTTCAGAAGACATTGAATTACATAGAGCTGTTTTACCATCTTCACTTAGAGCTAAAGCTTTAAGAATTGCTCATATTACTCATACTGGTATTCATAAAACCATTGTTAATTTAAAGAAAAGATTCACTTGGAAAACTCTAATTTCTGATACAATTAATTATGTCAACTCTTGTGAAATTTGTTTAGTAAATAAAAATCATAAGAAAAACACTGCTCCATATCTTCCAGTACCTATTCCTACAGATCCCAATCAAAAAGTTTCGATGGATTTACTTGGTCCTTTGAGGAATCACCAGTTTGTTATGACTGTAATCGAACATTTTTCTCGTCATCTTGAATTATATGCCTTGAATAGCATTCATGCTGAGTCGGTGACTAAAGCTCTGTTGAATTATATTTCCACTCATGGAAAACCCGAGTTAACTCTTACAGATCATGGTTCCCAGTTCACTAGTGATTTGTTTTCTTATTTCAACAAAAAACTTGGCATAAAGCTAGAGCACAGTACAGTAGCGCATCCACAGGCTAATAGATTGAGTGAGAGATGTAACACTCAAATAAAGTCATCTGTCAATACAATGGCTTCCCAAAGATTTGATGTTCCTACTGCTTTAAAAATTCACCAGTACATATACAACGCTACACCTCATCCAGTTACAAAATTTACTCCAAATCTTCTTCATTTTGGAAAGGAAGTGAATGATATTTATGCCAATTATAAAACCCATTTTTCCTGGAAAATCCTTAACACTGCATATGAAATCCACAAATTAATGGATGTAATTGAAAAATATACTACCAAGCTTACAAAAATAACGAGTCTTCTAGACAAAAAGTGTATCAAAAATCAAGGGAAAAAGTAAAATTTGCTAATATCAAAGTTGATGATATTGCTTATGTAAAATTTCCCAGTGTATTTAACAAAAAAGTACAAGGACCGTATATGGTAAAGAAAATAATTTCACCTGTACTTATTCAAATTCAAGATTGCAATAATAATCAAGCATCACCTGTGTTAATTCATACTAACAGAATCTTGAAACTCCAGAAAAGAGATGAAGCATTGCTTCATCCTTCTGATTCATCTAGAAGTGCAACACATGATCAAACGGCTGTTGATAGTGCATCTTCTTCTCCTGTGAAACGACATATGCTTACTCATACTACTAATTGTGATTCTCCTCAAATTCACACCACTTCGAAGTGCCAACAAACAGCTTCGCATTCACATAGTTCAGTGCATTCTCAAACATCTGGTAGTAAAACTTCCACTACAGTTCTAAATAAATTTACTCAAAGTAAAAAAAAATTATGATCTTCGTCCTCGCAGTCATAAACACTATAAAATATAAATTAATCTTCAATTTTATTTAGGATGCTTTTACCATTGTAAAAAATCTCATCTATGCTAGCTAGATTGGATTGTCAAATACGAAGACTGGCTGTTTATTTTATTTTTTTACTTCTACCAAAGCTGCAGGCAGCATTTGTGTATTTTTTTTATATTTATTTTTTTAAGTCGCCTTCGCCTTGACACTGTGGAATTGTCATCCTGTAAAAGTATGTAAACCTTGATTTTGTTTACTATGTTGCTCACTGAAATATTTTCTTCAAAACCTTATTCATTTTTTTAGAATTTATATGTATGATAAAAAAAAAATGTGCTGATAACTCAGAATTTTTAATTTCAGTATTTAATTTAAATAATAAGAAAGATTCTTACAAAAATCAAATCAAATTTTTATAATTCATTATTTCAGTTGCAAATGAAATATCATTGATTGCTTTATTTTGATATGGTATTTATCTTAAAGAGTAAATTGTTACTGATATAAAATAAAATATGAGTACATATATCATCCCTTTCCCTATTGTGACTTCTAGAGTAATTCAAAATGTTACTTTGTTCTTAATTATAATTCATGCATGTTTTAACAACTAACCTCTTTCTAACATCTAAAACAATAATAATGATGAAAGTTATGCATGCTTCTACTGTTATTATTGGTGTATGTAAAGTGGTTGAAAATACATTAAACTTTTTTTTAAGTGTTTGAAAATTCGCAAATTGAAAAAATATTTGTGCACATGAAAATTTTGTACTTTGGATCCAAAGATACTCTCCAAAGGTACTATCCAAAGATACTCTACAAAGATTATTTTAAGTCTTTACAAAAAGAATACTTACATATTTTACACGAAAAAATGTTGTAACATGTTTATACTTACAAAGATTGTTCTAAGTCTTTACAAACAAAAATACTTATGAATTTTAATAAAAAATAATCACATATTTAGTCTTACAGATGCTTGAATTAACATAATTCGATAACCATTTCAGAATATGTAGTATAAATATTTTGTGTGATAATTTTTGTAAGACAAATGTTATTAAAGTTATGTGGTACTACATTTATGAGAGTTTAAAAATCCTCTCTTTGCATTTATTTTCTTTGAAAATATTATTATTGTTGTTGTAGAATAACAAGATATTAGTTGTTCATCTACGAAAAGTTGATTTCTTAAAAAGTGCTATATTTATGTATAAATATTTTTAATGAGAGTGTAAATATTCTCTCTTGACTATATACTTACGTTTTGAATTTTTGTTATGGAAAATTCTCGTATGAGTAATTTATTGAAGAATTGATTAAAAAAAAATTGAAATGTAGTTCATAGACTGTGACTCGAAATAGAGTTGTGATTTAAAGGTGCTACTTTAAATTATTGCTATTTTTTTCAAAACAGAAATGTTTTATTGCTAATATTGTACTATATTGAATGATGCAAGTCATCATTAATATGCATGTCAATTTGTATCATGTAATATTATTTGTTTATGTGTACATTATTACAATTTTTCCCCCACTCTTTTAATATACACTGATTTTACTTTACAATGTTGTATTTGCTATTTCACATATCAGTGAATGAACTTTTAGCAACTTCATTTTGAAAGATTTTGTGTACCTTTGGTCAGAAGAATGTAACCGATTATTATTTTTCTCATTATTTGAAGTTATATGCATGTTGTATATGTATATAGTTTAGAAAATATTGGCTCAATGTCAAAATTATTAAATTTCTCCATCTTACCAATATTTTATTTTGGGGAGGCCGGAGTAATATGTTGTGGTTACTTAAAACCACTGCCATATATTTATTTAATTTCATTTAGAAAATATTTTTATTAATCTTGTATTCATTTAATTTTAATATTCGCATTCCAAAATTATTTTAATTCCCCTTTTTTTTCAACTTTCCCCTGTAAGTTTTTCTTTCTGGCATAGCATTTCATTCATTTTAAAATCATAAACGTCGTTTTGAAAGCTGTACTTCCGGTAAAAGAATTATCTGGAAAATTCCATATCTTTCTCTTTGTGAAGTCATATCCTTTTGAAGCTCTACCACTTAGCCAATAATATTTAAATCAGTTTAATTCGTAATTTCAAAATTTTTAACTCTTTACTACTGTTTGGCATCTTATCTCAGTGAAATCTATCAAATTTCCTTTTTTAAAGCAGTTTTTTATATTCTTTAGCATTGCATTTCATGCCAATGCAGGGCGCCTGTATGTTCGTTCAGCCAAAGTTGGCCTGTTTCAAGGATTATAACAACCCCCTTTACTCCTCTTCTCGGAGAGCTCGTGCGCATTCAGTGTAGTTGAGTTGGGACTTCAATGCAGAATGGCTGCCTTTTTTTGCCGTTCTGCGAAGAAATTATGTCCGCGCCTGCATGAGTGTTCTGTAACGAACGCAGAGAATGGGTGGATGCCTCTTCCCCTTCTACAAAATATAATAAACGGATTTCGTATCTACAGTAAGGAGTATTAAAAGTGCAAGAATATTTCTCTATAATTGTGTAATCGGCTGCATAGTTTCGTCTTTTTTTATTGCGAGATTCTTTGATCAGTTACTTCTGATTCTTCAATAGGATGTGGATAAAAATTCTGTTGACGGTATTATTATTATTTTTTATTCAAGTGTTGCTTTTATTTCGAGTCGTAAAATTATGATGCTATAAAAATCATCTAAATGCCTGTGCCTCAACACTCCCCAAAGGAAAAAATTATTTTATTTTCCTTAGTAAGAACGTACATGTATGTGTCGATCATAAAAAAAGTACATCTAAAAGAATAAGATATGTACTCTATGATAATGCGCTATGTTCTGCAAAAAAAATTGCTTCACAAATAAAAAAAAATTTGCAAGGAAGATTTCTCATTTGTTTATTTTCTTTCTGCAAATGTCTCCATCACTTTTCTGTTCTTTCGGGTCAATGCAGGTAATGCTTTTACCTTTCATTTTTTTTTTTTTTTTTTTTTTTGTTCTTCATTTCCAAATGTATGATAAGTAAATTCAGATTTTCTTTAATTAATGACTGTTATGTCAAAGTGGTCTTTTGTGGTCACAACAAAATGTTAAATATACACTATACGATCGATCCTAAAAAATGATTTGGAATTTCAATATCCAAAATAACTTTACAATATTATCCTATCACCTCCTGTCTTCCAAACACAACATATGGTACTAAACTCTCTCAGAAAAACTTATTCATATTTAATTTCATAATATTAAAATTTATTAACATTATTGGCCTTATTAAATATTAAAATATTAAATATTAATGAATAATGTCTTAAATCTTCAAGACTAAATAGAATCTTAATATTTTAGCTTCACCATGTGAAAGGATATCTCATAACGCTTTCGTCCAAAAGATAAAAATTATATATATAAAATGTCGCATAACATGTTCATCCACTCAGCTCTTCAAATATTTTTAGTAATTTCTTCTTTTCGTGCCCCCGCAATTACGTATACGATAAGACTGCACTTGCGATTTGGTCCTCGCGAAATTATTATATACATTGCAAATGCATCATATATACTTCATATACCATATACATTATATGAAATGATATTTACCTTACACAATCTCTATGTATATGAAATATTTATCCCCTATATGGTACCAATATGTTATAGACGTCTTATATACAAGTCATAAATATGTGGCATAACTACCACATGTATCACTTTAACTTGGTCATATATCACAATATGTTATATATGTCATATTTGACATAACGTCATATATATGGCATATAATTTGACGATACAACTTGGTCGATGAACGACTCATCCTCGGTGGTCACTATAATAAAAGTAACATATTTTTAAATAAATGTTTATGTCGTTTACAATAGTCTTTGTTTGGGACTCATTTTATAGAATTTAGAGGAAAATTGACTATATCAAATATACACACTTTTCGTTCACGAATATGCCTGTCAGCTTAAAAAAAAACTTCAAAGTGTCATTCACGTACGAAACCTAGCGTAATATGTTATAAGAATTGCATAAAATAATATGCAAAAATTATATATTTTTTAAATCATTTAATACTTTCTAATGACACCTTATTATAAAGACGTTTTAGAAATTCACAGAAGACAAAAAAAAAGTATTTTGTAAGGATTTAATTTAATACATTCAGTATCTGAATTTCATTTAAATCTAAAAACAATAAAACAAACATTTTTTTCTTGGAAGAACAAAAATATCTTTACATCAGTGACAGGTTTTAGAAAAATCGGTATACATTTTGTTGAATATTAAATTATTCATTGTGGAAATATCAGTATATATTAATATAGTTCAATATATATTATTTTAAAATTAAGGCATTTTTATTATAATAGTATTTTACTTTTATTATCCACTAAATAACATATCACGAATAAACGCATAAGCGAAATGTGAAATCCAAAAACTAAGTTTAATATAAAGATAAAATTGTTATCGTATTTCTTTTTACATTGTTCTTAAAAGTGATGAGGTGTATTTGCCTATAAAATTTGCAAAGTCATTTTATTAAATGTACGTCTGTAGAACATTTTCATTTTTTCTACGAGGTAAATTTTAAAGAATATAAATCGAAAATTTACAAAAGCGTAATTGTTATTCCAGTTTCAGAACATAAATATTAAACAATGCCTTTTTCATAGCTTAGTACAAAAAGCTTTCAAAATTGAAACTGACTATAAAATTATATATGCAATTTCAGATGTAATTTATCGGCATTTAGGATGGCACCGTTAAAGTAATATGACAAAGTAATATATTTCCCGCTAGTTTTTTTTTCTTTCTTATTTTTCAGCAGCAACGAACCTATGGCCATTAAAATTCACTTATGTCGAAGAAATAAAAATTTATATGAGAAACTTTTCAAAGGAGGTATTTATGCATAAATATATGAATATTTATATTTCTTTAATATATTTAATAATAAGTAGCTTTTTCAATTGCAGAAACTTGCCCTATAATGATATTCTTTGTAACTATTAATTCAGTTTCAATTATCTGATACATAGTTCTGTTGCAAACGAGGTAACATTCTAATGTGAACAATAAAGTAACTTTATGAGAAACCATTAAAATATATATATTTTTTAGAGAGAATATGCTTAAATGAACACATGCTATTCTGGTATTTAAAGTAAACTAGAAACAAACCTCTGCCAGTTTGACATTACAAAATTTTCGGCACAGACATTTACTTTAAAAAAGGTTGCATACCAGGGCTATAATGCGCAAAGTACTGATGTGAAAATTGCAAGAAAGAGCGGCAGGCAGATTAAGGCAGATTATGAAAGACTACAATGTGTGAACTTAATCTTGTTATGGGTACTTTAAGATTCATATTTAAAAAAAACAAGGCAAGGGGACAAAGACGTTTGTTCTTTTTATGAAATTTATGACAATGCCAGCTGTTCGTGTGAAAGTCCTACTATCGTTTGGATCGAAGCACAAATATTGGCTATCCTTTGAAAAACGTTGTTGAAGATAGGTAGACAGTGTGTAAAATGCTGGAGGACATTTGAAAAAAAAAAGTAAAAGAAAAAGGTTAACTATTGGTATAATGGAAGAAGAAAGACGAAAGTAGATGTTCGTAAAAAAATGAACGACGAATCATCAATTATCTAACTGTGAGCAACATTTTCTCCCGGATCCAAAAAAGTATTATTATCTATATGAGTAGATCATTGAAATCTTTAAGGGGTAGGATACCTTTAAACCACAAAAATTTTCTATTTTTTTAATACATATTGTGATTCTGTAATCATTTCTCAACAATATGCAGAAAACTGCATTAAAAAATTCCCATTAGTTTACCAATTATGGTATTTTTATTATGACTACATATTAACACTACATAGGAGAATTAAACTTTGCATTGCGTTTATCCAAAACGATAAATTTTGTTACTGCGCGCAGTGTTACTAAAAAAACTATGAATGGCAGTCTAAAGAAATTTTAACACATATTTATTTCCGTATTATCTTCAACTTAAAAATAGAAAAATGTAAAATTTTATTTTTTTTCCTGTTTTTATACTTTGAAAATATTTTTCAAAAAGTGAAAATTTTTAATTTTTTGTTATTTTTTTAATTTAGTCAATATTTTTTACAAATATTCTGGTTTTAGTATAAAGGTAACTCTATTATGTATTTACTTTCACCAAAATTTTCTCTTTATGAGAAACCATTAAAAAACTATATTTTTAGAGAGAATATGCTTAAATTAACGCATGCTATTCTGGTAATTAAAGTAAACTAGAAACAAAGCTCTGCCAATTTGTCATTACAAAATTTTCTGCAGAGGCATTTACTTTATATGCATATTTTCAGATTTTATCATGCGCACAAGATTTTTTTCTCTTATTATCATATATTTTTAAACTTACCACTTCAATATTTATTTATGAATTTACAAGTAATTGTATATTTTTAAATATAAACTTAAATATGAGCTTTATATTTAAATGAAGTTTGATTTTTATTTTTGACTTATTACACAAGTTTTAGAGCTTGAAACATAGTAATAATTTTTCTTTTTCGACGCACTCATGGGTATCCTATCCCCTTAAGGTTTTCAAAAATGCTGCATTCTCGGAAATCTGTTGGTTTTTTGAAGTTTCAAAAGATAACGGAACGCTTTTTTGAAAATCGTGGCTAACTCAAAAGTGTTTAGATTATATTTCCGCAAATTTCTGCGAAATCCAGAAACATTTCTGTTTTTTTTTACAATGTAGATCCAAAAATTAAATCGTGTTAATTTCAGAAAGCGCCCTACTGTTTTAAGAGATATTTTCTGTATATTGATACTATACAGAAAAAAATGATAGTATCACTGCTAAGATTATATTTGTCAAAGGGTGAAAATCTCCCTAATGTTAACATTTAATTAATTTTTAATAAAACATGAAATAGTAACTATTTCTCAAAAATGAACTAAAATTGACCTCAAAGTGATTTTAGCTTTATCTGTTTAGGTTGGTTGGTTGGTTGGTTGTATTTATGTCGACCAATTATCAGCACGTGGGATATAGGCCCTAAGTGGGGGAGTGCCTTCCGTGGAGGTCTTTCTAAGGGAACCTAACCCGTATTAACGCTTGGAAAACCAAGGTTCGAAGAAAACCACGAAAACTCCGAACGATTAGGCCGACGGGCGCGATTGGGATCAAACCCAACACTTCCCGTCTACCAGCTTCGAGAGCAGAACCTCTCGGCCACTGGTGGGGCCTTATCTGTTTAGGCGTCGTTTAATTTTTTGAGGGTAAGTGAGTTGTTTTTTGATTAATTGAAAAAGACATTTTTCGACCAGCAAAGGATTTTCGAAAAAATATATACAGGCTGATTCAAAAAAAGGTTACAAAAGGACATAACAAATCAGGCATACAACAGGGATAAGAAATCCCATAGGAACATAGGTTCGAAAACCACTTATTTAGTCACAAATACAGGGTGTTTCATCCTAACTCAATTTGAGTTGACAGTAATAATTTTCAGAAAACTAAAGTGTATTACAATAAAACATTTAACAGACATTCTAACCTTTGTTATAAATGTGATAAAACCAAACAAAAGTGGTAGATGTTTGCATTATTATGGCAGTATGCACTTGATGCGCCAAATTTTGGAACTGTGATTATGAATTCATACGGTATAACGAATATCCCATTATATATGTTTGCGTTCGATCCCCCCCCCCCAGCAGTTTCATTTAAAATTCTGTTTAAAACTTTATTTATTTTAGGTTACTATAGTCACATAGTGCAGCCCCTAATTTAAATTTAACATTTAATAGCTATATCGCTTTTATTAGTAGCCCTTCACATTTAAATTAAATTATTGTAGTTACTCATTTCTTTAATAAAATAAATCAGTGATTCAGTCTACAATTCTACTTTGAGAGTTTCTCACACATACGATTTAATCTTGTAGCAAAACGTTACTGCTGACTGTTAGTAACAAAAGCATTTTAACTTCGGCCACTTCCTTATTTGGGCATGAATATAACTCATCATTTAAAATCACTTAACAAGCAATCTATTCATTAGAATTATTTTCGCACTGCACTTTAACATTCACACCCTTTTGTTCATATGCATGTTAATGCTGCATTTTTGTGGCAATGCACTTTGTTAATCGTTGACCTAACATCTGTTTTAGAAAAATACATTCTCATGCCCTTTTAGCCTAACGAATTCGGTCAGTTTTCACCCTCTGTCTTTATCCAGAAACATTTTTATTTTTACACTTAACCGCAGTTGTATCAAAGTACAGATTATATTGCGCCTCTCACGATTCAGGAATTTTAGTAACCCACAAATCTGGCACCCCTACACGATTCATATATGGTAGAAGACTACCGTATGTATTTGGCGAATCCATACCAGCCAGTGTGTTTCTGTGTCTCTTGTGCATGGCGCAAAATACTTGTAGATTGGCGATATTGTAGTCCGCCAAGCAAGAAAGTTGTAACTGCATATTCAACTCACTTTTTTCGCCCTTACGCTGTCTGTGAAAGAGGCACTAAGAAGTGTCTTGTTATGCCTCCCCCCTTGTAACTCTCCCTGCTGCTTTTCATAATGGAATAAATAAACTCTTCATATAGCAGATTGGAGTTTTTTTATTGAACTGGTGGTTATTGCTTCTCCTTCCACGTTCAATCACGGCTAAAAGTTAAAATCACAATTTCATACGGTATCATCGATTACTTTAGCAACGTGTTTTTCTAGATCTTTTCGTGATGTTATCACATTTCACACAAACACGGTACAAATCGTTGCATTTCCATTACAATGTTTTTATTTTCCTAGAAATTATTACCGTCAACTCGGGTTCAGTTTGAATGAAACACCTTGTATTTATGAGTAAATAAGTGGTTTGCGACCCTAAGTTCCTGTGTGATTTTATATCCTTGTTGAATGCCTGATTTGCTATGTCATTTTGTAAAGTTTTTTTGAATCCCTCTGTATATAAACATTTTATGGAATAATATTGTTTTCCTTCTGAATATATCAATATTTGTTTAGTTTTCAAATATTTTGATTTTTATATTAATGTTTTTTATCCAAGTGCATATTTAACATTCAGTTCCCAATTTTGTTTTTATTTGTCACTAAGTCATGTATTTGTACTCCAAGTTAAAATTAAGTATTTATCATGTATAAATACATAAACTTAAGTTAATATGAAATCTAAACAAATCTTTAAAACTAGAATAAAATTTGTGTTATGTTCGGTTTTTATATTTTTGCATATAAAAGTTGCGAAGTTATTAAATTAAAAGTATGCAACTAAAATGTTTTCATTGTGTATATATTTCTAGATAAATCGCAAAGGAATATAAAAGAAAATTTTATACAAGCATACTTGTTATTCTAGTTTCGCTTCATAAATATTAAACAGGCATTTTTTATAGTTCATTTCTAAAAGCTCTAAAAATAAAGTACTCTTATAAATTTTCGAAGTAATTTCAGTTGTAATTTATCAGCTTTTACTCCGTCACTTTTAAAGTAATTTAAAAAAAAAGTAATACATTTTCCATCACGTAATTTTACTTTTCCCTTTTCTTTAGCATCAGGTTTAAAAGAGTGTAGTTGTTATAGTCCATTCGTATTGCATGTAAAAGCGAATTCTGAACAGAATTTTAATTAAGGTTTTGTAATAGTAATTTAATACAAAAAATATTATTTGCATTTAATAGTTTTAGTAATAAATTGTATTTTTAGTTTTAGAATATTTTCTTATTATGATAATCGTCATAATAAGTTCATTCATACACATGTGGATACACACTCTATGCAAAACAATGTAACGTTTATCAAATTACAGTCGAGCTTCCTACCATTAACATGCAAATTAATCTCCATATTACGAAAAATACATTCTATATAACGAAGTGTATTCCACTTTCGTGCGTGTACAAAATTCAAACGGAGAAGATGTTGTTGCGATGGATGGATGCATTTATTTCAACAGATTGTATGAAAATGAATTTATTTATTTATTTATTAATTTCCATTCGAAAGAAGAAACGCTAAAAGCCTTCGATACAATAAGAAGGGAAATCCAGTTTCACGAGAATGTTACAAATGAATTGTTCGGGCGCTCGCAAAAATGCGAAAAATTTTAGGAACAATATACAGTGTGTCCCAAAAGTCTCCATACAACTTCAAAAATTTATTACAAAAATATTAGGCCTACAGCAAAAAAAATTACAGTAGTACATAGAGTAACTCAAATTTTTTTTCTACTATCTAATTATACTTCTACATGAGATCTTCTCGCTGCACGCGACGTTTCCATGCGATGAAGCAGTTCAACAAGTGTGGAACGAGTACATGAAATTTTTTCTCGGAGCTCTGTAAAATCAATTCGAAAAGCATCGCAAGAGCTTATTATGTCAAACATTGTAACACACAGATTGCTTCATAAACGATTACAACTTTTAGCCAACAAAATTCAGATTGTGCGGGCGTTACAAACTGGTGATTATGCGAAACACTTCGAATTTCCAGTTGAAATGTTCATCGCATGGAAAAGTCGCGTGCAACGAATGGATTTCATGTAGAAGCATACTAAAGTAGTAGAAAAAAACTTTTTGAGTTACTCTATGTACTGTTGTAATTATTTTTGCTGTAAGCCTGTTTTTTTTGTTTGTTTTTTCTTTGAAGTTGTGCGGAGACTTTTGGGACACCCTGTATTTTTTTATAAGAAACCTGTACAAAATAATGTTACAGGCTTTTTTAAAGTTAAAGAATTGAAATACTGAGAAAAAAGAGAAAAGTTACGCTATGCTTCAGTTTTTGTCTACACCTCTTTATTATGTTTTTTTAGACATTATTCTAATTAGATTTTCCTCCTAAGTCTACAATGCATAAAAAAAAGTTACTGCACGAATTAAAATACGTTTTCCAATATTTCGATTTTATGTGTATTTTTCATTTTAGGCATGTGTATTTTATTATGCAAATTTCATGAATTTCAGTTGATTTCTGTTTAACGAATTTTCTTCATGACGAAGTGTTTAAGTGTAACGATGGGGCTTCGTTAAATGGAAGTTTCACTGAATGTACTTTAAATCAAGATAAAGTACTTCTTATTTTCTTGACATCCAAGCTCATATTTTTTGAGCAAATTTTGTGGTATTTGAGATTTCTGTTTCCTTTGATTCTAGAAAACTATACACATTTTCATTTACTTAAAAAAATAAAATACTTTGCTTTTTAGCGTCCCCAATAAAATGGACATTGTGTCTTAGTCATGTAAAAAACATGTTATTGAATTACATGAATCTGAATGTAAAATTCTTAACATTTGAGAAAAAAATAATGACACAAAATTGAATTCCGCATAAAATAATGATACAAAATTTAATTTGACACTATTTAATAATAATAATAGTTTTTAAAAAGTTCATTACCCGTAAAAAAACGTAGATGAACCTTGAATTCAGTAGTTTATGAATGTGCTTCTGAAAGTTAATTAATTTCTATAATTAAGCGAATATACAAATTACAAGTTGCATTTCATTCACACAACCTTATTTTATGTTGTACTTATAAAGTAAGATAAGATCGCTACATAGGCTTCAAAAACAAATTTTTTAGCGTCATGTTCCTAGTCCTTTCACTACACACTTTGCTGACATCAGAAGTGTGTTTTTATCGTTCATACGTCACTTCCAAATATCGCATAAATTAAATTTTTGCATCATCAACTAGAAAAAGTGTACTTTAAATAAGAAATGTGTTGATCAAATTAGTAATTTTCTAAAGTTCTGTTTTGTTTTTTAACTCTTCTCAACACCAATCATTTGTTTGTTAGAATAATAATAATAATTAGTGGTACATCTACCACAATGGGCAAGTAAATGCCAAGAAGAAATTTAAAAGAAATCAAAATGAGTTTATTTATTATCTTATATTGTTATCTTTAATTATATTTATTTTCAAATTTTGTAGCTAATCAAATATAATTAAATATATTAATTCAATTATAAATAGCCTACTAACAGAAAAATAATACAAAATATAGTTGCAATGAATAAGAATAAAGCATAATAAAAGATTAATTATAAATATCTATATTTATCAAATCCTGAAAAAGCGAATATTTCACTAAAATAAAAAAAATAACAATGCACTGGTTTAGAGCAAGCATTTTATTTGTAAAATTATACACTTTTAGGATAATATTTATATATATTTTTTTTATTTATTTAAGAAAATACATTATCTACTTCCGTGGTCCGGTTATTAATTTCCAGGACTGACGTAACTGTACGAGAACGAAAAGCCGAAAGATGGCGCTAATGATTGCATATTCAAGAGCGTTTTCTTGCACATGTGCAGTGCACTCGGCGCCATTCTGAAGTAAATGGTTCTCGTGGAAAGGCGCATTAAAACATAGCTCTTAAATTCCTGTTGTCGAAGTGAAATTTGGAGCAAAGAATTGACATTAAATTTTGCTTAAAATTGGGCAAGACAGCTGCGAAATGTTAAAACAAGTTTACGGCGAAGAAGCATTATCCCGTTCAAGAACTTTTGAATGGTTTAAACGCTTTCGGGACGGGCGCGAAAGTGTCGAAGATGATCCCCACACAGGTCGGCCGCAGTCCGTACGCACGCCGGAAGCAATTCAAAAAGTTCGCGATATGGTGAAATGTGATCGTCGATTGATTATTCGAGTACTCGCCAATGAATTGAACATGGACAAAGAGACGGTTCGGCAAATTTTCGTCTCAATTTCTGCAGTCTTTTAATCAGCAATTTCTCACTAATAAACCATGTTGGGAAATCACCAGTCGACAGCCTTGGATGACCGGACAACGATGAATAGATTTGATTTCCCCAACATGGTTTATTAGTGAGAAATTGCAGACTCAGGCATCGGCCGGAGTAGCTCAGTGGTTACAGCAGCAGTCTTATATTATATGGCCCCGAGTTCGATTCTTGGCTCTGGCTAATTTTTCACTCCAGTTGGGTTTACTGTATTTATTGTTTGTATGTCTGTGTAATATTTATATAAACCTTTAACTGTTGAATGCAGGCGTTATTTATGTGTGTATGTGGGTTTTTATATATATTGTAGTATGAGTATTTTATTATAATTATATTTATTGTTATGTTAGTCAGTTTTTCTCTAGGCTAATTTGTTGACGTGTAAAGAGGTTATGTTTTTTTAAGATAGTCTGTCTGATAGTACGGAATATCAGCTAAACAACTGTTTCAACACGAGTCTGAAAATTAAAACTATTTTTCAAAGCGTCTGATGATTTATGGATGATGTACTAAGGTTAACTCATTAAACAATTTTGTTTTTTTTATATCGTGGTTTTTCTTGCAATATTAATATCCCTTACCCCTATTCCATAGTACCCGGCTTGTTGTCATTACCCGAAAAGTATAACTGTTTAACTCGAGAGTAGTCGCGTCTTTTTTCAGAACGGTATTAGTCGCGCTTGGTCTATTTGCCGCCGGCTACCCCGCATGTAAAATGTAAAATAAGAAACATTTTTCACTTAATATTCGAATATTACATTTCAATGAAGTTATAAATTTGCAGCTTACTTAACTTACACATTTTATTCATGAGATTTGGAATAATGGGAAAAAGTAAAAGTGAATTGACATTAGTGATCTTTGCACAGACTTTTCCAACAATTTCAAGTTTCCTTGTACAAATGTACCTGAAGTAAAAACAGAGATGTTACTTCACTATGGTGGTGGAGAAACATATAAAGTCAGCTACATGGCAGTTCTCCATTCTATTTATAAAGGGATAAGTGTTAGGAGAAGAAAATAGACCGACACGCGACTACTGCCGGATTAAAAAAATGTAAATATTGATATGTATTATTTCCTTTTACTTTAAAAGAATTAAAATTGTGTTGAGAAATAGTAAAAATTTGTTCATTACTAACTTTCAGTGTATCTCATTTTTTTCTGTTAACTTACAAATAAAATGGTAAGTGGCATTTATAATACCCGAAATTCTACTTATATAAAATACATGCGTGGGAAAGTGTAAGTAACCATTCCGGGACGAACCGTGCCATTTATATATTTAACATGGAAGGCTGTTTTTTTAGTCATCTGCCATGAGCTTTCTACTGAGTCGATTTTGCTAATTATTTTTTATGAAAGCTATTCATTTGTAGATGTGTTCGAACGAACTATTTTTAATATATTCCCATTTTTATATTTTAATTTTAATTTTAAAAGTTATTTATGAAATTTCTTCAAAATATTGGCAATCGGATTACTCCAATTGTTTCAGATAAAAGAAAAATAATGAAAAATATTCAGACACTTGCTTTTTTGAACGTATTTTTTCATTTGTTAGTTATCCTCGGTAAAAGAAAAAAAAATATGCCCGTATACTTTATCTTTATAAGCTAACAAAAATTCACATTTATTGCGACATCGCGAGAATATTGGTTATTGGATTTATTTTATCTTTATGCATTTTGACATTATTAGTTTTATTTTATTACAGTTAAATAGAAAATATATTTTTATTTTCATGCACTGTGGTTAAGCATAAAAGTACGCATATAGAGTATGTTTGAAAAGTTTGCGCCGGTGACGTTATTCTTAGTTTGAAATGTATTTTTACATTAACTAAGTAAGAAGAAAATTTCATAGGATTGTGTCAATATGACGAAATTTTCACTGATTCTTCTTTTCTTAATTGTAAAGAGTAGAATCTTAGCTTTTATTCATCGTTGATCAAATTTCTGAAATTGAATACTGAGTAAAAAAAGTTATCCACATCATTTGTATTTGTAGATATCATTCGCCATTTTAATTTTTTTTCTACGATACTAACCTTTCAATAATAAAATCTTCATGATGTTTGTTTGTATGAAGTCGTATGAAAACGAAACGCAGATCAACATTCTGTCATTTTTATGTACTAGTATATGTATAAAGCATGATTTTTAACAGTTTCTTTTATAGAAGGTAAATTCATTATAATAATAAGGGAATAATTTTTTTTCATCAGAATGTTTTTAAGAATTTACCTACAAAGAAAGATTTTCCATTTACGAAGAGAAAGTAGACATTTCTATACAGATTAACCTGGAATCTCTGACTGTGTATGAGTGGAAATTGGATGAAATTAACAACACTTTGATTAGTGGGGGAAACAAATCACACACTATTGCGTACATACAATTTAATGAGATATGATTTATGTTAAAAAGAAAACAGTATTTTTTATGGCATTAATCTCTTCAGTATTATTTTTATTATCACATTATTTATATAATGTAATACATTTATTTAATAATTAGATATGACAATTAATCAAAAGTCTTCCAGACTGTATACGTATTACACTATGTGATTAAACAATCTTCAACGAAAGCTTTGTTTACAATAGTATTCCACAGTATATGCATAATGAAAAATTGTGGATTGTTTTCTAGACAAGACTTTGAAAATATCTTAAAGCATTTCCTATTTTTTTCATTAGAAGTGCCCAAGGAAAATAAACTTTAGTGTAGGGAAATAAATACAGTAAAGAAAGTCAAATGAAAGTTCCGTTTCACGTATTTCTTCTATGACAACGCATTATTTCGGAATTATTTTATCTGCTGTGATTTTTTAACATAAAATGCTTTGGTAAACCTTGAATCATAAGCAATCTCATGAAAGCAAAAGACCAATTTCATAGAAAAAGATATTGAAGTGCTATTCCCTCAGCACCTCTAATTAAAAAAAATATTGCACACATTATATTTGTTCTAGTTCTAGTATGTGATGTAAAAATATCGTTTTGAAAATATTAAAATATAAATTGTAACACATTGATAGCAGTTCCATTCTTTTTTATTTGTGAAATTTTGTCCCTCCAGTAATCCGGCCTTCGCTAACAAATCTATTATGCTGTATTAATAATTAGTTATTAAGATAGCAATATAAATAAAATGACGTAGCACCGGTGCAAAGGACATATTACAATGTGATTTACGTTGCATAAACCCATGATGCACGCACGTAATCAGAACATTCTGAAAACTTTTTACAAACATATGAAAATTACTTCTTTTAAATGGGTGGCGTAATAATACCATGGTGCTGCCATCTAAATATTTTTTCACCTAAACAAAAACATTACATTGATGATCTTAAATAATAACTTTTTTGTGCCTATATCTGTCGTGGAAGGAAGAAGCTAGTTTATGTATGAATAATTGAGGGGCTCACAACCACAGTAGACCAAGTTCGTTTTGAAAAAAAAAATGAGATTGTCCATTTTGAAAAAAAATGAGATAGTCCATTTTGAAAAAAAAAATGAGATAGTCCATTATGAAAAAAAGAATGAGATAGTCCATTTAGAAGGCACATAAAATCTGTTTAAGCACGTCCACAGTGAATCCCCCCCCACACACACACACAGAGAAGTGTGTAAACAGATGCCGTTTGAGAGAAACTATGTGAAAATAGGCTTGGTTGACAGTGGAAGTAGATGAAACAAATTTTGTGCACTTTCTAAATTTACAATCTCATTCTTTTTCAAAATGGAATTCGTCTACTGTGGTTGGGAGCCCATCAATTGTAGTTTTTGCTTTCATATAGACCGGGAGCCGGCAGCGCAGACAACCACCTCATCGAGTTAGAGGCTGAAATTCCAGAATTAGCTAAAACTCGATTCCCATATTAAAACGTAATTGACCTGCCAAGTCATATCTTGGTGAAAAACACATAAAAACCCGATTTTAGCAGTCGACTCGCAGGTTTACCATTGTGTTATCCTGCACCCAAAGGTGTGAAAACATGTAGTACTGGGAGAAGGAAAACAAAAGCCAACCTACGAGTCAACCGGAAAAATCGGGTTTTTAGGTGTTTTCTACCAAGACTTGGCAGACCGATTGCGTTTTAATATCGAATTCGAGTTTTAGCTAATTCTGGAATTTTAGCCTCTACTCGATGAGGGGGTTGTCTCATGGCTCATACATCTCCTAGAATTATGCAGACCAGAAAATATTTCGACACCAGTACTATCTTATGGAAAATATCTTCTTAAAAGAAGGCGAAATTTTGCGCGTTTAACCCAGATTTCTTTTTCTATAAAAATATACTGGTAGTTTTCCTGGAGAAATAATGGTATCCATAAGAACCATGTGTCTGTGCTGCCAGCTCCCGGTTTAATAGTGAGTGAGGGGAGCAGTTCAAACTTTATGGGCAGCAAAAGACCTTTAAACAGCGTTAAGTTATATCCAGTCCTATTTGCAGAATAAAAAGAAAATAGATAATTTTTTAAAATGACCTTCTTCATACTGTCCTGTTGTTAAAAATACATTACAGTGATACCACAGCCAGTTACCGTGACGTCATTAAAGCTTCATAAATGGTTACAAATATCACAGTCACAATATTTAGAAAATGTGAATGCTTAATATTTGACAGATTGTTTCTAAAGTAACCATCCACTGGCAATAGAGGTGCAGAGAGACAACTTGGGTCTCGAGAACAAAACTATCTAAGAAAGTTTAGCAGGTGATAGTATTTATGGAATTCGATATTTTTTAATTATTTTTACTTGATTTATTTGTTTATAAATTTTATTTTTACGTTAATTTTATTTTAAAATCAAATTAACATTCGAGTAATACTCATGTGACTTTTTCGATTTCTATACAAAGTATTATGCAGATAACGACACACACATGTAACAGTATGTTTATTTTATGAGCTATATAATTAAATTTGATTTAAATTTTCACGCCGACTTAGTTGCAATGCATATACTACATTACATGACCTAAACTTGGAATGTTTTCTTGAGAGACTTTATCAACAATAAATTTTGAAAAGGGATGTTTTAATTAAAATAACCATATGAATTATTAAGCAGCAAATTTATTTTTTCCCATTTTTCTCAAACATTACATTGAAAATGTGACTTTAAGAAAAAAAAAATATTATTTCCATATAATTGCATAAAATTTATAGACGTGTGGAGGCCTTTTACTTTTATGACAGCATTGAAATTTTTTCCCTTAATATCAGCTCTATCTTCGACACACTTTCGTAGCTGCAGTGTAAATTAGTCGTGTCAATACCTAAGTCACTTTTAACTTGTGACAAGATGGGATGTAATAACGTCACAAGGACTTGAATACGATTCATTTTTCATATCACATGACAGTACAATGATATTTTAATAATGGTGCTCTGAGGAAATAATTTTAAACTAAACTATTTAACAAACTCTATTAGATGCAACTTAGAAAATAATTGATTAAAACCCTATTCATATAGTATTCTTTTTAATTCTAACCTAAAATGTTTCTTAACCTCAAAAGCTTTCCACGACACATTTCCTAGCTCACACAGCACTTAATCGTTACAAGTGAAAATAAAGAAATTATGTGTTAAAATGTATCTCTCTTTTCAACAAAATTTAATGAAATGTTCTAAAAATACACCTTCTTTAGAAAATTCTTAAAAGTTCCTCAACATTACGCATATTAAAATTAAAATATTTCCTTTAAAATTAGTCACTGGAAACTTTCTAACTGCTTCCTCACTTATGTACGTTTTAAAGATTTGGTAAATGAGTTTTAATGTTTAAGAATTTCTGAAATGCTCCCGAATCATTCATCTTTATTTCAATTTTTGTGACATACATTAATTTGAAAACTGAATACAACATATTTATTTGTCTTTATTTATAAAATGTGTAACCCTATAAGTGTATGCATTTGCGAGCCATTTTCAGTTTAAATGTTAAATTTGAGTCTAACATACTTAAAACAATAAACAGAAAAGAAAAAGTAGATATAAATAAAACATAATAATGTGTCAGAGTATTTTTTTATGTATCGCGACACTATTTTAAGTAGCATAAATTTAAATAAATAAAGGCACAATCTTGCTTAATGGTACACAAAACACGAAATTTAATAAGTTAAAAATTGATTTCTGCGTTTCGAGCTGTTTCTACAGCCATCTTCAGGAAAATATGATGGTAAAAAGGCTCAAAGTTCAGAGACGATAGCTTCCTGTGCAAGAGATAATTAGTCGAAACTTGACCAATGATTTGAATACAAAAATATAGTGTTGCCATCTAGAGAAAATAAATAATTATTTAATGAACTGAGATCAAATGAATCAAAAAGGTCGATTTAAGAAACCACGAGTACCGCCATCTACACATGAGGGACAAAACCACGTTCAACTGAGTTTTCATTCAAGTTTTGGCAACATAATATAAGTTTAACCTGAAATATTGTAATTATATGTAGAATTATGACTTTATGATATTATGCCAGATTTTTGGGATATTATAGGATAAATTATCATTACAAGGTTTATCTTCACGTACAGTGATTTCAACTGATTCTCTAATTTTACTTTCAAAGGGGTTATTGCACGGAACTACAATTTTTGCTTCAGCAAAGTTAATATGGCAGACTTCATTAGCTAAGTGCCATGCAATAACTTTAGAAACAGCTTGAAACGTAGAAATTAACTTTTAACTTAGAAAGTTCGTGTTTTGTGTACCGTTAAGCAAGATTGTGTCTTTATTTATTATATTTTATGGTGCAATTGTCCAGTATGCGTTATAGTATTTTTTTTTTTTTACTTTAAGCTTTTAAAAAACTACAAATGTAAGTATAAATAAGAGTAATAAGTCTTAATTACCATATTTATTATGTTTACTTGTTTTGTAATAGATGTATTTTTTTTCCAGTTTTCATATGCATTGTATTTGTAATTTTTGTTATACATTCTGATGACGACTCACTGAAGGAGTTGAAACATTTCAATATAGGTTTTTAATATATATTGATGTGTTTTTAGGAACGTCTTTTAAGCAAATAAATATTTTACTATATATTTTGAATTTTTCCGTTTAAATATATGTTGTGATATTTAAAAAAAAAACAATTTAATATTTATTATGTTGAAAGTCAAAGTCAATAACGTAACATCGCAAAGAAAACTAAACTAAAACAGTTTGTTCTTTTCTTACACACAAAAGCTAAATATATCAGAGTCGTTTTCTAATTTTTAGATTAACCAAAATGTTTTTCTGCGTAAATAAAATTTTGGCTTAATCGAAAAATTTTAAGTTCATCATTCGGGGGAAATTGTTTTCTCAAAGTATCATTACGCCAGAGTTTATAAGGAGGGAGACAATATCAGTAGCAAAATAAGAAGGCCCAAATTTTTAAATCTCAATTTATTATTATTAAGGTTTCGTTCATCTGACGAAACCCTATTCGTCTCGCTCTTTGTGTGTCTGTCTGTCCGTCACAGAGACCGGTCTCAAAAACTATATATGTTACAGACATACATTTTATATGTCTGTATATGTTACAGACATACATTTATAGACATACATTTACAGACATACATACTACATATGTTACAGACATACATTTTGCATACTTATAGCTGAACACCTCACATCAAACGACAAATCCTAAAATTTCGAAAAAATCTTATATTTAACCCTCTGGGTTCTAACTTGTGTATTTTAAGCTTTTCTTTCTAACTCAGCCCTTAATTAAGTTGAAGACTTGAAATTTTGCAAAATTATAGCTAAACACTTGTGATCAAACAACAGATCATAAAATTTCGAAAAACAAATTTTACATATAACCCTCTGGACTCTAACTTGTGTATTTTAAGCTTTTTTTTTTCTCACTCAGCCCCTAGTTAAGTTGAAGACTTGAAATTTTGCAAAATTATACCTAAACACTTGCGATCAAACGGCAAATCATAAAATTTTGAAAAAATCTTATATTTAACCCTCTGTTCTCTAACTTGTGTATTTTAACCAATTTTGTATCCCCCCTTTTCACCCAGGGGCACTTTTTAAACTTTTGTCAACACCCCTTTGACCACTCTTTCATATTATGCACAATAGACTTACATATTTTAGTTCCATATTTTACCTATCTCGGGTACTATGGGACTGATTCCCTCGACTAATATATATACTGATAGGTTGTAAAACGGAGTTTCGTTCGGATAGAGGTTTGTGTAGAATAGAGTGCGCCTATTGGTTGCGAAATGTGGAACTAACAGATTTTTCAAAAGGATAAAGTGTTTTGAAAGGAATATTAAACGAAACCCTCTGTGCGATCTGTGATCACATTTACCCACTTGTTTTTTTTTTTTTTTTTTTTTTTTTTTTTTTTTTTTTTTTTTTTTTTTTTTTTCCAAGGCATAGTGTAAAGAATATATTGCAATGATAATATAAAATGATTAGTTAATTTTCGTATATCAATTTTGAGGTACACCTAATCCATTTTTTTCTCCAATGTTTTTGTTTATGTATGTATGAACATTAATTTGTATATTCAAAGATGGAGTAGTACAGTTGAAGTTTATTCCAACAGAGCGAAAAATGTCCAGACCAGGGATCGAACCTGGATACTTGGCGTGCCGTGCCAATGCCTTACCTGTTAGGCTATCCGGACCGATACCTGGCTGACATAATTCACTCTTATTAGTTGGACTTGGCTGCGAACTGCAGCGCTATTTCATTCATACGAGCTATAACTATAGCATTTTTACATGATGAAACTACTTTAACACGGAAACTCCTGTATACCATGTAATTAGGTCATAATGAAGGGAACGAATATTTTTTCCAACTGGATTATACCATATTCAAAGCTGGAGTAGCACAGTTGAAGCTTATTCCAACAGAGCGAAAAATGTCCAGACCAGGGATCGAACCTGGATACTTGGCGTGCCGTGCCAATGCCTTACCTGCCAGCTTTGAATATGGTATAATCCAGTTGGAAAAAATATTCGTTCCCTTCATTATGACATTAGTTTGTATTTATGTTTTTAATTCGCTGTAATCTTTTTATGATTAATTTTTAAATGTATGCATGTTATGTGTGAGTAACCACGATAGTTTTCAAACGATGTTTCCGATTCAGTTCATATGTAGCAGGTGTGCTATAGACCACAGATTTTATAAGTTTTTGGACAAGTCGAGCAATGGGTTTAGTGTATAAATCGATTTCAAAACATCGTGAAAACATGTAGTGACCAAAGGTAACCGATAGTTTTTTTCATACGGAAAATTACCAAAGAAGTATGACTGCAGATAATCGGGAATACCCAATATTGTAAACCTATTAAAACCTACTTTAGAATTGGAATACTGCTGAGGATACAATTTATTAAAAAGCGCACAAATTTTAAACGCACTATAAAAAAAAACGGACTAAAAAACGGAAATACTACTGGCAATCTAGACGCCAGTACTATTTCCGTTTTTTTACGGAATTTTTACCCATAAATTACAGAAAATTTTCCGTTTTTCTGATTAAAAACGGAAAATTTTCTGTAATTTATGGGTAAAAATTCCGTAAAAAAAACGGAAATAGTACTGGCGTCTAGATTGCCAGTAGTATTTCCGTTTTTTAGTCCGTTTTTTTTTTTTACAGTGCGGGTGATATGTGTGAAAAAACTTTTAAAAATAACTCTGAAATTCGCCTAAATGTGTAAATTAACGAGATAACTGCTGCACATATAAAATACGAGTATTTATATCCACAAATTATAAATGCGGGAAGTCGGATATAATCAGTCCATATATCTTTCTTGACAGTGATTCGCTTAATCGCAATAAAATTCTGAATGCTTTATGCTTAGAAATTCAGCTCCTTTCAAGAAGAAGCTTAATTATATAAAATATAGTTCAAACTATAATTGTTGAACGTCAAATTCACCTTGAAAAACATATAAAATACGATGTTACATTCTGATAAAATTTACTTAAAAAGGTGCTAAAAATACATAACAGGATTTCATAACATGAAAACCGTCAAAGATCTTAAAAACACCCGAGCGCTTTCAACTGCACTGCAACAGTTGTCTTCAGGGGAAAATCAGAGGAGTGTCTGATGCAAAAATTCAGTCTTCAGAGGAAAATCTCCTCTGATTTTCCCCTGAAGACAACTGTTGCAGTGCAGTTGAAAGCGCTCGGGTGTTTTTAAGATCTTTGACGGTTTTCATGTTATGAAATCCTGTTATGTATTTTTAGCACCTTTTTAAGTAAATTTTATCAGAATGTAACATCGTATTTTATAGAAGCTTAATTATAATGGATTTCTTAAAACATTTTATTTTTCCACAAACATAACATTTTTCACATATTTAAATGTATACAGAAGAAACAAAACAACTAGTCCCTTCAGACAATAAAAACATAAAGAAAATTAGCATCCATTCAAAAGTTACAAGTGGATATGATTAAAAAACAATGCTCCTTTTTTGGAAGTCGGTCAATAAAGATGGCAATTAAAGTAAATTTTTTTATCATCCAGTTCTTTTAGAGATAAATTAAAATGCTCATCATCAGAATGACGATATTTTTTTTAAATTCTAATGATGTCTAACTGGATTTTAATACAAGATGTCTTATACAGATGAACACTAAATTATGAAAAAATATCATATCGATTTCGCATACGCAGTTAAAAGTTATTTCAAACACTTCTAATCAATTAGTTAAAGTATGCATATTTGAATTGCAGTATAATGTCACCACTGCAATTTGTCAAGTGTTTTCAGAATGGGTTAATATTTATCTAAAACCCTGCAGACTAAAAATATTAAATATTTTAAATGTTTTTTTTTTTTTTTTTTTTTTTTTTTTTTTTTTTTTTTTTATTAAATAAATCTTTACATCTCTATGAATATACGGGCTATTTTTACAAAAATGAAATCAAACACAGCACGCAGCTTACATAGTAATTTGTTACAGCTATAAAACATTTCGATCATTTTACCTATAAGAATGTTATTGCAAATATTTTTTTTATTTAATTTGTTCAGTATATTGCAATAAATAAAACTTATTATGTATACAATACCATCGCTTTTTCAAAAAAATAAATGTAATAATGTGATAAAGAACAGATCATAAAAAATCTGCCATAAACGCCAACCTTATAAAAATTCATTTAAATTTTAGAATCTATTATAATCTAAATCTATTATTTTTACTAGCGACATTTTTTTTTACAAATGGAACTAAAAGCCGCGACGTCATCTCTAGCAAAAAAAAAAAAAAAAAAAAAAAAAACTTAACAAAACATTATATAGTGACTCACTGGCACAGAACAATCTAGTTAGTCTTTTGCTTTGTGCTACGGCACTCGCCTTCCATACAGTAGGTCCTGGGTTCAAGTCCAGCTAACGTCAATTTCCTTGAAAGCTACATAGGCGGCCTGAAAAAAATAACACGCAACATTCACAACAGGTGGCAGTGCCAAAAATTATTCAACCCCAATAGACAAAGCCTCACAGCAACTAGCTAAATGAGCGCGATTGAATGTCTAAATAAGACGCTTTCACTGGGGATTAGGTATGAAGCGACGTCATCTCTCGCAACAAAACTTCAACAAAACAATGTATAATGAGTTACTGGTATAGAAGAAACGAGCTAGTCATTTGCTCTATCCTACGGTACTCATTTTCCATTCAGTAGGTCCTTCGTTCAAACTAAGCCAACGCAAATTACTCAAAACGTGCTATAACATTTACTTTGTCGCTAATAATTTGTCTTTAAATTCTCAATATTTTTTCAAACATAATGAATATATTATTTCTATGATTATAAAAAAAGAATTTAAAACTTATTTAAATTTCTAGCTGTGTAAAAATTTGTCATTTTTGAATATCTAACATACCTGATTTATATATATATATATATAAAAGTTTGAAACCTAAAACGATGGTCATTAGTACAAATAACTTCATCTTTCTTTTCTGAACATTCTGTCTCGAGATTATAAGGCCGGTCATGTAAAAAATTCGGTTATCTAATATAAAAAATGTTTATCTTTGCAGTTTCTTCAGGAAAATAAAGTTTTTGTGAAAAGAGTACGATTGCTATTTCAGTTTATCCCATTGTTAAATGTTTAAGTTTTTCGTCATTTCTTTGAATCTTTTGTTACGCTTTTTCGAATGATTGAGTCTTTATATGTCATAAAATGGAAGCTCCCCTTTTTTTTCTTTTTAACCATAGTAGATATGTCAACAAAAGCAACAAAAATGGTACAGTATTATGACATATGCTTTTAATAAAATACAAATGTTGTTGAATGAAAGTGAAATGATGTAACTAAAATAAATTCTATGCATATGAAATTTTGTAACATTTGAAATATTCTAATATATATATACTTTTTATATTTTTTTACGAAAAAAAGCATGAAATGTGTTATAATTGAACAGCTGAGTGGATGAACATGTTATGCTACATTAAAAATATATATATCATTTGGATGAAAGAGGTATGAGGTATACTATCACATGGTGAAGCTAAAATACTAAGATTCTATTTAGTCTTGAAGATTTGAGAGATTATTAATTAATATTTAATATTTTGATATTTAATAATGTCAATAATATTAATAATTTTTAATATTTGAAAATTAAATATGAATAAGTTTTTCTGAGAGAGTTTAGTACCATACCTGTTAATATTTTAATCACATGGTATCAAAAAGAAAATAAATCATTAAAATTTACAACAAAATCTTTCACCTCAAATTTCTTGAAATGTCATTTTTGTTACTTAGCATGTTCTTCCACTTAGCTCTTCAATTAATATGATCCCATTAATATTATTGCCAATATACGAGTTTATATTAAACTAGCAAACCCGCGGCTTTGCTCGCGTAATAGTTGAAATATGCCAAGTGATATTTGCATGACTATTTTTTATTAGAAGAACACTTTTTTAAATAATTCAAAAATTACAAATTAAGACACAGTTTGACTAAACTTAATTATAAAAGTGCAATAGACAGAAATGAGATTTTATTAATAAGAAAGCTAAAACTAATTCCAATTAAATGATAATTTAGAAGGTATTTTGAGACTTTTATGCTTATTTCATACACTCATTTCAGTATTCATTTGAAGTTTTGAATTTTTTAGAAACCATCTTAACACATTTACATCTTAAAATTAAACATCATGTCAAATTCCAAGCTTCTTGTCTAATAGTCTACCACCTCTCTGGTGTTAGTGGTACCAACATAAGATGCCGAAATAGAGTTTAAATAGAATGTCTCGAAAAAAGTTGAAATCGAAACTGTCACCATTAATTTGCCAACATTAACCTTGAAATCGGTTGATATTTCCTAATCTTCTACAGAAAACGGAATTTAGATGTTTTTAAAGGCTTTCTTGTTGTTCCTGCCAACCAGGTGGTAGTGACACTGGCATAAAATATAGCCCGAATAGGATCAGGGACTTGATTCGCAACCAATAGCTACTGTAATCGGTTTATTATTTCCTGAGATTGCATAGAAATCGTAATTTAGGACACTTTTACAATGCTTTTCGCTCCTCCTCTTTGCTTCACCCCTTTTTAATTTCGAATTTATTTTCGACTGTTCTTAGAGGACATTTATATTTTATAAGTAACTACCGTGCTATATTTAAAGTTTTTAGCCTCTTCAGTACCGCAGAAATCGCAATTTAGAAAGTTTTTTGCCCCTGCAACCCTCGACATAAAATATAGCTTATGTTTGAGCAGGTTCTATCACGATTAATTTGCAACCATTATGCTTGAAATCGATTTAGTACTTCATACAATTGCATAAAAATCGTAATTTAGAACGCTTATAGAACGCTTTTTGCGCATTTCCTCCTTTTAAATTTGGAATTTTCTTTCGACAATTTTTAGAAAGCATTTCCATCTTTGAAGTAATTGCCATTCCAAATTTTAAATGTTACACCCCCTCAGTAACACAAAAACACAATTTAAAACATTTATTGCTCTTGTAACACCCAGGTCGTAGTGACAACAACGTAAAATATAGGCTATGTCGGAGCGGGGACTGTCACTATCAGTTCTGAAATCTACTTATATTTCCTGAGATTGCGTAGAAATCGCTATTTAGAACGTTTTTAGAACACTTTCCGTTCATTTTCACCACTTTTAAATTTCAAATTTTTAAGGAATTCTTCTCAGAGAGTATTTACATCTCATAAGTAATTACCATGCCAAATTTCATGTTACTGGCCCCTTCAGTATCACAAAATCACAATTTAAAAGGTTTCTTAATTGCAACCGCAAGGTGGTAGTGAATCCGACATGAAATACAGCCTATGTTGGAGCGAGGACTGTCACCATCGTTTTCACACCATTATTTTTTAAATCGGTTTGGCACTTCCTGAGATTCCGTAGTAATAGCAATTTAGAAAGTTTTTCAGAACGCTTTTCGCTCATTTTCACCCCTTTTAAATTTCGATTATTTAGGAAATGTTCTTAGAGATCATTTGTATATTATAAATAACTGCCCTGCCTAATTTCAGGATTCAAGGCCCTTCAGTTAATACAAAAATCGCAGTTTAGAACGCTTTTAGCTTCTGCAAGCCCTAGGTGGTAGTGACCTCAACATGGAATAGAGCTATGTTGGAGCAAGGGCTGTCATCATCAATTTCCAACCATTACTTTTGAGATAGGTTGGGTACTTTCTGAGATTGAGTAGAAATCGCCCTTTAGAACGTTTTTTAGAATTCTTTTCGCTCATTTTCACCTCTTTTAAATTTCGAATTTTTTAAGAAATGTTCTTATAGATCATTTATATCTAATAAGTAACTACCATGCCAAATTTCATGTATCTGGACCCTTCAGTAACACAAAAATCGCAATTTCGAACGTTTTTTTTTGCTCCTGCACCCCCTTTAGGGTAGTGGCACCGACATAAAATGTTGCCTATGTTGGAGCAGGGTTGTCACCATCATTTTGATACCATTATTTTTGAAATCGGTTTAGTACTTCCTGAAATTGCGTAAAAATCGCCATTTAGAACGTTTTTTAGAACGCTTTTCTCGCATTTTCACCCCTTTTTAATTTCGATTTTTTTAAGAAATATCCTTAGAGATCATTAGAATCTTATATGTAACTACCATTCCAAATTTCATGTTTCTAGGCCCTTCAGTAACACAAAAGTAGCTCCTGCACCCCCTTTTGGCCAGTGTCACGGGCATAAGATATAGCCTATGTTCTAAGTTGGACGAATAACATCATTTTGATACCATTACTTTTGGAATCGGTTTAGTACTTCCTGAAATTGCGTAAAAATCACCATTTAGAACGTTTTTTAGAACGCTTTTCTCGCATTTTCACCCCTTTTTAATTTCGATTTTTTTTTTTTAAGAAATGTCCTTAGAGATCATTAGAATCTTATAAGTAACTACCATTCCAAATTTAATGTTCCTAGGACCTTCAGTAACACAAAAGTAGCTCCTGCATCCCCTTTTGGCCAGTGGCACGGGCATAAGATATAGCCTATGTTCTAAGTTGGACGAATAACATCATTTTGATACCATTACTTTTGGAATCGGTTCGGTAGTTCGGTAGTTAGTATAGATAGATGTGTCAATGATTTTTCATCCTTATCGTACAGAGAATGCAATAATTCATTACTGCCTGTTATTTAATCAATTTATCAATCAGGTTTTTTTTCTTCTTTTTTTAGATTAGGTTTTTTGTATTGTAACTCCTTCATCTTCAGCTTAAAATTCCGTCATATCATCTACTACTTGGATAATACTTTATGCGCTTTGGAAATCCTCAGAATCATTAATTTCTTCTTGTAGTTTTCAAAATTTGTATATATTTTCCTCTATAAACCTATCATGATTTGGTTTATCTTTTTGCAGTTTTTTTTTTGTTTTATATCTATTTTTCTTAACCCTTTGAGGGGCGAGCAATACTGCCTCTGTAATATTGAATTCTCACCGGAATAATTGAAAAAAAGTATTTTAAAATATGAAATAGCAAATTTTCAACGTTTCACCCGAAATTTAACAATGCAAAATTTAGTTAAAAGTTTCTGGTGCAAATCTTGTTTAAATTAGGTGAGATATAATATAGCCAACTGCTCCTCAAGAGGTTAATTCTCTCCTTTACAGCAGATGTAAGAGGATTTTAATTCTTTTGCTTTTGATTTCTCTTTCTCATTTTCTCTTCTCAACGTTTTTGCCTCTCAACTCTTCAACTGTGCTCGTTTTTTAACGAACCTTTATTTTTTTTTCATTTATTTTTCATAGCAGCATTTTAATTTTTAGCTCACAGGCTACCAAAGCCTGAGAGGTAATGTAACTGCAGATTCTGTACGTACGTACGTAACGCGATAACTCTTGATAGAAATATCCGATTTGCTTCAATTTTTTTTCTAGGTTCATATATTTCTAGGTTCTCATAACGCGCTCCCTGATTAGTTTTGGGGTTCATTGGATAGGTATAAAAGGGTGTCTGAGGAGCTAATCCGGATCCCTTAATTTAGATAAATGGGTTTTTACAAGCAGAATTATCAGATTTGCTTCAATTTTGGTATACCGGTTAATTCTGATAAGACGCTTCTCTGATTAGATTTTTAGGTTCATTGTTTATGTACAAAAGGGGATCTGGGTGTTTATACCCCCTCAATTTAGATAAATGTGTTTTCTTATCCGATTTGCTTCAAATTTGGTATACCGGTTTATTATTATAATGCGCTTCCCTGTTTACATTTGGAGATTCATTGGTTAAGTATAAAGATGTGAAACGGGTGGGTTATAACCTCTTAATTTAGATAAATGTGTTTTCTTATCCGATTTGCTTCAAATTATGTATAACGGTTTATTGTGATAAGGCGCTTCTCTGATTAGATTTGGACGTTCATTGGTTAAGTAAAAAGATGTGAAACGGGTGGGGGGCTAATCCGCACTTTAATTTATTTTTTGAAAGGCATTATTCTTTGCAGTAAGAGTATAATATTCAATTAGTTTGAATAGACTGTGAGCTCAATGCCATGAGTTTAACTGGGCACTTTTCATTTTTATTTATCTGTAAAATTAACATCTCAAAATAACTTGGAGAAGTTTACGAAACTCCCGTAGCAGGTGTAATGATAAAAGAGGTTGAATGGGAATTTATTTGCATCGACATACTTTTACTGCACATAAACGATCTGTCAATCTCACGAGTTTTAACTAAACAACGTATGTCTTGCCAAAGATTTTTTTTTCCTGGCTTCTAAAATGCTTTGCATAAACTGCCCTACTTCCTTTTGGTTTGTACGAACCATTTGCATTGCTCAAAAATACACAGGCGTTAAACTTAAATTCCACTTTTATTAAGCTTGAGGTTTAAAAATGAGTTGAAAATAAAGTAGCGAGATTCATATAATACGAATCAAAATTTGTAACAAATATAGAAAATCTACAATTAGACTTAGAATAAAATAACATATCTGTCATGTAAAAACAAGAGAGGATTTAAAAATTATCATGTTTGGGTGAATGTTTTAAGATATAAGTAATAACAGTATTATTGCGACCTCAGACTGCTTCATCTTAGCGACATATGCTGTTTCACATAACGCCCTGAGTCGGATGGTTTGTACCTCAGGTTAAAATCTTAAAGGCAGCGGAAAAGCAAAATCTAACCAAAAATCGATTTTTATTTTTTTTATATCATTAAATAGTTTAAACTTTTATCTTTTGAACGATGTGTTACACATGTTTATATATATATATAAATAAGTGTTGAAATTATTCATTCTTTTCTAAGAGTACTTCACAGCTTAATGGCCATTTAAATCTTTAATTGACTATTTTCTCAAAACTTGGATTTTTCATGTTCATGTTTCTTTTTTTTAATATATATTAAACATCAGAACTCAGATTTTTTTTTTACTTATATTATGTTATATTGTATAGTTTAACACAGAGATTTAATGATTTGTTAAGAATTATTCATTTTAGGCAGTGAAATCTTACCAAAAAGGCTAATTTAATAATGACTTTCAATAAATATTTAATAATTAATATCTAGTTTCACTTATAAAGAAAATGGTCTGTTACAATACGTAAGTCATGCTATTCTAACTACTCTAAAAAATCTAGATCTCTATCTTTCACCATTTCTAAGAAAAATGTACATAAAGTTGGTGAATTTAACATGGTGGAGATAGGGCTTTCCCGGTTCCCTTAACAAGTTCAACATATACCAAATTTTTAAATATGGAAAGATTTACCATTCTTTTTCTTAATAAAAAACGATTTATTTAAGTGTTGCATGGTAAACGTTCGGCAGAATACATTTTTCTATTAAAATTTTGAGTATATTTGCAATGGATATATGTAAAATTATATAACGCTTGCAGTACACTGTTAAAAATTTGCAGCTTATTCTCCATAGTCACTCCATCGCTTTTACAGACTATATATATTCTGACCAATGAGAATGTTCCATAATATAGTCAAGTAACTGCTTTCTATAAAAGTTGTGGGTTGAATATGCAGCAAAAGCGACAGATATTTAACATTGTATAATGAGAAAGCTAATTTTATTACTATAAAAATACTGCCGGCCTGTTTCGGGTGGAAAAGGTGGCTTCCATATTCCTTGTTTTTAAAAATTCAGCTTCTTTCACTCAAACACACGAAGAATGGATGGAACCCGATTACAAACAAATCAATCCTGGTTTTCGTCAATAGTGAATTCGAATGAGAATTGCGTCAAATTAGCAGTTATATACAAATAGACTTTGTTTAGATCGATTTATGTTTCCTCGAAAAATTTGGCGATACCTTGATGTGCCCGCCTTTTAAAATAACACGGCGGATAAATCTCAACATTGAATTTGGTTTAGAACTTAGTCAGTCCTATACACATGCTTAGTCGTATTGAAATTGGTGAATATATAACGCTGAAATATCATGACAAGAATCAGTTTGTTTGAAACTGACACACACCCTATAATTTCAAATTGCTATATCTCGGTTAGTTTTGAAGACAAAGACGAAATAAAAAATGCTCTGTGTGCTTGTAAATAACCGACATTTTGAAGCAAGATGATGGATGAAGCTGGCTAATGTATTCGATCATGATCTTGGTATGTTTCTATACCCATGCTAAGTCGTATCCAAATTGGTTAATAAATACGCGTGCTATCACATAACAAAAATCAAACTGTTTGACAATGTCAAACACCCTAAAAATTCGAACTACTATATCTCAGCCATTTTTAAGATAAAAACGAAAGAAAATGCTGTAAAAAACTTTTTCAATTTCAAATTTTTGTAGGCCTTTTTTAATTAAAAAAATTAATTTTTTAAATGGACGTCATTTTGGAAACAATGCGGGTAGATGAAGCTGACTAGCAAACCCAGTCGGGACCTTGGTATGTCCTGTACACATGCTCTGTCACCTCCAAATCGGTTCATAAATGTGAGAGTTACAACATGGCAAATATCATATGAGTACGTGAGTTTCAAAACTCGCCTTACCCAGAAAATGAAATTTTGAAAAATCGCGAAAACCTCTGACTGTGTCCATTGGATTTCATTGAAAATCCAGATTTTACAATGCCAGAAATATGCGATATATATATATATATGAGGGCGTGAGTTTCAGAACTCGCCTTATCCAAATTTTAAAAAACCGAGTTTTCTCTAACAATCTATTCTATTGTTAAACCTGCACAGAGAAAAAAAATATAAAACAAATATATTTATTCTTTATTTTTGGGTTCTTAAAATATTGGTTTGGTTTCAAAACTCGCTTTATCCACTAGGAAGTTGGCAAAAAAACTAGCTTTATCCCTGCAACTAGCTTATCAACTATTATCACAGTAATTTTCCTTCATTTCTCTGCGACTTTTTGCTATTTTCGTTTAAAGGTTTTACCTGTTCTATTCATACAAATAATTAAATAAGTTTTACGGCATGCCTTATGTATAACGGACAGTGAATAAACTTTTACATTTTGTGGGGTAATAGGTAAGAAGAAAAAAAGAAATGCGAACACATGGGTTAGTAAAGAATACACGCAAAATGATATTGAAATGTAAGTTCAAAATAGAGAATAACTTTCTATATTTCTTACGGTGTTAAAATATTTATTTTTTATTCTCAGGCATAAACCTAAGGCATTTCCAGTCCTCTCAAAGTGCACTCACCAGAAACAGAACCTCGAGTGTTCAACACTTTCAATGCAAGATGTATGACGCTTCCACCAAGCTTTTATTTTTCAAACTAAGACAAAACTGGATAAAATAACTTTAGTTTGAAATTCACATCTCAAACATTTCCTTCAAGAAAGCGTCCAAGTTTCTTTCCTTCCATGAAACATCCAGAAAAGGGAAATTTTCACATTAAAAATTTTATTTTAAGTGCATCTCAGTGCGCTTTCAAAGGCATTATTATAAGGTATTATATAAAGACTATGATCAATGGCCATCTTCAAATTTGTGGAAATGCATTTCGGAAGCTTCTTCGAATATCAAAATTCAGAATGTAAAAGTTGTTCTACAGGCATCTAAAAACTGAACTTAGAAGAAAAAAAAAAGAAGGGGGAGGGAGTCCCTGTGAAGCAAGAGAAACTTAAAGATGTCCACGCATTATTAAAAAAACATTTTGATGAAAACTGGTCAGAAATGGAGGTGCTTACTTTTACAAAAATATTATTTCTAAGGAACCAGAACAGAAAGAGATGGTCGAGAGGATTACGATGATATTCCAGAAGAAAAATTCAACAAGTTAATTGTTTATTTTATTTTTGGATATTATGTAAGTACATTATATTATATATATATATATACATAATATTATATGTTATATAGATTATATTATATCACATTAAAAAACAAATTATTTTAATCATAAACTAATTATAAGTTTTATTTGATTGTTGATAAATTTACTTTTTTATAATAAAACGTAATATTAAATTTTAATCATACTTATTGCTGTCATAAGGATTATTTTTGAATCCAAAATATTAGGATCCGATGAGCAAAAATGGAAACTATTACTTTCTTTCAGCAAGTATGATAAACGATGTTTTTTTTTTTTGGTTTTTTTTTTTAAGAAATTGATATCAAAACTTTTTTATTCATAGGTTGGCAACAAAACTCTTCTTATCCATAGGCTGGCAACAAAAGTCTTCTTATCCGAAACTTTTTCCAATTAATTAATTAATTGAATTAAAATAGATTTTCCAACTTAACACAATGATGTCACAGAGAGACTAGCTATAAGTATACAAAAATTTGGAGGTATTCGATGCACGGGTTCGCAGTTACAGATCTTTCGCGATTTCCCAAAATTTGAATTTTTGCATAAGGCGAGTTTAGAAACTCGCGTCCTCATATCAACATTCGAACGGTTTTGGGTCTGTGGGCCATAATCAGTGAAAATATATCAAAATTTGTGAAATTGCTTTCCTTCAGACGGTTGCAATAGATTTTTTGTAATGAAAGGTCCCTAAAAATAGGTGCTTTTGCATATTTCATATTGGTTACATATTTTTGAGTGTCATATTTGACCTTACCTAAAAATGTATGTCTGACCTTTATTTATCCTCTAAAAGAAGAGTGGTTGTGGAAACCCTTGCAAAGAAGAATTAATCTGTTTTAGACTCAAATTCTACAGAAATAACTTTTAAAGCAAAAATGCATTCACAAATAACGAATGGAAGTATTTTCGGCGAAAATGCTTGCGAAAATTTGGCCAAAACGAAAGTCGACCTGAAACTTCTGTATTCCAAAAATCTAGTTTCTTCTTTCAAAAATTTCGAAAATTTCGCTTTGATTTGTGCTGTATCGGTTGAAATGAGACATTCTTTATTTATTACTATGAAGTACATTGTTTATAATTATCAGTCATGACTGACGCAAGACGTGAGTGTAAATTATAAAGCAAGTAATGAATACATGACTAAACTTTTAAGACGCTTTTCATGTACTAATTAAAAACCTCAAACTTAACAGTAATTGAAAAGTTTTAGTTTTAAACAGCAGAAGTGTTTCGAATATTCTTTAAGAAAGTTCCAACATAACAGATGATCATTTACAAAAATCCTTATAAAACATTAATCGAGAGGTATGATACCTAAAATATTTTTTTTATTAGATCTAATTTGCATAATTAGAAAATCATTTTGTTTCATTGATGAATTAATTACATTTAATTTTATATAAAAGTGAAAATTTTGGTCAGAAGGACATAGAGCCAAACTGGGCTACCCGTATACTTAATTAATAATTATGTATATTTAATAAATACGCATAATTATGTGTATTTATATATGCATAAATTACTTGAAAGTGTTTTTTACATTTTCGTTTTCGTTTTCAGCCAAAAACTGGAAGATTACCGAAATTCTGTTTTGGTATTTGTTTCGGTTTCAAAAACCTCTTTCAGTCGATCCTTACAAATATTACACTGACGTGCAATAATTTAAAAAATAAAAATATTTAGAATATACATATACAGTTTATTATTCATGATAATTCTTCTATTTTCCTTATAAAATGCAGAATATTTTACATGCATCTTGGTAGAAAAGCCCATCGCCTATTTTTCACCTTTTAAGAAAAAGTTGTGATTTCAATTATTGCTGAAAAATAATTAAAATAATAATTAAAATTTTAGTTTCTTAAGGAATAAACTAAAAAAGAGGGTATTTGCCATATATTTTGTTATGTATATCATTATTATACAGAGGTTGGGGGACATAGAGAAAGAAATGGCGATTTTTAAAGAATGATGATTATTATGAAATGTATTAAATGATGGAATTTAGAATTTTACCATTTCCCCTATACTTGTGCCGAGGCGCTAGGCGCCTATTCAAGGAAAATGATGATTTTTGACGCTGTATCTGTTTTTCCAAACAGGATACATATGCATTCTTAAATAAAACAAATTATAATAAAATACGTTTAATGTAAACTTCAAGAAGTGATATGGAAAAATCAAAGAAAAAAAAAATGTGAAGCAAATATTATATCACAAGATATTTTTTTTTTCATTTTAAAAGTGTATGATAATCTCCGAGAATCAAAACATGAAAGCAAACAGAAACCAAACATAATGCAGGAAATAAAGCGCCCGTTTAAATTTCATTAGATTTTCTATCTTTCTAGAGCATGGCTTATTATTTTAATTCGAAGTCACATTTTCAATGTGTCAGGATTTAAAAGTTATTTTTAAAAACATTTAAAAGCGATGTAAAATCCCATGCTTTATTATTACATTTAACAATTAATATTATGCAATGTACTCTTCCATATTTATTGAATGAACTGTCATTGACCACTAAATATTTCAGGAGTTTGATTTATATTAATACGTTGTCAAATTTACATTAATTATTGTAAAACATTGTTTCTAATATTTAACTGATTGATATTCTCTATCATGTCTATACCTTTAATAATTTGTTTCAGAAACAAATACTTGTGTAAAATTCATTCGAACGTGTTTTCAGGAAATAGACATGTAATAAATATCAACTCATCGAGTGTTTGTTCTTCGCATCAGGAAATGACAGAATGTACTTTTACTAAAATTTTCCTGAATCCTAAATGCTTCGCGTAAAGTAATCGCATGTGTATAAAAGTTAATTTATTTAACACAGTCAAGAAAGTATCAACAAAAAGATTTTAAAAAAATTATACAGGATACTATATAAGTATGAAATACTTGTATCAATATTTCAATACCAGTATTAAAATAGTTTCCTTTAAGAAGAATTAATAATAAGGAATTCGGATCTCTAAATCACATAAAATACTGTATTCAAACTACACTGGTATAAAAACGTTAAAGGTACAATAATAATAAAAAGAAAAGTGCCCAATTAAAATGATGGCATTGAGGTGGCAGGCTATTCACACTAATTGTATAACATACTTTAGTTTCAAAGAATAATGCCCCTCAAAAAATAAATGAAGGGGAATTACCCCCGTTCTCCCCCCCCCCTTTATACTTAACAAATGAACCTCCAAATCTAATCAGGGGATACCCTTAACAGAATAAACAGTATACAAAATTTGAAGGAAATCAGAAAATTCTGCATGAAAAAAAACATTTCGCTAAATTAAGGGGTGGGGCTAACCCCCCCCTTTTCCTCATTTATACTTAACTTAAGGAACTCAGGAAATCTCCATATCAGAATAAACATAAAAAAAAAATAAATAATGAAGGAAGCGCCATATCCAAATAAACCGGTGCATCAAATTTGAAGCAAATCGAATAATTCTGCATGAGAAACATATTTATCTAAATTAAGGTAGGGTCTAGCCCCCCCCCCCCCATTATACTTATTCAATAGACCTCCAAATTTAAGCAAGGCAGCTCCTTAACACAATAAACCGGTATACCAAATTTGGAGAAAATCGAATAACTCTGCATGAAAAACCCATTTATCCAAATTACGGGGGGGGGGGGGGTGGTCCAGGCCCTTTTTTCCCCTTTATACTTAAATAATGAACCTCCAAATCTAATCAAGGCAGCTTCTTAAAACAATAAACCTCTATACCAAATTTGGAGCGAATCCAATAATTCTGCATGAAAAGCCCATTTGTCTAAATTAAGTGGTGGCTAACCCCCCTTTCCCCCCTTTATACTTAAGTAATGAACCTCCAAATTTAATCAGGGAAGCTCCTTAACATAATAGACCGGTATACCAAATTTGGGGCAAATCGAATAATTCTGCATGAAAAACCCATTTATCTAAATTAAGGGGGGTAGCCCCTCCCCCCCCCCCGTTTATACTTAACCAATGACCCATCAAAACAAATCAGGGAAATGCCTTATCAGAATGAACCTAGAAAAAATTGAAGCAAATTGGATGTTTCTATTAAGAGCTATCGCGTTACGTAAATACACTGGTGGAAATTGATTTATGAAACCACGGTTTTTTAACAAGAACTTCTATAATATTCATTAAAATCGAATGAAATTCCATGCGTTATATATGCTATGTATAACAAATAATTTAGAAAAATAAAATTTCATACATATTAATAAACTAAAACATAAGGTCAAAAATTAGATTTTAGTAACATAAAAACATGGAAATAGATTTATGAAATATCACATTTAATTGAAATTAATAGTTAGTAACTCCGCTTTTATTCATCGGAGTTTCTTTTATTCTAGATGACATTGATAAAACAAGATTTTGAATGCATTTCTGAGCAATTAATTTCCAGTTCTGAGGGATTGAAGCTTTCATTTCTATAAGCGATGTGTAGTGTATCCTATTTGCATAAATCATTCGTACAAGCTGTCCCCAAATATTTTCTATGGTGTTCAGATCAGGACTAATATGTGGATGATCTAAAAGAACAATATTCTGTTCGTCAAACCAATCTTTCATTGCATTTGAAATGTGAATACTTCCATTGTCTTGCATGAAGATGAAATCTAAATCGTAATATTGCCATGCAAATGGAAGAAGTGAATTTTCGAAAACAAAACTGTAATCAAGAGAAGTCTTGTGACCGTTTAAAAATGCACTGTCATTTTTGTCATCATAAGCGATCGCTGCCCAAATCATCAAACTTCCGCCATCAAAATGTCTGCTGAATGTAGATTTTGATTCTTTTCGGAGATACCTCCAATAATACGTCAAACCATCCGGGCCATCCAAATTGGATCATTTAAGTTAAAGAAAATGACTTTCTTCCAATTGTCACCCATTTTCATGTACTTCTCGTAATACTGCAAACGCATCTGCTTGTGATACAGAAGTAATTTTGGACCAGACTTCATTTTCGACCATCTCAGGCTTCATGAAGAATGTAAAATTTGCCTAACTCTTCTAGAAGTAACGGGAAGGGAAGGAAAGGAAGCAATAGATCTGCACAAATCTTCTTTGAAGTGTGGTCGGCTTTCGATGCAAGTTGAAGAATTACCCCTTTTCTCTCTCTTACTTAAACGTGGATTACATTTTTGTAAAATTTTTTGCCATAATTTGCTGGATCTTTTCTATAGTTATATATTACCCCAACTTATCTTTTAATTAATTTTACTAATTTCCGGAACAGACTTTCCACATCCTACATATGCATGGATATTAGATCTTTTTTCCTCAGACAACAACTTTCGTTTACCCATCATGAAAAGTATAACGGAAATGTATTGCTTCCAAAATATAACGCTTTTTAGGTTTACTTTGTATGTCACGCTACCTTGTTTAATGCAAATTTTCGTAATATTACTTCGGAATAGCCAATGAAATGTGATATTTCATAAATCAATTTCCATATTTGCATATTACGAAAATCTAATTCTTGACTTTTTGGTTTTGTATTTATTTTGTTATTATGTATGAAATTTTATTTTTGTAAGTTATTTGTTATACATACTATGTATATCCCATGAAATTTCATTCATTTTTAATGAATATTATAGAAGTTCTTATTAAAAAACCGTGATTCCATAAATCAGTTTCCACCAGTGTACAAACATACGTACGTACGAGTACGTACATACATATAGAACCGGCGGGCACATTAGCTCACAGGCTTTGACAGCCTGTGAGCTAAAAACTGGTGTAACTTCAGTCATTTTGCTTCTAAAACATGAATTTGTACAAGATCTTTATTTTTTTATATCTGCTGTACCTTCAAAATGCAGAATATAGTATTTCCAAAAAATAAATTGAAATGGAAGCATAGGTAATACGAGTTAATTTACAGTACATATACATTTAACGTCTGAATTTAAAAACCATTAAAACACCAAATAAAATAAACTAAGACAGTCTTGAGCACAGTTAAAAAATAAAATTTATAAAGAATATACTTAAAAACAATTAAAAATACAATATGTAAACGTTTCGCCAAGTGACACGCAAGGCATCATCAGTACAAAAAATATCCATTGCATTTCAAACGACAAAACAAATCAAGAACAGTTAAAGTTAGTTATTTTAAAAACAAACAATATTCACTAGGGACAGAACGAGCATCATTCAAAGCCTGCGATTGCAATTCAGTGAACCAAGCCTCAAGGAGCAATCTACCATGGTAGTTGTTGTAACCCGATTTCAAAATGCTGGCGTTCTCAATGAGCGGAATGTGATTCGTTTGAAGTGAATGCTGGACAATTTTTGAATTCAAATTACCCTTTTTTAAAGCACCAGTATGTTCTTTTAGGTGAATTTCCAATGATCTACCAGTTTCACCAATATAAACACTATTGCAGTTGAAAGGGGGGGGGGGGGTAGAATTTACAAAATTTAAAGTATTTTTAAAGATTATTTTAACAAGACCAATAGGATAGCTATTATTAACCAAATCGCGATAAATTTTACATTTCTCTATTTCAAAATCTTTACCGTAACTGCAATATTTTCTGGCTCTGGAGGCTAAAGCCTTAATAACGGTTATTTTATGGCTGAAAGGGCATATTGAATTGAAATTAGTATATTGACCAGGTAGAAGTAGGTTTTCTGTAAACAGTAGTGGTGACAGACTGAGAGATATCAGTCGTGAGTCTGCGGATTAGAATATCGAGAAATGGTAATTCAGCATTATTTTCAATTTCAACAGTAAACTTAATAGGGTTACCGATAGAGTTAGAAATCGTGAGAATATCATTTAAGTCTACTTCTTTCACTATCTATTAAAAATATCTAGAAGGGGTGAGTTCGCGATTAGCGTGAAGCTAAGGACCCAGTATAAATATAAAATTGTTATACCAAAAGTTTTTTCATTAATAATGAAAGATAGAAAATTTATTTTCTTACCTTTCTGGTAAAGCAGACATACGCTGGTTTCCTTCATGTGAAAACAACCTATATTTTTTATTTATTGAGTAGATGTTATAAATCGTGAAAAATATCTTCTTAGAATGATGGAGATGCACTTGTAGAGAAAAAACTATTTAATGCACGACGAATTCTGGGTTACATGGATGAACACACACACACACTAAAAAAGAATAAAATAAAAGGGTTAAATATGGGTACTATAAAAGTAGTAACATTGAAATCCAGTAGGAGATGCAAGTCTTCCATTGAACAAAGAGTTAACGCACGAAAAAACCGTGCGTCTTGGCCTCACGAAATCGGGCCTTGAAGTGAAGAAGTAAAAGGGGCCCACAAGAGTTAAAACAGAGTAAAAAAAAACTTGAAACAATACAGTCTGCTTAATAAGCAAAAAGGTTCTATTTAAAATCAGTCTATCAGAAAATTTCTGTGGTGCTGCGATCTGTTGACGCCTTTTCGAAACACAAGTCTTTTACACAATCCTTCTTTAGTTTGTGACCTTACGCTACGATAACTCAGGGAAGTGTCGCCATCTTGGAACATATTTCACAACTAAAAGAAACGCGTTGCATATATCACGAGGAAATTGTCATTTCACAAGCGAAGTGATGTTGGACATAAAATTACTTACACTGTGACGTTTTCCAACACCCCCGCTTTTTATGTCAAACCGACGAGCGTAGAATGTTTAACTTGTTTCTCAAACACTCGAAATGAGGCTTAGGCAACGGCTTGGTGAGCACGTCTGCCAGCATTAACTTCGATGGGCAATAAGTTATTTTGATTATACCATTCTGGCATAGATGTCTGATGTGGTGATACTTAACTTCCACGTGTTTAGTCCTTGTCTGTGCCTTTTCGTTTTCGGTCAATCTTATGGCTGATAAGTTATCTTCGTACAACGTTACGGGTAGTTGTTGACACAGTTCGAGGTCATTTAATAGGTCTAACAACCACGAAATCTCTTGACCTGCATTAGAGGCAGCGATATATTCAGCTTCCGTGGAGGAGAGTGCTGTGCAACTCTGCTTCCTCGATGACCATGCCAATGTATTATTTCCTAATTTAAACAAGTTTCCAGTGGTTGATTTCCTGTCTATTCTGTCGTTCCCCCAATCGGCATCGCTATATGCCTTTAGGATTGGAGGTTTTGTTTTATCTATGACGAATTTAAGATCTTTGGTAGTAAGCAGATATCTAATTAATTTCTCGATAGCTTGCCAATCGACTTCCCTTGGGGAATCATTCCTTCTTCCCAGGATGTTAACGACTGATGCTATGTCGGGTCTAGTTAAAGTTGCAATGTATAGAAGCCCTCCTATAGCCTGTCTAAATTTTACGTTATCTCCCATTAGTTTCCCGTTTGGATCTAGATTAAAGTAGTTAGTATTCATGGGTGTATACGTAGGCTTACCATTTAACAAATTGAATTTTTCTGCGATTTGTATTATTTTGTGTTCCTGGTCTAATTCTAGATTACCGTTTGCTTTTTCCTTTATGTTTATGCCTAAATATTGTGTTACTTGACCCAAATTTTTGATTTCGTATTGCTTTGATAATTCAGTGTATATTTCGTGTGTGTCTGTTTTTGTGGAGAATTATATGTTTTGACGCCAAATGGGCGATAACGGGACAGCAGTGGATCTATTGTTTACGTAAGGTAACCCCTCCTGGGCTCATCGCGCGCGCTCTCTCTGTTTTTTTTCTTGGAGATGGTGTTGTTGAAAGAATATTCTGTTTTTAAGAACGCGTTTCGCTTTTGTAAATAAAATGTATTATAGTGTATAATAGATGTAAATATGTGTCTTCCAATTAAAAGAAGAGAAAATTTGATATCCCGTGGAATTAATTGAGTAAGTGCCAATTGATTTATTTTTAAGATAGTGTTAGTTAATTTAAGAAATCCACTGAACCAAAATCGGTAGCCACACTGGTGCATAAGGCCGGGAATATAAATTGATAACTACGCTACTGGCATTTCATTAAACGGGTAAATTATTTAAAATTTCTCTTAAACTTACGATATATTGGAAGACATAATTCTTTGAATGAGTGAATATAAATATGAATCAAAGTGAAGTTTTAAAACGAAACATAGCAAAACGCGGATCAATTAGAACCACAGTAACGAAATTGATAAAAAGGATTGATAGTGAAATTAAAAAAGAAAGTGATTCCAAACCGGAAATAGTTGAGGACTCTTTAGAAGCATTACTTGAACACAAATTATCATTAGAAAAATTGGATGAGTCAATTGAATCGGAAATTGAAACCGATAATTTAGAAACAGATATAGAAACTTCGATAGAATATAAGGAAGCTATTGTGACTTGCAAATCTAGAGCCAGTAGATATTTGAAAAATTTAAACATAAATTCAACTATCACGAGTGAACCAAAAGTAACTACGCCCTCCATATCAGACAGTCAATTAAAGTCGAATACGAAATTGCCGCGAATTTCTTTAAATAAATTTACAGGCGACATTTGCGAATTTCAAGAATTTTGGCCTCAGTTTAAAGTTGCTATTCACGAAAATGAAGCTCTTCAGCAAATTGAAAAGTTTACTTACTTAAAATCTTTAATTTCTGATTCAGCAGCTGCCGCTGTTAATGGGCTTCCATTAACAAGTGAAAATTATGTAACGGCAATAAATATATTAAAGGACCGTTTTGGGAAAAGAGATGTTTTAATTTCCGAGCACACTAACAAATTATTAAACTTAGAAGCAGTACGAAGATCAAATGACATACATTCTTTGAGAAAATTATTTGATGAGATAACTATACAAATACGATGTCTCGAAGCGCTTGATGTGAAGCCAGACCAGTATGGTTGCTTATTATTACCTATTATTTATAAATGTATACCGAATGATCTCGTATTACAGTTTCACAGAGAACAATACGATAAAAAGGATGTTTGTGTTAATGATTTATTGTTATTCCTGAAACGAGAAATAGTAGCGCGAGAAAAAACTATTAATGTTACTTCTATTAGTTTTGAAAATACTAAATCCCATGAAAATAAATTTAGACAAAATTCTCCCGAACACTTTCACCAAGAAAAAATTAAAAATCCTTCAGCACTTACATTAAATACAATTGCAGAAAACCTGTGCCCCTTTTGTTCTCAAAATCACGAAGCAAATTCATGTAATTTAAATTTGGAACAACGAAAAGAATCTTTATTAAAACAAGCAAAATGTTTTAAATGCTACCGGAAATTCCATAAGAAGCAATATTGCAGAAATACTGAAATTCGTTGCACAATTTGTCTTTCGAGAACGCATCAAAATTCTCTTTGTAACAAAAAAGAAAAAGAAAGATCATCGAATGAAAATGAAATTGACCTCCTTTCGACTGAGCGTGAACCGGGGGGAAAGGAAAATAAGAAATATGAAAAAATAACAGTTTCATCACTTTGTTGTAATCCAGATGAATATATTTATTTTCAAACATTGAAAGGAATTATGATTGGAAAGAATCAAAATATTAATGTTCGAATATTATTAGATAGCGCTTCGCAGCGAACATTTATTGGGAAGAATTTATCTAATCGTTTAAATTTAGAGGTGACAGGGCAGGAATCATTAAAAATTCATACCTTTGCTGGAAAGAAACCTATTGTTGATAATCATAATAGAGTAAAGATTTTCCTAAAAGACAATAATTCGGACAATATAATATGTCTGGAAGCGTTAGAAACGGAAAGAATCTGTTCCGATATAATACGAGTACCAAGTTCTGAGTTATATAAAAAAATTAAAAATATGGGTATAGAGTTATCAGACGTTTCTAATGATTTAGATGATGGTGATAATGAAATAGATTTATTGATTGGTAGCGATTACTATTGGTCAATTATGACAGGAAAATATAAACGTATTTCACCAACTCTTGTTCTGAATGAAACGAAATTAGGTTGGACACTTCACGGCAAATTCTCAGAAGAAGTTAATGTAGATAATTTAGTGTGTGCAATGTACATATCTATTTGGGATAATAACAAGGATGATAAAATGTCAGTTCAGCTTGAAACTGTAGAAGGGTTGCGGATTCAAGACGATAATACGAACAAATGCAAAGATATTAATGAATATAAGACTTTGGGAGTAGTAGAAATTGTTGAACCCCAGGAAATAAATTCGACCAATGATAATTTGGCATGCTACTTACCCCACCACCCTGTTATTGAAACGGACAAACAAACTTTAACAAATCCGATGAACTGGCGACATTGTCCCGGTAGCTCAAATCCTGCTGACCGATTTACGAGACGACTCTCACTTCTCGACCTCGAGAGCGATGATCTATGGTGGTCAGGGCTTCCATGGTTAATTAAAGATTCAAATTTATGGTCCAAGGAAGACAGAGAAGTGGATGAAGATATGAAACAGCTAGAAGCTAAAGGAAAAGTAATTTTCCAAAACTTTTGTTCATCAGAACAACAGAAACCACTTATAGATATTGAGCGTCTTAGTTCTTTCTTGAAGGCAGTTAGAACAGTGACATGGAAATTTATCGTCGAGCGTGCCCCATGGTGGGGAGGGTTTTACGAAAGGCTCGTAAAAAGTGTAAAAGAACCCTTAAGAAAAATTTTGGGAAGAGCTCTCATCACATTTGAAGAATTGGCAACAATCTTGACAGAAATAGAAGCCATAATAAATATGAGACCGCTAACCTACACAACAAGTGATTTCGGCGAGCCAGAGCCACTTACCCCGGCCCATTTCCTTCAGCTAGGAAGAGAGAACATCAGTTTTCCTCTACATTTTGCCGAAATAGAAAATAAAAATTCTACTAAAGAAACTTTGTTAAGGAGAAAACGATATCAAAGTAAGTTGTTGAAACAGCTCTGGATTAAGTGGAAGGAACAATACTTATTGAATTTAAGTTCAGTTCATGAATTTAAAACTCCTGAAAGACACAAAAACTTAAAAATTGGCGATGTTGTTTTAGTAGATGGTACTGCTAAATCTAAACTGTTGTGGGAGTTAGGAATAGTTAAGGAAGTCTTTATTGGCAGAGATAAACTTATTCGTGCTTGCATAATAAAAACTGCTAAAGGACTGTTGAGAAAACCAATACAACTTTTGTATCCTTTTGAACTAGATATCTGAATGATAAGTGATTTCAGTACTTGATTTGAAATTTATTTTTTCTACTAGTGTTTGAATATCAAAGTGTGTTTGTTTTATAAATTCATGTTTGGAAATATTTTTTTTTTTTTGGGGGTGTGTTTTGCAATTTGTTGTTTATTTAGTAAAAATCTTTCATTTATGCATAATTGTACTTTATTTCAAATTGAAAAGGTAATTGAATTAATAATGGTATTTAATTTGTTTATATTATGTATATATATATATATTCAGTTAATCTTATTCAGGTAAAATATCTGGCCAGATATGTTCATGTAGCTACATGTTATAAGAGTGTCTTTTTTTTTTTATATTGATCATGACTTTATTATTTTATGTTTAATTCTTTATACTTCAACGCCTGTAGATTGAAAATTTTCTATTTTATCATTTGAGTTGTCATTTAAGGTCAAGTTTATTATAAGAATGTTTATGTTGATTTATCATTATGTACTCTCATGAGTCCAGGTGGGGAGTGTGTGGAGAATTATATGTTTTGACGCCAAATGGGCGATAACGGGACAGCAGTGGATCTATTGTTTACGTAAGGTAACCCCTCCTGGGCTCATCGCGCGCGCTCTCTCTGTTTTTTTTCTTGGAGATGGTGTTGTTGAAAGAATATTCTGTTTTTAAGAACGCGTTTCGCTTTTGTAAATAAAATGTATTATAGTGTATAATAGATGTAAATATGTGTCTTCCAATTAAAAGAAGAGAAAATTTGATATCCCGTGGAATTAATTGAGTAAGTGCCAATTGATTTATTTTTAAGATAGTGTTAGTTAATTTAAGAAATCCACTGAACCAAAATCGGTAGCCACAGTTTTGTCTCCTGCGACTAAGATGTCATCAACATACACTATTATGTATGCGATTTTTCCATCTTGGACTCTTTTGTACAGACATTTGTCTGACGCGCATTCAACGAAATTTAGTTCTTTTAGAGATTTACTTATTTTTTGGTTCCATGCCCTAGCTGCCTGCTTAAGGCCGTAAATCGCTTTGTTTAAACTACAGACTTTATCTTCTTCCCCTTTTGTTATGTATCCCTCTGGCTGATGCATATAGACCTCCTCTTCTAAATCGCCATGTAAGAAAGCAGTTTTGACATCTAGGTGAGTTATTTTAAGATCTTTGTACACCGCTGCGTTTAAGAATGCTCGTAGGGTGGTATGCGCTACAACGGGTGCGTAGGTCTCGTCGAAATCGCTTCCATATTTTTGAGCATATCCCTTAGCGACCAATCTGGCTTTATATCGCTCTATAGACCCGTTCGCTCCCCTTTTTGCCTTAAACGTCCACCTACAACCTATGACGCGTTTTCCCGGGATAGGTTTTATTAATCTCCAAGTATTATTTTGCTTCAGAGAATCTATTTCCTCACTAGTGGCTTTTAGCCATTTATCTTTAGTTTCTGCGTCATTGATATTTTGTAGGTCTGTCCATGACTTTGGCTCCTGAATGTGACACAGGTTTGCGCTTATTCCATAACGGTTAGGTGGTACACCACGATTTTGTCTCTGCGATCTTCTCGGCTCAAGGGATGTGTCGGTCGGGGTGTTATTCTGATCATCGTCGCGCTCTTCTAGATCAATTTCAATATTATCTGCGGGAGTTTGTTCGATGTTTTGATTTTCTTTGGCGGGTATAATTTCCTCATCTTTTATACCTTCTTCGAAGAATTTTACGGTTCTAGATATTATAATTTTATTTTCACCCGTATATATCCTATAGCCCTTGCTTCTGAAATCATATCCCAACATTATTCCCTCGATGGCTTTCTCATCTAATTTATTTCTTTTAGGTTTGTCGACATAGGCAAATGCCTTACATCCGAATGTTTTGATGTTCGAGAGATCGGGTTTTCTTTTATGCCAAAGTTCATAGGGTGTCATGTTATTTTTGTTAGCCTTTGTTGGTAGACGGTTGATGAGGTAGGTGGCAGACATGACAGCTTCCCCCCAGAATTGCTTAGGTAACTTGGCGTCCGACAACATGGTTCTAGCCATTTCCACTATCGTTCTATTCTTTCTTTCTGAAACACCGTTCTGTGGGCTAGAATAGGGAACACTCAATTGACGCTCTATCCCGTTTTCTATCAGGCAGTTTTCAAATTCGTCACTGATATACTATTTTGCGTTATCGGACCTGATTGCCTTTATCAACTTGCCAAATTTATTTTTTGTTAGCGCTATGTATTCTTTCAGTTTGATAACGGCTTCCGATTTATGCGCGATTAAGTATGTTATTGTGTACCTGCTATAATCATCCGTGAATGTTATAAAGTATCTTTTCCCTCCTATCGTTTCAGTATTCATGGGGCCACATATATCGGAATGTGCGAGGGTACCGATGTCTTTGCTTCTGTTTGTGGCTACTTTAGGGTAGGGCAGAGCGGAAAGTTTTCCTTCAATGCACTTGGAGCATCGCGTGTCATGTTTACATTTGTTAATTGTTATCCCATTGGCTAATTCATGATTAACAAGGTATTTAATATCATCAAAATTTTTGTGTCCGAGTCTTCGGTGCCACAATGAAATACAATTTGTATTGTTACAGAAAGTTTGAGTACTTATAGTATAGCCGTAATCATCTTCAGGGTTTAATACGTAGAGATTATCATTTAATTTAGCTGTCAAGATTATATTATCATCTTTGACAAATAAACATGCATTTTTCTCGAAAATTACCTTTATATTATTTTCAGTGGCTTTCTTAACTGACAATAAATTGCTCTTTAGTTCTGGACAGTATAAGACGTTTCTTAGTGTAATGTAGTGGTTTTTGTCTGTTTTTATTTTTACGTCCCCCATACCTTCCGAATTAAGCCTTTTTCCATTAGCGATTGTTATATTCCCAAAATTCCCGGCTGTGAATGTAGCAAAATTTGTTTTTGCTGATGTAACGTGCCTGGTGCAACCCGAGTCAATGATATATGTGTTTGGATCTGTTGTTTGTGTTTGGTTAATTTTTACTGACTCAATTTCAAAATTGTTTTCCACTGGGAAGAGAGGAATGATCGATTGGTTGACCTCATCCTCTATATTTGATTTGCTGTTAAAGCAAAAATTCGAGGAGTCTGTTTTACTACCATTGTGTTGATTTTGGGGGTTTACCGAATTGGCTTTAAAGTTGGCATGGTTGTTAAATTTATTACTGTTATAATTTTCACTTCTTTGGTAATTGTTTTTCTGTTTGTTTTTCAATTTGTAACATTCTGAACGAGCGTGCCCATCTCGTTGACAGAAGCTGCAATATTTTTTGTTTCCTTTATTTATTATTTTATATGCTGTGTCCCTTGGTCGTGTGCTGGTGTTTTTGTATTCGATTCGATGAGAGTACTCGTCGATGAGTTTGTTTTTCACAAACTCGAGGTCTAGATCCTTTTCGTCTCTAGCCTCCATGCTCGTTATAAGAGGAGCATATGACTGAGGCAAGCTGCAAAGCATAAGAGCCACGATGTGCGAATCATTTATGAGCTCTCCAATGGCAGCGAGTTTGTCGCGGATAGTTAAAATATTGTTGATATGTAGATTTAAGTCTCCGCCCTCATTGAGCCTTTGCGAATATAGTTTCCTCAAAAGGAATAATTTGGATGATAAATTCGCCCTTTGGTGAACACTTTTTAATCTTTCCCAAATTTCTTTGGGAGATGTCAAATGTCTTATGTGCACGATTTGTGTATTTTCAATGCACAAACAAATTATGGCTTTCGCCTTAGCCGCGTTTTTAGTATATGTATCATCGGGTGTGGCAGGTGGAGATTCTGTTATATATTTGAATAAGTCGTCTTTAATTAACAGATTTTCTAATTTGAAACACCAATGATTGTAATTATTATCATTTAGTTTCTCTACTGCCGTAATTTCTTTTGTGGCAGACATAGCGTGTTATTCAAGTTTTATAAATTCTTTGATAACAAATATATTTACTATAAGAAGTTTGTGACTTTCTTAAAATAATTTCTTAGAATATGTTATAAGTATAAATAAAATGATCAGTTATTCACAACAATCAATCAATATTTGTTCACAATAATACTCTTTTTGCGATATTATATATATCGTTATTTATTCATGCACATTTATTTTTATTTTCATGTATATATTTCAATATTTCATATCTCATATGTGCATCTTGTTCATCATTTTATCACAATCAGATAAACAAATTTTTATTACTGGGTTTTTTTTTTATTTATTTATTTATTTACTTTCCCCTTCAACTCAGCCCTCATAATCTATTAAAAATATCTAGAAGGGGTGAGTTCGCGATTAGCGTGAAGCTAAGGACCCAGTATAAATATAAAATTGTTATACCAAAAGTTTTTTCATTAATAATGAAAGATAGAAAATTTATTTTCTTACCTTTCTGGTAAAGCAGACATACGCTGGTTTCCTTCATGTGAAAACAACCTATATTTTTTATTTATTGAGTAGATGTTATAAATCGTGAAAAATATCTTCTTAGAATGATGGAGATGCACTTGTAGAGAAAAAACTATTTAATGCACGACGAATTCTGGGTTACATGGATGAACACACACACACACTAAAAAAGAATAAAATAAAAGGGTTAAATATGGGTACTATAAAAGTAGTAACATTGAAATCCAGTAGGAGATGCAAGTCTTCCATTGAACAAAGAGTTAACGCACGAAAAAACCGTGCGTCTTGGCCTCACGAAATCGGGCCTTGAAGTGAAGAAGTAAAAGGGGCCCACAAGAGTTAAAACAGAGTAAAAAAAAACTTGAAACAATACAGTCTGCTTAATAAGCAAAAAGGTTCTATTTAAAATCAGTCTATCAGAAAATTTCTGTGGTGCTGCGATCTGTTGACGCCTTTTCGAAACACAAGTCTTTTACACAATCCTTCTTTAGTTTGTGACCTTACGCTACGATAACTCAGGGAAGTGTCGCCATCTTGGAACATATTTCACAACTAAAAGAAACGCGTTGCATATATCACGAGGAAATTGTCATTTCACAAGCGAAGTGATGTTGGACATAAAATTACTTACACTGTGACGTTTTCCAACACTATCAAAAAAATATCGTCGACATAACGTCTCCAAAAAAGAATACGTGGACCAAGTTCAGCATTAATAGTATTTTCAATATTCTGCATTACAAGTTCAGCAATTACAACAGAGAGGGGGACCCCACAGCGGTACCAGGAATTTGACTATAAAAGCAGTCATTGAATACAAAACAGTTTGAGGTCAAACAAAACTTAACCAATTCAATAATCTCTTCGGCATTAAAATCAGTAGGGTGTGTAGGAGTAGACCTGATTTCTTTAATAACTTTACAGACCAGATCAAAAGGGATTGAAGTAAACAGCGAAACAACATCGAGAGAAGCCATGATGTAACCGATAGGGAATACAAAACTCTGTAAATCATCAAGAAATTTGTAAGGTAAATTAAGACCGTAATTGGAGTTTAAAGTAAGAGGTTTAAGAAGTGCGGATAAGTAACTAGAAAGATTATATAGAGGGGATTTTGAAAAATCAATAATGGAGCGGAGTGGGATAGATGGTTTATGAATCTTTGGTAACCCATAAAAACGAGGGACAAGACAGGTGTAACATTTCAGTTTCAAAGCAGAATTTGGGGGGGATTTTTTTAAGTTTTTCAAATTTGAAAATAATAATGTTCATCTTACGTTGAATGGAAGGAGTTTGATCTTTCTTAAGTACAGAATATGAATTTACATCTTCAAGTAGTCCATGAGCCTTTGAATCATAATCATTTTTATCCATAACAACAGTAGTTCCACCTTTATCGGCTCTTGTAATTATAATCGAATTGTCCGATCTCAGTCTCTTGATAATACGCAAGGAATCTTCAGCACCAGCCGGAATGGAGTAATTAGAGTTTAAGATCGATATAGAAATACCACGTCTAATATCATGTCTTACCAATGGGCAAGAACCCATAATAGCTGATTCAGCGGAAGCAAGTAAATCCGGAATATCTAATTTCGTAGAACCCAGAGAATAATTCAAGCCTTTATTAAGCAAAGCAGATTCCGACACTGATAAAGTTTTAGACGAAATATTCATGACCCAATTATCGTTAATCGATGTAACTTATCGATGCATCGTTAATTGTTAATCGATGTTACAAAATGTTCCATTTTCCACCTGAGAAAAGTCTATCGATTTATCCTCATTTCATGTAAGAAAGATGACTGCGTAATAACATTGGCCTTTAGCTACCGACCTATTATATTTCATTAGACTTAACTTTATTTAATTGTAATAAAAATATATTTATATTTATATTAGATTATATTTATCATATTTTTACTGGATTATATTTATTATTAGATTATTTTTATTATATTTTCACCAGCTTGCAAATTTACAACTGATAGGATTTTTATATTTGCTCATTTAATCTTTTCCGCGAGTAAATATAACGTATTTGTTAACTAAATTTTATTGTGTGAAAATGGAATTGTGCTACTGTATGTAATGCCTTGCTTCTAATTCTTTTAATAAAACAATGGCATATTTACATGAAAACCCACTGTAAGTACATTTTTAAAAATCTACAACAAATTGAACAGTCATTAAACTGTTTTTATATAGAACAATTATGTAACCGTAATTTATCTCTGTTCTTACCAATGCGAAAACTTCGTAATATGGTCAAATAATCGTTAAAGGTAAAAACGGTTGAGCAACTGGAAAGATTGGTCAAACTTTTTAACAATGTATTAATATAAAGCAAAATTATGCATTCATGTAATTGTCATTTTTCGGAGTTGTATTTTATAAACGGATTTTATAATAAATATATATTAATACAAAATATCATAAATTCATTTATTCGCTTTCTGAAAAAATTACATGGACGTCTTTATTTAAAAAAAATAAAATGGCATAAATCCCCAGATTTTCATAAATGACATATATTTAAATTCAAGCAGTCTATTTATTTTGTTTGTTTGTTTTTCTATTTCTTTTAAAAGTGATATGCTGTAATAAAGTCCTCTGTAACACTTAAATACAAGGTGAAACCGAAAAGTAAGGTGACTGGCGTCATAATAATCACTGTATTATATATTTGCAGATAAATACCTCACTGTTGTTCAAAGTACATCCCGCCGTCTACAATACACTTTTGACAACGTTCATACTAGTTCTGGAAACTTTTGAAAAAGTCCTCCTTTGAGACTGTTTTAAGTTCCTTGCTAACAGCAGCTTGAATGTCTGAGGTGTTTGAAAATCCGTGTCCCTTCAGTTCCAATTTCAGTCGTAGAAAGAGGAAAAAATCTGCGTGTGCAATATCAGGGGATTAAGGAGTCCATTCGCTGCTGTTTTTGTTCACCGCTTAAATAATGAGGGACAAACGTTGCACAAAGTTTCCGTTTACCCAAATAATTCGTCAATATTGTTCGGACGATTTGACGAGAAAGATTCAATTCGTTCGCCATTATTCGGAAGGACATACAGTGATCTTGCAACAATAACTTCCTAACTCTTTCAGTATTTGCCGTGGTTCTGCTCGTCACCGGTCTTCCACTGCGATGCTCTTCTTCCACGCTTTCACGACCTTCACGGAAACGCTTGAACCACGGAAATACTGCCTTGGGAGATAAAGCTTCTTCGCCATCCACACTTCGAAGAATTTTCAAGGTTTCCGTAGCAGTTTTTCCATTTTAAAAGAGAATTTCATGTTCGTTTTCTGCTCCTGTACGCAATGCACTACTACCTCTTATTTTTAAACGTTTGTACGAACAAACACTAACCAAGAAACTTTGTAAATGACCCTGAATTTTAACGTTACATAGCGAAGATCGTAATGCGCATGTATCCGGTTGTCGGGCTTTTTCAAAAAGAGGGGTGTGTCATCTTACTTTTCGGTCTCACCTTGTACATTTTTTTGAAGTAGAAAAACACAATGAACTAATAAAATAAATATATTTTTAAATCAATGCTTTTTTATGCAAACATAGTTAGGTGAGTTTAAATACATAGGTTATGCACCTGAGAAGATAATATAGATATTAAAATTGATGGCAAATACAAAATAACTAAAGGCATGTTTTTTCATTTGTGTTTGTTGTATTTGCACATTCCTTCAAAATGTTCGATTTAATTGTAAATCGATAGAGACAAATAAATAATAAATAGTACTCAACATTAATATGTTTAACATCTTTGTTGAAGATTCATGTAATCCTTATTAATTTTAAACAATATTCGCTCATGGATGAATTGATACAATCATTTTGGAATGTTTGAAAATAATTTATTCTTATAATACAAGCATATTCTTTCATATTCAAGATATTTACTGGTAAAATAAGTCGAAAAAATACAAGCATTAAAATATCTATTAACAATTGAATATTCTTCATATATGTTGTATTTTATTACATAAAAAATATATGAATAGATTCATGTAAATCCTACATAACGAACAATAATAAAGCGTATACAGGGTGTCTCAAAAATATAGCGACAAACGTTTAAGTCACGTATGTTACATCATAAGGGTTGAGAATTGCATTGTAACCCATAGTCAGAAGTGTCATCGTACGCCACTAGATGATGCTGTTCACGAGAGCACTTGGAAGGGATTTATTGCAGTCATTCGAGCAGACGTTTTGAGAGGAACATGCAACATTTTATGGACATGGAGCTGGTAGATATTCACTTTGTGTACGGATTGTCTGGTGGCAATGCATGAGCAGCTCAACGATTGTATCGAGAACGGTTTCGACAAAGAGATCTACCGGACCGTCGGCTAGTTTCGAATGTGCATCACAATTTTTATGAATAACTTACACTACTACCTCTTACGGACTCATATTCACACAAATTGTGATGCACATTCGAAAACATCCAGCGGTCCAGTACATCTCTCTTTCGGAACCGTTCTCGACACAGTCTTTGAGCTGCTAGTGCATTGCCACCAGCTAATCTGTAAAGGATGTCTGCCAGCTCCCTGTCGATAAAATCTTGCATGCTCCTCTCAAAGCGACTGCTCGAAAGACTGTAATAAAGTTGATGTTTCCCCACCAGTGCTCTCGTGAACAGCACCACCTTGTGGTGTACGATAACGTTTCCGATCACGAGTTGCTATGCAATTCTCAAACTTTATGATGTACTACGTCTCCTAGAAGTTTGTTGCTATATTTTCGAGACACCCTGTATAAAATAAATTCAAAGAAGATACAGATAATTAATAAGTATGTTTAAATTTTCATCTTAAAAAAATAGGTATATATTCCGAAAACGTCTGAGGATGAAAATAGTGATTGTAGCAAACACATAAACGTAAATAAATACGTAAAGGCCTTCGTATTTTAATTTGTAAAAGACTTTTATATTTCAAAAGTATTATTTAAAAGTTAAATCTAAGAAGAACACGTCCTTATAAAGTTTGTGTTGCGCTATTCAAAAATTATTCTAGAAGGATAACACGTTCCATGGGATACTGATAATTTTACTTGAGAAACATAGAGTAATGGACAGTTATGCACAAAACATTTCTGATCATTCAAAGAAAATGATTTATTTACTATATTTTTAGAAGCCTTTTTTTTAAGCATTTTAGATTTTGGTGTTTAATTATGCAGTAGTACGATTGTTACCGTATACCTAAAGATTTTTAAAAAAATCCAATATTCATTCAGTAGCTAAAATAGACAACTGTTTTTTTCTAATTGTTACTGAACTTGTTTTAGTATGATTATGTTAAAGCATAGATACTGTGAAAGCAACACAAGTTACTTTTAACTATTACATATAAAATTTACAAAGCTACATTTTTATATTTTAAAAGTTTTGTTTTCCTCAGATATATTCTTATATTAAAATTAAATATATTTCTTGGAAGCACACATGGCCTTTGAAAGCAAATTAAAAATAATTTTTCATATGCATACATAGCATGCAAAGGTTTAACGTACACCTGCTCCAAGCATGTTAGAATAAAAGAGTGGCTATGAAAAAGCCAAGTGGACGTGTTATTAAAATTCTCAAAATCGATTAATGATTGATGAAAGGAAATCCAAAAATGATCATAAGTAGAAAAGATGACAATAATCTCTAGTAAAACCAATACTAACTGATTAATAAGTGATATATTTATTCGATAGATATTAAACTTTTTACAACTACTAAAATGTTAGTGTAATAAATCTAGAAAATGTTACACATTCCGGCTACTAAAACTTTTGATTTTGACCTTAGATCTTATATCGATAATAGGAAGTTTCAAAGTACTTCTTTAAAACGATTCATTTTAGTTTAAGAGGTCTAGAATAGTTGAAATGATTAAAATTCTTTTAAATAGGATGTAAATTCTAGTATCGTAGTAAATAGTCCCCTCGTTTAACAATAATGCAGAAAGAAATATATTAAATCCAGGGTATTAAAAATTGGTAAAATGATCATCTATAAGTTATTGCTTTATTTTTGTTTACAAAATGTTCATTTATACGCATGATACATTAAAAAATATATTTAAGGCAAAGAAAATTTTAAAGGTTTCATTCGAAATACATATGAGGCATTCTCACAATCGTTTGACTTTTAAGTCTCTGAATAATAATTTTTATTTTAATATATATTCTTGTTTGTTTTGTTTTGTTTTTTCATATACTGGGGAACATCCCATTGCATGACTGTATAACAATATTAACGAGATAAATAAATTTTGGACGATGTTGGTGTCCAAATATACCAGGAAATTCTTATACCGTCCCGTATCCCTGATGCTGATTTTTAAGTTTGGAGCTGTCTGTATAAAATTGTTTCAATAAAAGTAATTCGATATAATTTTTTCCGAAACTGGGACTATTGATATATATAAATATGTAAAAAAAAATTAACCTGCCCACATTTTTACGGTTGTTATTATTTTTTAAATGTCTGTCCCTGGGATTTAGATTCCTTACCGTCCCTCTTGCTAAAACTATACAGAAAATCACTTCAAATGCAGAAACAGAATTTTTTTCAACTTTTTTCTCATGCAGAAGTATGCTAGAGAAAGAATGGCTAAAATTCTTTGACAAGAAATTTACTGCATAATTTAAATCAGCTTTTAAATATAAATTTCAAGCATCGTGCTTTTATTGGTAGTCTTATTGTCCCCAAGGTTTATTCCAGCATTTTTTGAGGTAAATTAATTTTTTTTTAATTAATCCAATGTAAATACCTGCTTATAAAAATCAATGAACATTGTGGCTATCACTTAGTCTGATCACATAACATGATTTGCCTAAAAGTAGATGGTAATTTGCCTTACCGTCCCATCCTTACCATCCCTTTTTTTGTCCTTATCGTCCCTTTTTTCCTATACCATCCTCTTTTTTTACCTTAGAGTCCTTTCTTTAACACCCCTTTAAGACAATGTCATACCAAATTTTGTACTAAATATACTTTATTGTTATTATTTCTTATTTGAATATCCTGTGGGTACTATGCAAATTAATTATAAGTAGAAAATAAAATGTTATAATGTTAAAATGGTAAGGAAAATTAAACTCGCAAGTTTAACTTAAACAACAGTTAAATGAAAAAAAATTTCGCTGCTGACCATTTTTTCTTTATTTTGAATCATTAAGGCCTTCGTCTATAAGTTAAAAATGTTATTTTAGAAAGTTTAATTTCACCAGCTTTTTATTCCTGGAAGTCAAAAGATTGTGAGAATGAGCCATATACATGAAAGCCTTTTAACCCTTAACTGGTGAGGTGGGGTGTTCTGCACCCCTCAGAAATTTGAATTCTGAAATATTGCCATTTTACATAACTAGATGGAGTGTACACTTGCATATTATGTACACTTACAGTACTTTTTCAGTTGTTTTTATACAAGTAAAAAATGAAAAATTCACAGGAATTTTTCGTATTTTAATTCCCTAAATTTTGTGGAGTGCACAAGAAATCAAATTTTGGGGTTACATACTCCCCACCTTACCACTTACTTTATAAAAAAAATCACCTCATCCCTTAAGGGTTAAAGTGCAGTTAAAATAGGACTTTTTTCGTGATTCAAAGGGTACCGTGAAAAAAGTAAGTTTACACAAAAATTGGACTAGTTAACATTACTTTTAACTGCTGCACCGGATACCCCGAGTTAAGTCGGGAGTAAAAGCACTGTTTCCCCATACCTGTCGCTGGTGAAGTGGTTAATGACAGGCATTTAAATGGCTTTTCGTGACGCTAGCTGGAGAGCCAGCTTATAACGTCCAAATAAACAGTAATATAACAGCGTATAAATGCATTAAACTGTATATTAATTGCTAATTTTACTGTTTATTACTGGTTATTTTACAATATAATACTGACGCCTCAGATGCCAGTATTATACTGTAAAATCAACATTTTTATTTATTTACTTTTTTTTTTTTTTTTTTTTTTTTTTTTTGCAGTGCATGGTAGTGTTATTATGCGGCGTCAGAGCTCAAGAAAACGGAAGTGCTGATTACACTGATAAACAAGAAATTTTTTCTAGGAAAATTTTAACAGATTTAAGTAACCATACCCTTGGTTATTTAGGAAATATTCACAAAAATGTGAAGTTAGTTTCAGTTTCAGAGATATCTGTGTTTAAATATATCACATTATGTTATTTTATTCCCCTTTTAAAGTACCTTGTTTCTAGAGTCTAATGACCATGAAAGTGAACAAATGTCTGCTACTTATAATACATCTAGGCGCCAATAAGATGTGTTTTGTCGATGTGAAAAGTGCAGCACAGAAGCGCCACCTGTTGAGCGATTTACACCAAAACATAATCAGCACCAATTCATATGAAGGCCTATTTTAACTTTGTATATTTTTTACGGACGAAGGAGAAAGCAGAAACAGATATAGGGTAAAAGCGCCAATAGTCGGCCACATTGAGATAAAATACGTTATAAATAGATTATTTTTGGTTTCAAATGAAATATTACAATTCCCTTGTATGTAGCCATCCTTTATACCTCATAAGCCATCAGCAAAGAATTATGGGTATTTTTATTGCATTAGTAATCAGCTATTTTTTATTTGGTTGCGGTCAAATAACGGTTTTTGCTATTTTTTTGTTAAACGATGACAAAAGTTTTAAAAGACTTGTATTAATTTATTTTTTATTATTTTCTAAAATTATAAGACTACTATTAAAAAGTTTAATAAACTAATGTTTTTCAGTATAAAAGTTAAATAAGTGCGTTTGTATTAATTAATTTTAATGTGGCCGACTGTTGGGTATTATATTTACTTACATGTCCAGTAATCGGCCACGACGGTTGACTACTGGTTACAAGCCCATTTCACTTTTTTGAGTCTATTTTTAATAATTTGATTTTTTTAATAATTTGATTTTCGCAATTTCAGATTTATATAGCCTTTTACTTGTATTTTTTATGCATACTATATATAAGGTATCCTGGGGTAATAGCGCCACGTTAAGTTTCTACCAATTTTTATGGCTTAGTTTTAGATTTTTTCCCCAAACAAATATAGGATTTGATACAGCAACTTATTGTTTATGTATATAAGAACGAATATTTTAGCAGATATATATTCATAAAATGTAGTGGTGTGATTTCTTGACCAATGCTATTTGGCGTTAGTACCCAACTAGTTGGTAATAGCGCCATGAAAGGAAACTATAAAATAAGTTGGAATAATGGCATGTAAATTGTCCAATTCTAAAGATACAAACTCTACAGCTTTAGAAATTGAGAAATTGCTTTTATTTACCACTAGCAGATAGCCCGTCAGAATGACGTGTTTGCATTTTCAAAAGTATAATATAGCATTGCATTCTAAAAAGTATTATGACAGAATAAATTATATCTTATCTGACTAATAGGATCAAGTGGAGTAAAATAGTTATAAAAACAGCCCAGTTTTCCTTGAAACTTAATTTGCAAGAAAATTATTAACTGAATTGGTAAAATAATGATATAGAATATGCAAATGAACTTCACTCACAAAAATTTAAGATCTATTTCACAAAAACATGCAAATTAGTACCAATAATGCTATTTTAAACGATAGTGTCAATTAACTTTCGTCTTCGTTCATTACATTTAAAAAAATCAGTAAGCTTCAATTTCTTATATATATATAAAAAAAAAAAATGTAAGCGTGCAATTTCAAATAAATTTGTTAGCTGACAGTAAAAAAGAACACACGTTATAAGATTTAAAAATCAAATCTAAACAGTAAAGATTCACTTGTAATACCACTCCAAAGACTAACACGCAGAATAATACACAATTTCAACAGAAAGTTTATTTGTTTTTATTAATTGTTGATAGCTGGCGCCAAAGTAATATTTATATAACTTAAATTTTAAAAAGTTATATCCTCATTTTTTAAAAACATGCATAAAGAAACCTGTAATAAATCTTTTATCACAAAAGCAAATTACAACTATTAATTGCATTAACAGATTTTTTTTTTCTGAAATTCTTTTATAAAATTAGAAATTTGTTTTCCCTACAAAATACAAAATTTTATTTGCATTGATATATATATATATATATATATATATATATATATATATATATATAGTACACGGCATTATACATTTCTATAATTAATTTTTTCCCAATGACTTCAGAATTCAAAGAAGGAAGTTTTCTTTTTTTTTATTTTAACTGCCGATAATTGGCACCAACAAACACAGAATACTGTAGAATACAGCTATATTCACTGAAGACTATGAAACGTTCTCATTGGTCAGAAAATAGATAACCTTGAAAAACAGAGGTAATTTTTCGTGATATTTTTTAGCTGTAACAGTGTATACTGAATTCAAACTGTAATGTAATGAATAAACGTAAACATAAGTGAAAAACGTATTTCAAAATATTAATGTGCTTTTGCAAAATATTTTAAGAGCATTTAATGAATAGCTGAAAGAGTCATTCATTTGTTTTTGGATTTGTAATTTGTGCTTATGAATGGCAACGGTAATCGCTTGTATACATCGGAAGCCTTTTGTTGGTATCTGGTTATTTTTAAATTAGATCTTAAAGCGTTATAATTGTATACTTTTTGAAGGTTTTAGAAAAATTGAAGAAGAATAGGTTACACAACGAATAGATAGACAGATTAAATAAGGCAGTCGGCAAATACCGCATCGGAATGCTTAAGCCTAACATGGCCGCATTTGGCTGATTTTAACGAAAGATTATCAGGAAACAGATGAGTTCACTCCCGGAAGCGTTATACACTTAGTGTCATTCTATATATAATAATTAATTGCGATATCAGGATGCAGTAATAATCATATATTTTATTCTTCTCACATGAAAAAAATTAGCAGCATTTAGGACGTACAAATTTTTCTTATGAAGTGCAAATTTCACTTTATCTTTTTTAGTTTTACGCAATGAAATAATGGTCTCTCATGTATAAAATTAAAAAAAATCAAATAAAAAAGTAGTTCTACCTCTGAAAAGAATCAACCGGGGTAATAACAATAATGGATGGCGTTATTACCTCGATATGCATATTGAACAGTATATTTTAAACTATAAGCTACATCGCGTATACATCAAAAATCTCCCACAATATTTTGAAAGTACATAAAATACACTACAAATTTATGTAATAAACAAAGTATTTCCTAACAAATATATAGTCTTCACATCACAGAACTGACCTAGCAAATTTTAGATCGGGCATTGACTCTTACGAAATTATTCCAGCGATAAGGTCTTCAAATGTAACAAATTAACTTTTAGCGGTTGTTTCTGATTCGGATGACTCGGAGCCTTTCAGCGCAGAACCCGTAGTTTCATTTTCCCCTCATAACTACGCCTAATATTATCACTTGGTGTCATTACTCACCCTGGCGATTATACCCCAGGACACCTGAAATAAAATAAAATGGGAATTTCGTTCCGGCCGCTTATAACTTTAGTTTTGATGAATAGATTTCAATGGAACGTGTATCGTTAGCTAGATAATTTTTCAGGAAAGATTTTAGTTTATTGTATATAATTCTACGTTGCTTAGTTATATCATCACAGGGGAAACTTATATAATCAGGTGAACTCAATTTTGAATTATTGGCATTAAAAAAAAAAATACTAGATAATTTTGATGAGATTTTTATTGTTAATTAGATAATGTTTTAAAGACGTTTTAGTATATTGCATTAAGTAATTCTACCATTATTTACGAATCCTACTGTAAATGATCAACTCAATGATTGTTCAATGATTCTGAACAACGAAAATTTTGTGTGACAAATTATAACATATAATAGTGCAATGGTATTCGTATAGTTTACTTCAATTCGCAATGACATTTCAGACAAAGGTTCTTTTTGCTTTAAAATTTGTAATGTTGGCGATGGAAAATATGTAAACTGTGAATTAAACCTTGTTGTGAATTTAACCTAACAAGGCCGATTCACCTTGTTATATATTTCACCTTATGTTTCACCTTATATGTTTCACTTTATATTCACCGAAATATTTCGTTTCGGAAAATCGTCCAGCAGAAAGCCTTCTAATATACTAATGTTATAATTTTTTTTTCTTGTAGGAGAAAATCGTTGGAACGGCCGAATCAATTTTAAAAGTAAAAGTGAAAAAATGATGGTGGCAGTCTCTACAGAAACAAAACACATTCTAAAATATCCTTTGTTTGTAATACTGAGGGTGTTAGATATTTAAAACTTGACATGGTTTTTTTAAAGAGATAAATGCCCATTGAAAACAGTTTCTAAAAAAAGCGAAATATAAAATGCTGAAATGAGTAGAAAACACTCTAAAAACGTTGAAAATTATGATTAATATCAAAATGTTAAGGATAAAGACTTGAAATATTAAATGACAGTTATATATAAAACGTAAATGTAAAACGCATAATAGTTATGATAAATATGAAATTTAAAACTATAAATAAATCAAAAAACGTTATACTTGTTAGAGATAGAAGTAAAAGTAATTTAAATATTGGATTTAAACTCGACATATCTGTTGCTTACTCGCACAGAACAGGGTTTTTTCAATATGAAAATTTTAAAGTGTGAAATGTGCGGAAAGCATACTTAAAACGATGATTTATTTGGGAATTGCGAAGGCTATTGTTAGAAACTTAAAATTTTACTTGTGTTTTACTTTTAAGATATAAATGTTCTCAGGTTCTTAAGATATAAAAAGCAGGTTATAAGATATTCGAAATTTTAAAGGGTGAAATGTTTCTCACAATCATCTAACTGGTTATTAGGATGAAATTTCAACACATTGCGTTTTACTTAATAATATTTAAACTTTCTGCTGAAATATAACTTCTTCCTAATTTTAATAGGCACACAAATATCATTTGTCATATTTCAAAAACCACAAAGCCGCGGATTGTGATAGCTTTTCAATAATCTATATATATAAAAGCCGTTCTCTGTGTGTATGTCCTTTATACAAATCTTTAATTTATGACCGATTTGCACGAAACTCGATGTACATACGTTTTAGAACGTGGAAAAAATCACTGTCTAATTAAAAAAATTATCAGACCACTATTTATCCCTTTTTTCTACCATTTCCATAATTTAACGTTATAGAAATATCTCTTTTTAAATCTTTTTTAATTCAAACGTTTCTTTCCTGTTGACAAACCCTAAAAAATGACACAATAATGTGAAAAAATTAAGGATAGCGCGTGTACTTTGTTTCTATTTGCCAATAAAAATTCAGATTTTCTTGCTATATTTTTGCGTGTTTGATACTGACGTCATTCTAAACAGAAAATTTACATTTTTTTGTATAAAAAACAAAAACTTTAACTATAAGAGCAGGAAAATAACGTAGCACCCCAATTTGAATGTGTTTTTTTATTATTATTATTATTAAAACATCTATTTTAATACAAACAGTCAAATTTCATGAAAACATTTTAAGAAAAAGAAAAAAAAGGCTAGATATGACGTCACATTCTATCAAATCTTTTCAACGCGTAATCAAACTCATTGTAAACATATGGCTCCTATATTTTGCTTGCTACTTCGATTGTATACTACAGCCATACCTTATAGCTATACGTTATCGCTAAGTGTTGCATTGGTTTAGATTCAGTGCTAACATTTTCTGTGATTTATAGCAAAAAGAAAGCGGTTATTTACATTTTCAAAATAAATCTTGACAGATGTCTTGATTTAAAATTTACGGAAAATGACACCATTTCATCTAATCATTGTAGATTTAATTTCAATAAAATTTCAAATTTTTCAAATAAAATTTTAGTAACTACTACCCCATTTGGATGTATTTTTTTGCATTTCTCCGCGTATTGTGAAGATATTGTATACTTCTGTTACGCGCGCCAAAGAAAACATGTATTTTAATTTTAAAATTTAAAAAAATTACCACAATGTGTCAAAAGAACATCCTTTTTCTGAATTTAAATTTCGCGAGTTCCAAAATTAAAACTAAAAATGTGAGTTTTTTCATAAACTTCAAGTTAAGGCTGTTCATAAAGTTAAGGCTGTTCTCAAATCCAAAGGAGCTATTTTCTGACATATTTTTTAATTAATTTTTGTTCGGAAACGCATGAAATTGACAGGAGCTCTTATTTAGAAACTATGTAATCGAAAGATAGTTTCCATTTGTTGGTAAAGGTATAAGATCTTTCAGTTGATTTTCTGAATTTCGGACGCAACAGTGCAATAAAGGATAAAAACCGGCCGTCACGCAACCACAATTGCTCATAACTCGATAAGTAATTTATTTACGTAAAAAGGAAAAACTCATTTCAATTCCAAATCGCTTTAATAGTCAGGTCTACAAATTTTAAGTCTTTACGTTTAATGAGTCAGAAAGTGTGTCAGAAAGTTTCGCGATATTGAGCAGGAAAGTGGAGAAGCACCTTAAGCTTTTGCAGGTTAGTATTTTGTAATCAAGTTGTATGCCAGGTAGTCGCTTAAAACATAAGTCATTTCTATATTGTTTTAAACAAAGGTGCATGCCATAATACGTGTCAGGCACACTCACTAAAACAAGAATACCCTACCGCACAGCCCTATTACCGAAGATAAACCCGTCAATAGACTTAGAGATAAAAATAGTTCTGCATTTTTCATTCAGCTAATAAGACTAATCTTTGACAATTGGGTTCACATGATTATATAACTTTTCCCTATAATTCTATGACTAAGCAACGGAAAACAATATGTTACGCACTAAAATCTTCCCTAAAAAACTAATAAGTCAAGTCGCATGGAAATCCGTTCTGAAGAATTCAAGTTATATGCAACCGGAACGAAATTCCCATTTGAATTTTATATACTTATCAGGTTATTTTGAGTAGTTTGATTTGATATCTGTTAAATTCGTGTTTTATTAACCATTTGGAAAATGGTTATTGTCCTCGTGAGGGTAGGAAATCAAAAGCCATATCTGAAGGTTTTTATTGGTTTAATCATCATTTTATTCGCTTTCTGATTGGTCTATACAGTAATATGTATTTCCCTTTACTTTCAACAGAGACGGACAACAGAGTGTTGCAACTATGACAAAAAGTAATAAAAACTACCAAAAAAAATTAATAATTCAGAAAAAAATTGAGATACAGCTTTCAAACAAATTGCATTTAAAAGTAAATTTTTTTCTCTATACGACGATATAAAAAGTAATAGTGTGGGATGTTTAGAAGTTTAAGAAATAAATTTCATTTAAAATTGGCCGTCAGATTTCTTGGAAATCTGACGATGGAAAAGCCTTTTCCCGAACAGCCAATGAATGCTCGGATAATACATAAGTTTCAAGTGGATAATAATACGTACGAATTGCAGGCGATTTCTGTCGCTTGGAATTTTTACGTGTAATAACACTATTAATATTTAATTCATGGCGTACGTAATGTATGATCAACTCCGAGCGATTCTTTATGTCTTAAATTTTAGTCTTTGAAAAAAATATTTTCCAAATGGTCGTTGCAGTTTGTTAAATTGCAGTTTTTTTTTAAATTTTATTTTTGGCGTTTTAATTTCGTTTGCCAATTTAGTTATTGAATATTATGCGAAAGCAAACAAATTCTGAATTATTTACAATGTTTTTTAACAATTGAGTTAATCTTTTGTATTTGGGTTGCAAGCATATTTAAAAAATATGCACGCTTAAAAATTATTTTAAAATCCATAAAAAATTCGTAAATTGAGATAAGCATTACAAGCAAATATCACTGAAAGTACTTTCGTTTTCTATAATACGTTGGAACAATCGAATGTACAATGTTTAGACGTTAAACTGCAATAAAAGGGAAATTTGTTGTGTTAGGTTGTTGCCACCGAAAATATGATACCAGCGTTACTCATAGACATGTCTTTTCTTTATACTATTGCATTAAGTGTAAACAGGTTCATCTTTCGTAATCGGGTTGCACTCAACATTAAAAATATCCATGCTTAAAAATTACTTTAAAATCCAATAAAATCAGAAAACTGAGGTACAATTTTCAAACAAATTTCATTTGAGAGAACTTTTTTCTATTCGACATTGTAAAAAATGAAATTGTGTGATGTTTAAAAGTTAGAAAAATTGCAGTAAAAGCACATTTTATGGGTTACAATTTATGGGGCACAATTTATGGGCACTGACATAGTGTTTTTACTTTATAATGTAGATAATAGCATACAAACGAGAATTTCACTAAGTGCTGCGCGATTTGGAGGAATTTCTTTTTTTCGTATTGTCAGGAAAATTACATATTTTTCTCTTATACCCGCCAAAGAAAACGTGTATTCTGTTATTAAAGCTCAGGGATTTTACTATGGTTGCAAGACAATAACGCCATGTTTTTTGATTGTCTTTATAACGATTTGTGAATGGGAATGCACAAATTTCAGTTATTGTGATTGCCGTATTATTTCGTTTTAATTTATTTTACCTGGAAGGCTTCTTATAATTGACACGGGCGAAGCCAGGTAGTTCTGCTAGTATAAAATAAAACTTATCTGTTTGATTAACTCAATAGTAAGCAATAATATTAACTAGAGGCTAACAGTTGGGTTTCAATATCCGATCTTCTGCCTCTATAGAACTTAAATTTAAAAAAAAAAAAAAAATGAAGCTAACATTGCTCATTTTCAAAGGAACGGCACTTTAAAATATGCATTACACAGAATATCAATAATCGATACAGTAATCGATGTCTATGACAGGTTAAAATTTCACATCGAAACTCGATCTGTTAATACCGCCATAATAATGGATTGATGCCCTATTCTAATCGTATCGCACCAAGATATCATGAAGCAGATAATAATATTTTTACTGTACTAATATAAATATGCAACATATTAAAATTACATTTCGAAATTCGATGATGCGATAGTACAAATAAAAGGAAAATTTGGCGCCCCGTTTTTCTTATATCTTATCGAGGTATCACGAAACAGGCTGAAGCATTTGTATTATACTACTCTGTAACTTTAATCATTAACATTTCGTATTCAAAATTGCAAACGAAATAGTACCGCCAAAATAATGAGTTGGAGACCCATTATGCTTTTATAGTACTCAGATACCTCGAACAGGCTGAAATACATAAATCTTATTAATCGAAAGAGACATTTCCTTTCGAAATTCGATGACCAGATTGTACCGCAAAAATAAGTATTGGCACCTCATTCTGCTCATATTGTTCAAAGATGTAAGGAGGTTAAAGACGAGGCAGAATGCAATATTTATAACGAACAATTCGAGATATGCAACTTATTAAAATTACATTTCGAAACTCTATGACGAGTTAGTACCGCCAAAATGAAGAATTGGCACCGCGTTCTGCTCATACCTAACCACGAAATCCAAAGACAAACTGAAATATTTGCATTGTACTAGTCGTGAAACGCAACATATAAAAATTTCATCCCGAAACTCGGTGACATGATAGTAACGTTAAAATGACTATTTGGCACTACCTGCTGTTAATATCATACCAAGATATGCATCGACAGATCAGTCATCTATGTTCTGTTAATAATCTTGTACCTCATCATAATTTCGTTTTGAAACAAGATGACGTAATAATTTCCCCCCCCCCCCGCCACCTAATCTACGATGGCTAAACACAAAATTTGAAAGGCCGACTACTAGATAATTTGGTAATTTTAACTTTACTTTCCATAAGAAACAAGAATGAAAGAATAGATTACGAAAGCACTTCCAATGACTTGCAGAATTCTTTAATTACTTAATACCGTAAGAAAATTAAACATTTTAGAAAAGGCATAATACTTTTGAAAACCAGATTACGGTCCCTAACCGGAAAAGTAGTCCAATTATTTTGTGCAGTCCTGCATTTAATCTAAAGATTTGTATATTATTCTATACATAGTATGATAAAACTTAGTATAGTAAGAATGTGCATTTCAGATTGAAAATTCACCTTCAGCAATTTCTACCACTATACTGAAATATACTTGAATTATTTTGTACAGCCCTGAATATTACCAAAATTTAATTCAGGCTAAAACATGGTTAAAACTGCTGAAATCACACTTCCACACATTATTATCCCTGGGCGGTCATTATTCAGTTCTTTGCGTGGCCCTGTATATGATTTTATTTATATTATACAAACATCTCTTAGTGCACTAAATATAGTTCAGCTTGAAAGAGCATACTTTTGTGTAGCCTTGTATATGATCTATATCAGTTATACACACCGCATACTAAGCAAAGATTTAATTAAACTTAAAAACGCATGTCATAAACGAAATCACACTTCCAGCAATTATCGCTAATAGAAATATAGAGTACTGAATCCGAATTTTTTGTGTCCCTGTAAATGAACGATAAATGTTATGCATATCATGTTATACAACAAGTAAATTGTAGTAAACCTCAGTAATGTATAACAATTTCATTATATTTCAAATAATGTAACAGAACTGAAATACGCTGCAAACCGTTATTTCCCCTGACACTATTATGTAAGGAATTATTTTGCGTGACCCTTTAAATGAATAATAAGTACTTTGGACCCCATATAGTCCACAATTCATAGCTTAGTGCACTTCATAAATGCAAATCAATTTCATTGTGTTTGAAATGACCAACATCATTAAAATAAACTTGAAGCAATTTTTTCGCATTGAGCGTAATGTATCGGAATATTTTTGACTGTCCCTGTAAATGAACTATACATTCGACACACTTTATTTTCAACAGAGATCGTGCGATTGTTATCGTCAATAACATACAAAAAGTTCAGGGCGATTCGAGTATTTTTACTATTGTTAGAGCTCGGACAAACTGGAGATAATCCAAATTCACAAACACTTTTAAACTATGTTGGAAAATGTTAAAAATTATTATAATATTTTAAATTACTAGGGGGTTCGGCCCCCTACGAGATACGCTCGCCAACCCCCGTCCAGACACCGCAGACTCTAAATGCACGCTAATGTGATCGGCCTTAAAAAGTCCTTCCGGCCAGTGCCGGGAGGAAGAGGTAGCTTTCTTAATCCTTATTTAAAAAAAGCCAAATTATATCATTCAAACACACGAAGCTCAGCGAAGCAGCACCGAAAACTGGCGATATGAAGCAATTAAAATAATAAAACTTTGTAAAAAATCACCATAAAATTAAAACAAAACACAGGACGCGTTTCGAGCTAAAAACATAACAGCTCGTCATCAGCTAAGCATACACGTGTCCGTAAACGAACAAGTTCAAAAATGAACTGAAGAAAAAGAATGTTGCGAAGAATGCGACAGATGGCGCTACCTAACCTCAGGTAGCGCCATCTGTCGCATTCTTCGCAACATTATTTTTCTTCAGTTCATACACGAAGCTCAATTTAGTGGAAACCGAATATAGGAGATTCAATACTAATTTTTATCAATATAATGAATGAGAATTTCGCGAAATTAGTCAGCTTTATCCAAGCTGCTTTTCTTTGAAGTAACATATATTTGGCTGCCAAATTCGGCAATTTCTTAAAGTGCCTGTCATTTTAAGACAACATGGTGGATGAGGCTAAGCAGTGAACTCGGTCGAGACCTTAGTAATTGCTGTGCACATGCTCACTCACATCGGAATCGGTTAATATATAGGAGTGCTGTCGCATGCAAAAAATCAGATTTTTCAAAATGTCACCCACAATAGAAATTGAAACTGCTATATCTGAGCCATTTTTTAAGGTAAAGACAAACAAAAAATGCTCCTGAATCCTTATATCAAGGTCAAATACTTAAGAAAGAAACCCTTTTCAATTTCTAATTTTTTTGCACCTCACTTTAAATATATATATATATATATTTTAATTTAATGGTCGCCATTTTGAAACAAGATGGCTGGTGAATCTGGCCAGCGAACTTGGTCGAGGTGTTGATGTATACTATCCACATGCCTTCTTACATCGAAATAGGCGAATACGTGTGTTATCGCGTGACAAATACAAGATCGTTTCAAAATGTTAGCCATGCTAGAAATTCAAAGCAATCAACCATTTTTTAAGATATAAACAAAAGAACAAATTTTCAGAAACAAAAACTGCTCCGGAATCTTTGTATCAAGGTCAAACACATAAAAAAATCTTTTTCATTTTCCAATTGTTTAATACCTCATTTTGAATTTTAAATTTAATTTTTTTTAAATGGCAACCCTTTTGAAACAAGATGGCGAATGAAGCTGGCCAACGAACTCGGTCGAGACATTGGTATGTACTATGTACAGACCAAGTTACATCCAAATAGGTTCATAATTACGCCTGTTGTCGCGTGACAAAAATCAGGTCGTTTTAAAATGTCAGCCACAAGATAAATTCAAAATGCTATTACTCAGCCATTTTTATTAGATATAGACGAAAGAAAAACTGTTCCGGAATCTTTGTATTAAGGTAAAACACATACAAAAAAAATCTTTTTCACTTTCCAATTTTTTTGGTATCTCATTTAAATTTTTAAATTTTTTAATTTTTTTAATGGCCGCCATTTTGAAACAAGATGGCGGATGAAGCCGGCCGACGAACTCGGTCGAGATATTTGTATGTACTATGTACACACCAAGGTACATCCAAGTCGGTTCATAAATACGCCTGTTATTACGTGAGAAAAATCAGGACGTTTCAAAATGTCAGCCACGCTAGAAATTCAAAATGCTATAACTCAGCCATTTCTTAAGATATAGATGAAACAAAAACTGCTCCCGAATCTTTTTATCAAGGTCAAACACATAAAAAGAAAATATTTTTTCAATTTTTAATTTTTCGGTACCACATTTCAAATTTAAATTTTTCTTAAAAATTTAAATGGCCACCATTTTTAAACAAGATGGCAGATGAAGCTGACCAACGAACCCGGTCGAGACATTGGTATGTACTATGTATAAACGAAGTTACATCCAAATCGGTTCATAAATACGCCTTTTATCGCGTGACAAAATTCAGGACGTTTCAAAATGTCAGCCACGCTAGAAATTCAAAATGCTATAACTCAGCCATTTTTTAAGATATAGACAAAACAAAAACTGCTCCGAAATCTTTGTATAAAGGTCAAATACATAAGAAAAAATATTTTTCCATTTTCAATTTTTTGGTACCACATTTCAATTTTTAAATTTTTAAAAAAATTTTAAATGGCCGCCATTTTGAAACAAAATGGCGGATGAAGCTGGCCAACGAACTCGGTCGAGAGATTGGTATGTACTATATACACACTGAATTACATCCAAATCGGTTCATAAATACGCCTTTTATCGCGTGACATAATTCAGGACGTTTCAAAATGTCAGCCACGCTAGAAATTCAAAATGCTATAACTCAGCCATTTTTTAAGATATAGACGAAACAAAAACTGCTTCGGAATCTTTGTATAAAGGTCAAATACATAAGAAAAAAATATTTTTCCATTTTTAATTTTTTGGTACCACATTTCAAGTTTTAAAATTTTTAAAAAATTTTAAATGGCCGCCATTTTGAAACAAAATGGCGGATGAAGCTGGTCAACGAACTCGGTCGAGACATTGGTATGTACTATGTACACACCAAATTTCATCGAAATCGGTTCATAATTACGGGAGTTACAGTGTGACATATGTCAGATATATATATATATATATATATATATATATCAATTTTGAACGGAGGGTGGTTTCGGGGTCTGGGGGTCATGATCGATGAAAATATACCAAAATTTTTTGAAATCGCTTTCCTCCGAACGGCTGCAATAGGTAGCTTTTTTGTAAAGAAAGCTACCTAAAAGATTTCGAAAGATTGAATTATAATTTAAAAAACAGTGGTGATCTCCCTATAAACGGATTTCTATTCACTTCTCTTTGATTGGGGAAATTTTAACGCCAAATCCGCTGCGGTACTACTTGATTATCCCGTCGACTAATTTCGCCAAATTATATAAATCGCCAAACCACTCGCCAAATTATACAAATTGACATAATTTTTATTTTAAATAACGAAAGAACAAATAAATTAGTACAACATTAGTAAAAATACAAATAAAACGTCGAAATAAAAATAACTTGATGACGTAGACACGTGTAACAACATTTCAAAATAAGCTAATATAAAAGGAATTAAGTAAACAGAATCTTTGTCTCCCGGTATTTTTTAACAAAGGGAAAAGAAAGTTCTTTTAAATGAGACATTTTAAATTAATCGTTTTTAATCTGACGTAATTTTGACCAAACTATTCTTTCTCTTTTTAATATTCACGTGAAAATACTTGTGTTTGAAATAAAATATTATTTGCGCTTTCCTAAGAAAAATAGTTGAAAAGTATCCTCCAAAATATCAAATAAATGTCTAGCGCAATTTGTAAATTTAAACCGTTTTGCAATATTATTTTGTGTTCATTTTATGTAATAACTGTAATGTGACGTAAATATGACGCAATTTCTCCTATTTAAGACTTCTAACGCATGTTAATAAATTTATTATTTTACAAATTCCTTTCTCTCTTAAAATTCACGTGAAATTATAGTTTTTATGACGTAATTTTTAATAAGTTCCTGCTTTTTGTACATAATTATTTAATTCTAATTCCAAATGTTTTTTTCTGTTTATAATAGTCACGTGTAAATAAATTTTTAATTTATTACACGTATAAATATATATATTTTTTTTAAGCAAACATTATTGTTTCCGCTGTTTATACAGTTGGCAACAGTTTAAATTAGTATCACTTTCTAAAATCTGTAAAAAATATCTCTCAAAATGCTGAAAATTTGAATTTAAAATAGATATAAAACCTCGAAAAATGAGTCGAATTAAAAAAATAAATCAATTCTGCACACCGGGAAATTATAACGTATAAAATAAACTAAAAATTATTAAATTCCGATGTATAGTTTTTGCTACTATAAAACTTTTTTAGTGGAATGATTTTGTCCAAATTTAGCATTAAATATCTCTTAAAATAATTCTTCGATTTGAAAACTGTCTGCATCAGCGTATTTATCAAACATTTCTGTATAACACTACCGATTTTCATATTTTTGTATGCATTATTTTTCTTAATATTAACGAAGAAAGACCTCCGGTCACAAAAAATTCAAAACCGGCGGCGGCGGCGGCGGCGGTGACAGCGGTAGTTACTTTTTTTTAGAATAGAGAGATTACTGGATCATTATAAAAAAGTATAAATTAACACATGTTATTGTTAAAATGTTGTTTTTTTTTTTGTTGTTGTTGTTAAAAATTATACTGTAAGTTACTTACAATAACAAAGTATTTAAGTGGCCGACTACTAGCTATTTGCTACTTTTAAGTTAACTTTTTATAAATAACAACTATAATCAGTTTTTTTTAAAACAATTGCTGAAACAGAAAATAATAGCATACATTAACATGTGTCACTTTTAAAAATGTTGTACTGCTATTTTAAATTCCGCTTTAAGAAACTAAAAGAAAGCGCTTAAGTGGACGACTATTGGTGCTTTTACCCTATAGATAGATAGAATAATATAGGGTTCGTACACATTTCTTTAAATAAAAATCAAGGGCTTTTAATGACTTTACAAGGACCAAAAAAAAATGTTAGGACCTACAAATTAAATAAACTAATAAATTATAATTTGCATTTTTTAATAAAGGGTTTCATTTTTGTAAATACAAGTTTTAAACATTCAAATGGCCGCGAGGGGCGGGGGCGGGAATTCAGGGTGTGGCAGTAGAAATTTACAAAATTTTAAAATAACAAATTCAGCAGACGAAAAAACTAGTCGGATGTGCCAATCCCAAAACTTTCTTCTATCTCATACATTTTAATACTACAAAATTCTCTATCAGAGTGCCAACATTAAATGGCTATGGTGTATGGCTCTAAAATATGAAATTCCGTGCGTTAGTTCATGAAGTATGACTATTGCTAAAATAGTCTAAATCCTACAAAATGCAGCATATCAGCGCCACCTGTTGGGTGATTTACACTAACCCCTAATGAGTAACAACTTGTGTTAACGTCTGACTGAATCTGAAATTTGATGAAAATACTTGTATTAGTTTTTGAGATAGAGCTATTGCGAAAATCGGGATAAATGCGCACAGCAGTGCCCTCTATTGGGCGCTTAACACCAAAACCTTATCAGGAACAACATGTGTCAACATCTAACTGAATCTGAAGTTTAATGAAAGTATGCATTTTTTCTTGAGATAGGGCTATTGCGGAAATCATGAAAAATTCAGCATAGCAGAGTCACCTGTTTGGCGATTTACACCATAACATAATCAGCCCCTATATTTATCAAGGTGTACCTGAATCTGAAGTTTGATGGCTTTCATTCAAAGACGTTGCGCATAAATTCTTAGGGAATAACAAAGCTATAAATTACAAATGTGTAGTATAAAATATGCTAAACAATTTTAAAAAGCTAAACTGTCACATGACATCAAAGCTTCATTTCTTGCACTCTCACATTGACATGTTCCTAGATAATATAGGAGCAATTAGCGACGAGCATGGTGAACGATTTCACCAACAAATTTCTGTTATGGTGTCCCGTTATCGATCGCAATGCAATGCAGCAATGCTTGCCGATTACGGTTGGTTCATCAAGAGAGAAGATACTGAACATAAATATAAACTCAAAAATAGGTACTAATGTACTCAAATTAATACACTCAAATTGTGTTCAGCTGCGTAAAATGTGTGGAAAATATGTGGAAAATGTGTATAAACAGTGTACAAGTATACTGCTGGTATACTTAACATTTATGTATTATTATTATGCATTATTGTACGATCTCCTAAATTGTGATATATCGTAATAACCTATAAATACATATCCTTCGATTTAAAAAAAATAAGAACCAAGTAAACATTTTTAATATCATTTTTATTTACTCAAGTGTGTATATAACTGGAATATTAACTTTAGATTTAAGAAAAAAATAAAAAGTCAATTTTTGTTTATCAGTGTTATTTGAGATCAATTGGAGATTGAATCTAGCAAGGGAAGGGGGGAGGGACTTTGTTAGTAGTATTGAATGAATACATCAAAGAGAACTTTTAAACGGGAAAGTACCCTAATTATCGATCGCATACAAGAGAAAATAAAACTCTTGCATATTCTGCTTACCGGAACGCGCTATTACGAGCGCGCGAACATCGACCCAACATCATAATTTTTTTACAAGTATGCTCACTACCGGGCTGAGTCACGACCGCTTTTAGTGCCAACCGAGAATGCAACTCGAGAATGTTAATTAAGACGGAAATTATGACGTCAGATAACGTGATGTCCTGCTGCATCAATCGGCCGAAGAAAGCTCTTGTTTTCTTCCTCCCTATGACGGCTTTCTCAGTCGATTGGATCCTTGGAGATCACTTTATCTAACGTCATAAATTCGGTGTGAAGTCACTGCTCTATAAAATAGGAGATTTCTCAGTCGGTACTGAGATTGGGCGAGGCTGATTTTGCCCTGAAAAGAATAGAACGGATAAATGAAGATAAAATTTCAGCTCATTTTAAAATCATTGTATAATTTAAACATATATTAAAATTTGCTCAGCAAATAACATTTTTGCGCAAATATAAGTCATATCCTCGTATAATAAATACATCAACAAAATTAAAACAGAAAACATAAGAACATTTAAATATTTTATCTATAAAGATTGATAAAAATAAATCTTAATTTAGCTCACAATAGTAGAGAAAGAATTGGAAAAGCATTTTAATCTAATTTCTTTTTTGGCTGGAAAACAGCTATCGCAAGTGAAGCTAATGAATTTCACATCAATAAGTTATACCGAAGTGATTTATGCTTGCTTATAAATTATTCATGTATTTATATTACGACAGAATTTCACGAAATGTTCCCAGGATATTACTATTTTTTTTAAGAACAAGCTCATTTAGGATTGATTGTATTTCAGATGTTTAAATGATGTGGAATTTTCCCTAAAAGTAGAACGGTTAGTCAATAGCGATATTTGATCCAATTAATTCATAGAATAAATTAATGTATTATATTAAATAGTGTAAAAATATGTTTTCAGGAAAGATTTTCAAAAAGTTATTATAGTTAGACTACAATATAATGTACGTGAATTCTAATGTTATCATTGACTTAATATAATTCTAAACTATTAATTTAAGAAGTACAGTACTAATTGCAAAATATTTCGGAAGTTGTTCTCTATCTTATTAACACCTTTTGAATGGATGTCATGTATACGTTCCATTAAAGGTACATACCTTCAATTTAGCGTGTGTATAACTCACATAAACATGCTAGAACTGCCAAGGAATTGACATTTACAGGGTGTCCCAAAAGTATCTGACACATTTTAAAATTCAATATAAAATCAAGTAACTGTTGTGCAGGAGTGTGGTTTAAAGTAAAATGCTTCTCACGATGAAACGTTTTCTTCAAGCTGTTGAAAATAGTTAGTTCCAAACTTCCATCATAGATGGCACCTCTTGTCCGTATGTTTGGTTTCAAACATGCAAATATTTATGGAGCAAAGAGATGATTTCTTAATAAATTTTGATTTTTGCAGTGACAAATCAAACATAGTGTGGTGTTATAGTCCACATTTGACTGACATTCCAGTACTGAGGACAAGAATCACGCATATGATCCAGTCAATTCCACAATCAATGCTAGTGAACACGTGGATTGAACTGGAGTTCCGTTTGGATGTGACTCCTGATACAAAGGGTGCAGACAGCGAACTATACTTTCACAAATTATTGCTGTGTAACTGCTTTTGACAAAATAAGAGGATCTGTAACTGATGGTCTTGAGTTTTTGATGCATCTTTCTGATAATTTAAGCTACAGCGCCCTCTATGGGTGAATTTGGAACTAGCTTTTTTATTTATTTGTAGAAACATTTTCATCGTGAGAAGCAGTTTAACCCAAACCGCACTCCTGTGCGACAATTAGTTCATTTCACATTGAATTTTAAAATATGTCACGGACTTTTGTGACATCCTGTATTACTGACATATGCCATGGCATGTACGATATTGAAAATTAAGTGTGTAGCATTTATATATATATATTTTATTTTACAGGGATACTGAAAAGAATTCCTTTACATTGCGATTGTTGAGGTGAAATAGTTTGCAGTGTATTTTAATGATGTTACAATATATTAAACTTAGTGCAATTAATATGCATAATTAAAATGAATGCAAGATTCTTGCTGTAGTATGTTCCTAGCATTTATCATTCATTAATAGGAACAACAAAAGAATTTGGTTGCAGCACTAGATATGATCAATAACTGCTGGAAGTTCAGTTGTGGTCTGCGTTTTAAAATTTAACCATCTTTTTTGCATGTTACTTGGTGTGTATAAATTCTAAAGATTATATACAGGGCTGCACAAAAGAATTCGATTACACTTCCTTTTATAGAGCTAAATTGCTGCAGTTCAATTGCTGGAGTTTTCAACTGCGTTATATGTCTTCTACTTAGCTAAATCTTAGCATATTATATTAACAAATCTGTAGTTCCGTATTATGCTGCCTTGTAGTTCTAAACAATAGATAGGCTGAATAGACTTCATTTTACAGAAACTTTTATATACCTGAAAAGGATTTTTTTACCTGATTTATACGTTTCCTTACTGAGCTAACTTTTTTCATATTATGTAGTATTTGTACAAATCTATTATAGCTCATGTACAGGACGGGGACGCTGAAAAGTGCCCCCATGAAAAGTGCCCCCATACGTCATTTTGACGCCATAGCAAATGGGGACACTTTTCCAGTTCTAGAGAATTTTACTTTCATCGAAAACTGGAAATCTGCCCCCATGATAAGTGCCCCCATATCAGAAGGGGACACTTTTCTTGTGTTAGAGAATTTTTCTTTCAATGAGAGCTGGATATTCGCCCCCATGAAAAGTAGCCCCATATGTCATTTTGACGTCACAGCAGATGGGGGCACTTTTCCAATTCTAGAGAATTTTACTTTCGTTGAAAACTGGAAATCTGCCCCCATGATAAGTGCCCCCATATCAGAAGGGGGCACTTTTCCAGTGTTAGATAATTTTTCTTTCAATGAGAGCTGGATATCCGTCCCCATGAAAAGTAGCCCCATACGTCATCATTTTGACGTCACAGCAGATGGGGGCACTTTTCCAGTGCTAGAACATTTTATTTTGTGGAGAATTCCTGATATCCGACCCCATGATAACTGCCCCCATACGTCATTTTGACGTCACAGCAAAGGGAACACACACAGGCGCTACAACATTTTACTGTCGCCGAAAGCTAGATATTCGACACCTGGAATGTGTCGCCCTTTTATGTACAGTACCCGTTTTTGCTGTGAATTGTTATTATATGCCCTTGAAGAAATGCGTAGATAAGATTTAATGCATTTCTCTATTCTATTCTAAAAAAAAAAAAAGCAACCCACCGCCGCTGCCGTAAATTTTTTGTGACCGGAGGTCTTTCTTCGCTAATATTATGAAAACTACTGCATACAAAAATATGAAAATTGGTAGGTATATAGAAAATTGTTTGATAAACGCGCTGAAGCAGACTCTTTTTTAATCAAAGAATTATTTTAAGAGCTATTAATTGTTAAAGTCGGTCAAAATCGTTCCATTAAAAAAAAAATATTAGGAGCAAAACTATACATAGGAAATTAATTATTTTTTTTCTAGTGATATACTTCATAAACTTATAGTGTACAGACTAAACCTATTTTTTTTTAATTTGACAAATTTATTTATTTATTTAATTGAAGGGGGGGGGGGGATTTTTGAAATCTGTATCAAAATTTCATTATTTCAATTTTTTTCATATTTAAAAAAAGTCATTTTTCAAGAGCGTTCGTAGCACCTATAGTCGTCGTCTGGTCCGTCCGTCTGTCTATCCGTCTGTCCGTATATATCAGCGCAAAAACTACCCAACGGAATGGTTTGAAATTTAATATATTTAAACGTTGCAGAATTTTCTTGAGTCATTTAAAAATTTATAAAATCGAATCGAAACTTAGAAAGATATTAATAAAATTTTCTTCATTCTATTAAATCCTATCATACGTAACTAATTCAGTGATATCCCATTATAGGTAATGATTCTAGGTTGCCACGGTGATTACGCCCTATTTAAGATGGAGTCCTATTTCCGCAATACTGAATTTAATACATAGAATCGTAATAAATTTTGTATTCATGCATATTCGCAAAAGAGTGTAACAGCTATTGCACCAAGATCAGAATATTTATAAAACTAGATACAGTACGAACGCATCTCATTTCCCACGTTTGATGTGTAATTTTCCACTTGCCTTATATTGTTTCCAATTTTTTTAAGACAGCTCAAAGAATTATTTCCACTCAAATAAAAAATGACACGTGACTGAAAAAAACTGACTATAAAAAACTGAAATAACACTTTAAAATAACAATTAAATGATCATTTGTTAAAAACAGGAAATTGGAAAAATTACTTCATAAAAAGTGTATTTACAATTGAATAATAATATGTAAGAAAACTTTAAAATGATTAAATTATTAAACGAGAAACCCATTTTATGGTGACAGTTCCGTCATATATAAAGCGCCCAAAGTTTAAATATCGTCATGTGTAAAATCTGTATAATAATTAAATTTTTACGTATGGAAAGCATTTAATGGTGAAAATTATTTAATATTTAGAAAGCTCAAATAATAATTTTCCCAAACCCTTTCAAATTGAATAATATAGTTACACATGAATCTCAAAAGAGGAAAGAAACTTTAAAATAATTAAACTATTTACGCAAAACGCATTTAATAGTGAAAATTACGCCATATATTAAACTAATACATTTTAAATTATTTTTTTATGTACAATATTCACGTAACGTCACATTGGGAATCATATGGTGTAAAAATAACGCGGCTAGCAAATATGGTTATATATTCCATCACTTGATGCAGGATTAATGCAAGTAAATGCATTTTCGATTTATTTTGTACGAATTACTGTTTGATAAATTATTAGAAATTTTCTATATACTTATTAATTAAAATAAATAATTTACATTTAAGAAATAAAATGATGATATGCATGATGGTGCATAATAGAGAAAAGAATTCAGGCTTAAGCTATACCTCTTCCTGAAAATATCTAAAACTATAATATATAATATCTAAAATATAAGCATGGGCGTAATCTGGCGTGGGCAAGGAGGAGGGGGCATATGCCGGGTAGTTTTCCGAGAACAGGGGCAAGATTTACCTTTTGCCCCTCCAGTTTTTTTTTATTGTTTAACGTTTAAATCCCATTTTCGTATTTTAATTTTCTGTTCTATCCAATCAAATTATTAAGTAAATGTTGCTAGCTTTCCATAGTTCGAAAATCTCACCTATGATTAAAGTGTTTCATACGAAATTATTTTTCCCTGAACTAGTTTTAAATTTCTCAAGTATGTTATATATTTTCCCCCTTAACAAGTATCAGTATAAAAAAGAAAGAATACATATAAAATGCCTTATTAATGGAAATATCAAGAAAGATCACCCAATATGTGGAAAATAAATTATAATTTTAAATAACAATAGATATACATTAAAACGAATACGTAATATATATGTGCACTTTAAGAAACATTTTTAAGGGTGTTCTCAAATCCAAATTGGCTTCTTTCGTACGCATTTAATATATTTTTGCTCGCAAACGTATCAAATTGGCAGGTGCTTTTATTAAGAAACTATGTAATCGAACCGTTTCCATTTTTCAGTAAAAGCAGAAGATATTTAAGAAAAATTATGTCAAACTGTGCTCTACGAACGGAATATCGGGACGCATCTGCGCAGGAAAAGAAAAAAAAAATCCCTTCCTTAGACGATAATCACTTATAACACAAGGTGAAATCCATTTATCGGAAAATGAAAAAACTCATTACAAGTCCCTTTACTAATCATGTTTGTAAGTATCATGCTTTTATGCTTAAAAGCAAGTCAGAAAATTTCGGGTTGTTGTGAATGGAAAATATTTTTTGAGAACCGCTTTAAATAATCATTGACATTGAATCTCTAAGGAATTCCATGGTACGTTAATAAAAAATGCATTATGCCTAAGAAATAAGCTTTTTTTGTTCAGAAGTTTTTATACTTTATTTCAAAATGCTATATGTACGCGGGTAATGTTTCATGCCAGGCACAGCTTATAGAGCTTTTAAATAATAATAAAAGTATAATAATAATAATTTCATTGTCCACAATAACACTTAAAATAATTTATTGAAATGTGATTTCATATGTCAAAGCATGTAAAGTCTCTGTATACTATATGTTTTAGGTGCTCACTTAAGAAAATAAGATTTGAAACTGTTTAAAGTTAAAGCTCAGGAATGAAACTTTTTTGCACAATCCGAACTATCTATATTATAAAAGACAAACATATCTGTGCGTAACGCATACGTCATTCTGCGAATGGCAACACTTTGAAATTTAAAATGAAATTTCGATTTTGCAATTTTCGCTACGTCAAATTTTTAAACTTCTAAACATCGCACAGTTTCAATTTTCACACCGTCGCATAGGGAAAAAAATGTACTTTTAAATGCAATTTGTTTGAAAGCTCTATCTCAATTTATTTTTGAGATATTAATTTTTTTATAGTTTTTAGTACCAATTTTGTAATTGTGGCAACTAAAGTACTCCATTTCTATTAAAAGTAAAGGGAAATTAGTCATGGTTTATTTCTTTTTATTGATTATAACCTTATTGATGCCATTTTCATATTACAAATAAAAGTAACTTTTATCTAATTTTTGAACAGAAAATAACGTCAGCCATTTAAAAAAAAAACATGCATTCTTCTTCATAAATCAAAAGATTGAAGAAGATATTTCAATATTTTTACATTACGCTGATACTGAGTTTGAGACGCTAGGCAAAATGATTCAGTGAGTAAAAATGAAGTCATATTTAAAACAAAACGATAATTTTCTTTGATAAAACTAAATATTTGACCAATACTAAATGGCCAATACTATGGCAACTAAAGACAAATTTCTGAATGGTAAGTTTTTGCGGGTACTGAGATTAGAACTTAAGTTTGTGCGAATGTTCACATGAAAAGTTGTATCGAACAAACGTGACTTTAAGTTTGGAAATACATTCATTAATAATGTATTGTGTGTTAATACTTTTAAATTGTGATTTGAGTGGTACGTATGTAAATTTTGAGAATGTGAAAACAAAGTACAGTTTAGATTTTATGGGGGGAAATTTTATGATGTGACAAAGCGAAATCCTTTTTATTGATTTTTCATTCCGTAAAAACAAACATAAGAGCCTCAATCGATAGCTTCAACATAATTACTGATCTTGATTACGTATTCTAATATAGTTTAATTTTTCAATAATTTAAGCAACTGAAGTTTGTGGAAATAATATTTTTCTAATTTTAAGTTAAAAACATTATTTGTTTTAAGAGTTAGACAACCAAGGCAAGATGAATTTTTTATTGTAATTATTTTTGTAGGTTTATTATAAATTCGATCTAACAGTTCCATTCTAAACATTTTAATTCGTCGAATTTCGACGGGTTCCAACTCGTTTTATTAAAAAAACCCGACTAATTTTGTTAATAAAACTTATAACATTGTTTTTCAAGAACCATTAGGTTATGTTCGATAACATAAAGTTTAAAAAACAATTATAATCCATAGTTTTTAACATTTTCCGATATAGTTAAAAATTATTTATATGACTTCCGTTTGTTCGACAGTCTTTTGGGTCGTTTGTCTGCACTCTGACTCTTAAATGTATTCTATTCAGCATTACTATAACATATTTCATATTGAAGATGAAGTATACAACTGTTATAGTTCGTTTACAGGGATACACAAAAATCTTCCTTTATTTTATGGTCTATGGAAAAATCTTTTTCAGTGCATTTTAGTGATGTTATGATACACAAAACAAAACATGACAAAAGTTATATGTGCCACCGAGGTGGACAGCATGCTTTCTAAGAGCATGAAGTAAGCAGCATAAATGTACTTCGTTTACAGAACTGACTATGAAACCACAACTGCTTGAAATGAGTTTTCAGCTGTTCAGGGCATTTTTAAGCTTAAGAAAAAACTCGTGCTTTACGTGGCCAGGTTAAATTTGATAGATCATATAAAGGGCTGAACGAAAGAAATAATAAAAATTTCATTTTATGGTCATGAATTCCTAAAATGTGTTTTTAACTACGTTAGGCATGCTGAAGTATGTTGAATTATATTTTATTGTACTAAAAGATGCTTGTAGAATATAAATAAATCCATATTCCTATGCAAAAAATTGAAATACTTTGCCACCTATGGGCGGTAATTGCTGTAAATACGTTTTTAGTTGTGTTGCGAGTTTTCTAGCTGAAATAAAGTTTAGTATATTATGTGATGTGTGTCAAGCGTAATAGATACTGGTTAAGTAAAAAAAAAAAAAAAAAAAAAAATGCATTCACGTCTGTGGAAGGATTTCCTGAAAATACACTTTCAAATGTTTTACTCATTTTCCAGCTGATTTAAATTTTATCTTCACTATGTGGCATGTTTAAAGCACTATCGATCCTATATCCGATAGCACAAAAGAGTTCATATGCATTATGTGCCATGAGCAGGAATTCTTGAAGATAGATTTGTAACTGCACTGAGTCTTTTAAATTGTTTATTTGGATATCTCATTTCATTGTGTGAAAGAATGAAATTCCTTAATAGTCAGTACTATTAATATTCTGATAATGTTGAACAATATTTCGTAATATATAACAAATGCACACGATTTCGTTCTTATTATACTTGGCTTGAAATGTTGTGAAGAGGTAAATTTCAAAATTTTGAGGTTTAAAGAATATATATATATATATATATATATATATATATTTTAATTCTTGAGGTAAAATTATTCCATCTACCCTAATGTGCATCACAGCAAAATTTGTGAGTCATTCCCATCAGAACATTAGCTAGAGATTTTATTAAAAGCATCTATAATTTGTTGAAACCCTGAATAAAGCCTTTAAGCATATTTACCACCTCTCTCACCATCACCACCACTATTTTTAAAAAAATCGCAACACCAAGGGTTTCACAAATTTTTATTAAGGCTGTTCTCAAATCCAAAGGGCAACTTTATGACACATTTTTTAACTCGCTTTTGTTCGGATATGCATGAAACTGGCAGCAGGTGTTATAATAGAAACTATGAAATCGAAAGATGTTTTCCATTTTTTGGTTAACGCAACGAATCGTTAAGAAAATACTGTCAAAGTTGGCGTTTTGAACCAAATTTTTGCATGAAAGTGAAAAAAACCCGTTGTTACGTGACCAAAATCGCTTATAACTCGATAAGTAAAAATAATTATCAAAAAATGGAAAACCCATTTCGATTTCATATCCCTTCAACAACAGAGCTTCCAATTTTGTGATTTTTCGTGTAAATGAGTCAGAAATTATGCAGAAAGTTTCGCGTTTGTTGAGCAGGGAACTTCAGAACCCACCCTGCCTGAACCTGTGTTAAGTTTGTTTGAACATTTTTCTAATGGAACATTGCATCACAGATGAGAAAACGTCGTGCTCTCAATATTTTTAAATATTTCTTTAAAAACATGAAATTTGTAACTTATGATTTTTCTGTATTTTATGTGTAAGGTTGAACATTAAGAATTTTTTAGTATTTATTTAAGTATGGGCGTTTGTATGTGTGTGTGTGTACGTGGTAATTAGGGAGGGGGGGGGGATATAAATTTTTGCAAAAGGGCCTGAAGATTTTTGCTACCCCCCACCCAGTCTTAGAGTCCAAGTTTCGCCTATGAATATAAGAGTAAAATTTCAAAATACAGTGCTTTTTAACACCGTGGTTCTGAATGCTATTCCGAAGCAGACGGAGATTTTTAACCTCAAACATAATGTATATTCATGCTGCATCATTAGGAAGTTGTATTGCAATTATTACATTATAATACAAGATTATACAAGATATATCTTGTCTTGTTGCAGGTTTTCATAGCTTTAATAGACATGTTGAAATTAATAGTAACTAAAATATACAGTGAGAATAGTTGAAATTTATTTTTTTTTTTTTTAATCAAAAAAAGCTATTTTGTCGTTGTTGTTGTTTAAACAGTTTTTTTTTTTTTTTTTTTTTTTTTTTTTTGCGGGGTGGGAAGTGGGTAAATATTCTTTACATACATATGCATATTATTTGTTAATAAAAATAAACATTGTCTTTATGTAAGGGATAATATTTCATCTGAAAAAAAAAATTATATTAAATAATCACAGCCAGTCCAGTAGAAAATTCAAATAATTTCCAATTGAAACACTATTAGTAACAGTTACGTATTATATTAAACTAGAAAACAGGAATTTTGCTTTTTCGGAATTTAGTGTCGTCCCCGATGAAAAAAAAAAATGTATATAAATATAGATAGTACAACAGATATTTCAGTTTTAAGACTTAAAATACACGATCATATTTTATATAAAATGACGTCATTTGCATCCGCTGAAGAATTCCAAGTTTTCGATCCAGTCTTAAACAACATTTATAGAAAAGTATACATATGACGTCACTATCGAGGAATAATACACAACAGCAGCAGAAAGCGATGTCGTCTATTCAAGAAATTCGACCCCCCCCCCCCCAAAAAAAAAAAAAACAAGTATCTAATCATTCATATGTCTTCATTTGCTTGTAACATTAATATGGACACTGAAAATTAAATATAGTTTATAGTAGCTCCATGTTTTATCAGAAATCATTGATTTATATTTCTCAAAATACCGCGTATTTTCATAATATATATTTTTTTTCAGTTGTTGTATGAAAATGGCAGCAAAGGATATAGTAATCTACTATTTTCCTTTTATTTTCTACAGAAATGGAATGCTTATGTTGTCACTATTACAAGAATCGGATTAAAAACTACAAAATAATAATAATAATAATAATATTTCAAAAATAAATTGAGATGCAGCTTTCAAACAAATTGTAGTTAAAATTATTATTTTCCCCTATACGAAGGCGTAAAAAAAGTGTTGAAATTGATGAAAAAAAAAGTGTTGTCTTTTTATAAAATACATATAAAAGTCTTTATAAAATACACTTGTATTTTAAATGTCTCTTTTCCTTTCTACAATGTTCTGTCATTTGACTGCTGACAGAGTTCTAAAAGAAGTTGTCGCGTTGTTGGTTTATTGAAATTAAATGCAGATGTGAAGAAATAGCATTCTTTTCAGCCGAACAACCCCCTCCCTCCGCCTACCTATGAAACCAGTAGAAGCCGTTTTAATCACCGGCTGTGACAGCTTTGACAAATAAAGAGAATCTACCCTCAAAAACACCCTAAGTGGACACTAATTATAAACGCTCCAGGATGTACCAGGTGACACTTCTGAAAACATTAAATGATTAAAGAGATACCGTTTCTTGTAGATTACCTTTCTTATCAATTCTCCTAAATTAGAAAAATCCCCAAAAATTGTATTTTTTCAGAGAAAAAACAAAAAATAATAATTCTTTTTACCTTACAAGTTTTCTTTATTTTATATTAATACAAGGTTTTATAATTTAAACGCTTGTCTATACTAATATTATAAATAAGTAAAGTTCGTTTGTTTGTAGGGGTAATCTCTGGAATTACCGAACGGATTGCAACAGTAATTGGCAATTTGATGATGACAATCATAGGCTATATTTTATGTCAATGCAGCTAATGCAACTATCCGGAGTTGGTTGCAGAAGCAAAAAAAGTTCGCAAAATTGTATTTTTCACATTTTAATTGCAATATTTTTATTTTCTAAAGTTATTAAAAGGGAGGAGAGAGAGAGAAAATACATTTTATGAGAAATAAAACTTTATTATAAAAAATACAAAAATTCCGAAACACTGAAATCCAAACTGACTGCTTTCTGAAATATTCACGAAGTTATTGTTATTTTTATATGCACGAAATAAGCAACTGTTCTTATTCATAAAGTAAGGGATCGAACAGCATCTTTCCTCTGTTTATAAAGAGAAGAAAACGTTTATAATATGCCGTCGAAGTTTGCATTTTAAGCCGATTTTTGGGATTTAACATTGTCTTGAGACAACAATTAATTATAGCATAATAAGATATACAGTTATCGAAAATGCAAAATGCCATTCGATTTCAAATTACCTCAATAGTCCTGACTGCAAATTCCATGCATTTATGCAAAATAACGAATCAGTGAATATTGGCTTGCTGATATCAATTTATACAAAGCACTATTTTACTTTTTCGACGTTCTTTACAGCTTTTTGTTCGTGAAAATGATTTTACTTTCGGAAGCAGTTCCGAAAGTAAAAGTATCCTTATAAAAAAAGCTGTAAAGAAAATCGAAAAAGTAGAAAAGCCACAGGCAACAACAAGGCAATGAAAAAAAAAATCAGTTTAAATATATTGAAATGCAAGCGCGATTTCTTAAAAAAAAAATTATTCCATAGGTTTAACATTAGTAAACAGTTATTTTCGAGTGAGTGAAGTAGCCTCTTAATAGTATCCACATAAATTTTTAAATTTTAAATATTTAAACCGTAATGGTACTAACACCTTTCATATTTGACTCAAACTTATGTTACAGAGCAGATTACGAAAGATTAATCAATTTTATACATTTCTGAGTCAGACTTTCTGCTTAAATTTTCGTAATTGAAATTCTTTTAATAATTTTTTAATAGGCTATGAAATACAGTTACTAGGTAACTTACAAAAAAATAAAAATAAAAGTGCCTAGTTAAACTGATGGCATTGAGCTCACATGCTATTCACACTAATTGTATATTATACTCTAATTTCAAAGAATAATGCCCCTCGAAAAAAAAATTGACAAAAAAAAAACAGTTAGCTAAATTAAGAGGGGATTAACTCCCACATGTGCTCTCTTTATACCAAATTTGAAGCAAATCGTATAATTTTGCATGAAAAACCCATTTCTCTAAAGTAAGAGGGATTAGCCCTCCGGTCCCCCCACCCCTTTATGCTTAACCAGTGAACCTCCAAATCTGATCAGGGAAGCGCCTTATCAGAATAAACCGGTATATCAAATTTGAAGCAAACCGGATAATTCTGCATGAAAAACCCATTTATGTAAACTAAAGGGGGTGTTAGGCCCCGTTCCCCACCTTTATATTTAACCAATCAATCCCCAAAACTAATCACCAAACATAATTGCTCATTGAAAATTGTTTAGAATAACTGTGGAAAAATAAAATACATCCATAAAACTACATTGAATATTTATTTATTATTATAAATCCAAAGACTCTTGATATAGTCAAAGTATCATGGTTTCATTATGAATAGCTGTTTATTATTTGAACATAAGACATAGCTGTCATTATTAATATTTAAATTATAAATAATTTAAATTTTCTGTAGAACTGACTGAAATTATAAATTATTTTCAAATGAAGTATTATTACTTATATAACATCCGACAATGTTCATTTTTATCTACAAATTTGTATGTATATGCAGGGCTTGAATTTCCGGGCGGGATGGCGAGATTCGCGCCCAAAATTTTCAAATCCCGCCGTAAAGAATAACGTGGGCGGGAGGCTCCCGTCCAAAAAATTTCACCCTTTTCAGGAACATTTTCCATTTTGAAACTACGATCAACTCCCGCGAACGCCTTGCGAATTTCGTGATAATTTCGCACGACCGAGTAGCACATTTTGCAAGTTTTTTACGGCAAAAGAACGTTGAAATTCACGATTTTTCCCCGCGACCGATAGACAAATTTCACATTCCTTCCCCCCGAGATCGGTTGACAAGTTTTGCGTTATTTTCAGCGTGCGAGTGGCGATTTCAGAGGTGATTCTGTTGCGAATTTGCCAAAAATTTAAGGTATTCAGCTCCGAAAATTATGAAAAATCGGTCATGAATTCGGAAATTCGGACATTTAAAAATATAACAGAAAAATAACGCGAATTTCGACAAATGATCCCCGAAAAAATAAATTTTGTCAATTGCTCGCAGAAAAAATCCTAAATTTCGTCGCAAAGGATCGCGGAAAAAATCGAATTTCGTCAAATGATCGGGAATAAAACGCAAATTTCGGCAAAAGATCGCAGGCGAAAAAACGCGAAATTCATCTAAGGATTGCGAAAAAACGCAGGTTTCGGTAAAGGATCACGGGAAAAAACGAGAGTTTCGGCAAAGGATCGCCGAAAAAACGCAAATTTCGTCAAAGGATCGCGGAATAAACGCATTTCTTCGAAGGATCGCGGAATAAACGCGAATTTAGTCAAAGGGCCGCTGAAAAAAACGCCAATTTTAACAAAAGATTGCAAAAAACGCAAATTTTATCTAAATATTGCAGAAAAACCCCTTCAAATTTTATCTAAAGATTGCAAAAAAACCCCCTCAAATGTTATCTAAAGATCGCAAAAAACTCGCAAATTTATCAAAGGATCTCTGAAAAAACGCAAATTTCGCCAAAGGATCGCGGGAAAAACACGAATTTCGTCAAAGGATCGCGAAACAAATACGAATTTCGTTAAAGTATCGCATAAAAATACGAATTTCGTTAAAGTATCGCATAAAAATGCGAATTTCGTCAAAGGATCGCGGAAAAACGCAAATTTAGTTAAAGGATCGCAGAAAAACACGAATTTTCTCAAAGGATCGCGAAAAAAACGCGAATTTTGACAAAGGATCTGGGAAAAACACGAATTTCGTCAAAGGATCGGACAAAAACAAGAATTTCTTCAAAGGATCTAGTAAAAGACACGAATTTCGTCAAAGGATCTAGTAAAAAGCACGAATTTCGTCAAAGGATCGCGGGAAAAAAACACGACAGTCTCTAGAAAAAAACAGTACACAAATAATTATGTTTATTATTATAGGTATAGTTTTTAATCTGAAATAATATACTGAAGTAACTTTTGAAAAAGTGAGTTTAACCGGAACCCAACTTGCAGGAATCTACACTCAGCCTGAAATCAAAGCGAACCAAAAAAAAAGTTTATGGACTTGCAACAAAAAATAATTAGTGCCTTGAGAGGATTTCCCAAACCCTTTCCATCCCCTGCTGTAACCTTTTAGAAAATTTGTTGTGAATTTCAGAAATTTTTTTTTACTCAGAATCAGACGAGAATCTCACGGTTACTTTTTGCGACAGACTGACGAAATTCACAGTTTTATCTCGCGGCAGATCGACGAATTTCACGATATTTTTCCCTCGACCGATCGAGAAAATGTACGTTTTATTTTTCCTACGCCTGACTGGCATATTTCACGATATTTTTTCCCATAACAGAAAAAGGAAAACATCCAAAAGGGTGCACCAAAAAAGAACAGTAAGTGTCACCATGTGCTGCGCTATGCCAAATTGATCTAGATTCAGTACTAAGCAAACATAAGATTAGAAGGACTGCAAAGACCTCATGGTGCACATGAAAGAAAAATTCTGAGCTCTAATTAAACATATTTAGAAACACTCAACTAGTTGATCCTTGCAATTCACTGTAATTAGGATTTGACAATTTAAAGTTAACCTACATTTCTCGTGTAATAGAAGAAATGAATCAACAGTTTCCCTTTAAAACTTTGGACTTTGTTTAAACTTTGAATGTTAAAATTTGAACATAGAAGCTTGTTCAAAGAAAATACCAGGGAGTCAGGTTTTGATTATAATTCCATTAAGGATAAAATAAAACAATTTCATTCAGAAATGGATATTGATGATGCCAATCAACGAATATACATTGTTCATGCAAGTAGTTAAAAATGAAGGCACGTTTTCAAAGTTTTCTGAAAATTTTTTTAAGAGAACATAGCCATATGTTTCCAATAATTTCCAAAGTTATAAATGTTGTGCTTGTGCTGTCTGTCATAAGTTTTACCTTGTGAAAAAGGAATCAGGGACCAAAATCGAATTAAAATCTAAATTCAGAATTTCATTAAAAAATCCCATTATTAAAGACCCATAACATTTGTTTGAAAGTTGAAAAATAGACTTTATAAAAGCTTGACTTTCTTCCTTTTTTAAATAAAAAACATTTTACATAATTATTCTGAGTTATTGATTTAAATTGCTTCAATGGTATTTTGTCATGTCTGTATTAATGTAATTCTTTAAATAGCAGCACGTAAAAAAACGTGAGTTTTAAAGATTTTTTTTCTCCCTCCCAAATAGCTCAACTCCCCTCCATTTATAAATGTTGGTAGGGAGACTCCCCTGCTAGGAAAAATTGAATTCCAAGCCCTGATATGAAATAAGAAATATTTAAAATAAACGGTCAAGTGCGAGTATTACTCGCGCACAGAGGGTTCTGTTACAATAAATGTATTAATTAATACCTTTATAAAAATATCGTTTCTAAAAGAATAATAAGATTTAAAAAAAAAAATAAACGGTCAAGTGCGAGCATTACTCGCGCACAGAGGGTTCCGTAGAATAAATATATGAATTTGTAATTGTATTATTAAAAAAAAAAGTTGCTAAAACAATATTAAGACTTTGTAAAAAACTATACAACGTAGAGTTGTGTATAACTGTATATATTAGACAAGTGTAAATGGGTATACCATGGAAGTTCAAAGAGATATGAAACCTAAATAATATCAAATATATTCGTATAACTCTTCTTTTAATATTACAGTGCTGGAAAAAATTATAAAGCGGATAGAAAAATTTACAAAAGTCAAAAAGTAATGGAATTATTGATATCGCAAATTCTATTTACATTTGCATGATCAACATCGCAATAATAAGCATAAACTTTGTTTAGAAAAACGGAAGGGGGAACATAAATTATGTTGATTTCTTACAACCAATGAAAAACAACTTGGAAAAAATTATAAAGCCGATGGTTCTAGCCTCATTTGGCATAATGCCAAAATTGAGAAAGCAGGTCGCCAGGGAAGTTTAGATAAATGTAAACGTGTTACGAGCATTCATTTTGTATTTGATGTGTTTAATACAATGCCAAGAGGAAAAAAGTTATCCAATGGTGAACAAATTAAAATATTAACTTTAAATGAAGCTGGAATGTCTGGTTCTAATATTGCAAGAAAAATAAGAAGGTCCAAGGCTGCAGTAAACAGTTTTCTCAGAAATCCCAAAGATTATGGCAGTAAGAAGCGTACAGGAAGACCGAAATCCTTAACTGTAAGGCAATCAAGACAAATCCGGAAGCTAGCTTGCGCAGAAAAAATGTCGTCAGCCCAAATTCAAGAACAGTTACAATTACCATGTACAAGCCGAACGGTAAGAAATGTTTTAAGTAACAATTCCATTGTTCAATTTAAAAAATTTAAAGGAAAACCTCCTCTTTCTAAGCACCGCAAAAATGCTCGCTTAGACTTTGCACGAAAACATTTAACTGAAAGCACAAATTGGAGAGATGTTGTCTTTTCCGATGAAAAGAAATTTAATTTCGATGGACCCGACGGCTATAAATTCTTTTGGCATGATTTACGACAGGAACCTCATATTTTTTCAAAGCGTCAATTTGGAGGTGGTTCGGTAATGGTTTGGGCTGCATTTGCTGCCTGTGGAACCACTCCAATTGTTTTCATGCATAACAAAATGAATTCAGTTATGTATCAAGATATGTTAGGAGATAATTTATTACCCATTGCTCCTCTTATAACTTCCGGAGACTGGACATTTCAGCAGGACAACGCTTCTGTTCATGTTTCGAAGTCAACTAAATCTTGGCTGGAAGCTAATCAGGTGAAATGCCTTCAATGGCCAGCTCGTAGCCCCGATCTGAATGTAATAGAAAATCTCTGGGGAATTTTAGCCCGAAATGTTTACAAAAATGGACGACAATTCAATTCAAAGTTAGATTTGATGAATGCTATTAAAAACTGCTGGAACAATATTGATGCAAGTACTTTGTGTGGTCTGTTAAATTCAATGAACAAGAGACTAGTCAAAGTCATCGAAAAAAAAGGGTCTCACATCGATAATTGATGAAATACATGTATCGACTTTATAATTGTTTCCAACTTTCTTTGTACAGATAATTTTCTTAAGTCTATTAATCTTTTATTAATGTAGTTATTAATGAATTTCTTTTTTTCTTTACTTCCTTGTAGCATATAATATATATGTATGAAATTTCACAAATGTTCCATTTTTTGTTTTTTAATTATATCATATTTTCAAGTGGCTTTATAATTTTTTCCACCACTGTATCCTAATCTGTTTACGATGAACTTAATTCGGTACTGACAATAAAAGCAGTGCATAGTTAAACTTCATTTTTCATTTCATGAAACTAAATTCAGCTTAGTAATAACCTTTATTTCTACAGTGTAGCTAAAACAAAACCTTTGTTCAAAGTTTAAATTTGGCATTGTGCTAAGCGCGCTTCGAATTGAGGTCTCAAAGTTGCAACGCCGCCTTGGTCAGTGCCGCGTTTTTCCAAATAGGTGTTAATTAACTTTTAAAGTCACTCGAGGCGTATTGAGAGATACAATCAATGCAAACTATCGCGAATCCCGCAGTATTTATCCGATTCATTCTAATTAAATCTTTCAAGGGCGTTGCCCTTAAAAAACGGACACCTAATTTCAATTCCAAAACAGACAAACGGCACCAAGAATATTTAATTAAAATTTTCCTTTTATCATGTACGTGAAAATAAGCAAGTTAACATTTTCTAATAAATTCGTTTATAAATTCTGATGTCAGTTTATTGTCTGAGCGAAGCGAAGGCTAATACACAACGCAGTATTACTTTCCGGTCAAAAACAACTACGATGGATATTAAAACCTTTCGTAAAACCTTTCGTCAAGCGTAACTCAAAAAATATTTGTGGGATTTCGGTTCTGGTTTTTTCAGAAGGTACCTATGAGGGTAACCTACTGAATGCACCTACTATGAAAAATAAGTTCCAATTTGTTTAAAAATTATATTAAATAAAGTGATAAAAATGCACAATTTATCTACATACGTCACGGAAATTTAGTGTATGTCATTTTCACCGGCTGGATGTTTTCGTAGAAAACCGAATTATAGCACATGGAGCAAAGAAAATATGCCCGCACTAATATTAAAGTGCAAAAAAAATATTTAAATTTAATCAAACAGGAAAATAAATCTGGATTTTTTTCTATTTCAAAGAAAAAAGCCACAATAACGTAGGATTTCAGATTTTACGACAATCTACCCAATAGCTTTTTTTAATCGCCAAAAGCAACCAACATTTATATTTTGCGTGTGAAAATTTGAAACAGTTATTTTATGTTTAAATAAACAATTTTTATTTGTGGCATCATTTATTCTTAATTTATTTATTTTTGTCTTTTTAGTATTTTAAATGAAATTTGGGTGCTTATTAGTTATCCCGTCGTCCAATTTCGCCAAATTATATAAATCGCCAAACCACCCGCCAAATTACACAAATTGACATAATTTTTATTTTAAATAACTTTTTTAAAAAATAACTTAATATTAATATTAAATAACTTAAATACTTTAAAGAACAAATAAATTAGTGTAACATTAATAAAAATACAAATAAACGTCGAAATTAAAATCACTTGATGGCGTAAACACGTGTTGTCAAGTGAATGTGACATTTACGATCAACCCTTATTGGCATCTAATCTTACAATTTGGCGACAGTAATTTGGTCGACGGGATAACTAACAAGTACCGAAATTTGTTCTTTTCCAGAATAGGCGTCTTACAGGTAAAGAAAATGGGTTTGGCGAAAGAAGTAAACTTTTCATGCATATTTTCTGGCAACCTACTCATTCTTTCAATGTACCCAAGCAATTTTTTAAAGATTTAAACAATTAATTTAATGTAAACAAGACATTTATGCACAGATGTCACATGCGCACCACATTGGCGCGATTTTTGTCGGACGCCAATGTCATATACGCACCGGGGTACTTAACTGGCGCCAAAGTGTCGTTATTTTGCTTGGTGGTAACCTAGATGTTGTTGTTTATTTATTAATAAATTGTTTATTTACTTTTATTTACTTTTTTAAATTATATAAATTGTTTTGTTCTATAGTTATTAATTAAACTTTTTTTATTTATTGTTATTCCCTTTTTAAAAATATATATGTAACTGGTATTCGAAAACGAGGTTTTCGCCAAATTGGCGTCAGAAAAAATCGCGCCAACGTATGTGACATCTGTGCCAAAAAGGTTTATATTTATTTGTAAAAAATAAATGTGTTCCTTTTCTAGGCTATTCTATCTCTTGCCAGGGCCCCTAACAGAGATAAGAGCTAGTTTAAAATTGATATGGATTATTTTTTTCAGGTTCACTAGTCTAGATATTTCATCATTTGAATTAGTAACCAGCATATGGGCAATTAAAGATGTATCTCATTTTCTTTACTTGCAACAAGTTATTATTAATTCTATGTTCTCGGCAATATCGCTCAGACTAATCCCTCAGAGGAAAGTCCTAGTTATTTCATAAGTTTATAAATAGAATTACTCCGTGCCGGAAAGGATTAAGTGGTCCCAGGACTCTTAAAGCTTCAAAATTTAAGAAATTTTAATTTTTTTAGATGTTAAATTCCTATCTTTTCTGAATATTTTGATATAATTGTTTCCTTGAAATTCCCATTAGAACAGAAGTTTTGGCTTTTAGAATTATACCCGCTCAATAGCTGAAGCGGCGTTCCCGAAACTTTAAAGTCATTATTTTCCAAATGGCGTTTTTGGGCATAACGCGCAGGATACCTCAAAAACTTCTGAATATTTTTTCATGAAATTTTCAAAGCATATATTTCATGTTAGTCTGTATAAACTGAACATAAAATTTCCTTTTTATTGTTCAAAAAAATATTTTTTTAGGTGATTTTACAGTCGAAATTTTCAAAATTTTGTATTAGCTAAATGCAACATTGCATTAAAAATATAAAAATGCTTTAAATACAAATTTATTTAAGTTCAGGGTAATTATTACAATCTTAATGTATAAGTAAGCACCAAAATTTTCATTCTGGTTGCAATATTTATTTTGTAATCCTGGGTGTAAACTGTTATGCCTTTTTTTTTTCGACAAATGTCTAACAGTTTCGAGCCCCCTATAAATACTAATTCTGTATCTTACAATTTTTTAAATACATAAAACGAAAGAACGTACTTATATCTTTCATCCCAATTAAAATTGTGTTTTAAAATCATCATTTTAAGACATTGAATGTTGCAAATGGTCTTTTTTTCCACTTTTTAGAGTCCCGAGGCCCCTTAAATTAGTATGTTTTTAACAATTTGACGTTTATTTCTTTTATAATGTTACTGGACATGACATTACACATATATATCATTAAAAGTTGTGAACTAGGCATAGAGTACGCCGCCCCTGGCCTTTTGTATGTCCAAACTGGCCGCACCTTTAAGGGTTAATATCTCGGCTAATTACTGATTATTTTTTTCGAAAATCATTATCAACAATGCTTTTATTCTTCTGCAACGATAGGTATATTCAGCGATGCTCAACAATTTTTCTGAATGCCCGTAAATCGAAATTTGTGTATAACAGAAAAATGCTAATTACTCAAAAACTATGTGACCTAGGGTAATCGCTATAATTTTCCGGCAAGGTTTACATTAACGTCTACTCCCTCTAATTTTTTCATAATTTTAGTTTCAGTAGAATCGGAATTAGGTAGGGGGGAACATATTTTTGCGCTACATTTTCAACAATATCTTTGAAAATGTAATACCTAAAATTAAAAGGAATGTATTTTTGAGTTTAGCGTTACAAAAGCTTTCACAGGACACCCCCACATGATATGCAAATAAAATATTTTTTTTTCAAGTAGCATAATTAGTTCCTCTACTTTTTTACTAAATATATTTATGAATGTTTATTAATCTGAAAATATGTGGGTCAATGGTCTTTATTACTTCCCCGAATTTGAACTTTCCACGTTCCATAGTTTACGAGTAAAATGGCTGTGACAGACAGACAGACAGACACAGGAGTGATCTTATAATGGTTCCGTTTTTACTTTTTAAGTACGGAAACCTAAAAAAAAAAAAAAAAAAAAAAACTGTACAACGCACGTGTGTTTTATGTATGTCCAAACCGCGCGTGTCTTTAAGGATTAATATATCGGCTAATTATCGACAATATTTTTAGAAAATAATTATCATCAATCTTTTTATACTTCTGGGGCAATAGGCACCTCCAGTGCTCCTCAACACCTTTACTGAACGCCCGGGAATCGAAATTTATGTGCAACGGTTAAATGCGATGTTTTCAGAAAATATGCTACCTAGTTTCCCTGCAATGTTTAAGTTAACGTCTACTATCCTTTAATTTTTTCATAATTTTAGTTTCAATAGATTCGGAAATAGAGGGGGGGGGGGATATTTTTTCATTATATTTTCGAGGATATCGCTGAAAATATAATACCTAAAATTTAAAGAAATATATTTTTGGGATATAAAAATAAGGTTTAAATAAAGAAAACTTGTTTAAGGGGACAAGGGACCTTAAAATCCTTAAAAATAATTTTTTTTTATTTTTTGTAAATTTCACCTAATTATTATTCAATGGTACTTTATATGCATTATAACATGCATTTATCACAAAAAAAATTAAAAAAAAAAATTATTTTTATGAAAAAAATGTAATTTTACGCTTCGTCTTAGAAATCTTCGAAATGTCGCTTGCGCATTCCCTATCAATGAAAATCCCCAATATTTTTTATAAAAGTCTGTTTTATATATATAAATAAAATAGAGCATCGAATTTTATATATTTGAATTTAAAGGTAAAAAAAAAAAAATAATTAAAAATTTTGAAATTTTTTCGAAAAAATTTCAAAATTTTTCATTTTTTTTCTTTTTTTTAACCTTTAAATTCAAATATATAAAATTCGATGCTCTTTTTTATTTATATACATAAAACAGACTTTTAAAAAAAATATTGGGGGTTTTCATTGATATGGAACACGCAGGGGGCATTTCGAAGATTTCTAAGACGACACGTAAAATTCCATTTTTTTCATAAAAATAAATTTTTTTACAAATTTTTTTTGTGATAAATGCATGCCATAATGCATATAATGTACCTTTGAGTAATATTTAAGATAAAACTTACAAAAAATAAAAAATAAAAAAAATTGAAAAATTTTGAAATTTTTTTGAAAAAATTTCAAAATTTGTAATTTTTTTTTTTTAACCATTAAATTCAAATATATAAAATTCGATGCTCTATTTTATTTATATGAATAAATCAAATTAAAAAAAAAATATTGGGGATTTTCATTGATATGAAATGCATAGGGGGCATTTCGAAGATTTCTAAGACAACGCGTAAAATTCCATTTTTTTCACAAAAATAAATTTTTTTTTAAATTTTTTTTGTGATAAATGCATGCCATAATACGTATAATGTCCCCTTGAATAATATATAAGATAAAATTTACAAAAAAAAAAAAAAAAAAATTGAAAAATTTGGAAATTTGGAAATTTTTTCGAAATTTTTTTTAAAATTTTCATTTTTTTTTTTTTTTTTTTTTTTTTTTTTTTTTTTTTTTTTACCTTTAAATTCAAATATATAAAATTCGATGCTCTATTTTATTTATATATATAAAACAGACTTTTATAAAAAATATTGGGGATTTTCATTGATATGGAATGCGCAAGCGACATTTCGAAGATTTCTAAGACGACACGTAAAATTCCCTTTTTTTCTCAAAAATAAAATTTTTTAAAATTTTTTTTTGTGATTAATGCATGCTATAATGCATATAATGTACCCTTGAATAATATTTAAGGTGAAATTTACAAAAAATAAAAAAATTTATTTTAAGGTCCCTTGTCCCCTTACAAAAAAGCCCCGTTTAGTAATTTTAGGTAGCTTTCTTTACAAAAAAGCTACCTATTGCAGCCGTTCGGAGGAAAGCGATTTCAAAAAATTTTGGTATATTTTCATCGATCATGACCCCCAGACCCCGAAACCACCCTCCGTTCAAAATTGATATATATATATATATATATATATATATCTGACCTATGTCACACTGTAACTCCCGTAATTATGAACCGATTTCGATGTAATTCGGTGTGTACATAGTACATACCAATGTCTCGACCGAGTTCGTTGGCCAGCTTCATCCGCTGTTTTGTTTCAAAATGGCGGCCATTTAAAATTTTTTAAAAAATTTAAAACTTGAAATGTGGTACCAAAAAATTAAAAATGGAAAAATATTTTTTTCTTATGTATTTGACCTTTATACAAAGATTCCGGAGCAGTTTTTGTTTCGTCTATATCTTAAAAAATGGCTGAGTTATAGCATTTTGAATTTCTAGAATGGCTGACATTTTGAAACGTCCTGAATTTTGTCACGCGATAAAAGGCGTATTTATGAACCGATTTGGATGTAATTCGGTGTGTACATAGTACATACCAATCTCTCGACCGAGTTCGTTGGCCAGCTTCATCCGCCATTTTGTTTCAAAATGGCGGCCATTTAAATTTTTTTTTTTATTTAAAATTTGAAATGTGGTACCAAAAAATTGAAAATGGAAAAATATTTTTTTCTTATGTATTTGACCTTTATACAAAGATTTCGGAGCAGTTTTGTTTCGTCTATATCTTAAAAAATGGCTGAGTTATAGCATTTTGAATTTCTAGCGTGGCTGACATTTTGAAACGTCCTGAATTTTGTCACGCGATTAAAGGCGTATTTATGAACCGATTTGGATGTAACTTTGTTTATACATAGTACATACCAATGTCTCGACCGGGTTCGTTGGCCAGCTTCACCCGCCATCTTGTTTAAAAATGGCGGCCATTTAAATTTTTAAGAAAAATTTAAATTTGAAATGTGGGACCAAAAATTGAAAATTGAAAAAATATTTTCTTCTTATGTGTTTGACCTTGATAAAAAGATTCGGGAGCAGTTTTTGTTTCGTCTATATCTTAAGAAATGGCTGAGTTATATCATTTTGAATTTCTAGCTTGGCTGACATTTTGAAACGTCCTGATTTTTCTCACGTAATAACAGGCGTATTTATGAACCGACTTGGATGTACCTTGGTGTGTACATAGTACATACAAATATCTCGACCGAGTTCGTTGGCCAGCTTCATCCGCCATCTTGTTTCAAAATGGCGGCCATTTAAAAAAATTAAAAAATAAAAAAAATTAAATGAGATACCAAAAAATTGGAAAATGAAAAAGATTTTTTTTGTATGTGTTTGACCTTAATACAAAGATTCCGGAACAGTTTTTCTTTCGTCTATATCTAAAAAAAAATGGCTGAGTAATAGCATTTTGAATTTCTCTTGTGGCTGACATTTTAAAACGACCTGATTTTTGTCACGCGATAACAGGCGTATTTATGAACCTATTTGGATGTAACTTGGTCTGTACATAGTACATACCAATGTCTCGACCGAGTTCGTTGGCCAGCTTCATTCGCCATCTTGTTTCAAAAGGGTTGCCATTTAAAAAAAATTAAATTTAAAATTCAAAATGAGGTATTAAAAAATTGGAAAATGAAAAAGATTTTTTTTATGTGTTTGGCCTTGATACAAAGATTCCGGAGCAGTTTTTGTTTCTGAAAATTTGTTCTTTTGTTGATATCTTAAAAAATGGTTGATTTATAGCACTTTGAATTTCTAGCATGGCTAACATTTTGAAACGATCTTGTATTTGTCACGCGATAACACACGTATTCGCCTATTTCGATGTACGAAGGCATGTGGATAGTATACATCAACACCTCGACCAAGTTCGCTGACCAGATTCATCAGCCATCTTGTTTCAAAATGGCGGCCATTAAATTGAAATATATATATATATATATTTAAAGTGAGGTGCAAAAAATTAGATATTGAAAAAGGTTTCTTTAAGTATTTGATCTTGATATAAGGATTCAGGAGCATTTTTTGTTTGTCTTTACCTTAAAAAATGGCTCAGATATAGCAGTTTCAATTTCTATTGTGGGTGACATTTTGAAAAATCTAATTTTTTGCATGCGACAGCACTCCTATATATTAACCGATTCCGATGTGAGTGAGCATGTGCACAGCAATTACTAAGGTCTCGACGAAGTTCACTGCTTAGCCTCATCCACCATGTTGTCTTAAAATGACAGGCACTTTAAGAAATTGCCGAATTTGGCAGCCAAATATAAGTTACTTTAAAGAAAAGCAGCTTGGATAAAGCTGACTAATTTCGCGAAATTCTCATTCATTATATTGATAAAAATTAGTATTGAATCTCCTAAATTCGGTTTCCACTAAATTGAGCTTCGTGTGTTTGCATGATATAAGTTTGCTTTTTTTAAATAAGGATTATGAAAGCTACCTATTCCTCCCGGCACTGGCCGGAAGGACTTTTTAACTTTCTGCCAACCTCTCTCAGTACATATTTACCGACTATTAATTTCAACATGCCTTTTTATTCTATAAAAACATGCAACAAACCAAGATAAATCATTATAATCTTGCGTTACAATACGTCAAGATATCCAATACCATTTTTCTTTTTTTTCTATAAAAACAAGATAATTTTTTATAAAATAGTCTCAAAGCCGATTTTTAGTGGACTCAAGATGTAATACATTTATCGTTAACTTCGATCAATATTCGATTCCAAATCATTCGCATAGTTATGCCTGCAAATTTCATGCTTTCACTTAATAAGTCGAAAATTGTCCGTCGAACGTGGGAAATGAGGTGCGTTTGTACTATAACTATCATTGATTATCATTTGATATCATTGAATTAAATATGCATGATAAGATTTAATAGAATGAAGATAACTTTTATTATTATCTTTTTAAATTTTGGTTCCATTTTCATAAAGTTGGAAATGACTGCAAAATTCCGAAATGATTATATATATTAAATCTCAAACCATTCCGTTGGGTAGTTTTGCGCTGACATATGCGGACAGACGGACGGACCAGATGGCGACTATAGCTGCGCATTTATATAATTATAACGCCCCTAAAAATGTCAACATGTCAGAAAATTTTACATTGTTGAACCTTATTTTTTTTTAAATAAATGTCAGTATCATTCGCACTCATATTAAAAGATAAGTTCATTCATCGTGTATATGTCATAAACAAGTAAATATATATTTATGTTATGAATAAGCCTTTATATTTTCAAATGAAATTGCGTATAAATAGAATTTTTACGTTTTGAATTTTAAAATCTAAACTATATTTTATTTTAAAACCAATACTAAACTAGTCGGATGTACCAATCCCAAAACTTTCTTCTATCTCATACATGTTAATACTTCAAAATTCGCTATAACACTGCCAAAATTAAATGGCAATCTATGCATCTCATGAGGATTCTAACGATATGAAATTCCGTGCATTAGTTCTTGAGATATGACTATCACTGAAATCGTCTAAATTCAGCAAAATGCTACCTAGCAGCGCCACCTATTGGGCGATTTATACCAAATCCTAATCAGCAACAATCTATGTCAACGTCTGACTGAATCTGAAGTTTGGAGAAAATCCGTACATTAGTTTTTGAGATAGAGCAATAGCGAAAATCGGGAAAATTTCTGCATAGCAGCGCCACCAATTGGGTGATTAACACCAAAACCTAATTAACAATAACTTGTGTCAACATACAACTAAATCTGAAGTTAGATGAAAATTGGTCCATTAGTTCTATTGATAGAGCTATTGAGGCAATCGTGGAAAAGGCAGCAGAGAAGCGCCACCTGTTGGGCGATTTACACCAACACCTAATCAGTAGCAAGTCATATCAAGGACTAACTTAATCTGAAGTTTGATGAAAATCCGTGCGTTAGTTCTTAAGATAGAGCTATTGGGGAAATCGTGTAAATCCTGCAAAATTCATCATAACAGCGCCACCTGTTGGGCGATTTACACCAAAATGTAATCATCATCAATTCATATCAAGGACTAACGAAATCTGAAGTTTGATCAAAATCCGTGCATTAGTTCTTGAGATAGAGCTATTGCGAAAATAGTGAAAAATGCAGCATTGCAGCGCCACCTGTTGAGCGATTTACACCAAAAACTAATCAGCATCAATTTGTATTAGGCACTAACTGAATATCAATTTTTATTAAATTCCGTGCATTAGTTCTTGAGATAGAGCGCCCACAAAATTTATGTCACATACACACAGACAGACAGACAGACTCACAGAGTCACAGACAGACATTTTGTAAAAACATGTTTTCTGGAATCTCTGACCCCTAAAACGTGTAAATCCGTCGAAAACCGGAATTCGAAAATTTTCATGAATCCAATACTTTCTTCTTGTAAAGATAGAAGAAAGTAAAAATCAATTTCTGCTTTCTTTGATTGCGAAATCCTTTTAACAGGAAGAAAGGTATCGTGATGATATATATACGCGTTCTTTGCCTACACAAAAGAAAGATATAGATTGGTTGTTGGTGATTTGAAACGGTATACTTCTTAACTAATGTTTTCTTACCTAATTACATTCACTAAAGTATTATGGGTTATTGGTGCGGTTTGAAGTAGTTAAAACTTCAAGAATCAAAATGGTGTTTTTGTTTTTTTTCATCTTAAAATATATCGAAGAAAAAGCACTTTTCACAGCGAAAGATTAAGTACTTTATCGAAAATTATGGTTTCTAAAACGAGAGGAATCTTCCGAAGCACACCTGCCATTTAATGATTTGGTGTCTATATCAGTTTTGAGTTGCTGAGTGGGAAAGAAAAAAACGCCTTGAGCATTATAGTCGTGTATAAATGTTCTAATTCTAAACCAATGCATTTCACAGGGTAAAAAAATTAGCAAGTGCACGAAAATTAGAATTGTCTAATAGTAAATTAGCATAGCGCACACAGAAAATGGCACGAAATTGTTTTGTACTAATTACGTCTAAATAAAACTCAAACTGTAATTTTTCATGTAATGCGAGTATTTTTTTATCACTTTAGTATTTAGAAATACACACAAATTTTGATGTGAAGAAATTTGTTTTAAATGGAACATTTTTATTTTAATCCTATGTTTTATTTCAAGGAATAATTAATTATATGATAAGATTAAATCTTGAAAATTAATTACTTTACTATTTCGATTCATTCAAACGTATAAATTATCGTCAAAATAAGGAGAATTTTCATCTTTTAATAACACTAGGGAATCGTACCCGGGCTTCCCGGGTTAAAGAATATAGGTAAAAACATTTTTTTTTAATTGAAAACTGATAATTTTTACTTTCTTCTATCTTTACAAGAAGAAAGTATTGGATTCATGAAAATTTTCGAATTCCGGTTTTCGACGGAATTACACGTTTTAGGGGTCAGAGATTCCAAAAAACGTGTTTTTACAAAATGTCTGTCTGTGACTCTGTGAGTCTGTCTGTCTGTCTGTCTGTGTGTATGTGACACAAATTTTGTGGGCGCTCTATCTCAAGAACTAATGCACGGAATTTAATAAAAATTGATATTCTGTTAGTCCCTAATACAAATTGATGCTGATTAGTTTTTGGTGTAAATCGCTCAACAGGTGGCGCTGCAATGCTGCATTTTTCACGATTTTCGCAATAGCTCTATCTCAAGAACTAATGCACGGATTTTGATCAAACTTCAGATTTAGTTAGTCCTTGATGTGAATTGATGATGGTTACGTTTTGGTGTAAATCGCCAAACAGGTGGCGCTGTTATGATGAATTTTGTAGGATTTACACGATTTCCGCAATAGCTCTATCTTAAGAACTAACGCACGGATTTTCATCAAACTTCAGATTCAGTTAGTCCTTGATATGACTTGCTACTGATTAGGTGTTGATTTAAATCGCCCAACAGGTGGCGCTTCTCTGCTGCCTTTTTCACGATTGCCTCAATAGCTGTATCTATAGAACTAATGAACGAATTTTCATCTAACTTCCGATTTAGTTGTATGTTGACACAAGTTGTTGTTAGTTAGGTTTTGGTGTTAATCACTCAATAGGTGGCGCTGCTATGCAGGAATTTTCACGATTTTCGCTGTAGCTCTATCTCAAAAACTAATGCACGTATTTTTTCCAAACTTCAGATTCAGTCAGACGTTGACATAAATTGTTGCTGATTAGGATTTGGTATAAATCAGCCAATAGGTGGCGCTGCTAGACAGCATTTTGCTGGATTTACACGATTTCAGCGATAGTCATATCTCAAGAACTAATGCACGGAATTTCATATCTTTAGAATCCTCATGAGATGCATAGATTGCCATTTAATTCTGGCAGTGTGATAGCGAATTTTGATATATTAACATGTATGAGATAGAAGAAAGTTTTGGGATTGGTACATCTGACTAGTTTTATATGCAATAAGATTTATCGATTGCCCACTTACATTAAAAAAACATTTTTCATATGAAAAATACGAATTATATAATCAAATATATTTTTTTAATTTATCAAAAGCGATATTTTCTTATTAGCCGCATGCTATGTGTTATTTGACCAAGATTTTGCTACTTACGGCATCCTTTTATATTCTGATAATTTCAGAGCTTATATATGTCTGTTAAATTTGTGTTTTATTTATATTAATTTATTTATTTATTCTTGGGGAAGTTTTTTTATAAATGGATATTAGTCGTAAGAAAATTATGAACTCTCTATGTTGTTTTAAGGGCAAACGGATTAATCTTTCGTATTCGAACTCCGCGCGATATAGATAAATTAAAAAATATTTCATTCTTTAAAATTGTTTTCAAAACCATAGACAATCAGTAAACTGAGGTGAACTTTGCAAACAAATTCCATATTCCATATAAAAAAAATCCTATTTGATGATCTAAAAATTTAAATTGTATGATTACAAATATGTTAGATTTGTGGTTTTTTTCAATATTATTCTTTTATTTGTTTATAAAGGAAGTATTAATTTCGTTATGCAAAAATAGTCAGAAACAAATGCTGAACAATGTTTGTTGCTTTATGTGCAAAATGTTTATTATTATTATGTATTGAAACCGGCACGTGATAAGATAAACTTTTCAAAAAAATCATGCTTAAAGAAAAAAAAAAAAAAGCATAATACATCAGACAATTAAAATACAGTTTTTAAACAAATTGCATTTGAAAGTAATTTTTTTCCCTATGTGACGAAAATTGAAAATGTACGATGGTCAAAAGATTAAAAAATTGCAGTAGCGAAAATTTCAAGACCGAAATTTGATCGTGAAGTGTAGCCATTCGCAAAATGACGTCAGCGTTACGCACAGATACGTTTGTTCTTTATAAAATAGAAGATACGTAATCAGTATAATATAATAAAGATCAGTTATTATGATGTGGTTATTAATTGAAGCTCTTATGCTTGGTTTTATCAGTGTGTAATTTCGATTACATTATCTTCAAAAGTGAAGCATTTTCACCTGTGAAGAATTTGAAAGCATCTGGGCTCTGAAAATGACGCACTTCTACAAAACATAATTCAGTTTTAAGAATTAAAATATACGCTGTTTTATAAAATGATGTCATTTGCATGCGATAAAGCAATCTACTTTTACAATGCAATCTTAAACTTCGTCTATAGAAAAGTATGCATATGACATCATTACCGTGGAATAACATATATTAATCTTGGCATAGCCCGTATTTTAATTTCAACTTTTTTTTCAGGTTTTATGAAAAAATGGCAACAGTAATCTCCCATTTTCGACTATTTTCCGTTTACTTTCAATGACTTTCAATAGAAATGGTATACTTTTGTTGCCAAGATTGGAAAAATGGTATTAAAAACTACAAAAAAATTAATATCTCAAACATAAATTAAGATGCAGCTTTCAAACATATTGCATTTAAAAGAGCATTTTTTTCCTTATATGACGGTGTAAAAATTTTAAATGTGCGATGTTTAGAAGTTTAAAAATTTGCAGTAGCGAAAATTGTAAAACCAAAATTTTATTTCAAATTTTAAAGTGTTGCCATTCGCAAAATGACGTATGCGTTACGCACAGATATGTTTGTCCTTTATAATATAGATATTACCGCACTGATATATCACTGCACGAATATGGTATGATCAAATTGTTTCACCCATAATAATAGTATTGCAATACCTAAATTTTTTAATAGAATTATAATCCATCATAACATTTGCAAGTTTAAATCGCATGCTGCTAACTATTTGAAAGTACCTTGTAATTTATGCTCCATATAAGTATTGTGTTAAATCAACTGATTTTTTTTCTCAACCCCTTCCCCTCTTCTTTTTTTTTTTTAAGAACAACTGTAATACAATATTTCTCCCTGTTTTTCTAATTTAATGTTCCAAATTTTAGGATTTAAATAATTTCTACTTTTAATACAGACTTTTTTCCACAATCAACAACATATATAGTGAGTCTACGGTCAGGCTTGTATGCATATAAGTATGAAAATTAGCATAAATTAATAAACATGTCTGGTTCCCTAAAAAGTTTATCTTAAAACATAGTTAACGTATATAAACACTATGCATACTAGAGACTACACGATACAACTAACAGAAAACAATATAGATAAAAAAAATATTCAACATTTATCCTAAAATATTTTCATTTTTTTAAATAGGACTATTTATAACAATTAATACCATAGGATGCTCTTAAAGAATTTGATTATGTTATAAAAAAATTATCTCGATTTATTTTTTAAGAGATGCTAGTATGTTTAAATAATAAGTAACTAGAGGGCTCAACCAACTGCGAGCTACGCTCGCCAACCCCCGTTCAGGCTTCGCAGCCCCTGAAAATATACTAACGTGCCCTGTTAAAAAAAATATATTACCAGGTTACGGAAGATTGATAATTATTATCAGTATAACAGCGGCTATCTTCTGCAATCACGTTGCCATGCTTTTCAGTTTTTAATGGGCATTTTTCGGCGCCATGGCCTCATTCATCGCTGCCGTAATAAATGACTTATGTTTTCGGATAGATAAGATCAATTACACATTTAAAAATTGGCTTGTATAAAATGATTAGGTTAAAAATGACGCTTTATTTCTGAGTTTTACAACGACGCTATGGACAATATTCTTCCTTTAGGTTTGAGGTTAAAAAACTCCGTTTGCTTATAGACCGGGAGCCGGCAGCACAGACAATCACCTCATCGAGTTCACGGCTGAAATTCAAGAATAAGTTAAAACTCGATTCGCATATTAAAACGCAATCGGTTTGCCTACACTGTTAAAAATTTTGCAGCATTCTGGCAGGTCATTCGACCGTTTTTCGAAAAAACGGTTTCATAACCATAATTTAACTATATTCTGATCATAAAATGGCCAATAATATGGTCAGAGTAGTGTTAAATTACGGTTGTGTAACCGTTTTCGGAAAAAACGGTCAAATAACCTGCCAGAATGCTGCAAATTTTTAACAGTGTAGTCCTATCTTGGTGGAAAACATCTAAAAATCCGATTTTAGCGGTTGCCTCGTAGGTTTACCATTGAGTTTTCTTTCTCCCAGTCCTCCATGTTTTAATACTTTTGAGTAAAGGAAAATACAATGGTAAGCTTACGAGTCAACTGCTAAAATCGGATTTTCAGGAGTTTTTCGCCAAGATATGACTTGGCAGACCGATTGCGTTTTAATATGCGAATAAAGTTTTAACTAATTCTGGGATTTCAACCGTGAACTCGATGAGGAGATTGTCTGTGCTGCCAGCTCCAGGTCTATTAGGAATAGTTTTCTGATCCACGTATTGAAAAGTATCGTCTTGACCGAGTTTTAGACGTTTCAAGAACAGGTATAGCTTATTCATGAATTATTTTCTCTATTTTAGTACGTCATCATGAATATTTTCAGTGTTAATTTAACAATTTATATGGTTTGAATGGTACTACTTGATAATCCCGTCGACGAAAAAAAACTATCGCCAAACTATAAGATTACATGCCAATAATGGATGATCGTAAATGCTGCATTCACTTCCTTATTTTCTACTTTTAACATGTAATTATTAAATTCTTATTTTTAAAATTTCTTTCTGTTTTTAAGATTATTGATCTCATTTTGTCTTAATCTCAATATTATTTCACTATCAATTGAAACAAATCATATAATTTCAATTATCAATCTGAAATTGACGAAAAAAAGAAATTTATTTTGTTGCCATTACAGATTTTCAGTACAGAAATGTAATTAAAAAAATGTAGAAAAAAATTAATATTTCGAAAACTAATTCAAATTTTTAAATTCTGATACCATTTTTGAAACCTGTTGATCAATACAGATTTTTTATGTCAATTTCACCGCATAATATTCCATATTTTAGGAGAAATAGTCGTTAAACTGAATCAGTCGTTTAATCATTCGTTTTATAAAGTCGTTTCATAAAATTGTTTCATTAATTCGTGTCATAAAATCGCTTCATAAAGTCGTTTTATAAATTCGCTTCATTAGCATTTTATATATATAGGGTAGATAGATATCAATTTTCTACAAAACTGGACTGTAATTATTTAATTTAAATTATTTTCGTATGAAGTACTATTACTTATATGGTATCTGACAATGGTTATTTCTATCTAGAAATATGCATGTATTTGTTATAGGAGGTATTTAAAAAAACAAAAACATAAGGTTTGAATAAAATAAAAACTTGTTTAAACTGACATCCTCCTCCCCCCCTTTCCCCCTGACATTCTTGCTTGATACACATGTTACTTGCAATTAATTTCACCGTGTCTTTTAAACCTATGAAAATATGCAACAAACCAATATAAAACTTGTATAATCTTGCATTACACTGTGCACTGTGCAGTACATTATCCTTATTTCTCCATTTGTATGAAGCAGCTTTAATATGCGTTTATGGAAATAAATTAATAAATTTGGGAAATACAATTGGGAAATACAATCGGGAAGCAAAAAAATCCTGCGATATTAACTATTATGTTACATTTTCCATCTAATAAAAATGTACTAGTATGCACGTATTTATGCAAATATTAGAGAATTGTTTAACTGAAAAATAGTAAAAACAACTATCTTTAGCATCGATTACAGGAACATTTCACATGCCATACAGAAAGCGTAGAATGCGTTAGTATAAAATAAGTTTCAATTTCAGCATACTTGGGTGCATATGATTTATTTGACAGAAAATTAAAGTGATAAAAATGTAATTAGCAGATCGTGAAAATTCTCATGTTCAATAATTCGCAAAAACTAATATCCAAATACATGAAACAGTGCAGTGCAACTGAGACGCATTTGTGGTTCGCAGTTTCTCAGTAGCATCCAAACTAGAGTCCTAGGCGGAGCGGGTCGTACCCGACCTGAACCCGCCAAAATAATTTTCGGCAACCCGCAACCCGACATATTTCAACTTGACTCGAACCCGAAATGAAAGGAAAATAAAATGTTTTAATTCAATTATGAAAAGTAATCTAGAATTATATGTCTCTAATACCAATTTTAAGTTTTAAAAAAAATGGACAAATTTATATTTTTACTCTTTAAATATAGTAAAACTTCTGAATAGTGGACACTTCGGGATCGTTGAATAAAAGTCCTACATCGGATCGGGTCGGGTCGGGTTGTCCTAAATTTTCTTTTTTTTTGGATTGGGATGATTCTTATTTTCTTTCTGCGAGTCGGGTTCAACTTTGAATAATTCTTGCGTGCCATTAAAACTTCTTGCAAGTAGTCAGGTTGTTAGAATTTCCACCAAAAGTTTGAGCAGAACTATGCTTCAGATGAAAATAAATACGCATTTCAATACGAATAAGTAATATATACTCAATTTACTGAATGATAAACAAAAATGTACTTAAGAATGTGATCAAAGATTATTCCAACATTTCGTCTTTGATACAAACAAAAATACATGTATCGTATTTGTTATAATTTATGCACACATACACATGTTACATGTGTGTAGATTGGGAGCTGCCTACTGTTCAAAGGTATAAGTGTACGAATATTCATTAGGAATCGAAAAACTAATCGCTAAATAGAGGACTTCGCTTTTTCGGGTGTTTCCTTTATGAAGGCCTTATTGTAATATAGATTTTAATCTGAAAAATTGTCGGGACATTATTCTGAAAAATCGCGTCAACCCGAAGTCTTAGTCAAAACCCGAAACCTACCCGAACCCGAAACAATTGAAGTCAACACGACCCACAACAACAAAAAAAGTAGAAGTCAACCCGATCCGAACCCAGTGGGTCGGGTTGGCCGCGGTTAAGAGCAGGTAACCAGACCTAATTCATGACTCTAATCCAAAACGTTGCATTTGATTTATTGTTTTTAAAATTGAAGTACAATTGATTTTTACGGACCAAGGCGGCTTTGCAGTTTTGCGACCCCCATTAGAAGCGCGCTTAGTACAATGCCAAGTTTAAATTTTAACAGGGATTTTGTTTTAGCTACACTGTACAAAGGAAAGATTAATACTACGCTGAATTTAGTTTTTTTTGAAATACCAAATGAAGTTTAAATATGCGCTACTTTTATTGTCGGTACGGAATTAAGGGAGCACAGGATTTTTGAGTTTATCGTAACGAAAAAAAAATCGCCTTTTTCAATGTATCAAAACACAAATAATATGTAATTAAGATCTTGTTTTTTCATTTTCTGCCTAAAGCATATATTCTTAGCTATTATTATTCAGAAAAATAAATGTTATATATACAAAATTAATATTTAAACGAGTAGAAGCACGTCGAATTTGACGAATGAAAATATTTAAAAGAACCAATTAGCTGAATTTATATTAAAAGAAATTACAATACCGAATCAATTTTTAATAAATATATTTCCGAACTTGATGTTAAGTTTGCCAGTTACAATTTTGCTTGTAAACATTCGCGCTCTTTATTTGATGTTCTAATCTGAGTGCCACTGATATCCAGAAACTTACTTTTAGACGAACTCGCAGTAAAATATTTAGTTTTATCAAAGAAAATACTCATTTCATTTTTACTATGACATCATTTTCACCCAATGAAGCCGTCTGAAATGAAGGTCTCAATCTCAGCTTCAGCGTAATGAAAAAAAATATTGAAATGTAAAAGCGTTATGAGTAAAAATGTGTTATTTTATATAGTGACGTCATTTTCTGTTCAAAAGTTTTTAAAAAGTTATCTTTAATTGTAATACGAAAACGGCATCCGTAATGACATGGTAATTCCCATTGTTTCTGTTCTCTTTTCTACAATGCAACTAAACCGATTGCCACCAATGTGAAGAAATTTCATAAAAGACTTTTAAAATTAAAATTAACATATAATAAACGGTCAAGTGCGTGTATTACTCGCGCTCAGAGGGTTCCGTACAATAAATATATGAATTATTAATTGTATTATTAAAAAAAATCGTTGCTAAAAGAATAATAAGACTTTCTAATGAAATGTGCAACATGGGGCTGGGATGGATATAGCTGTATATACTAGAAAAGTATGAATGGGCATACCATAAAAGTTCAAAGCGATATGAAGCCTAAATAATATCAAATATTGCTATAACATTTTTATCTTATCCTAATCTGTTTATGATGAACTTAATTCGGTACTGATAATAAAAGTAGTGCAAATTTAAACTTCATTTGGCATTTCATAGAAGTGAGTTCAGCGTAGTAATAATCTTTTCTTTTTGCAGTATAGCTAAAACAAAACCCTTATTCAAAGTGTTCAAAATTTAAACTTAGCATTGTGCTAAGTGCGCTTCAAAATGAGGTCGAAAATGTTGCAACTCCGCCTTGGTCCGTCCACGTTTTTCCAGATAGATTTTTAATTAACTTTTAATGACAGCGGAGGCGTATTGAGATATCCACTCAATCCAAACTAGTCGCGAATCCCACAGTATTTATGTGAGTAATTGTAATTAAATTAGTTGTTTTTAACAATTTGACGTTTATTGCTTTTATATTGCTACTGGGCATTGCATTAAACAAATATATCATTAAAAGGTGATTTCTAGGCTTTAAAACGGAGACGTTTTACCAATATACTACGGCGGACGGAGGTACAGAAGAATCCGGCAGAAAACTCCCAAAAACATGTCTCACATGCAGGGCTATTATTGGAAAAATAATGAGAGTTTTTTAAGTGTTACACCTGTTTGTTTTATAAATAAAAAAATTATTTAAATTCCTCTTCGTTTACTTATTTCCTGTTAAATGAATTTTAAATGAACATCATGAGCTAAAATAAAAAGTTATTAATTTAAACTGTTTTGAAGAGCAATAAGTAAGGTGACAACTAACCGCAGAGAATTTAGACAGAGAAAGAGTAGCATAATTTCAGTATGATCCTCAAGCAGTGTTTTTTTTCTTTTTAACGGGGTACTAACATATGCGTTTAAAATCATCAAAACAGAAAAAGACTTGTCTTTAAAATTATTAATTAAATAAAGAATCGAGTAAGAATAGCAGTGTATATTCGACACAGAGAATGGAGAATATACATGCAGGATTATGGGATTCGTAATACTTTTATATGGTGAAAATTCTGATAAATCTTGTATATAATAAAACACAGATACACACATAAATAACGCCTGCATTCAACAGTTAAAAGTATATATAAATATTATACAGACATACATACAATAAATACAATAAGCCCAAGTGGAGTGAAAAGAGAGTGTTTTCACTCCAGTTGGGTTTATTGTATTTATTGTATGTATGTCTGTAAAATATTTATATATACCTTTAAATCTTGCATAGATTGAGAACACTTAAATTATGTTAATTTTAAAAACGTTAAAACGATCGATAGCTTAAATGTGAATCTGATTAAAGTATTATGCAGCTGAGTTATGCCCTTGTTTGGAGGTCTCCAAAAAATTTTTACACCTTTCTTAAATCTGATATTTAAATTCTGTTTTCAAGTTTTACTCATTATAATAAACACTTTCTCATTTAGATTAGAATAAGAATAAAAAAGGAAACTGAGTATTTATGCTAAATAAATATTTATGCTTCTATACATGTATTCTAAGGCATAGGAAATGTTCAATTTTTTGTGAACGTGTAAGGAAAGGGTGGTGAGTTGAGGCGACATAATATCAGGCTCTGGTCCTCTCTTTGACTTAATCAAGCATGCTTAATTCGAATTATTAGAAACATTGCACGATTTTATCTATACTATTAAAGCAAAGTTTCGCTCTGTCTGTCTGCGTGTCTGTCTGTGTGCGATGGCTAGCAAAATCTACCGCAGATAGAAATCTGAAAATTTAGGTGAAGATAGTCCAAGACAGGTCCTGATGCACCTGAGGCTCAGAATTTTTATTTTTTAAGGACCCCTTTAAGTTTTATGCACTAAATTGTTAATAAATTAAAATTTGAGTTAAAACTGTTGTTAAGGTTGATTAAAATTTGAGTTGCCATCATTAGAGAAAAGTGTTTAAAATTAGAAAAAATATTAATATCTCGAAAACTAATTCAAATTTTGAAATTCTAATACCAGTTTTGAAATCCTCAGATCAATATGGATTTTTGTTGTTAATTTGATCGCGTAATATTTCATATTTTAGGAGAAATCACCATGATACATAATCAGTCGTTTCATTAGGATTTTATATATATATATAGGGTAGATTAATAAATATATATGAATATCCTAATACGTATTTATCGAATAGTATTTCGTACAAAATAAATCGAAGGCATTTTGCCCTTGCATTTACCTGTATTTATGTTGCTTCAAAAGATGAAATATATAAACAAATTTGCTAGCCGTGATATTTTTATACCGTGATTCCCAATGTGACGAAACATTGAATATATTACATAAGAAAATTGTTTTAAATGTATAGTTTTAATGTATGGCGTAGTTTTCACCATTAAATGCGATTCATTTTTCTTTTAAAATTTATGTGAAAATATTTATTCAATTTAAAATTGTTTGAGAATATTTTTATTTGAGCTTTTTAAATAGGACCAAATTTTAACAATTAAAAATTTTCAGATGTAATAATTTAATTATTTTAAACATTTTAAATATTACGATATTAGATATTTCTGAATTTTACATATGACATTATTGATCCGCATCAGATGTGTTTCTAGTGTAATTTTTTCGTAATTCACGTGTATTTTTATCATGTAATTTTCCATATTTCCTACATTTAATGCGTGATCATTTAATTATTAATTTAATTTTTTATTTCGGTTTTTAATAATCACGTGTTTTTTTTTTTTTTTTTTTTTTTTTTTTTTTTTTTTTTTTTTTGAGAGGAAATACTATTTTTTGCGCAGTTTTACAAATTGGCATTAGTATAAAAGAAATTACCTTTTCTAATATGAAAAAAATATCACCTGAAATGATGAAAAGTTTAATAAAATTTGAAAGAGTAAACCCTCAACAATCAGTAAAATTAAAACAATAAGCGCAGTATGCACACCACTATCTTATGAAGTGTATCAATTGAAAAAAATTATTACATTTCCTATGTATAGTTTTTGTTCCTGTAAAAGTTTTTTAATGGAACGATTTTGACCGACTTTAAGAATAAATAGGTCTTAAAATAATTATTCGATTTAAAAACTGTCTGCTTCAGCGTGTTTCTCAAACATTTTCCTGTAATACTATCAAATTTTCATATTTTTGTATGCAGTAGTTTCCTTAATATAAGTGAAAAAGACATCCGGTCAGACAACGTTAGTTATTATTATAATTTTTTTTTTAATAGAGAGCTAAATAGGATCTCACAGATTAATCAAATAAATAAAATAGCAATTTACTTTCTAATTCTGTTTAAAAAGCAGTTTTCTTATGCATTTTATGTTCTACTAAAAGTACCAATTTTATTTATATTTTTATAGCTATTCTTAAATGTTCGTTTACAACAATGAAATTATTTATTTAGAAGTTTGCTGTACGCTATTGACATAGTAGCAATTTGTTCTTAAGCATTGTTTACCTTTCAATTAACATGCTTCATTTCTTACTAAACACAGTAGCTAAGATAATAAGGAACAGGTTCAAATCATATTTCAATGCTAAACTCTCTAAACTTCTGATTCTGAAAGTAATATTTTTTGTGTCAAATTATTAATACTGGATACTTCGTTGAGAATATGAACAAAAAAATCATCGAACAAAAATTAATCGAAAATTAATAAAGAAAATTCTAATTTTCCATAAAATAGCTTATGGGTATTTTTCATTTGAGTTTCACATTTGGTGCTCTACTCAACACCAAAAATCACATGTACACATTTTCTACTGATATGATGATAAAACTACTTAGTATACTATGAGTTTCCATGAACATTCTAACAGATTATTTTCTGACCAATTTTATATCCCCTTTATACTAAAATCCTTTTCGACAGTCTAGTATGTCCTTTAAAACCGAGTATCAAAACTAAGAAAGATGCTAATTTTACATTACGCACTGAAACTCGTCTACGCATTTCTTTGAGACATTATAATAATAATTCAAAGCAACAATAAAAGCTGTACATAAAAGAGAGACACATTCCAGTTTTCGGATATCCAGCTCTCCACCAAAGTAAAATGTTCTAGCATTGGATATGTATCCCCTCTGCTGTGACGTCAAAATGACGTATGGGGGCAGTTATCATGGGGTCGGATATCAGGAATTCTCCACAAAATAAAATGTTCTAGCACTGGAAAAGTGCCCCCATCTGCTGTGACGTCAAAATGATGACGGGGCTACTTTTCATGGGGACGGGTATCCAGCTCTCATTGAAAGAAAAATTATCTAACACCGGAAAAGTGTCCCCTTCTGATATGGGGGCACTTATCATGGGGGCAGATTTCCAGTTTTCAACGAAAGTAAAATTCTCTAGAATTGGAAAAGTGCCCCCATCTGCTGTGACGTCAAAATGACATATGGGGCTACTTTTCATGGGGGCGAATATCCAGCTCTCATTGAAAGAAAAATTCTCTAATACTGGAAAAGTGTCCCCTTCTGATATGGGGGCACTTATCATGGGGGCAGATTTCCAGTTTTCGACGAAAGAAAAATTCTCTATAACTGGAAAAGTGCCCCCATTTGCTGTGACGTCAAAATGACGTATGGGGGCACTTTTCATGGGGAAGTTTTCAGGCGCCTCTGTACAGGACAGCATAAAATATTTCGGATATTTTTCGGATTATGCGATATCTTCTAAAATTGGGTTTTTAAATTCCATACTTAGACATAATATTTCGTCTTATTATCCCTTTCAATTTCGGTGGTTCGTTTTTGGACCACATAATTTTAAATCCTAAATGCCACATTGGCACAAGAATATTGGAATGAAAATTTTCCTTTTATTAAGTACGAGAACAAAGGCTTTTGCTTATTTTGAAATAAATATGTATGTAACTTCTGGTGTCATTCACTCATTTCAGAATTTTACTAATAGAAGTACCTTGCCCCTGAAAGGGTTAAACGATGATGTTTTGTTACAGTATTATGAATGTATTGGAAAGTGTTTCAGAATAAATGTCTGAAGCATAATGTTTTTTTTTTTCTTATTGATTTATTAGTTCCAGTATATTTTGGTCGTAAACTTTTCCTTCCTTAATCGTGGAAATCTTGGATCAAATACTGCGAAAAATAATGTACGGAGTTAATGGTATTAAAAATTAAAATGCCATTAAATAACCCCCATACTGAAAGAGTTAAAATCAACACTTTTTTTTTTCTTTTTGCAGCGTATGGTAGTGTGATTATGCGGCCTCAGAGTTCAAGAAAGCCGAAGTGATAATTATTGGAGATCTAATCATTGAATCTAGCAAGTGTGGTGGGGTTGGGATTTGGTTAGTACTATTGGATGAATACTTCAAGGAGAACTTTGAAAGGGGAAAGTACCCTAATTATCGATCGCGTACAAAAAAAAAATGAAACTCTTATATGTTCTGCCAACAGAAACCGCGCTATTACGAACGCGCGAACATCGACCCAAACTCATAATTTTTTTACAAGCCGTCGGTACCATGTCAAATTATACAATGTGAAATCAGTGTTCTACTTTTTTAATTCAGATTTCTTGATTGGCACCACTTTTCCGAAATGGCAAAATTCCCTTACTTCTCGCCTTAATTAAAATGTCATAAAATAAGATTAATTAAGGCGAATTTTACTATTTCAAAAAAGTGGTGCCAATCACGAACTCTGAATTTTTTAAAAATAGCGTACTGTTTTCACATTGGATAGTTTGACATAGTGCCAACCGAGAAAGCTCTCGTTAATTAAGACGGAAATTATGACGTCAGATAATGTGATGTCCAGCCATTTGTGTCAAATAAGTTTTTTTTTTTTTATCACGTTTTTAACACTTCTAGTTTTAAAGTTTTTTAACGCTTGTAGGATTATATATATATAAAATATAACCTATGAGTTATATAATTCTTCCCACGTTCTTACAAGTAAAACATTAAAAATTATTTCCCCTACAGGAAATTTTACCGAGTTATGATGCTTTAAATATTATGCATTTTCTGTCATTAGAAAAGCATTTTTCTCTTTGCGGTCATATTTTAGATAATCGCGCTCAATATAATACATTTTGTTTTTCATTTTGAAGTAGTTGTGTTTACCGAAAGATGGAAAAAACAGTGCAATTAGATAGTTTCTTAACCATTTGAGGTCGTAGTACATCTTCTATGATTCATCTTACACGAATTTACTCGGTCTCTTTGTTTGAGAATCTTGTACTTCGGCAACATGTGCTAGATAAATATAATAAAAAATGTACTTTTAAATTATAGTGGAGTGAATAGAATATACAAATAAAATCATGCATAAAAAGCTACAGATAAGGGTTAAAATGTTTATATATCTTAAAAGATGTTACTTAATAAAATAATTACGTATGTACACTAATGCATAATAGTGTGTTTGTAAAGTATGGACGAGTATTTGCCGACATTCGAGCGCATAGGGTTAATAAAAGAACCAAGAACTTTAATTATTATACGTTTTCAAACAAAAAAATATTTAAAAATATGTGTCCGAAAGTACCCAGTTTGCATTTTAGAACAGCCCTTTTTACTCATCCTTTACATGTCATAAAATAAAACTATTAAAAAAAGTATTTTTACCACAACAAATATAATAGCATGTCTAGATTTTGAAAAATTAAAAATTAAAACTATTTTAAGTAATTTAAAAACATGTAAAAATTTCCCATTTTTAACATTTTTCTACATTTATTTTCTTATATTCAGAGAAGTAACCTGCATAAATTTGGTGATTAGTTATTTTTATAAACCCGATAGTTTATGGGGAGAAATATAAAGTCCTTTTTTACGTAAAAACAAAATCGGACGTGTTCCCCGGAAATAATGGGTAGCTTGGTTACTCACAATTCCAAAGGAACGTTTCTTTTAAATAACTGAATGTTTTCTGAATATGTTTCACTGAAATATCAGTAACCTACCGATGAAACTCTAGGAATATCTCTGCTCATTTCACATGAACCTTATTGAAATTTCAGTGCAACAGAAACATTCCTTTTATCTCTGTCAACAAGCTTGCTGATAATTCAGCGGAGATATTCAGTCATTTTTTGTTATTCTTATTAAACGTTACCAGATATTTTTTTTCTTTTACATTGCAGCGAAAACGCATTCCTGGTATCCGAAAGACGCGGATGGAAACAATGCACTGCAATTAGAAAACGTTGCTCAGAGGAAGCTTCCTTTTTGCTTAATGTTTGCTCCACAGCCACTCAAATTGAATTTAAATGCAGGAAAAATATATATTTAACAGTGCTTTTAGTGAAAACTGGTGGAAATGGCATTTTTCATTAGTAAGTTAATGGAGCGTATATTGTAAATCTTTTGAAAGATGTTAAAGGTTTTAACTGCAACATTTCAGAGTGTAAAACAAATGATAGCGTTCCTCGTATATAGCAGAAACGTTCACAAAATGCGGAAGCTAGGTGCGAGTCTTGGCTGCATTGTAAAAAAAAAAATTAGAAACGCTTATTAAGAATAACAGCAACTTAATTAATTCGCATATCGAATCACTCTGGAGCGTTCCACTTAAAACTCTGCACTTACTGATACATCTGTGGAACATTTCAGAATTATCCAGAAAATTTCTTTGTATATCCAAGAAACATTTCTTGGAAATAATGGCAACCCAGCTGTCCGTTTTTTCCAAGAAACGTTCCTGGACTGTTTATAATGTGTCATATTACGGGTTTCATTTTGTGTACGCAGAGTGTGGCGAACACATGGCTAGCGTGTTAATTGTCATCTATATTTCCGAATAGTAACCTTAGTTTTATTTAATGACACAATTTCTGAGATCAATTTTTCTGCAAAAAAACTAATATTTTCCACGGAATTGTTTAGTTCTTATAAAAACACATAAAAATAAAAAACACCAATAAAAATCCAAACGGAAATATCCACCGAACTTTATGATTTATTTGATTATTTTTATTTACTGTGTGTGCTAAAATAAGTGAAAAACATGAATTTCTCCATTTTTTCATTTATGAAAAACTTTGTATTCATTCTATCGGAAAATCCATCCTTAATTCTATTGAATGTACTTTTTCGATTAAGTTAAAAAATCATACGCATTTGTTGAGGCTTCAGCGTTTTAAAGGTATCAAAATGTTACAAAATTTCGTACTTGGATAAGTCAATTTAAAGATTAGAACTCTGACTTATTAAAAGAGAAATAAATGCAGAAAATAGCCTTTTTTACATATTTATAATCATAGATCATTATGTAACTCCTTCAAAATAAAATAAACTAGCGTTACGAATTGCATTTTTCCAACTGAGGAAAAAAAATCCAAGCCGGGATTCAAATCAGAATCTTTGACTTAAATACAAAATTATCTACCTGTTAAGCTACTAGGGCCGATAATCGGCATTGTTATGGCGTCGTTTTTCGGGGAGAAGCTACTCAAATTTGAAATTTCATACATTCGACATTTTTTATTCTTGTTTGAATAATACTAGTACTAGTATATGTATTACTGTAACTATGGATATATTATAGAGTTAAAACATTGAAAATTGTTTTTCACTGCATTTTTATGTTTTATATGAACAATAAACAGATTTTTTTTTATTTCTAAATGTTCGTGATTCTCTTCTTCCACTTTTCTTACACCTGATATTTGTTGTAATATCATAAATTATACAAATATTGTGATGTTGGGAAATGTAAATTCGGAGTCTTTACATATTTGAAAACATTTTTTGCTGTTAAAGTTGTCCTAACTATAATACTTTTTTATAATGAATTATTTTAGATAATATTTATCAAATGGTGCAAAGTTACCCTAAATGGCTGGTTAACTTTGAAACAGGTTAAAAATTCATTTTTTATAGCTTTTATCATTATTATTCCGTAATTTTTTATAGTCATACAATAATTTAGGATCATTTCTCTTTTATGCCCCCAGTTACGACAATATTCTTAAAATAAGAGTGTGGAATATGAAAATAGAGAAAATGCGGATCAAAGTTACCCTGAATGAGTGTAATTTCTTTAATTATTTAATATGTAAATTCCATTTGTTACTAAACTTAATAATTTTTGTCAATTATGTCTGTGGATTATTATTTGTCATCTCTAAATTTGGAGATTCGGTTCCTTTATTGTTCGAATATGTTTGTTTTACAATTTCATATTAGGTATTCTATATATAAATTAAACGTATGTCATCTTAACACTAGAGATTTTTGTCAGGTTTTGTTAACAATGTTAGATGTCTTTTGACTTTCGCAAATTATAGTACTTATATGTTATTATAGTTATATGCAGACTTGCAAATTATATATAAGGGGCATTTTCACAATGTTTTGAATTCGTGAATAAAAATCTAGTGAAATTAAACTTGCTAAAATAACATTTTAATCTGATAGACGAATGCCTTAATGACTCAAAATAAAGAAAAAGTGGTCAGCAGCGAAATTTTTTTAAACTGGAGTTTAAGTTAAACTTGCGAGTTTGTTTTTCCTTACCATTTTACCACTATAACTTTCTATTTTCTTCTAAATTTTTACTTATAATGAACTTGCATAGTACCCACGGGACATACAAATAAGAAATAATAACAATGTAGTATTTTTAGTACAAATTTTTGGTATAACATTGTCTTAAAGGGGTGTTAAAGAAGAGACGGGAGGAAAACAAAGGGATGGTATAGGAAAAAAGGGATGGTAAGAATGGGACGGTGCGGTAAATTACCACTATTTTTAGGCAAATCATGTTAAGACTAAGTGATTGCCACAGTGTTAATTGATTTTTAGAAACAGTTATTTATATTGGATTAAATTTTTTAAAATATAATAATTTACCTCGAAAAGTGCAGAAATAAACCTTGGGCACTGTGAGGCTACCAATAAAGCCACGATGGTTGAAATTCATATTTAAATGCTAATTTAAATTCTGAAGTAAATTTTCTGTCAAAGAATTTCATACATTCTTTCTCTTGCATACTTCTGCTTGAGAAAAAAACTTGAAAAAAATTCTGTGGCTGCATCGGAAGTGATTTTCTGCATAACTTTAGCAAGACGGGTGGAAAGGAATCTAAAACCCAGGAACAGAGTTCAAAAAATAATATCAACCGTAAAAATGTGTGCAGGTTAATTTTTTGCTACATATTTATATAAAACAATTGTCCCAGTTTCGGAAAAAAATTACATCGTATTAATTTTATTGAAAGGGGATTTGGACCCCCAACATCGTCCAAAACTTATTTATCTCGTTAATATTGTTATGGAGTCATGCAATGGAATGTTCCCCAGTATATGAAAAAAAATCCAAGAATATGTAGTAAAATAAAAATTTTTATTCAGGGACATAAAAGTCAAAAGATTGTGAGAATGCCCATATATACATAAGGATGTTTTATGAAATTGCTATATTTAACATTATAGTGCATGTTTCATATGTCCCGTTATTCCCTGACGATTTCAAGTCGTTACACTGTAAAAAAAAATCTGTAAAGTTACTAAAGTTTTTCTCGGAAACTGGGATTCCAAGAACTTTTTATGTAACGGCAACAGCAAAAATTCCTGTAACAGCGTCTGTTACAGGAATTTTTGTTGTTGCCGTTACATAAAAAGTTCTTGGAATCCCAGTTTCCTAGAAAAACTTTAGTAACTTTATAGATTTTTTACAGTGTAGCTCTATCCCTGAACGGACGTGAAATCAACCATATTACCGTTTGCCAGAAACAAGTTTTATTTTTAATGTAAATCTGAGAATTTAATCAGTTGTTAACTTATTTTATTTAATTAACAATTGTAAAAAAACAGTTTTAATTAAACATCTTTAATTTAGTGAAAAGTTTGTAAACAACACTTAATTGAATTCATTTAAATAATTCAAATCATCATTATTGTACTAGTTTAACTGAAATGTTCATTGATATTTTTATTAAAATAACTTCCTCATATAATTCCTGACGCTTGTAACGTTTGGAAATTGACATTTGTATCTGACAAGGTTTGAAACATGAAATGACTTTCTCAAATGATTAATGAAAGAGCACCTAGAATGTCGCTGTGAACTGGGAAATAAATTCTCTTATATGCAGATTTAATACGACTAATAATTTTTATCAATGGTTTATTTAGTAAAGCTGTGAACTTTTCTTACGTCTGTTATGAAATTAAACAACCTGTAAATGTAATATATTTTTGGAAAATATATTAAATAATAACTTACAATACAGAAATAAAGTGTGCTTTTTTTTTTACTTTTTTTTTAATATAGATATTTTAGGAGTCATTCCATATAAGAATCAACCAGGCTGTGATTAAATGTTAAACAGATTCATGTGATTTTTATTTCTCAGTGAGATGACCATTAGAAAGAAAGAAATCGAGAATATTAATGCCGTGGGACTATCAGTTTTCATTTGGTGGTGGCGGGGGGGGGGGGGGGGGGGAGGTCAAAGGTCAGTGCGCCGCTTGATAAAAAAATAAGATTTTATGTTGTGCATAGTATTTTTCATTGTATTCATTGAAGATATCACACAAAACAAATTACACGGTTGTATTATGTAGAGTTGACCCTTTGCTATTCAAGAATAAAAATTATGGGATATGTGTAATGCGGTGAGCTAGATGGCTGCAAAAGTTGATTTTTTTTTTCAAAATTTCACTATAGCTTTGACACATGTAGCTCTTTGCATTGAAATCATCCCATCATTAATAACTGCTGGATGCTTCCCTATGGTGAAATGAAATCCAGAAAAGTAGGCCCGACCATAGGCAGACTTTAATGCATTCCAAAATTTTATTCCAAATTTCCAAAAACACACACTCTAAATTAAAATGTCTGAAATTCAGACACTTAAGTGTCTGAAATGGAGTGTTCAATTTTCAGACATTTTAAAATGTCTGAATTTTTTCAGACACTTTTTGCGTCTGAATTTCAGACACTTCAAACGTCTGAATCGCATCCATTTTTTTGTAAGCATCATACGTAGCCATGTTTGACCACGTTAAATCCTGGAAAAATATTTGGCTGTGGTCCTGCCCCCCCCCCCCCCCCAATACAGCCTGATTTTTTTGGTGCTCTCAGTTTTGGTATACAATTTTCGTTACGTTGATAATTTAAATCTTTTACGACATTGTACTGATTATAATCAATATCGTGAACTTCAGGAGTAGAACAAGATTAAAAAACAAAAAATATTTATCTAAATATTAGATTTTTTAAAATTTATTTTGTTTTTAACCTTATTTTACTTTAAAAGTTCAAAATATTGATTATAATCAGTACAATTTCGAAACAGATTTAAAATATAAGCTTTACAAATATTGCACATCAAATTTGGGGGCACTACAGTCGTAGGGGGACGGGGCACTTCCCAGTTTGCCCTTCCTTTAATCAAGAAGTACTTTTGCAAAAAACGCAACCCTGCATTATAGTTGTCTAAATTGAGATGTCCGGTATTCGGGAGTATCCGTTGTGGAGGTTAATGGAGATTCTCGAATAGCGAACACCTCTATTTAACGAATACTTTTTTAATCAGCAGACATACATATTTGTATATTTTTACCTCAAAAAAGTAGACATCTCCAATTATCGGACAAATTCCGCGGTCCCGAAGTGTTCGCTATTAAGGGCTTTTAAGGTACATAGATAAATATATATATATATTTTATAATCTTGTCCTACTCTAAAAGTTCAAAATATTTATTATACTCGGTTGAATGTGGAAAAAGATTTAAAATATCAGATGTACGAAAATTGCAAAAATCCCACCCCCCACCCCCCCAAAAAAAATTAAAATATAAAAAAATATATTGCCACATAGGCAATTTTACATATACATCACTTGATAATCACAACAGCCATTTAACTATGAATAATGAAAATAAATAAATAAATATTCTACTTTAATAACATTGGGGAAAAAATGACTTTGGTATTTTGTTAAATATATTTGCGTTTTTAAACTTGTCCTACTCTAAAAGTTCAAAACTTTCATTATAATCAGTGCAAGATTTAAGATATCAGCTTTACAAAAATTCATGCAAAATCCCCCCCTCCCCCCCCCAAAAAAAAAATGAAAATACTTATTTAAAAATTATGTTTTTAAAAAATTTATATTTCCACATGGACAAGTTTTTATGTAGATCAGAGGGTACTCACAAAAGCTATTCAACTATCAATAAAAACAAATAAGTACATATTCTATATTAAAAACATGAGGAAAAAATAACTTATGATTTCCAAACTTCTTTCGTCTTAAATATATACAGTAACATCTGTCATTTTTGTATTTTTCGTATAAGTGCATATGAATAAAGTTACCACAATTTTAAATACGAAATCTAGTTAGAGGTTTTTACTTTTTCCCATTATAAATTTCAAATTACTTTTTTATTAAAAATAATAAAAAAATCAGTATTAGAGTTGATTGCAAATCAAATACATATGTATATTTTTACAGGCAGGTTCATATAATAGACCAGTCTCATTTACTTTATTTATCTTTTTTTAATCTGCGGTTTTATGCCAGGAAGTAAGAAAGCATTAGGTCAACTTTCAAAGTTTTTTTTTTCTTTACTTCCTTGTGGTTCCTTCCATTTACTGCGAGATAAAAATTATCCATTTGAAACTAAGAACTGACATTGAATATATAATTCGTAATAAAAAATAACGTCATAAGTTTAAAAATATATACTTCTAGAATTAGTGGGGTTTTTTGCGAACAGATTCAAAACTAATTAAATTTCATGCAGGATTTTGTTTAGTACAATAAATAAAATCATAAAATACACTAATTTTACCACTATAAAGAAACTTACTTGAGTTGCTGCAAGAGGTAAGAAATATTCCTCGATTTGAAATTTTAAAAACTACCACAACCACAGTGAGGGAGAAAGACTTTCATCAGTTTAAAAGGTAATCCATAATACATCCGACTAGCCATATTTAAAGGATGAGATGTTTCATCCTAAAAACAGGACCCGCCAGACAAAAGTTTCTTTTTTTTTGCCAGTTTCGACAGGACGAAGATGAATAACACAATATTATTGATATAAATTGATACGAGTTAACACTAAGCCCATTGCACACGCTTTGTAGAATTTCCGGGTGTAATCTTCAACCGCCGTCTACTTCTGTTCTGTGTCTATCCCGCCCTTGTATCGACGACAGCTTCTAAGAGACATTTGATGTCGAGCACACACGTCAGATGTATGTATTCAATAAATAAATACTCCAAGTTAATACGAATTAAAATCACAGTACTTCACATTTCGCAAAAAACGAATTAAAATACACGCGTACATAAAAACAAACTTTGTTTGAATTACAACGTATACCACTTCGAACGAAGACATCTAAAACGCATGCGCAACTGGGAGTGCTAGTGCCCCCTGGTGGTTATTGCGTCGGAAGAATCAAAACATCTTAAATTAAGACACGTTTAAAGCAATGAAGTGTCTTAAAATAAGACGTTTGCGGATATTTTAGACATTATTCTCAGTTCGTTTACACCATGGTCATAGTAAGACGCTTATGTATCTTAAATTAAGACATCTATAGTGTCTTAATTTTCAGATTAAGACACTTAAGTGTCTAAAATTCTTTTTCAGTCACATATGTGTCTAAATTTAAGACGCTTCTATTTGCAGTGCATGTTTTGCCTATTTTAATTCAGGTATGCAAGACACGCATTAAAGTCAGAAGCCTCTACAATAATAATAGATATAGAAATGTAGAGTAACTATTCATCTTTTATAATCACCAAACAGAATCATGGGCATTAAAACAGTTTTCATGGGGAAATGGAAATCGCATTGTAATATAATTTCGAAATACGCTTCCACGACCATAGCCTTCAATCATTGCCAAGAGTAAAAACGCTTACAATTATTTCTGAAATGAATATATTTTATATTTTAACATGAATTTCCACATGTATAACAATAAATATTTTTACCATAATTTTGTTACAGGCAGTGAAGATGTTTTAATGAAGCGAAAAGAAGCCAGATGTAGACCAGATGATTATAAGCTACTTCAGTTTTGCTGTATACCGTCTGTTTGAAAGTAAGACTGTTTTTACAAGTTATTTTAAACATGGATGAATATTCCTTATGTAAGTTATCAAATAACTGTGCTTGTGGGCCATATGCTGCTACAAGAATAAGTGGATTATTTCCAGTTTCTGAACTCATTAAGCCTAACGATTTGGCATAATAATGAGAAAAAAAATGTACCTCCAGAAACTACTTCTGAAAAACACCTCCAACATCCTAATAATAAAATCAAGGGTAAGAAAGTGCGTGTTGATTTGAGACCTTGTACATTTTTGAAATATGAAGCACTGTGATCAGAATTTGGTTCGTTCCGCAATTGGGGGAGTATTATGCAGGATGTTAGAAATAGCGAAGTGGTGCCCAAAATGTGCCAAACTTGTATCTGTGCTTTGCACGAATCATATCCTCAAGAGCTAGGATAGTTCCACTTCGATTTTCTATGAGATCTTTTTCAGGAGTATTTTCTGAAGGTACATTTGTTTTTATTTTTTTTTTCAGTACCGTGCGAAATCATTAGGCCTAATCAGTTCAGAAATTGGGAATAATCCACTTGATCTTGTAGCAGCATATAGCCCACAAGCACAGTTATTTGATAACTTGCATAAGGAATGATTACCCATGTTTAAATTAACCTTTAAAAATACTCTTACTTTCAAACAGATAGTATACAACAAAACTGACGTAGCTTATGATAATCTAATACAAAAGTTAAAATCTTTAACTACAATTTAACGCACAAATACGTACAAACACGACACAAAAAATCCCATACGATCGTTTCGAGGATTCCCGGCTCCCCAGTGAGAAAATAAAAAGAATTAAAATGGGTTCGAAGAACCCCTCAGTTATATCCCCTAGTACTGGCTTATGGACTGATTGAAAAGGTGAAAACAAGAGTTTATAAATCCTAAAGAAATGACGTAATGGACCAGAACTAACTGAAAAAAAGAAAACACTGCGCAGGATCCCTCCACACTGGGGGATCCGGAATCCTCGAAACGATCGTAAGGGATTTTTTGTGTCGTGTTTCTACGTATTTGTGCGTTAAATCGTTGTTAAATATTTTAACTTTTGTATTAAAATTCGCGCAAAGTGTTTGATTTATGCTTATATGATCATCTATTTTACATGCTTCTTTTCACTTCATTAAAAAATTTTCACTGCCTGTAACAAAAACATATTAAAAATATTTATTGTTATACATGTGGAAATTCATGTTAGAATAAAAAATATATGCATTTCAGAAATAATTGCCTGCACATGGTTAAAATAATAAAAAAGACACCATCATCCACAAAATTAGAATAAAAATTTGAAATCATAATAGTTTTTCCAACTTAATTTTCGTAATTATAATTATGTATACCTTTGATAACTATAAAAAAATAAATATTGAATAAATTATTTCTTTTTTTAACGTTTTTCAAAGAACATAAAGAATAAAAGTAATTAATGAAATGAATATAAATATGTAAATAAGATCATAAGACGAAATGCGATAGTCTAATTTGATCAAATCATAAACTACATAATATGAACTTCAAAAAGTTCGCCGTTTACATAAAAAATGACAAGTAATAATAATGCAGATATTATTATTATTATTATTATTATTATTTGTCGCATTTAAGTAAACGGTGGACCTTTTTAAAGTCCATCTTATGTAGTTTATGAATATAAGCATTTATATGTAGTTTATAATATAACTATGCATATATCAAATTTAAGATTACAAAATATCGGAAAGCATTTGTGACAGAAAAATATAGAATGCAACGTACTTTCCATGGATTTTTTATAATTACACTCGTATGATATTTCACATTTATGCTTTTAATATGTAATGCCAGTTGCAACAACTATTTCAACCGAGAGTTAGCAGTCCGTTATTATTTTTATTCAGATTTCTTCAGATGTTTTCTTCAAAAGCAAAGAAAACAAAACATGCTTTGCGATAAAAAGAAGTAGAATAGTTTCAGTCGTATTTCTTATAATCAAAAAAGCTAATCCTATAAAGTGTGTTTTATTGCACTAAAAAATAAATATGACCATGTTTATTATCATGTTGTCTCTTGTTTTAATGCATAGTTAAATTTTAGCTTAGATGAAAATTCGCTTTTCTTTCAACTCAAAAAGAAATTATCTCTAAATAATCTACAGAAACAAAATAAATTAGATTTTGATGTAAAAAAAAACACATGTTAACTACTACCTAGGTATAAGAAAACAATTATAGCAAACTTTGCCAAAGGCAGACTCATGAAGACAAAAATCTGTCTAAAGCGAAATGCTTTTAAATTCCTGCAGAGTCTCAAATAAGTAAATTCTGTTTGAGGAATTCATTAGACCCTTCGTGAAGACCGCCTTCTACAGAATTTTTAAACTTTTGTCACCGGTTTTTAGAAAATAATTTTTTTACCTAATTTAACCGGGAAAAAAGCTCTGGTTAAATAAGACTAACTTTACAATACAAAAATAACTGCTGAGCATAATCCAGCATTCTGAGCATCTTATGTGGCACGTATGTGTGACGCTCGTCCCCAAGTGTTCGTCTCTGAGAAGGACAGTGTTTCAGCCACTTTAGTTTCACCATATACAGACTAATTTTTTTTTCAAATTCAGTTTCAAATTATCGGCTTAGGAAATTAAATGAGCATATGAACAAATATATATATATATATATTACTGATAATTTTTACGTGACAAAATTTATCCTTAAATTACACTCATTTACTAAGATATAAACAAGTCATACTAATTCATTATATAACGGACGTGAATAATAATTCCGATGTTCCGCAATGTTCATGCCAACATTTGGAACTGTTAAGTAAATAAATGCCCCGTGAATAATACCTAAAGGCAAAAGTATCTAAAATGAAGTTAATTTAAAAGTAAAAAGGCCTTATAAGTTTTAACCATAATTAGGACTTTTTGGAATTAAGGTATTTTTTGTATAAAAATTCTTGTTTTAAAACATAAAAAAATATATAATTGTTTATTATAAAATGTTTGGAATATGTTGCAGTAAAACACTTTAAAATTTTCAAGTTTTTTTTTTCCCCCAGTACGTTATGCTATTTCTTTCTCCCAGCTTATTTTATGTATTCCAAAAAATAACGTTGCCTTACAGAAGGCAGCCGTAAAACAAAGCAGTACGATTAAATACTCTATAACAATTTTTTAAACTTCTAAGCATCGCACATTTTCGATTTTTATACCGTCGTATTGGGAAAAAAAAGTTCTTTTAAATGCATTTTGTGTATCTCGATTTATTTTGAAATATTAATTTATTTTTGTAGTTTTTAGAGCCATTTGCTTAATATTGGCAACGGAAGTACTCCATTTCTGTAGAAAGTAAAGGAAAAATAGCTCTAAAATAGTAATTATATATTTTTGTTGCCATTTTCTCATAACAACCAAAATAAAATGTAATTAAAATACGTGCTATTTTGAAAAAACATATAAACGAATGATTTCTGTTAAAACAATGGAGCTATTATAAACTATATTTAATTGTATCTATGATTCAATAGATAGCCTTTTTTTGTCGATTTTCTTGAATGACGGCATCTTTATGCTGCATTTGTGCATTATTTCGCGATAGTGATGTGCTATGCATGCTTTACTGTAGATGTTTAAGAGAAGATTGTAAATGTGGAATTCTTAAGCGGATGCGAATGACATCGATTTACATAAAATAAAACGTGTGCTTTAAGTCTTAAAATTGAAATATGTCTTGTACTGCAATAGAGTTCGCTTATTTTTCAAAAAATTATGGCCATTTTTTTTTTTTTTTTTTTTTTTTGTCTCCATTCTGACAAGAAAGTCAGAGTTCTAACTTTTAAGAGCGCTCTTTCATCTTCACCTATATTCACCTTTCATTTATAATGGCTGTTGCTATATTATAATATATTATAATGGCTATGTTATAATAATAGAAGCCATCAGTCCATCAGAAGAAAATAAAGTAATGGAAAGGCCAGGGGCGACACTAAATTCTGAAAAAAGAGAATTCCTGTTCTCTAATTTTTTTTTTTTTTCCCTCACAGGATTTGGGATTGGAAATGAAAATCGATACTAATAAAAGAAAGATCTTTGTTTCTGTGTGTGTGTGTGTGCGATGACTGCGAACATCTACGCCCTTTGCGATCTGAAAATTTAAATGAGGATAGTCAAAAACATGTCCTAATGCACCTGAAGCTCTTAATTTTAATTTATTGTTAATTAAAAACTGTAATGTAAATCAGAAAATAGCGCGAAAAGACCCACTAAAGCGGTCGAAATTTCGTTCAGCAGATGAAAAATGCAGAGTCAGAAAACCCGTTTCTTATCGTTTTTTCCAGTACACACCGGCTTAAATATTCAAATTTGAATAAAAGAAAACACACTTATTAAATTTCGTTTTTTAACCTTTCTAAGGGTGCAATCCGGTAAATGTTTTCGAAACCTGCATCCAGTTAAATGTTCAAAATACCATAAAACAAAAATTACAAGACTATATCTAAATATTATTATTTTTATACTGGTACTAATTGTTTAAACAAATATCAATATATTAACTCTTTCAAAAAAAAAATTTCAAAGAGCCGTTTCAGCGATTTGTTTTTGCAATTTATAAAAATTCTGCATCCGTTTTCATAAACAATATACGAAAGAATAGAAAATATGCTTTATATACTTAGTTCTTTCTCCCTTCTAACAATGTCTTTGTTTTTAAAAAAATATTAATACTTAATTTTTCAAAAAAATTCATTTTAGAAATCGCTTCTAAAACTACTGTCACACATTCTCCAGATATATATTTTCCTCTCTCTCCTCTAGCTAGATTTCAAAGGGTCTTGCGTTTGTGCGCATGTGCTGGGAAACATGCGTCATCAACAAAAGATATATTATTTTCAAAATAAAATAGAGATCGATGGAGTTTGGTGTTATTTAGGTTTTCGCATGAAGTTTTTGTCAGAATTCAAAGTTTTATATGGGGCATTCTCACATTCTTTTGACTTTAGGGAATAAAAATCTGGTGAAACTGAACTTGCTAAAATAACATTTTAATCTGATAGACGAATGCCTTAATGATTCAAAGTAAAGAAAAAATGGTCAGCAGTGAAAATTATTTTATTTAACTGAGGTTTAAGTTAAACTTACGAGTTTATTTTTCCTTACCGTTTTACCACTATAACTTTCTATTTTCTTCTAAATTTTTACTTATAATGAACTTGCATAGCACCCACGGGACATACAAATAAGAAATAATAACAATGTAGTATTTTTAGTAAAAACTTTTGGTATAACATTGTCTTGAAGGGGTGTTAAAGAAGGGACGGAAGGAAAACAAAGGGGATGGTATAGGAAAAAAGGGACGGTAATGGAAAAAAAAAGGGATGGTAAGGATGGAACGGTATGGAAAATTACTACTATTTTTAGGCAAATCATGTTAAGACTAAGTGATAGCCACAATGTTAATTAGTTTTTACAAAACAACTATTTATATTGTATTAAATTTAAAAAAAAAATTTACCTCGAAAAGTGCAGGAATAAACCTTGGGGACAGTAAGACTACCAATAAAGCAACGATGCTTGAAATTGATATTTTAATGCTGATTTATATTCTGCAATAAATTTCTTGTCAAAGAATTTTAGACATTCTTTCTCTAGCATACTTCTCCACGAGCAAAAACTTGAAAAAAATTCTGTGGCTGCATCTGAAGTTATTTTCTGTATAATTTTAGAAATGGGACGGTAAGGAATTTAAAACTCAGGGACAGAGTTCAAAAACTAAAATCAACCGTAAAAATATGTGCAGGTTAATTTTTTGCTACATATCTATATAAAACAATTGTCCCAGTTTCGATAAAAAATTACATTGAATTACTTTTATTTAAACAATTTTATTCAGACAGCTCCAAACTTAAAATTCAGCATAAGGGACACGGGACGGTATAGGAGTTTTCCTGGTAATTGGACCCCCAACATCGTCTAAAACATATTTATCTTATTAATATTGTTATACAATCATGCAATGGGATGTTCTCCAGTATATGAAATAAAAAAACCACAAGAATATGTACTAAAATAAAAATTATTATTCAGGAACATAAAAGTCAAAAGATTGTAAGAATACTCCACATATCCAAACGTCAGAAATTAAATTGGAAGTTCCCATAACGAAGCCTGCTTAGTTTGTTTGAACAGATTTCCATTTAATTATATAAAATCACAAAAACTGAATGGTGTACTCTGCCAGAGGCTGTGGATCCTAATACGAGTAATAGGTTTGTCTGGAAAGATTTACGTTTAAGTAGATAAATATATTTAACACTGATTTTGGGTATATTGAAGATTATTATTACGACCATAGCCTACGCCATTCCTTTGTTTAATATATATATATTCTAATGAGATCAGAGCGTGCGTATCACGCCCAGTGAACACTGCAGAAGACAGTGAATGGTTCAACTGAAGAAACTTTCACTTATCCCGGGCCGGGCCAGGCAATGCCGAGAGGATCAGCTAGTAATAGTCCTAGAGCCGACAGCACAAAAACCTATGTTATCAAGCACATGAAAAAAAAACCTTTATTTTATGGGAGAGTGGAAGTAGGGGAATCTAATGATCGATGTCTGCTGGAAGTTAAGTGATGCATAAGCCAAAAATTAATACCACCAGTAGTTCACTCGTAGGTTTATCATTGCGTTTGTCTTATAACTATCCTCCATGTTTTCATACCTTTGTTTGTAGGACAAACACAATTATAAACCTACGAATCAACCACTGGTGATATTAATTTTTGACTTATGCACCACTTCACTTCCGGCCGACATGGATCATTAGATTTCCCTACTTCTACTCTTCCATAAAATAAAGGTTTTATTCTTGTATTGATAACATAGGTTTTTGTGCTGCCGGCTCGTGGACTATAATAAACGAAAAGAAATGCTAAAATAGAGATAAAAATAAAATCGTGATGCAATGAATATGCAAAATAAGTTTATGTACCCACGACATAAATGTTTTTCTATCGTTTTCTATGTAAACTATGTAAACTACCTTAAAAAGTAGTTTAATTTTATGTGAACAATTCAATACCAATAAATCAAAAAAGAAGTTTGATAAATAATAAAATATATATGTTTTAATTTATTCAAAATTTATTCAATATTTAATTCGAGAGTTTTTTCTAGTGAAACAAAACATATTAAAAAGATTATCGGAAATATAAAACTGATTATTTACAAAGGTAAAAAAAAAAAATTATGTCGATATATTGAAAGACATGAAAAAAAGAAATTAATTAGAAACATCATAAAATAAATCCCTTTAATTGGAACTTTTTCCTTTTAAAGGTTTTTATCTTTTTGAAATGCGATGATTAATGATGTTGATAAAGTCATATCATAAATCACTGTCATGCAAAAATTAATTTTGCGAAACACAGTATAAATTCATATTACGATATAACGAAATGTTCTGAATTGTGATGACGGCACACTTTTGTATAATTAATGTATTCCAAAAATATTAATTCTTTATACGGAATCTTCTTGTTAACATTTTTACATGTTTGTATTAGTTATAATAAAAATTTTAATTTTTATAAAATAAAAATTAAAATTAAAAAAAAAAACAGAAATAGAATTCATCATTGGATCATTGGAGAACAATAGATTATGAAATTTCAATTTCAATTTATTATAAATAAAAGAAATAAACCTTCGCTTAAAAAGCATATATATATAGAGAGAGAGAGATAGATAGATAGATAGATAGATACAGGGATAAAGGGATACATAGGGATATATAGGGATATAGGGATATATAGGGATATAGGGATATAGGGATATATAGGGATATATAGGGATGTAGGTTACCATGCCCATTTATTTATTTTTTTTATTGGCAAAGCAGAAATAACTTTAGAAAACATTTTTTCTCAAACATTTTCACCTTTTTATTGCAAGAGAATTCCCTTTTTTAACTCTGTGACTTGAAAAATTCCGTTAAACTGTAGCAAAACTGTATATGGTCATCTGAAAAAGAAAGAAACCTATAAATAATATTTTTCAAAATAAAAGTAAAGCTGCCGACAAATTGTAGCATGTTTCAATTCTTAACTGCACTTTTGATGTTTTATCAGACTTCTACAAAAGGAAAAAATATCTGTGCTGGTTGCAAAACATCAACTCAAATAATTGTAAGAAAAAAATATTTCGTGGAAATACTTTATATATATATTCAGCTTAATTTTATCGTGACATAATGGTTTATATTAATTATTAAAAATATTTCGTGGAAATACTTTATATATATATTCAGCTTAATTTTATCGTGATATAATCGTTTATATTAATTATTAAAAATATTTCGTGGAAATACTTTATATATATATTCAGCTTAATTTTATCGTAAAGTATCATTTTCATATTAAAACACTATCTAACTTCCAGAAGTTCAATAGCCATACCATAATTCATTACATATTTGAACTGAGCATGTAAAAGAAGTATGTCGGCATGTTTCTGGAATACAGACCTGCCAACCTTTGAAAATGAGAAATCGTAGCACACAAAATTAAAATTAATCTGGAGGTTGGTTGATTGGTTTTTCGTGTTTCGCAGCCATCTTTTGACATTCGTAAAAGGAATAAGGTTTCAGTCTTTCAACAACTCAATATATTTTTTTCCTCTGAAAATTTTTATACGATTTTTAGAGTTTCTTCTCGTTTCAAAGCGGTTTTTTTTTTTAAGATTTTTAAAAGCAGCCTGGTTCCAATTTTTTAGCCCAGTGCAGTAAATTTTGACGAAATTCGCGATTTTTTTCCAGCGATCATTTCAGGATATTCACTTTTTTTTTTTCAAAAATCGTAATTCACATTTTTCTACCACGATTCTTACTAGAAATCCGCACTATTTACCACGAACTTTTGACGAAATTCGCATCTTTTACCGCAATCCTTTAACGAATTTTGCGTTTTTTACTACGATCCTTTGACGAAATAAATGTTTTCTTTCCACGATCTTTCGGTGAAATTTATGTTTTGTTTCTGCGATATTTTGACAAAATTCACGTTTTTACCACGAACCTTTGACGAAATTTATTTTCTTCTGCAACCAATTGACGAAATTAATATTTTTACACGGTCATTTGTCGAAATTAGCGATAGTTTATCGCAACCGATTGGCAAAAGTTTCAATATCTTTTCGCGACTAATTAACAAAATTCACTACTCGTTTCCGCGACCTTTTGACAAAATTTGCAATATTTTCCCCTCGATAGTTTATCGAAATTTGTGATATTTTGCGCACTTTGACGAAATTCGCAATTTCTTTCTGAACTTTTAACGAAATTAGCGATTTTATTCGGCGACCAATTGAAGATAATCACTATTTGTTTCTGAGACCTTTGACGAAATACCCGATATTTTTACGCGATCGATTCATGAATTAATTTGGGGAAATTCCATAAAAGGGAAAAAAATTCGCGGACTTCCAAGAAATTTCAAAATATACTCGCAAAAGGATCATAGGTCTGTGGAAGAATTTACTGGGGGGAATACTGCACAGCATTTTTCTTTATGTAGGACTCTCCTTTTCCGTGTGCAAATCATGCGATTTTGCACACTATTTCAAACCTTGCCCCTCAAAGAACCACCTCTCCCCTCCAGAAATTCTTAAAATGGCACCCCTGTTTCTAAGGAAGAGAATTCCTGTATAAATATTTACAGAAGCACGATTCACTCGTGGTTAATATACATAAAGACGGTTTTTATGTTCAGAAGTTTGTTTTGCAGCCCAGATTTTTTTTTTCCATGAGTATTTTTTAATGTCCAAATTTTCGGACTAATGACCAATTTTTTTAAAACTTTCGGAAATGAATACTTTGAAATTTGGGAAATTTCGGAACAGAATCACTCCTGAAAAATATGCTGCGCGGGATAAAAATTGCAACTAGAAATAAAAAATGCGTTTGTGTATATTTTGCAAAAAATCGTAGTTTAAGACCGATTTTCGTAGCATCGTAGTTTATAGATCCAAATCGTAGTAACTACGATTTTTTCGTAGCAGTTGGCAGGTATGGGAATAAGAAAATTTCACCAATTCCATATGTTTTTTAAATCAAATAATATTTATTGAAAGACGAAAAGATTAAAATTAAAAGATTTTGTTAGTTATTTATACAGGAACTCTAAAACATTTCTTTGTTGTTGATTTTTTTTTTTTTTTTTTTTTTTTTTTTGTACGATAATTCATAAAACCTCGTATAATAAGCACAATACCTTCTATTGTTTTTAGGTGCGTTCGTATTTATATAAATACATTGCACCAATAGTCGTCGCCTGGTCCGCCCGTCTGTCTGTCCGCATATAACAGCGCAAAAACTATCCAATCGAATAGTTTGAAATTTAATATATATAATCGTTGCAAAAGTTTGTCGAGTCATTACAAATTTTATGAAAATCGAATCAGAACTAAAATAGATATTAATAAAAGTTTTCTTCATACAATTAATTCATAACATACGTAATTAATTCAGTGATCTTCCATGGTAGATAATGATTCTTGGTTGCCATGGCTATTACGTCCTATTTAAAATAGAGCCTTATTATTTCCGTATTACTGCATTTAATATATATAATCGTAAAATCGGAATCGTTGTCGTCATGCATTTTTGCATCAGAGTGCAACAGCAGTTGCACCAAGACCTGAATATTTATAAAATAAGTTATCGTACGAACGCAATCCATTTGCCACGTTTGACATACAATTTTCGAATTATTTTGTATGATAAATCATAAAACCTAGTATAATAAGCACAATACCTTCTGTTGCTTTTGCTGCAGTATTGCCATGGTATATTTGTAGAAACAACTTTAATACCACGAATACTGCTTGAAATGACGATACCTGGCTGAAGTTCGATCGTAGAAGAAGCATCTCATTAAAATAGATTATTATTTCTTTTTCACATTTCTTTATTTATGTTTTATAGCAATAATAAATGTTGTCTTAATTGTAAAAATCAATAACTAAAGTTTTAATGTTAAACGATACAATTAGTCTAGCAAAAGTAAAACTAAATTTTTGAGCCGGCATTTCTTCTTTATACTGCATATTTCGATGTTTTTGGATTATGCATGAAACAAAAACAAGAAAAAAAATTAAAATAAGGAAATAAGAATTAAAAATCCATGCACATTGATAATATGTTTTTTTTAATTAAACATACAATTTGTCTTATATAGTTTATAGAGAAGTTAATTTTCTTTGTTGCACTTTTTACAGACCTTTACCATCCGTAAATACCTAATACTTTCACCGTACAATCTTCTATAATCTTAATTTCACTGAAACCTAAGAAACCTACTAAGTTCATGCAAAAGTGATGAATTTTAATTTTATTTTGAGGCTATTTTTTTGCTTGCGACGTTGCCTATGTGAATTTCAATGAAGAGCAAGTGCTACTAACGTAGCAGGAAATTCTCCCTCACCCTTATTAAATTGAAAGGTATCTTTATTTCAGAAATGCACAAGGAAAAAAAGCCAGTAAAAAATCCCAGCTATAATTGGTCATGACCTTGCCTGATACTTATCCGTCATTCTGGGTATGTGAGATGGGACAATAGATGTATCTTTTACATTTTAAATTATCTGAATTTATATATGAATTTATATATGAAAATGGCTCAGCGAGTTAGAGACATTTTTGTTTATTTTTTTTTTTAAATTATATGCTTTACCACAATTTATTTTTCTTTTAAAATTACATATAATATCTCCTTATTTAAAATGTATTTTGAAATAGAAACAAAATGTTAAATCATAACGAAGGGAACGAATATTTTTACCAACTGGATTAAATCATATTCAAGGCTGGAGTAGCACAGTTGACGTTTATTCCAACAGAGCGAAAAAATATTCGTTCCCTTCGTTATGACCTAATTACCTGGTATACAGGAGTTTCCATGTTAAAACACACTTTCATCATGTAAATGCTATAGTTATAGCACGGATGAATGAAACTAGCGCTGCAGTTTGCGGCCAAGTCCAACAAAAAAGAGTGAATTATGTCAGCCAGGTATCGTCCGGATAGCCTACAGGTAAGGAATTGGCACGGCACGCCAAGTATCCAGGTTCGATTTCTGGTCTGGGCATTTTTCGCTCTGTTGGAATAAACTTCAACTGTGCTACTCCAGCCTTGAATAAAATGTTAAATGTTCATTTTTCGATATCATTAATCCCCAATTTCACCGATGCGTATAATAGATGTTAATTTCATCGCTCTGCTTTCCATATCCTAAGAGAAGTAGTTGTAAAATACAAACATTCAAATTTCAGTATAATTCATTCCATTTTTATTGAAAAAAGTTAGGTAACTTAAGGTATGTTGGGGCACTTTTTTGTGAAAAATATGAAATTTTTATCAAACACATGTGTTTTTAGTTTAAAAAAGGGGAATAAAACTGTGAATTCATATACTTTTTAAAGGAATTTTTATTAACTTTTAAAATTTAGGCAATATTTACACAAATTTTTGTAAAAAGAATGCGTTTATGCCAAACCTATAACGAAATCTATTCAATATATTTTACTTTTTTTTTCAACAATATATTAGCAAACCAATTACCTGTGTTATGAAGCAAAATATTTGCAAAACCTCTTAAATTTACTAAATTATGCCAAATATTGTATAAAAAAGATTTTTTTTTTCTGAAAAAATGTGTTTTTTTCAATAAAAATCAATAAAAATGCTCTTAAATTAATATATACAAACTTACAAGCTATATTTTGCTTCATAACATACCTATAGATAAGCAGAACTTTGTCACAAAATTTTATTTCAATATCTTAGAAACTTTTTCAGAAATTATATTTCCCGCAAACGTTCACAATGAAAAACGCAGTTTTCTAGAAAACGCAAATTAAGATTTTGGTGGACCCCAAAAAATTATGTATAAATTTTAAAATTTTGAAATCCACCCCATTTGTAGGCGTTTATATGTTTGTGTATATGTTTTATGTTATATATTGGTGTATTAAAATGCATTCTTTACCTTCCTGTGGCTCTTTAAACGGTCACTTCCGGTTTCAGAAAGTTCATTTCCCTGTTTATATTTTGGGCTAAAACTTTGCTTCTTATTATTGCTGAACCAGAAGTAAATTATTTTTGGAATCCTAAACGTTTCAACTTTAATTTAGAATAATAAAAAAAAAAAAAATCGAAAAAATTCGAAAAAACATCAATTTGAGGTTAGGCACCTTAAGATGAATTGATACTCTAATACACATTCTTAAAGTTTTACAGAAAACTGTCACATAACAGTTATTTAAATGTATTCTGACATAATATAGTCAGATATGCTTGATCATATGGTCAAATAACTGGTATCTTTAAAAGCGCTCGATTGAATGGACAGGATGCTGCAGACTTTTAACACTGAAGAAACACATTGGAAGGAAGTTCATTGCAATTAGCGTCGTCAGTAATCATTTTCATCTTGTAATTGCATGGTGTTTTTAAGTACTACTGGTATTTAATTACTTCGGATTGGTAATTTAAACCGTTATTGATCAGAAATAAGTACAGCTTTTTTTACTTATGTATCAAGATTAAACAGAATTATTTGAATTATAACAAACTTGTCTATAACTAGTTCTTAATTATGACTGGAGTACACAACGAAGCACGCTCATAAGGTCACATGATATAAGTACTTACAGAAACTAGACGAAACAAAAATTTGAATAAATGATTCTATAGGTTAACATTTAAAAATATTTTTCTTCTTTCAAATTCTCAGAGAGTTCCAATTTTTATAGAAGATATTTGAAACAGACAATCAATATTTTTCAATCCTTCTCTCAGATCACGAATTCCCTGTCTTGATGAGCTACTTTACGATAAATTTCCCCTGGGATTTCAATAGCTATAAAAAGACTTTATAGGTTATTTTGGAGCAGAAATTTTTGTATTTAGGAATTATTGTCTTTTTTACTGAAAATAAAATAATTCCTCTTGAATTGAATCTTAAAAATATATCGAAATGTGCATTATGTAAAATAAAATTACTTGGCGTCATATTACGTCATCTTACGAAATTATCTAAAGTTAATTTTCCCATGCATAAACTTTTTGAATGTCACAACATTTTATAGATGATTATACTAATTTTGAATACAAACGTAATGTTTCAAAGTGATCTGTAAACAATAAAAATTTTTGTTACTGTAGTTTGTGCAATAATTAGCTTTAGATTTGTTTTTTCGTCAATTTATGTTTAATCAAGTTCTTTCCAATAATGTTGTTTAAAAAAAAAAAAAAAAAAAATATTCAACGTGACTAAAAAGAAGTTGAATTTTTCAGAAAACCAAACGATAAAAATGTAACTAATTATGCAGAAAAATACTGAAATCACTTCAGTAGTTATTTTAGTAGATGTAAGATAAAACATTGTGTTAAGACTTGTCTATATTGTTTATTAATTATTTTTTCGACGATTTCCATAATCCTTTACAGTTCCTTATAGGTTTTTACAGACGTTGACAACATACGATATAGTACAATTAACTCTTTGAATTTTACCTAATGCCACTGAAATGGGTTTCAACTTTAAATTTATATTCTGCATTTCTTTTAATTGTCGTATTCATGAGTTTTGACCTTATTTTGGTTTGATATCATCACGATATCACAGTTGCACTATTAATAAGTTGAATAAAAAAAGTCCTTCCGGCCAGTGCCGGGAGGAAGAGGTAGCTTTCATATTCCTTATTTTTAAAAAGCTAGCCTATGTTATTCAAACACACGAAGCTCAATTTGGTGGAAATCGATTATAGAAGATTCAATACTAATTTTTATCAATACTAAATCCTTATGAATGAGAATTTCGCGAAATTAGTCAGCTTTATCCAAGATGCTTTTATTTAAAGTAACTTATATTTGGTTACCAAATTAGGCGATATCTTGAAGTGCCTGCCATTTTAAGACAACATGGTGGATGAGGCCGACCCGTGAACTTGGTCGAGACCTCAGAAATTCCTGTACACATGCTCACTCATATCGGAATCGGTTGATATATACGAGTGCTGCGCAGGCAAAAAATCAGATTTTTCAAAATTTCACCCACATAAAGAAATTCAAACTGCTATATCTGAGTCATTTTTTAGATAAAGGCAAAACAAAAAAAGCTCTGGAATCCTTATATCAAGGTCATATACTTAAGAAAGAAATATTTTTCAATTTCTAATTTTTTGCACCTAACTTTAAATATATATATTTTTAATTTAATGGCCGACATTTTTAAACAAGATGGCCGATGAAGCTGGCCAGCGAAGTTGGTCGAGACATTGCTATATACTATCCAAATTCCTTCTTACATCCAAATAGGTTAATAAATACGTGTGTTACAGCGTGACAAATATCAGATCGTTTCAAAATGTCAGCCATGCTAGAAATTCAAAGTGCTATAACTCAGCCATTTTTTAACATATAGACGAAATAAAAACTGCTCCGGTATCTTTGTATTAAGGTCAAACACATACAAAAAAAATCTTTTTCACTTTCCGATTTTTTATACCTCATTTTAAATTAAATTTTCTTTTAATTTTTTTAAATGGCCGCCATTTTGAAACAAGAAGGCGGATGAAGCTGGCCAACGAACTCGGTCGAGACATTGTATGTACTATGTTCACACCAAGTTACATTCAAATCGGTTCATAAATACGCCTGTTATCGCATGGCAAAAATCAGGTCGTTTCAAAATGACAGCCACAATAGAAATTCAAAATGCTATAACTCAGCCATTTTTTTAGATATAGACAAAACAAAAACTGTTCCGGAATCTTTGTTTTAAGGCCAAACACATAAGAAAAAATCTTTTTCATTTTCCAATTTTTTGGTACCTTATTTTAAATTTTAAATTAAAAAAAATTTAAAGGCCGCCATTTTGAAACAAGATGGCGGATGAAGCTGGCCAACGAACTCGGTTGAGACATTGGTATGTACTATGTATACACGAAGGTACATCTATATCGGTTCATAAATACGCCTGTTATCGCGTGACAAAAATCAGGACGTTTCAAAATGTCAGTCACGCTAGAAATTCAAAGTGCTATAAATCAGCCATTTTTAAAGATATATACGAAACAAAAACTGCTCCAGAATCTTTTTATAAAGGTCACATACATAAGAAAAAATATTTTTCCATTTTTAATTTTTTGGTACCACATTTCAAATTTTAAATTTTTTTAAAATTTTTAAATGGCCGCCATTTTGAAACAAAATGTCGGATGGAGCTGGCCAACGATCTCGGTCGAGACATTGGTATGTACTATGTTCACACCAAGTTACATTCAAATCGGTTCATAAATATGCCTGTTATCGCATGACAAAAATCAGGCGTTTCAAAATGACAGCCACGCTAGAAATTGAAAGTCCTATAACTCAGCCATTTTTTGAGATATAAACAAAACAAAAACTGCTCCGTAATCTTTGTATCAAGGTCAAATACATAAGGAAAAAATATTTTTCAATTTTTAATTTTTTGGTACCACATTTCAAATTTTAAATTTTTAAAAAAAATTTAAATGGCCGCCATTTTGAAACAAGATGGCGGATGAAGCTGGCCAACGAACTCGGTCGAGACATTGGTATGTACTATGTACACACCGAGTTTCATCCAAATCGGTTCATAAATACGAGAGTTACAGTATGACAAAGATCAGATATATATATACATATATATATGGATATATATATATATATATATATATATATCAACTTTTGAACGGAGGGTGGTTTCGGGGTCTGGGTGTCATGATCGATGAAAATATACCAAATTTTTTTGAAATCGCTTTCCTCCGAACGGCTGCAATAGGTAGCTTTTTGTTATGAAAGCTACCTAAATGTTATAACTCAGCCATTTTTTTAGATGTAGACGAAACAAAACCTGTTCCGGAATCTTTGTATTAAGGTCAAACACATACAAAAAAAATCTTTTTCATTTTCCAATTTTTTGGTACCTTATTTTAAATTTTAAATTAAAAAAAATTTAAAGGCCGCCATTTTGAAACAAGATGGCGGATGAAGCTGGCCAATCGGTCGAGACATTGGTATGTACTATGTATACACCAAGGTACATTCAAATCGGTTCATAAATACGTCTGTTATCACGTTGCAAAAATCAGGACGTTTCAAAATGTAAGCCACGCTAGAAATTCAAAATGCTATAACTCAGCCATTTTTTAAGATATAGACGAAACAAAAACTGCTCCCGAATCTTTTTATCAAGGTCAAACACATAAGAAAAAATATTTTTTCAATTTTCAATTTTTTGCTACCACATTTCAAATTTAAATTTTTCTTAAAATTTTAAATGGCCGCCATTTTTAAACAAGATGGCGGATGAAGCTGGTCAACGAACTCGTTCGAGACATTGGTCTGTACTATGTATAAACGAAGTTACATCCAAATCGGTTCATAAATACGCCTTTTATCGCGTGACAAAATTCAGGACGTTTCAAAATGTCAGCTTCGCTAGAAATTCAAAATGCTATAACTCAGCCATTTTTTAAGATATAGACGAAACAAAAACTGCTACGGAGTCTTTGTATAAAGGTCAAATACATAAGAAAAAAATATTTTTCCATTTTTAATTTTTTGGTACCACATTTCAGATTTTAAATTTTTTTAAAAAATTTTAATAGCCGCCATTTTGAAACAAAATGGCGGATGAAGTTGGCCAACGAACTCGGTCGAGACATTGGTATGTACTATGTACACACCGAATTACATCCAAATCGGTTCATAAATACGAGAGTTACAGTGTGACATAGGTCAGATATATATATATATATGTATATATATATATATATATATATATATTGATATATATATATATATATATATATATATATATATATATATATATATATCAATTTTGAACGGAGGATGGTTTCAGGGTCTGGGGGTCATGATCGAAGAAAATATACCAAAATTTTTTTAAATCGCTTTCCTCCGAACGGCTGCAATAGGTAGCTTTTTGTAAAGAAAGCTACCTAATACACACAATGAAAGATTTTCTACGATGAAAGAAAATGAGTCATACAGGAGAATTAGAAGTTTTGAATTATTATGATTGAGATCTGAGATATATATGGAAAAGTTTCGTTACGTTTCAGTATTTATTTCAATAAAAGAAGCATATAAATACATACAAAAAACACATAAAATTGATTATTTTGATTATAATGAATGATTTTTTAAAATCATATAATTTTAATCATGATTTTAATCACAGATTTTAATCATTTGATAAAAATAATTTACACCCCGATATATAGTATAAATCTTTGTAGGTTTTAAAATAAAAGATGTGTGTTAAAATATGCATCCTTTATTAGTATAAATAAAAAATAAGCAAACAATTTAAAATTCGAACCCTACATTGTAAGGAAATTATATAATTTAGTTCAATTAATGTAAAGCGGCAGTTTCAATCGGATAGGAAAGATGATTTTAAATCGTATTAAATTCTAGTTTCAGAAACTTAATACAGTAAGAAAGTTTTCTTCGTTTAAAGCGTTAATTTCAACATAATATCTACATCAAAGGATAGAAATATTGTCCTCCGGTCTTTGGAGTGCATTGAAGCAAATCGGGTATAATTTGCAAAATACAACTGAAAATTATATCATATTCTCTCATAAAGTAAATTTAATTATATAGAAAGTTTAACGTAATTTGGGTTAAAAGACTTTCCATTCAGAAAACTTAGAAAATTTTAATAAATGAAGTTGTACAAAAAGGAAAGCATATAGATTATAAGTGATTCATCTGTACACTTAATGAACGGAAGAATAGCTTTATCAAAGTAATATTACTGCTTCATCTAGTAATTTTCTTACGAGTTACAAAATAAGACAATTCCCGTTATTGTCATCCCGAGTTCCATTAAAAATAAGATATGGAAAACATGCTATGGGAAATATTTTCTAAAATTGAGTTATAAGAATTCATCACATCTACGGTATACAAAACTATAATGCATTATTTTTTTTACAAATCATATTCAGTTTTAATATCTGAATTTTCAAATCTTTTCTAAAGTTGTATGCGATGGAATGGCTTTCTCTCCTCATTACATATAACATTTGTACAGTTTACTGTATTCTATCGCTACAAGAAGAAAGTATTGAATTCATGAACATTGTCGACTTCCGTTTTTCAACGGATTTGCATGTTTTAAGGGCTGAGATCCCTAAAGACACATTTTTACCAATTGTCTTTGTGTGTGTGGCTCTGTCTGTTTGTCTCTCAGTATGTGACACAATTTTTGGGCGTTCTATCTCAAGAACTAATGCACAGAATTTAATAAAATTTTATATTCAGTTAGTCCATGATATGAACTGGTTTTGATTAGCTTTTGGTGTAAATTACCCAACAGATAATGCTGCTGTGCTGCATTTTTCACGATTTCCGCAATAAATCTGTCTCAAGAACTAATAAGATTTTCATCAAACTTCAGACTCAGTTAGTCCTTGACATGAATTAGTGCTGCTTACGTTTTGATGTAAATCACCCAAGAGGTGGCACTTTTATTCTGCATTTTTCACGATTTCTGAAATAACTGTACCTCAAGAACTAATGCACGTATTTTCATTAAACTTCAGATTCAGTTAGTTCCTAATATAAATTGGTGATGATTAGGTTTCGGTAAATCGCCCAACATCTGGCGCTGCTATGCTGCATTTTTCACGATTTCCCCAATAGCTCTGTCTGAAGAACTAATGCACGAATTTTCATCAAACTTCAAATTCACTTAGTACCTCATATAAATTGGTGCTGATTGGTTTTTGGTGGAAATCGCTCAACAGGTGACACTGCTACACAAAATGTATCATGATTTCCTCAAAGTCTCTATCTCAACAACTGAAGCACGGATTTTCATCAAAATTCGTATTCAGTTAGACGTTGACACAAATTGCTGCTGATTGAGTTTTCGTGTTAATTGCCCAATAGGTGGCGCTGCTAGGCTGCCTTTTGCCGGATTAAAACGATTTTAGCTATAGTCATATCTCAAGAACTAATGCTCATGATGGACACAGATTGCCATTTAATTTTAGCATTGTGATAGCGAATTTTGAAGTATTAACATGTATGAGATAGAAGAACGTTTTGTGATTGACACATCCAACTAGTTTGATTCTGAATGTCTTTAAAAAGACCATGAATCACAATTGCTCATAAAAATAACATAAGTCAAAAGAATAGAGGTTTTCAGAATAGGATAAAAAAAGCAAAATAACTGATTGATTTTTACTTACAGTGCGTTTTTTTCTGCGATATGAACAAAAACCTTTTAAACATCAATGCGTTTAACCACAAGAGTAACTTTCGTATAAATTCAGTACCACATATACTGTTTCAAATAATACGTATTAGTGCCTTGAGCGTATCAAACGTATCGAGAAACCTGTACCCTGTCTAGTACGTACTATACGTATACTCGTATAAACATTTAACAGGGAACAGTAGTGTATATTACAAAATAAAAATGTTGAATACTGCTTTATCCGCTTTTTGTAGATAAAATGAGAATCAATTGCAATGAAATATTAATAAATTCCTAACATTTAAACTTAATACACACAATTATAATATATACACGCAATTTTTTAATTATTTAAGAAGGACGTTTATTGGTACTCCAAACTCAAGATCATTGTTATTGGTATACAAATATTTTCGTTTATTACATTTGCGCATACCACCGCTATGGAAAATCTTTACAGTTCAAAAACACTACCTTAAATTGACTGCTTTTAAAATTGAAATCTGTTGTTCAAGCAAATTTAAAACTGTAAAGAACGAAAATTAAATTATTATTATTTCCTTTTAATTTCTTTGGATATAAGAAATACACTAAATTGTAAATATATATATATTTTTAAATATGTGTAAATATTTTTCTTGTGGATTTTGAAGACCATTTATAGAACGTAAAATATTTTATAAGCTCAAATAAATAAACTGAACGGCAAATAAAAAAGATAAAAGTGTTTTTTCCCCTTTTTTAGAAATTCAAGATATCGGAATACGATTTTTACTATACGCCATTTGCAGTGAAAGCAAGCCTTTATAGTCGATAAGAGGAACCATAAAGTAAACTCTTAGGTTCTTCTGTTTGAAAAAATGGAATATGTATAGATCCAACATATTATTTTGAAAAGACAACTTATGTCAAATGTGCGACAGAATGTACTATTTCAAAGCAATGTATCATCGTTCTTTTATGTCATTATAAAATTTTAACTAATTAATCAATATTTATATCTAAATTAATAAATAGCTTACTTTTAAAAGTTGCGTAATTTTATAATTAAAATTACCACTATGACAAATCCTTTTTTTTTAGATAATGATTTTAATAGCTTAGGTGCAGTAAGTGGAATATTGTTATTACATAAATATCAATTTTTAAAGCAATTGCATCCTAAAAGTATCACGATTCAAAACAATTAAAATATAATACTTTTTACTCTATTTACCTTTAAAATTCTGTTTTAAAATGTTTTACTCCCTGCTTACTATAAAATGTATAGTTCGATTAGACATGAACAGTAACTAAACAGAGACATACAGGCGTATTTAATTATCGGAAGGATTGGCGGTCCTGGTTAAAAAAAAATCACTATCAACTAATTTTTCCAAAAATGACCTTATCAGTGGTTGAACAGTGTAGCACCAGAGAATTAATTGACACTGCAAAATTTAACTGTATTCTTCGTCTTATTTCAGGACAGAAGTTCTGAGATTTTTTAAGCCGATGAATACTATTAAAGTTTAGAAGTGACAATCGCACAACTGCTGCGCCATTGTTCCATCACTATCTTATAAAATCTAAGTATGAATTGCATGGGTTTTAATAGTATCCATTTTTAAAAATTGTGTAAAAAGTTCTCTTCGGAGATCATCTACAGATTAAAAATTGCACTCAAGTTTCATTGCCAAAAGGTAAAACGCACTTTTGACACTTTATTTATGTTTCTTGTTTCAAATCAGGCTGGCAAAGATTCCAGTCCATGCGTTTTTTTGTAAACATTCATAGAGATATACAAAAAAATTGGTCACATATTTATCTCTAAGATTAAAATTTTTAACTTAAGATCTTGAACGTAAACGTACCAGCTTATTTCAGTTAGATACCGACGAAATGGTATAGAAGATTAAAAATTAAAAACAATTAACGATGCATATTAAACATTTTGTGCGATTCCTAGTTCAAATGCGATTTCACATTCAGAAGAAATTTAAGAACTTTTCAGTAAACATTAGGGAGCCATTAGAAATAATTAACCGTAGTAAATAACTACATATAAAAAATAAAACATATTTAAACTGAAACATTTAAAGAATTGTTCAAGAAATAAGAATTATAAATAAAAAGATAAGTTTAATTTATAAAGTTCTCAAATGCTAAACTTTCATTAAATCCTTACAGCATAAAGAAAAATCTACGAAATGTAGCCTTTTTAATCGCAAATATTCATGATTTAATAAAGCAAAATTTAATAGTATAATTTAGTAGTAAGAAAAAAAGCATTAAATTTGTCCGTTATGTAATAGCCAACAGCTATGAAAACCTTACTATAGCCCTAAAAAAAAAAGATTATGTGTGAAAGTCATTGTCTTACATTGTTACATATTACATAGAAGAAGTTCGGATGTTATGGAATACCGTTTAAATTCTTATTTGTAATTCGACTGAAAAAAAAATGAGATACATTAAAAGTTAGTTAAGAACAAACTTTGAATATTTCTTAACTCAATTTTAATGCATTTAAAATGGAAGAAATGAATACAGATAAATATTTATCTTTAAAAAGAAGTTACTCCTTTCGGGTAATGGCAGACAGTGGTGTAATATTTTATAGAGATATAAGAAATATTAAAATTGTAAGAAAAATCACGATTTAAAAGAATAACCATAATTAATTAACTAGCAATCCTTAGTACATTATATACAAATCATCATATTCTTTGAAAAAATATTTTAATTTTTAAGCTCTTGAAACATTTGTCTAGCTAATGTACCATTTTACCCGAAACGGCATCTTTAAAAACATAACCTCTTAACTCGTTAACAAGTTAGCATAGAGGAAAACTGACTACCACGGCAATAGCTATAACTATTCATCTTTATACTAAACTCCGTTAACTTACCGACGATGAGATTTTATAATTAATACGAATTTTATAAAATTATAAAATTGTAAAAAATTTAATTGAGGTAACAATGACCCATGTGTTAAAACGAGCGTTATAGGGCCTACAGCCTGACGTGGGCCGATGTTACTCTATTCAAAAAGTAAGAAGAGAGAGGGTAAGAAGTGTAAACATTTAAAAAGACAGTAAATTAGCATATATTTTTGTAACAAAATTATTACAAAACTCATAAATATTGCTTAACGTGGATTGTCCAGGTCTGGGACTGAATACTGGTTTCTTTTCGACAGAACTATAGGTGGATTAAGTTTTGCCACAATATCGTTCCATTCATACACCAACATGTCCCTATCGCTGTAGTTAACGTCTACGCTTTAACTTCTTTTCCGTGCAGTCGACAACACTACCCTCCTTTCATTTCAAAGTAATCCTTCCGGGATAGAGAAATTTCCAATGTTACAAACTTTTCAACGTTACAGTCATCTTTGTCAATAGCTTTCTTGTTTGGTTCAGTTGAAACTAATATACTGAATGAACCTTCCTCTAAATAACTTTCTAAAGTATACCAAAACTAAGCAAGAAAATTACCTCAAAAACGTCAATGTTTAAATTCAATAAAATAACAAAAAGCTCCTCTTCAAATATAACAGATTTTAAGCATTGACAGGAAGTATATACAAAAATATAAATTTTAATTGTTTGGGCCAATATTACCCAAAATGTTGAGCCAAAGTTACCAGAACTTAGAAAAACGCTTTTCTTTTTTATCTCAGGAAAGACAACGCATAATCCTACATTAGGCCTTGATCTACACTAACGAGTGAGGTTATAGCAACATGTACTTACCAAGGTTCAAATGAATTAATTTACAGCTTGGCAAAAAATGTTGTACGAGCAAAATTCTCACCCTTTTGTGTTAAAGTTATCCTCAATGTGCCAAACTTCCTTGCACATCCCTGTATATTCATTTTTGTTCGAAATGCATGTATATGGCGTATGATTTTATTCAGAATCTAGATACTCGAACAGATTTTTTTTTACTATTTTTCGATAAAAACATTTATCTGCCAGAACATGTTCTCGAAGTTTTGAATCGAATTTTTAGTGCAGACAGCCCAATAAAGAAAGTCGCACCATACAAAAATCGTTTATAAGACATGATTTAAATTGTAATTTATTTATCAAGAAATGAAAAAAAAAAAAAAAAAAAACATTTGATTGCAAATTATTTCAACAGTCATGCCTACAAATGCCGTTTTTCTTACGTTTAAAAATGCGTCCGGAAACGTGTTAGAAAGTTTCTTATTGTTGAGTGATGAAAAATATTTCCTACAGAACATCCATAATGAAAATAGTATAAAAACAAGCTCTTTCAATCATTCAATGTTTGAAAGTAAATATATTTTTCATTAAAGGTTAAATAATATATTGTAGTTTCGAAAATGCATCTAGCTTTAATTAAGCTAATATGACTACGAAAATAAAATAGGTTTTATAAAATATATATAATGAAATTTATAATATTATTATTTTTTAATACTTTATGGGTTTTTAGAGTAAAAGGAATAGCATTGTTACTCGAGCTGTTACTGTAAAGGAAATCTAGCCACGTCACTAGTATAATCTCTTGTAGTTAGAAATGCGATATTATTTATTTTCGCTTTATAATTTTTCACGAATGACGTTTAATATCAATTTTTTCGTGAAATTAGGTTTTACTGGTTATTGAATTGAAATCAGAAGAGAATAAGCGATAAATTTGACTGAATTTTAGACAGTGGTGTAGTCGTAAAAAATCCCTGCCGGCCCGGCCTACAGGCGGAGGTAGATTTCGAAGTTAAGTATACTAATTTCACAAACAAAAACCAAATCATGATTAGAGATAAACCCACTTTTTATCCACTTTTACCACAATTTTATCTGGCCGCTTTTGACGAATTTTTATTCCATTTTTATATAATAACTGGTTTTATCACAATCATGTTAGGGCGGTATTAAAAAAAATAGTTTTCCATGCACAACTCGAAATTTTCTGGTATAACTCCAGATTCATTTTTAATAGGAGAAACATGAAACTTGTTGACGTGATTTTTGAAGAGATGTATAAGCGACCTGTGTTTTTAATTTTCGTTCAATTAATTAAAACTTGATATATAAACAATTATTTTCTCAGTAAGACAATATTTTTCGTTTCTAACGCAATCGCTTTGGGAAATTCCGTTCAAAATGCCCAGTTTGACATCATTTTTCGAAATATATTCTGCCTCTGTCAAAAAATCGATCATTACGGTACATTATATAATTTCTGAATAAGCGAATCTACCAATTGGATGCGTTTGAGAGCAAAAATGAATTTAAAAATGAGTCAGAAAATAAGCAGTTTGGATTTGAATACTCCCTTAATACGATGATTTTTCCAACACAATCCTCTTCGGGAAATTCGGTTCAAAAGGCCCTCTTTGACAGCATGTTTTAAAATATATTCTGCCTCTATCAAAAGATTGACCATTACAGTGGATTATATAGTTTCTGAGTAAGAAAAGGTACCAATTGGAAGCCTCTGAGAGTAAAAAGATTGTAAAATGAGCCAGAAAATAAGCAGTTTGGATTTGAATACACCCTTACGATGATTTTTTTTCTTCAACCGCTATGTATTTTTAATTTGTTTTTGCTGTAAGAATTGGTCCTATCCAAAACTTGTCCATATAGATGTTGTAGATAATATTAAGAAGATATATGATAAATTCATGGGGATTTTATATCTTTTGAATTGACGGAGTTATGGATTTTTTTCTTCTTCAAACGCCCTTTTTGTTTTCGTTTTTTATTTATTTTGCGGTACGAATTGGTCCTATCAAAAACTTGTGAATATAAAAGTTGTAGATAATGTTAAGGAAATTCATAATAAAATTAATTGGATTTGATGTCTTGAGAATTGACGAAGTTATGAATTTTTTTCATCTTCAAACGCCCTTTTTGTTTTCGTTTTTATTTTTTTTTTGCGGTACGAATTGGTCCTATCAAAAACTTGTGAATATAAACGTTGTAGATAATGTTAAGGAGATTCATGATAAAATTAATTGGATTTGATATTTTGAGAATTGACGAAGTTATGAATTTTTTTCTCCCCAAAACCCTATTTTTGCGCCCCTTGAGCCCATTTTTAACTTTATCAAAAATCTGTGATACATAAATTTTTGGCCCTATTTTTAGAAGTAATAAAAACTTTAAACTGATTCGATATGTACAAAATTTAAGAAGTTATGGGGTTTTTTCGGTTTTCACAAAACCCCTCCCTATTTCCATCCCCTTGGTCCGATTTTGCCCATTAACGAACTTAACCGAGATTTTATGCCCCTTGATTTTATGTATCAGTTTGGAAGAGATTGGTGCAGAATTGTGGAAGTTATCGTGTGCAGAAGAAAGTGATATATATAGATACATACATACATAGATAGATAGATAGATAGATAGATAGATAAAGTTTTTTACTGAGGGTGGTTTTAGGCTCTAGGGGTCATGATCGGTGTAGATCTGCAAAAGTTTTTCAGAAATTCCAACATAGGAAGGACGCCAATAGGCAGTATTTCATACGAAATCTACCTAAAAACACAGAGGGTATACGCTCAAAGCAGAGGGTATACGCTTAAGGCAGAGCGTATACCCTACAGTGTATATACTATAGCTATCTTGAGAAACAGGGGGTATACGGTGTTCCTTAAAAAAATCCAGAAGGTATACGGCGTATACCACCGTATACCCTCCACTACACCCTTGATTTTAGATGTCAGGATTTGATGGTTAAGTGACACTATATTTGTATAAAGCCTTGATATGCATGCCCTACAATTATTTGAATAAAAATGATAACGTTGATTGAGATCGATGATCATTATTTTTAAAGAAATCATCCTCAATTGCAACAACATTGAATCGCATTGCATATTAGAAGATTTCCTTCCAAAATCTGTGAAAACTTGTTTCTGCTTTAAATTTCAATGTTTTTCCCGCCTTGTGACAGATACCGAATATACAATATACATGTAATAAATCTACCCTATATATACAAAATCCTAATGAAACGAATTTATGAAACGAATATATGAAACGGCTGAAATGTAACGATTCTTTGAATCGACTGATTAAACAACTGATTATGTTTCACGGCGATTTCTCCTAAAATATGGAATACTTTGCGATGAAATTAACACCAAAAATCAATATTAATCCGCAGATTTCAAAACTGGTATTAGAATTTTTAAATTCGAAGTAGTTTTCGAAATATTAATTTTTTTCTAATTTTATATACATTTTTCTAATGATGGCAACTCAAATTTTAATCAAACAGATATTTTTTCTTTCGATTTTAGAAAAGGTTACTATTTAAAACTAATTTGGCGAAAAGTTTAGCCTCCCTTAAATGTATGCTAAGAAACGTATCATGTTACTTTTATTCATAATTCAATTTGCATTTCATTATCATTTTATTTAACAGAAACAGAAACATTTAAAATAAATGGCTTTCACTTCTTTATTTATTTTAAACGAAACGAAAAGAAAAATATTAGGCACAGATGTCATATACGCACCGGGTACCTAATTGGTGCCAAAATGGCATTATTTTGGTTGACATGGTAACCCGGCTATTGTTGTTTATTTAATAATAAGTGTTTATTTACTTTATTTTCTTTTTTTAGGTGCGTTCGTAATTATATAAATACGTAGCACCTATAGTCGTCGTTCAGTCCGTCCGTCCGTCCGTCCGCATGTAACAGAGCAAAAACTACCCAACCGAATGGTCTGAAAATTCAAATATATGATTGTTGCAAAATTTTGTCGATCCATTTCAAATTTTATGAAAATCGGATGTATAGTTTAATTACAGGGACAGTCAAATTTTTTCTTTACATTACGGCCAATGGGAAAAATTATTGCAAGTGCATTTTAATGATATTACAGCCTTCCGAATGATCTGAAATTTTAAAGATATAACTGTTGCAAAATTTTGTCGAGCCCTTTCAAATTTTAGGAAAATCGGATGTATAGTTTAATTACAGGGACAGTCAAAAGTTTTTCCTTACATTACAGCCAATGGGAAAAATTATTGCAAGTGCATTTTAATGATATTAGAGCCTTCCGAATGATCTGAAATTTTAAAGATATAACTGTTGCAAAATTTTGTCGAGCCCTTTCAAATTTTAGGAAAATCGGATGTATAGTTTAATTACAGGGACAGTCAAAAGTTTTTCTTTACATTACGGCCAATGGGAAAAATTATTGCAAGTGCATTTTAATGATATTACAGCCTTCCGAATGGTCTGAAATATTAAAGATATAATTGTTGCAAAATTTTGTTGAGCTATTTCAAATTTTAGGAAAATCGGATGTATAGTTTAATTACAGGGACAGTCAAAAGTGTTTCATTACATTACGGGAAATGGGAAAAAAATATTGGAAGTGCATTTTAATGATGTATCAGACTATGCGCTTTATGAAGTGCAAAAAATTATACATTCAGTACAATATGGGGTGCAAAAAATAATTATAAAACTAGTTATAGTACGAACGCACCTCATTTGCCACGTTTGACGAGCAATTTCCAACTTGTTTAATTACATAAATTGTTTTGTTCTATAGTTAATTATTTTTTTGTTTTTTTTTTTCCTTTAAAAATAAAAAATAATGGAACATAATTAAAAAATACGGTACTACTTAGTTATTCCATCGACCCATTTCGCAAAATTATATAAATCGCCAAACCACTCGCCAAATTATACAGATTGATATAATTTTTTTTAATAACGAAAGAACAAAGAAAATAGTATAACATTAATAAATATACAAATAAAACGTCGAAATAAAAATCACTTTACGACGTAAGGACGTGTAACTTGCTTAAAGTGAAGTGAATGTGACATTTATCAACTATTATTGGCATTTAATCTTATAGTTTGGTGATAGATTTTTGTTCGACGGGATAACTAAGTAGTACCAAAAATACATATGTAACTGGTATTCGAAAACGAGGATTTCGCCAAATTTTCGTAAAAAGAATCACGCTAAACCGGGTGCGTATATGGCATCTGGCCAAATATTAAATGATGTAACAAACGATGACATTTAATTTCAACTTCAAAGCAATGTTTTAATTTACCACTCGAAAAAAAAAATGCTAACTTGCGAGTTGAAAAATAGTTATTGGCGAGATTTGCACCCGGCTAGCGTAACAGTACCAAGAATTCTTTGCGACAATGCTTTTATGTAGTATTATTGGAAAAAAATGATTTTTTTAATCGAAATGGAAAACTTTCGGCACAGATGCCACATACGGTCCCATATTGGCACTATTTTTTTTCTGACGCCAATGTCATATACGCAACGGGTACTTAACTGGCGCCATAGTATCGTTATTTTGCTTGATTTGATAAGATGGATGTTTTTGTTTATGCTGTTGATCTTTTCCCCAAATTAGCGTCGGAAAAAAATCGCGCCAATATGGGGCCGTATATGATATCTGGGCCAAACTTTCATATGAAAAGCGAAGGGATCAGAGCGTATTTATTTATGGCAGTTACATAACTTGGACTATTAAGATATAGATGAAATGATGGCGATAGAATAATATTTGGCGACTTATCACCTGTACCTGGCTAATATTAAAGTACTAAAATGGCACCAGAATATAAAAAGCGAAGTGGTTTGCCCGGAACTGTTGATGATAGTCACATGACTTAGGCTATTGTTATAGAAATTGTTTTAAAATACCAGGAGACAAAGACTCTGTACACTTAATTCCTTTTATTTTTAGCTTCTTTTCAAACGTTTAACCGATCCTCTTTAATCAAACACGAAAACAACCTTTGGATGTCTTAACAGCAATTGGTTCGGCCTTAATTTTTTTAAATCAAAGGAAATTGAATAGAAACCCATTTACAGGGAGATCTGCACAGCTTTTTTCAGTATAATTCAATCTTCTATAATATTTTTTAAACCGATCAGATTAGCGTGTTATTAGATTCTGCGGTGTCTGAACGGGGGTTGTCGAGCGTAGCTTGCAGGGGGCAGAGCCCATTAGTATATATATACAATTTTATATCTTATCAGAAACCATTCTAACAGATTATTAATTTTAAATATTTTTATGTTGTAAATAGTTATTATTAGAACATCAAGAGTAATACCAAAGGTGTAAGCGAATTAATATTAATGAAAATTGTCCGTATCGTGTAATTTAAGCTTTATATATCATGAACTTAATCTTATTGAACGATTCGCTCAAAGCTAAAATGTAATTTTAATTTAAAATAGTGTAAATCTGTGTAAAAAATAAATATACAATAAAAAACATTTCGAATCCACGTGATAATAGATTGCAGGAAGAAACTAAAAATAAACAGCAGAAAATTACAATGAAAAAAAGATAAAAGCATTGGTTCTAAAGAATAAGCTTTTTTAAATGTAAGCAAAGTGTAAAAATACTCGGAAAGAGAAAGTATCGTTAAAACTCAGTGTTAACAAGGAAAAAACGAAAACACCGAGGAAAAAGTGTTTCGGATAATACTCTACTGCGCTGCAAAAATTTCCTTTTTTGAGAAAAAAATCTCCTTAACAAGAATTCTTATAGATTCATAAAAAAAACCCTCATTTTTCTATTGATTGAATACACAGGGAATACACATTTTGATCTGAGAGTAATTACGAAGAAATTCAAAGAATCAAACTGTTATTGATAAACTGCTTAAAATAATACATACGTGACGAGTGTCATTTCTTTTATAAATCTTGTCTAGTACTATTTCTATTTTAATTGAACATTGAAGTCTCAAAATTAAAATTTTAATTACAGTTACGAATTTAATTCTAATAAAGCAGGGTTTTAACTTCGGAATTCTTAATAGCAGGCTTTTAAATTTACATCTATCCATTCATTGTTCAGCAATTTCAAATTATTTAGCTTTTACATATTTACTCTATTTTCATTACAAATGTTTCTTAAGTTATTTACACAAAGACTATTTTATAACTATCAAATGCTGTTTTGCTATATTTTACTGGTCCTTAACGGCTGGATAATTTAAGCGAAGATATTTTTTAACTGCTGCGTAGTTATACTGGTATATGTAGAAAGTTTTCCAGAAACTAAACACCCCGTTCAATGGTTTTTAATTCGTTTGGTTTTTATATGCAAGAGTAGCATTTAAAAAGGTTGTTTTATATGGAAAAATCTTTACAATGTCGACAAATTTCTTGCAATATGCTAATTTCGATAATCAAAAATACATTAATTAAAATTCATATAAAGTACAAATAAAATGTACTGAAGTTGCTTGTAGGTGCATAAATGTAAAATTATTTAAAATACATTAAAATACATTAAAAATACATTAAACTCCCAAAACGTTTTCCGGCTATTACGCACGGCCATCTTCTGTGGTTATTTAACTGTTGTTATTTCACTTTGCGTTTATTTGACAAAGAGAGACTATTGTAATTTAAGGGTGGTATGGAAGATAAGTTGATTGGAAAATGTATTCAAATTTTAATAAAACAAGCCTTCATCTTCTATGCAGCAATTTTTTCCAAACTCCATGGATGTCATATGCCAATGCATCTTTACAAATTATACATTGATCATTACATTGATAACATCGTTACGTTACTTAATTTCCATACCAAACTTAAAATACAATGATCTGTCATTGACGATTAAGCGCAAAGAAAAATAACAACCTTTAAATAACCACTGAAGATGACTGTGTAAACTTGGCTGAAAACGTTTTGAGATTTTAATAGATTCTTAATCTATTTATAATGTATTTTAATTTATTTTAAATAATCTACATTATATGTATGCACTTGCAAGCAATTTTAGTACATTTTATTTGTGCTTTATATGAATTTTAATTATTTACACAAGGCGAACTTAGCACTAGAATTTTAACATTCCTCTACTCAAAAGTACATTGTTAAATACACTTCTTTTATCTGATATTCAACAGTATTTTAAAGAGAATATTTTCATTTCATGTAAAGTACAGAATCTCTCTAGTATCCAGCATATGTCTCATTTTCACCCTCTTGCGAAATATTTTAAAGTAATGAGATCCTTCATATTTGACTGCAAATTCATTCAAAATAGTAAAAATCCGGTGTAGATCTAATACATTGTCTGAGTTATTCCTTCTATATGACAAATTCTCCAAAAGAATGTGCAATCTGCTTCGTAGAAAATACTCAGTTACAATTAAACAAGGTTGTTGTTATGTTACATGAGAAATTCTGTTTAATACAGTGGAATTCTATTACTGTTAAACAGGAGTGCCTTTTCTGTATGATCATAAATTCGTTTCAATTTAAGAGGCTTACCCTGTTTGTTATCATGGAGAAATTCTGTTTCATGCAAAAACAAATCCTTAAGGGGTCAGAACCTTTAAAGCGTCCAAAAATCCATTTAAAAAAATAGCTTATAATTAAATATGATTCTTTAGGAACATTAAAAAGCAAACCCCATACAAAAATTCGCATTAGAAGAGAAGCTATGTCTAAAACACTTTGAGCTTTTGCTATATGATCAACGGGTGATTCAATCTTTAAGGGGGCTCCGGGCTTGATCGATACCGAAAATACATGTAAACAGAGCTCTCGCTTCGAATCCATATAAAAACAGAAGTATTCAGTGTAACTAATTTAAACTTTCTTATATTTTAAAGATACGTTTGTAGTATTATAAAATTATAAAATGAAGTACTTCAATGTAATAAAAGAAAAAATACAGCAAAATCTATATAACACAATTTTTGAAAATAAAATTTAGGTATCATATCACCACCAGCAAAATATCTTAACGTTGAATTGACATAAGAACCTAATTTTTGCTTTAAAATGATCATGAAACTTTACTCTATAGAATGAATTAAGGATATAACTATCACTCAAAGGAAACTTTATTAAAAAACTCTCAAATGTGAAAATTTAAAAAATCCTAAAAAATACAAGTTTTTTTCCCTTATAAATACGCAAAATATTAAGCTATCTAAAATATATTAATTCATTCTATAGATAATGATGTTATATGCATGCGAAAAAAAAATTTTAAGTCATTCCATCAAATAGTTTTTTTTTATCTTACGGATAGTCGTCAAAAATCAAGTTTTGAGACAACGCGACTTAAAGTTGCAATTAAATGGGTGCGTCTATGAAAGTGATTGTTACATAAATGCTTATAACTCCTTTAAAAATGCAAATATTTTTCTGCGGTTTTTTTGCACTGTGTTCAGAAGTAATTGAATAATCAAAATAGATACTAAAAAAATCAATTTTTTGAAATGTTTTCAAGCCCTGAGCCCCCTTAAAGCCAATTTTCTCAAAACAGCGATTTCTATCATTGCGCGCACGATTTCTGAAAAACGGTTACCTAGAAATTCCCGAAATTTTTGGTGGATGTATTAAACGTACAGAAGCACAAAATGACCTATTATTATGTTTCTCAAGTAAGAAGTTTAGAATTCACGACTACTTTTGTATTTAAAAAAATCTCGATATTTCGAATTTCTTAAAAAAAAAAAAAAAAAAAAAAAAAATTCTTGGATCTAAAAGATTTATTTTTTTTTTCATTGTACGTCATTTTGAAAACACTTTATATCTGTACTCATTAAAAAAATCTTGGCTTGTTTCGGCCATCCAAATGGGAAAAATCATGCGCGCAATACATGAAAGAATAATTCTTTCGTAAAAATTGTATTATCTTTAAAAATAAATTTAAAAAACTATATATGTGTATACCTTTCCTAACAACTTTAATTGATAAAATGAATCGTTCCTAACATGGGTTTTCAATTTTATAATTAAAAGTTAATCAGTTAAAGAGTGTCTGCAATTCTTACAGAGGTCACATTTCCATTTACTTTATTGGTTCAAAGGGTACCTGACCCCTTAAAAGTTCAAAACTGGTTCCGTAAGACTAAAGGTCCTGAGAAAAAAAAATACCCAGTTTGGAAAGCACCTCAGATATCCCATGAAAAAAAAATATTTCAAAATATTGAAATTAAAATAAAAAATTTGAAAAGAATTCTGTCTTTGCATGAAAATTAGCTTGCGACCGTCTTCAAGCGAAGTATTTATTCCTATTAATTAGTGTTTCGTGTAAGCAGATTATGCTACATTGTATTTTGATTATAATATTTGATGAGTTACAATGTTGATGGATATTATTTGTGAATTTTTGACACGTGTACGTAAAATAGTTTGCTTAATATTATTAATAATTATGCACTAATAATAACTACAAATTCATCACAAGTTGTGAGGAATTGGTGCACGATTTTACATTTCAAGTGAAGGAAATCTCATGTTATGCTAAGCTCAAAATTATATTTATCGCGATCTCTTATAATCAAAAAGTTACGATTAAAAAATATTTTCAGCAAATCAATGACTATTCATATAATATCATTCTTCGGTATAGAAGAGTATAACGAGACAACTTAAAGAACCCATTGTTTAGTGTCCAATTCCATAAAGTCCAATGAAGACTCCTTTGCATCAAGCATAAAAAAGGTATAGCACGCTACAAATGCCCATAAGCATAGTTGTTATATAGAATTATATCTAAAATATCTATGTTATTTCACCCTTTGAACATAGTGTGTTTTAGATATCGAAAGCACGTTGCTTAAATTTGCAATTCTTTGTACACTTCCTGGTGCATATTTTAATTGTATTATTTTTCTTTCCCAACCTTTGAAACCAGTATTTACGTATAAAGTTACATTAAATTCTTTGGTTGCTCCATAATTGTTTGTAAACTTGAAGGAATTTGATAAAGATTGAATAATATATTAACGCAATTTTGTAAATATATATATATATATATATATATATATATATATATATATATATGTATTTATGTATGTATTATTTCCATTAGTCTTCAATTTGTTTTCATCTTGTTGATTAAGTACCATTATTGCTAATTTTTAATATCTTGTGTGAGGTGTATCTTTCTTTATATCTCTTGATTTTTGTCATTTATTTTATTTTATGGTGAGCTATTAAGAACTAAATTTTGCCAGCTTTATTTTTAGGCTTAATGCCGACAAAATTGGATGATATAACGCATCTTCACAATGAATTAGCCTGCAAGCTCCTCTGATGATTCTGTGGGTTATTCATAGTTTCTTATTTTACATACTGGTTTCCTATGTTCATATCTTGTTCATCTTTAGAATTTTACATATTTGTTCATATATTTGTGATTTCATCTTTATTACACACACACACATATATTTATATAAAAGTAGTGGGAAGTGTGTGCGAAAAGTTTCGTTATATTGTGTTGAACATATTGACTTCAAAAAGCAATGGTTTTACTCTAGTGCCCCAGACATGCTGTTGTTTTTTCAGGCAACAATTAAAGTGTCTTCCATAAAAATAACGTTACGGTACAAAAGCCAGCCACAAAACGAATAAAGTGTATCACTTTACGATTAAATACTGATAATCTCTACTGCAGTTTTTTTAATTCAAATTTTACACCTTCGTATATGAAAAATAGTACTTTTAACTGCAATTTGTTTGAAAACTGCCTCTTGATTTATTATTAGACTTTTTTTTTGTAGTTTTAATGTTATTTATATAACGGTGAACTGAAGTACTCCATTTCTGTAGAAAGTAAAGGGACAATAGTAGGAAAATAACAGATTACTATATCTTTTTGTTGCCATTTTTTCAAAAAAACTGAAAAGAAATTATACTTAAAATACGTGCTATTTTGAGAAAATGAAATGAATGATTTCTGATAAAACATGCAGCTATTATAAACTATATTCAATTTTAAGTATATATATTAATATTACAAACAAATAAAGGCATATAAATCATTAGATCGTTATGACATCGCTTTTTGTTGGGTTTGTGTATTATTCCGCGATAGTGACGTCATATGCATACTTTTCTATAGATGAAGACTGAGACTGAGACGAAGATTGAAGACCAGTGTTCTTCTGTTTAACATACCGCAAAAATATTCATTATTACGGCAGTTAGATTCTTAATATATTGTAATATAAATTCGGAATTTTTTCTGTGTGTGAGAAGATTTGCTAAATTTGCTTAAGTTTGGTTATTCTTTCTGTACACAACCTGGGTTAATGCTTAAAGTCATTTGCTGGCGGTATTGGCGGCTGAGCATATTTCACAGATATAGTAAAAAATGAAGGGCAAAAATAGGTTCCCCCTCTATTTTCGAACCAACTGAAACTAAAATTATGAAAAAATTAGAGGTAGTAGAAGTTAATTCAAACCTCAAGATTTTCGTCACATACAGATTCACAGAGTGATAGACAGAGTGACAGAGTGACAGACTGACTAACAGACAAACATTTTCTAAAAACCATCAAATCGTGTCCACGATATTCTAAGACGTATTAATCCATCGAAAACCGGAAGTCGGAAATTTTCACGGATCCAATTCCCTTGCATAGATAGAAGAATAAAAATTATGCAGAAAAGCAATATTTGATATTATTTAGGCTTCATATCTCTTTGAACTTTTATGGTATACCCATTCATACTCTTCTAGTATATACAGCTATACCCAACCCTACGTTGTGTATTTTTTACAAAGTCTTATTATTCTTTTAGCAACGATTTTTTTTAATAATGCAATAAATAATCCTTATATTTATTGTACGGAACCCTCTGAGTGCGAGTAATACTCACACTTGACCGCGTATTCACATAATATTCGAATATTGCATTTCAATGCAGTTATAAATTTCCAGTTTACTAAAATTATACATTTTATTCATGAGATTTGGAATAATGGGGAAAAGTAAAAATGAACTGACATTAGTGATTGTTGCGTAGACTTATCCACCAATTTCAACTTTGCTTGTTAGGTACCTGAAGGAAAAACAGAGATGTCTTGTTACTTCACTATGGTGATGGAGAAACATTTAAAGTCAGTTACATGGTAGTTCTCCATTGTATTTGTAAGGGGATACGAGTTAAAAGAAGATAATTTTAGGAAGAAGGCAAAACGACCGACACGCGACTACTGACGGGTTAACCGTATTAAACGAAACAAAATAGAGAGTTGTTTTTTTGCAAAACAAATTTAATTTCTTTATTTTGATGTAAAAAATGCTTAAAGTTTATTTTCAAATGTAAAAATGTAATGACTCACAGTATCACTATATCATATTTAAATCAAGAACGAAAAATCATGCGTACAGCATAGATTATGAAACAGTTTCAAACACATTCAGAACACTATAACAAAACAGTTTACTAAGATTATAGATGATGTCTAAATGAATAATTTAGAAAACGTATACCGCATTTGAAGACCCGATTTCTACTATTACCATGAACAGTCGTTAAAATATACAGGTTTTTTGTGTAGCCCTCTATATGATCTATAGATACGCATGCATACGACATAGTATGCTAAAAGTTAGTTCAGTGAAAATTTCCACTCAGCTATTTCCGCCAATAAACGGATGTCGTTGAGAACTTTAGTGCGATCCTGTATATGATCTATAGAATTTATATATACTAAGTAATTTTTCAAAATAGTTAAATTTCAAAACGCATATCACAGCTGAAAACCTACTTCCAGCAATTATTGTTCGTTGTTCAACCATTGCTCATTTTCTTCTATAGCGAAATTTCTTTGTGTGTCCCTGTAAATGAACAATAAGTTCAATGCATATCATATTCCATCAAAAGAGCCTTGTAGTACACCTCAGTGATATATATCATTTTCAATATGTTTAAAATACTTTAATATCATTAAAATACACGGTAAACGATTTATCCCCATAAACAGTAATATAGTGCAATTCCTGTGAGCGGCCCTGTAAATGTATCAAAATTGCCACACAGTTCATCATCAATTCCGAACCTGCGATAGTAAACCCCAACAACATGTATCAGTTTCATTGCAATAGGACTAATTTTGCACAAGTTAGAACCAGTGATGTAAAATACTTGGGTATTTGTTTTTAAGGGTAAATACCCGAGTATGTACCCATTTAGGGTATTTACCTGAGTATTTATTCTTCAATTAAAATTAACTGTGAAAACCCTCTTATTACTATTAGTTATAATAAATTAGTATAAAGGAGAGAAAAATTTAGAGCTTTAGACTTCTTATAATTCAACATTTTAGATTTAAATATCGAATTTAAATATCTTTTAAAATTAAAATGAAGAATGTAGGAAAGTTAATATATTTATTGAGATTAATTTTATTGAAAAGACACTTTTTATTAGATTATGTAATCGGTACACTTAATATGTGCAATGCCACTTCAGCTTATGTATTAGTACCCCGTAGTTTACTCCAGTATGGGAATCAAAATATCTAATCCTTCCCCTAAGACTTTTCTTTAATTACATACTTTTCTAAACACTCTTTTCCCCTGCATATATATACATACGTCTTAGTTGAGTGCTGTCTAATTTCATATGATGGACAATTTCATACATAGAAATCAACTGTCACAAATCTTGTGGTTTCAAGGTTGAGTTGGCTAAATAAATAAATTAATTAATTAAAAATAAATAAAAATAAAAGAAAATTTTCAATTATGAACACCTAATTTTGACAACACTTTGGCTTTGCTGTTAAATTTTACTTTAGGGTACCAAACGTAATACCATTCAGTTAAGTAGTTTCTGAATTATAAAGATTTAAAATTTGGATCTCCTAATGTCAAATTCATGTTTAATCGTTGCAAAAGAGTTTGCAATGTCAGTAGTTTTTTAAGCATAACTCCAGAATTATTTTCCACAATGAGCTATAAATTTATAATTCACATATTTAGAAATCGATTATTTTTTTTTTTAATTAGTATGTTACATTTCATATTTTTTTCAAAAAATACATATTTTTATTTTTCGAAAAAAATGTTAATTTTAATCTGTGATTTTCTTTTTTTAACAAAATTAGTTCTTAAGCTATGCTTAAAAAAACTACCGACGTTAAAATCTGTTTTTCAGATATTACAAATGGATTTAGTATTAGGAGTTACAGATTTTAAATCTTCATAATTCCTAAAATACTTGAATGAATGAGTTCTCATCTGATATTATTAGATAAAATTTACAAAAAAAAAATCAAATGTGATGTCAAAATTAGGCGTTCTTATTGAAAATTTCAAAGTTTGGTGAAGTTTCAGTATTTAAAAAACATAAATCGAAAAAGTCGTAAATTCCAGTCAGAGTGGCTATTTCCATTTTTTCCTCAGACAATTTAGACATTAAAGCGTTTCGTTGTTGGTATGTAAGGCTCATTCGATTGAATGGATTCAACTAGCTCTACAATTTGTTTAAAAATTAAGCCCAATTTTTTTCAGTACGAATCCAAAACACATAATCTGAAAGTTTTCTCTTTAACTGATGAGCTTTACTAACTTTTATGCTTTTAACATTTTATAGTTCTTTAACACAGTTTTCTCCCCATATGTTAATTTTCTCACCATTCAGTTTTAAAGGGTTAAAGCTTCTTATTGGCTATTTTGAGCATGTATTCCAGCCTTCCTACTTATTTCTTAGTCTAAGTTTTAGTTTCATCCGCTGTTGGAGCACGCAACAGTTCCATTTTTCTGCTTTTGGAATAAGTCACTTACAAAATGCGTACAATTGTTATGATGTACATACTATTTGAATTACGTACAACCACTACAAGAACGGAACGAAAATTTTCTTTTGATCTCGTCATTCTAGTTTGTAGGATGGCCTTTTTGTGACTGATGAAAAAAGATTTTGCGATAGTTTATTTTTCTTGTATATATATATAACAAATGCCTTTCTTTGGTACTATAAAACACAACTTTCGAAATCCTGATTTCCTTGATGGTCAGAAATTATTTAGAAAAACAATTCCGCTTAAATACAAGCCTTAAATAGCTTGAACGTTAAAAATTTAAGATAATGCAAAAAAACTTCCCCAATTAGGTTTTCCTAGCAGTTTCAAGGAATCGTTTTTTTTTTGTTTCTTTTTTTTTTTTTTTTTTTTTTTTTTTTTTATATATATATATATATATCTTTTTTGTCTTAAATTCGATTGAACACTGCATGTAAATTAGTTACTTTGTTTGATGGTCCTCACTATATCAATTGCATTTGTTAAAAAAAAAAAATGCTTAACTGAATATCAGATAAAATATCTTACAGTATCAGAACATAGTAAATGGAAAAAGATGGGCAAGGCCACAGAATCCTACAAGATATAGGTATTATTCTTTAGCTAATCTGAAAGCTACTATCATATTTAAAATATTGTAACCTAGGTTTTCAAGAAATTTTTCAAGATTATATTTCATATAAAAATATGAAAATACTCAGATTTTGGGTATTTACCCAAGGTTTTGATAAATACCCAGGTATATACTGAAAAAATAAATGCCTAACAGCTGGGTATTTACCCTTCACACGTCACTGGTTAGAGCAGAGACAGACAGACGGACCGACAAAGCGAATGCATAAACACTTTTCAGCTATGTTAAAAAGTGTTAAAAACGATAAAAAGTCTATATATATATGTCGATCTGTATTAAAAGTCTAACATCGATGTCAAGCGGATGTCCTTTTTAGGGTTCCGTACGTAAAAAGTAAAAACGGAACCATTATAAGATCTCTCCTGTGTCTGTCTGTCACAGCCCTTTTACTCGCAAACTATGCAACGTGGAAAGTTCAAATTGGGGGAAGTAATAAAGATTATTGACCCACATATTTACAGATTAATAAATATTCATAAATATATTTAGGAAAAATGTACAGGGGTAATTAAGTTACTTGAAAAAAAAACTTTTCTTTGTATATCGTGTGGGGTATCGTGTGAAAGCTTTCGTAACGCTAAAATCAAAAATATATTTCATTTAATTTTAGATATTATCTTTTCAAAGTTATGGTGGAAAATGTAGTGCAAAAATATGTCCCCCCCCCCATCTAATTCCGAATCTATTGAAACTAAAATTATGAAAAAATTAGAGGCAGTAGGCATTAATTTAAACCTTGAATGAAAATTATAGCGATTACCCTAGGTCACATAGTTTTTCAGAAAATTGCATTTTTCCGTTACACTCTAATTTCGATTTACGGATTTCAGCAAAAGTGTTGAGCAGAGAATGAAGTACCTATCGTAGCAGAAGTATAAAAGCATTGTTGATCATGAATTTAGAAAACAAATCGTCGGTAATTAGCCGAGATATTAACCCTTAAGGACACGGACGGTTTTGAAATACATAATGACAGGGACGGCGTACTCTATGCTCCATCGGCTTTTAAAGTCTAGATAACAAATTTCAAGGATATATTTATGTAATCCAATGCCCAGTTGCAGTAAAAGCAATAAACGTCAAATTATTAAAAACAGACCAATTTAATGAGAATTAATCACATAAATACTATGGGATTCGTGACTAGTTTCCATTGAGTTGCTCTCTCAATGCACCTACAATGTCTTTAAAGGTTAACTAAAATCCTATATGGAATCACAAATACACAGAATAGCTATATTTCTTATTATTTAGGTTCCATATAGCTTTGAACTTTCATGGTATATCCCTTTATACTTTTTCTAGTATACAGGGTGCAAAGAGGTCCCTTTAACCTGAAAATATTTGTGAATGGAGAGAGCTACAGCTATGCAAGTGAGTGAACGGTATAGTAAAGTGACTACGCTCGATTTAATGAAAACGACAGCAGCGCCCCCTAAATTTGAAAGATAGCCACTTCAAATCGAAAACGAAAAGAGATAGACAAAATTTCCAGATAGAAAGTTTTAGAGCATCAATTAATTAATAGAATACAACATTTGGTTTACATGTATATGATAAATCTTCGCCTGTTTACCCAAAAATATTCGAAATCGATGCACCCCATTTTGTGTAAACGTTTGAATGGAATTGCCAGAAGTATGAAGAAATACGCACAATTTATGCTATAAATACGTACTTATCTCAATATATTTTGATAACATCACACACACACACAAAAAAAAGACAAACTGTATCACAGTAATAAAAAGTTAATATTCAGTATGTACGAAAAGTTCGCCATTGATCACGATACACGTTTGTATTCGTGAGAGTAATTCTGCATGCACATTTCTCAGCATGGAACGTCTATTGCAAGCCTCTTCAGTACGACGACATAGATTTAAACCTGCGGTGGCTAGACGGTCTAGCCACCTAATTTTAATTCCAAAACTGACAAATGGCATCAAGAATATTTTAATAAAATTTTGGTTTTGTAATGAAACTGCAAATTAGCGAGTTTTTGTTTTCTGAGAAATTCATTTGAATATTCTGGTGTCAGTCAATTATTTCATCAGATTACGAACAAAATTCTTCTGGCCCTGAAATGGTTATGCTAAAATTTTAAATGCATTGGAAATTAAATCTTTACAGACATTACAGCACAGTACAACGTCACAATCTGTAATTGTGCACTGCTACATTTCCGGAATATGAATAGGCAAAGTAGAATCGTAGCTCATCGATTTCGGTCATTTTTGGGTATGCGGGAGACGATTTATCTTATTCGTGTGAGCCAAATGTCGTTTCGTACTTATTAATTGATGCTCTAAAATTTTTTAATTGGAAAATTTGCTCTACCTCTTTTCGTATTCGATTTGCAATGTCTATCTTCCAAATTTCGCCACTAAGGGTGCTGCTGTCGTTTGCATTAGGTCGGTCGTAGTCGCTTTACTGTACCGTTACCTCACTTGTTATTCTTTTTATTCTCACTTTACTTCTCACTTCTTATTATTCTTTTAGCAACGGTATTTTTTGATAATACACTTACTAATTCATATATTAGTGTACAGAACCCTCTGTGCGCGAGTAATACCCGCCCTTGACCGTTTATTTTTTACTTGTCTTTATTTTTAACATTATGTTCTAGATTAATCAAATTGTGAGTCTGAAATAAAAATTTATACATTAATTTAAACAATCACTAAAAAAATTGTTTCTATATTTTGAGTGCAATGAAAACTGCATTGTTAAAATTTTAACAGTAAAACAACAATGAAAATAACTTGAAAATAAGCAAAATTATTTTACATAATCAGACTCTTTAACAATACTTTTAACATTAATCAAGAATTTTAAAAAAAACGTTGCTGATATTTTACAAAGCTATATATAGTGCACAAAACGTATTTTGTGTCTAAGCATAAATATTGTCTAAAAAAATAATATATTAGTCAATACGTTTGGAGAAAATTAACATATTTTGAAAAAAAAAAAAAAAAAAACGTGATGTTGACGTCTAAAGTAGATAATGTAATATTTGAGAAAGAAGAATTGAATTTAACGATTAAAAGTTTACAAGTTATTCCCATCATATATCTGAAACATGTTAACAGGGGCACATTTGGACGAGTTGTTAAAGTAAGCCATCCAAAGTATTCTCGCATTTGGATGCAAAATTTGTTATATCTTGTCATATGTCAGTAGATGAACATATCATTTGGAAAAAATTGTCACATAAAAATATCTTTTCCCTTCTAGAATCTCTTTACAGTAAACTCTGTCTAAGGCGGAACCGATCGGGACCGAGAAAATTTTCCGTAGTAGACAATATTCCGCCTAAGACAAATTTTACTCTATGTCTATGGATTCGCTCGGATTGGAAATCTTTCCGAGTTAGACAGATTTCCGTCTTACACAGAGTCCGCCTTACAGAGATGTACTTTGTACTTTACTGTACTTTGTAAATCACATCTTTGTAAAGACGTCAGTTTTTTAATGTCTTTATACAAAAATACTTTATATGATATTACATTAGATGAAGAATTTCGAAGAAACGAAAATGGATTTTCACGAGCTGTATGCTGGTCAAGAGACGTGATGTCTGGAATCGGCTACTTACATCATCAAGGTATTTATCACCTGGATGTGAAATCCAACAATGTTTTAATTGATGATTACAATATAGCTCTGCTGTCGGATTTCGGATATATGGTTTAGTCTCTTATACTGATAGAAAAATATGGTAATCCGTACGTCTAAAGGCCACTAGACGCAATAAATACAGCAGCAGGCTTGTCTTTAGTAGACGGCTATGCTCTAAATAAATGAACTATTGGAATTTTAATTTTAGAAATGTTCATCTGCCAAGCTTTTCTGGCACTCAAAAGATCTAATAATACCGCCAACAGGAACTGGGGACGCCGTATCTATCCGGAATTGCATAGTATGCTGCATGTGGATCGTTTCAACATTTTATTCAAACTCGGATATATGAATTCAAATGTCTCTTCAAAGTTGTCGAATGATGCCTTAGATAATATCTAGAATTTACTATCAATAGATCCGAATGCTAGACCAGAAATAAAGAAAGTTTTGACATATCCACAGTTCGGAGGAACAACACTAGCTCCAAGCGGAGATGACATTTGAAAATCGCTTGTAGAACATGAAGAGATTGAAAAAATGGTTGGTAAATACGCTCCGAATTTCTTGCTTGGAATAGAAGAATTACTAGAAATGAAAGAGATAAATGATGTGCTATCCCTTCAGGAATTATCTTTGGAAGACTACTGAGGATAGTGATGTTTGCGATAGCCAAAATGAAGATAGTGATAATTTTGGAGAGATGAATAGCGAAAATGAAAATAAGACTCATAAAGATGAAAAGAAAAAGCCTTGATATGAACTGATTCTTGGCTCATTTAGAAGAAAGAGATCGCGGATCGGAGACTTATTTTGTTCCTAAACCTGAAAATTTCATCGTGGAACCCACAGAACCTATTAAATGTCCAATCATATCTTTCAGTGTAAATACCAGCATCCTAATTGACAGTAACATCCCAGCCTCCATTCAATAATCCTAGTGATTACAATATCATTTATCCTGGAATCTCCTAATTTTTTGATTTGGAGGGGATTTTTATCCTAAATTGTTTAGACTTTTAGATGAAACGCAATCGTCACCTTTTTTAAATCAGCTTGGCTTAACGCTCTTTGTTACCATCTTCATTTAAAATTTGTTCATTGGTATTTTGGACCTAATAAAGATATCTTTTCCAGAGCATTTTAGTGTGTATGTTTATTTTCCACTTCTTTAGAGCTGCACATTAATAACACAATCCATTTTACATTTTTAAATATCAATTGTAATTCGATATAAATATTTTTGCTACAATTTACTATTATTATTTTAATTATCAATCGTATTATTAATCGAATTATTAATGCTGATATTTATTGTACTCTTTCATTAATTCCAAAGCCTCTTAATTCGTATATCAAGTAAGATTCTAGCTTAGTTTTTGATAGCATTTTTTTATTTTATGAAAATAAAACAAGAGAGTTTTACATTTCTTTTTTTAAAATTATACTTTAAAGAAAATATTTTTTCTCCACCAACTCCGTCTTATTTTTATATTAAATATTAAACCATCCAGAACAAGAAGGCTACTGGCGTAACGAAAAAAACAGGTTATGTTTTCCTACAAGATTAAAGATGCTTCGCACTTGAAACTTTTGAGATAAAAAGTATTTTCAGCCACTTTCTACCACAGTAAAGTTTCACCCACTTTTACATTTTTTCTACTTTCATACTTGTAAATAATGCATACACGTATACTCGCATTCCAAAATTGGAACTTTAAGAATTCTAAGAACATTTTACTCTATGTGAGAATATGCACAAAATGAATTTTTAAGTAATCTGAGAAAGACTTTGTTTAGGGAAAATATTAAATGTAAGTACATTCAAGATACTGGTTTAGAAAAGTAAAGCATCTTTTGAGCCTGCTGAATATAAAAGATACATTCTCTCAAAGTTCCATACATTTATTTTAATGATATTGAAATACAAATAGAGAACGTGATATAAAAGCAGAAATTGATTTTAAATGCAGCGAGCAGTCAACTGTTTCGGAGTTGCTCATACTCCATCTTCAGGTAGAAATTAAAAAGAAACGCATCAGAAGAAGACCAACCCAATGCAGTCCCGCGAAACGTGAGGAAATAACGGAGCTGAGTAGTAACCTGGGAAATACGACGTAGCTGTGTGAAACCAATGAGAAGTCCAATTCATTCAGAATGAGGTAGGAAATACATGAGCACAAAAGATGGGTGTGGGAGGGGATAAGTTAAAAAATGAAAACAAACTTATGAGAATGTGCGAATACGTGATAGGTCATTCACTAAACTGTTTAAAATTTTTCAGATGTGAAAAGACCCCAGAAAATTTGAATTAATAAACCTTCGTAATAATTGAAAATGTGGTTGTTAGATAAACAGTGGGTTGCAACAGCAGAAAGTTTAATATGTTCATTTTAACACAGTTTTATGCTCACTCAAGCGGATTTTTAAAGGACGATTGATTTGAGTGTTAAGCATGAGCTAACTTATTGAGTTGAAACTCACGTGTTTCACCCACTTTCTGTCAGCTTTGAGTTGAGATTGATTCACTTTCTTGAAAAATATGTGTCAGTTGTGTTTAACTCACATAATCAGAAAGTTTGAGTCAAAATCACAATTGACACTCATTCACTTTTTTCACGATTTCCTGAAATCTTTTCTCACCATTAAAAAGACGTTTTCGCCCTTCAAATACCAGTTCCCACAAACTAGTGAAACTCCATTTTAGAATACTAAGAAAACGTGTGTATAATAATGTGTTTGTTTATGAATACAGTAAACTCCCGACTATCCGGCCTAATGTGGTGGAAGGGTAGGCCGGATAATGAAAAAGCCGGATATGCCGGAGTTCTAAAAATATGAACTAACTTCGAATCCCCCCCCCCCATGATATTAAAAACACATGTTACACATATTAAGATAAATTTTTTATATACTGTACATGCCGTTTCGAAAGAAGTAAAACATTAGCATAAAACTTAACCCTAAGTCTTTAAAAAATGAGTAAATCGTATTTTACTGTTTATTAATAAATGATTGCACAAATATGAAAAGTTGTGCATAAGATAAGAGTCAAAACTTACAGTTTTTAGTTTTTGAAAAAGTGCTTAATAGAGGACTACTTCTTCCTCTTAGCCTACTTCCGCGACGCAATGTCCCTCCATTTACGCAAGTAGATATTAATAATAGCAGGTGGCGTTCTTTCTTGCTGACTAATGTACGTCAGTGCTGCCTCTATCGTCTGTTGCGAATGTAGGATGAGAATTTTCCTGCAATCCTTTGAATCTTTTTCGTCTGATAGTTCTCCCTCTGTCTACACTTCTACAATATCGTTTTCAATTAATTCATTAATTCCGTCGTTTGCCATCCATCTTGTAATGTCTTCTGCATTGACATCGTCAGAGCCTGGTATATTTTTCAGGAACGGAAGAAGATTATCATTCTCATCTACCATTGCAGTTTCCCACACGGGTTTATGCTTATCTCTTTGGTCCAAAAGGATGTTCCAAGAGCAATTACTATGTTTGGAATTTCTTCCCATGCTTTTGAGCAGGCACCCTACTGGACAGGAAACTGCCTGCCTTGGCCGCTTGCAAAATTCCTCATTTTTATAATAGGCCAGATAGTACGGAGGGCCCGATAGTTGCGAGCCGGATAGTCGGGAGTTTACTGTATAAGTGTTTTACACAATCACATTTCCTTCGGTATTATTATGACTTCTTTTCTGTGATTTGCATTTAAGGGTATATTTTTATATTAATCATATAAATAAATTTATTAAATTTAAACCGCAAATACTAAAAAAATGATATATTTATTAGTACATTAAATTATAAGGAGCGAATTCATTAACAAAGGCTTCTTGACTCGTTATATGTAACTGTCCGTTTAAGTTACAGACAGAGAGATCTCCAAAAGGAAAATAAGTACTTTATGAATGATCGGCAATATCCGGATTTTTTTAATTCCTCAAACTTATACGTCGGCTAATTCTCTTCGAACATTGAACTTTTCCAAAAAGTGATACACGTGGTATTAAAAATATTAAAAAATGAGATTTAAATTAAACAAAAATTATCATTGTTTTATAATCTAAAAAATTTTCGAAATTTGAAAGTAATGCATTTTTTTATAAAGAATCTGTGAAAGCTGTTTAAATTAAATTATTTGTTAAACATGAAGATGATATCGATTTATGATGCTATCAGCAAATTAAGTATATAAATATTTACCCATTACCAATTTTCATTTTTTGAACTTCATTTAATAGGAATTCACTTTCCTCCTTCCTTAATACAGAGTACAGACATAAATTTTATAAACACAAAATCTCGCTTAAATCTTAATTTATGCATCAATAGTACTATTTTTAACGTTTTTTTTTTAGTTTGAAGTTGTACAATTTTTTGTATGATTTTTAAATGTACGTCCATGCATAGCTTTTGGGCGAATAGTCCGATTTTAAGTAGCTTCCATTTCAAAAAATTAGGGAACTATTGCATCCGTTCTGATTTCCGGAAAATGTTTGGTATATTTTCACCAATCATGACTTTCATAAGAATTTGCTAGTCACGAATTTTGAGCATGAAGTTAAGGTACACTATAGCACTTTACGTTTTAAAAACACAAAAGTTTCTTTAATGAGTTTTACGGGGACACCTCAACACTTTTAATTTACTATCATCTACTGTGCATCAAAATAAGCGGTATGGGCAACAATGAGATTTAAAAAAATGTGAATTAGTCCTGTATCAGGACGGGTAACTCAATTTTACTCGATAGTGACCCGATGCATAGTTCGGGTTCCTCAGACTGGCAATAAAATTTCTCGTTGTGTGTAGGATTCATGTAGGTTTGGTTATAAATTTTTTAGGTTCAAGTTGGTTTTGGTTTCGGTCCATCACTTTTTTTCCATCACTTTTGTGGGTCGGGGTTTGGTAACCATTTTTTAAGAAAGATTGTTTAGCATGATAGAGTTATATAGTTTAATATAAATAAGTTTAGATATTTTTCTTTCTACATAATATTGAAATTGATAATAGAAATAGGAATACAGAGTATTTTGTCATAATAATATTAAAATATGTAATCATTTTCTTTCATTTTTCATTGCGGGGTGAATTTTAATAACAATATCTGGTTCGGGTCAATTTATTCTGCTTCGAGCAGAATCCTGAAGTAGATAACAATAAATGTTTTCGAAAAACACGAATGTAATAAAGAATGTTTTGAAGACCGTTTCGTTTTTGTTTAAAGTAACTTTTAAAAAGTAATTAAAATATATCCTAAATTGAAAAACATATATTAAAATCTAAAGCAGACATTAGCAATTTACCTTAAGTTTAAGCTAAGAGAATCTGCTCACAATTCAACAAAATAACTTTAAAAAATCTAAATATTAATTTGTTTGCTAAACAATGCATGTATACTTTTCACTTCATTTGTTTTTTAGGCATTCCTATTCCTATTTTGTTGTTATTCTGCAATTTAATAGAACACCTGTAATAAAGAAAAAAGCTGCTTTGTACAATCTGTCCTTACAGGGTTGGTGTAATCGCGCAGGTGAGAGAAATTGTTATGAATAATAACTACAATTAAATTTTAACAATAATAATTACACTTAAATACATTGTTGTAAGTTTTTCGTGATCAAATATTACTGTATTAGGAGTTAATATTTCAATGATTAAAGATGCAGATAACGGAAAGAATTTCAGAAAAAATTAAATAATTTTAATTAAAAAAATTAAAGAGTCAGAAAAATCAAGCCTAGATAAGCTTACAAAATAACCTTACGTTACTTGATAACACATTTAACATAAAATTACATAACAGTAAGTTACTTGATAACACGTTTAACTTCAAATTATATAACATTAAATTACTTGATAACACGCTTTACTTCAAATTACTTCAACTTCATTTCCCCAACTTGAATGTTTTTTGTTTGCTGGTCGAAGTTGCCGTCGTCCAAAATCTATGCACTTATTGTTGTAAATGGTGCAGCCTTCTTTCAATCACCTGCTACAAGTAATACATTGAATCCAGTCACTGCAACCATTTTCATTGGCCTTCGTTTTCTTTCCTTCAGTTTTTCTGTATTCTTCTTATCTAGCTCTTCTATTAACTTGAGTTTTCCTGACACTTAACTCATGATGTCGTAACATAAACGAGAAAAACGGAACGTTTCCTGCATAGCAAAAATAAGAAATTCATTTATTAGAAAATGTATCTTTAGTTAACAAAATTAATTTATAAGAAATTAATTGTTCAAATATTAACAATATATGTATATAATTTATTTATTAACAAATGTATTATTAATTTATAACAAAAATATTTATATGAAATTAATTTAATAACAACTGTATTATTAATTAATTAACAATTTTTTTATATGCGAAAGGATTACTTAGCAAATTAATTTATTGCCAAATTCAATTTCTATAATTACATGTTTTTCAAAAATTATTTCAAAATTGGTTCATTCATATGTTTTACATGTAATTTGTAATTTCTGCAAACTTACCAATAAACAGCATAATTTCTCCTTGCATCGAAACTAATGGGAACAATGTACCATTTCTCCTAACTAGCAGGTGTATAAACTCTCCAATTTCCGTAGGAGAGATTTCACGGCTTTTTATTTAAACATGGCCACTTCTAAAACGAACCGTTGATAAAACACCGTTTCTCCAGGTTAATAGCTTATGAGAAATAGTTTACGTTCAAAATGTTTTGTACTATTGGCATTCTATAGAAATTCTGTCGAATAATTATGAAAATTCAGGCACGTACCTTGGGAAAATAAAACAAAATTGTAAGGCTTTATCCTAGACGCTCAAAATAATCAACGTGAACATTTAAGTAGACACTCCAAAAATTGTTCTACCCGGAGTCGCTGCGCGTGCACTCTACTCCTTCTTCTCTCCCCTCCCCCGATCCTCTTTGTGCACAATCTCCCTGACTGCGCCATATCAATTGACTTTACCTTATTTTTTCTTTCGTGTAACTTTTTTCGGAACTTTTACTTAATTTAAAAAAATACTAAGAACGGATTTTAATTATGTCGCTAAGATTATACATTTTTTACAGAGTGCGAAGAAAGACATTTTTATCAGTAATAATTACGGAAATAAGATTTTTCCTAGCGCTTCTTATATGTTTTTCATTACGTAAAAATTGAAGAAATGTTATATTTCTTTAAACGGAGAGATGACCTTTTTCTTTGATTGGCGGACAGCTTGGACGATAAATAAAATAATATCTTCTAGATAGGTTCAATATGTCAGTAACATTTTATGTATAATACTTATAAAGTGTTATTATTGTAGTAGAAAATCGTAAACAGCGACTCTGAAAATTTTGACTGTGTTTCCATTTATCGTGATGAGCAGCCCTGCAGTACGTGGACACTTTTTTGGTCTTCCTAGTGTATAGCAACGTTAAACGCTCTTGAGAAGTAAGTGCGTTGCCAATCCTCAGGACCTAAATAAAAATTTTATCCGGCTTTAATTATCGAATAACTATATTAATGAGAAAGCTTAAATATCTATAAAAACACAGGCTAAAATAAGCAGATTCAATTTATAAATTAATAATTAAAAATATTTATAAAAGAAGAAAAGTTAAGAAAGATAACACATGAAATACACTATGCACATGTTCATAAAACTAACACAAGATGGAGTTCAAGATGTTACATAATGCCAAAAAATCGGAACTTTCAGAAAGGCTAATTTTTATTTTTATTTTTTTACAAAAAATGGTACAGTATAGGTTCTATGCGAACTAGTCTTGGGAAATAATTTTCTTTTGTGGTGGCAACGTATTTTTTCTCCAATATAGATTCTTTAAAAATTACTGTCATCTAACGATAACTTATTTGCAATTTTTACAAATGCATAACGTTAAAGATTACTAATGTTTTGTTCTAATGTATTAATAGCGACTTGGTAAATCAAAGGTCACACAAATACAGAAATAATGCAATTACTACTATTTGTTCATATATCCTTATTACTTCAAATTTCTGCTTTTTTTTTCTTTTTTCATTCCTTTCTTTTTATGTTTACATAAACTGGGGTTTGACTTTCAAGGTAACAAGCTATAAAGCTATATAAAAATAATGCTTAAGGAGCTGCCATTGAGTCATGTTGTTGTTGTAGTTGCTCTTCTTTTTTTTTTTTTTTTTTTTTTTTTTTTAATTATCTATAAGTAGAACGGATTTGAAAAAACTTTCCCTGTTTAAAGGTAGCTGTAGCTAAAACGTATGCGCCGAATGATACAACATTTTATACAGTTAAGCTTTTAAGGGAGCAAGAGACTTTTAAAATCAACAAAATAGCTCAAATTCTCGAAAAAAAATTTATCCCCAAAAAAATAAATCTCCATGTAAGCTTTCATCTCCAAGTAGAATTCTGGTAAACAGGTTATTTTTTAGCATTTTAATTATATTTTTATACTTAATTAAAGGGACCTTCTGATCAGGTGATCTTTGTTTACAAATGTTTGCAGCTGCATTACTTCATACTTTTTCCTCCGAATGCTTTGAAATTTTGTATAGCTGTTTATCCTTATATATGTCATATAACTGTGAATATAAAAATAGCAAATAAACCCTTTGTGCAACAATATTAAAAAGAAGAAAAAAACAACGTTTAAAAATGCACAAATAATACATGAAAAGCAGCAAACAGCTGTTTCGAATCTACTAGGGAGATTCTTCTTCAGTGCAAGTTAGGGGAAAAGGAACAGCGTGCTAGGAAATGTAAGGCTGGGAAAAATGATAGACAGAGACGCGCTGGCTTATATACCCTATACGGGTTGCGAGGGCGCCAAAAACAACCAATAAGAGAGAAGCAGTGGAAACGACTGGGTGGACAAGTAGCGACATCTACCGGAGAAGGAGAGAAAAAGAAACCAGCAAAGGGTAAATTAAATTAATGCTTCCCAAATACTTGGAAAATCAAGAGTACAAGATAAGTCATTCGCTAAAGAGTGAGAATTTTTAATGAAGTGGTAAGCTTCCCAAAAATCAAGATCAAGGTTGTAATGATGTTTAAGTTTACGGGTTCTTGAGTGCACAAAAAACTCCAACTAATAGTTTTACTGGAAACATTAAATTTTATTTAAACACATTTAAGTTATGGCGAATCATACAAATAAATTGAAACACAGTAAAATGGGGAAAGATAGCCCGTAGACAGAATGCGCTTGAAGCGCAATTTTCAATTACATGCTTCAGATATGGTTGTCAGCGGAGAAGTGCCAGTTTCGCTAGAAATCAGATATATTGGCGGTATACAATATTGCCAAATTACAAACTTACTGACGCCAGAATAAATAGATACAAAGCATTGGCGAGAGATTCAGTAGAAGATAATGTGGCAGCCCCCACCACAGCAGAACTTACCGGGATGTAATGCAACCCTACCGTATTTATGAAAGGGCGCCATAAGGACTGGATATGTTCACTTTAACAGCAACAAATTGAGCTTAAATGATATTGTGAAATCATTAACGAATGTATGGAAATGCATAGAATAAGGCATGTGCTAAAAATAAATGAAATATATTTCAAACTGCAATTCCCATAAAATACATTTATTATTTTATTTATTTATTACCCGTCAAATACTAAAGGCAATTAAGAAGGCAGATAAAAATACGACAAGAGGAAATGAAATGTTAAAAAGACAGCTGCGCTTAGATTTTGTGTATTTGATTACATTTAAATAAAGACGGTTAATAAAAAAAAATAATAATGCATGAATGGAATTTTGAATAACTAGAAAATTAAAATATAAATCATTGTACATAAACATGTTACGTTCGTTGGGAAGGGAGAGAGAAAAAAAAAATAAACATGTAGATAGAACTACGTATAGTTATAAGAAAAAGAATAAACTTAATGATTTCACATGTTCAAAGTAGATTTTGATTAATGGGGGGGCTGGAAATTGATATGTTACAGAGAACGCTGCCACAAAGGTTTGAAGAACATTTTTGGATAATGATGGCTGAGGAAAAATCGAACTTAATTATTACTAAGGTCGACAAAAGTGGTCAGATTGTTCTTCTCGACAAATCTACGTATTTTTAAAAATCCCATACATTAATTAATAATGGTCCGTATGTGGATATCCGCAAGGACCCTTCAACTAGTGAAATTAACTCTAATAAGTCTGCCATCAAGTCTTCTTCCATTATTCCTGCTAACTTTAAGAAGTCTCTTATTCCGTCTATTGCGCATTGTGCCAGGTTTTATGCTTTACCTAAAGTCCATAAACCTGACATTCCTTTTAGACCTATTGTCTCTAGTATCGGTACAGCTTCCTATAAGCTTGCCAAATATTTAGTTTCTGTTTTTCCTCACTTTTGTGCAGTAATTTTTTCACTGTTAAGAATTCTTTTGATTTTGTTTAAAAAATTTATAATTTTAAGCCGCAGGGCCACGTGATGGTTTCTTTTGATGTTAAATCATTATTTACAAACCTTCCGGTTGAAGGGGCTTCAGATTGCCTCAAAAGAGGGCTTTGTGAATTCCATTTCTCTTATTTTGAAATCGAGGAGCTTATCCTTCTCACTCGCGCTTGCTTGTCGCAAAATACTTTTGTTTTCAATGGTAATTTCTTCCGTATGATTGAAGGTTTGGCTATGGGTAATAATTTTAGTCCAATTTTATGCGATATTTATGTGCACTATTTTGAGGTCAAACTTTTTGAAATTTTAAAATTTCCGTTCTATGTTCGTTATGTTCATGATGTTTATGTCCTGGTTGAAATGAATTTGGATATTAATCATTTTCTCTCTATCAAGAATTCCATTGATCTCTGCATTCAATTTATCTCTGAAATTGAAACCAATAACTGTCTTTCTTTCCTGGAGGTCCTTGTTATTCGTTGTGAAAATGGCTTTCAGACTACCGTCTTCCGTAAACCTTTTGCTGTCAGTCTTTCACCTCACATATATTCTTCTCATCCCCCTAACCAGAAATTCTCTGCTTTTAATACTTTTGTTTTTCGGGCTATCAATATTTGTCCCATTCCTCAGTTACTCAGTGCTGAACTTTATTACCTCAAACCTATTGCTGTTGATCGTGGTTATTCCTCTGATATTATTGATTCTATTTATAAGAAATCGACGAAATCCGTCCATTCTGAAAAACATTCTAAGTCCAACTCTAATACTTCAGTTGTGTTACCATTTTTTCCTAAAATCAGTCAGTAAGTAGCTAAAATCTTAAGAAGGTTTGATTTTAATGTTATTTTTTCTCCTATTAATAAAATCACTTTTTCAAATCACAAACACCCCGTTGATCATCTAGATAACTGGGATATATACCAACTATCTTACCAGTATGGCCTTTCTTATATTGGCCAGACTAAACGTGCTCTGAGATTTCGTTTTAAAGGGCATGAAGGTTACGTTAAAAATCAGGAGCTCAAACGTCCTTATATTGTTCAACATTCTTGGTCTTCTCAACATAGGTTCGATTTTTCCCCAGCCATCATTATCCAAAAATGTTCTTCTAACCTTGATCTTGATTTTTGGGAAGCTTATCACATCATTAAAAATTATCACTCTTTAATCAATGACTTTTCTGGTATGATTTTCCAAGTATTTCGAAAGCATTAATTTAATTTCACCTTTTTTGGTTTCTTTTTCTCTCCTTCTCCGGTAGATGTCGCTACTTGTCCACCCAGTCGTTTCCACTGCTTCTCTCTTATTGGTTGTTTTTGGTGCCCTCGCTACCCGCATAGGGTATATAAGCCATCGCGTCTCTGTCTATCATTTTGCTCAGCCTTGCTTTTTCTAGCACGCTGTTCCTTTTTCCCTATGTTTTACTGAAGAAGAATCTCGCTAGTAGATCCGAAACAGCTCTTTGCTGTTTTTCATGTATTATTTGTGAATTTTTAAACGTTTTTTTTTTTTTTTTTTTTTTTTAATAACTGCGAATAGTTTTTAAATATAATTGATATATTCTAAATATAATTGCAAAAGTTACAGATAGCTATTTGCGGCAATAGCATGCGAAAATGCTGAAAATTTCATAAAATTTTGAATTTTTTTCTTAATTTGATATTCAAATATATAAATTTGATGAACAGCTTTATTTGTCTATGCAATATTGGTGATTTTCATTGATATGGCAAAATCAAGGGACATTTTGAAAAGTTCTTCATAACGTTTAAATTATTCAGGAATATTCTTTAATTTTTCTCCCCCTCCCCCATTTTTTTTTATTTCATGTGTGATAAATATATGCTATAATGCATATAGCGTGCCCTTGAATAGTATTTAAAGTAAAATTGAAAAAAATATTTAAAAAAAAATATTTTGAAGATCCCTTGTCCCAGACAATCAAATTCCGATAAGAAAAGCATTACAAAAGTTTAACTACCAACGCTTTGATGCATTTCAATACAACATAATTTCCTGGACGAAAAGTTATCACAATTCGTCAGCAATTAAAATAAATTACTCCCTTCAACGTTCATCTTATTAAGTGAAAAATCACCTTGTCAAGTGAAAGTTACACTACTCTCGCGTACGCGGAAAGAAAAAAAAGCGCATAAATTACTTTACTATCGTTCATTTCACACACCTGACAGTTTTTAACGTAGACAAGTCCCAAAATAATTTTTCGGAAATTTTGCAGTTTTTTTGTTTTTTAAAAATTCATCTCGCTGTGCCTTAAAAATCTAGCTATTAAATGCAGTCCCATTTCATTATTTTGTTTTAGCTACAGATACATTGAAAAAAGTAACGATAGTTTATAACCAAATTGTAGTATATAAACAGTTACTAGTAATTTCAATACATAATTGCATAACAAATAATTCAACCAAATTTAAATGTTTATATTTATTTGTAAAAAAAAAAAAAAAATAGCGAAATATATTTTAATCAGACTATGTTAATTTTAAAAACCAGCATATGTTTTATTAGAAAACATTTAATCTCTGAAAATGATCAAAATAAACAGCAACATAAATTTAAAAACAAATAACTTGTTTAATTTCAATAGTTTATTGTTTAAGAAACAAAACTTTATTTATATTCCAGTGCCTTAAAGCTCAAAAAGAAAGTTTTATAGTTGAAAAGAAATCTGTTTTACTTTTTAATCGAGGGTAAAAAATGATACAATAAAATAATTCATTGCCTTACAACTTTTTTAAATATTTTTACTCTTGTTGAAAAATTTAGAATATAAGACAATTACGTTTACCCCTAAAGGCAATAAGTTTTTGTTTATAATTTTCGAACAAAAGAAATCACTTTTATATACTTCGTCCATCAAAAAACATTCCTTATTAGAATTTGTAATATTAATATAAATACACTAAAGCTGGTTTTATTAGCATTCACGATTTTTTCCATATTTTCCATTCTTGGTGACTTTTTTTCCTACTTTGATAGTATAAAAGTATCATCTACATTCAGTTTTATATCAAGGATTAGCAGAATAGAAATTATCAGATTTGTTAAATGTCTGAGGTTATCTCTATTATTTCGTATATTTGACAATAAATTCTACTCATACAATATTACATAAAAAGAACGGGAAGCACACTGTATAAAATGTGAAAACTAAATCAGAGGTTAAATGATATGTAGATATTGAAATAAATCGGTTTATAAATAAGAAAAACATCGTATTTTTAAAAACGCATGTTAAGAAAAAACTGCCTCTCGTTTAGTTCTTCTTAGCAGGTAATAAATCTGATCCCCTCTCCTCCTAACTCGTCTCATTTTTTGTAGTAAGCTTTTTATAATCATATTCAATTTGCATGTCAATAAAATATATAAAAACAGATATTAAAAAAAATGTTTAATAGAAAATTAAAAGAAATATGTGCAAAGTACATATATGGGATATACTTGAAAAAATGTGAAATAAATATTTCACCCAAACTCAAAAATATACATTTGTTAATCTCTATTTATGTTTATATTTAAAAGTTATGTATATGTTTTACCTACAGCTTTTCATAAGACAAAAATACGCTTCTTGAATCACATGACAATGCCGGTGGCAAAATTTTAAAGATATAAATATTTAGTGGATGACATTTCTTTCCATTCGTTGAATTTCAAGATTACGTCTGTCGCATAATATATCCAGCTAAGATGTATCTGAGAGACTCTAAAGCTGTCATGATCACAAATTTAACGCTTTTGAATCCCATTTAAACTTTTTTAGACGCTTTTATCTCAGGACTTATTTGACAAATGTTTTGGACATTTCAAAACTATTCCCGAAGCGATATTTTTTGAAAAAGCGTGGGAAGCTTTCTAAGATAAAACTACTTATATCCGTAGAAAAGGGTTTGGAAATGTTTTTTCGTATCCCTAACAATTTTATTGGAAAAGAACTATTTTTGTATGTCGAAGCCTCAAAGCATTAAAGCATATTCAAGCATAATGATTTCGATTTATAACTTCTATCAAAATTAAATTATTATTAACCTAAAAATTATTCTTCGGTTCCAAAGAGAAAAGTCAAAGTCACCCATGCAAGATTATGCCTAAATATAATTTAGTCTTTAAAATTCACAAGTATATATTTTATTTTTTTTAAATGTATCTCTATTATCTTATCATAAATAGCTAATTCTTTAAGCCTTTTAACGAACAAGATATAATAATTATATCACCTTATTTTATGCCCAAACTGCCGCATTTCTATGCGAATTTTTAAATAATATTCTGCTTTTATAATGTAAAAGAATAAAAGTATTTGTTTATTTTTAAATCACTTTCTTCGTAGATTCTGAAGACAATCAACCGCTTTAAAAAATTTTCAACCTACACTGTCTGGTCAAAGGAGACCGACCACTTGCGATTTAAGACGTTTTGTTAAATACCTAGAAACATACATGAGGCATTATCCTGAAACTCCAGGTGTGTAAAAAGAATAGTACAGGTCATACATTTCTGTGAAGAATTTTTCCCGAAACCACATAGGGAACTGTCAGCAAATTGAAAAAGAACGAATATCTTTTGGATAACCCAGTAAAACTTTTTTTTGTAACCCCTTTTTTTTCGCCCAGTTGGAAATTTACATCTAATATGATTTGTTTACCAATTAGAATAATTGTGTTAATATTAATCTAGTATTCCCGTTTTAACAATATTGTTTCATTAATAGACGCTGAAAACTATGCTTTTATCATTTTTTACGTGAATCAATGCTTAAAAAAAACTTCAATATCCTTTGAATTAATAGAGATAAATTACAAAAGTGTGGCGAAGCAAAAGACATTATTTGTTTATTTATTCTTTGATCGCCTTTATCCGCACACGAGAATTGAGAATAATACTTGTCTTAGACAAAATATAAACTTAAAAAGGTCTGAAACCTAAACAATTTTTGTGTAATAAAATTCAATTATTGTAGATTTATTTGATTTTTTTTATAAAAAAGATTGTTTTAAGGTGTACATTAGTCAAAATAGAAGATTTAAAAAAAAAATGTCGTGGAGGGAAAGCAATATGCAATATCAGTAGATAAAACAACGTTATTAGCACCAGAAATTTTTAACTCATAGCAGACCAGTTTCAATAGCATTCAGCTTACCCATGTCCTCAGTGCAAAATATGATAGAATTTCGCTCACGCATATGGAAAGGAAGTGGGTTCGAGGGATAGGCTTTTTGTTCAATAGAATTACGGAAAATTACGGATGACAGCCAATAGAATCTATGTATAGGAATGGAACTGATAATGTGAAATAATGCTAATATAAACTGATCGTGAGCACTTGCTTCCCACATCTATTCCACTCGCAGACAAACATTTTGCGTATTTTTGCATTTTTCTTTTATATATATATGTATTTATAAAATATTATAAATATCATACGAATATATAAATTTGATCTTTATAATATACAAAGATCTAGATATTCACGAAGATCCCCTTACATGCATTTGAAGCATGTATATATATAAATAAAATTATTGTTTGAATTTTACGCAAAGCTAAACATTGGATCCCAGACAAATAACACATATTTTTCCACTCCAGTCTTATAGGTGGCAGGAGTGATTGTATGTACAATGCAGAACTAAAAAGATTTATTATGTATTTATAACAGGCCAATTGGGTCAATAAAGTGGCGCTCATTTATTTTTAAAACATCTAACCTTTAACCTGAAGCAGTAATGCTAATTTGGTTAAATAGATGCATATGATAAAATTACGCTGATCAAGTTTAAAATCGGCGATTATTCAATTGGAGATGCTATAGTCAATGAGGCACCTAAAGAGAAGTATTCCTCATCCCAACGATCCCGGCGGAAGCTGATCCTATATCAGATGCTTGGAGTTGAGTGAAAATTTTCACTCGATGCAATCAGCGCGCACGGACACAGAATGTTACCCTGCCTCACCTGTAACTCTTACAGTGAATATTATGCTTTTATTATTTATTGTTATACAACTCAGTTCTATATATCTATTGTAAATATGTTTTATATCTCATATACGTCAATTACTAAGACATCTTATCTATCTTTTATATTACTTTTCCTGAAATCTGTTTTATGAGTCAATGTATTTGTAATAGGGGTTTTCCTGACCAAGTTATAAAAAGCAAATGACCTTTGACTGGATAGCACCAGGTTTTTCTTAATAATTATAGTGACTAGCTTATGGACACGGGAAGCATACTCATGTACCTTTCCCCCCTTCTCTCCTTTTGGTTATTTACTATCACTATCATTGTTTTGTTTTATTTTTATTTTGTTCTTCAAACTTCTCCCCATTTTTGGCCATTAATTTTCTCTCAGTCATTTTCGGTAGTTCGACTACCGGTTTTTGCTTTCTATTTTCTATATTCCCTTTCCTTCAATGATGTATGGCTGGGGCCTAGTGGACCCCTGTTCTTTATCTTGAATTATTATCTTATTATATCTTATTATTTTTAGTTACCGGCATTGGAACGTATATCTTAAATAAATTTTAGTGGTGGTGATGTGAATGGGAGTCTTCTGCTATCAATTATCTAAAAAATTAAATTGCTAATCTATCTAAAGTTTTTATAACTGTGGAAAAACAACCAAAGGATGAATGACAGGCAGAGTGTGTCTGCAATGGACAATGTTCAACAAATTAGTCAATAGCTTAACCAAGGGCGAAGGAGTCCAACAGTAAAACTAACAAAACTCGAAACATTAAATCAAACCACCAATACAACAAAAATATCCAAGAATGAAACAATAGCCAATATGGCATTTATCTCAAGCAAACTTATTACGCAAATAATCGAGGATACTAAGGTGGTTCATCCAGACAGATACAAGACGTGGAGAAGTCTGTTGGGGACTCAGCTGGGGCATGCAGCGGCAATAGAGAATGAAACTTATAGATTAAGTCCATACTACAAAATAAACTATAAACCTAAATCAAGCTTACTAGAAAAGTTACTGAATGTAGAAAAATCTAAACTGAAAGGTTCTGGTGGAAGGTATCAAGCAAGAACACAAAAAATAGCTGACTTCCTGGTTCATGAAGTAAGGAATGAATTAGCTTTTAAAAACAAAGAATACAAAACTAGTCCTTACTACGACGAAACAAATACTCAAATACACGAATTTTTCAGAGATTTTAACGCTGAACAAATAACCTCAATACAAGACAAATTAGCTAAAGAAAAATAGGAAAATCCTGAAATAAAAGAATACAATGAATATTTACTTGACCATTTGCAATTAATGCACTTTATACAAGATGCCGAAGATGTAAGACAGGAAAGAACCAAAAGGATAAAACAGTTGTCACATAGAGAGGAAACACCATCAAGAAAGCAGTCCAATCTTCAGCAAGCGATACAACTGCGGGGAGCCTTTCAGAATTCAAGCATCACAAAAACTAAAAACAAGCAAGTAAACTCATCTCCAGTAAACAAATCACCGATGACAATGGGTGTAGAGTTATTACCATTTGAACTGCATGGGGCCAGACTGAATCCACTGGAGAAGCTTCCCATTAAACAATTGATTAAAGAGTACAAAATATTATTGCAGCAAAACAACAAGGAAGGAGAGCAGAAGCGGAGAATTACCTGGAAGTGATATTCTCTAAGGCACAAAGCATTGAATCCCTATCAAAATGAAGTCAACAAAGACAAACAAGATCTGGAGGATGAGCTACAGTTGAGAATCGATGAGCTATCAAAGGAAATTACAGATTTAAATTCAAAACTTACAGAGAGCTCCAAGTTGGAGGTACTATTAGAAAACAAATTGAAAGAAAAAAGGCAAGAGAACAAAAAACTAAAAGCAGAACTTAATTGTCAGGAAGTAACAATAATAGAAAAGTATAAAATAAAAGAACTGCAAGCAGAGAATGGTAAACTCAGGACTCAACTCCAAGAAAATCTAACAAAACCAAAAACAAAAGAAAAGAAAAACCAAACAAATATTACTAAGACTACATCGATTAAAACGCAAACAGAAATGACACAGACGGATATAACTGGCCTGGAACAAAATCAAGACTTCGATATGACACACTTAAATGCTAAATTGAAGATGATTGAAAATCTAGTCAGAGAAAGCATAAATGTACAAGGTGACAAGAATGCTGCGAGGATAATTATAGATACTGAGCAGACAAGTGGCAGATTGCAACAAAGAACATCAAACTCAGCTATAGTAATCAAAACAATATCAAAACAACTAACAATAACTAAACTCAAGGAATTCCTGAATGAAAAACTCCTAGAAGAAGCTGATATTCCACCAATATACTGTAGAACGGCTAGACAAAAAGACACTATAATCCTACAAACAGATCAAGACACACATACAGATAAACTACTTAAAATTATTGAGAACTACTTAGAAATTAAAGAAAACATAGAAATAACTTACAAATTATCTAAAAGTTTAAAAATTATCATCACAGGCATACCAACATCGGTTACAACAACAAAACTCCTGAATTACTTAAAAGAGAATACTACGATCTGCAACATAACAATTGATAAAATTCTCCAGAAAGAAAAATCACCTAATTATCACATAATCTTAAATCTAGACTTCAATGATGCACAAACATTACTAGCTAAAAAATCATTGTTGGTAGGTCTGAATAACTGTCAAATTCGTATCTATAGACCAATTATCCGTTGCGGCAATTGTCAACTTTTGATCACTCGTCGACCAACTGTCGCAGAGACTCAATATGTGCAAAGTTCTGGCGTGGACACCGTACTAGAGACTGTCCTTACGCCAATGACCCTTCACAATTTCGCTGCACAAACTGTCACACGCGTAATGACTATCAACAACATACAGCCGATTCCAGCTCCTGCCCAGTGTATCAGTCGCAGTTGACTGATAGACGCACAGATAACAGACTCTGACCTTGACCTTGTCTAATCTGAACTTTATATATCTAGAACAATTACTCAGAGGACTATCCTCACAGTATATACATCACTATCATAGAACTTTAAATTATTTAACCATATTTACAATTTTACTTCATTACCTTCATATCTTTTTTATCATAATAAGTGTATCAGCATTTGTCCTAATATTTCTGCTGCGGCGGGGATGGCCTCCAGTTATGGGCAGTGGGGCCACCTTCATTGGGCTTAAATTTGTCCTGTGATTGTTAGGTAGCTTTCTTTACAAAAAAGCTACCTATTGCAGGCGTTCGGAGGAAAGCGATTTCAAAAAATTTTGGTATATTTTCATCGATCATGACCCCCAGACCCCGAAACCACCTTCCGTTCAAAATTTATATATATATATATCTGACCTATGTCACACTGTAACTACCGTAATTATGAACCGATTTCGATGTAATTCAGTGTGTACATAGTACATACCAATGTCTCAACCGAGTTCGTTGGCCTGCTTCATCCGCCGTTTTGTTTCAAAATGGCGGCAATTTAAATTTTTTTAAAAAATTTAAAACTTGAAATGTGGTACCAAAAAATTAAAAATGGAAGAATATTTTTTTCTTATGTATTTGATCTTTATACAAAGATTCCGGAGCAGTTTTTGTTTCGTCTATAACTTACAAAATGGCTGAGTTATAGCATTTTGAATTTCTAGCGTGGCTGACATTTTGAAACGTCCTGAATTTTGTCACGCGATAAAAGGCGTATTTATAAACCGATTTGGATGTAATTCGGTGTGTACATAGTACATACCGATCTCTCGACCGAGTTCGTTGGCCAGCTTCATCCGCCATTTTGTTTCAAAATGGCGGCCATTTAAAATTTTTTTAAATTTTTAAAATTTGAAATGTGGTACCAAAAAATTGAAAATGGAAAAAATATTTTTTCTTATGGATTTGATTTTTATACAAAGATTTTGGAGCAGTTTTTGTTTCGTCTATATCTTAAAAAATGGCTGAGTTATAGTATTTTGAATTTCTAGCGTGGCTGACATTTTGAAACGTCCTGAATTTTGTCACGCGATAAAAGGCGTATTTATGAACCGATTTGGATGTAACTTCGTTTATACATAGTACATATCAATGTCTCGACCGGGTTTGTTGGCCAGCTTCACCCGCCATCTTGTTTAAAAATGGCGGCCATTTAAATTTTTAAGAAAAATTTAAATTTGAAATGTGGTACCAAAAATTGAAAATTGAAAAAATATTTTCTTCTTATGTGTTTGACCTTGATAAAAAGATTCGGGAGCAGTTTTTGTTTCGTCTATATCTTAAGAAATGGCTGAGTTATAGCATTTTGAATTTCTAGCGTGGCTGACATTTTGAAACGTCCTGATTTTTCTCACGTAATAACAGGCGTATTTATGAACCGACTTGGATGTACCTTGGTGTGTACATAGTACATACAAATATCTCGACCGAGTTCGTTGGCCAGCTTCATCCGCCATCTTGTTTCAAAATGGCGGCCATTTAAAAAAATTAAAAAATAAAAAAATTTAAATGAGATACCAAAAAATTGGAATATGAAAAAGATTTTTTTGTATGTGTTTGACCTTAATACAAAGATTCCGGAACAGTTTTTCTTTCGTCTATATCTAAAAAAAAATGGCTGAGTAATAGCATTTTGAATTTCTCTTGTGGCTGACATTTTAAAACGACCTGATTTTTGTCACGCGATAACAGGCGTATTTATGAACCTATTTGGATGTAAATTGGTCTGTACATAGTACATACCAATGTCTCGACCGAGTTCGTTGGCCAGCTTCATTCGCCATCTTGTTTCAAAAGGGTTGCCACTTAAAAAAAATTAAATTTAAAATTCAAAATGAGGTATTAAAAAATTGGAAAATGAAAAAGATTTTTTTATGTGTTTGGCCTTGATACAAAGATTCCGGAGCAGTTTTTGTTTCTGAAAATTTGTTCTTTTGTTGATATCTTAAAAAATGGTTGATTTATAGCACTTTGAATTTGTAGCATGGCTAACATTTTGAAACGATCTCGTATTTGTCACGCGATAACACACGTATTCGCCTATTTCGATGTAAGAAGGCATGTGGATAGTATACATCAACACCTCGACCAAGTTCGCTGGCCAAATTCATCAGCCATCTTGTTTCAAAATGGCGGCCATTAAATTAAAATATATATATATATTTAAAGTGAGGTGCAAAAAAATTAGAAATTGAAAAAGGTTTCTTTCTTAAGTATTTGATCTTGATATAAGGATTCAGGAGCATTTTTTGTTTGTCTTTACCTTAAAAAATGGCTCATATATAACAGTTTCAATTTCTATTGTGGGTGACATTTTGAAAAATCTGATTTTTTGCATGCGACAGCACTCCTATATATTAACCGATTCCGATGTGAGTGAGCATGTGCACAGCAATTACTAAGGTCTCGACCAAGTTCACTGCTTAGCCTCATCCACCATGTTGTCTTAAAATGACAGGCACTTTAAGAAATTGCCGAATTTGGCGGCCAAATATAAGTTACTTTAAAGAAAAGCAGCTTGGATAAAGCTGACTAATTTTTCGAAATTCTCATTCATTATATTGATAAAAAAGCATTGAATCTCCTATATTCGGTTTCTACTAAATTGAGCTTCGTGTGTTTGCATGATATAAGTTGGCTTTTTTTAAATAAGGATTATGAAAGCTAGCTCTTCCTCCCGGCACTGGCCGGAAGGACTTTCTTTTTAGTTCTACCATCGCTCCGTGTATTTCATATTTTCTGTCAAAAAAAAAAAAAAAAAAAAAAACTTATTTATTGGAAAATAATTATATCTCTAAATTATTATACTACTTTATCCAAAAAAAAAAAATCATGGGTTCACGTGGTGTATGGAAGGGTGTTTTTGAGATTGTTTAATTTTTAAGAACTTAAATACCACTAGAAATATTGTAAATACGAATAAATATTTTTGTTTAAAAGGGGGAAAAAAAGGGAAAAAATATTTCTTATCAAAAGTAAAGACGAACGTAAATACTTAAAAATTTTTCAAATAGTACACAAATTCCAAAACATATAAATCATAATTGAAATACATTTCTAGGCTCGCCCTGAAACAATAGGGCAGCCAATTGTGATTGGTAAAGAATCGCTATCTTAAATAATAATAAATTTTCACAGGCGGTCCGGGGACACGGCACTTGCCTTCTTTCCCGGAGACAGGGGTTCTGGGCTTGTTTCCGCAGGTAGTAAAACTTTTCCCTGCCCTGGGCTTGGGGGTTACACCTAACCATAAGCCAAAAGCGGGTTCCCAGGGTGGGTGCTTACTTACTTACTTTCCTGTAACTAAACGTCTGATGACTGAGCCGGCTGTCCAGAACAACGATGACCAGTCTTCTATCATCTTTAAGGAAGATCCTAACAGGTAATTTACCACATAAGGAAAAAAATTGCAACTTACCTATAATATTGAGTGATTAGAGTATTTCGTCGCCTGAGATCCAAGTTATCTAAGATTATCCAAAATTAGCCCTTTGCAGCCATTTAAAATTTGTCTTCAAAATCGAGGGCTCCGCTACGGAGACAATGCAAATAATTTTGTGATACCTGTCTAGAAAAGCCAAGATTACATATTGGCAATTGCTTCGAGAGGTATCACACTTTGGACGATTACAAAATGTAGTAATTTTTTTTTTTTTTTTTTTTTTTTTTTTTTTTTTTCTTTTAACATATCATAACATTTGTATTCATAAAGAATTTAAAAAAAATTATAAGATATAACTAAAATCGCTCCGAGTTGCTGGTAATACGAATGGAAAAAAAACTTCGAGTGCAAAGGCTTAATATATAATTTAAAAAAAAAAAAAACGTCACGAAAAGATAGTGCAATAAAAAAAGATGAGAAACAGAAAATAAATGATATTTAAGAAATTTAAATAAAAAAATCTAAGAATGATTAAAACATCTGAATGTTATTATTTCGTAAATTCTTAACAAGTTTATAAATACTGTATAATTGTATAAGCAATACTCCATGTTGTGGTAGCGTAAGCTATTATTTGAAATTATCTTGTTTGCTTTTAATTTACTTAATTTTGTAAATATGTTTTTATACCTAAACTTGTAAATAAATTCCTTTAATCGAGATTTAATCCCAGACTTTTTTTTAGTAAAACTGGATGTGTGTAATCTCTTCTAGTCTAAATATTTTAATTTATTCATTTCTTTAGGTACATTTGATTTACAATAACATTGCCAATTTTATTACTCTTTTCTTAGCTCGCGTCGCCCTATGACTAGAATTTATTTTTTAAACATACGGTCACAATAATTTGCTTATTTCTGTAAATTAAAATGTACCAACTCGACTTCTTGGTGGCGTTTGGCAATGTTGAACATATATTATAAAAAAATTACCAGTTGCAAAATAGATGTCTATTTCTACCAATCATAAACTAAGAAAAAGACGTTGTATGAAATTTTCAGAAATCTGATTATGGCGGAATAGCGAAGTTACATTTAAAAATAATTTTACAATTTTTATAGATTTCAAGGAATTTTATAACTTCAATAAAGTTAAGTTGATGTAGAAAAGTGTATTTGTTGTATTATAGTGATGTATGAAAGCTAGCTCTTCCTCCCGGCACTGGCCGGAAGGACTTTCTTTTTAGTTCTACCATCGCTCCGTGTATTTCATATTTTCTGTCAAAAAAAAAAAAAAAAAAAAAAACTTATTTATTGGAAAATAATTATATCTCTAAATTATTATACTACTTTATCCAAAAAAAAAAAAAAAAAAAAAAAAAAAAAAAAAATCATGGGTTCACGCGGTGTATGGAAGGGTGTTTTTGAAATTGTTTAATTTTTAAGAACTTAAATACCACTAGAAATATTGTAAATACGAATAAATATTTTTGTTTAAAAGGGGGAAAAAAAAGGGAAAAAATATTTCTTATCAAAAGTAAAGACGAACGTATCACACTTTCAGAGATAATTTATCTGAGTTGCAGTCAAAGGGTTTATAAAAAAAGTATAATAAACGGGTATTTTTTAGCTAGGAGGATGGTATGTGCGAGTCTATGGGGTAGCAGAGACATACGATAGTCTCCCTCGGTCACACATCCTAGTAGACATCTACAAGCACTATTTTCAATGCACCATCTTAAATAAATTCTCCTTCCCTTTTCGGAACTTGTTATGTTGATGATATGTTCACCTTAATTGACAGCTCTCTTCACAAAATTGAAAAAATCCTTGACATTTGGAACTCGAACGACAGCAATATTCAATTCAATTATGAAACAAAAAATAATGGCTCACTTCCTTTTCCCGATACCCGTGCCACTAGTACTGAAAACGGTTTCTCCCCACCCGTCTACTGCAAAAATTTCCCTGTTCCTCTAACGCCCCACTCTCGCTCATGGCATTATCTTATCTAAAATATGGCTGCTTTTAATACTTTTATAAATCATGCCATACACGTATGTTCTGATGCCCACTCACCGAATTATGAAATTCAATATCTAACAGAGGTTACAACCTGTCTATTATTGATAATGCTTTATTTAAACTTCAGCATCCTCGTTTCTAAGTTCATTTCAGTCTTCTTCTCCTTCGAATATAAGCACTGTTTTACCTTAGTTTCCTAAATCTAGCTTCCCCTTGCTAAAATGCTTAGGAAATATAATTTTAAAATAATTTTCAACCCTATCAGTAAACTTACTCTCTTCAAACTCAAAAATCCTATTGAGTTATCTAACTCATGGTGTATGTATAGCATTAATTGCCCGTACAGTCTTTCATACATTGAAGAAACAAAACGTGGGTTAGGATTTCGAAATAAAGAACATATGAATATATTCAAAAAGAAGAAACTAACAACTTTGCCATTCCAAAACTTTGCTGGGTATGAACCACACCTTTGACTTTAACTTAGCTAATATTATCTCTAAACCCATTTCTATACGTCAACTTATCTTTCTTGAAGCTTCCAATATCTATAAAAATCAATAAAATTATCGTTAATTGTGACTTCCTTAACATCCCATTATCAAATTGTTGGAAATATTACGTAAAATGTACGCTTTTTCTTACTTTCTACGATTTTTTTTTCACATTACAAGTTCCTTTCCGTACACAATTTTTTTATTGTCTATCATCCATAATTTCCTGTAATTCTATTGGTCAGTAAATCAAACCCTTAAATTCAACTTCTCTTCCATATATATGAGGAAACATCCGTCATTCTTTACACTGATGACGGTACGCTGAATTCTAACGAAACTAGTCTGATCTAAATGAAAAAATTCTGGTGCTGATAACATTTTGTTATCTAACTACATTGTATTACGCCGAGTATCATCTTAATTATCAAATCCATATTAATTTTCTTGTATGTATAAATATCTAAAAAAAAATTTTAAAAAAAGCTATTATCCCTTTTTTTACCTGAATTAAGACAATTTATTATTTTAAAATCAGTAGCTCTTAATGTAAATTAATGAGGTAAGTAGTATACATAAGCGATTTCGAAAGAAAGACCTCTCTATGCATAATATGTACATAACATATAATATTTTTCTGATATTTCAACTTGTCTATGAGATACAATATCAAGAATTTAGAAAAAATAATTGTCAGCAACGAAGAAAAAGCAATTAGAAACAAGACATATTTTACTAAATAAATGTTCTGCGTTTCATTCTAAAATTCATTCCTACAATTTAAGAGGCATAACATTTTCTTGCGAAGTGTATTGATTTTTTTTTTTTTTTTTAATTAGAATATCGAATATGTGATGTTACTAGGGTTATATCTCTATGTTCATAACATGCAAATCCTAGAAAAAAATTACATTTCTAAAATTAGTTTTGTCTTAATAAAATGTTCAGAATATCAAATTTCATTTATTCCTATGACTGGATCATAGAAATATAAAAGCAGTATTGTTTTATTTTTTTAATTCAGAATTCTAAGACGGAAATCAAAACTGATCATTCTTATGCTACTCGAATCTTTAATTGTAAAGCTGGACCACAGGGGATTCCAGGAATATACCTCTAAGTAAACAGAGAAAAAATATTTAATAAAATGTTTCTTGTTTCAAAATGTTAGTTTTGTTCGTGAATAACTGACATTTTTCGATTTCTATACAGTACCTAATGGACCATTTAAAGAAAATGTAGAAAATGACTTTACATGACAGATTATAGACATTATAAATACTGTTCCTTTCTTTCTCAAATCATGTCATGTCAATTTATTTTTTATTTATTTATTTATTTATATATTGAGTTACAAACTGTCAAATCGCTGATTTTTGTAAATCTAAAAAAATTTAAATTAATATAAATAATATGGAAATGAAATATACTCTTGGACATGTTTGAAAAAGTAATACTAGTATAACAATGAATACTGCTAACACTGTTCCATCATATTTTTTTAACTGTCCTTTGACTAATATTTCAATATAATTTAAACCACAAACTTTTTTGCAAAAATGCATATAAATCCACGACAATTGCACGATCTAATAGAAAACAGTGAGTAAATTTCATATCTTTTTTATATTTTTGTTTATATCCATTAGTTCAAAAATTATACCAGATTTTACGACATTTGAAATACGTAAAAACGTGAAAAATTACTGTATTCGACCTGGCCAGGCTAATGCCGGGCGAAGGTCTATTTGCACGCTTTTTATTTCAACACGAAAAAGAAACCCCTATTAGCTAAGGTGTTTCGTTTTCATGTTGAAACAAAAAGCGTGCAAATAGACATATTCGTCTGACATAGGTGCTAAGTGCGAGTGGTTTTTCCCTCCATTAGTTGTCTATTATATGGTTTTGGTAATTATTGGTGGTAAAGTCAGGCCCTGATTACCAAATAGGCATGAAAAGCACGTGCTTCCCTTAGAAAATTTTGAAAGGGCCCGAAATTGAGAAAGCAAAGGGCCTAAATTTTACATTGAATTAATTCCATTCCAAAATTCTAATTTCTTTTCAAATTATTAACTCAAATTTCTTAAATTAATTAACAACCAATTAACATATCAACCCAATTAAACCAATTAATCAAACCAATCAAAATCGAAAAAATTGAGTAATAATACTATTTGTAGTAATTTGAATAATATTTGTAGCATTGGTGAATTTGCTGGTATGACGAATTTAGAAAACACTTCTCTAATGAAAGAAGCCCCAGAAATGACACTGTGCTTCCCATAGCTTCAAAGCTTAATCGGGCCCTGAAGTTACACCATTGTTAATCTCAGTCCAAAATTGATTATTTTCTGCATAAATTTATTTAGGTCATTATAATTAATATTGTTATTATTATTAATGGTATTTTCTAAGCGTAGTTAATGATCATTATTAATATTGAAATTAACACCATTTGTTTAAAATGTTTTTTTCTAACTGTAGGGGAGACTGGGGCTAGTAGACGCAGCTTTTGGTTATTGATTTTTATTAATTTTTGTTTAAATTTTTAATGAAACTGAAACTGTATTTTTAAAGAACAGGCAGGAACAGGAACACTCTACCGGGGAGCCAACCAAAAATGGCAAAGGCAGAAAACCGCCTCGCAGAAAAATCCCCTCTGCCAAATGCGAACTGGCAAGGGAGCAGCCCAGAAAACCAACGACGTTTAATAACAAAAAAAAATGACACTAAATATAGTCATTTACAGGTTTTACATATGACTGTATGAAAAAGAATTGTATACAATATATAAAGTCATGTACACAGTTATACATGCTGTAAAAGAGAAGATAAACGTTAAATAAAATCTTAAAGTTGGAATACAAAATAACTAGCAGACATAGAAAGACCTGAACTGAGCAAATTAATAAATGTCACACAGAAATCAACAATGCGAAAAAATAAAATTAATAATAATAATAAAAAAAAAAACTTATGCCCCAAAACCAAAGTCAAAATTGGAACTGGTATTTTCTAAAAGAGAAATGTTTGTTAAGTTCATTGTATATTTGTCTAACTTTATTATAATTTGATCTTTACAGTAAGATATTTTTCATATTCCAGCTCAATGTGCGATTCCGAATAAAATCAAATGAGACAGGCATAAGTGAACAACGTCCGAAAAGGCAATGTTTTAGATCACCGATGCTACTACACAAACACTTATCGTTCTGGCGCTTACCCAAGTTAAACAGATGACTGGGAAAAGCCCCAGGAGACATGATAAAATATGCAATGAATCAAAATTGAGTCAGAACAGGCATTCGGCTATAAATACCAGGGTTCGCAAAGCTGGGCCCAGTTCGAAAAAAACCCGGTGGGTTTTTTTCAGAATGGGCCCACTTGAAAAAGCCCATTGAAAAACCCATAAAGTGGGTTTTTTCAATTTTCAGATATAATTTAAAAATTTAAACAACATATAAATTTAATGAATTTAAGTCATTTCAGTTAATTTTGAAAAAAATACATCGAAATACTTTACTAACATAGAACCTAGTATATTAAAATAGCAATTAAAGCCATTGTGCAGGAATATAGAACCTAGTAGGCAATAGACATAGTACATAATTATAGGTATGTCTTTATATAAAAAATTCAAATCAACTATATTCATGGAAATAAAAAATATGTATTTTTACTTTCTTCTATCTTTACAAGAAGAAAGTATTGGATTCGTGAAAAATTTCGACTTCCAGTTCATGATTGATTTATATGTTTTAAAAAGGTCCTGAAGACAATTTGATGGTTTTTATAAAATGACTGACTGTATGTGAAAAAAAAATTGTGGGTGCTCTATCTCAAGAACTAATGCACAGAATTTCACAAAACTTTTACTAACACAAAACTGAGTTAGACCTTGATGTAAACTGGTGCTGATTAGTTTTTGGTGTATACTGCCCAACAGGTGGCGCTGCTATGCTGCATTTATCTCAATTTTTGCAATAGCTTTATCTAAAAAACTAATGCACGGATTTTCACAAAACTTCAGATTCAGTTACAAGTTAAGTTGTTGCTTATTGAATTTTGGTGCATATCGCCCAACAGGTAGTGCTGCTATGCTTCATTTTTCGCGATTTCAGCAATAACTCTAATCTCAAAAACTAATGTACGGATTTGAATAAAAATTCAGATTCAGTTAAACCTTGATATAAACTGCTGCTGATTAGTTTTTGGTGTATATCGCCAAAGCGGCACTGTTGTGCTGCATTTATCTCACTTTTTGCAATAGCTTTATCTTAAGAACTAATAATGCATGGATTTTCATCAAACTTCAGATTCAGTTAGATGTTGACGTAAATTGTTACTGATCATGTTTTGTTGTAAATTGAACAACAGGTGATACTTATATCTCCTTGTTAAATGCATCCAATTCAACAAATCTATATGTTACAATCCTCATGATGGGCATAAATTGTCATTTAATTTTGGCACTGTGATAGCTAATTTTGAATTATTAACATGTATGAGATAGAAGAAACTTTCGGGATTGGCACATCCGACTAGTTTACCACTTTTTTTCTTCTTACTTATATATTTTAAATTTTAATATTCTATTCCTTATTTGATTTAAAGAAAATTAACAATTTTATATCTTCTATTATATTTAAAATTAATTTGTGAGAAACACTGGCAAATTAATTTAAATTCATATAATTTATACAATTTATAACTTGTAAAATAGCATTACAATTATATTGTATATAAGAGAACAATGTATTTTTTTATGTATAGTGTATATAATATATAGAAAATATAATATACAATAATGTAATTACGCATGTATTATACTTTTGAAAAACCCCGATTTTCCCCAGGGAAAATTGGGTTTTTCATAAAAAAACCCGAAAAACCCCATGTGGGTTGGGTTTTTTCAGAAAAACCTGGGTTTTGCGAACCCTGATAAATACCCGGAATTTTGAGTTTGTAGCTTTTGTAGTTTATGTTTAGCGAAAAACTAAAGTAAAAGGCAAATTTTGCGCCAACCTACCCCGTCATGCGGCAAGTTGCCCATACCTATGGGTAAGTTGGCACACGCTTTATAAAAATTTAAATGAAACTCAAATACGACAAGCAGTTAAGAGAAATCAATTTCATTATTACCAGTAAGTTTAAACAAAAGCGTTATCGCCGTTCAGTGTAAATTCTAAATTATACAGACATAAAAATAATGAATAAAACATTAGCATTGAGTAACTTCTATCCTACTCAATATCCTCTTCAAAATTACAGTTGTAACAAATAAAAAATCAAGTGTCTCCGTTTGAGCAAGCCTCGTGTGCCTAAAATCTTGCATTGCAACCACTTTTATAGGTGCTTGCTGTTTTTCAAGCTACCAGCACACACCAGACACCGAACCAACTTGCCCCGTGTTCAATGTGCCTTCTAGTCCCATAATAAATTTCTTCACAAAAGGGACACTTAGCCATCTAAGCATAAATAATTCAAGTAAATCACATATGGGGTAGGTACAGTTAATCGTACACTAAGAAAAACTGCACAAGTTAAATCGCAATTTTTAAGATAAGTATTAGAAATTAGAAAAAGAATGAAGCAACAAAAAATTACTTATGAGCGCAAAAAAAACCCAGAAAAACCGTAATAAATGTCCACTACACATAAGTAACGCTGCTGCAAAACTACAATGAGGTTTATAAAAAGCAAGAAGAAAGGCACTCTGTAACTGGTTGCGCAATCTATCCACAAACAGGCGGTTTATGAGGGCTGCGCCTACTTACCCCTGTAGCCAACTAGCCCCGGTCTCCCCTACAATTCCAAAATATTTGACGCACAAATACTTCTTTTTCTGCTTAATTTCAACCAACTCCAACCGTAAACCGTCTAGCAATATGATCTCGCTGAAAACAAGTGCAAATATCTTTAGTCCCCAATAAATCAATAATTAAAAATATATATAGTTTGGACTAATACGCTAGTAAAGAAAAACGAAAAAATTGTCAATTATCAGTAATTATATAAATAGTAAAACGGCACGTCACTCTCTCTACATATTTTAACAAACAAAGAGTTTTATATGATACAAAAGACAAATGTATGTATTTTCTGAAATATAATTTGAAGTGTGGATACACATTGAGATGGAATTGCTAAACTTTATAAATTAGCCTTAAAAAGTCAATAAAATATATCATTTGTTTTACTAAGCATATATATTATTATTGAATACCTTTACTAATTAATTTTACTAATATATATATTCTGATTTTTTTTTCGCAAAATGAATTACAAGGCTGTCCTATCGGCTGTATTTTAGAATTTCCAAAATAATCAAAATCACTAATCTTTTATTATAAAACCCTTTTTATTCTACTTTAAAAGCTTTTATATCATGCATTTTAAAACTTATTGGACAAATGTTTCTGAAATTCCTAGAACTATTCCCTAAGTGACGGCATTTATTATAATAGCACTAAAAGCATTTCAGTATAAAATGGCTTTTTCACAAAGAAATGTGTTTTAAAACGACTTTACAGGACTCATCATAATATATTTATATGATTTATAGACGATTTATCACAATCATCATATTTACAAAAATTTCCTGTAATGGCATTGCACTTTCTTTTTTTTACATTTATGCTAAAATATAAAATGCATATTATAAATATATTTTGGAATATAAAACTTTAAATTAATTCAACTGCGCTTTATATTTTAAATGCTATGTTTATTAAATATTTATCGAGATATTTAGAAGGATTTACAAAGAAAATAATATAAAATTTAATATTTAATAGAAGCAATTTTCTTTGCATATATTTCACATATATTTTAAAGCGATTATGTGCTAAAAAAAAAAAAAAAAACTAGTTTAACAATCTTCTCTTTACTGTTTACACTCGATCAGCATCGATTTTTTCCTGTGGTTTGATTATCCTCCTGAGACCGAAGAACAATTTAAACACTTTATCTTTGTCTTTACAACTTTATTTTCCTCTAAAGGGTAAAAAAATATTATTTTTAAAGATTTTTAATTTTTTTTTGTTTTTGTTTTTTAAATTTGGTAAGGAACGTATCCATTTTAATGGATGTTTAGGTCTTAAGTATGATGAAATGTAAACTTTTCACATGTAAAGTGATACTGAAAAACAGTAAATTAACAATAAATTGAAACATATATATATATATATATATATATATATTATTAATTTAATAAACAAAACTGAATTATTTTACGCATATTTAAGCTAAATATAAATCTTTGAATCAATCTCTTTCACTGGTAATTCACAAAAACATATTGCAACTTGGACATCTAAGTTTAGTTTTCATTTAAATACATATGATTATCAGTGTAATATCTAAAATAATGATGTGCTTTAAATTTTATGTGCACTTCTGCTTCTTGTTCTAGCTGTTGTGAAATATCAGGAGGATATGAAATATTTAAGCAAACCTGAAACGAAAAATAATTAAAATCAGATTTCATGATGTGTGCGAAAAATATTCTTTATTGCATTATTTTTTTCTTTGTATTTCTGAATTTCTAATAAAAGAAAAAGCTAGCCGAAGTATTTTTTTTTAAATGATAAATCTTAAAAAATCTTTATATGTACATAAATCATAACTTGAACTTACTGCAAAGATATCTTCCAAATCAAATTGGACTTTAAATATTTCGCTATTTCACTTCCGTTAGTTTGGCTAACTGAGCCATCTGCAAAAACATTGACTGATTCTTTAGTAGCCTCATGTTAAGCTTCAGAAGAATCTTCATAAATTTTATTAATATTAAATATTCATAATTAGAATCACTAAAATGAAGCCATTCCCATTTCCTATTATTTCTAATGCTTCTAATGTCATTAATATTTTTGTTAAAATAAAATACAAAAATGTGTAATATTTTATAAAAATATTACATATATATGTCTTTTTATAAAAAGTTGTTAAAACATTTAAGAGAGATTAAATAAACATCGAAAACTTGGAAATCTTGCACATGATTAAAACCAAAACTAATGTTAAAACTAACTTTATAACTTTACGCAAGTAAGACCTAACATCCATTTAAATGTAAGTTTTTAAATTGAGCTTTAAAGGAATAATGATATCCAAATTACAGTTAAAAACTAGCTATGGAACTACAAAAACCTTTAAATTAACATATACACTCTAAATTGTGCTTTAAAAAATAAAATAAGTAAATAAAAATTGTAACTTATGAACACCTGGTCGAATCCCATGTTCACTCACCCACTGCGCCATACAAACAAACCAGAAGCCGTTGCCAGATTCTAAAAACTTAAAAGTAAACTTTGAAGTGCATATTATATTGGAGTATGAGACCATGATTCCAAAGAAATATTTGATGTGATTAGTAGGTTAAAACAAAACATCCTTTTTAATGGATGCGGGTATCAGGAGGTTATAATAAAAGGTCCCTTAAGGTAAAAAAATGAAGAAAAAAATATCTTAAAGTTTAATTTTATTTTCGCTCTAGATTGGTTCGGCTAAAACAATATTTTCTAGTAATATTACATATATTTTAAATAGTCTTGAAACTCCATTCTTTGTAGGGACTTGCGTCACAAAATGTACTATAATAATAATACAAAGAAAAAGACTGACACTTTTAGCTCTGATTCATACAAGGAAAATACCATTTATTTCGCATAAAATTATTTATAAGTAAATGTGGTTTCTTTTATCTTAAGATGTCATCTACGTTTTAAAATTGAAAAATTTTTTAAAACATTCAATTGCTACACCGTAATTTTATAGCATTTTTAAGTTCCCCATGCCATACAATTTGGGAAATAGAAGCTTGCATCAATTTTGAATGATACGTTAGTAAGACTGAAATTATTAAAAAATGAACTAATTAAAGTAAAAAATAAAATATTATTTATAGAGTCATGACTCTTAAGTGTAAGTTCAAAGTACTTTTAATAAGTAATAGTTAAATGTAAGTTAAAAGTAAATTTAATATGTAAAACTAACCCCCTCTCTTACAGATTTTTTTTCTTACTGCCGCCTCTATATTAGGTTCACATACGCTTAGAGTGCACGAGCACCAGACCCGCTCCAATGGGGCAGCTTAGGAAGCCAGGTTTACCCGGTGGGATACGGTAGAAAGGCGAATTCTCGTTACCCCTGCAACGTGTGTCAGTCAGCCTTGCATTTCGTCCACAAAACTCCGCAGGTGACACTTGTCTTTTTGCGGCACCCGATTTCCCGCTTCCCCCAACAAGGTTTGTGGGTGTCTTGTGCAAGAGCCAAAAAACAAATTTATAATAGATAAGTAATCGACTCAACACAGTAAACAACAAAGTCAAAGGCTCCGCAGAATGGACGGCCAGGCCCTTGTCAATCCTGGACATCGATTTGGAATAATCGTACATCGCCATTTACGCTAATGGCACGAGGTGCAAGTTAAATCCGTCGTGGGTGCAACGTCCTCCAAGTTCGCTATGAACTATACCTCTGTAGGTGCCTAGTCAGGTGAAGGTCTCGTCATCTGATCATGGTTCTAAGTTACGAGACTATCTAGAGTAGCGAGAGTCGTCGGAAGATCGCCGCCATGTAGTGTTCAGCCTATTTAGCTTCGTTTCCAGGAACACAAACAGGTAAAACTGGGTTAAAACATAGTAGGTAGTGGCCTGCTCAGCGGTTAGAAAGAAAGAACAATGTATTTCATAAGATTTTGTTTTCTACATGGCTTTGTAAAACCTGAAATATAACTTGCTTTTATTATTAATTACTAATTAATAACTTCAGAATTTCGTTATTATTTCATAAATAAAAATATTTTTTCCTTCACCACTAGAATCCCCACATTGTAAAAATTTAAAATTACTTTATGAAAATATAATAAAACAGCAAACGAAAATATTGATATTCTGAAAGTATTTTTTAGCTTTAGAAATCTCAGAAACGGTAATATTTTCCAAATTTAAAGAAGAACTTATGAAAATAAAGTTTCTTTTACTCCCACTGATTTTTTTTCAGAATCATTTTCGAGCAATTTCTATAGTGTATTAATCAGTTTTCCCAACCTGGGATATAGGTTTTTCGGATGATATTAGTTCTCAAATAAACATTTTTCGTGTTCAACCAAAATGTTTTCCGCATAAACATAATAAATTAATAACATACTAACATTAAAATTAATATTACTTTGTTACTCTTGCATATATAAATTCAATTACGCAGCTCAAAATGTTTAATTTAGAATTGATAGCATCCAAAAAAGTTATTACAAGTTGAGAAAACTCATTAATACACTAAATAAAAAAGAAAAATGCCCAGCTAAACTGATGGCATTGAGCTCACAGGCTATTCACACTAATTGTATATCATACTCTTATTTTAAAGAATAATGCCCCTCAAAAAAATAAGTGAAGGGGAATTAGCCCCCGTTTCACCCTTTATACTTAACCAGTGAACCTCCAAATCTAATCAGGGAAGCTCCTTATCATAATATACCAGTATACCAAATTTGGAGCAAATCGAACAATCCTGCAAACAAAAAATCATTTATCTAAATTAAGGGGGTGAACTAGCCCCCCCCCCCCGGGGGAAGTTCCTTAACATAATAAACCTGTATACCAACTTCGGAGCAAATCGAATCATTCTGCATGAAAAACCCATTTATCTAATTTAAGAGGGGCGGGCTAACCTCCCTTTTCCCCCTTTATCCTTAACCAATGAACCCCCAAAACTAATCAGGGAAGTTCCTTAACCTAATAAACCGGTATACCAAATTCGGAGCAAATCGAATCATTCTGCATGAAAAACACATTTATCTGAATTAAGGGGGTGGACTAACCCCCCTTTTCCCCCTTTATCCTTAACCAATGAACCCCCAAAACTAATCAGGGAAGTTCCTTAACGTAATAAACCGGTATACCAAATTCGGAGCAAATCGAATCATTCTGCATGAAAAACACATTTATCTGAATTAAGGGGGTGGACTAACCCCCCTTTTCCCCCTTTATCCTTAACCAATGAACCCCCAAAACTAATCAGGGAAGTTCCTTAACATAATAAACCGGTATACCAAATACGGAGCAAATCGAATGATTCTGCATGAAAAACCCATTTATCTGAATTAAGGGGGGTGGACTAACCCCGTTTTTCCCCCTTTATCCTTAATCAATGAACTCCCAAAACTAATCAGGGAAGTTCCTTAACATAATAAACCGGTATACCAAATTCGGTGCAAATCGAATGATTCTGCATGAAAAACCCAATTATCTGAATTAAGGAGGTGGACTAATCCCCCTTTTCCCCCTTTATCCTTAACCAATGAACCTCCAAAACTAATCAGAGAAGTTCCTTAACATAATAAACCGGTATACCAAATTCGGAGAAAATCGAATCATTCTGCATGAAAAACCCATTTATCTGAATAAAAAGGGGTGGACTAACCCCCCTTTTCTCCCTTTATCCTTAACCAATGAACCCCCAAAACTAATCAGGGAAGTTCCTTAACATAATAAACCGGTATACCAAATACGGAGCAAATCGAATGATTCTACATGAAAAACCCATTTATCTGAATTAAGGGGGTGGATTAGCCCCCCTTTTCACCCTTTATTCTTAACCAATGAACCCCCAAAACTAATCAGGGAAGTTCCTTAACCTAATTAACCGGTATACTAAATACGGAGCAAATCGAATGGTTCTGCATGAAAAACCCATTTATCTGAATTAAGGGGGGTGGACTAACCCCGTTTTTCCCCCTTTATCCTTAACCAAAGAACTCCCAAAACTAATCAGGGAAGTTCCTTAACATAATAAACCGGTATGCCAAATTCGGGGCAAATCGAATGATTCTGCATGAAAAACCCAATTATCTGAATTAAGGGGGTGGACTAACCCCCCCTGTTCCCCCTTTATCCTTAACCAATGAACCTCCAAAACTAATCATGGAAGTTCCTTAACATAATAAACCGGTATATCAAATTCGGAGAAAATCGAATCATTCTGCATGAAAAACCCATTTATCTGAATTAAGGGGTTGGACTAACCCCGTTTTTCCCCCTTTATCCTTAACCAATGAACTCCCAAAACTAATCAGGGAAGCGCCTTATCACAATGAACCTAGGAAAAAATTTTGAAGCAAATCGGATGTTTCTATCAAGAGTTATCGCGTTACGTACATACGTACGTACGTACATACATACATACAGAGCGGCTGGGCACATTAGCTCTCAGGCTTTGATAGCCTGTGAGCTAAAAAACCACTCGAAAATGTTCTAAAAATCAGATGCGAAAATATTTTTTTTTCTTACATCTATAAATCGCGAAAATATTTTGGACTGAGATTTTTTTTTAAAGAACAATTTTTGGAATTGTGGGTAACTCGAAAAATAAAATATTGTATATTTTCGTTGACGGTTATATTATATTCTCGTATATTGAGAAACATAAGCATAAAACAATCAATTTAAAGGAATTTTAATACATAAGCTAAAACCTTTAAACGATATTTTAACGTATAAATACATACAATACCATGTACACAAAAAATCACATACGGCCGTTTCGAGTATTCCTGGATCCCCTTCTTCAGGGCGCGGAAAAAAAAAAAAGATTATACTGGATTTTTATGAGACCCGTTTTTTTCCATTTCCTAATCTTTTATTTATTTTTTTATCTTTTCTCGCCCTTAGGAAGGGGATGCAGCAATCCTCGAGGATTTTTTGTGTACTTCACTGAAAAAAAAAAAATGGACTAAAATACGAAAATACTACTGGCAATCTAGACTCCAGTACTATTTCCGTATTTTAACAGAACTTTCCCCGGTAAATTACAGAAAAATTTCCGTTAAATTCCAAAAAACGGATTTTTTTCTGTAATTTACCGGGAAAAAGTTCCGTTAAAATACGGAAATAGTACTGGCGTCTAGATTGCCAGTAGTATTTCCGTATTTTAGTCCGTTTTTTTTTTACAGTGTAGCATTGTACGCATTTGCGCTTTAAGACGTTGTTTAAAGGTTTTAGCTTGTATATTATGAAATATTTGTCTTTTTTTCTTTACTGTGCATATTCGAAAATCTCTAATTATATTTTTTTTTCATTTCTGACCATAAGATAACACTCAGTGTGACAATTATTGTCACGTTTGAAGATGTGATTTAAGAGAGCTTCTTTAAAAAATTTAATTGAAAATCTGATACTCAGTCAAATTTCAAGCTTTAAAAAGTAAAAGTTTCTTCCTTATTTTTCACTCTATTTTATAATAAAATAACAAATAATTCTAATTAGGTTTAATATACTTTGATTTAAATATTTTTAAATAATTTGTTATGATATTAGAAGCCAATTTTTAGGCGCGAGGAAATTATATGGGCACAAGTAAATAAACTAAATCACAAAAAGGGAGAAGTGTTCCTTTCATTTTGTAGAAATTCAAGATATTTAAATGTTATTCTACGTAGGCCATTTAAAGTGAAAGCAATCTTTTGAAATCAATAAGAGGAAAAAACTACCAATAAAGTAAATCTGCAGATTTTTCTGTTTGAGAAAAAAAAAAAAGGTATAAATAGAAATATAATACATTCTATTACAAACACGAATAATGTCATGTGTGAAACAATGTAGAATTGTTATACAAATAAATAAGTCAGCTTTCCTCCTCTTTATTATATGCTGATAACAAATACATCCAAAAGTTCAGTAACCCTAAAGGTTTTTAGATTTTTATACGTGAAATTTACCAGCTTACGAAAGCACCTATTTTTAGATACATATTTTGAGAAATTAAGTGTTATCTAGTTACACATTTCAGCCTCTTTCAATAATTATCTATTAAAAGAAAAATCTTAAACTTATGCATAATAGTTGTGTAAAAATAGAAACAAAATTCGGCAAAATCTAAAAAACGTTTTGCAATAAATTTAGTCTCGTTATACTAAACATTATATTTTAACGTAACTATCCGTTTAACATAAAGATATATAGTTAATGTAATACTACACCGACACTAAAATAGAGACTTGCTGATGTATTTTCTTATTTGAATTAATGTAAATTGAATCTTTTCACCATTCGGAATTACACAAAAAGAGAAAGAAAGCTATTTATTTTACAAAATTCTTGAATAGGTTATCACATTTGCTCCCACGCAATTTTACATTTTTTATGGAAATAAATGTGCTTTATAATGTATTTGTGGCAATTTTACATTAAAAATTAAAAGCGACATTTTTATTCTCTGTAAATATACTCATGGGCGTAAAAATATAAAAATATCAAATATCAGAAAAATCAAAATGTACCACAGTAATAGTTTTTAATTTCATAATATCGAATATATTGTATGTGTGTCAACTACTTTTTAAGACATGGTACCGAATATTTTACAATATTTAAAACGTTTCTTTGTTTTCAAATACTACACTTGATATTTTCTGGAATTTAAAAGTCTGATTCAGATGTACTTCTTCGCTTTATAATATGGAATGAAATTCCTAATAAACGATATGTTCGATGAAGTGGATATCCTATTTCTTTTTTGAAAAAATGGGTTTTCTTTTTTCAAGTAAGGATACACTTATGATTTATTTTTATTTTGATGTGAAAAGATATCAATTTATGACAGGAGATGAAAAATAGGGGTTTTTTTAACTCCTCATAGCGAATTTTTCTATTATAGATAATATTTCATAAAATTGTATCATATATATTTTTTATTTTTTGGTTGGTATAATAGGGATATTAAAATTATTACATTATTTTTACTGAAATATATTTTTCCTTATAATAAATTATTTTCTATTTCTAAGTAATTTTTATAAGAATCTAAGATATAAGAAAAACTACTTCAAAAAGTTACATATGAACATGAATATAGATTCACATTTTGACATCAAACATATTTTCAAATTTATTCAGTCATGTCTTCGAAATTAGGATTTTTTTCTTTTGTGTATACATCTAAAATATCTACAGAATCATATTTCAAAGGATGCAGAGTTTAGTATTTTAAAACCAATAATTATATTTCGTATGCAATAAAACACACCATTCATTTTTCTCTAGAAGCATTCCCATAATTAAAAAAAAAATTCGAGCATTTCAAAGCGAAAAGAATATCGAAAAATCGAAAACAATAATGATCAATATTAGTTTAATGTTCTTTTCAGAGGAGTTAATGCTAGATTTTTCTAGAAGATTTAAACTAAATGGCAAATTTATCCTTTTTTTATATTAAAGTAAATACGAAGTCTATGCACTTCTCTAGTGAAACCTACAAATTTATATATTTGAAAGAAAAAGGTTGTTAATTTTTTACGCATTAGGCTTTTTTTTTACACTGGAATTACTTGACTTTTATGTCAAAACATAAGATACACATTTAAGTATATTTATCTGTATATAAAACCTCAACGGATTACACTAGTATTTAACAGTATAGTACATCACACTGCTATTTTATTGTATTTTATTTTCATTTAAGAAAGGAAAAAGTAAAAAAGGATAAAATTGTTTCCATGTTAGCTTATGATATTTTAGACATAAGTATTTAACAATAAAATACACATGAAAACCTTGACAGAAAGTTGCATGCTATTTTATGTTACATGGTTTAATAAAAACGCTCTCTAGTTTTGTATATTGCAGGTGATTTCACAAAATGAAATGAAAAAAATAATATGCGATATTTTTAAACTGAAGAATTAGATTTAGGCATTGTCATGAATGTAAAAAAAAAAAAAAAATATTAACGTTTCATCACCATACCTCTTGAAGGTTTTACGTTCGCATTAATAATTAACTTTTGTACTCTTATGTGTATTTTGTAGGTCATATCTGCAGTACAAAAATCATTACTATAAAAAGGAAAAATATTTTTTTTCTTAAGGAGGGCAACTATCCCAGGCTTACCCTATTTGAAATATTTTATATGCCTCATTAAGTACAGTAGTTGATGACAATGTTTTTATTTAGATTAATACTTAATATGTTATTACATATTTTTAAAAAGGGATTTACTAAAGTAAAAGTAAAATTATGTTTGATTTATATATATTTAAATATTATTGAAGCATCTAAAATAAAGATGTAATTTTTTATATGATATTTTGTCATATTTACGATTCCGTTTCTGCTGCTTTTAGCAATTTGTTTTACTGTTTGTTTAGATTAGAATATTTAAATTAATAGTGCTTTAAATGTATACGCACTTTATATAACCTTCGAAACAATTTATCACAACTGCTCTGAAAATGTGTTCTGCGGAAGCTAAGGGGTCTGCGACACATATGTAGGGCTCCGCGATGTCTGGTATTAATGTTTTTGTTATTGTTTACTTATCTAGAAGTTAATAAAAATCTTGCGATTGAAATCAAAATTAAAACTAAAAATACATTTAACAGTAGTTGTGATGGTTTTAATAGATTATAATCAGTTTATGCACTAGTGAAGACTGTAACTCTAGACACTTAAAACACACTCCCCTTTTAACCAGGTTTCCATCTTATTAGGTATAATTTTATGGCATTTCTATTATCGGGAACATGATTTTATTTCGTTTAAGACAAGATTCCGTTATTGAAAGGTTCCATTTTCCCAGGTTTTACTGCCGATCTTTATAATAACGTATCTGTTATTTATTCAATATTCTAAAGAATTTGAAAGAGGTAAAAGGAGTACATTGTAACTAAATGTTTAAGAACCGCCTGATCTAGCATCTATAATTTTCAAATCGTAATTTTGGTATACATTGCAGGCCATTTTTATTGTAGATTTATTTTTCATTACTTAGTAACAAAAGATTACCTGGAAGTAAAGGGAAAATTAAATAATCTCATCTAATGGAAACTGATATGCAATTAATTGCCTTTAAATTAATATTGGATTAATCAACACTTATTATAGAACAGGAAAAATAGGTTTTTTTTAAACTACTGATGGCCATTCACCAGAATTTGGGAAGAATATCGTTTTGCACTATAATTTAGAGTCAGATCAGTCCCCCCCCCCCCCAAAAAAAAAAAAAAAATTGTTTTACAAGATTTTGGGTGCAAAAGGTGGGCATTTTAAACCCAGAGAAAGGAGAAATTTAATTTTTTTAATTAGTTCTAGTAGTACATCGCTTATTATGTAGTTTTTAATTCGAAATCGAATGGCACCATCCGAAAGTCGATACGATCATTTGTTGTAAAGTTATGGGAAGTTTTATATATACAAAGTCGCTTTGGCACTAGAAATAAAGTTCGTTGATTCCCCCCCCCCCCCCCTAAAAAAAAAAAAAAAAAAAAAAAAAAAAAACTAAAGCTGTTTTACCATGTTTTGTGGGAGATCAAGAGAGGAAGTTTTATCTCGGAGAGGGAGTATTAATATTTTTTAATTGAGTCAAGAAGGGTACCATTTGTTATGTGTTTTTTAACTTTTAATCGAATAACGTCATCTGCAATTCAATACGATCATTTATTATAAAATTATGGCAAATTTTATGTGTAGAAATTGGAAAATTATACTTTACTATTGAGCACAGTTTTGTCATATTTAGTTTACTTTCAAAGGATGTCATTTTTACAACACCAAATAATCTCAAACTAATTAAATGGCCTCAAAATAGTAATATTCAAAATGAGGATCATCTGAGTGTTCTTTTAAGTTACTAAAGTTGTCAAAATACGTGTGTTCATAAAACCATTTATGACTTTGTACTCATAAAACATGCCTTACTGTATAACGAATCGTCGTATAGACTTGCGGATGGTGGCATTCGATTCATAATTGTAAAACAACTTTATTTTAGGAGGGCTCATCGGATAATCATTTCTAGTGTGAAAAACGAAGTTTTCCTCCAAATTTTCGTGAATGGCTATAAGTTGCTGCACAATTTTCGGTCTTTTTTACTTGTACTATTATATAAAATTTGTATAATTGTCACGACATATGGAAAGGAGTAAGTGTGCATACGGTAATGAGTTGTTATAATTTTTACAAGAAAAATTACTAAATACCGTTATTACTCGTGTATACCGCGCACGCGTGTATAACGCGCTCCCCATACTTTAAAAGAAAAAGGGCGATTTTTTTCATCTCGAGTACAACGTGCAACATAAATTTTACATGCAAGTGAATGAATAACCAAATAAATTTCTGTAAAGAAAGTCGAAAGAAATGTTACGTCAGGACAGAAAAAAGACAAAAATATATTTTTAAGACTTCGGGATTGGGAATGAGTGTGGGAGGGAGTGACACATCGTGCTGTGGTAACGTCACTCGCTTGACGAAATACTTGAGAGCGTCTTTTAATAACGTGCGAGTAAGATGGAGAATCTATGTAGTTATACTGCGACATTTAAGTTGAAAATAAATCAGTATGCAACAGAAAATGGTAACTGCGCTTCAAGTTTGAAGTTCGGACTTAGTAAGTCAAGTGTGCGAGAGTGGCGGAGTATGGAAGAAAAACTGAAAAAAAGCACCATGCAAAAAGCCTGCTTTTCGACGAAAATCGTGTCCGCAAGTGGAGCAGCAGCTTTTAGCTCATGTAACGGATTTGTGGCGTTCGGGATACTCAATCTCGACGGAAATGTTGATGTTCGAGGCCTGTAAATAGCTAGGAAACCGAATATTCAAGAGAAGATTTCAAGGGAAATTGTGGCTTGGTGCGGCGCTTTTTTATTCGTAACAGCCTCTTTATCAAGTGAAGAACAACGCTATCGCATAAGCTACTGGAAGAATACAAAGAACAGCGTATCAAGTTCTTCCAATACATTATAAGGCTACGAAAACGAAAGGGATATCAGATGTCGCATATCAGCAATGCAGATAATACTGCATTATGATTTAATATGCCGGAAGCTATAACCGTTCATCCCGTCGAAGATAGAAGCATTCAAGTGCACACAACAGGAGCAGGCAAGCAACGATGTACCGTTATGGCTATTACGGCTGACGGTCGCAAGTTGATATCATGTATGATTTTTAAACGTAAAGCTATCCCAAAAGAATCTTAATGGGTGGGTGACAACAACAGATCCCAACTTCACTCCAAGCGGGAGGAGAATGACGCGTGTGTCACTTCCAACTGTATGTAAGTGGAAATGTGAAGCTTAGAATTCCTTCTCTGCCGAGATGATAAAAAAGAGCCTCAAGTGACTGGAATTTCCAATGATATGCATAGAACTGAATGACATGATTTACGAGGATATTGACTGCGCCAGTATTGACGAGGAGAACAGCATTAACGGCAATGAGAATTGCTAATTAGCGTTTAATTAATGTTCCTAACGCTGTTGTATAAAAAAGGTGCAAGGAGTGAAATATGGGTACAGCAATATTTCTATTAAGTAAGAATCTTCCAGTTTTAATTTCGTCATTGAATACATTTCTTGATTCATATGTATATCGTATGATTACATCCAGCAGTACAAAGTTATTCCGTGTATAACACGCACCTAGGGTTTTTGCCCTAAATCTTTGAAAAAAAAAGTGCGCGTTATACACGAGTAAATACGTTATTCGTCAATTTTGCATGGTTCTTTTAGGCGTTTCAGCGAAATAAAAATCTCCTACAAGTATTTATATATGTTCAAATATTCAACAGAAAATCTTAGACATAAGAAAACACGTTGCAACGAGAAATAGTATTTCTTTATGAAACGCATTTCTTCAATTAAATTTTACAGATTTTATAATTTTTACAAAAAAATTACTAAATATTCGCCAATTCTGCATGGGTTTTTCAGCCGTTTCAGCGAAATAAAATCCCGTAAAAGTATTTATGTATGTTCAAATATTCAGCAGAAAATCTTAGAAATAAGAAAACGCGTTGCACCAGAGAAGTAATATTTCTTTATGAAACACATTTCTTCAATTAAATTTTACAGATTTTAATTGAGGTACCACATCAGATACCACATATTTTTCTTCGTCAATGTACTTGAGTGAACATATATATATATATATATACATATATATATATACAGTCAGTACCGGATATATGGTCACCCGCTTATAAGGTCACTTTTCGTAAGTCCGGACTAACTGAATAGGTATTATGTGTTAAAATACACCATATGATCAGTTTCTAATGACTACAATCGGATATATTGTCACCTTTTGTCTCCCCTTTTTTGCAAAATTTCTTAGTTTTAGGCTTTTTTCTTCACTTTTTTAGGATGTAAAGTGCCAAATACACGTATTATTTAAGTATCTTCAACTGTTGGCCTCTTTGTATTGATAACGCAGTGCTTTTCATTTTTGAAGCTTTAGAAAGAAGTGGATGGGCATCCTGTAGGATTAGCTTCACTGTAATCATTCTTCTTTTTTTCCATCGTCGAATCTCCCGTGCTTTTGTTAAAAACCACAAGTGCGAACTGCCATGCTGTAAAGAAAGGTCAGTTTACATTTTTATAGCTTTAGAATGACAGGGAGAGCTTTACATTTTTAAACGAAACCTTAAAGATCGCGATAATATTGCAGACCATGTGACTAGATGTGCTCCGATACTCGGGGGAGGTAGGGGTCTCCTCTTGTCGGGTGCAACTGATAACAGAAACTCTTCCATTTCGGCAAGAGTTTCCAAAGCTCTGGAGATTTTCCCCTCAATTGTCTAATTAGATACCGATTTTTGGAAAAAATGCCATCACCCCTTGCGACCGAATGAAAATTGTCCTTCGTGTAGACAAATATTAAATCACGTGTTTTTATTGTTTTGTATTTTTCATTACTTGTCGCTGCCTGTAAAGTGTTCGTTCATTTTTTAATTGTCTTTTGTAAATGCAACATGTCACCAAAACAAAAAAATTGACAATTGCGGAAAAAAAGAAAATTGATAATTTAAAAAAAAAAAACGAATGTATAGAAAGCAGCTTTCGCGAAGACTCATGGAATAGCAAGAACGATACTGAATAACGGCTTGGGGTTAAAATCGTTTTAAGCAGAAGATATTATCAATCAAAAGAGAAAGTGACAACATGTTTCAATATATAAGAATGTTCAGAAAGACCTTTTAAGTTGTATGATTTATGCCAGATCGCACAATGTTCCAGTATCATGGATTATCGTAAAAAGTCTTTGAAAATTGTTGATGAACTACGAAAACCGAATTTTACTGCTATCAAAGTGTAGTTAGGTTTAACTTAAAGCACAATCTTGTTTTTTACAAATGTGTGGTGAAGCTGCTGGTTTTTATGATAGTATACAAGAAAAAATAATAGAAGGAATGGGTGTTAACTTGTTAAGTGACATTCTCAATAGGTACAAACCTTGTGATTTTTTTAATTTTGATGAGTGTGGACTGTTTTTTCATGTTTTGCCAGATAAAACTTACTTTTGAGAACGAAAAATGACGTGTGGGAAGGTAAGCAAAAAAAGGTTGACCGTTTCATTAACAGTTTTTATAGATGGCTCAGATAAATTGACTCCATTAGTTATCGGTAAATTTCTCAAACCTCGTTGTTTGAAAAACTGCAAATCTTTGCCTGTATCTTACGATGCGAACCGAAAGGCCTGAATGACAACAAGCATTTGGAGAAAACTAATTGGGCTTTTTGATAGAATTTGGACAGACAAAAAAAGAAAAGTGGCTATAATCGCAGATGACTGTAATGCCCATTGCGTGATTCAGAATTTACATTCGATTGAACTTGTTGTCTTGCCTCCAAATTGAACTAGTATTGCAAAAGCCTTAGATCAAGGTATTATTAAAATTTTAAGATAAATTATCGAAAGCTGCTTCTAAAAGACTTCATTGCTGCCATTGATAAAAAAAAGAAGCTTCTCGTGACTGTGAGAGATGCTATGTGTTACGTAAACAAGAATCGAAATATGGTATCAAAGAAGACCATTGAAAATTGTTTTATAAATCCTTAGCTTCCAGAATGTGAAGAATTATCCTTCGATGACGATGACAATGATGATGATTATGATGTGTCCCTAATTGAAGTTGTACAAAAACTACGGAATGCCGTTTGCACAATACAAGACGAATTGACATATGTAGTTGCTGACAATGAAATCGCTTCTAATGGACTTTACCCACGAGTGGCAACAGTCACGCCTTATCGGGTATGTACCCTCCGAAAAAACTGCTTATTGGACAAAGAGGAAGCTGTGTTAAAATGTCCTTCACTCCTATTGGTATTTTTCTTCTAGATAACCGCATCTGACATGAAACGGGTATCGTTCAAGGTGAAGCTTCTATACTGGAAATCGTTTCGTAAGTTTTAAATATAAACACTGATGGAAACGATGATAATGAGAGTGAGTGCGAAGCTGAACAGACAAGGCGAGCAGAAGCTCTCAAAGCAATAAATATCCACAGATATTTTTTACCAATCCCAAAGGCAAAGAGGAACATTTTAAAACTGTTCGTGAATAAGAAAAAGTAGTTTTAACAACTACGATAAAAAACAAACAAACTTGTGTAAAAGATTATTTTTACTACTACGAGTATACTCATCAATTCGAATATTTAAGTGTAAAGCAATTCTTGCCCATACCTTTTATTTAATAAATTATATATTCATAGTTTCTTCGTACATTATTTTACTAATATAACTAACTTATTAATAATATTTTATTGTCTAATGTAAAATTCCTGTTTACACCGCATATAAGGTCACCCTACTTATAAGGTCATATTTTTCAGGACCGCATGGGTGACCATATAACCGATACTGACTGTATATATACATATATAATAATTTTCAAAATATGCTGCGATTAAAAATTACGTAACATTTGAAGAATAAATTGTAATAGTTTATTGAAGCTTATCACGTACTTCCTTATCCATAATGAAAAATATAAATGCTTGTTAATCTAATAACATATAATATAACCAGAAACGAAAATATACAATAACCTCTTCCAAGTTACGCATAATTACGGTAAACTTTCATTATCTTTAGATACTTCTTTATCATTAGAAACCTCAGAAATCAATATTTTTTCGAGATTTAAAGACGCCTTAATACAAACACAGTTTCCTTTGCTGCAAGAGATTTTCGTAAACTTTTTCGAGTTGCTTATATTATTATTTATTGATCCGTTTTCGGAACCCGGAATATAGGTTTTCCATATGTTATGTATTCTGCAGTAAACATTTTAATGTTTAACAGATATATTTTCCAGACAAACATCATAAATTACGAAAATTAACATTAAAATTACTATTAACAGTAACATTAAAAAAGTTAATTAACATTAACATTAAAATTACTATTGCTTTATTACTTTAACTTGTAATTGTTTTTTAATCTAGTAAAATATAATAGAACCAGAAACAAAAGTACAATCTCTTCCAAGTTACCCCATAATTACGGAAACCATTCATTATCTTTAGAGACTTCTTTATCATTAAAAATCTCAGAAATCAATATGTTTTCCTGATTCAAATACGCATTAAAAAAAAAAAAAAAAAAAAAAAATTCGTTTGCTGCAACTGATTTTCGTGAACTTTTTCGAGTAGTCTTTATCATGTATTAATTATTTTTCTGAACCCGGAATATAGTTTTTTCATATGCTAGCAATTCTGCAGTTAACATTTTGATGTTCAGCATATATGACTTGCAGATAAAAAAGATAAATTAAGAAAATTAACATTTACATTGCAATTAATATTACTTTGTTACTTGTTCATATATAACTTTAATTAAGCAGTTAAAATCGCTTACTAGAGATTGGTTAGCAACCGGAAAATCAATATTCTTTTTTGAGAAACTGATTAATAAACTATGAAAACTCTTCGGAAATATTTGCGAAAGTCCATGGAAGAAAAAGAAACATAGTTTTATTATATGCTTCTTTGTATCTCAAAAAATATACAGGTTTCTGCGCTCTCTAAAGTTAAAGAAATCTGTCTTTTGAAATCATGAGTGGTTCGGAAGAGGTTATTTTTTATTATTGATCGTAGTTATGTAATATTTTCCTAGATTAAAAAGAATTTGACTTTTTATACAGTGCTTACTGGAAATTTTAAATATTTAAAAAATAAGTTTAGAAAAGCATCGTTCTTTTACCTCAATCGGTTGTGTGAACTTCCTTTCGAATTGTGGAAACACTTCGAATTTTCAAATCTCTGATAGCGTGCAGATCAACAAAAAGAAAGCAAAAATATTCTAAGCACCGTAATCATTGGATTATTAACAATTATCCGAAATTTCTTCTATAACACTGATGGAATCTTTGATGGATTTTAAGCTCTAATAAGAGAGCGTGCCGAGAAGTTGAACTTTCGCGAAATTCTTCTATATTTCGCTTTTATGTACCAAAACATTTATCTAAGAACCCGGTTACTAAGTTATACTTTTGCACTCGAAGGGTAGCTGTGCAAATTTTTGGAACGTTGCTTTATATATATATATATATATATATTTCGTGTTTTGAGCCCAATTACCGTACGAAGTTCCCTTTTTTATTAACTCCGATACATACCGACAAAAAATATCAAAAGCTATTTCAAAGTTTTAAATAAATATTTTTGAAAATCGACTTTTGAATACTTAATACCTCGTCATATATGCTTTTGACTGCACTTTAATTTTTTGGCCGAGAATTACCGAAGATTTCCGTGCAGAAAATACATTTTTTTATCAGGTGTTTTATTTTATTTCATTATATATTTTTTTAACCAATTAATTCTAAAATGAAAATGTAAAATTACAGTATCAATAAGTACAATTCTATCGAGCATAATATACAGCTATAAATACTGGATGTTCAGAATGATGATTATCTAATAAAATATCTACCAACAAACCATAAAAAGGAGAGTTTTGTCTAATTTATACATCAAGATAAATATTAAATTCTAAACATTTTTTAAATCACAACGCTTAGGAAGGGAAAATGAATATGAAAGCAAAATCTAAACAAAACTAAAAAAAAGTTTATCGTACGTTAAAGTATTCATTTTTCAAAATCAATATTTATTTCGAAATTTCTATACTTTTCCTATAAGTACGAAAAATTCCTATTTTACACGAAGGAAAAAAAAAATAGATAAAAATTTTTTCAGACTATTAAAATTACTTCATTATTCTTTTAAAAAGTTACCCTTGACTAGAAAATATTAAAGAGGTCAGGTATTAAACTTTTTTTTATCTCCCAAGACAATTTTTATCTAACTCCAATTAATCTTCTTTTTTTGTTCGGAAAAGGGCTTTTTTTTAACCAAGTATATGTTTTTATATCTGAATATTTGACTTTTCTTATTCATAGTTCAACAATGATGAGAGATTTTTAAAAGATACTGGATTAGAATGCAAAATTCCAGTAAGTAGTTAGTTTTTTTGAAAGGAAAATTTTGAAAACAGAACACTTACTCATATAAAAAGGAATGAAGGATCTCTTATGTATACCCAATTTATCAATTCATGTAAGAATGTATAAAAAAAAAATATTTACTAAATGTTTTGAAGTCTTTTTTTTTAGCATGATACACATTTTTGAACAGATATATAATAATTGTTTATGAAACATAACATTGAATGATATATTATTGTGATGATTTATCTATTAGCTTCTTTCCATATTCGGTGATTATAGTGCAATTATTTGAATACGCTTTAAAGTACAGAAAAATCTATCAAAAAGTGAGACGTTGATTTAACAACAGCTAAATTAGTAACATAATTGCAGGAATGGAAATTATGCGCACTGTTTGCAAGCTTTTCAGATTTTAGTATCCCATTTTATGAATAATTTTTTCCCCTCATTTAACGACAGAAATTCTGCGATTAAATGTGTAAAAAAATAACTATTAGTAACAAGTGGTACTAAAATATTAAAAGCCTGCGAGTCATGAGCATAATTGCCATCCTAGTATTTGTACATTTTAGGAAAAATAAATTGACAACTTATCAAACGGAGATTAACATTAGATTGAGAAAATTTCTAACAGTTAAGTAGTTTGTAAAAAATAGCAGTAGTCTATGAAAAATAAAATTAATCGGATTATCAGGAGTCTCTAGGAACCTCTTTTCTCTCAGGACACAATTATTTATGATATCCTTCATAATCACTCCTGTTTGGCAACTGTGATTCTGAAACAAACACATAAAGTAAGTGAAAAATGTTATAAACTGTATTAAGTTTCTTGAATACTTAAATCACCTTATTGTGAAAAGTCATATGAATTGTTACGTAAAAACAAAAAGTTATATTCAAAATTGCTTAAAGGTATTTTATTAAGCACGTCGGATACTTCAAAGTACTTGATTTTTGTGTTTTAGATGTACAATGTACATATTTTTTTAGATTCAATCTATACCTTAATATAAGTCGATAGCTTAATTTGGTAAATTTCTCAAAATGGCAACCAGCTCAAAAAACAATATTTCGAAAAAAAAGCATTTAAAATTTTGTAAAATAAACGTATTTAAAAAAATAGATTTTTATTTTTATTTTATTTTATTTTATTTTATTTTATTTTATTTTATTTTATTTTAATTTTATTTTAATTTTTATTTTTATTAAATTTTTTTAAATGTAAAAAAATTGCCTTTTCTCAATTCTTTTACAAAGCCATTTCCCTCTTAATACAGAGGAGATACGTAAATTTAATTGTTTCAAAAATCCTTTTCTCTTTTTTAATACAACAATAGCACTATTTTTAAATATGAATTGAAATATATTTCAAGAGTTTTTAATGTCTCAAACAGGCGTTACCCATTTATCCAATTCTTTCTTTATAGAAACTCAGTTTTTCAAAAGAAATATAAAATACTGTCAAAATATAGATTTCAATTTCAGAAGTTAATATTTTCTTATGCAGTGAAGGAATAATGTCATCTTTTCTTGAATTTATTTCATAATTCTTATTATTCTGTTTCGAGAGGTAATTACAGAAAAAAAATCCAATCACTGCTTTTATTTTTCAATTATAGAAAATTGAAGTAACTTTTGTATTTTCTTAAACGAAAGGATTTCTTTTAAGTTGATAGACGGATTACTTTCATCATAAATCAAAAGAAAAAAAATATCTTCCAGGTATCTATGTGATATTTGCAATGTATTTTCCTTATATTAAAAAATAAAAAACTGATATTCTTGGAAACGATACTTTATTTCCAATTATAGTTATGAGAACCGGTCCATAAATATTATTTTCTTTTTTTTTTCTTTTATAGTGAGAATTTTTTTTTAATTTATGAAACATACTTTCGTTAAAAAGTAACTATCGTCTGACGACAATATACTTATAATTTCCTTATAGTCCAAGAACCGACAGCACGAAAACCTATGTTATCAAGCACAAGAGAAAAACCTTTATTTTATGCAAAAGAAAAAGTAGGGGGATCTAATGATCAGGACGAACGCAATGATAAACCTACGAGTCAACCAGTAGTGGTATTAATCTTTGGCTTATGCACCACTTCACTTCCGACAGACATGGATCATTAGATTCTCCTATTTCTACTCTTACATAAAATAAAGGATTTTCTTTTTCTTGTACTTGATAACATAGGTTTTTGTGCTGTCGTCTCCTGGACTATTATGAGTAAATAACTTTAAAGATTCAGAAATATATCAATTAAAAGACAGTGAATTCGGCAAATAAAACACAAACACTGAAAAATTATAAATGCTAATACTTGAACATATGCATTTATTACTACTAATTTAAGATTTTTATTTTGTTTGTTTTTTAAGTTTTATAAGTGTTCACATATAATGAGTTTGAAAAAGCCATAAATTTATAATAGGTCTAAAATTGCCTTATAATCCACTTATGAGTGTATAAGGTATATGTAACAAATGGTTTTAAAATATTTGTTTTTGTTGGAAGACATCTGTATCTAAAACTAAAGAAAAAAAACTAAATGGAAACAATTTTACATTTGGAGTATTGAAAACATGGTGTGGTGAAATTCATGAAAAAGAAATAATACAAATTATCAAGTACCCTCATCCTCCGTACTTTCCTACAGCAGTCCAAGAGCAAACATTAGCACAACTCGACAGATATTGAAATGAACTATTTCCCGGAGCGTTCTCAATACATTTTCAAGAAACAATTTTAAACCTACTCTTACGTACGCGTTAAAGCAATTTGCATAATTTAATTTATTGACGATTAATGTTGCATTTCGCTCACACAGTGTACACACACTGTGTTCGCTCACAGACTGCTTTATTTACAGGTTTTGTAAGCTAAATAGTATATATTCATATATTTTTTAAGTATTTCGTCTCGCCGTGCCTTCCGAAATCCAAATATAACAAAGTAGTTTCATTCTGTTTATTAATTTTTGCTTTAGTTACAGATAGTTCCAAACGTGGACGTATATATATACATTTATATTGCAATTATGTGTAACTTTATTAACATAAATAAATTCAATTTCATAGTGAATAATTCGTCCATATTTAATAACTTTATATTTTTTGGGATACGAGTCACAAATACACGGATTTTATCTTAACTTTTTGAAACCAATATATTTTTATGAGAAAGATCAGAATTTTCAAAATAAACAGCAATGTAAAACAATAAAAAAAACAAATATTTTGTTTTCAACATTTTATTACTTTAGAAACTAAACTATATTTATATTTCGTTAATGTAAACCACAAAGAAACATCTTTTAGCTGAAAAATAAAACTTTCGTTTTCCATTCCACGAAAATATTGATGAAATATAAATAAATTTTCTACTTGCAGCTTTTTAAATATTTTTAATCCTGTAGGTAATAGGAAAAGCCAATTACGTTTTCAAAAAAATGCAAAAAGTAATTTCCTGTTTAATTTTTTTTTTTTTTAACAAAAGGAATTATTTGTATCCGATGGAGAAAAGTTCTATTATTTGAATTTATAACTGTATTATGAACAAGATCATCTCAGGTTCTATTTCATAATTTAAATTTTTTTATGTGTGTGTATGTTTTCCCTGTTTTCCGCTCTCAAAAGAAATTCCATTTTTCTTTCTTGATCGAAAAAAAAAAACTACCTTTATAATTAGTTTCATATAGAAAATTTGCAAATGGAAATTAGCACATTCGTTAAAAAGCTCAAAGTATACAATTATTTCGTTCTTTTAGCAAAACATAATTCTTGTAACTAAAATGTGACAGAAAAGGAAAGTACACGACATAAAAAATGCAATTAAAAAAGAAAACGAAGTAACATTTTAAATACATCATATGTATAAAATCATACATTTTTAAATAGATATGCCTATAACGTTACCATTGGATTAGACATTTAACCATACATTAAAGTTTATCCCTACATGAAGATTTTTGCAATTAGATCTAATTTTGATAATTAGAAATATTAGCATTAATCTTATTTTATTTTTATTTTCACAAGACATCAAAACTGAAATTAAATAAACATTAAATCTCTGCAGAATATAATGAACATGCACAATAAAAATTATAAAATATCGGAAAATACTGCAAAATATAACAAAAAATTATTATTATGCATTTTTTGTTCTCTAATGAGGTTTGTGTAAATATGAGGTTTATATAAATATTTTTATCTACAACCGTCGACAAGACATTAATTATAATAAATAGCAATGGTCACGGATAAACTTCTCGCAGATAAATATTAGGGATTGTATTTTGACTTTCTTCTATCTTTACAAGAAGAAGGTATTGGACTCGAGAAAGTTATCGACTTCCGGTTTTTGATTGATTTACAAGATTTAGGAGTCAGAGATCCCGAAAGACATGTTTTTACAAAATGTCAGTCTGTGAGTCTGTCTGTCTCTTCGTCTGTCTGCCTGCATGTGACACAAATTTTGTGGACGTTTTATCTCAACAACTAAAGCGCGGAATTTAATAAAAATTTATATTCAGTAAGTCCCTGATGTAAATTGGTGCTGATTAAATTTTTAGTATAAATGCCCCAACAGGTGGCATTGGAATGCTGCATTTTCACGATTATCACAATAGCTCTTTCTCAAGAACTAAAGCACGGATATTCACCAAACTTCAGATTCAGTTAATGATTAATCTGAGTTGGTGCTAATTACGGTTTGGTGTAAATCGCCCAAGGCTTTGCTATGCTCCATTTTTCAGGATTTTCGCAATAGCTCTATCTCAAGAACTAAAGTACGAATTTTCATCTAACTTCAAATTCAGGTATACTTTGATAAATACTGGGGCTGATTATGTTTTGGTGTTAATCGCCCAATAGGTGGGCAATTGAGCATACTATGCTGCACTTTTCCCGATTTCAGCAATAGCTCTAATAAAAAATAATGCACAACTTTTCATCTAACTTCAGATTCAGTTAGATGTCGATATAAGTTGTTGCTTATTAAATTTTAGGGTAAATCATACAACAAGTGGCGGTGTTATGCTGAATTTTGTATGATTTACACGATTTTAGCGATAGTCATATCTCAAAAAGTAAAGCACGGAATTTAATATCTTTAGAATCAACATGATTCGCATAGATTGACAATTATTTTTGTCACTGTGATAAAGAATTTTCATGTATTAACATATATGAGGTAGAAGAAAGTTTTCGGATTGGCAACCCCGACTAGTTCACTTTCGTTATATTTCGAGTTTACGTCAGTCGTAACTCGCAATATCATCCACGTGATCTCATTTTAGACACTATAAAAGGGTCAATATCACACATTTGAAGTTTTTGAATAATTTTATTTAGTTTAATTTGATTTTTCTATATAATGATGGAATTTTATAATTAATTTTTCACTCGATTCTTGATATGCTAGAATTATAGAAACACCGTTTTGTTTCCGATGACAATGCAACATTTTAATATTTGTATAACTAGTTTATTTTTATAACTAGTAACTATATTTTTATAACCAATTATAAACTAGTTTTAAGGCATTTCCCCATTAACATTTAACAGGTGAGAAATGAACAAAAATCCATTATGGTTATAATTCTACGCGGGTCAACAGCAAAAATATTTTTAATTGCATGCTAAATCCCGCTCGCCAGAATAGATTAACTGTCTGTGAAACTAGTACAATGAATAATTTTAAACACTAAAAAGTTGAAAATGCGAATTAAAAATAAAGAGTGTAATGCATTTTTTAAAAATGAAATTTAATAAATTGATAGTTTCATATTAATTAAATTCTGATTATACTTCGAGAAATCAATTTATAAATTCTAGAAAAATAGTGTAAATAGAAAGATAAACTTTTCCTTATGTCAACTCTTAAAAAAATAAAAGATCAAAAATTGTATTTTTTTAAAATGAATTCACCAGCTCGCGCTTTCTTATAAACGAAGTTTCCATAATTTATTTTAGAGATCATGCAAAATTAACACATTGTAACGGAAATTGTTTTGAAAAATCACCAACTCCTGCCATGAAATTAGGTGTGATTTAAAAAATAATAATAACATTGAATGCTTATAAAAGAGGGTTCAAAAATACTATTTCTAAATTTTTACTTATTTAATCCAGTTTCAACCTTCTCTTAAAAGCTTTTATATTATATTTTTCGAGTATTTATTCGACAAATCGTTTATACATTGCAAACTATCCCTGAAATGATATTTATTATAAGAGCGCTGAAAGCTTTGTAAGACAAAATGGCTTATATTCACGAAAAAGTGTTTAAAATATTTTAAAGGGATTTTTCGTATTTACAACGATTTTATTTTCAGATAAAAATATGTGTATGCGATAGCATTACTACTTTTATTTACATATAGGTTATAATGTAAATATAAAAAAATTCTATTCAGAAATAATTTACTAATACTACAATTCGGAAAAGTATTCTGTTCTAAAGCTGAAATTCAACGATTTCTGTGCGAATAAAAATATATTCTTACAAATAATTTACTATTTAGATTATATAACTTTTTTTTCTAATAAAAAATATCCTACTATTATCCTTCTCAAAATAACTATCTATTTAAATGAAAATCTCACTCGATTACGGTGCGAAATTTATTTATTTATTGTTGTATCACTTCTTCAGTGCCAAAAGCAGGAAATAAGAGAAATATTCCTTGACATTAAATTTATCTGGAGAAATAAACTTAAAGTAATTAAAGAAATGCCTGAGTTTTGGATTATTAAAAAAATAATTAATAGTAATCAAAATTCAAAGTTGCAGTTGTTATTTAAGTGATATGTTTCAACAGGGTGAAAACATAGTCTTTTTTTCTTTAGTTTTCATTTGTATTCTATGATGCTAATAATAAGAAGAAAATGAATGAGAAGAAAATGAATAAGAAGAAAATGAATAAGAAGAATATACTAAGTTAGACAGAAATCATTACAAAAATTTTAAAAAAATATTGATATTGTCCATAAAGTGGACCGCTCTAAATTTAAAGTTTGTGATAAACTTTTTTTAGTCATTATAATTTTCCAGCACGACAATATGACTCAATATTCCTAATTTAGATTGATTAAGTTTTGACAGGACGTACTAATATATCACAGTTTCATGGAACATTATTGATCGTAAAATTACCTGCATTATTGAAGCAGCTGAAAATAGAAAATATTGGAATACAAAGAAATGTGCTTCTTTAGATACACAGAAGTAAACTCGATGATGACCTGATTATGAAACCAAAATAACTAAAATATTTGCTGTAAGAGTAACATCAATTCCTGCTTCATAATTTCAGGCTTTCCCACAGATGCTTCATCTGAAAATTAAACTTTATTTTATGCGTTTTTTTTTTTTTTAACCTAAAATTTCTTTCAAAAGAAGGGGGAAAGAAAATTATGCCACTATTATTATTATTATTATTTTGCGTTTGTCCGGTTATGTGTGTGTGTGTGTGGGGGGGGGGGGCGTTTCTTGCATAAGTAGGTATTGAGTAAATGCAGCAGGGGCGTAAATTATGCCAGTAAATACGGTAAATATCGTCGAATAATTTCACATTTATTTGCTTTTTATGTCTTCAGACATTAAAAAATAATTTTATTTTAGAGACGCAGAAAAATGAAAAAATGTACATAAATTATCTAAAACATTCGAAAATAAAAAGCATTAAACTTCATTGTTCCTGTCCATAATTCCTGATACTTATATACATAAGATCATAAAATAAGTCCTTTAAACACACGAAATCTTCCGTACAAAAAATAAATAAAATGTAATAATCGAATTTATTAAGGGACACAAAAGTATCAACGATTAACAGGAATTCTGCTTTTTCAGAATTTATTGTCCCCACCCCCCGATGAAAAAAATGTATATATAAATAGTACAAAACATATTTCAATTTTAAGACTTAAAGCACACGCTTTTATTTTATGTAAAATGACGCATCCGCTTAAGAATTCCACATTTACGATCCACTCTTAAACATCTACAGTAAAGCATGCATAGGACGTCACTATCGCAAAATAATACACAAATGCAGCAAAAAAATGCCGTCATTAAAGAAACTCGACAAAAAAAACGGCTATCTAATGATTCATAGGCCTTCATTTGTTTGTAACATTAATATTGTAACTTAAAATTAAATATAGTTTATAATAGTTCCATGTTTTAACAGAAATCATTAGATTATATTTTTTTTAAATAGCGTGTATTTTAATTACATTTTCTTTCCGTTGTTATGAGAAAATGGCAACAAAAATATATAATTGCTATTTTAGATGAATTTTTCCTTTGCTTTCTACAGGCATGGAGTACTTCTGTTGCCAATATTATGCAAATGGCTCTAAAAACTAAAAAAAAAAAAAAAAAAAAAAAAAAAAAAAAAATGAATATCTCAAAAATAAGCGGAGATACAGTTTTCAAACAAACTGCATTTAAAAAGCATTTTTTTTCCAATATGATGGTATAAAAATTGAAAATTTGCGATGCTCAGAAGTTTAAAAAATTGCTATAGAATATTTAATCGTACAATGACACATCTGCTTTGTTTTACTGCTGACTTATACAAGTAACGTTATTTTTTAGACAACACAAAATAAGCTGGGAGAAAGAAATAGCATAACAGGGACTGAAAAAATAGCATTTAAATGGAATTTAGGAAACCTTGAAAAGAAAACACCTAGAAATATGTTCTTAGATAAACAATATTTTTCAGCGTTCCTGAAATTTAAAGACGGTTCCGGTGAAAACTGGAAGGTGGGATTTAAATATAATGTAGTTTTACAATTTTGTAATCAAGTGGTTTCAACATACTATGAACATTTTACTTACTCAAGAATAGAATTTTTCATGTATTGAAACGAAAACTCTCATGAATATTTTTATCGAAATACAATATTTTACAAATCTTCCTGCTTTTAAAGTAAGATTCTCCTGAAAACAGGAAAGTGGATTCATATATATTCTCTAATGGACAAAATAAATTTCTAAAAATTTCTACAATCTAATGATTTTTCTTCAATTTTCTAAAGAAGTGAATCCACCATTTGAAGAACTTTTACCATATTTAACTACAGAATTTAAAACATATACTCAAATAAAACTTTCATGAATATTTCTGGGACATACAAAATTTTCTTAATATTCCTAAACGTAAAGGAAAGGGTTCCGGTGAAAACAGAAAAGTGGCATTCATATACTCCCTAGATCTACGATTTCAGTATGAAGTGAATTTAAAATCAGAAGCCTTTTTTTGAAAATTTAACTATAGAATTTGAATCATACCCTGAAGCAAAACTCTCATGAATATTATCTATCTTCGACATACAATATTTTCCGAAGTTTCCTGAACGTAACGGAATTTCCAGTAAAAACATAAAAGTATTATTCACATACATCATAGATCTATAATTTTCGGATGAGGTGATTTCACCATATCAAAAACGTTTATTATATGAAACAACAGAATTTGAATCATACACTGAAACAAAACATCTTTGAATTTTTCCTTCAACAGACTGTACTTTTACTAAGCTTCCTGAACTTAGAGAAATGTTCCGGTGAAAACAGAAAAGTTGTTTTCATATACACCCTAGCCCTCTAAGTGTTTGGGGCGTAATATTCCGTTCACTAAGCTCCAGGTTTCACAGCAATACAAGCAGTATTTAAAATAATATAATTCTATAGGTTTAATGAATTTTTAATACATTGAAGAATGGTTAATACTCTAAAGGATTACATTCATATTTGTAATTGAGTTTCTTTTATACTGTTGAAAGAATCATATTTTCTTAGCATTTAAACAAACTGCAAAGAAAACAACATTACAATTTTACCCTTTTGCAAGACACTCGGAGGGCTAGATCTACAATTTTGTAATGAAGCAAAAGCAACATGTGAAGATTTTTTTCATATTTAGTTATAGAATATGAACCATAACTTGAAGTGAAATTCCCATGAATATTTTCACCGACATACAATATTTTCCAAAAGCTTCTGAACTTAATCCCTTCGCAGTTGTCATCAAGTATACCTGAAATATATAATGCATACGCAGTCCTTGATTTTCCACTAGTATTTAATATTAATTTTCGTCTTATTTAATGACACAGTTGCTGCAGATATGTTTCAACTGTATTTAATAAAAACATGTAAATAGTAATTATTTGTCATGCTAGATATGCATGTTGCATGTACTACAATATGCATATTGTAAAGAGTAAAAATTTTAATTTTACAGATGTTTTTTTATGAATTGAATATTTTCAACATATTGGCGACGGGAGACGTTAATAGGTGTTTTTCATTTCTCAAATGCAGAAGATGGTAAACACAAGTGGATGTTATTTGTTTTTAGATTGCGAAGACGCGAGGAAACTAATCACAACTTTTGTGAGCCAAACCGTTGTTTTTTGAGTAATAGTAATTCTATTCGGAGTATTTTGTGTGCGTGACTTAAAGGTTTAATATACCATTAATTTAGTTTTGATGAACTAATCGAAAATAGAGCATCAATCTGAATAACATAGTGACGGCTTTTTTGTAGATGTGTTTATAGATGTTCCAAATGAAGTCAGGCTGCTAATGCAATTGACAGTAGTTATGTAGGTCATACTGACTTTTATCACCCTATCCGTAAGGGACAATGTTTAAATGATACATTTAGTTAATATGAACCATAATTTGAAGCGTAACTTCCATGAATATTTTCTACGACATACAATGTTTCCCGAAACCTTCTTGAACTTAATCCCTTCGCAATTGTCCTCGTGTATAAGTAACATATAGGATGCTTGTGCTATCCTTGATTTTTCCTAACAATAATTAATTTTAATTTTTATCTTATTTAGTCATGACTCAATCTCTGCGAATATATTTCAACTGTATTTAATAAAACAAAATGTAAATAACAATTAGTATTTTTATGTTATATATATGTGTGTGAGCGTGCGTGCGCGTGCTACAATATGTAAACTGTAAAGAGTAAAAAAAAATAAATTTTCAAGTTTTTTTGTGAATTGCATGTTTTTATCATATTGTCGACGGGAGACGTGAATTGGCGTTTTTGATTTCTTAAGCACCGCAGAGGATGGTAAACACGAATGGATGTAATTTTTTTTTTAGCCTTTGAACAAGCAAGGCAACAAATCACAGAGCATTTTTTTGCAGAGGCAAGTGATGCGGTGAGGCTTCTATTGCAAATTGAAGTTGTTCTGATAGTGATAGTGACTTATATAACTATATCCAATAGAGGCAATATTTTAATAATCACCACACTAAAAACATTATCATCATCGATAATTGTACAAATATATTCTTAATAAATTATTAAAATTTCTTTGAATAAATTCCTTTATTTTTATGTATTTACCGAGAATCTGATAGAATTTAGTTTCGATTCGTTAGCAGTAATCGGTCAACAATGTGTCAAACATTTTGTTTCACCTATCTAAATATATAAAAAATGCATGTAGCCGTTACCGTACAGTAGTATTCGTTGAAAATAGCGTTATATAGCAGAAACAATCATTCATAACATTTATGCAATTTCTTTTTCTGCTTTTTTATTTTTGCCTTAATGTTGTAAAAATGATAATAGAAGTAACATCTTAAGTCTAAAACAGATTAAGAACGAAACTTTAAACTAATTTAAAACGCACAGAATATTAGCGATATCTTTTTAAAAATTCTACTTTATTCAGCATTTCAAAGAAAAGATGAATAACATTTATCTCAGAATAATTTAAAGTTCATTTTTAGCTTTTCTCGAAAAAGTTATTATCAAATTTATTTTTCGCAATCACTTTTCTTAATTATGTATTCATGAGATTTTCGTAAGTTTCCATATGTATAAGCAGTAAATGTAATGGAATTTATAACTAAGTTTTTGCATGTTAGACATTTATATTATTCAATGAAAAGTTACATATTCGAGAAATGCGTTTGTTTGTGATTCTTTTTCCCAAGAAATTCTATGGAAGCATTATATTATACATGATATTAAACTTACGCGATGAGAGTTAAATTATAAACAGATAACAGAGAAAATTTTTAGAATTTAAAAAATGTGGTATAATAGTTTTTGTAAATCTAAACTACTTTTAGTACATATATGTTCCGATTTGCATTTTATTCAATATTACACTAGAACCGCCATTAGGGTTCATTTTGACCCCTGCCAAATTTATAATAGTCTATTCAAACCAGAAGTATCTTTATACAGTGCTGCCACAGGCGACTATTTTTGTATTCCGTTCGCACCAGTATTCTTCTAATATAAATTTTGAAATACATTTTTCTTGCAAATATTTTCGAAGTGTGTGCAAGGACTTCTGTTTAACCGCTTCAGACCCGAGGTACACAAATATGCACCTTTGTTTTTTTCCTCATAAAAACTAAACTGTTTTGTTACATTTTTTACCTCACTTTTAAGTAACTGAATGTTTTTGGCTTTGCAACAAATCCAATAAATGGCAGCATTGATGCTTATTTCCTCATAAAATAAATGTTATTTTTATCTGAGTTTGCAAAATGCCTACATGACAGTGTGGCCAAGAAAGTAAAAACAAATTCATATTTATTTAACTTAAACGCATTACAGTAAAAAAACTTGAGGATTTGCAGATCAATCAGTTGCTTAAAGTCCTTAAATTTTTTATTGATATAAATTGGGTTATCGATCATTAAATTGGTATTTTAAGGAGGCTAGTCATTTTAGATCTCTGTTTATGAACCTAAATGACCCGTCCCCTAAAGTACCCATTTCAGAAAAAGGGATTCTTCTGTCATCTAGGGTATCTTTTTGTTTGTGCAATAGTAATGAACTAGCAGGCTATGCCCGCTGCGCTGGTCAATATTTCCAAATGAACCTTGTATTAAACTAAATGGTGAATTTGAACTTGTATTTTAAACAATATGGATCTTCAGCTTGACCTTGCACATTACTGAAAACGATGCGAACACCATTGCGATATAATGTTATCTTCAGCGTTGGACAAAATTTAGCAATTAAGAAGTAATTGTTTTAGTTGATTATAAACAGCGCACTTATGGTCGGGTAATGAGACCGTTATGACAACAGGAATTAATACCTCTGTAACTAATCAACATATAATGAAATCGTATATACTAACACCATTCCTAAAAGTCATGCAACAGGGCCACTTGTAACAAAATATGTTCTGTAGATTTTTTTAAAAAGGCTAAACTTTCCTAATCAGGTTCACTTAATTTTTGAACTTTTACTGTTGCTCTATAACTAAGTACCCTTGAACAATATGTATACACTAAAACCTTTCCAAAATTATTACCTAACTAATTGTGGTATATCCTACGAAAGTATTATAAACAATCGGAATGAAATACAAATTTCCGTTGTAAATATATAGTAGATGATGATGATACGATTTTGTGTAATAGAATTCATAGTAAAGTTTTCGCTTCAAACAAAAACGATGCTTTCAGCATTAAAGCTAATACACCAATATGTGAAGTATCCGATTACTTGAGTTCTCTTACTTGAGGTTAACTTGAATTCTCATGAGCAACTACTCAAAAAAAAGTGAATATGTGGCTTTTGTGATACTTTTATGTCAGCCGCGCGCAGGTAATAAATCAATAAAGATTGTTTTCATAGCATATTCTTATTTTATTATTTTCATTTAAAACACAAACCTTACACTCATTTAATTTAAAATGCATGCCTTATACTAATTTCATTTTAAAAAGTGAAAAGATAAACAATAACAGGAAATAATGCCATAATTAAAAGCAAAAAAAAAATTTTTAATTTACATACGCAAAATGTAACTACTTGTACTGGGAATTTTAAAAATGCTATCAGCGAGATGTGCGCACGGTTGTTATAAATGTACCCATTTTTTCTTCTTATCGAGGAGCAATTTATAAATCGCACAATATTATTCCAATTCCAATTTCTTTCATAGAGGAACCTATGACCGGAAAAAATGGAAAAAGACTCTTGTAGATTCTTCGGATGACGGCATCTGACGCCATAAACCGAGTTTATATATATGAAAATAATTTTTAAGCCGTTACAAACATTGCTTTCATACTTAAATATTTTCATTGGCCCTACTTGTTATCCCGTCGACCAATTTCGCCAAATTATATAAATCGCCAAACCATTCGCCAAATTATATAAATTGACATAATCTTTATTTTAAATAACGAAATAACAAATAAATTAGTATAACATTAATAAAAATACAAATAAAACATCGAAATTAAAATCACTTGATGACGTAAACACGTGTAGTTTGTTTAAATTCAAGTGAATTTGATATTTACGATCAACCATTATTAGCATTTAATCTTATAGTTTGACGATAGATTTTTGGTCGACGGAATATCTAAGTAGTACCTTTTCCATTTTTGTTTTATAACGCTAAATTCTCAGTAATTTTTTCCCTTTTATTTTACATAAAATCACAGGCTTTTTTAAAAAAAATTAAGATGCTTGCATTTTTATTTCAAACTCATAGAGCCGTTTTTATTTTTTAACCAAAAGGGTTGATTTGAATTTTTTCCGTTGCTAGAGTAACGGATGTAATGATAGATATTTTGAGGTTTAGATGTCAAAGACACCGCCAAATTAGAAAAATATGAAATGTGTCATGAACTGTTGGACTTATAAAAATTTATTTGGTAGCATTCGATTCAGCATACAAAACTACATTAAAATATGCTATCGTTTGACGCATAATTTTGATATTGTATTTTTTTCCCCCTCCCCGTGCAAAAACCATTAGGGGTGACACTTTAGAAAATCCTTTCTTAGCAGAAGTTTATGTCATAAGAAGTATTTTTACCACGATTTTCAAGATTTTAGGTTCAGTAGTTTGCGCTGTGCGTTTATTAGTCCCCTAATCTAGACTTTATTTTATATACTATATTAGATATGCGATTTTGCGGTGAATCGATCATCGAAAATTAGTCCAATATCATTTGAAATATTACATAACAGAGGAGAAAGTACGAAGAAAGACGAAGAAGAAATGACGAATTACAAAAGACTTGTAATTTTTTTTTTTCAAAATGTTGAATTTTTCCATAGTAATAACGTATTAAAACATAAATTTCCTTAAAAATTATCTTTATTTCCTAGATTTCGAATCTGTGAATTTTCCTATAAATGAAATTGGCGATATGACTTGAGAAAATAAATAATATTTGCTTAAATAAAATGGGTAATATTCGTTGATCTGAGTTCGAGTTTATAAATATCACATGCTTTCGGAATTACGGCGAAAAACATTTTAAAAAGTATGAAATTATTTTACAATATGTATGTGTGGCAGAAATTCACACTGAAATTTAAGTATTCGATTCCATTTTTAAAATATTAACTGATATCTATATAAGTTACAATTGAATATGAAAATGTACTCAAAAAATGATCTCTTTCACCTAAAAAAACACCATTTGTGAGAACATCCTCAAGCTAATGTCACGCTTATGCATTTTTGGCTTAAAATCACATTGTTTGGCGACAAAAGAAAAATAAAAAATTGTAAAGAAACAAATAGTAATTACACATGTGACTCACAATTACATCTGCTTGTTTCTTCTATAAGTCACGTGATGGGACAATTAGATATAAAAAAAAAGAACAGAACAGAACAGAAAGAAAATGTCGTTAAAATTTCATCTAATCAAATTTTCAGAATCGTTTCCATATCTAACGCAAGCGATAAAGAGCCAAATATTGCGTATCAAGTGTAATATTTCTTATTAAATTAATTTTTAAGCATTACAAATATTTCTTTCAGGTTTTTATTAAATGTTTCCGTTTTTTAATATTATCACTCATTAAAACGGATTTTCTTCTTCTTTTTTTCTTTTTTTTCATTTAAATAAAATAAGTAACAGTTTTTCTTTTATTTTTCGAGGTTTAATAGCCGTTTCAATTTTTTTTTTTTTTATCAACGATGAATTTCGCCAAGAAATAAAATGGTAACCTTATCACCCAAAATAACAGAATTTTCCGTCATAATTCTAAAACTAATATAGGTAGAATAATGTGTTATAGATTAAAACCTTCCCTGAAACAATACCTATCTAACGGTATGGGTTCCGTAAAAATCCATGCAGTAGAACTCGAAATCTAGGCGTTCGGAACGAAATTTCCGTTTGGATTTTATATATATAATAATAGATAATAGAATAGATAATAGATTATATATATATATAATAGAATAGATAATAGATTATGTGTTATGAACTATCTCAAAGTTTAAAACAGATCGCATTGTTAGATTTCCTAATTTTAACAATATCGCGTTATGTTAGTTCCACACTCCATCACCAGGGAGCGCACTCTATTCTTAACGAAAGCGTATCTGAACGAAACTCCTTCATGCAACCTTTCCGTAGATACATGAATCGGGAGGGTGGCGGTCTTAACCAATAATTTAAGATAATTGCTGAAATTACTACGAAAAATATTTTAAAGGGGCCCTGCGCGGGCCCCTAATAGAGTTAGAGGAAATCGGAAGACGGCAAAATAATCGCGGGGGAAAGTTTTCTTGGGTGCTGTGGAGCTAATTTTGGCGCGAGATCTAAGCTCTACGACCAATAGGAGCCCAGATTTTTAAGGAAATATGAAGTAACAAATTCCAAAATAATAGAATTTTCCGTAATAATTCTATAACTAATCTAGGTAGAATGATGTGTTATAGCTTAAAACCTTCCCTGGAACGATACCTATCTAACGGTATAAGATCCGTAAAAATCCATGCGGTAGAACTCGAAATCTCGGCGTTCGGAACGAAATTTCCGTTTGGATTTTATATATATAACTAGAAAGGTAGCCCGTCAAAAATGACGGAAATTTAGATATAAAGATATATACAACTCATGTGCAAAAATATGAGTTTTCTCATTTGTTCCGCAGTGATTGATGAAAATAACACATTTTAAGAACGAAACACATTTATGAAAAACTGTGCACAGTAGAAGACCACTAATCTGCACAATTCCAAGTTTTCTGCAGATTTTTGCGGTCATGTCTATTCAGTCGTTGTTTACATTTTTTTTAAATTCATATATTGGACAATTTAGATTATTAAGCCTTAAAAATAAATAAATTACACACTTGAAGTAAGGTAAAAACTATTAAATTATCGTATACGATTTAATAAAATGGTGTTATATGGTATTATATGTGTGTGCTTCACGATCTTGGTTACGACTTTGGCGAAATTGGCTGCAACCTGTCATAATTCTAATAGTGTGGGCGGTTATAACAAAAAAGTAACCAGTTTTCAGTAAAATTTCTGATATAAAGTAGTTTTCAAAAACTTGTGTAAAATTGCACGCCGTTCTCATGTTATGCCAGTCCTGGGAATAATATTTCTAACACTAAAGAGTTTCCATGTATATGTGGAATTTAGAAAAGCTTCTCCAAAAGAAAGGTCCTGAAATGACATTGTAATTCATCTAACTTCAAAGTTTAATCGTGCCCTGATGTTGTTTACTGAAATCTAATAAATACAGTTATTTTGAATATTACAACAGAATTAAACAGCTAAACTTATTTAACTTAAACTCGTTGTTACTTCCCGATGTTATTTTTTAGTATTAAGAAAGAAAATTAGTTACATTTTTCAAATCATTCACATTTATAATTTTTTTCCGTCTTTAATAACTAAATAATGAAAAAATATGCTTTTGTTCTGATCTCATAAATACGACAATAAAATAATGTAACTAAGAGACATTGCAAAATTAAATCTTTGTGATTTCAAACCATAAACAAATGATACCGCCACCATTTTACATACTATGACGTCATTAGAATATTGTCCATTGATTGTTGGAGAACTTACTTTGTGAATGATTACCTCAATGATTTAATATTTTTTACGGTTCACGATGAATGAATCACTTGTGTTTGTTTAGATTTATGGAATGAGATATTAAGCCGTGAACCCAATTTCAATTAAAATTATCCAAAGATGGTACAGATGTCATATTCGCCCCATATTGGCGCGATTTTTTTCTTTCGCCAATATCATATAGGCAACAGGTACTTAACTTGCGCTAAAGTGTCGTTATTTTGCTTGATGTAGTAACCCGGATTATGTTGTTTATTCTGCTGATGTTTTCGCCAAATTGGCAACCGAAAAAAATTGCGCCAATATGGGGCGAATATGACATCTGTTCCATTGGTTATTTCTGTTAATTATTTATTTAGGTACTTTTCCATTATAGCGCATTTTTTTAAAAAAGCTTGGCGTAATTCGGGCATCAGAAAGTGAGATATGTTGCCAAAATATACAGCTATGAAAACAAATCTAATGAACTTTTATTTTTGTTTATATATGCACTTATATACATAAAAAAATCGTTTCTAAATATATATAATATTTTTTTATATACAAATTACGGCACAGATTTCAGATATGAACCGGGATACCAATGGCGCTAAAATGGTGTTATTTTGCCGGCTATTGTTTTTATTTATTAATAAATTGTTTAGGCACAGATGTCATATTCGCCCCATATTGGCACGATTTTTTTCTGACGCCGATTTGGCGAAAACATCAACAGCATACGCAACAACATCCGGGTTACCATATCAAGCAAAATAACGACACTTTGGCGCCGTTTAAGTATACATTGCGTATATGACATTGGCGTCAGAAAAAAATCGCGCCAATATGGGGCGAATATGACATCTGTGCCATTGTTTATTTACTTTTATTTTCTGTTTTTAAATTATATAAACTGTTTTGTTCTATAGTTATTATTCAAACTTTTATTTATTTATAGTTATTTCCTTTTCAAAATGATAGCAAATAATTAAAAAATATATATAAGTAACTGGTATTCGAAAGCGAGATTTCTGCCGAATTGGGTCAGAGAAAAATCACGCCAACCCGATGCGTATATGACATCTGTGCAAAAAATACTTCTGTTTCTTTATAAAAATGTTTAAATAGTTTTTTTACATTAAATAAATTGTATACATATGCAAAAAATTGCTTGTGAGTATGAAGCAGTAAATAGGTTGTCAGAAAATACGTTGGCAAACTTCTTTCTCGCCAAGAAACTTTTCTCCGAAGTATTGTACGTACATAAGTAATGATTGCTAGAAATGCATTTTTAATTATGATATGCGCTTTTATGTTTCACTACATTTATGCATACTATACCGTGTGTATAAATGCTACAGTTCATATGCAGGGCTACACAAAAGAATTCGTAAGGGTTCCTGAGTATGAGAATAAATTGCTTAAAGGTGGTTTTTAAAGGAGTTACGCAGTTTTACGCTGAACTGCATTTAGATTACTAAGAAATGTTTGTAGAATATAGATAAAATGATATACAGGGTCACACAAAGAATTGGATACATAACCGTCTATGGATGATAATATCTGGAAATATGATTTCAGTAGCTTTAAGAGTAGCTTAAATTAAATTTTAGCTAAATAGTGGCATGTAATAACGGTACTATTGCTATGGACTGTAACTGCTGAAATCAATTTTTTTTTTAAATTATGCGTTTTCTAAAATGTTTACTTAGTTATCTTATTTACCTTATTTCCCTAAATAACGAAGTTTCGTTAAAGCATTCAGGATGTGTTGGAAAGTGTTTCATATTCTATGCTTAACGCATGATTTTTCTTTCTTCTTTAGTCTTATTTTGCATTTATTTTATTCTTAATTTTTAGTCTTATACTGCTTTATAGAAACTTTGGCACAGTTGTCATATATACCCCATATTGGAGCGACTTTTTCCGACGCCAATTTGGCGAAAACATCAACAGCATAAACAACAACATCCGGGTTACCATATCAAGCAAAATAATGACACTTTGATGACAGTTAAGTACCCGTTGTGTATATGACATCTGTGCCGAAACTTTAATATTTAATGTTTAAACTCTTTGCTCCACTCACCTTTCATATAGTATAAACTATAACACAGATAGCGCAAAATAATAGACAGTTTGATACTTTTCCACTGTATGGGCTTTGGCATTTTTTTTAAAAGTTTGGTGTAATTTGGGCATCAGAAAGTGAGATTTGGGTACTTTTCCATTATGCGGATACCATTATCGCCAAGCGTAATAGTTGGCGCAAAATGAAAGTCACGTGAATTAAGGCATTTGAAAAATAAAAGAAAAAATATTGTCGTACTAAAATGAGCATTTAAAAAATATAACATTTGAAAATTCCAGACTTTTACGAACTATTTAATTAAATCACAAATATATACTTAAAATAATTGAACAAATAACTGTTATAAAATAAAGCAATAAAATAAAACTCATATTAAACTGCTGGCATAAAATTACAAATATCTTTTAGCATTTTGAAATAATTGGCGCATTAGCATACGTTTTCCGTTATACGGACAGCATGCTAAAATGTATGCTAATGCGCCAATTATTTCAACCTTGATCGTAGATTTTTATTGTAAACCATGCGAAACATTGTGATTTGTTATTTATGAAACGTGAATCACGTGAATGATTATTGTTTAACCTTAACCTTGGAAAGCTTTTTAATCTGCTATTAATCGAAATAAAAATGCTTTTTTTTTTATATAAAGTTGTAGTTTACTTTTACTGCTGATGCTGACATGGATTTTATCATTTGGCAATTACCAGATGATGAGAAAGTTGTGATAAAAATGTTTCAGGAATTTGGAATTCTGCATAATAAAAGATTGTCTTCAAAAAATCATGAAATGAAATTATGGATGAGTTCTGGAAATCCGAAATTGAGTTGTAGCTTACGATCATGCGAAGAAAGCGTAGAAATACGACAAAAAACTTGGTTTAAAGGATCGCTGGTGACTTTTCTTAATGCTTTGAGGTTTATATATTTATCGTGCAAAGAGTTGACATCGATTGAGTTTTGTGAGCTGCAACTTGATATGAACCACAACACAACAGTGGAATGGAATAGTTATTCGAGAGAAGTTTGTACAAATGCTTTATGTTCTCGACCAAATAGAAAAATCGGTGGACCTAATAAAATTATAGAAGTAGATGAAAGTCATGTATTATTTATACAGATTGTTGAAAAGGATATAAAACAGATGAACTGCTAAGTGCTGGTTATGATCATTTCACAGTAAATCACAAATACAATTTTGTCGACCCTAATACTGGATGTCATACTCCAAATGTTGAAAGATTATGGGGCATCGCACAATGGCGCAACAAAAGACATCGGGAAGCTGTTCGTCATCATTTAGAGTCGTATCTCATAGATTTTATGTGGCTACGCCTTCATTCAAAAGATGAAATGTTTACTGCAATGCTGAAAGATATTTATAATTTTATGGCAGCAGTTTAATATGATTTTGGTACAGATGTCATATTCGCCCCATATTGGCGCGATTTTTTTCGGTTGCCAATTTGGCAAAAACATCAACAGCATAAACAACATAATCTGGGTTAGCACATCAAGCAAAATAACGACACTTTGTCGCAAGTTAAGTACCCGTTGCCTATATGATATTGGCGACAGAAAAAAATCGCGCCAATATGGGGCGAATATGACATCTGTGCCATGATTTTTTATTTTATTACTTTATAGTATAACAGTTATTTGTTCATTTATTTTAAGTATATATTTGTGATTTAATAAAATAGTTCGTAAAAGTTTGTAATTTTCAAATGTTATATTTTTAAAATGCCCACTTTACTATCGAGAATGTTTTTTCTTTTATTTATCAAATGTTTCAATTCACCTTATTTTCATTTTGCGCCAACTATTGAGCTTGGCGACAAAGCTGTCCGTATAATGGAAAAGTACCTCATACATTTTGGCATGGTGTCCGTATAACGGAAAAATATTGAGAATTGTTGTAAAATCATATAAACAGCTATGAAAACAAACTTGATGAGTGTTTTTTTTTATGTTTATTTTATATGTATATTATTCATGTTTTTATGTACAAATTACACCTGTTTCTGTATAAAATTAGAGAAACGGCTTTTTTAATCGTATAAATAAATCGTATAAATATCGAAAAAAAAATGCATGTGCATATAAAATGAAACAGTGGATAGGTTCCGGGAAAATGTTGCCAAATTTCTTTTTTCGCCAAGGCACTTATACTGGAAAAGTACCTAAAGCACATTAAAATCGCGCAGTTAGGAGCTCATACAGTACAGCGTCGTCTATTGGCGGTTATTTTATTAGTAGCATCGGGAGGAAGATGTAAAGATGTACTTTAAATTCTCAACCATAGATTTTGAAAAAAATATCTTAAAAGAGCGGAGTTTAAATTAAATTTTGGTGACCTCCTTTATGAAAGATTAATAGTTATAAATGGGATTTTCACCAAATCAGCCAGCTATTGCCAAGTTGGCCAACATTTGGCGCTACTGTGGTAACCCTGCATTAGTATTTTTCAACTATTACTCATTTCAATGAGGTGGTCCTACCGGAATCGTGAGGGACACACAGAGACTTGGATTTTATATAAATAGATAGATATAATAGATGTGCATTTGTAGTGTTATTTTACCTTCAGGTCTGAAAAGGTTAGAGAAAGTGGTGCCAGTTAGAATTAAAAAATAGTCACCTGTGGCAGTCCTGTTTTTTATAAGATAACGCTTAATGTAAGCAGCACAAAAATAGGTTAATTAAATATGTTAAATAGTTTCAAATACAAATTCTGGTGTGAGACACTTTTTATAAAACTTAACTAAAATAGCCGGCGGTTTTAGTGTTCAATTATATTGTTTGGGACTTTCACAGTACTAATGTAAGCTAATTTTAAAATATAAATAATGTCAATGATTTTTTTTATTAAACTTATATAAGTAAATTAAGATTTTTTTTTCAGTTTGATAATCCCTTTTCGCATACTACATCTAAATATTCATTGATTATCAAAAGAAAACATATCTTTGTATGACTTTAAAAATTTGAATGATCATTTATAATATTTTGGTTTTATTTCATCTCAGATTAAGTAAAAATAAAACTTTTATTTAATTATCTTAAACTAACGGTCTCTAACCATTATTTAACCCTTCACTGCACGCTTTTTTCTATTTTTATTTAAAAAAAAAAATTTGAAATCTATATGTTGGTCTAATAGTGGGAAAAATAGTAAAAAAAATAATTTCCAAATTTTCAGCTGAAATTTGATATTTTACGGCGTGTACCCTATGTACACAATTAGGGTTTTAAAATATTGTATTGCTATATTTTACAACTAAATGAGCTTTAATTAATTAATTTTATCGATTAACACTCTGCAACTTTTTTATATTAATATTTTTAAATGTTCAGTAAAATTAATGAAAGTAAATTTTACCTTATAATAGCTTGAACGAAATTTTTTTGTTTCCGAAGGACAAATTCAATTTTTTTGTCAAATGCAGCCATCTGAAATGGACAAAATAAGTGTTATTCCATTCTTTGGAATGTTCTTGATCAGGGATAGAAATCATATTGGCCAAATTCATGGCACATAATAAGTATTACAGTGTTTTTAGGTATGTGCCAAATGTGGCACGTGGTGCAGTGAAGGGTTAAAATTAAAGTGTGTGAATAATGGATTTGACACTGTAAAAAAAAATCTGTAAAGTTACTAAAGTTTTTCTAGGAAACTGGGATTCCTAGAACTTTTTATGTAACGGCAACAGCAAAAATTCCTGTAACAGCGACTGTTACAGGATTTTTTCTTGTTGCCGTTACATAAAAAGTTCTAGGAATCCCAGTTTCCTAGAAAAGCTTTAGTAACTTTGCAGATTTTTTTTTACAGTGTACATAATAAAATTCTTAAGTACTATTGTCTGTTGTCGTAAATTTCTTAACGGTGGTTTTTATTTGAGTTATGTGCTTTCCGATTGAATTACGTAAGTAGTCTACATGTAAATTAAGTGTAATAACAGAAGTTTGTGAAATATAAATAAATACATATGCAGAATGCGCAAATATACATACTCCGCAATGAACAGTTTACACAACCGTTTATATTTAGTAATTGCATGGAGCGAGATGTTAGAATACAGATTGAAAAAAAAAATGAGATAATTTAAAAAATGTTCACAAAAACTGTAAACGCCCAGCAATCATAATCCGTTTTATAATCGAATTCGTCTGTGTGTTTATGTAAACGAATAATAAATGCCAAGTACTCCACAATCAAAAGAAAATATATCTAGTGCAGCTCATTGACCATTTTTTATTTCATTATGTTTGAAATACCGTTACTTCATGTATACTGATCGCCATATTCATAAATCGTCCTAGTTTTTAATGTAAGGAAAATCCTTTTGGGTCTCGGCAAACAAATTATAAATGCACCTAATTCTATTCACTTGAGAAAGCATGTTGCAGCTGAGTAAAATTTACCAATATCATTAATTTTGAAACATGTTAACATCACTAAAATGCAGCGTAAACGATTATTCCTCATAAACCATAATGTTATGCATTTACTTGTGTGTCTATGTAAACGAACTGCAAATGCTACCCAGTTCATTTTAAATTCCACAGTAAACCTCTATACCGCTTATAATTTTTTGGCAATCCGAGTATATTTACAACAATTAGAGTAGATACTCTTTAATAGTGCATATCGATTTAATAAACACTTTTCAAATATACTGTAAAATGTTAAAAGGATCCGCATTACATCTTCAGACGATAAGTAAATGCTTTTCAACTGAAAGAAAATTGTGGTGAATCAATTAAACCATGCCATTGATTAAGATATGCATCAAACGAATTACTGGTAATAAATATGTTTAGAAGTTCATTATTTTAAGATATATGTACATTTCTTTATTTGAAAAAGAAAAACAATTTTCTGAACAAACAAGTAAAGTTATGTAGTATTTTAATAAAAAAAATTAACAAAAAATTAATCGACGCACTAGAAGAAATGGTCCAATTCCGATAACACTGTTCTGCTTCTCCGGTACAAAAAATGACATAAAATGGAAGAACATGGAATAAACCATCTTTAATCCTAGAATACTAGACGCTCGTAATTATCAGGACTATGGTATTTTAACTTTAATGCTATACTATGTCTCGTATTCTAGGATTAATAAACATTGTCGCAACACTTCGATGTACTTGTAACAAACACAACAAGGAAATCCAAAAGCCATTTTATTGCTTTTTGCACTTTGTCAATGATAAAATCTTTAATATTCTCTTTGACATATTTTCGACATAAGACAGTTCTAGAATAAATAGTTAGAGATTTCTAGAATCAATAATATGACATTAATTTCTAGAATATTCTTACTTGTAGCGGGTTGATACTTGAAGCTATTAAATATCTTGTGTTTTTACGTTTCAGGTAAATTTTAAATATTCTTTGTTTCTAACTTTCTAACCTTTCGTTTAATATATGGATAGAATGAAACGTGTATGGGATGAGTTAAATAGACAAAAGGAGAGACATTTATATGTATATACATAACAAAACGTTTTATAAATATTAATGCAGAAGAGGAAAAATTATGGCTATTAATGCAATGAAAAGGAAGTATTAGGTAGTTAAGGATGAAATTTGTAGTTAATAATACTGCCAACTTTAACAGCGTATTATTTGACATTGGCGTAATATCTTACCGCTCTGTTTTGTTTTGTTAGGTTTTTTTTTTTTTGGAAAGTTACACATCTCGCCTATTTAAAGAACTCATTGTAAGCTCTAAAAACTATTAAAAACTTTTTTTAAGTTAATTTTGTCAAAAATGAAACGGTCAGAAATTCGCACTATTATGAAGTATGAACTATGGCATCGCCAAATACACACATTAATAGTGTATTTGTTTCTAGTGTTACTACGCAGCAGACAGTATAATTGGTTCGCCAAATTTCTTACAGGTAATTTTGGCATCACAAAGGAGCCATGCGGTCGCCACGAATCGGTCGCTTATCGACCCCCGAGGTCGCCAATAATGACAAACTAAATCCCACTGTTGAGTCTGACCCATATCAGAGTGCCAAGAATTATCGTTGAAGTTTGGATAAAATAATTCATGAAGTTTGAATAAAATAATTCTTTAAGTTTGAATAAAATATTTCCTTATATTTCTAAGTTATCAACAAACCTTTCATTTGGCATTTTTTATTTGAAATCACTGTATTTATACGTGCTTTACAGCTCTTTCAAGCCACAAGCTACTAATAAAAATAAACATTTTTCTTCTTTAATTATAACAAAGTCATTCAGAAATAATTGTTTGTTACAAGCTGTTGTTAGTATTCATTAATGATTTACATTGTCACCACACTTTAAACTACTTAAATAATTTATATATCAGGGTCAAGCTTACTAAAATATGAGTGTTGTATGCACCATTGGTTGCATGAAGTACGTCAAGGTGATAATCGTCGATGTTTTCCTCTGACACTCTTTTCGCATTACTCCTTGCTATATCCAATACTGAGTCGGTCTCCATGAATTTATTTCTTCCACCTCTATCAATTTTGAATAGCACAAGACATTTATGGAGACCATTTCAGAATTGGGTAAAGCAAGTCGTGGACGAAAAAGAGTATCAGAGGAAAACATCGACGTTTGCCGCCTAGACATTCTCCGTGCAAAAAAAAAAAAAAAAAAAAAAAAAAAAAAAAAATGGTGCACATATACAGGTTTATTAATTGTTGGAAAAAAGTCAATATATACTTTTAATAATACTAGGGGATCGTACCCGGGCTTCCCGGGTTACAGAATATAGGTGAAAACATTTTTTTTAATTAAAAACTAATAATTTTTTATATGCAATAAATTTTTTAGATTGACCACCTACATTTAAAAAGCATTTCTCATATGTAAAATACGAATTATACAATCAAATAAATTTTTGAAATTTATCAAAAGCGACATTTTCTTATTAGCCGCATGCTAGGAGTTATTTGCCAAGATTTTGCTACTTATGGCATCCTTTTATGTTCTGATAATTTCAAAGCTTATACATGTCTGGTAAATTTGTGTTTTATTTATATTGTTTTATTTATTTATTCATAGGGAAGTTTTTTTAAACGGATATTAGCCATAAGAAAATGATGAACTCTATATTTTGTTTTAAGGGCAAACGGATTAATCTTTCGTAATCGAGCTCCGCGCGCTGCACTGTAAAAAAAATTCCGCAACGTTCCTGGGAAAAAATGGGCAGCTGAGTTGCCCATTATTTCCAAGAAACATTTCTTGAAAATGACTGGTACTTTACTGTATATGTTAAAAACTTTCTACAGAAATGCTAAAAAGTTTCCTGCGAAATACCAGGAATATTTCTGTTGACAGCAAAACATTACTGACATATTCAAGGCTGGAGTAGCACAAGAGCGAAAAATGTCCAGACCAGGGATCGAACCTGGATACTTGGCGTGCCGTGCCAATGTCTTACCTGTTAGGCTATCCGGACCGATACCTGGCTGACATAATTCACTCTGGATGTTCGTTCCCTTCATTATGACATTACTGACATTTCACAGCATGCGGGATCCGCAGACGATTTTTACATTTCCAGTTGACAATTTTCGCTTTATTATCATTATTTGTTAGAATGAAAAAATATTTTGAAATTGATATCAAAATTATTATTTATAATTTACACGAAAAAATAAATTTTCAGTTAAAATTCAATAAAGTAAATATATATGTGATATATTGTTTCTGAACTTTACTTAAAATATAAAAATATATAAATGTAAATAATAATTAGAAAAAAAATCTAGACATAAAATATTTTGGATTTTCGTCAGTAATTATGTTAGTTTACAAGTTAGATAAAATACATATAAATTTTCATGAAAAAAAAAACCTAAACGTAATTGTATATTTTTTCCAAAAATAAAAAAAAAATTCAAATTTGCAGCAATTCAAAGTGTCAAATATATGTGAAATTTAAATCAAATTGTAATAAAGTGTTAAAATATAAAATTAATTAAAAAAGAAAAAAAAAGTCAAGAGGTAGCATCGAACTCGGGCCGTACGGGTGGCGTGCGAGCTTTCTGCGACCACACCACGAAAGACACGTTGAGAGCTGCAAACTAATGGGTATTTGAAACGTATGCTAAAACTCGGCATCTAATTTCTGAAAATCTAAGGCCCATTTGAAGAAATCCTTTCTCAAGAATATTAGAGATAAGAACTCTAAAACATACTTTAAATTAATCAAAATAGGTGAAAATCATATTTGATTGTCCCCTGGTTAATGCAGATCCAAATAATAGGTGTATTTTTTTTACACAGTCTGCTCGTTAAAGATTTCACAGACAAGTACGAGAGATAATCTCTTAGTGATGTCACAGAGGTATTGTATTTTCATCTGAATTATCTTGACAATAGAGACGTAAAGGATTATGTCGTCTATTGATTTATTTGCATTCCATATTGATTTTTTTACATTCATTTAAGGAATTCGTTTTCGATACTCGCGCGCGAGCAATGGATTATAGGGAAAAAAAATAATAAATGGCGGCCGCAGCGTTTTGCTGTTTCCAACTTTTGTTCAGGAACGTTTCAGATAAGAAAACCAGAATTTCACAGGAAAGAGCTAAATTATTCTGAAAACCTGATAAAAGGCGAAACGTTCCTGGATTTTACATGGAACGTTACCATTTTTTTTTACAGTGTGTAGATACATTAAAAAAACATTTCATGCTTTAAAATTGTTTTTAAAAACATAGACAATCAGTAAACTGTGATGAACTTTGCAAACAAATTACATTAAAAAAAATCCTATTTGGTGATCTAAAAATTTAAATTGTACAATTACAAATATGTTAGATTTGTGTTTTTTCAATATTTTTCTTTTATTTGTTTATAAAGGAAGTATTAATTTCGTTGTGCAAAAATAGTCAGAAACAAATTCTAAAAAATGCTTGTTGCTTTATATGCAAAATGTTTATTATTATTATGTATTGAAACCGGCACGTGATAAGATAAACTTTAAAAAAATCATGCTTAAAAATTATTTTAGAAAATATAATATCTCATATGAATTCAGTTTTTAAGCAAATTGCATTTGAAAGTAATTTTTTCCCTATGCGAAGAAAATTGAAAATGTACGATGGTCAGAAGATTAAAAAATTGCAGTAGCGAAAGTTTCAAGATCGAAATTTGATCGTGAAGTGTTGCCATTCGAAAAATGACGTCAGCGTTACGCACAGATACGTTTGTTCTTTATAATATACATACTTAATCAGTAAAATATAATAAAGATCAGTTATTAGGATGTGGTTATGAATTGAGGCTCTTATGCTTGGATTTCCGGAATGAAAACTGCAATTTTCACCTTCTCAAAATTTGCATACGCACTTCTCATACACTGTTAAAAATTTGCAGCATTCTGGCAGGTCATTTGACCGTTTTTTTTTCGAAAACGGTTACACAACCGTAATTTAACACTATTCTGACAATATTATTGGCCATTTTATGGTCAGAATATAGTTAAATTATGGTTATGAAACCGTTTTTTCAAAAAACGGTCGAATGACCTGCCAGAATGCTGCAAAATTTTTAACAGTGTATCAATATTCATCATTTTAACAATATTGTATTTTGTTTGATCATTTAAAAATCATTTTAACTCAAACTTGTTGTCACGATTGTCGGCAACACCTTTTATGTGAACAGACGCACTCTTTGCTTGAGATTCTAATCGCAATTCCGGAAAGTAAAAATTTCCGTAATTTATGTTTTTTAGACGCATTTGTGTTATAATGGTTAGTTTTATCTAAGAAAATGATCTTTTTCATTTAAATATGACTTCATTTTCACTTATATAAGCATTTTCGCCTAGTGTCTGAAACTTAGTATCAGTACACATGCAGAAGGAAAAACAATATAGAAAATTTATGAGGAAAAATGCGTATTTTCAAAAGCAGTATGTCATTTTCCGTTATTATGCCCCTAATATAATATTCTGCTCCAAATGGGGTTTTCTGCCACTAAACCCTATACAACAATTTTTATCAACAATTTTGAATTTTTATCAGAAAATAGCACGAATAAAGTTAAAAATACCTCATTATTTCTCTCTTGTCTGCAATAATGAAAACTATCTAATTTTCATCATTTTGAAAAAATTTCATAAAATGCTTTTAAAATTAACATATGAAAGCGGGGATATTAAAAAAAACAGTTAGTGCGATCACATCTACAAAGGAAGATCTTTCAGTTTAAAATATATATATACATATATATATATTTTATTTAAAATTGCTTCAGCTTAAAGATCAGGGCAGATGACTAAAAAACACACTTGCGTTTTAAATATATAGATTATATAAAATTGGGAAAAAATAAATTAAGCAAATTATGTTATTTTGATAAAATTATGGTAGAATTTTCTAAAGAATAGCATTAAAATTTTATTATTCGAGAGAATTTTCGACAGAAACTTCAGGAACACGATATTATTTTAAACCACGAATTATTTGTTTGCTTGTCTAACTCGGCGAAGCATATCCATCCAGGCAAGAATCATCAATTTCTGTAATATAAATCGCTATTATTTGCATGTCACCTCTCTTTTATAAAGACACTCTAAATTTTTATAAAACATTGCGTTTTATCAGTGTGTGGTTTCGATTAATTTATTTTCAAAAGTGAAGCATATTCACCTGTGAAGAATTTCAAAGCAGTTGGGATGTGAAAATAACGCACTTCTGCAAAACAAAATTCAGGTTTAATAATTAAAATACACGCTTTTTTTATAAAATGACGTCATTTGCATCCGCTAAAGCAATCCACTTTTACAATTCCGTCTTAAACTTCGTCTCTAGAAAAGTGTGCATATGACGTCATTATCACGGAATAAATTACAATATTCTTGACATATCCCATATTTTAATTTCAACTTTTTTTTCAGGTTTAATGAGAAAATGGCAACAAAAAGATACAGTAATCTCCTATTTTCGACTATTTTCCGTTTACTTTCAATGACTTTCAATAGAAATGGGGTACTTTTGTTGCCAAGATTGGAAAAATGGTATTAAAAACTACAATAAAATTAATATCTCAAAAATAAATTGAGATACAGCTTTCAAACAAATTGCATTTAAAAGAGCATTTTTTTTCCTTATCCGATGGTGTAAAAATTTAAAATGTGCGATGTTTAGAAGTTTAAAAATTTGCAGTAGAGAAAATTGCAAAACCAAAATTTTATTTCAAATTTCAAAGTGTTGCCATTCGCAAAACGACGTATGCGTTACGCACAGATATGTTTGTCATTTATAATATAGATACGACTTTAAATACATGTGTCTGTTATTTTGTGTTTGTAATAAAATCTTGAAACTGTAAATAGACACTGTAGACACTCTGTACATATATATATACAGGTAACAGAAAAAGAGATGAAAATGTTTGTAGTTATTAAATGTACTTTACGATTCTTCTATAAATCTATTCTTGACTAAAAAATATTTATGCGCTCAAATACTATATTTTTTAATAGAAAGCCCTAGAAAATCTTTATCAAAATTCAATTAATAATCTTCTTTTGTGCTGAATGCTATTTTTTCAAAACCAACTTTTTTTTTAAATTTCAGCATTTTCAAGGTTGTAGATTATTTCTTTTACTTATAATTCATCCTTTAAAAGCAATTAAAGGATAATATCAATAAATATAAAAAAATTTCAGTATATTCAGTTAAGTTGAAAAACAATTTTTTCAAGACGCAAAAATTATGCACTTGGAAAAAAATGTACGATGTTTTACATATTTATATAAATTTTGCAATTTAATAAATTACAACAATAGAACAATTTATTAAATTAGTCTTAATCTATTGTTTGTTTGTAAGAATGTCTGTTAACACATGCCTTTTTGAAAATAATCTTTCTTTAGAAATAATCTTTCTTTAGAAATGTGGTATTTAATGCGAAACATTTAAGGACTAAGCAGTTTAGGGAATACTCTTTTGTGAATTTTCCATCTTTGGTGATTTTGATACAATCATGTAACTACCCTTAAAAATGAATTTTAAAACGGTTATTTAAAATACAAGATAGACATGAATTCCACGATAGCAAATAAATAAATAAATATCTTTCATACTTAAAACTTCCTTTATGGACGGATACTACTACTTTTTAAGCAGGAATTGAATTTTAAATAAAGTATTACCTTAAAGTATAACCTTTAATATTTTAAATAAAATAACAATTTTTAAATTCTGAAGAAGTCATTACCTACACTGTAAAAAGAATTCTGTAAAGTTACTAAAGATTTTCTAGGAAACTGGGATTCCTAGAACTTTTTATGTAACGGCAACAAGAAAAATTCCTGTAACGGACGCTGTTACAGGAATTTTTGCTGTTGCCGTTACATAAAAAGTTCTCAGAATCCCAGTTTCCTAGAAAAACTTTAGTAACTTTACAGATTTTTTTTTTTTTTTTTTTTTTACAGTGTATTTATCAAATTCTTCATTTCGCAAAGAATAATGAACTTGGATTTCCGAGAATTTTCTTTAATATTAAATAATGCTAAAAATACATTTTAATTTTGAGGATAAGATTGAAATTGAAGAGAATGAATAATTACATTTTTTCCGAAAGTTATTCTCCTTTTTTCAAAAGTAATTTTTGAAGTAAGATTTTTTCTACCGCTTCTTATATCTTTTCATTACGTAGAAATGAAAGGTCTTTCATGTTTATATAAACGAAAAGAAATAATTTTTCACAGAAGACCCGGTCGTTTTCAATCAGTGCTGAAAAATATTTTTCTTTTTTCATGGTTGCAACATACATTTTGAAACATGTATCATTCAAAAATAATGTCGTCTAACAAATACTCATTTTCTTCTTTTAATGAGTATGTGGCCTTAATAACGCTGCTACATTTTCCTCAACATTCCGCACTGTTTCTTCTGTCGCAATCTCAACAGAACGACCATTTGGTTCTTTTTCAACAACTTTTGAACGGTGTTTAGAAATTTTCTTGACCCAATTGTAGTATGGCGAGACGGGGCAAACAATTTTCACCGTAGACATGAAACATTTCCTTGTGGATATACTTTGCTGGAAGTCCTTTTGATAACACGTATGTAGAATACTTCGCTTCCCTTCTAGTGTACACTTTTCGAGCAAAGTTGTCCTTTTCAAATGCAGCTGCTCACCTTGTACAACTGGTCTCTCATAAATTCGAAATTAACATCTTACAGTCGGATAGTGCTGCCACATATATGCATATTTGGAAACAATTTACTACTAATTTCCGATCTCTCATATCGGTTTGTAACCTATTTACTGACTTTCCCTCGTACTTTCAAATGTTCATTTGAAAAGAAGCTCCATTATGCAGGTTAAAAGCTACAAACCAATAACTGATGGACTCCTAAGGTATCGTCACTGGGAAACGTTGTTTTATAATCTGTGCATGTATAAAATCTATGTACAGAGTAATTTTAAAAGGTCTTCCCTATTTCAAAGTACCTCTAACTAAAACTGAGTAAACAGAATGAAGCTTCGTTTTATATTTAAAGTTTTGGAAGTTTTTTTAATTCTGTGAATTAAAAAGATCAAGTACCAAATTATTACTGTAATTTGGATAGTATGCCTGGACGAAAATTTAACACAATTCATCAACTACTTAAATGAATTATTCTGATGAAAATACCAATATCTTTATAAGGGGAAATAATTGTGCATCTGGAACGTATGCGCAAAAACACCCTGTATTATTTATTTTATTAGTGATTAATTCAAATATCTAATTGTTTTTTACTTCGAGAGTGTCAAAATTTAGTTTTGCCAATGTTTGAATTAAATGTTATTATTATTTACGGAATTCATTTCCCCACGCATTCGGAAATCTAATTAAAAAGTGCGTCCATACCATTTGTTAGATTCAAATCTCAAAGCATTCAAACAGGGAACGCTTTTTTAACCTCCCCCTCCCCTCGCCCCATATCGTTTTATGTACTACACATTGAGACCAATAGCGAAGTGTTCAGCACGGTTGTCTGCCACGCTACTTGCCGAGAGTTTGACGCCCGGCTTAGCAAGGTTCACTCAATCTTTCATCTCCTCAGGATCGATAAAATGTGTACCAAGATAACTTGAGAACAAAACACTGAGGGTCCCGTGTTAGGCTGACCACCTGATAGTGGCATATGCTGTATAGCCACTCGGGTACCAGGGTCAAGTAAACTAGATTTTGTACTATAGTCTCAGTTCCTTTAATCGATCGTAAATCTACTGGTTTAGTTTTAGGTTTTATGTACTATTGGTTTCTATAACGAACAAATCATCTAAAATTATTTTATTTTTATTTACCTTTAGATAATCACTCCCCTTCATTTTGAAAAGAGAATGTACCTTATTTTTAAACGATCAGTGTATTCTTAACACAAAAGAATTTTTTTTGTAAATAAGCAAGCTGAAAAAATACCACAAAATTATAAAACCTGTATAACATTTTCTTTTTAGTATTTTACTAAGGTCAAACAAAACTATATTTACATTTAAGTATACTAATAAACAAAAAATTGATTTTAGCTAAACAAGAATATAATTTTTTTATTTCATTTAGGTTAAACATTGAAAAAACAAAAACTACATAAAAACGTATTTTTTACTTTGCAGCTTTTAAATATTTTTACTCTTGTTAAAAGTATTAATAGAAAAGCCAATTACATTTTTACCTAAAGCAAAAAGAAAGGTACTTGTTGTTTACAATTTCTTAATATATTTTTTTTTCGATAGCCAAAAGTTCTCTTATCTGAATTTGTAATTGTATTATAAGTACAGTAAAATAAATTTTGTAAGAATACTCGTGGCTTTTTTTTTTTTTTTTTTTTTTTTACGTTTTCCACTTTCAATAGAAAGTTGATTTTTTTGTTGTTGTTGTTGTTATTGTTCCGATAGGATAAAAAAAAAATAACAATTGCTCTACTCAATGTAATATGAGTGTGAAGGCATCGGAAATTATTAGAAGGTTCATTAAATGTTTCAAGATCCAATTATTTTGTACTCTTTAAATGAAACACTACTGATAAATTAAAAAAAAATAATGAAAAAAATAATAAATGAAAATATGCAATTAAAAATTAAATAAGAGTAAAATAAATAATTTAAATGTTTCAAATTCTAAATAACACACAACCATTAATACTTTTCAAATATAGATGCACAGATAATACCTCTCAAACAGCCATCAAGGTATCTCAAATATTTTGTACTTTTGAAAACAAATACTACTGATAAAAAAAAACAAAGTAAAGTAGACTGAATTAAAATAGTAAATTAAAAATGAAATAACAGTAAAAGAAATAATTTAAATGTTCTATATTTTAATTAACACAAAACCGTCAATATTTAAAAAATATAGATCTACAGAAAGAATCTCTCAAACAGTCATTGCAGCACAGAAGAAAAAAAAAACTCCCTCACCCACCTGCTTGGAGCAGATATTTTTTATTATTGTTATCATAATTTCATTTTATCTGCATGGTAATAAAACATGTAATAAATAAATAAATACAATTAATCTGCGGAACGTGTAACGGAAAATGCTGAAGCAAATTTTTAAATGTCGAATATAATTGCAAAATACAAAATGCTGAAGTAAATTTTTAAAATGTCGAAAATAATTGCAAAATGTAAAATAAATTTAATAAAAGTCCAATATTATGCATTTTCCCCTATTCAGATTTATTATTAATTAGAATGTTAATATACTGAATATACATTGTTAAATAATAGTGAATGACATTTTTTGAACTTGTGTTAAATTTAAATTTTACTCCAGCGTATATTTTACTCGCGCAGGTTTCTCGCTGCCGCTCGCCATTGCGCCAAATCGTGACAAAATGTTTCATTTGGCGAGTAAATTCACGATTAGACTTGCCAAATTGCGAGTGCTCAATTTACAGGCGACTCAACGATTGATGTTTCTTATCAGGTTCAATTGTACCGTACTATTTACATCACTCTGTTTTTAGCTGTACTAACACAACATCAGTTCAATTTAGCATCAGCCAAAGACACAGTAATGGTTATGCGAACAGTACAATTTTGAAACTGCCTCTGAAGTATAAGTTTCAAAGAAGAGCTGAGGAATTTCAGAAAAATTAAGTTTTTGATATATATTTCGTTGTTTATATTTTGAATTTTACAGAATTCATTGAATGCGATATTTTAAAATCCTGATTTAAGTGGGATTGAAAGTTTTATTTCATAAAATTTCAATCAGTGAAATCGGGTTTCGAATTTTTATCTTGATTATGCACAAGTATAGTTATTTTTTAAATTTCTGTAGTGGTTAGGTTATTTTAGATCATATATATATACTAGGGGGCTCGACCCCCTACGAGCTACGCTCGCCAACCCCCGTCCAGACACCGTAGACTCTAAATGCACGCTAATTTGATCGGCTTTAAAAAGATTTCGAAAGACTGAATTATAATTTAAAAAACAGTGGCGATCTCTCTATAAGCGTATTTCTATTCATTTCTCTTTGATTGGGGAATTTTAACGCCAAATCCGTTGCGGTACTACTTGATTATCCCGTCGACCAATTTCGCCAAATTATATAAATCGCCAAACCACTCGCCAAATTATACAAATTGACATAATTTTTATTTTAAATAACGAAAAAACAAATAAATTAGTACAACATTAATAAAAATACAAATAAAACGTCGAAATAAAAATAACTTGATTACGTAGACACGTGTAACAACATTTCAAAATAAGCTAATATAAAAGGAATTAAGTAAACAGAGTCTTTGTCTCCTGGTATTTTTTAACAAAGTGAAAAGAAAGTTCTTTTAAATGAGACATTTTAAATTAATCGTTTTTAATCTGGCGTAATTTTGACCAAACTATTCTTTCTCTTTTTAATATTCACGTGAAAATACTTGTGTTAGAAATTAAATATTATTTGCGCTTTCCTAACAAAAATAGTTGAAAAGTATCCTCTTAAAATATCAAATAAATGTCTAGCGCAATTTCTAAATTTAAACCGTTTTGCAATATTATTTTGTGTTCATTTTATGTAATAACTGTAATGTGACGTAAATATGACGTAATTTCTCCTATTTAAGATTTCTAACGCATGTTAATAAATTTATTTCTTTACAAATTCCTTTCTCTCTTAAAATTCACGTGTAATTATAGTTTTTATGACATAATTTTTAATAAGTTCCTGCTTTTTGTACATAATTATTTAATTCTAATTCCAAATGCTTTTTTCTGTTTATAATAGTCACGAGTAAATAAATTTTTAATTTATTTACACGTATAAATATTTTTTTTTTTTCTGAAGCAAACATTATTGTTCCGCTGTTTATACAGTTGGCAACAGTTTAAATTAATATCACTTTCTAAAATCTGTTAAAAATATCTCTAGAAATGCTGAAAATCTGAATTTAAAATAGAAATAAAACCTCAAAAAATTAGTCAAAATAAAAAAAAATTAATGCAATCTGCACTCCGGCAAATTCTAACGCATAAAATGATCTAAAAATGATTAAATTCCTATGAATAGTTTTTGCTCCTATAAAACTTTTTTAGTGGAACGATTTTGTCCAACTTTAGCATTAAATATCTCTTAAAATAATTCTTCGATCTGAAAACTGTCTGCATCAGCGTGTTTATCAAACATTTCTGTATAATACTACTGATTTTCATATTTTTGTATGCATTATTTTTCTTAATATTAACGAAGAAAGACCTCCGGTCACAAAAAATTCAAAACCGGCGGCGGCGGCGGCGGCGGTGACAGCGGTAGTTACTTTTTTTTAGAATAGAGAGATATATAAAGGAGGGTTTACAGTAATTGGTTAATGATCAAAGTTTCCATTTTTCATAACGAATATATTTTGCTAACATATTTTTAATTTGGCGAATGTTTTTTTCAATTTCTGACTAGCCAAATTGCTAATGTTGGTAAAAGTCATAGAGAACCCTGTACTCATGTAAGTTACATTTTAGGAACTGAAAAAATGCCATGACCTCTAATTTAACTTTTTTGAATCCAATTTCAACCTACTTTTAAAAGCTTTTTTGTTTTGTAACTTCTCAGCTCTTATTTAATAAATATTTTTGACATTCTAGAACTATTTCCCTAACGGAGTGTATTATAAGAATGCTGAAATGTAAGGTAAAATGGTTAATAGCCGTGAGAAAAGATTTTAAGAATATTTTAAAAGGATTTTCGTCTCCAAAATGCATTTATTTAAAAATAAAAATATTTCATTGTAATAGCATAGATTTTATTCAGTCAAAAAGATATAAAACTCAGCTTTATAACCATATAAATATAACTTGAGAAAATGTTTCCAAAACTGATTTCCATTAATAAATTACATTAAAAATAAATAATTAATGTTAAGTTAAAAAAAACTGTTTCATCTGCAAACGTAAGATTCAAAATATTGCAGGCAAAACTAAAACATATTCATTAAGAATAATTTTCTATTTAAACTGCTTAAAGTTTTTATTTTCTTAAAAATTCTTGCCCATTGTTCTCATTCTTGAAATAAGTAATACTATAGATGAAAATCGCATTGTAAATTTTTAAAAGTAGGTAATTCGATATTCAATTGTCTTTCATATATTAAGAACATAAAAACGTAAATTTTTATTTACAAACTATATCTTTGCCTCATACTTTCAAAATAGCAGAACAAAATTGTGTTAAACTGTTTGAAGGACACATTTTTAACTATACAAATATAAAATAAATGCATTTATATTATATGAAATGTTTGCAATTAAAATTATCTAACTCCAAGGGTCCCGTATAAAAAATTAAATAAAATAAATAAAAGATATTTCAACAATAAAGTTCACAAATTATGTCCTTTTCTATTCAACAAAGATATTTTTTTATATTTGCTGGGCAACATATAACTATGATATGTTCCCGCACCATGTTGGTTAAATCAAAGTAAAATTGCGTAATTTGTTATTTCTGTTTGTATAAATATTTTTTATAAAATATAATTATGAGTGTAAAATTATAATGTTTATATATTTAAGTAAAATAAGAGTGTAAGTTCATACAAAAATTATTAAGTTGATTTTAAATAGTAAATATATATTTTTAAAAAATTGTTGTATTGTAAAATGAATGTATAATATTGAATTGAGTTCGGATCTCAGACAACAACAATACGCAGACGCCATGGTGTCGTTTTATGACAAGCCAATGGAAAGTGGTGTATAATTAGAAGTCGTAAAATCATAAAAACGTTGGAATCAATTTATGGCCTCAATAAAAGTGTTGGGATAAATTTATGACTTTTCAGACCACCCAAACTTTAAGGCAGATAATAATATTAAAGTATATGTAAGGGGCCATTTGCAGACTGCTAGCTAATAGGCCTATCGAAGTATAATAAAAAATCTTCTCACATCCAATAACAGTGGACTAGACAAAAATAGTTCCTCCCACTGCAGGAGCTGGTGTGCAAGAAGAATAAGTTTTGAAAAAGGATAGTCTGAAAAAAGATGTAGAGGACGCAGGAGCTCTCCTGAAAGCCCGTGCAATGAGTCCCGTAAGCCCTAGTAAAGCCCAGGCGAGATGGACCTATCGGAGCGAGCCTAATCGCGCCTAATCAAGCCTAATTGAGGATGTCTTCCTGAGGTACCTATCGGAGTGAGCCTAAACAAGCCAAATTGAGGATGTCTTCCTGATGTACAGATCGGAGTGATCCTAATCAAGCCAAATTGAGGATGCGTTCCTGATGACACTTTGCCATGATCCTAAGCAACGCATCAACTCGGAATTTGATGAATAAAGGCCATCATCCCGTATATTAAAAGAAGGTACTATTTTAAACATTTTCTTTTACCACTTAAGATCATATAAAAAAAACTTAAAAATGCTTTTCTGATATTTTACGGTAGAGAGTTATCTGAGATCCGACCAAACCAATAATTAGATAAGATTAAGGTAATTTTAAAAATGAAAGAGAGTAATTCTTTTAGCAAAAAGAAACAATTATAATAATTAGAGTACGTGAAAATATTGTCTTTTTTTTAAAAAAAAAGATTAAACATACTTAAAATAATGAGAAGCAAACAAAAGTGTTGCTTTCTATTTTTTGAATTAATATTATGTTTTTCTGTATATAGTAATGTTCAATGTAAATAAAATATTTAATCAAGTTTTAAAAAGTTTCTGTAATTATTTAATTAATAATATTTAAAGTGTGTCAATTCCTTTTTTTTACAGCTTTAATTTTAGTTTAATTCATAAGTGGAAGAGTTCGTCTAAATAATTCACAACGCAAACTCTTAATTTTATTCGTAATTATTCAAATTTAATAATTACTTTTTGACGCGAATTATAATTTAATTTTATTAATGCTTCGCGTTGCTCTTCTACTAGAATGTAGGTAAATACGATCACTTATATTATTTAAATTTATCTAAGGTATATAAAACTATATACCAATTTGCTATGAGGTTGCTTGGATGATTTGGACCAATTAACAATTTTGAATATATTTAATAAAAAATAAACAGGTGTAATTATCTGTCCAGCATCCCCCCTTCATTAAGTAAAATGGTGCTCTGACTCAGGAACGATCATCTGAGGTCATTAGATAGGTAAATGATGCAATGACTCAGGAACGTTCATCTGAGGTCATTAGAAATAATAATAATAATAATAATAATAATAATAATAAAGGAAAATAAATTTAAGTATTATTTTAATGTCACAATTTTAAAGATATTGTAGGTATGTAAGTTTAATTGATTAAAATTTTATTAAAATTAATTTTATTATTGTAACAATACTGACACACATATAATAATTTTATATAAATAAAATGAATAATATATGTTAGTAAAAAACAAAAAGGAAATGAAAAAAATAATTCTGGGATTTATAATAGGTAAATTTAGGAATTACAATTTTTTTTTCTCTCTTTTCTCTTGTGGTTGGATCTCAGTTACCATTGAAAAATAATGGCATTCACATCACAGATGACACATTTGTAAAAATAATTTTTTTTTATATAATGTATAAATAATAATAATAAGAAGAATAATGAGTAAAATTTTATAATATGTCTGATATAAAAATGATTGAAATGTCAATAGATCATGATTTTTGAAATTGTATCACCTTGATACAAAAGAAAATTTATGAGTCGTACTACGAAGTAGTAGTACAATAGTTACAAAAAAAAAAAATAAGATTGTTTTTTCTGTAGAAAAAGACAGATATTTTTCTGTTAAATGAAATTATGTTGTTTTTTATATATACGTGTATTATAAATATTTTAGGGGTATTTATGTGTGTAAAAGAATAATCTACAAAACAACTTCATCTCCTAAGAAATTTTTTTTTAAATTTTAGTGTTGTTGTTTTTATGTATTTATGCAATTTAGAATATTTTCATACATATGTTGTAATATAGAGAAAATAGTATGAGATGCAAAATATTCTTTTAAGAGGTATAGGATCTATTTTGAATTGATATTTTGAAAAAGTATACATTGATTACTAATACTTGTTAAAAATGACTCAGACGCTGGATATAGATACACGTATTAAGTTAGTGTCACCATTTGAGAATAAAAAGAACAAAAACATTATATTTTTCTTAGAGGAATTTGATAATATTTTGAATTCGACAGATATACAGGAAGAAACTAAATTATTAATTTTAAAGGCTAAAATTACTGGGGACGCAAAACATATTTTAAGTAAACAGATTGAAACATATAACGAGACCAATTATAATTTATTTAAAAATAATTTGGTGGAGTTATTTGGTACAAAACTAAGCTTCCTTAATGCTCAGAGCAATTTCCTAAATTTAAAACAGGCCGCAAGTCAAACGATAGAGGATTTCATTTTGGAGTTTAAAAAGGGTGTAAAATCTTATATCGAAAGTGCAGGCGAAAATGTGGATAATAAGGAAGAAAATTTTATCGAAATCTTAAAAATGTCGAATTTTTTAAATTCAATTAGACAGGATATTGCACTCGATGTGCGTAAAAATGCGCCCAGGTCCTTCAAGGAGGCATGCGAGTTAGCAAAACTTATGGAAAGTGCGTATAATGAATCAAAGTTTGAGGAAATTAACGCAATAAATAAAGAAAACAAAGATCTTTATGAGAACATTATAGAATCAAGTAAGCAAAACAAAGAGCTAATCGAGAAATTAAAAGGGGAGATTGAAAAACTAAAAAAATCAAAGAAATAAAACCATGCAACTAGAGATGATAGTGTTCCGCGGAATAAGAAACTCTTTAATAAACACAATGATTATCAGGGTTCCCATTTCAATAACAATTTTCATTATAATGATTATGAACGATATTATAATGATTACTACAATTCCTTTAATTACCCGACGCATTATGGGATGTATGATTATTCACAACCTAACTGGAATTCGGGAAATAGGGATTTTGGATATATTTCTGAGAATTATGAGCAAAATGGTTATCAATTTGAAAAGCGCAAAAAGAAAAAAAAATGGGCAAAGAGAACAGCGAAATCGGATCAAGATTCGGGATTTTCAGAGACGGAAATCGATAAAATAAATAAAACAATCGCAAATATAACAAATGCAGACAAAGATAGTCTGCCAATTATATCACTAAGTATACAGGGCGTCGAAATACAAGCGTTACTGGATACCGGAGCTGCTGTATCCCTTTTATCACCTTCTTTATTCAAAAAAATTAAAGATACAAACGTCAAAATCAAATATTTGGGCAATCAGATCCAAATTAAAACTTTAACAAATTCAAAGATTTTTTTTAAACAATGTGTAAAATTAACTTTTCGATTAAAAGGTATATTCACAACAGGCACATTTTATGTCACTAATGATGATTTTGATAGGCAGTACCAAATGTTATTAGGGTACGATTATCTCAAAGAAAATCATATGATTTTGGATTTATGCAATAAAACATTAAAATTTAAAAATCAACAAATTAAATTAAACGTTGCAAGTGAAGTAAATAATTATGAAGTGAATAACATTACGCCATGTAATTCAGGGGAACATTCAAATAAAAGTATGTTTGCCATTACTAAAAATAGAATTTTTCTCCAACCTGAAGAATCGAAAATTGTAAAATTAAAATGCCCAGAGGATATAAATATGTCAGATATAATTATTTTTGACCCCATTCAAAAAAATAGTAAATTTTCATGCGAGACTTCGTTACACGAAGTTCAAAAAAATAATAACATAAATATTATAATAAAGAATAAACTGTTAGAAAAGTTAATTATTCAGAAAGGAACTAAAATAGGGGAAATTATAACGAACTTTGAGTGCAAGCAAGATGACTCAACTGATAATATAGAGAAAGGGACATTTTATGAAATAAATAATTTAAATATAGAAGATGTAAGAAAATTGCGAGAAGCAGAAATTAAAGAGACGGATTTCGATTTAAGCCATTTATCAGAGGAAGTACAACAAAAATTTCGAAAAATTTTAATGGGCAATGTTCATGCATTTTCAAAAAGTTATCAAACATTGGGGCAATCAGCGTTTGTTGCACCAAGTTTTCAATTGAATCATGAATTCCCGGTACAAGCTAAGCCATATAAATTGCCTCAGGCAGTAAGACAGTATGCGAAAAGGGAAATTGAACAACTGTTACAGGCTAAAATTATAGAGAAGACTGACTCCGAGTATGCTTTTCCAGTTATTTTCGTTAGAAAGAAAAATCCGAGTAATAACCCGAATGCAGAACCCAAGTTTATAATGGCAACGGACCTAAGACTATTAAACCAAATTTTACAACCTTATACTTATCCGATGCCGGACGTAAAAGACTTATTACAAAAAATAAGCGGTAAAAAATACTATACGGTGCTAGACTTACATAGTGCTTTTTTCCAAATAAATTTAAAACCAGAAGATTGCAAAAAATTAGCGTTTATTACGGAATTTGGAAAACATATGCCACTTCGTTTAGCTTTTGGCACACGAAATTCTAGCGCAATTTTTGCAGAAGTAATCGATAAAATTCTGGGACATTTTGACAAAAGCAAAGTATCATACTACATTGATGATGTGTTGATATCTGCAAATACAATAGCAGAGATGACGAAAACCTTAGAAGAAGTTCTACAGGTATTAATAAATCACAACATGACAATCGAACCTTCAAAAATGCAAATTTGCAAAGCAGAAATAGAATTCCTAGGATTTAGGGTGAATCAAATGGGATATTCTCCATCTCAAAAGAATATTGAAAAAGTAAAAAATTTAGTCAGACCAAAATCGAAAAAGGGGGTCAGATCTTTATTGGGCTTAGCGAATTATTTTCGGACGCTAATACCCAACTATTCCGACAAAGTTAACCCTTTAATAGAGCTGACTAAAGATAAAGTTAAATTTAAGTGGAGTCCAGAAGCAGAAAAAGCTTTCCTGATAATTCAGGAAGAAATTGTACAAAAACCAACGCTCAGACCACCCGATTTTAACAAGGAATTTTTCTTATTCACGGATGGGAGCAAAGTTGCAATTTCAGGTGTTCTAGCTCAAGAAAAGGATGGTCATTTGCTACCTGTTGAATTTTTCGGGAGAAAACTTAGAGAACCGGAAAAAAATTATCCGAGTATTAAATTTGAGTTATTAGCAGTGCATGAAGCAATTATGCATTTTAAATATATGCTTTCAGGTAGAAGATTTACTGTGTTAACTGATTCGAAAGCACTAACTCAGCATTTACATTTACAAGATAAATCGGAAATTATAAACAGATGGGTAGCAGATTTACAAGACTTTAATTTCGACTTCGAATTCGTCGAAGGAATTAACAATCCAGCAGACTATTTGAGCAGGAATTTAGATAATCTTACAACAGACAGAGAACTCCAAAATAATTTGTTTGCAAGTAACATAGCACTTACAGACGAAAATATTAAATCGGAGCAATATGCAGACGAAAAATTAAAAATTATAATAAATAAAATCGAAAAAGACAAGAATAATAGAAGCACGAAGAGATTTGCTTTAAATCAAAATAAATTATTAATTTTGAAACCTGGTTCAGATAAAAAGGAGCTTTTAATTACCCCGGATTCATTAAAAATTGCAGCCATAGAAGAAGCTCATAAAGCGCATTTCGGATTTCAAAAAACTTATGATAATGTGAAAACAAGGCTTTTTTGGCACGGAATGTACAAAGACATTAAACAATATTGTGCAAATTGTGTGCAGTGCCTCACATCTAAACAACACAACACACAACAATAAAAGTCCCTGTTAAAAAAATGGTGAAAGATCACGAAGTCGGTACAGTCCTGCATGCTGACGTCATTGGACCTTTAAACCTCACGTTAAGGAAAAACAGATACATTTTAATTATAATTGATTCGACATCGAGATTCCTGGAAGCTGTTCCCCTACGAAACGTAGAGTCACAGACTATATTAAATGTACTAAATAAATATTTTGCAAATTATGGGTTGTGTAAAGAAATTATCTTTGATAATGCAAAATATTTAAGAAGCGAAATTATGAAAGAATATTTGGAATCTTTAAACATACAAAGGAAATTTGTGAGTGTATACCGTGCGCAAGGAAATGGACTTTGTGAAGTTACCAATAAAATATTAAAAACATCAATTGTAGCTATGTCGAAACGCACTACGGAATGGGACATAAGACTGGATTTTTTTAAACTAGCGTATAATTCCTCGAAACACCGCGCTACGGGATATAGTCCCTCACTGCTATTTTTCGCATGGGAAATAAAAAATCCCTTCACAGCCCATATTCCTTCTGAGGAAATATATACCCACTCTTATGTTAAAAGCAGAATACAGCATATGAAGGAAATCAAAATTCAATCCCTTGCAAACCAGGAGAAAATAATGCAAGAATATATAGATGAAGAGGCATACGAAAAAGTAAAGGATTTAAATTTGGGTCAAACAGTATATTTAAAATGTATTGGAAAACCAGGCGCATTAGAGCCAAAATTTCAAGGACCCTACGAAGTTACTAAAAAGTTTAGAAACTTTAATTATTTATTACAATATGTTCCAGATAAATCAATAGAGCCGATCAAACGACATATGGATCAGCTGTACGCTCCGAAATATGCAACAGGTCATACAGAGGCGGAAATTACGAATTTACAAGGGTCTCAGAAAAAAATTAAGGGTGATAAAAATTACAAAAATAAATGTGACATTTGTAAAAGAAAATCGCACTTAACTGAAAATTGTTGGTTCAAATTGAACAAAAATACGAGTCAAAAGGGTGACAAACTTACTAAAACGCATTATAAAAAAAATAATAAATATTCTGAGAATATAGACCCATATTTACAGTATCAAACAGACTATTATGATGAAAATAGGTCGTTATATGGTTATACACCATATACAAACTTATACGGGGATGGTATACAAGATCATTACCCTTTCCCCCCTCCCCAGTATTATACATGGGATATGAATTGGTATTAAAAATAAATCAAAATGCATAATTAATCGAATTTCAAAATTTAAAAATTTTCAAAATTTAAAAATAAATTTTTTTTTCTTTTAGGTAAAAAAAAAGTTTGAAACAAAATTAATAACTTGCCTTTTTAAAATTCAAAATAATAATAAGAAAGGATAGGAACATGGGAACGCCAATTTGTCTCAGGGTTACAATATTGAGCAAATGTGCAGGGCGCACCCGAAAACATACTTATAAAATTATGTAATGTGCTTCACAAAACTTCAATGGAGCAGTGAAATATTTCTCTCCAGGCAAAAGTTATATATATATATTTTCTTTCTTTTCGAATATGAATTAGAAAATATAAAATCTTAACAAAGCCAAATAACATTAAAACTTAATTAATTTCATAGTAAATAATCTTGAAGTAATTTTCAAAAAAAAAAAAAAAAGAGAGAGATTTTTTTCTGTCTTCTATAAGGGTAGCCTTTGCTAATAGCCTTACAATTTAGATGACAAAATTTCAGAATTACTCTTTAAAATGAGTAGGTGTAAGCTATAGGTTCAGGGTAGTTAGAACAGCTTTATAGCATACTCATATATATATTTTTTTCTTATATAAATATATGGTTGACAAGGAATAAATTATTAGTGCACTCTATATTAGGATAGCGGTCAGCTATAAGCCTAAATATAATAAAATATACAAAAAGTGCTAAGATTTACTCCGGTAGTTCAAGTACAACTTATATGCTAAAGTCTAGAATTTAGACAGCAGGGATAAGTTTTATGAACAAAAGTGTTATAAAAAAATTTAAAAAAAGGATTTTGGTGTAGCACATTGGTTTTTAAAAAACATATATATGTATAACAATGGACAAGGCAAGTTATTTCAACATGATTGCACACAAAAATAATAAAAAAAATACACAAATAAATAATTGAAGTAAAATTAAAATTTTCTCACCAAAGGCTTTCTGTATAGGGTGCAATTTTGGCCTACGGCTGGGTATGCACCAACACCAACAAAATTTTTGCAGAAAATTTATCAATTCACAGATACATCAATATATAGTAATCACCTAGGCATAAATTTCAGGATTCTTGGCTGAAAAAGGAATCGAAGAAAAAATTAAGTATGGTATAATTACTAGATGTTATGCTCAGAAACAATAAAATTAGTAATATTATATTGTAAAAAGCAGCATTTTGAGTTTTATTTAGGAAAATTTTTGATTTTTAGGTTTTACACATTTATGGAGTGTCTAGCTCAGTGTATAGTTCCTAGATTTAATAAAAAAATAATAATAAATAAAAATATAAGTTCGTGTTGTTTTCAAAATAAATAACAAAAGGTATAGCAATTAGCATTTACAGTTAAAATTTATGGAATTTTCATCAAAATTAACATTAGACAAACATAGTTTATATTATATTTAACTTGATAAGCTAATTTACTTTTATTAACGGTATTCAATTAGAATTAAAGTAGGCTTAAATTCAAGTTAAATTAATTAATAACATTGTTGTAGTGTAAAATTTTATGTAAGACTATTATATTTTTATTGTATATATAAAAATATGCAAATTTAACAATTAATAAAATGTATTAGCAAAATTATTTAATATAAATATTAAATGACATCTTGCTGAAATCAGCTAGAAATTAGATTTTTTTTTTTTTTAAATAAAATATTTTATAAATTTATGTTAGTTTAGAATTTAAGCATTTTTTTTTTCTCTTTACTTTCCCTTAGAATTAAATGCAATTCTAAATTAAACACATATAAATATACATAGTATTGATAAATTTGAGTGTGTGAGTTCATAAATTTTTTTTTTATATAATTTGGCCAATTTAACATAAGAAAACAAAATAAATAAATAAATATATTTATATATATTGGCCTTAATTTTATTAAAATATGTAGTATGGCTTAATAAATTTATTTACTTAATTTTTTTTATAGTATGTACAGTAATTATTTTAAAAACTTGATCTATAAAAAAAAATGGATGTGGTTGTTTGTGAGTATACAAAGATTTTTTCTGCTGGCAGAAGTTCTTTGGTCCGGCCGGGTACTCATAGAGGGCTGCATACGATGTTACGTAGTAATTATCATTTACTTTTGTTTTTTTTTAAATTATACAAGTGTATTAAGTACATTTTTTTTATAATTAAATAATAATTATTAATGTTGGATTAATAATAATAATTTATTATCTTTTATTTTTAAACATATCATTAAATTTTAGACAGTAGAATTCACATACGGAATGTTAATGATAAATAAAATTTTGAATAAATAAATTTTTATTTCATTCAGTAAAAAAATAAATAAATATGAAAATTTAACAATCTTTTAAGATAGAATTGTTGGCTAAATAAATAATAATTTAAGACAAAAAAATTGTTCTCTTCTCCGTCAATGGCATTTTCTGACAACACTATTTAATAGTATTAAATGAAGGTGCATTTTTAAGGTCAGCGTAATGCATATTTTGCATTTTTGAGAGGCCGTAGAAGTCATTTTTCCGTGTTGTTTACATTTTAATAGTACACAATATCATGAATCAAAATTTGTGTTTGTTAGAAAGGTCTAAAAATATACCATGTAATCAGTTAAAGAAAATTATATGCATTTTTTTTTTTAATCCTGAAAGGCAATTTGGTTTAGTTTAAACCTGAATGCATAAAAAGCCACCCTCGCTTCAGTTCCAGTATGAGGCAGGAGAATTCCGATGATAGAATCGCCATTTTCCCCCTGCAAAATAATAATAAAAAAAAAAGCAGAAGGTTTACATTAGATACGATACAAATACATACACTGTTTATGCATAGATTATGTTTAAAATTACATACAGGCATGCACAGTGAGTTAAGAAGAAAGTATATCAAGAAATTATACTAATTAATACGGTAATTACAAGCATGAAATGGTTTTAAATACATACCTTTGGGAAGTCGTAAAATTTTGTCACAGCACAATTCACCTCACAGAAAGCGATTAGTAGCTGACTAACCCCTCGGTTCGAAAGAATCGGGGACGTTCAAAACTGGTTTTATTCAATCCTCCTTCTTCTTTTTTTTTTTTTCTCTCTTTCTCGTATCGGGTAAAGTTGGAAACCATTGCGTAATGATATATTAAAGGAGATGAATTAGCTTGTACGTTTTGACAGATCATACATGTTAGAAGTAACAAATAAATAAAATAATGTAACAAGTTTGTATACAATATTTTTCTGATTATAATTTGAATACATCAGATTAATTATGTGAAAATATAACATGTCATATTACAAGCATTGTATTTACTTTTATTCAGTATAAAATGTGTTTTAGATAAAACACTGTGTCATAAGGTTGTATGTGATGAAATAATATGTCAAATGCGTATGCCATTATTTTTCTTATAATGAGGTTTATTTCGGCATATTAATTTCAGACAAAATTATAGCTTTGAATGTATTTTGGGCACTTAAACTGTAAAGTTACAAAATTAGTAAACATGTGTGTGGTAAAGAAAAAAGGCTTCGAGAAAGACGTCTGATTGTCAGTACAGAGGTCTTCTATAAATGTGAATGTCAACAGACAACTATGCTATCATGTGTTGAACTTTCTGTTATGAAACAATAGAAGAACTTCTTATAAAATATACCAGAACCATTCATAATTGAACTTTACAGTCTTCGCTCAAAAACTGTGTAGATACACAGTCATATGGACACGTACATTCCTTCAAGCGTTACAAGAAAAATAAAACCAGCAATCAGTTTTATTTTTTTTTCTTCCGACACCGGGAGAGATGCTGGGCAACATATAACTATGATATGTTCCCGCACCATGTTGGTTAAATCAAAGTAAAATTGCGTAATTTGTTATTTCTGTTTGTATAAATATTTTTTATAAAATATAATTATGAGTGTAAAATTATAATGTTTATATATTTAAGTAAAATAAGAGTGTAAGTTCATACAAAAATTATTAAGTTGATTTTAAATAGTAAATATATATTTTTAAAAAATTGTTGTATTGTAAAATGAATGTATAATATTGAATTGAGTTCGGATCTCAGACAACAACAATACGCAGACGCCATGGTGTCGTTTTATGACAAGCCAATGGAAAGTGGTGTATAATTAGAAGTCGTAAAATCATAAAAACGTTGGAATCAATTTATGGCCTCAATAAAAGTGTTGGGATGAATTTATGACTTTTCAGACCACCCAAACTTTAAGGCAGATAATAATATTAAAGTATATGTAAGGGGCCATTTGCAGACTGCTAGCTAATAGGCCTATCGAAGTATAATAAAAAATCTTCTCACATCCAATAACAGTGGACTAGACAAAAATAGTTCCTCCCACTGCAGGAGCTGGTGTGCAAGAAGAATAAGTTTTGAAAAAGGATAGTCTGAAAAAAGATGTAGAGGACGCAGGAGCTCTCCTGAAAGCCCGTGCAATGAGTCCCGTAAGCCCTAGTAAAGCCCAGGCGAGATGGACCTATCGGAGCGAGCCTAATCGAGCCTAATCAAGCCTAATTGAGGATGTCTTCCTGAGGTACCTATCGGAGTGAGCCTAAACAAGCCAAATTGAGGATGTCTTCCTGATGTACAGATCGGAGTGATCCTAATCAAGCCAAATTGAGGATGCGTTCCTGATGACACTTTGCCATGATCCTAAGCAACGCATCAACTCGGAATTTGATGAATAAAGGCCATCATCCCGTATATTAAAAGAAGGTACTATTTTAAACATTTTCTTTTACCACTTAAGATCATATAAAAAAACTTAAAAATGCTTTTCTGATATTTTACGGTAGAGAGTTATCTGAGATCCGACCAAACCAATAATTAGATAAGATTAAGGTAATTTTAAAAATGAAAGAGAGTAATTCTTTTAGCAAAAAGAAACAATTATAATAATTAGAGTACGTGAAAATATTGTCTTTTTTTTAAAAAAAAGATTAAACATACTTAAAATAATGAGAAGCAAACAAAAGTGTTGCTTTCTATTTTTTGAATTAATATTATGTTTTTCTGTATATAGTAATGTTCAATGTAAATAAAATATTTAATCAAGTTTTAAAAAGTTTCTGTAATTATTTAATTAATAATATTTAAAGTGTGTCAATTCCTTTTTTTTACAGCTTTAATTTTAGTTTAATTCATAAGTGGAAGAGTTCGTCTAAATAATTCACAACGCAAACTCTTAATTTTATTCGTAATTATTCAAATTTAATAATTACTTTTTGACGCGAATTATAATTTAATTTTATTAATGCTTCGCGTTGCTCTTCTACTAGAATGTAGGTAAATACGATCACTTATATTATTTAAATTTATCTAAGGTATATAAAACTATATACCAATTTGCTATGAGGTTGCTTGGATGATTTGGACCAATTAACAATTTTGAATATATTTAATAAAAAATAAACAGGTGTAATTATCTGTCCAGCAATATTTAAGGGGTCTCAGGACAAGCTTCAAAATTTTCGAAATTTTAATTTTTTTATATGTTAATCTCCTATCTTTTCTGAACATTTTGATATAATTGTTTCCTTGAAATTCTCATTAGAATTGAAGTTATGGCTTTTATAATTATACCTGCTCAATAGGTGAAGCGGCGTTTCCGAAACTTTGAAGTTTTTTTTTTCTCCAAATGATGTTTTTGGTCATAACACGCACGATATCTCAAAAACTTCTAAATGTTTTTCATGGAATTTTCAGTAATATATGTTTTACGACAGTCTGTATAAAGTGAACCTAAAATTGCCTATTTATTGTTCAAACAAAAATTTTTTTAAGTGATTATACTGTTGAAACTTGCAAAATTTTAGTATTAGCTAAATACAACTTTGTATTAAAAATATAAAAATGCTTTAAATACAAATTTATTTAGGTCCAGGGTAATTATTGTAATGTGAAGTATAAGTAGGCACCAACATTTTCATTTTACTTGCAAAATTCATTTTCTAACCCTGTGCGTAAACTGTTATCACAACTTTCTGCTCGTGAAATGTCTAACAATTCCTCCTGTAAATGCTAATTCTGCATCTTGCAATTTTTTAAAGGGGTCCGGGACACTTTTTGAAATAATTTTTATTTATTGAGTTAAAATTCTGAATTTTTTTTTTTTGTGATGGTTTTCCTTATCATTTGTAAACAAAATCACTTAATAAAACTTCTCATAATTTTTTAGAAAAAAATTGAAAATTGAAAATTTATTAAAAAAGTGGGGCAAATTAAAATCGTTATAACTCGGTATATTTTTTTATAGAATTTCAATTTTTTTCATTTATATAAACAGAATAGAATAAATAGAAAATAAATAGCTTTAATTTTGATGCAGCATTTTTAAAAATATTAATTTATAAAAAAAATTAAAAATATTTAACGAAAAAAATTTTAAAAAAGTGGTTCAACTTTTATTAAAAAAATCATATTTTCAAAAGTAAATATTTTTTTCAAATATGCTGAATCAAAATTAAAGTAAAATAACTGAAAAAGATATGTTCCAAGTTTGAAACCGTTATCTTTAACAGTTCTCGAGCTATAAGAATTTAAATCCTCACCATTTCTCATATGGTGGAAAAATCTATCATGAAGAAAAACGCATTTTTACAAGAAGTCGTTTCCACGACAGCTATTGCTTGAAAACTAAATTTTGAAAACAAACCAAAACTAAAAAAATAATATTTTATGTTATAATTCAGATAGAAACATGATTTAAATGTCATTTTAAACAGGAAAAAACAGAAAATTTTTTAACAAAATAAAATATTTTTGCAAAATTTGAAGATTTTTGTGTTCGGGACCCCCGTAAGTACATGAAATGAAAGAATATATATATGTTTCATACAAATAAAAATTTTGTGTTTTAAAATCATATATATTTTAAGGTATTAAATGTTGAAAATAGTCTTTTTTTTCTTTTTTTTCCAATTTTAAATGTCCTGAGACACTTTAATTAGAATTTGAGACATTTACTCTCTCATTAATGTCTCCTTATTAATTATATATTAATAATATATTCCATAAAATTGTAAACTTAAAGGAGATTCCACTTCGTACAAAAATGCAGAATCCCGATACGCTCCAAATGGACAAACACATTACAAATTATTGTACAGTCGTTGAAAAAAGGTAAACACCCCCTACTAACTGTGCAATAAATTAATTGAAGAAGGAAATTACAGGTACCAAACGATTGGAAATAAAGTCTACTTTTAAATGGTGTATATAAAAGATTCTTAGGGGCCCCATCTACATATCAAAATGAACACAAACTTCATTTTTTTAAATATTGCAATACTCACGTTTAATACCATAAATAATTTCTATACCAGTCAATTAGCCTAAATCCAAATTTTCATGAAATTCGTACGATTAGTTTCAGAGAACTTAATTATTTTTAAATGAGCCTATTTTAGGGACTGTATGCAAATTGAAGTTCAGTACCCGATTCTTGAAGTACTGCAGAATGATTATGTCACTTCTATCAATGTATTATTTCCTGCCAATATGACCATTTGAATCACTTAATATGTTTCTACTATTGCCAGCTCAAATGTTTCTATCTAATCCACAAAATATGTCTTTTTCAAATTATGCTTTTCTGAACATAATAGACGGCCCCTTATACCTGCATTTAGAAGTTTTTTAATCATAATTCGAAAGCTACCAGAAGGAAAAAATTAAAATGGAGAATTCGCATAAAGCAAGACATAATAAATGTAAATCTATCCAAAAATGGTTGGTTGCATTTCATATTTTGTTCGAATATTAATTTCATAATTCATGTCGTAAATTTTTTTTCAATTACAAATTCAATGTATTTATGTTTGGGTTTTTAGTATTATAACCACACAAAAAAAATTATCGCATTAAGATTAGAATTTCAGGAGATATTAATAAAAATATAAAAATATAATTTAACATTATGAGCTCTAAATTTTGAATGGTTATAATTCAAAACTTTAACATCCAAATGACGTGAGATTTCGTTTCTAGATATACAGTGTGTATCTAAACTCTTGGGAAAAACTTTAAGAAGTGATAGTACACATCAAGACAAACAATATTAAATAGGAAACTAAGGGTCCCAAACGTCTTCCAAAGGAGATTGACGTCATTAAAGTTTAGGGTCCATAATTTCAAATGATTATAAAAAAAAAAACGGAAAAATTGGTCGATTTGTTTGCGGTTTTCACTAAAACTATTCTTTATGTCAGTATTTTTTTTTTCAAAATAAATTTTAAAGATAAAGTTCAAAAAATGCTGATAGAGGGCGCTTTAGACTTTGGAGTAACGAACAACTATTTTTTACCGTTATTTTTTGTATCTCATTAAATGCCTTCAAAAGCTTAGACTTAAACTTAAATTTTAAACTCAAAATCTGAATCGATGGGAGTTGTTAAGTAGTGCAAACAGGCAGGGGGTTCAAATTTCAACTCCTGAACACAGTTTAAGAAAACTGAACAAAGATGATCCTGAACATAGTTCGTTTTTTTAAGCATTTAGTGCGATACAAAAAATAACGGTAAAAAATAGTTGTTCGTAAATCCAAAGCCTAAAGCGCCCTCTATCGGGATTTTTAAAACTTTATCTTTAAAATTTATTTTCAAGAAAATACTGACATAAAGAATAGTCTCTCTATTCTAAAAAAAAGTAACTACCGCTGTCACCGCCGCCGCCGGTTTTGAATTTTTTGTGACCGGAGGTCTTTCTTCGTTAATATTAAGAAAAATAGTGCATACAAAAATATGAAAATCAGTGGTTTTATACAGAAATGTTTGATAAACACGCTGATGTAGACAGTTTTCAAATCGAAGCATTATTTAAAGAGATATTTAATGCTAAAGTTGGACAAAATCGTTCCACTAAAAAAGTTTTATAGCAGCAAAAACTATACATGGCAGTGTAATCATTTTTAGATCATTTTATGCGTTAGAATTTGCCGGAGTGCAGATTGCATTAATTTTTTTATTTTGACTCATTTTTTCAGGTTTTATTTCTATTTTAAATTCAAATTTTCAGCATTTCTAGAGATATTTTTTACAGATTTTAGAAAATTGTACTAATTTAAACTGTTGCCAACTGTATAAAAAGGGCAAGCAATAATGTTTGCTTCAAATTAGAAATTTATTTACACGTGACTATTATAAACAGGAAAAAAACTTTCAAATTAGAATTAAATAATTACGTATAAAAAGCAGGAACTTATTAAAAATTACGTCATAAAAAGTATACACGTGAATTTTAAAAGAGAAAGGATATCGTAAAATAATAAATTCAATAACAGGAGAAGTCTTAGGAGAAATTACGTCATATTTACGTCACATTATAATTATTACATAAAATGAACACAAAATAATATTGCAAAAAAGTTTAAATTTAGAAATTGCGCTAGACATTTATTTAATATTTTGAGAGGATATTTTCAACTATTTTTGTTAGGAAAGCGCAAATAATATTTCATTGCTAACAAAAGTACTTTCACGTGATTATTTAAAAGAGAAAGAATAGCTTGGTCAAAATTACGTCGATTAAAAACGATTAATTTAAAATGTCTCATTTAAAAGAACTTTCTTTTTGCTTTGTTAAAAAATACCAGGAGACAAAGACTCTGTTTACTTAATTCGTTTTATATTAGCTTATTTTGAAATGTTGTTACACGTGTCTACGTCATGCAGTTATTTTTATTTCGACGTTTTATTTGTATTTTTATTAATGTTGTACGAATTTATTTGTTCTTTCGTTATTTAAAAAAAAAATTATGCCAATTTGTATAATTTGGCGAGTGGTTTGGCGATTTATATAATTTGGCGAAATGGGTCGACGGGATAATCAAGTAGTACCGCAGCGGATTTGGCGTTAAAATTCCCCAAACAAAGAGAAATGAATAGAAATTCGTTTATAGGGAGATCGCCACTGTTTTTTAAATTATAATTCAATCTTTCGAAATCTTTTTAAAGCCGATCAAATTAGCGTGCATTTAGAGCCCTGCAGTGTCTGAACGGGGGTTGGCGAGCGTAGCTCGTAGGGGGCCGAGCCCCCTAGTTTTAGGAAAAAACAGCAAATGAATCGACTAATTTTTCCGTTTTTGATTATAATTTCAAAGGATTATAAAATCATTAGAAACTTTGGACCCTAAACTTCAATGGCGCCTATCTCCTTCGGAAGACGTTTGGGACCCTTAGTTTCCTATTTAATATTGTTTGTCTTCATGTGTACTATCACCCCTAAAAGTTTTGCCCAAGAGTTTAGATACACCCTGTAGTTTTAACTGAAGAATCAAAATGTGTTGTCAAAATTGTGTGTTACCATTGAAGAAAAACAAAGTTTATTTTTTTATTTGTAGATACACACCTAAGCAAATTTTATATCTTATACTATAATGCGAGCAAAAATTGTGTGTGTGTGTGTGTGTATGTAAATTTTATCTTGAGAACGGCTCTAGCGATTTTGATTAAATTTTGCACTCTACCGTTTTCGGGCACAAAAAGACCATTGGGATGGGTCTCGTGTTCGAGAAAATTCGATTAGTGGGTGATTTTGGGTCATAATGGGTCAGGGTCAAGCTAATTATATCTAAAGAACGGCTCAATCGATTTTGACCAAAGTTTGTATCCAACCATTTTCGGGCACGAGAAGACTATTGAGCTAGGTCACGTGTTCGAGAAATTTCGATTTGTGGGTCATTTTTGGGTCACTGTGGGTCTAGCTATTTTTACTAAAAAAAAGGCTCTAACGATTTTCACTAAACTCTATATTCTACAGTTTTGGAGTACGAGAAGATCATTGGGCTAAGTCACATATTCGAGAAAATTCGATTAGGGGGTCATTTTCGGGTCACCGTGGGTCAAGCTAAGTTTATCTAGATAACGGCTCTAACGATTTTGACGAAATTTTGCACCCTACTGTTTTCGGGCGCGAAAAGACGATTGAGATGGGCCACGTGTTCGAGTAAAATCGATTAGTGGGTCATTTTGGGTTATGTGTACAGGGTCAAGCTAATTATATGTAGAGAACGGCTCAATCGATTTTCACTGAATTTTGTATCTAACAAATTCGGGCACGAAAAGACCATTGGGATGGATCTCATGTTCGAGAAAATTGGATTAGTGGGTCATTTTGGGTATTAATGGGCGGGGTCAAGCTAATTATATCTGGAGAACGGCTCAATCGATTTTGACTAAATTTTTTATCTAACCATTTTCAGGCACGAAAAAAACCATTGGGATGGCTCTCGTGTTCGAGAAAACTCGATTAGTTGGACATTTTGGGTCATAATGGGTCAGGGTCAAGCTAATTATATCTAAAGAATGGCTCAATCGATTTTGACTAAATTTTGTATCTAACCATTTTCGGGCACAAAAAAACCATTGGGATGTGTCATGTGTTCGAGAAAATTTGATTAGTGGGTCATTTTGGGGTCACTGTGGGTCAAGCTATTTTTATCTAAAAAACGGCTCTAACGATTTTTACTAAACTCTATATCCTACAGTTTTGGATTACGAGAAGACCATTAGGCTAAGTCACATGTTCAAGAAAATTCGATTAGTGGGTCATTTTTGGGTCACCGTGGGTCAATCTATCTAGATAACGGCTCTAACGATTTTGACGAAATTTTGCACACTACTGTTTTCGGGCACGAAAAGACCATTGGGGTGGGTCTCGTGTTCAAGAAAATTCGATTAGTGGGTCATTTTGGGTCATAATGGGTCTGGGTCAAGCTAATTATATCTAAAGAAAAGGCTCAATCGATTTTGACTAAATTTTGTATCTAACCATTTTCGGGCACGCAAAGACCATTGGGATGGGTCACGTGTTCGAGAAAATTGGATTAGTGGGTCATTTTTGGGTCACTGTAGGTCAATTATTTTTATCTAAAAAACGGCTCTAACTATTTTCACTAAACTCTATATTCTACAGTTTTGTATTACGAGAAGACCATTGGGCTAAGTCACATGTTCGAGGAAATTCGATTAGTGGGTCATTTTGGGGTCACCGTGGGTCAATCTAAGTTATCTAGATAACGACTCTAACGATTTTGACGAAATTTTGCACCCTACTGTTTTCGGGCACGAAAAGACCATTGGTATGGGTCTTGTGTTCGAGAAAATTCGATTAGTGGGTCATTTTGGGTCATAATAGGTCAGAATCGAGCTAATTATATCTAGAGAACGGCTCAATCGATTTTGACTAAATGTTGCATCTAACAATTTTCGGGCACGAAAAGACCATTGGGATGGGTAACGTGTTCAAGAAAATTCGATTAGTGGGTCATTTTTCGGTCACCGTGGGTCCAGCTAAGTTTATCTAGATAACGGCTCTACTATTTTGACGAAATTCTGTAAGCTATTGTTTTCGGGCACAAAAAGACCATTGGGATGGGTCACGTGTTTGAGAAAATTCGATTAGTGGGTCACTATGAGTCAGGGTCAAGCTAATTACATCTAAAAACGGCTCAAGATATTTTCACAATTTTTTTTAATATAGTGCCGTTTCTAGTCATGAGATGACGTTTGGGCTAAGTCACATGTTCGAGAAAATTCAATTAGTGAGTCATTTTGGGTCACAATGTCCCAGAATCAAGTTAATTGGATCTAAAAACATGCTCAAAACATTTTGACCAAATTTTACATTATACCGTTTCTGGGCATGAGAAGAGAATTGGGCTAAGTCACATGTTCGAGAAAATTCGATTAGTGGGTCATTTTGGGTCACAATGGGTCAGGGTCCAGGTAATTTTATCTAAAAACGGTTTAAACGATTTTGTCTAAATTTTGTATTCTATCATTTTCGGGCTCGAGAAGACCATTGGGGCTAGGTCGCATGTTCAAGAAAATTTGATTAGTGGGTCATTTTGGCTCACAATAGGTCAGGGTCAAGCTGATTGTATTTAAAAAGCGCTTCAAAACATTTTGAAAACATTTTGTATAATACCGTTTCTGGACAATATAAAACAAGTGGGCTGGGTCGCATGCTCAAGAAAATTCTATTAGTGGGTCATTTTGGTGATAATGGGTCGGGGTCAAGCTAACGGCATCCATATCAAAAATGTTCAAACAATGTTGACAATTTTTTTTGTTATACCGTTTCACAGAACAAAAAGACCAACGTTCGATAATTTTCGGTTAGTGGTTATTTTGAATCAACGTGGGTCAAGCTTATTTTATCTAGAATATGACTAACGATTTTCACTAAATTTTGCATTCCATCGTTTTCAGGCTCGAGAAGAGCGTTGTATTAGGTCGTATGTTCGAAAAAATTCGATTAGTACGTCATTTTGGGTCACTATGTCTCAGGGTCAAGCTAATTGTATCTAAAACAGCAAGAATGATTTAGTGGGAATAATATATCGAGATAAACACAAAGCTAATTTTGATCGAGCTTAGCTCGTTCATTCCTGCTAGTGCAACATTTAAAAGTAGATTATTTACAGTCTTTTGTACCAAAAACTTTTTTCTGTTATAATTAGTTGCAGAGTTAGTAGGGGGTGTTTACTATTTTTTTCCACGACTGTACATACACGATTACTTTATTACCTTTTATTAATTTCTTTTAGATAATAAAAATATTCAATTACTAAACGTTGAAATTGTCTTTCTATATCGTCAGAAGAAGAGACATTATTCTGGCTCCAGAATGGGTAGCCATTAAAATTTCTATTATTTATATCTTTATCGTGCAAAATTAAATTGAATCATTTGTCGCTAGCGATACTGAATAAAACTTTAAAAAAAAACATGTGTTACTGCAATTTAAATTAGGTGTTTACGATATTTGACTTTTTAACCTAAAATTATGAGTTGTGTTTTAAAACGGAAAAGTACCGATAATTTTCATTAAAAAAAACATATTTTATGACATTAAAATTTATAATGATTATTTTCAATTTCATGATACTGCGTCATTTCAGATTATTATGCCATGAATACATTAAGTAAGAATAAAACAATAATTCTATTCTCTTAAACTAAGTGTACACCTCAAATCATAATTTAAAGAAAATGTGTATAAGTAATGTGTATAGCACTAAAAGTTATTGTGAATAAAATGAAAAAAGAAGAACTTGTAAATTCGGACATTTTTCAAGATGGAGCTCTAGTAGACTGGAATGTCACGGATGAGACTGAATAATGGACCGACAAATCAAGCAAATGATGTTGGTCTTTCTGAGATCTTTGGCCTTTACAGCTTCAGCTGAAATAATGGTGGATGTAGCGAGTGAAGTCAATTTCCACTAAGTATCAATTTTTTAAAGTCTTCGTATGTCAAATTCGGGGTATGGCCTCTTGCATATTCATATTTCATTAATTCTGTTTTATTTTAAATTTAAGTTAAAAAATTTGATTGGTTTTGGTTATATAGTAGTTTTAAATTTGATTTTTATTATACAGCAGTTGTTTGGTTTGATTATATAGTAGTTATTTTTGTTTTAAGCTCTGTTAAGTTTCCTTAACATTTTCATTTATTAACTTTGAGGTATTGTTCATTAAATTTTTCAGTTTGATACACAAATGGAGTATCTGGGTTGGTCATACCTTACGAAACCTGTAAGGATATATTTATTTGTTTGATGCTTCATAGCTTCTTTCACCTTCCGATGGAGTAGGAGTTGTATTTTTTGTTCATATTTCGATTGTTTGAGGCTTTTCAATGTCATCTTGACTTTGCACACTCTTTTCATCGAATTTTTCATACAATTTGACACTTTGTTTGTGTGCATATAAAAGCTGCTCTGCGCAGGGTGTTTTCTTTTGCCCCTTTCAAAACGTTATGTATATATATATATATATATATATATATAGTAACCATGATTTACACTTGGATTTGGTTGGCTACGAATTGGAATTAAATTGGAGTAAAGGAATTGATGATAACTTTTTTAAAAAGTGTATGCAAGGTTTGGTTTTTGAGAAAAATAAAAAAAATGTATAAAAATAATAAAAATTGTGGAAAAAATTATAGAAAAAATTGTGAATTTGATATCTTTTTGGAAAGAGGGGTGGTTGAAGGTTTACGGTAAAGGAAATCGATCAGGTATAATACCAGATATATTTATAATAGTAATTTAATTAATGAGGATTATAATGGAGATGCAGGTAGAAATATCGAAGTAAAATATAAAACTAGAACGTTTTATAACACAAACTTAAAAAGGGAGATGAGTTTTAGCAATCTTAAATTAAGAAAATGTAGTGATAAACGTTGTAAAGTATGCCCGAGTGTGGGCAGAGAGTATAATACTATCGGGGACATAAGGTATTTAAAAGTATATAAGGTATACAACAGTGTTTATAAACTTAGTTGCAAGATATGTGGAATGTCATATATAGATCAAACTTCTGACCCGATTAATAAGAGTTTTAACAACCATAAGTCTGATATTAGACATTGCAAAACAAATAAAGAAGAACAAGAGATTGAAATTAGACAGTTCAACAGGCATGGTATTGAAAATATGGAATTAACGATTTTAAAGATTGTTACTAACAAAAAGGAAAGATTGATATGATGATTATATGCGGTACGGTATACCCTTACGGGTTAAATGTTATGTTCAATGGTTGGTTGTATTTATGTCGGCCAATTATCAGCACGTGGGATATAGGCCCTAAGGGGGGGGGTGCCTTCCGTGGAGGTCTTTCTAAGGGAACCTAAACCGTATTAACGCTTGGAGAACCAAGGTTTGAAGAAAACCACGAAAACTCCGAATGATTAGGCCGACGGGCGCGATTGGGATCGAACCCAGCACCTCCCGTCTACCAGCTTCGAAAGCAAAGCCTCTCGGCCACTGGTGGGGCGGTATGTTCAATGGAACTAACGTTATGAAAAAATTTAGAAACAGTTTATTAGAAGTTTCTATATACGAACGTATTGAACATCCCATGAATTATTAATTCATTAAGGAGATGGACCACAAGATAATGGCAAAGGGATATGACAATATCAATGAAATCAAATGTTCAATTCTTAAGAGTGATTTTGATGGTATAGTAAGAAATATAAAAATTATTATATTTAATGTGAAAAAACGTTTTATAGGTGATTTGTTAAACTCATTGTATTCACATAAGGGTAATTGCAATATAGATTTGGCATTGGAAATTTTGAGGTATAGGATTAGATCACAGCATTTGGAGTAATATCTGTGGAGAAGCAATAACAAAAATAGTTTAGTTAATAGAATGTATTTTGTAATGGATTACATAGAAATTAAAAAAAAACGTGGTATAAATATGGGCAAGGTATTTAATAAATACAATGATTTGCTTCCAGATAAGGACATGGAAATTGTCAAGGTTTTTAGATACGATAAACATTTAGGTCGTATGGTTTTTAACTATAATAATTTTTCAAAGGAAATTGGTAGGAACAATGATAATAATTTATGTCATTGTAATGATCCAAGTTATCGTGATTATGTGGATGTGGATCACGGTCACGTATTGACTGGAAATTTAGATATTGTCAAGGATAGAACATTGAGGGATTATATGCAATTCGGCACAAAATTTCGTTTAAAAAGATTAAACACTAAGGATTTTATAAAAAAACGATTAAAAATCAACGTTTATATGTTTATACATAAACTAATGAACAAATTTTGCTTACCAGAAATAACTTTTCTGGAATGGAAACATAATATATTGAAGGATATGAGTTCAATTTACTGCGGTAAAACGGGGGGGGGGGGGATTTCGTTAGAAGAATATAAAGAATTAAAAGATTCAATTAAGGATTTACAGGGTCATTTTGTTATAACATATATTGATAAGGCAAATACAAACTTTGCAATTATTTGTAAAAAGCTATACTGAAATCAATTAAGACAATGTTATAATAATACACATAATTACAGGATGCTAAATACCAGTGTAAAAGAGACAGATTGATTGATTGTATTTATGTCGGCCAATTATCAGCACGTGGGATATAGGCCCTAAGGGGGGGAGAGTGCCTTCCGTGGAGGTCTTTCTAAGGGAACCTAACCCGTATTAACGCTTGGAGAACCAAGGTTCGAAGAAAACCACGAAAACTCCGAACGATTAGGCCGACGGACGCGATTGGGATCGAACCCAGCACCTCCCGTCTACCAGCTTCAAGAGCAGAACCTCTCGGCCGCTGGTGGGGCGTAAAAGAGACAGAAAGTAGAATTGGTGCTTTTTACAAAAGGTTAAAATATACACAACGTAGTAAGGAATTGCCTTATATGGTTTTGGTTCCTAAATTTCATAAGGACCCCATTGCCTTTCGTACAATTACATGTGGTTTTGGCACTTATTTGGAAGTTGCTAATAAAAAAGTTTTTGGATATTTTGCAGAGTTTATTTGAAGTGGTATTACAACAAAATTACACATGTATTATAAAAAATAGTTTTGAGTTACTTAATGGATTGAAAGGTTTGAGTAATATTAAAGGTTTATATGTTTATGATTTTGAAGATTTATGTAATAGTATTGATTTAACTGATCTTAAAAATAAAATTTTTGACTTTTTCAATCGGTACAATATTTTGGGTAAAAATTTGGATCATTTAACAAATTTATTTAATTTTGTAGTTAATGAAAATTATTTATTCGATGGTAAGCATGTGTTTCAGCAGATAAGGGTATGCCTATGGGGGTAGTTGTAGTTCGGTACTTGCAGATATGTATTTATTTTTATACGAGGTTAATAAAACATTAAATAAGGATTTTTTAAGTTTTAGATATATTGATGATGTGTTGTTGGTAAGGATTAACGATTCCAATAGCGATTTAAATTTAGACTACTACCCCCAAGGTTTGACATTAAAGAAATCATCATATGACGAAAAACATGTAAGTTATTTAGATCTCACTATCGACATTGAGAGGGGTGGATTGAGTACCTGCATTTATGATAACAGAAAAGATTACAACTTTTAAACAATAAAGATATTAAATTTTAATTCCAATGTACATATTTCCATTTTCAGAAATATCACTATCAATAGTTTAATAAATATAGCAAAGTTAAATTCTAATCATAATAGTATAATCAATGATATTATAAATCTCTATCAAGATGCAATGGCTCAGAATTATCCTATTAGTTTGTTAAATAGTTTGACAAACAATTTCGTCAAAGATAAAGTTTACCGCGATGCTTTACTTTTGGCGATTAAAAACATCGCCAAATAATTGTAGGCTTTATAAGGAGCTCTGTCTGGATGCGTCGTTTTTTTTTCGAATTGGGTTGCTGCTTTGTATGGCCTGTTTAAAGCTTTCTTTGATCAGTTTGGTCTCGACAGACATGGGGGAAGTTTCATGAGTAAGGTCAGTCTGCCTAAATGAGACACGATTCCCGGTAGTTTTGTCGCATTTAGGGTATATTTGGGATTTTATTATATAAATGTATATTTTATTAAGCAACAAATTACTGAATACTGTACCTTTAGTTAAAAACTAACTTATTTTGTAGAAATTTAATAATTATCTGTAGTATAAAACCACAATATAGGATTGTCATTTAGGTCATTTCTGTCGCATTTATGGCAGCTAAAACCGAAATGCGACGTTCATAGTCCTAAATGTGATAATGCATTTTATATATGACAATTCATCTGAAAAAGCTCATTTAACGATTAACTGCTGTGACAGAAAATTGCTACATTACAACGGTGAGCCGTCTGCGAAACCATTCAATTGTATGATGAATAAAATGCGCGATTAACTCATAAAATACTGTTTTTACACTAAACTGTTTGTACAATACTATTTCTAATAAAATTTCGATTTTTCAAACATTTCAAACAATAGTACTAGCCTCGAAATGAAGCAAAATTTCGCTGTATCGATGATTAAACTGGAAATTAAAAGTTAAACTGTTTAAATTTTAAAAAAGCAGCTCTAACAGCAGTTAAGGGTTAACTGTAATTATTTTTTGATTTAATTAACCCTTAACTTCTGTGGCAAAAATTGTTGCATAACTAGTGTGAGCGGTCCCCGAGATCACTTGATTAACACGTTCACGCCGGCGCGGTGGGTCACACTCGACTGTCTCAGAGCTGCAAAGTCCCCGGCATTTTGGATACCAGTATTTTAATACAGAAAACGTTGTTTTATTTAATTAGAACAATTGGGTGATTTAAAGGAACAACATTTTCTCTAAAATAATAGTGGTGTGCAAAAGGCCGGAGACTTGACAACTCTGAGACAGTCGAGTGTGACCCACCGCGCCGGCGTGAACGTGTTAAAAGATGAATGAAAGTCTCTATTAACTCCCAGGGAACTGTTTTTGTACTAAAATTTAAGTACAGGACTATTAAAATTAAACTTTTCAATATTATTCTTGAAATATTTATAACGGCGCAGCACCGTGCTGTGTGTCAATTTTACACTGTTAATATGTAAAAGTTATTTGAATGCTGCGTATAATGCCTAATATAAATAATCCTCAAATAAATAAATGCCTTGCTAATATAAAAAGCTCTCATCCCTCTTTCCCAAAGAGCTATGGCCATAACTACAATTAAATGATTGTCGCAGAAAACATCGTTTAAAATTCGCGAAATTCGGGCGTCAACAAACCCATAATTTATACACCAGTGCGATTTGCGTTTCCGTAACTTCAACTCCGCATAATTTTGCTGACAGTCTGATGATAATGAAATATAACTACATGATCCATATACGAAATTTAATAAGGAATCCAAATTAAATACTTTATTTTAGCAAAATTCTTACTTTGTGAATGAAAAATGCGCATTAATTAAAGACGACGACATTTCGGTCGGTGCGAATTCATAGTGTGGAGCTTACGAGTTAACCTTTAACTGATGTTACCGGTCTCTCAGACCGCGGCTTTTTTCAATTTTTTAGTTTAACTTGATATTCAGTTTAACTACAAACACTACCGAAATTTTGTTCCGTTTGAAACTTTAGTACTATCACCAGAGACTTTTGAATATGTGAATTTTAATTATAACAGTCCTGTGCAAAAAGTTTAGCACAAAAACACCATCCTATGAGTTAATCGTGCCTTTTATTCATCTTTCGATGTAGCGGTCTCACAGACCGCTTCACACTTGTTATGTGACAATTTCTGTGACAACAGTTAAAGGTTAAAAAAGTATTTAAAAGATATTTATAATATTGTTAACTAGACTATTTATTGCATATAACTTTATTATAAATTGTCACATGATAAATATATCAGCCTTAGAAATAGATAAAATCGTATAATATTTCTTATAATTCTGATTAAGCCAAAAAGAAGCTCTGTGCCTGATATTCTGTTGCACCCCCCCCCTCCCTCCCCCCATCTTCCTTTTTCCTGCACTTTCTAAAAACTTTTCTGTACTTAAAAATACGTATATGAAAACAAATATTCATTTAGATAAACATGGTTTTATTTATTTTTTATCTATTACTAATTTAAAAGTAGAAAATGTCGATTATAACGAATAAAAGGTAAAAACAGAATTAAAATATCAGATTTTATAAAAGTGCTAACAAAAATTATGACTCCTAAACCAGGGAATAACTCAGTTGCATCAAGTTTTAATCGGAGACAGCATTTAAGCTACCGAAAGGTATAATATATGTAAAACTAACTTCCTTAACCACATTAAAATAAACATAAATTGTTTTCAATCTACACAAGATTATCCAGAATTTTCATTATGTAAAATTATTGTAAATTCCTTAATCATATGTCCATATTATGTTACTGGAATAGACAATGCGTTTCTTACACCCTTTTTTTATTGAAAATTTTAAAGAAGCGTATTTTTCTTTTTTGATCGTCTTAAACACATATTTAAACTGCTGGTTAAAGAAAAACATTAATGGAGGATTATACTGGCTTAACACAGCTTAATTAAACATAAAATTTGATTTAAATATCATTTTAACACAATATATACAAAATTCCATACAAACTTCTACGTTAATTTTCTAAATGTTTCGCCGCATTTACAACAATATGTATGTCGTTATTAGGCACAGGCTGAAAAGAAGCTTTCCTAAATGCGTAGTCAACTTCAAATTCTAAACCGGAAACTGGTCGCCTTTTCTTTAGTTTAACTGGTCTGGTAACTGAAACAGACAACGTCCCAAATAGCATGAACATTAGCAGCAAGTTTGGTTTTTTTCTGACATTATCTTGCCGTGAGAAATTTGAATTGAGAAATTCGCATCTAATTTCCCGCAAGGTGTACCATCCCCTACTTGCATGAGTAGTTTCTAGTGAAACTGATGGCAAGACTGTCATTAATTCACGAGAGTGACGAAAGCAAAATATCCCTCTGTTGAGAGAATAGACAATCATGACATACGCAGGAATTGCAGAAATTTTATTTGACTGGCAGCGCTTTTTCTAAACGCTGTACTTATGAAATACCAAATTGCTCGTATTGAAAAGTACAGATATTGCCTTAACTTGTTTATGGTGATGCAAACGATGCATGCGCTTTCTATCGGTGTGTTCGCATCAATAGACATGGTAGGTCTATGGACCCCTTGGAAGGGGTTAAACTTATAATGTAACCGTTGTAAACAGATAGTGGGGCGTGGGATCGTGGGAAGATTACTACTTTGCAATATTTTTGATTACTTGTTTGCCGTTAATTTGCAATAAATTTGATACAGCATGAATTTAACTTGCACGACAAGTTAGCTGCAAGTTCAAAGCGTGGTGACTTCGGCGTTTGCGTTATCTTGCTGCAGTCTTGTTATGAACTTTCAGTCTTGTCATGCTGAGCTTGCTGCAACTTTGCAAGTTTTCAAAGCAAGATTGCTGCAAATTTTCTGAAAATTAAAAATGTTATCTGGGGTAGCTCTTGACGTTTATATGGCTATTTGATCTTCAAAGTTAAAAAATAAAAACCGTGAGCCACTTTCGGGAATTTTTGTCGCTTTTATGAAACATGGGGGCAATGTAGAATGAACGATGTGTATTTGATTGGAAATTTCTTTAAAAAAAAACGTTTTACATGCAAAAAAATGTTTCGGGTTTTGTTTATGAAGTTCGTATGCTTCATTATATAGCATTTATTTACGATTCTTGCATTAAGATTTTATGTAAACGAACATTGTCGCATTTAAGGATTATCACATTTAGGCGGACTGACCTTAATTACCGGTATAACCCAGCATGCAAGTCTTTAGCCTTGCAGTCTGTCTCCATTAGATGTTTTCTTTTTGTTCATGGTTTTGTCAGTAAGATTTTTTCATGGTTATTTTGTTAATTTTTCTCAGTTGTTCAGGAGTTTTGGAATTAGATGTATAGTATGTGTTTTTGGTATTATATATATATATATATATATATATATATATATATATATATATATATATAATGCTTTCAAAATTTTTTTTTAAAAAACAAATAACCCAGTGCATCAGGAGCAACGCAGCTTCTTATATGCACTAAGTGAATATAGCTCTAATAAAAGTGAATGATTATGAAAATTATTATGAAAAGAGGGTGCAAAACAACAATAAAAATCCATGAAAATTTATAACGAAAAAACAACAAACAAACCACTCCCTGCTCTTCAGAAAGTGGGAGCAGTGAAAAAAGCAGGTATCAAAAACAGAAATTGGATCCTCACGGGTTTCGCAAGATATGGCCAACCCACATACTCCAAAAGTATAACAATAGATTTAAACTTTCAAAAACACAACATAACAAAGCTATTTTATAAAATAATTTTTAACGAATCAAAACTGCTTTAAAAACAAATATAACCAACCAATTCAAAATCCAAGAAAACCGATTTAGCTTATAAAACGTAAATAAAATTAATAAACATTTTAATATGACTAAATCATTAAGCAATTAGAAGTATTGAACATGTGAGAAGGCCATATCCCCACCTTTACCCATGAAGACCTGAAAAAAACTTGCTACCTTTAAAACAATCACTACGCTCCACTTCTTTCCATCAGCAGGAGTTGCAAGCAAGGCCATAATCCAAGTTAGACCAGCGTCCTAAAGACTTGTCTTTCCATTATCCTCATAATCATTAATTTTCTTTCCAAGTCACCGCAGTTTCTACTTGAAGCACATCAACATGCAGACGTTCTTAAAGACTTTAATCCACACCCTTCATATATTCAAGCAGCTACCTTGGCATCCATTACGGTGTTTGGCCGCTTAGCTGTTGCCACTTTAGAAAACTCTTCTCAAGTTGATTTACATAATGAAAAATAAACTGATATGGAAATAAATTATTATAAAAAAGATTAGCAGTAAATTTAAAAATCTGTGAACTCAAAAATTCTCTATTACTACAAATTCTATAAAATCTATTAATTTGTCCCACAATAATGTTATTAAAAACCTTCTTACTTAAATTTGAATACCAGTGTGGCATCGATTGAGTATTAAAATTAAAAAAATCTCGTTTATCAAAAAGCTTAATTAGTATATTGCTATCTTTAATTAAAATGTCTAAATCCAAAAAATTAACATGTAAATTATCAACAGAAGTCTTATTTAATTTTAAACATGGAGGATAGATATCGTTAATCGATACCAAAAGTTTGTCATCGAATATTATTAAATCATCGATATACCTTAAAACTGAATAACTCTTATTACTGTTTAAAACATAATTAAATTCATAATAAAAAAGAAACAGATTTGCAGCAGAACTCGAAAAATTAGTTCCCATACCGATACCGCATACCTGGTAGAAAAATGAGCTATTGAATGTAATGAAATTATTAAGAAAACAGAAATTACATAAACTCAAGAAAAAATCTCTTTTAATTCCAAGCTCCTCCTCAATACAAAACATATCAAAAATATTTTTTAGTGTATCATAAAGTAAATCTATAGGTATATTAGAAAAAAGGTTTTCAAAATCATAGGTATACAAATTTGTGGGCGTTATGGGCGTTTTTTTAATTTTATTTAAAACCTCATTACTATTATCTATACACCAAAAATAGCTAGTATTTCTATATTTAAACTTCAAAAAACCATAAATGCGCTTCAAAAACTCCTGTAACTTAACATTTAAACTTTTACCTATACCTCTTGAATTACAACATATAAATCTGAATTTAATAGGTGTCTTGTGAAATTTTGGGGTCATAAACAGAAATGGAAAAGTATGATGATTATTAATAGCAAAATTATATGAATACGTCTTTCTAGCCTTCTTGGTGTATGCATTAAATTTGTTTACAACAACCTTGTGACTTAATTTACATTCTTTATAAAATTTACTATTATTTAACTCATTTTTAACTTTGTCAATATAAATAATAGTAAATTTTATAAAGAATGTAAATTAAGTCACAAGGTTGTTGTAAACAAATTTAATGCATACACCAAGAAGGCTAGAAAGATGTATTCATATAATTTTGCTATTAATAATCATCATACTTTTCCATTTCTGTTTATGACCCCAAAATTTCACAAGACACCTATTAAATTCAGATTTATATGTTGTAATTCAAGAGATATAGGTAAAAGTTTAAATGTTAAGTTACAGGAGTTTTTGAAGCGCATTTATGGTTTTTTGAAGTTTAAATATAGAAATACTAGCTATTTTTGGTGTATAGATAATAGTAATGAGGTTTTAAATAAAATTAAAAAAACGCCCATAACGCCCACAAATTTGTATACCTATGATTTTGAAAACCTTTTTTCTAATATACCTATAGATTTACTTTATGATACACTAAAAAATATTTTTGATATGTTTTGTATTGAGGAGGAGCTTGGAATTAAAAGAGATTTTTTCTTGAGTTTATGTAATTTCTGTTTTCTTAATAATTTCATTACATTCAATAGCTCATTTTTCTACCAGGTATGTGGTATCGGTATGGGAACTAATTTTTCGAGTTCTGCTGCAAATCTGTTTCTTTTTTATTATGAATTTAATTATGTTTTAAACAGTAATAAGAGTTAAAAATAGCAAATAAAGCCTTTGTGCAACAATATTAAAAAGCAGAAAAACCAACGTTTAAAATGCACAAATAATATATGAAAAGCAGCAAACAGCTGTTTCGAATCTACTAGCGAGATTCTTCTTCAGTGCAAAAGGAACAGCGTGCTAGAAGCAGCGTGCTAGCCCTCAGCCTTGCTTTTTCTAGCACGCTGTTCCTTTTGCACTGAAGAAGAATCTCGCTAGTAGATTCGAAACAGCTGTTTGCTGCTTTTCATATATTATTTGTGCATTTTAAACGTTGGTTTTTCTGCTTTTTAGTAATAAGAGTTATTCAGTTTTAAGGTATATCGATGATTTAATAATATTCGATGACAAACTTTTGGTATCGATTAACGATATCTATCCTCCATGTTTAAAATTAAATAAGGCTTTTGTTGATAATTTACATGTTAATTTTTTGGATTTAGACATTTTAATTAAAGATAGCAATATACTAATTAAGCTTTTTGATAAACGGGATTTTTTTAATTTTAATACTCAATCGATGCCACACTGGTATTCAAATTTAAGTAAGAAGGTTTTTAATAACATTATTGTGGGACAAATTAATAGATTTTATAGAATTTGTAGTAATAGAGAATTTTTGAGTTCACAGATTTTTAAATTTACTGCTAATCTTTTTTATAATAATTTATTTCCATATCAGTTTATTTTTCATTATGTAAATCAACTTGAGAAGAGTTTTCTAAAGTGGCAACAGCTAAGCGGCCAAACACCGTAATGGATGCCAAGGTAGCTGCTTGAATATATGAAGGGTGTGGATTAAAGTCTTTAAGGACGTCTGCATGTTGATGTGCTTCAAGTAGAAACTGCGGTGACTTGGAAAGAAAATTAATGATTATGAGGATAATGGAAAGACAAGTCTTTAGGACGCTGGTCTAACTTGGATTATGGCCTTGCTTGCAACTCCTGCTGATGGAAAGAAGTGGAGCGTAGTGATTGTTTTAAAGGTAGCAAGTTTTTTTTCAGGTCTTCATGGGTAAAGGTGGGGATATGGCCTTCTCACATGTTTAATACTTCTAATTGCTTAATGATTTAGTCATATTAAAATTTTTATTAATTTTATTTACGTTTTATAAGCTAAATTGGTTTTCTTGGATTTTGAATTGGTTGGTTGTATTTGTTTTTAAAGCAGTTTTGATTCGTTAAAAATTATTTTATAAAATAGCTTTGTTATGTTGTGTTTTTGAAAGTTTAAATCTATTGTTATACTTTTGGAGTATGTGGGTTGGCCATATCTTGCGAAACCCGTGAGGATCCAATTTCTGTTTTTGATACCTGCTTTTTTCACTCCTCCCACTTTCTGAAGAGCAGGGAGTGGTTTGTTTGTTGTTTTTTCGTTATAAATTTTCATGGATTTTTATTGTTGTTTTGCACCCTCTTTTCATAATAATTTTCATAATCATTCACTTTTATTAGAGCTATATATATATATATATATATATATATATATATATATACATATATATTTTTTGTTTTTACATATTATCCTACGTCTCTGAGTCTGGAACCCTCCTTCCAGAATTGTAAAAAATATTGATTTTCTACATGTGACCCTAAACATAGAAAGTGAAAATATTATATCTAAGTTATTTGACAAGCGAAATGATTTCGATTTTAATACCTTAAAGTTGATATATTTTGATTCCAATGTTCATGTTGCGGTTAAAAGATATGTCCTAAGAAATGGCTTAATACGAATCGAAAGATTGAGTACTAGAGTTAAGGATATGTTTAATGACATTTTAGAGTTGTGTCGTAAGGGATTCAAGCATGGTTATCCTCGCAATTTCATCAGGAGAATAGCTAGTGATTTTATTAAGAGTAGTAGTTACGGAACTGAACTGAACTCAATGATGGATGAGAGTGGTGGTTATGATGCTTTGATTGATCTAATGATATTTTGATGGATTTTGTAGATCTGTTTAGTTAATCATTGTTTTTCATTTTTGGTCTCGGAGAGTGAAGAGGGACTTAGCATGCGTAAAGTCTGACTTAACCCTGCAGAGCATGTCATTAGCCATGCCGCTCGCCTTCTGTTCTGTTCTGTTTTGCTGTTATATATATTTTTCTTAGTTTGGTTCTAAGAGTTAATGTTTATGTTGGTTATTTTAATATTTTTGTTGTAGAGTTTCAATTTAGATATGGTGAGAGTTGAATTTTGATACTTTGTTTGTGGTTTTAAATATATATATATATATATATAAGACAGCTCAAAGTTTTGTGAGTTATCGTAATTCAAGCTTTAGCATATTCATTATTTGTAATATAACAATAAATATGCATATACATTGAATTTAAATATGAGAAAATAATAAATCTTATAGCTTATCCATAAAAAAAGACAATCACGATATCATTTGTTTTACTAAAAAAAAAAAAATTAATGTTTCAAAACTTTTTCTTTTCTTATATATATGCTCTATTATGGAAATTGCATTCGTTAATTAAATAATCTAGACAAGCTATAAATCTATCCTACTACACTTTAGAACTTATAAATATATCAAAATGGCCTTTTTTATATTTTAAAATCTTTTTATTCGACTTTAAGAGCTTCTATTTAATACATTTATGGGACTTACTTCAAAAATGTTCCTGAATTGCCTACGACTGTTCCCCAAGTACCACTTATTATAACAGCACTAAAAGCATTTCAATATAAAAATGGCTCATTCCCAAAGGATTATATTTTAAAATGTCCTGACAGGATTTATAGCTTCTATTTCGATATTATTTACAAATAACGCTGTCTGTAATGTCCATGTACTTTTTTATACATGGACGTACAAATATGAAATACGCAATTGGAATACATTTGCGACATAAGATTTGAAAATATTTGATATCCATGTCGATAATGTCTATCAAAACTATACCGTAGTGAGAAATGTAGAACTATTTTCAACGGTAAAAATGTTTAATATTTAATGTACAATAAAGTGATATTTTTAGCATACATTCATTATAGACTTTAAAAAGTTTATCTTCTATAAAAAACTAACAAAAAAATGTTTTATTATTTAATCTATCAGAAGTTCTGTTCATTATTGATATGATGTGAACAGGCATTAATTTTTTCCTAGGAATGCCATGGAAAAGAAACATGTTTGAGGTGGAAGAATGAAGAACAGATATGGCTATGAAGAACGGATAAGGTAAGTTTAATTTTTAGAGTAGTTGATGTCCGGTTCATTACTACTATGTCTGACACTGTTACCATCTTGGTTGTACGATATTTCTGTGACTCACCATAGCTCTAAAACAAAGCACCATACAAAAATGTTCAACGTACTGAAACATTCCTTGCAAAAATTACTTAACCAACAAAACAAGTTCTTTTTCAAATTGTTCCGAACAGTTACTTTATAAGTTATGTTCCAATTACACGATCGAATTTCATAACATACAAACATATCCACAAACTTTTTTATAAGAGAGTACTTTTTAACAAAAATAAATAAATAAATAAAATCAACTTCCAGGGATTTGTTTCTTACATTATGACAACTTTGTATTGTTATCCACATTTCCGTGTGCACGGATCGAGTTAGGTTTGACCCGGTCCAAAAGTTGCATTTGATTTCATCGCGAAAACCGACTCGCACCAAACACATTTCAACTCGAATTAAAAGCAAATTAATCAATATTTTAATAGAATTAAAGAAAATAAATGTTTAATGATATATCTAATATCAATTTCATATTTTCTGCACAAAAGTAAACATAGCTACTGATATATAATCATTTTTTCATACACGTTGATTTTTCATTTTAAATTGTCGATGATCTTTTGCAAAAACTGGTTACCAAACTCGACACAAAAGAGGTAAAACTCAACACTAACACGAAAGAATTAGAATCAACTAAACCCGAACCCGATTCGAAATGAAACAAAGGTTACTGACACGATGCGACAGAGACGCGGGTTGGTTTCGGATTAAATGGAATTTCGCGGCCTAATGCAGGACTTTAGTTCATATACAATTTACATCAAAGTGATACTGAATAATGATAAATAATTGTATTTTTAAAAATAAATAATTAACAATACTTATCTACAACACGTCCAGCAATTAGTGCAGCAATTTATTTTACATTTTGTTTTATGACAATGGTGTCTCTATCATAAATGTCACTTTTTTAATTTATTAAAAGAAATCAACAATTCTGAAGGTTAAAAACTTTGAATAATCGTTCTCAAAAATAACTCCAAACTTCAAAGGCAAAATGTAACGTCTATTCATGTAAGTACAAAAAAAAAAAAATGTCAAATTAACAGTAGCACTTCTTATTCGACTTTAATTTACAGAGTTCGCATATTCTGACAGTGTATGTATTCTCTATAATTCTTAGTAATTCAAGAACATTCCAGGATATAAATCATTAAGTATATATATTACAATGCTCCTTAATTATATTGAGCCTCTTAAAATCACTTATTTAGTCCCTGTATAATTGAGGCTCTTTTGAAACACCCTTCTCCAAACTTTTTAACTTTCTGAAATTTTATGAAGTTAAATCTACTAATTTATAGTATAAATCTACTAATTTATACCTAATAAATAAAATCATACAGACACCTCTTGCGAAAAATTTATGTTTAATAGCATTAAATTTATGATTCAAATCATGCAAAACTAAGAACGCTCATCAAAATTTAAATCTCTACTAGGAGGATTAATTGCATATAAATTTAACCAAATTCTTGCAGCATAATTCCAGTAATTTATCGAAATAATTACGCTACATTTATTAAGTTTATTTTATAAATACTAAAAATTGAAAGAAATAAAACCATGATAAAGCACATTTTTATACTATTTTGAAAATAAATATTTTCAATGTAAGTTATATAATATATATATTATGTATACCTATAATTCCAATGACAAAATTATAAATCACTCATATATTATTTCTCTTAGGATAGTTTAAGAAAAGTAATGAAATAGGTGGCAACTGATAAAACTTTTATATAACAATTCTATAAAATAAATCGGAATTCGATAAAAGAAATGCGGATAACATTTGAGAAATCATAGCTGTATTGCAACATAAGAAATTGAAGAGTTTGATGGGGAAAAATAATGCAACTACTAAGTGTAACTAACATAAAAGTATTGACATCATCAAATAAAACTTTCTTTCATTTAGAACATGTTTCCTTTGAGAATAAGCAGTATATTTCTAAAATGTTACACGAACTCAATATTTCTTCAAAGGATAAATATTTTTTTCATCCAGAAAATATATAATTTGCAATTCACTTTTTGTTTTCTCGGCTTATTAAATAAAAAAAAAAACATGTATTATGAAAAAGATTACAAAACTTCACATATTGCAAAAATTCGATTCAAAGGAAAATTATTTATACCAGCTGGTTCTTTTTTAAAAATATTTATATGCTTCCTTATATTTATAACTTTAAAATGTTTTCTTTTTTTCAATAAATTTTAAAAAATGAAGTGGAAAATATGCGTAATAAATTTGACAGCATACAAGTTTATTTTAACGCGAAGAAGTGAAAATCCAACAATTATCGAAATAGAAGATTAAAAATTTATAATTGTATCCTCTACCAGTGATTTTGAGTATTACTTTCATTCTATGCTTCTTTAAGTCTACAAATGTATAAAACTATTTCTAAAGTTTTAGTTTGCCATATGAGACATCATTAGATTTGGTATATAAAAAATGTATATAAAAAATATATAAAAAATAATAAAAAATTTGGTATATAAAAAAATATATTTTTAAATTCAAACTGTTTGGCAGTAATGGTTTGGCAATTTTAAATTTGAAGTAATTTCCTCCATTTTTGACTCTTATCGCATGTTAATGGATTTATTATTTTAAAATTTTCTTTCTTTTTTTAAAATTCACATGTAAATATAGCTTTTATGATGTAATTATCAATATTTTCCTGCTTTTAATACGTAATCATTTAATTCTCATGTGAAAGTTTTTTTTCTGTTTGTAATAGTCACGTTTAAGTAAATTTTTTATTTGAAGGAAATATCATTCTTTGCGCAGTTTTTAAATTTTAAATCTGGCAACAACTTAAAATAATACCCTTTTCTAAAAGTTCTAAAAAATATCTCTCGAAATACTGAAAATTTAAATTTAAAATAGAAAAAAACCCTCAAAAATGAGTCAAAATAATAAATGCATTCTGCACACCGTATAAAATAATCTAAAAATTATTAAATTCCCATGCATAGTTTTTGCTCCTATAAAACTTTTTTTAATGGAACGATATTGAGCAACTTTAATAGTAAATATATCTTAAAATAATTCTTCGATTTGAAAACTGTCTGAATAAGCGTATTTATCAAACATTTCCCTATAATACCACTGATTTTCATATTTTTGTATGCAACATTTTTCTTAATATTAACGAAAAAAGACCGACGGCGGTGACAGCCTTCCTTACTTTTTTTTAGAATAGAGAGAAACGAAAACTGCATTGTTAAAATTTCAACAGTAAAGCAACAATGAAAATAACTTGATAATTGGAAAAAATCAGTAAATAAATAAATAGAAATGCTTAATTCACCTTTAAAAGTTAAAGTTAAACTTACACTAAGTGCAAAATTACTTAAAAGATGACACAGTATTTAAAATGTTAAATTATTTTAATACCTTAGTATACTTTCAACTATAAAACATAGTCTTCTTCGGAGGAATATAAGAAATAAAACAGTTATTGATTGAACGCCTATTTTTTTTTTTTTTTTTTAATTTTCAATTGCCTAATTTTTTTGAAAATTAGGCGTTCAATCAATAACTGTTGTATTTCTTATATTCCTCCGAAGAAGACTATGTTTCATAGTTGAAAGTATACTAAGGTATTAAAATAATTTAACATTTTAAATACTGTGTCATCTTTTAAGTAATTTTGCACTTAGTGTAAGTTTAACTTTGGAAAAAATCTTTTAAATAATCAGACTCATTAACAATACTTTTATCATTAATCAGCAATGAAAAATATCGTTGCTGATATTTTACAAAGCTACATATAGTGCGGAAAACGTATTTTGTGTCTAAGCCTAAATATTGTCAAAAAGCTAATATATTAAACAATACTTTTGGACAAAAATAAGACATTTTGATAAAAACACCCTGATGATGACGTCTAAAGTAAATAATGTAATGTTTGAGAAAGAAGAATTGAATCAAACAATTAAGAGGTTACAAAATATTCCCATCAGATGTCTTAAAAATATTAACTGGGGCACATTTGGACGAGTTGTTGAAGTAAGCCCTCCTAAGAATTCTCACATTCGGCTTCAAAATTTGTTACATTTTCTCATATGTCAGTAGATGAGCATATTATTTTAATAAAATTCTCGCATAAAAATACCGTTTCCCTTCTAGAATCTCATTACTTTGAAAATCTGAAGGCGTCAGTTTTTTAATGCCTTTATACAAAAATACTTTATGTGATATTACATTAGATGAAGAATTTAGAAGAAACAAAAGTAGATTTTCACGAGCTGTATACTGGTCGAGAGAAGTGATGTCTGGAATCGGCTACTTACATGATCATGGTATTTGTCACCTGGATGTGAAATCCAACAATGTTTTAATTGACGATTAGGATATAGCTCTGCTGTCTGATTTAAGATATGTTGTTGAACCTCTTACGCTGATAGAAAAAAATGTGGTACTCCATGTGTCTACAGGTGATGTCTGGAATCGGCTACTTACATGATCGTGGTATTTGTCACCTGGATGTGAAATCCAACAATGTTTTAATTGACGATTAGGATATAGCTCTGCTGTCTGATTTAAGATATGTTGTTGAACCTCTTACGCTGATAGAAAAAAATGTGGTACTCCATGTGTCTACAGGATACCAGACGCATTAAATACAGCCGAAGGCTTGTCTTTAGTAGATGGCTATGGTCTAGATAAATGGACTGTTACAATTTTAATTTTAGAAATGTTCATCTGCCACACATTCCTGGTAATCAAAAGATCTAAAAATACCGGCAACACGAAATGAGGACGTGATATCTATCCGGAATGGCATAGTATGCTGCATGTGAATCGTTTCAAGATTTTATTAAACTTCTGATATAAGAATTCGAATGTCTCTTCTAAGGCGAAAATAATGCCTTAGATATTATCTAGAATTTACTATAGATAGACCCGATTGCTAGACCAGAAATGAAGGAAATTTTGACATATCCACTGTTCGGAGGAACAACAACAGCTCCAAGCGGAGATGACATTTTAAAATCGTTTATAGAACATGAAGAGATTTTACAAATGTTTGGTAAATGCGTTCCGAATTTCTTGATTGGAATAGAAGAATTACTAGAAATGAAAGGGATAAAAGATGTATTATACCCTTCAGGAATTATCTTCGGAAGACAGTGTAGTTCTGTCAACAGAAATCGAATCGGATGAGCATTCTTTCGATGTTAGTGAAGGTAGTGATGTTTGTGATAGCGACAGTGAAGTTATTGATAGTTTTGCAGGGCTGAATACTGAGAATGAGGTTGATACTCGTAAAGATGAAAAGAAAAAGACTCGATATCAACGGATTCTTGGCTCGTTGAGATGAAAGAGATCGCAAATTGGAGATCGGAGATTTAATTTGTTCTTCAACCTTGAACGTTCAACACTGAACCCATAGAAGATATCATATACTGATACACAATAATAATTATCCAATCATATATTGCAGTGTAAATACCAGCATCCGAATGGACACTAATAAGACAGCTTCTATTCAATAACTCTAGTGATTATAATATCATTTATCCTGGAATCTCCTTTTTATTTTTATTTTTATTTTTATTTTTTTACCTTCTGATATGGTTATTTTTTCTAATTTTTTTTTTACTTTGAGATGGAACGCAATCGTAAACTTCTTAAACATAGTTTGGCCTAACCCTCATTGTTATCACCTTCATTTAATTTTGTTCATTAGCTAAAGAAAGCTATTTCAGAGCATTTTAGTGTGTATCTTTATTTCCCAGTTCTTTAGAGCTGCACAAATATTATCTCAATCCATTTTGCTTTTTTCAAAATAATAATTATTATTCGATATACATATTTTTGCTACAATTTACTATTATTATATTAAATAGCAATAGTATTATGATTCGAATTATTAATGCTCATATTTATTGTACTCTGATTAATTCCAAAGCCTCTTAATTCATATATCAATAAAGGTACTAGCTTAGTTTTCGGTGGCGTTTTTATTTTTTATTTTATGAAAATAAAACAAGAAAAGTTTTTTATTGCTTTTTTTTAATTATTCTCTGCAGAAAATATTTTCGCGGCCATTTTCCGTCTTTTTTTATATTAAATATTAAATGATCCAGAACAAGAAGGCTATTGTCATAGCAATAAAAAACAGGTTATGATTTCCAAGAAAATTAAATATGCTTCGCACTTGAAATGTTTGAGATAAAAAGTACTTTTTTTTTTCTTTCAAAGTTATAAATAATGCATACACGTACGCTCGCATTCCAAAATATGAACTTTAAGAATTCTAAGAACATTTTACTCTATGTTAGAATATACAGAAAATGAATTTTTAAGTAATCTGAGAAAGACCTTACTTAGGAAAAATATTAAGCGGAAGCACTTTCAAGATACTTCTTTAGAAAAATAATGTATATTTTAGATCTGCTGAAAATAAAAGATATATTCTTTCAAAGTTCCATTCATTTATTTTAATTATGTTAAAATACAAATAGATAACGTGATATAAAATCACAAATTGATTTTAATGTAGCGAGCAGTCGGCTGTTTCTGAGGGACTAAAATTCTGTCTTCAGTGCTAAATTAAGTATCATTAAAACATAAAAAACTAGTCGGATGTGCCAATCCCAAAGCTTTATTCTATCTCTTATAGATTAATACTTTAAAAGTAGCTATCTCAGCAACAAAATTAATTGACAATTAATGGCAATCATAAAAATTCTAAAGATACGAAATTCCGTGCATTAGTTCTTTAGCTATGACTATCGCTAAAATCCTGAAAATCCTGAAAAATGCAGCATAGCAGCACCACGTGATTGGGCTTTTACATCAAAACCTAATCAGCAACAACTTATGTCAACGACTTACTGAATCTGAAGTTTGATGATAATCCGTGCATTAGTTTTTAAGATGCTTCTATTGAAAAAAAAACGTTAGAAATTTAGCATAGCAGCGCCACCTGTTGAGCGAATTACACCAAAAACGTATCAGCAACTATTTATATCAAGGACTTACTGAACCTGAGGTTTGATGAAAATTCGTACATTAGTTCTTGAGATAGAGCTAGTGTAGAAATCGTGAAAAATGCAAAATAGCAGCGCCACCTGTTTGATGATTTACACAAAAAAGCTAATCAGCACCAATTTAGATCAAGGACTATCTTAATCTGAAGTTCTATGAAAATTAGTGCAATAGCTCTTAAGATAGAGATATTACAAGAATCGGAAAAATGCAGCATAACAGCAACAACTTTTGGGCGATTTACAACAAAAAATAATCTGCAGCAAATTTTATTAAGGACTAACTGAATCAAAAGTTTGATGAAAATCTGAGCATTAGTTCTTGAGATGTAGCTATTGCGGAAATCGTGAATAATGCAGCATAGCAGCGTCACCTGTTGGACGATGTGAACAAAAAAGTAATCAGCATCAATCTATATCAGGGACTAACAGAATTTAAAGTTTTATTAAATTCCATGCATCAGTTCTTGAGATAGAGAGCCAACAAAATTTGTGTCGTATTCAGACAGACAGACAGAGTTACAGACTCACAGACAGACATTTTCTACAAATATTCAAATCGTGTTCAAGACATTCTAAAACGTATAAATCCGTCGAAAACCTCGAAAATTTTCACGATTCTAATACTTTCTTCTTTAAAAGATAGAAGAAAGTAAATATGCATGAGAAGATGACGGACGAAGCAAGCAATGTAATTGCACGAAGAGAGAGGAAACAGTGGAGATAAGTATAAACCTGGGAAGTATGACGTAGGCATATGAAACGAATGAGAAGAACTTATTCCTTCAGAACGAATTAGGAAATGCATGAACACAAAAGTTAGAGTATGCGGGGTGGGGATAAGTTAAAAAATGGAAACAAACTTATGAGAATGTACAAATACTTGATAAGTCATTCACTAAACTCTTTGAAATTTTTCAGATGTGAAATGCTACCCAAAACTTAAAATGGTGTATTATTGAACATTTTTTAATTATCAAATCCTCGTTAAAGTTTAAAATGTCGTTGCTTGAGAAACAATGGGTTGCAACAGCAAAAAGTTTAATATCTTCATTTAACACAGTTTTTATGCTCCCTTAGGCGGATCTCTAAAGAACGATTCGTTTCAGTGTTGGGCATGAGCTAACTCCTTAAGTTGAAACTCACAAGTTTCACCCGCTTTCTGTCAGCTTTGAGTTGAGCTTGATTTATTTTCTTGAAAAACGAGCGTCAGTTGAATTACTAGTGCATGCAACTTTAAACACTGTTGAGAAGTATCTGTGTTGCCAATTCTTAGTACTTAAATAAAAATTTTGTCCGGCTGTAATTAAAGAATAATTATATTAATGGGAAAGTTTAAATATCTCGAAAAGCATGAAATTAAGCTAAAATAGGCAGCTTTCATTTATAATTTAATAAATTCAAAATATTTATAAAAGGAAAGATGTTAAGAAATATAAGAGATGAAATAGACCATACACATGTTCATAAAACTAAAACAAGATGGATTTAGAGATATTACGTAAAGCCAAAAAATAGGCACTTTTAGAAAGCCATACTTTTTTAAAAACAAAAAATATTACAGTATAGATTCTATCCAAACCAGTCTTAAGAAATAATTTATCTTTTATGGTGGCAACGTATTTGTTGTCAAATATAGACAACTTAAAAATTATTCTCAACTAACGGTAACTTACTTGCAATGCTTTTAAGTAGTATATAACTTTAAATATTAAGAACGTTTTGTTCTAAAGTACTAATAGAGTTTAAAATTTTAAACGATGACTTACACCCGACAAATCTAAGTAAGAGAAATCTAATTTAGATTTATCGGGCATAAGTCATCGTTTAAAATTATTAAATATATATTATGGATACTGGATTAATTCGGACTCTTGTTTGGCGCAGGGTTGTGGTTCACGAAAATTATTCCATCTTGTGCTGTGGTCGCCGCCTTACCAACATTTAAGAGTGAAGGGTGTCATGATAGGTGTGCCTTTTCAGGCAACTAGGATGGAAATGCGTTGGTGCGTTGAGCCAAATACCCATGTTCGAACCCTAAACTGGATACTTTTTCACTCTTTTGGCTTTACACCTTGTTGGTAATGTGAAATTTTAAAAAATCACGTAATTGAAGATGTATTAATCGAGACTTGGTAAAACAAAGGTTACACAAATACAGAAAATTTGCAATTGTTAGTATTTTTTTCAATACTTTTTTTTAATGTTTACCTAAAAAGAGGTTTGACTTTAAAGGTAACAAGCCATAAAGCTATTCCAAAATAATCGCTACCGCCTCGGCCTACAGGTGGAGGTAGATTTCGAAGTTAAGGACACCAACAAAATTTCACCAACAAAATCTAATTGAAGGTTAGAGATAAACCCAGTTTAACAATTTCATCTGGCCGCTTTTGACGAGTTTTTAATTTCATTTTTCTGTAAGAGCTGGTTTTATCAGAATTATTTTAATGCGATAATATTTTCTTCAACCCATATTTTTTTTAAATTTGTTTTGTTTTTTGTAAGAGTTGGTTTTATCAAAAACTTGTCAATATAAAAGTTGTAGATAAGATATTAAGATTGTAGATAATATATTAATATTAAGAAGATTCATAATAAATTTAAGTGGATTTGATATCTTTTGAATTGACGTAGTTATGAATTTCTTTCTTCTTCAACACCCCTTTTTTCGTTTTTATTTTATTTTTTTATTTTATATTTTTTTGCGGTAAAAGTTGGTCCTTTAAAAAACTTGTCTGTGTAAAAGTTGTAGATAGTATTAAGAAAATTTAAAATAAGTTTAAGCGAACTTAATATCTTCAGAATGGACGAAGTTATGAAGTTTTTTTCGCCCCTTGAGACCATTTTTAATTTTATCAAAAGTCTGTGGTACATAAATTTCTGGCCCTTTTCTTAGAAGTAATAATAACTTTAAACTGATTTGATATGTATTATAATTAAGAAGTTATGGGTCTTTTGCGGTTTTCACAAAACTCCTCATTATTTCCAACCCCTTGGTCCGATTTTGCCCATTTATAATCCGCGCTTTCATATTAGTTATGTCAATGTTTTTGGTGAGTTTGAAGACGATCCCTGCATAATTGCGACTTTTATCGTGCGAACAAAACATCGTTAGTATCGTTAGTACATACATACATATGTATACAGCCTTGACCAAAAGTATCTGTTACGAATTCGCAGTTGCCTGCGTGGGGAGAAATCTAAATATAGCCGAGATCATGTGACTCGGTCGTGTGGCGCCAGAGCCCGCGAATAAACTCTCAGATTGATGCTAGAATTCGATAAGTAAAAAACTTAAAATGCTCGATCAGGGAAAAAAATGTTTCCGAATAAAGCATTATAAATATATATTAATACGTGAGATTTAATGTAGGGAAGTGATGCTTAAATATATTTTCTAGAAGGATCAGAATATATTTGTTTGGCTGAGATGCGTATTTATCGTATTCTCGGAATTTATGATGTTATTTAAATGTTAAATATGAAATGTTCTAAATGTCGTTGTGCTCTGCGGTAACAATAAAAAATAAAAAGACCATCAAGATTAATTATTTTAAAGGAATCACCTATGATTACAACGAAATATATTTTTTCTCGAAATAATTTTATTGCTGCGAATGATATTTCTCGATTGTTTTGAAAATGAATCCGTTTTATGGTGTCGAAACCCGGGAACTTTAGATTTCAAGTAGATTTAAGATTATATAAGTATTTAATTTAAATTTCTCCATAGGAGTGCTCCATAGGATTACCAACGCATTTGGGAAATTGGAAAAAATCGCCCACGGCTCATCCGCCTTCATGTCGCGGATAAAAAAAGGTACTGTACCCATTTTGTTTTATGCATGAAAATAATTGAAAATAATGGATCTCGACAAATTAAAAGGTAAACGGAAAGTCATGAAGACTTGCGTAACTAAATTTATCACTAAAATTGATAATTTCTTAGAAAGTCTAGACTTTGAAGAAAAAGTCATTTTGAACAGTTGACTGAATATTTAAATAATATAATAGAAAAGCAAAACGAATTAAAAGTAGAAAACAATCAAATTCAGGAATTAATCGATGATGGAACAGTTTTTTAAAATGATATACAAACGAGCATCGATTACGACGATGTTATTAATGAAACCAAATTTAAAATTAAATTGAATTTGAAGAAATTTAAAATTGTTTCTGTTCAGCCTGATACTAGTTCTGTAGATAATGCGAGTACAATTCCTTATGTTAGTGCTAGACCGGCAACAATAAATTTGCCAAAAATAACCATACCAGTCTTTAAGGGGGATCCAAATATTTTTTTTAGAATTCATGAATAGTTTCTAAAGTACAATCTATTCGAACGAGAATTTAACCAAAATTGAGAAATTCAATTACTTAAAATAATTTTTGTCAACTAAAGCGCTTAGATCAATTTCCGGCTTCGCCCTAAACGAAACTAATTATCAGCAGTCTTTAGACTTACTGCCGAATCGATACGGTAAACCAGAAATTTTGATAAGCGGGTTTTTAAACAAGTTGTTAGAGCTAGAACCGGTAAAATCAACAGCGAACATAAAATTGTTACTGGATTTATATGACTAATGCGAGGTGAGCATTCGTAATTTAAAAGCTATCGGGGTGGCGTCAGATAATTTTGGGTATTTATTGATACCAATAATCTTAAAACAACTACCCCATAATTTAGTTATAGAATTTCAGAGGAAAAAGAATGCGGAAAAAGCTGGTGACGTGAATGAATTGATTAATTTCATAAAATTTGAAATGGAGTCGCGCGAAGCAGCTAATGCAATGTCAGGTGTTTCCTTAAAAAATCAGGAAGTAACACGATGGGAAAAAAGGGCTCCTAGGATAAAACCTAATGTTCCCACTTCAGTCGCGCTTAACACTATTGTAAAATATGTTTGCATTTTTTGTAACTCGAAACATTTAAGCTTAAAGTGTAACGAAATTACCGATGAACAGAAAAGGTATAAGTTGAAAAAAGATGGGAGATGTTATCGATGCTCCGTTGCCAGCTGATCGGGTAGAACAGGCAAATCCATTCAGTGTGATAGTGTGTGATTTTGCAGGATCTTTTTACGCAAAAGACAGTGGCAACAAACAATACATCCTGCTGATTACGTGTGCAGTAACTAGAAATTCCCACCTGGAGCTTGTCGACACAAACACTTTTACTAGTCTTTCGTAGGTTCAGTGCTCGACGAGGATTACCATCTATAGTATATTCGGACAATGCTAAGACTTTCAAACGCGTCGAAAAGGACTTGAAAAAACTTTGGTCCATTATAACTCATCCAGATGTACAAGGATTTTTTTCTTTCCATTACATTAAGTGGAAGTTCATAATAGAACGAGCAGCATGGTGGGGGGATTTTATGAGAGAATGGTAAGGACAATAAAAACTGCATTAAGAAAAACACTAGGCAAATCATCGCTAACTGTTGACGAACTAAATACTATTTTAATTGCAACTGAGGGCATGGTCAACTCTCGCCCTTTAACGTGTACCTCGCCAGAAGGTCCAGACCCCTACCATTAACGCCTGCTCACTTCCTAATTGGGAGAAGAATACCTTCTCTGCCACCAGTTCGGCTTCACCTTGACTCGAATATCTCTTTCAGTAAAGAGTTAATTAGATCTTATAACTATCGTGAAAAATTAATGCGCTTGTTTTGGTCTAGATGGAAAGGGGAATTCTTATTAAATTTGAGGTCAGCTCATTTGAGTTCGAACAAAACTAATTTTTCTCAATTTAAATTAAATGGCATTGTACTAATCAAAGAACCCAGAAATTTTTGGAGTCTAGGAAAAATTATTGAATTATTTCCTGGAAGAAACTGCAAGGTGGGGGCCTGTACAGTGAAAACTGAGAAATCTATTCTCAGACGTCCAGTTCAACTTTTGTATCACATGGATCTGGGAAATGATTGACTTTGATTATTCATATACTAAACTTATTTTTTCTTCTTATTTTAGTTTGAATTTGATTGTAACGTGTTTAAATACCTTGAAGTATGTATAACATTTCATATTTTATATTTGTACTTGTATTAATTTGATATATTTTAATTATTTGTGATGAACACCCATATGTTCATGGGTGGGCAGTGTTACGAATTCGCAGTTGCCTGCGTGGGGAATAATCTAAAAGTAGCCGAGATCATGTGACTCGATTGTATGGCTCCAGAGCTCGCGATTAACTCTCAGATTGATGCTAGAATTTGATAAGTAAAAAACTTAAAATTCTCGATCGGGGAAAAAAATGTTTCCTCCGAATAAATGCATTATACATATATATTAATACGTGAGATTTAATGTAGTGAAGTGATACTTAAATATATTTTCTAGAAGGATCAGAATATATTTATGTTTGGCTGAGATGCGTATTTATCGTATTCTTGAAATGTATGATGTTATTTAAATGTTAAATATTAAATGTTCTAAATGTCGTCGTGCTGTGCTGTAACAATAAAAAATGAAAAGACCATGAAGATTAATTATTTTAAAGAAATCACCTATGATTACAACGAAATATGTTTTTTCTCGAAATACTTTTATTGCTACGAATGATATTTCTCAATTGTTTTGAAAATGAATACGTTTTAGTATCAGGCAGCCCTACAAAACACTTGAATCGTAAAGAATATTAGAAACAATAACAAACGCTTTATACGAAGGCGTAAGTGGTGTTGTCTTGTCAAACGGCAATTAAACATAGATAATCTTTTTGGAACGACTGCCGTCATCTGGCGGCTAACAGAAAGTAAATGCAATTTTTTGAAAAAATGCTTTGAATGTTTTGCCAGTCTTTATTTCACATTAGCAGCGCAAAGTAACTTATGTGTGCGAACTACTTGCGAATTTTACATAATATAATTCTAAAATGCCTAAACAAAGTGAACTGCCTATTAAAAAAAAGAATGAGAGTTTAGGTCTTGCATGAACAAGGCATGAAATCGCAATTAGAGATAAGCAAGATCGAGAAAATTCCTGATGTACTGTACAGTGCTGCTATTAAAAGTTTCACTGAGACTCAGTATTATGTAAACAAGAACGGGCAGATAACGCGTGTCAATGAAATACCAGGACAGAAAACTAATACGAGATTCTGTAGGATATAGCAAAACAACTTCTTCTGATCTCTCTGAATATCCGTCAGAAGACATTAATCAGACTATAAGTGTTCGAACGGCAAGAAGACAGGCAGAAGCTGGTTTAAATAGGTCCAAAGAATGGAAGAAACCCTGGCTTTCAGAAAGCAGCAAGAAGAATCGTTTGGAGCGGGCTCGTCGACATCAACATTTTACGAAAGAGGATTGATCAAATGTTCTATTATCTGAAGAATCTAACTTTGAAATAATCATTTTAACCCTCTTTTATAATGAAAACTAACCATCATTATTTCAAAGTCGGCTTTTGTAATAAAAATGAGAATATTTTAAGATGTGCCATTTTAATTTTATTTTAAGGTATTTGGAACACCTTGCGTAACCTTCGTGAGCCGAACTATCGGCGAAAAATGTCATCAAAATTGCATGGTGTCTACCGTGAATAACGGATTCAGCAGAATTAGGATCTGGGCCTGCATGATTGCTGATGACGTTGGTGAAATGTTCGTTTGCGAAGGCCAAATGAACAGTGAAAAATACATAAATGGGGTGGAAACTGTACCGATGACTTCATTAACTCACATTTTTGTCGATACCAGTTTTACGTGGCGTCAAGTTAGAACAATACAATGCTCCTCGTCATAAATCAGGCACTACGATGAGCTGATTTAATGACAGTAATGTTGTATTGCTGGAATGGCCCGCGCAGCCCCCAGATCTCAATCCAATAGGGCATTTTTGAGGCATATTAAAACGTAAAATCAGAGAACACAGCATAACACTAAAAAACAGCTTTAAAAAATACTCTTATTTAAGAGTGGGATACCATATGTGCGGACAAATACTCAAGTCTTGTAAGCAGTATGCCTCAAACGGTTGCTGCTGTTATTAAAGACAAGGGGGTACCCATTAAATATTGATATTTTTTGCAATTTTACCTTAATATAATAACTCATAGCACAATAATTATGCTATTTTTACCTTAAAATCCAAATATGCATTAAAATTCAGGGTGCCTAATACTTTTGTCCAAGTCTCTACATATAAACTTTTTAGGTGGGGGGTGGTTTTACATTCCTGGGATCATATAATGAAAATTTATGAAGGAATGTTTCAAACGTCGCCCATTGGTAACGATTGTAATAGATAGTATCTCTTATGAAATCTACCTAATTATACTGAAGGAGCTGCCATTGCGCCATATTTTCTTCTCCTTTCTTTATTATTTTTTCATTATCTATATGTAGAATGCATTTTATATAAATTTCCATGTGTTCAGGTACATCTAGTTAAAACGTATGAGCCGAATGATACAACATTTTATACAGTTAGGCTTTTAAATGGACAGATAATCAAATTACGGTAACACAAAATTTAACTACCAACGCTTTGCTGTATTTAAATACAACATAATTGCCTGGACGAAAATTTAGCACAATTCGTCCGCGATTAAAATAAATTCCCTTCAACGTTCCAAATACCATATCAAGTGAAAGTTACACTACTTTCACGTACTCGGAAAGAAAAAAAAACTCATAAATTACTTTACTATAGATTATCTCTCACATCTGACAGTTTTTAACGCAGACAGGTGCCAAAATATGTTTTGGGTAATTTTGGAGCTTTTTTGTTTTTAAAAAATTCATCTCGCCATGCCTTAAAAAGTCTGGATATTAAATCTTATTTCATTATTTTGGCTACAGATACTTTAAAAAAGTAAAGCCATTTTATAACCAAATTGTAGTATATAAACAGTTAGTAGTAATTTCAATACATATTTGCATAACAAATAATTCATCCAAATTAAAATTTTTATATTTATTTGTAAAAAAAAGAATAGCGAAATGTATTTTAAACAGATTGTACGTTAATTTTAAAAACCAGTATATGTTTTATTAGAAAACATTTAATCTCAGAAAAGGATCAAAATAACCAGCAACATATATTTAAAAACAAATAAATTTTTAAATTTCAATAGTTTATTGCTTGAAAAACAAAACTTTATTTGTACTCCAGTGCCCTAAAGCTCAAAAAGAAAGTTTTGTAGCTGACAAGAAATCTATTTTTCTTTTCAATCGAGGGTAAAAAATTATACAATATAAATAATTCATTGCCTTACAGCTTATTAAATATTTTTACTCTTGTTGAAAATTTTAGAATAAAAGACAATTACGTTGATCCCTAAAGGCAATAAGTTTTTGTTTATAATTTTCGAACAAAAGAAATTACTTTTATGTACTTCATCCATCAAAAAAGTTCTCTTATCAGAATTTGCAATATTAATATAAATACGGTGAAGTTGGTTTTAAAAGCATATACGTTTTTTTCCAAATTTTCCTTTCTTGACGATTTTTTTCTACTTTCATAGTAAAAAATGTCTCATCTACATTCAGTTTTATGTAAAGGATTAGCAAAATAGAAATTATCAGATTCCTTAAATGTCTCAGGTAATCCCTATTATTTCGTATATTTGAAAATAAATTCTACTCATAAAATATTACATAAAAAGAGCGGGAAGTATAAGGAATAAAATATGAAAACAAAAACAGAGTATAAATGAAACATTAGTAGATATTGAAATGAATCAGTTTTTAAATAAGAAAAATCATCATATTTTAAAAATTACATATTACATGAAAATATCCTCTCGTTTAGTTCTTTTAGCAGGGAATAATATTCACTCCCCCCCCCCCCCCTGCTTTGTCTCATTTTTTGCATTAATATTTCTTATAATCATATTAGATTTCCATGTCAATAAAATATATAGAAACAGATATTAAATAAATGGAAAAAAATCTTTAGTAGTCTATGAAATGAAAAATGACCAAAGTACATTTACCATATACGGGAGAGACATGAAAAATGAGAAATATAAATTTTACCAAAACTCAAAATTATACATTTGTTAATCTCTATTTGGGTGTATTTTTAAAAGTTATGTAAATGGTTTACCTACAGTGTATCATAAGATGAAAGTACACTTCTTGAATCAGATGACAATGCCGTGGCAAAATTTTACAGATATAAATATTTAGTGGATGATATTTTTTTTTCCATTCGTTGAATCTCAAGACTACGTCTGTCGCATAATATATCCACGTAAGATATATTTGAGAGACTCTAAAGCTGTCATGATCACAAATTTAACGCTTTTGAATCCCATTTAAACTTTTTAGAAGCTTTTATCTCAGGACTTATTTGACAAATGTTTTGGACATTTCAAAACTATTCCCGAAGCGATATTTTTTAAAAGAGCGTGGGAAGCTTCCTAAAACAAAACTGCTTATATCCGTGAAGAGGGTTTTCGAAATGTTTTTTCGTATTCATAACGATTTTATTGGAAAATAAAAAATTTTGTATATCAAACCATTAAAGCATATTTATGTATAAGGATTGAGATTTATAACTCCTATTAAAATTAAATTATTATTAACTTGAAAAACATTATTCGGTTCTAAAGAACGAAGTCAAGGTCCCTTATGCAAGATTAAATCATATTTTCTAAATATATAAGAACATGAAAACATTTAAAATGCTTCATTTAAACACATTACTACATAAAAGTGACAAATTATTTCTAGCTATTAACGTTTTACTATATTTCCTTAGGATGTATTTTAATTTTTCATATAAACGAGTAATGTAATCCATTGCAAATAGAGTGTATTAGTAAAAAAAAAAAAAAAAAAAAAAAAAAAAAAGTTAAATTTATGGCAGTTGATTACATTCTTCGTTTATATGGAAAGTTAAAATACATCCTAAGGAAATCTACCCTATACATATAAAATCCTAATGAAACGGATATTATGAAACGAACTTCTGTAACGATTCTATGAAACGACTGATTAAACAACTGATTATGTTTCACTGCGATTTCTCCTAAAATACGGAATAGTTTGCGATGAACTTAACACCAAAAATCCGTATTGAACTGCAGATCTCAAAACTGGTATTAGAATTTTTAAATTTGAATTAGTTTTCGAAATATTAATTTTTTTCTAATTTTATATACTTTTCTCTAATGATGGCAACTTAAATTTTAATCATAATGGATTTTTTTTTTTCAGATTTTAGAAAAGGTTACTATTTTAAACTAATTTGGCGAAAAGTTTGGCCTCCCTTAAATGTATGCTAAGAAAAAAATCATGTTACTTTTCTTCATAATTCAATTTGTATTTCATTATCATTTTATTAAATACAAACTGAAACATTTAAAATAAATGGCTTTCATTTCTTTATTTTTACTTTCTTCTATCTTCAATAGAAGAAAGTATTGTAATCGAAATTTTTTTCGACTTCCGGTTTTCGACGTATTTGCATGTTTTAGTGGTCAGAGATTCCATAAAACATGTTTATAGAAAATGTCTGTCTGTCTGTGTGTCCGTCTGTCCGTCTGTCCGTCCGTCCGTCTGTCCGTCTGCCCGTCTGTCTGTCGCCATTGTACCATCAAAAAGTGTATGAAGTTATGTATAGAATTAAATCAAAATTTTATTATAAGTTTTTCGCTATGGCAAGCAGGTCCTCCCGGAATTTGGAAAAAATTCGCCGGTAGGGGGCGCTGATATAACAATTTTTGTGCGATTTTGAATATTGTACCATCCAAAAGTGTATGGAGTTATGCATAGAATTGAACCAAATTTTTAGTTTAAGTTTTTGGATCTGACAAGCAGGTCCTCCCTGAGTTTGGAAAAAATTCGCCGGTAGGGGGCGCTGTAAATGCGTTTTTTGTGCGATTTTGAATATTGTACCATCGAAAAGTGTATGAAGTTATGCATAGAATTGAACCAAATTTTTATTTTAAGTTTTTGGCTATGGCAAGCAGGTCCACCCTGAATTTGGAAAATTCGCCGGTAGGGGGCGCTGTAATAGCGATTTTTGTGCAATTTTGAATATTGTACCGTCCAAAAGTGTATGAAGTTATGCATAGAATTAAACCAAATTTTTATTTTAAGTTTTTGGCTATGGCAAGCAGGTCCTCCCTGAATTTGGAAAAAATTCGCCGGTAGGGAGCGCTGTAATAGCGATTTTTGTGCGATTTTGAATATTGTACCGTCCAAAAGTGTACGAAGTTATGCATAGAATTAAACCAAATTTTTATTTTAAGTTTTTGGATATGGCAAGCAGGTCCTCCATGAATTTGCAAAAAATTCGCCGTTAGGGGGCGCTGTAATAGCGATTTTGAATATTGCACCATCGAAAAGTGTATGAAGTTATGCATAGAATTGAACCAAAAAAAATTTTAAGTTCTTGGCTATGGCAAGGAGGTCCTCCCTTAATTTGTAAAAAAGTCGCTCGTAGAGGGCACTGTAATAGTGATTTTTGTACAATTTTTGTGCCATTTTGAATATTGTACTGCCGAAAAGTGTATGAAGTTATGCATAGAATTGAACCAAATTTTATGTGTTTATTTTTGGTCATGTCACGAAGGTCCTCCCTGAATTTGGAAAAATTCTGCCGGAAGGGGACACTATAATTGCGATGTCTGTACCATTTTCATTATTGTACCATCGAAAAGTGTATGAAGTTATTCATATAATTGAACCAAATTTTTTGTGCATGTTTCTGGCTATGGCAAACAAGTCCTCCCTGAACTTGAAAAAATTCCGAAAGAAGGGGGTGCTATAATTCCGATCTCTGTGCCATTTTCATTATTGTACCATCGAACAGCGTATAAAATTATGCATACAATTGAACCAAAATGTTTGTGCTTGTTTTTGGCTTTGGCCAACAGGTTCTCCTTGAATTTGGAAATATTGCGCGGTAAAGGGGCTCCGTGTTAGCGATTTTTGTATACTTTTCTTGATTTTTCGTAGTTCTATTGTGCATCGGCGGCTCATACAGCGGCGGGAACTCGCTTCCTGCTATGCCGGCTATTCGCAAACAGCTGATAACGACAGAATAAGGAAAAATTAATAATTTTAACAAATATCATGATATAGATTAACTCGTTTTTAGTCCGTTTAATTGACTTGAGAAGAAATTTAAGATGAAAATCAAAGTTGGTATAGTATTGAACTAATAATATTGAAGTATTAATATGTGTAACTAGGTTTTGAAATAGTAAGATGTATAAGATAGAAGAAAGTTTTGGGATTGGCACATCCAACTAGTTTTTAAACAAAATGAAAAGAAAAATATTAGGCACAGATGTCATATACGCACCGGGGTACATAATTGGCACCAAAATGGCATTATTTTGGTTGACATGGTAACCCGGCTATTGTTGTTTATTTAATAATAAATGTTTATTTACTCTATTTTCTTTTTTTAAATTACATAAATTGTTTTGTTCTATAGTTAATTATTTTCTTGGTTATTTTCCTTTAAAAATAATAGAAAATAATTAAAAATTATGGTACTACTTAGTTATTCCGTCGACCCATTTCGCCAAATTATATAAATCGCCAAATCACTCGCCAAATTATACAAATTGACATAATTTTTATTTTAAGTAGCGAAAGAACAAAGAAAATAGTATAACGTTAATAAATATACAAATAAAACGTCGAAATAAAAATCACTTGACGACGTTAAGACGTGTAACTTGCTTAAAGACAAGTGAATGTGACATTTACGATCAACCTTTATTGGCATTTAATTTTATAGTTTGGTGATAGATTTTTGGTGGACGGGATAACTAAGTAGTACCAAAAATACATATGTAACTGGTATTAGAAAACGAGGTTTTCGCCAAATTTTTGTTAAAAAAATCACGCCAAACCCGGTGCGTATATGACAGCTGGCCAAATATTAAATGATGTAACAAACGATGACATTTAATTTCAACTTCAAAGCGATGTTTTAATTTACCACTCAAAAAAAGCATGCTAACTTGCGAGTTGAAAAATAGCTATTGGCGAGATTTGCACCCGGCTAGCGTATCAGTACCAAGAATTCTTTGCGACCATTGAAACTTTTATGTAGTTTTATTCGAAAAATAAATTTTATTTTTTAATCAAAAGGGAAAACTTTCGGCACACATGTCATATACGGACCCATATTGGCGCGATTTTTTTCTGACGCCAATGTTATATACGCAACGGGTACTTAACTGGCGCCATAGTATCGTTATTTTGCTTGATTTGGTAAGTCGGATGATGTTGTTTATGCTGTTGATGTTTTCCCCAAATTAGCGACGGAAAAAAATCGAGCAAATATGGGGCCGTATATGACATCTGAGCCAAACTTTCATATGAAAAGCGAAGGGATCAGAGTGTATTTATTTATGGCAGTTACATGACTTGGACAATTATAATATAGATGAAATGATGGCGATAGAATAATATTTGGCGACTTATCACCTGTACCTGGCTAACATTAAAGTACCAAAATGGCACCAGAAATATAAAAAGCGAAGTCGTTCACCCGGAACTGTTGATGATAGTCACATGACTTAGGCTATTGTTATAGAAATTGTTTTAAAATACCGGGAAACAAAGACTCTGTACACTTAATTCATTTTCTTTTAGCTTCTTTTCAAATGTTTAACTGATCCTCTTTAATCAAACACGAAAACAGCCATTGGATGTCTTAACAGCAACTGATTCGGTCTTTATTTTTTGAAATCAAAGGAAATTTAATGGAAACCCGTTTACAGGGAAGATCTGCACAGCTTTTTTCAGTATAATTCAATCTTCTATAATATTTTTAAAACCGATCAGATTAGCGTGTTTTTAGATTCTGCGGTGTCTGAACGGGGGTTGGCGAGCGTAGCTTGCAGGTGGCAGAGCCCCCTAGTATAGTATAACGTTAATAGCTAGATATAACACGAAATTAATTAATCTTGTGCAAAAAAGTGTTGATCCTACTAGTATGGAAAATAAGTCAGGAGTGTATATCATCCCATACAGAAGTAAAGAAACAAATAAAATATTAAATTACATTGGTATGACCACAAGAAAATTCCAAACAAGAGTTAAAGAGCATATGCAGGATATTAATAAAAATAGAGCGGCTACCGCCCTCTCAAGGCCGTCTCAAACTAAAGATATTGACATCCTTTTCAATGGAGCGAGAGTCATTATGCAGGTTTTCGATTTTAATAGTTGTGCTATTTTTGAGTCTTTGGAAATTTTAACGCAAGCAGAAAATTGTTGTAATGACGTATTATCATATTAAATTCCGCGTATTTGGTTTAATTTACTTCATATTACAGGTGAGTTCGGTCTCTGGGAGGATTGAGCTTTCTCTACCTCCCCCCTCCTTCAGTTTAATGGATTCGACCACCTGCGGGCATCCTGAAGAGTGTTTCCGGTCAATGTGAAACAGTGAACATCGAGCGTCAAGTGTTTTCTCAGTCAATACTCTTCTCCTTGACAAAGCCTTAAGGTTAGCCGAAAGCGCTTGGAGTAGCTTTATCATTTTAACATCTAGTGTTTTTAATTTTTAAAAACATTTGTATATATTTTATCACACCTATGTAGTAAAGTGTTTTAAATGAAGCATTTTATTAAGTCAATTTATTAATTTCTAAATATAATTTACTCTTTAAGATGCATAATTACATGTTTTGATTTTTAAGAAATGTACCACCATTATATTTTTCCAAATATAGCTATAGTATATTTAAGCCTTTGAAAGGATATGATATAGGGGAGACCGGGGCAAGAGGACGAATGTCATAATTTTCCGTTTTCCACTAGGTGGCAGCATCAACCGGACACTACTGGCTCTCCTATCGGCCGTTCGTTAAACAATAGTATAGAGATGCTGAAATCACCATTTTTGTGTTAGTTGTGAAGCTTTGATTGTTTACCGCTGCCACGTTATAACTTTTACGCATGTGTAAATAAGCTCTGCTACAGATACAGGTAAGATATATCGTTTTTCTTTAATATTTATGAGTAACTTAATTTAAATACTACCTATTACCATGAATAAATGTCAATTATTCATGGCAATGAAAACGAATATTTTTAAACAGGCAGTCCGGGGCAAAATGGAGAGCTCGTAACATGAGACCCTGGTAGTAGAAAACTAACGTATAAATGCTCCAGAAGAACCAGAACTTATGGAAAATGCTGATTCTGATGCACCAAAGAAGCTTGTTATTGTTTTGGATTTCAAACCATTGCCTAAAGCAACACAATGTGAGAAAAAAAGAAAAAGCAAAACACTGAGCTCAAGCATTCTTACAAGCACACCCATCAAAGAAATGTTAGGACAAAGGGAAAAGCAGAAGGAAGAACAGGAACGTTAAAAAAAACAGAAAAAATTGCTCGTGAAGCTAAAAAAACTCGAACTAAGTTCCTGTAGGCCTAAGTCTATTAAATCCAGGCCAAACAGTCCAGTTGCATCAACTTCAAAGCATGGTGTTTTCAGAGGTCCTGCTTGTGACGTGGAATATTGTGACCCACCAACAGAAGAATGGATCCAGTGCTATACATGCCAAGAATGGTGGCATGAGAAATGTTCCAATTATGAAAATGGCATTTTTATTTGTGACTATTGTTAGCTGCACAACTAAACACTTCAACATTACGTTACAATGCATTATGCTTAGTCTGATACTTTGTAAGATGTAAAAACACATCATTTGTTAAACCATGTAACATATTCAAAAGATAAAATATGTTCAACCTTTTTCAGTGTTGTCATCTTGCCCCAAGGCCAAAGCCATCTTGCCCCAGTACTGGACCAAGATGACGATTTGTTAATGTTATGAAAAAATAAAATTATTCTTTTTTTTTTTTTTTTTTTTTTTTGAAAAATTAAATAGTAATACATTTAATACTACAAAGGAATACTCTAACAATTCATGTAAAATTAATTTTACTATACTTAAAAATAAATTAATAAACAACAAAAATTGTTAACATAGTCATCTTGCCCCGGTCTCCCCTACTATTTATGTTTTGTCCAAACTGCCAAATTTGTATGCGAATTTTTTAATACAATTTTGCTTTTATAATGTAAGAGATGAAAATTATTTATTTATTTTCGAATCAATTATTTCGTAGATTCTGATGACAATCAGCTTCAAAAGTTTATCAACTTAATGAGTAGTAAACATAATTTTAAATGTTTTTATGACAATGAATGTTTATTATAAAACAGCGTAATAAGTACGTGTTATTCAAAGTATTGTCCGACATTAGCTGCATCATTAGCTTCATTTTCCCAATTTTTCTCTAAAAAAAGGATTCTTCTGCCGAAGAACGACTCGTCTTTTAAGGTTATCTATGCATCCAGCCATTTTTACATATTTTAAGCGTTTGACATTGATCTACATCCGGAACAGCCCCAATACTTCGTCTGTAAACTTTTTCGATTGACCAGGGCTCTGTTTGTCGTCCAAATCAAAATAGCCAAATTTGATTCATCGAAACCAGCGGTCACGCATTTAAATCGGTTGAGCATAGTCCCCTTACGCTTCTGTCAACAAACAACAACTTTCAGCTCCCGATTTCTTTAACTGTAAACAGAAATGTATCGCTTCCCATATATTCCGTTTCGTTGGCAGAAAACGTGACATCTGCATTGCACAAAAGACATCTGCTGTTTACACTTACAGTAATTGAAATATATTGATTTAACCTAGTGACAGCGCTTTTATATACCATTGGCTGCCTTAACGCCGGAAACTTCACGGTGCTACTTATGCAATCTGCTCTCAATCCTTTAAAATTAAGTTTAATACAGAATAATTACCTCAAAACTTTTTAAAAGTATTAAACGAATATATCAATGTAAATATTAAGTACTGATTTAATATTCAATTGACTTTCATATTTCCATATCTCAAATTCTATAAAGCATCAAAAATTATTCTTAACTATTTTTGTGACCTTACTTTTAATAAATCAAAGGATTATGGAAAAATGTAATGCATACACTTATATTACCTCAAATTTTAGAAACCAAACAGAATATATAACTCCAGGATTGCTATGCCCAAAACTGGATATTCCAAAGATAATTTTCTCAAATTATGCCCTTAATATGAAATATTCGAAGAATGTTTGTCACATTTAACTAGAATTTCCTCAAAGAAAACTCCCCCGGTTATCCCAAACATTTTGTTAATAAAGTTCCTGAAATTAAAGTTCTGGCGAAAGTAGGAATTTCAAATTCAGATAACCAAAATCTACAATTTTGTATAAAGAAAAGAAGTAGGCCAACAAAAAAAAATGAATTGCTCAGTTTAAAAATTTGGCACATTTTCCATGGAATATGTGAATCGCAGTTCTCTATTTTTTTAATTAAACTATGTTTCTTTTATTTTTCTAATATTTTGCAGAGATAAATTACATCTAATGTTTGTATTTAATAAAATGCTGAAATAGTTCAATTTATTTTTATTTCTTTTTTATTTCTTTTCAAGGATTATGCATAGTTTTTTTAATCACCTCAGTAAGCACTTTATTATAGTTAGGAAATAAAATGTTAATTTTAGAATAGTTAAAAAAATCTAAATTAATTTTCATTCGCAGACTTTCTTTATATTTGCAGGATAATTTTTAATTAGGAGTTTTTTTTTTTGTTTAATTATGAGGCCATTACACTCACTATAACTTACAATAATATAAGTATTCATGATAAATTTAAATGCTTTTTTTTCTTTCTTTTAATAACTAGCTGAATTACATATTACTGACTGGATTTATATTTATGAAACGAAGTGAAAGAAAGCACTTTAAAGAATGATTGATTTTCAGTATTGATTTCCGCTCATTAAAAATCATTGAAATTTAAGATCACGTATATTTTTGCTAGATACATAAATGTACTAATGATTCAAATCTTTCTACCTACATATAAGCTTGGCCGGTGACACGATTGCAGTCTTAGTACAGTTTTTCAGACGAATCTATAAATAACTCTCATACTGCATTAGTGAATGTGTTAGCACAGTTAAATGAGACATTGAAGTGGTCGTAAAATGGCACACGGTCACACAACAAAATATCTAGCACCGGCATCACTTGCAGCATAAAAAGCATTTATGAAAATATTTTAACTATAAAGTCTAGATGTTCTTACGATAATGACTTCTTTACAAAAGATTATTATAAAAGCAGCAGTTCCAGTTTTAAAAGGCGCAAAATAAACAAAATTAAAGTCATTCATGCTCAAATAAATGTTTTTATTGCTGAAGCATCTTACAAAACACTGCATATAGAAATTTAAATTTTGAATTAACGCTGCTAAAGGTCAATAATATTGAGCATTTATATTTAGAATAATTATTGAATTTCATTTCTTTATTTTTCAGCATGAAATTTAACATATGTAAAAAAAAATCATTAATTTCAGTAGCACATATTTTCATTTTTCAACATGAAATTTACCCATGTAAAAAATTAAATTATAAACTGTAAATGACTCTAAATATTATAAAATACTAGAATAAACCCAAAGGTTCTTTCATTAATTTGCAGAAAGCTGTTTAAATTTTAAAAAAATGCATTACACGCTTACTGTATATTTCTGTGTCATTTAAAGTAATGGCATTTTTCAGTGTACAGAAACATTCATCCTTAACATGTTTAATTATTTCATGAAGCAATGTTTAAAATATTTATATTGGCATATTTTAATTATATACTTGTAGGATTTTAATAGTAATCCAGTAAATTATGTATCGTGATAATGACAAATGGCTAGTATTGTACTGTAAGAAAAATAGCAACGTTCCGGATATAATCCAGGAACTTTTTCACTTTTTGTACGTTTTTATACTAACCAAATAATTTGCAAAAAAACATAATTTCCTTTTCTGAAACATTTTTAACAGAACGTCTGGCTTTAAGTAATTCGACGAGTATTACTTGGATTTCTTGGTGACAATTAGCTAGCTAGCATGCAGGTTCGCCAAATTTGCCGTACAAAGCAAGCCATCCGTGATCTTACACATTAACAAAAAAATCCAGGAAAATTCCTTAGAAATAATGGGCAGCAGAGTTGCCCAATATTTCCAAGGAATATTTGGCGAAATAACAAGGACTTAACTGAATAATTCTGAAAAGCATCGCAGAAATATCAATAAGATTCCTGTGAGACATCAGGAAAGTTTTTGTTCATTTCACAAGCGAGGTTACAGATTTTTCAGAACGTTCCAGAATTACTCAGCAAATTTTAAGTTATTTTTAATAAATATTTCTAGTTTTTTATATATATATATATATAATATAGCACAGAACAGACCACTAGTAACCACAATTTGAGAATGTATATTCTCAATATAAAATGAAAGATCACGTATCATGGGTGCGTGTTTTTTTTTTTTATTTCGCTACCAATATACGTCCAAATACGCAAGCGAAATATATATATATATGTAAAACATTTTAACTTTAAGAAAACGGAACCCGTATTGTGTATATTAGAGGTGGCGAACGCCTGTGCCATCGGTTCAAACTACCATCAGTATTTATCAATAGTGACTTTTTTAATGACAGGAGTTCTGTAGTTAATGTTTCAAAGTAGAAAACCAGAATATTTCTGGAAATGTTTTGATTATTATAAAAAGGGTTGAAAAGAGTAAATGTTTCTAGAATATACGCGGAACGTTACCATTTGTTTTACACTATAAAGATTAAAATTTTTAACTGTATTCAAATGTTTTTAAGATGTGATAATTTTACTCTGCATTTACTTACTAACGAAACATTTCATTGCCACTAGTTTTCACTAAACTTGAAATATATTTCGCTTGCACTTTTAAATTCGTGCTTCTTTGGTTCCGGTGCATATCTGCACCATAAAGGGCGCCTCCTCGTGCAATAATCCCCATTGCGTACCAAAGGGTATGCGTTCGAGTGGATGTTGCTAGGTGTGTGTTTTCGCTGCACGGTAAAAAAATAGGATTTATTAAAAGTAGCAGAAAATTTACGGAATAAATCTAGAATATTCTGGTGAAATTTAAGAAATATTTCTTTTGACAACTAAAATGTTGCGTAGCAATGTAAGTATGCTTCCTGAAAAGTAAACATAAACATTTCTGGTGTTTCGCACGAAGATTACTTATCTGTCATTAGAATGTATTTTGTAAATTTTCATTTATTTACAAGAAATGTTCCTTGGAAATAATGGGCAACCCAGCTGACCATTATTTCTAAGGAATGTTCCCAGATTTTGTTTTACAGTGTAGGATGAAAAAGTTCACAGATATTGCTTATAGCCACGGTGTAGAGAGGGGATACTTTCACGTAACATAAAAGCGCATGTGGTGTGATGTGTGGCAAGGAATACGTACTTGCTCTGTACAGCGTTTTTCAAGATAAGGCTTGTCAATAAACTGAAAACTTTCGCTGGCGTTGAAAGCAGAGAGGGCTTCTTGGTGCATCGCCGTCTAAGAATTTATTATTAAGTGACATGCTTCCTTATTGCTTTCAATCGCCGTAAAAAATGTCGTGTAACCAGATTGTAGAAAAGTCCTCGATTTGTATAATAGTAGATTAGTCCTCGATATAACTTTCATTTATTGAAAATGATTTGTCGGGTCTATTATATGTAATTAAATTTTATCATGGAAAAGGGACACAACTTAAAATATGACTCCTTCTCGCTATATTATAAAAATACTTACACGGATAGTAGAAGTAATTTTGAGAAGATTTTTATAATGTTTTTAGTTATTTAAAAAATACAACTTGTTTATGAACAACTTATAATTACAAACCTAAAAACGTCAGCCTTACAAGCCCAAAAACCTTACAAACCTCAATATTTTTCCTAAAGTCAACTCTTTTTGGGTAAAATCTTTTCATCTTCTAAAAGCCATTTAAGAAAAAATAACAGGCTGCAAGATCACAAAATGAAAATATTTCTACTCCGAAATATGCAGGCGTACAAATGATAGTTTTCCAATAAAACTGAAAAAAAATATTTTTTTTTCTCGTTGCACAGCTCGATTATGCCAACACCTTATTCCATGCATCATTGAGAGGGACCAATCCCCTCTACAGTGCACAACCCACTTTAAAGAAAATGAAAATCCTTTCAGCTAGAGACGGCTATTACAGGCCTCAGTTTGCATGCAGTACAACTATCGCAATGCAGTGTCATTTTACCAAGGTAGTTTTGCATTTCCATAACGCATCTGAGACATTCAGGAAAAGTAATGCAGCATTAATGGAGCATCACGATACCGTCAAAGTGTTAGTTGATGGTAATAAGTATTAACTCCATCATCACAAGATTTCATAATGTTCATGCTCGTGAAAATCTTTTTAAAATAGCAAATTTGTTATTAATAGCAGGAATCTACAAAGATCACAATTCTTATTCTTTTAAAATAACATTGCAGAAAAACGACAAAAAACACGTGAGCTCTGCATTCCAGTAATTCTGGGAAAGGACTTCAGACAGAAAGCTGTGATAGACAAGGGCTATTCCACGGCCTCCTTATATTACAAACTCTAATTGTAAAAAGCATTTACAATAAGATTTCTCCATATATCCCATCAGTAACAATTTAATTCCCTTTCAAATTGATTTTTAAATGATTGTAAAACAGTTTAAGAAACTTAGACTACATTATTGTTTCTCAAAACGCAATATATTTTGTCATTTTATCTGATTGTGAATAAAGAGAATTCTTCCTCAAAGCTCGAGAACGAAGACTAATATAAAAAATTGAGCCCAAGCTTTTTCGGTCCCGGGAACAGGTTCAAGTTTAGCTGTCTGTTATCTAATAAATATTACTGCGAGAAAATCAGTAGCTCCAAGATAACGTCTCCAGTTTCATAACGGGTGACCCAGCGTTGGAATCCAATCGATTCCAGTGTGGCAGAAATTTATAAATGTACTACTATCTTTTTTATTAATATTTTTTAATTATGTTTTACTTTTTTTGGGAGACATATACCATTTTCCGTAAAATGGATTTGAAATACTCAAGATTTTAAAAATATGTATATTAATGAGTATCATTCACAATTTCGGGATTGTACTTTGTTAGAGATCTTTAATTTGAGCAAAGAAAACAGAATACCTCCATTCCGTTAAACTATTGTAATATAGAAGCAAATAGTGTATAATTGACGATTACGACGAGTAAATAAAATTTATTTAAATGACGATGGAAAATACAAATTTTATATGTGGATCTAGGTGTGAAAAATTGATTTTAGTAAAAAACAAATTCATAAGATACATGAAATGTGCACTATTCATGTTAATTAATATAATAATTTTAGAAGGAAAACTGGAATAATTCGTTTCTCTAAAAACATACTCAAGTATCGGGCGATTCTCAAAAGGTGGGCACTGGACACACGTCATAACTTTAAGCCTTTCAAACATAACTTTAATTATCGTTGACTTTATTATTATTTTTTTTTTACACTGAGTTTTTAATTGTATTCAGAGACAGCAAATGACATAATTTATTGTAAAAGCTTTGTATAAATATCTTAAAATTTTATTATTTTATGCTAAAGAAACCAATTTCGGACATTCATAACGTTAACTGCTCCAATGTTCCACCAAGAAAAAGAGTTTTAATTTTTTTCCTGGTGGTTCTAATGGTAAACAACGAATGCATAAAGGAAACGGGTGATTTTTTGATAATTTCGTTAAGAGATGGCAGGCTGATTTATTGCTTTTTTGAAGATAGAAAGCATTTTTCTGTATTTTGTAATGTCCGAAAGTAACGTACGTAACAAAGCATTTGATTTTATTATTATTAATACTGGATAACAAAAAGTTAATTATACATATATATATATGTATAGAGACACATTTACTACATTCTTAGTCTTAAGATTTTTTTAAAGAGCACCGTCCAAAATATGTAACGTACGTGCGAAAAAATGTCCAAAATTTGTAACGTACACAACTGCTAATTAAATGCTTTAATCATTAATTTTCCAGAATAGTTGCTGTCTTTTAATGTTTGTGTATAATTTTGTAGACAAAATATTAAAAATATTTATATATTACATTTATAGACAAAATACTGTACTATTAAAAAAAATTGGCCTTAAATTTGAAAATTTTAAAAATTACATATAGTTAACATTTAATGACCCCCACCTTTTGAGAATCTCCCTATCTTCAAATAACATTATAATTTATTTTATGATTCGAGAAAATAAAGTTTCATTATACGGACTTTTTTTTTTCAATACATGAAACAAATAAAAGAAAAAAATAGATTTTCTTTAATAAATCTTTCCCAGCTTTATGATTTCATCGGAAATCTAACGTTAAACTCTAAAAAAATCCACTTTAAAGCTAAGTTCTTATATCATACCACAATGAATTTTCCCTTTCTATAGGAATTTTTCAAGGAAAGACAATTACTCTTGCATGCGAAAGTAAACTAAAAGTTGCAGACAACAGCATGCAAAACAAAAGAAATAACGTAAAATTCCATCAGTTCCTCGAAGTAATTTGAGCTAAATTCCGAAGTCTATTATAAACTGAGGCTAGTGGGATGGGTCGGATGGATCTTTTAAGTCGGATATTAAATTTTTTTTCTATTGAGTACACAAAAGTATGTTTAAATAATGCGTATTTTTTTTTCAAAATATATTTCTAAATTTTTTTTTCAGTATAAACATGTAACGAAATTTATTAAATCTCATCAAAATATTTTTTAACAGGGAAAAGATCAATTTTAATATAACATTAAGTGTTGGGAATCTTTCACAGATAAATAGATATAAAAATATGAGGGAAAGTGGGAACTGGTGTGAATTTTTTCTTATATATTTGCTGCATTTTAGTTTAAAATATATTTCTTCAGAAAAACTATTTTAGCAAATTAATGTTTAATAAAATTTATAAAAATGATCATGTTATGCACCTTGTTAAATATAAACCTCTTATTGAAAGGTACATTTTATATTTTTTCCTAAACGTCAGTTGAGGCTAACTATGGAGACATGATTTTTGTTGTTGTTGTTGTTCCTGTCTGTTAGTGTGTCTTTCTTTTGCGTAAAAACTGTCTGAAAAAAAGCATCCGACTAGCTTGATATTTTGTAAAAATAATGCTGAGGTACCCAGATTCAGCTGTAGGTTAGCCTGGGGTAAGTTTCAGAAGAGGAATGCGGGGTAATTAACAGACAGCAGTAATGCTCGCACACTAATCGGAATCTGGCCAAAACAGTTTTCATTTTAGTTAAACCAACTAGTTTTCTATTTCAATTTATATTTTCTTAGTGATTAGCAGCTTAGTCTGCCTGGTAGAAAATTGGTTTCCTAAATGTTATAAAAAATTATTGTATAACATTTCGTTTCGCTGATTTCAAATTTCAATTTCTCGGGTGTGGCAACTCTAACACAAATGCTACTTAGTTTTTGTATACTAGGATGTGTTATCTTTTTGAAAACAACGAAATAACGTAATTTGGATGCCCGTCTGGGAAAAAATTGATTTTTTTAAAAAGTGTAGCTTTTAAGAAACACCGGGGTAGTTATCAGACTGCCTTCGGGGTAATTTTCAGATACTAATATGTGTTACAAAATGTTTTTTGAGTGATCCTACATGGTAAATTAATTGTTTGCATGTGACTTAAAATGGTTTGCATATCAAAATATAACTTCAAAAAGTCATCTGTAAGTTAAAATAAAAATACTGGGTGAAGTTTAAGATAAAATAGGAGGTTTATGAAGAAAGTGAGAGATTTATGAAGAAAGTGAGAGATTTATGAAGAAAGTGAGAGATGCCATCAGTGAATAAAACATATAATATATGCTGTATATTATCACCAAACATTCTATCTTGGACAGGTACAAAAGTTGTTTCATAAAGATGACTATGAGAAAAATCTATTGGAAGTTGAAATGGGACTTTTAAACTAGCTTAGGGATGATCGATATAGGTGGACCAAAAAAGATCAAGTTGAAATTGTTGCCAAGTCCTTTTTTTTACCTATTAAGACTAAGCCTGTTGATGCTTTCCATGTTAAAACTATTCAAGATTTAAAAAAATAATGTTAAAAAATTTTAGTGATGTCTTTGTTGTCAAAGAAAACTAAAATGGCTAGTCCTGTCGAAATATTAGTGCTGTGTAAAAATTGTATGGAAGTATGTAAAAGCAGGACAGGATACTAAAATATTTATATATTTATTTATTTTTATTTTTATTTATTTATTTATTTATTTTTATTTTTATTTATTTATTTATTTATTTTTAAACGAAATTATTCTTGGTTTTATGTTCTTATTTAATGTTGATTTTTTCTCAACCATTAGAACAGTTTAAAAAGTCTGGAATTCTTCCCTGTTTGACAGACATTTATATAAAACAGATATAGCTACAGTAGCTATGCGGGAAAAAGTACCATATAACCTATTTTATTGTCGAAAATGTGAATGGATTTCAGGTGTACATTGTACAGTTATATTACGTTTCCATGTTCTTTTTTTTTTGTATTCAGAATGGTCTAATAAATACCTTATTTTGTTCCATAACATGTTATAATGGTGTTTCCTAATTACCGTAGTTAGTGTTCAAATCTGACTCTTAAATAGCCCCAAAAATAGCTGTCTGGAAATTACTGCTTAGGTGTCTGGAAATTACCCCAAACCACGGGATAATTTTCAGACAGGATTTTATGAACTTCATTTTTTATTATTAACTAGAAAGGTAGCCCGTCAAAAATGACGGAAATTTAGATATAAAGATATATACAACTCATGTGCAAGAATATGAGTTTTCTCGCTTGTTCCGCAGTGATAGATGAAAATAAAACATTTTAAGAACGAAACACATTTATGAAAAACTGTGTACAGTAGAACACCACTAATCTGCACAGTTTGGTTCCAAGTGTTATGCAGATTTGATACTTTTTGCGGTCATGTCTATTCAATCTTTGTTTACATTTTTTTTAATTCATATATTGGACAATTTAGATTGTTGAGCCTTAAAAATAAATAACACGCTTGAAGTAATGTTAAAAACTATTAAATTACCGTATACGATTACATGAAATGGTATTATATGGTATTATATGTGTGTGCTTCATGATCTTGGTTACGACGTTGGCGAAATTGGCTGCAACTTGTCATAATCCTAATAGTGTGGGCCGCTATAACAAAAAAGTAACCAGTTTTTAGTAAAATTTCTGATATAAAGTAGCTTTCAAAAACTTATGTAAAATTGCAGGCCGTTCTCGTGTTATGTCAGTCCTAGGAATAATATTTCTAACACTGAAGATTTTCCATGTATATATGGAATTTAGAAAAGCTTCTCCAATAGAAAGGTCCTGAAATGACATTGTAATTCCTCTAACTTCAAAGTTTAATCGGGCCCTGATGTTGAGTTCTGAAATCTAATAAATACAATTATTTTGAATATTACAACAGAATTAAACAGTTAAACTTATTTAACTTTGACCCGCTGTTACTTCCCGATGTTATATTTTAGTATTAAGAAAGAAAATTATTTAAAATTTTCAAATCATGCATTCATGATTTTTTTCCGTCTTTAATAACTAAATAATGAAAAAATAAGCTTTTGTTCTGAGCTCATAAATATGACAATAAAATAATGTAACTAAGAGACATTGCAAAATTAAATCATTGTGATTACGAACCATAAACAAACGATACCGCCACCATTTTACATACTATGACGTCATTAGAATATTGCCCATTCATTGTTGGAGAACTTACTTTGTGAATGATTTCCTCAATGATTTAATATTTTTGACGTTTCATGATGAATGAATCACTTGTGTTTGTTTAGGTTTATGGAATGAGATATTAAGCTGTGAAACTAATTTCAATTGAAGTTATCCAAGGATATATGTATTTTTAATCGAAATTAAAAACAATGCTTTGATCTCGAAATTAAAAACAATGCTTTGATCTCGAAATAAAAAGTTTTAGTTTGTATAATTTGTTATTTCTGTTAATTATTTATTTAAGTACTTTTCCATTATAGCGCATTTTTAAAAAAAGCTTGGCGCGATTCGGGCATCAGAAAGTGAGATATGTTGCGAAAATATATAAACAGCTATGAAAACAAATCTAATGAACTTTTATCTTTGTTTATATATGCGCTTATATGCATAAAAAATCGTTTCTAAATATATATATTTTTTTTTTTTTATACAAATTACGGCACAGATTTCAGATATGAACCGGGATAGCTAACTGGCGCCAAAATGGTGTTATTTTGCCTGCTATGGTAACCCGGCTATTGTTTTTTATTTATTAATAAATTGTTTATTTACTTTTATTTTCTGTTTTTTAATTATATAAACTGCTTTGTTCCATAGTTATTATTCAAACTTTTATTTATTTGTAGTTATTTGCTTTTCAAAATGATAGCAAATAATTGAAAATATATAAGTAACTGGTATTTGAAAGCGAGATTTCTGCCAAATTGGCGTCATAGAAAGATCACGCCAACCCCCATGCGTATATGGCATCTGTGCAAAAATTACTTCTGTTTCTTTATAAAAATGGGTAAATAGCTTTTTTTTTATATTAAATTGTCGGCACAGATATCATATACGCCTATATTGGCACGATTTTTTTTTTTTTTTTTTTTTTTTTTTTTTTTGACGCCGATGTCATATACGCACCGGGTACTTAACTGGCGCCAAAGTGTTGTTGTTTTGATTGTAATGGTAACCCGAATGTTGTTTATGCTGTTGATGTTTTCGCCAAATTGGCGTCGGAAAAAAATCGCGCCAATATGGGGCGTATATGACATCTGTGCCAAATTGTATACATATGGGAAAAATTGCTTGTGAGTATGAAGCAGTAAATAGGTTGCTAGAAAATACGTTGGCAAACTTCTTTCTCACCAAGAAACTTTTCTCCGAAGTATTGTACATAAGCAATGATTGCTAGAAATGCATTTTTAATTATGATATGCGCTTTTATGTTTCACTATATTTATGCATACTATACTGTGTGTATAAATGCTACAGTTCATATGCAGGGCTACACAAAAGAATTCGTAAGGGTTACTGAGTATGAGAGTAAATTGCTTGAAGGTGGTTTTTAAAGGAGTTATGCATTTTTACGCTGGACTGCATTTAGTTTCCTAAGAAATGTTTGTAGAATATAGATAAAATGATATACATGGTCACGCAAAGAATTGGATACATAACCGTCTATGGATGATAATATTTGGAAATGTGATTTCAGTAGTTTTAAGAGTAGTTTAAATTAAATTTTAGCTAAATAGTGGCATGTAATAACGGTACTATTGGCTATGGACGGTAACTGCTGAAATCAATTTTTAATTTTTTTATGCGTTTTCTAAAATGTTTACTTAGTTATCCTGGTACTTCTTAGTTATCCCGTCGACCAAATTTCTGTCGCCAAAATGTAAGATTAATTGCCAATAATGGTTGCCATTAATTAATTAATTAAATGCCAATAATGGCCAATAAAACCATTAATTCGACGTTTTTTTTTTATTTTATTAATGTTTTACTATTGATTTGGCGATTTATATAATTTGGCGAAATGGGTCGACGGGATATCTAAGAAGTAACGTTATCTTATTTACCTTATTTCCCTAAATAACGAAGTTTTGTTAAAGCATTCAGGATGTGTTGGAAAGTGTTTCATATTCTATGCTTAACGCATGATTTTTCTTTCTTCTTTAGTCTTATTTTGCATTTATTTTATTCTTAATTTTTTAGTCTTATACTGCTTTATAGAAACTTTGGCACAGTTGTCATATACGTTATCATAGATTGGCGCGATTTTTTTCCGACGCCAATTTGGCGAAAACATCAACAGCATAAACAACAACATCCGGATTACCATATCAAGCAAAATTACGACACTTTGGCACCAGTTAAGTACCCGTTGTGTATATGACATTGGCGTCAGAACAAAATCGCGCCAATATGGGGCGTATATGACATCTGTGCCGAAACTTTAATATTTAATGTTTAAACTCTTCGCTCCACTCCCCTTGCATATAGTACAAACTATAACACGGATAGCGCAAAATAATAGACAGTTTGGTACTTTTCCACTGTAGGGGCTTTGGCATTTTTTTAAAAAAGCTTGGTGTAATTTGGGCATCAAAAAGTGAGATTTGGGTACTTTTCCGTTATGCGACACCATTGTCGCCAAGCGTAATAGTTGGCGCAAAATCGTTAATTGAAGCATTTGAAAAATAAAAGAAAAACCATTGTCGATACTAAAGTGAGCATTTAAAAAATATAACATTTGAAAATTCCAGACTTTTACGAACTATTTCATCAAATCACAAATATATACTTAAAATAAGTGAAGAAATAACTGCCTTAAAATAAAGCAATAAAATAAAACTCATATTAAACTGCTGACATAAAATTACAAATACCTTTTAGCATTTTGAAATAATTGGCACATTAGCATACATTTTGGCATGGTGTCCGTATAACGGAAAACTATCGAGATTTGTTGTCAAATCATATAAACAGCCATGAAAACAAATTTGATGAAGGTTTTTGTTTGTTTTATACGTATATTATTGATGTTTTTATGTACAAATTACATCTGTTTCTGTATAAAATTAGAGAAACGGCTTTCTTTTGTTAAATAAATCGTATAAATATCGAAAAAAATGCGTGTGTATATAAAATGAAACAGTAAATAGGTTCCCGGAAAATATGTTACCAAATTTCCTTTTTCGCCAAGGCACCTATACTGGAAAAGTACCTAAAGCACATTAAAATCGCGCAGTTAGGAGCTCGCACAGTACACCGTTGTCTATTGGCGGTTATTTTATTAGTAGCATCGGGAGGAAGATGTAAAGATGTACTTTAAATTCTCACCCATAGATTTCGAAAAAATATCTTAAAAGAGTGGAGTTTAAATTAAATTTCGGTGACATCTATTATGAAAGATTAATGGTTTTAAATGGGAATTTCGCCAAATTAGTCAGCTATCGCCAAGTTGGCTAACATTTGGCGCTACTGTGGTAACCCTGCATTAATATTTTTCAACAATTACTCATTTCAATGAGGCGGTCCTACCGGAATAGTGAGGGACACACAGAGACTTGGATTTTATATAAATAGATGCTAATTATCTGAAAATGCTTCAAAATAATCTCCAGGCATGTGATGATTTTAGCAAGAAAAAGTCAAAAGAAATAGTCATTGAAGTTTTGTTTTTATCTGAAAATTACCCTAGGCTAACTTATAGTTTTGGACTAAATTTGGTTGATTTGTTCTGAAAACACAGGATATTTTCATTTAAACCATAATGCTTTTCTATAGGAATTCAAACGATTTTCAAGTTTTACCATTCATTAAAAAAGAAATGGCGCATATGATTAACTGATTTAAACATTAAATTATGAATGCTAAATTATTTTAATAGGGTTCTTAAATCCTTCCGATCAACTTTAATTTTTTTAAACATATTTGTCAGATTTTTTAATGTGTATAACTTTTGATGGAATTTTATACATCTGTTCGAAAAATACAAAAGATTTCGTTTTATCACTTTACTTATTTGACACGATATATATTTAATTTTATGTCTTTTTTTTATGGGTTTCCTGGTAATTGTATTCCAGATTCTATAAAAAATCAGTTAATCTTTACTAATCGGCTCTAGAACATACGTTTTAGGTATTCTCAAAATATGCACGAGTGTAGTAAGATTATGGTTTTAAATGAAGGTGTATACTATTGAAAGGCTATCCCAAAAACCACTTTACATCGCCAAAATCCCGTTTGATAAATAGACAATTGGCAATGACACGATGTTGAATTATTTATGAATAGGTTTAAAATTCTCTAACTATGGCATTTTTGGCAATTTTAGTGTGTTACAGATATCGAGTACATTAAGATCTATTTAGATAAGATCTTATATCTAAATATTATTGAATGGCCAACAAAATTGTTATTTAAAACAAAAATTTTAAAAACATTACATTTCTAAATACGTATAATAAATTAAATTTACTTTTCCATAAGTACCTTTCGTACATAAAATTTTAGTCAATTTATCCATCAGTTGCAAATGATTCGTGGTTAGCAGGTAAGTAAGTATTGGTATCCGGATATTACCATAGTATAAAATCCCTGTCCAAACTGACGCCTATCTATCTATCTATCCATATTATAAAGGACAAACATATCAGTGCGTAACGCATACGTCATTTTGCGAATGGCAACACTTTAAATTTTCTTTTGCAGTTTTCTCTACTGCAATATTTTAAACTTCTAAACATCGCACATTTTAATTTTTTACACCGTCATATAAGAAAAAAAAGGCTCTTTTAAATGCAATTTGATTGAAAGCTGTATCTCAATTTATTTTTGAGATATTAATTTTTTTGTAGTTTTTAATACCATTTTTCTTATCGTGGCAACAAAAGTACCCCATTTCTATTGAAAGTCGTTAAAAGTAAACGGAAAATAGTCAAAAATAAGAGATACTGTACCTTTTTGTTGCCATTTTCTCATAAAACCTGAAAAAAAAGTTGAAATTAAAATATGGGCTACGTCAAGAATATTGTCTGTTATTCCGTGATAATGACGTCATATGCATACTTTTCTATAGACGAAGTTTAAGACTGGATTGCTTTAGCGGATGCAAATGACGTCATTTTATAAAAAAAATGTGTATTTTAAGGGGACGAGGGACCTTAAAAAACCTTAAAAATCAATTCTTTATTTTTTGAAATTTTGACTTTAAATATTATTCAGGGGTACATTATATGCATTATGGCAAGCATTTATCAAAAAAAAAATAATTATTTTTGAGAAAAAAATGGAGTTTTACGCGTCGTCTTAGAAATCTTCGAAATGCCCCATGCGCATTCCAAATCAATGAAAATCCCCAATATTTTTTATAAAAGTTTGTTTTATATATATAAATAAAACTGTGCATCGAATTTTATATATTTGAATATAAAGGTAAAAAAAAAAAAAATGAAAAATTTCAAAATTTTTTCAAAAAAATTTCAAAAATTTTGATTTTTTTTTTTACACTTTTATATTCAAATATATAAAATTCGATGCACAGAATTATTTATATATATAATCCAAACTTTTATAAAAAATATTGGGGATTTTCATTGATATGGAATGCGCAGGGGGCATTTCGAAGATTTCTACGACGACGCATAAAATGCCATTTTTCTCTCAAAAATAATTTTTTTTTAATTTTTTTTTGTGATAAATGCATGCCACAATGCATATAATGTACCCTTGAGTAATATTTAAATTAAAATTTACAAAAAAAAAAGAAAAAAAGAAAAAATTTTTAAAATTTTGAAATTTTTTCGAAATTTTTCATTTTTTTTTTTTTGCCTTTATATTGAAATATGTAAAATTCGATGCACAGTTTTAATTATATATATAAACCAAACGTTTATAAAAAATATTGGTGATTATTATTGATATGGAATGCACAGGGGGCATTTCGAAGATTTCTACAACGACACGTAAAATGCCATTTTTTTCTCAAAAATAATTTTTTTTAATTTTTTTTTGTGATAAATGCATGCCGTAATGCATATAATGTACCTTTTAGTAATATTTAAAGTTAAATTTGCAAAAAAAATTTAAAAAAAATGAAAAATTCTGAAATTTTGAAATTTTTTCGAAAAATTTCAAAATTTTTCAAAAAAAAATTTTTTTTTAACCTTTATATTCAAATATATAAAATTCCATGCACAGAATTTTTTATATATATAAACCAAACTTTTATAAAAAATATTGGGGATTTTCATTGATATGGAACGTGCATGGGGCATTTCGGAGATATCTATAACAACGCGTAAAATTCCACTTTTTTCTCAAAAATGACTTAAAGAAAATTTTTTTTGTAATAAATGCATGCCATAATGCATATAATGTACCTTTGAGTAATATTTAAGGGGAAATTTACAAAAAATAAAAAATTTATTTTTAAGATCCCTCATCCCCTTAATTCTTAAACCTGAATTATGTTTTCTAGAAGTGCGTCATTTTCACAGCCCAGCTGCTTTGAAATTCTTCACAGGTGAAATTGCTTCACTTTTGAAAATAATGTAATCGAAATCACACACTGATAAAACGCAATGTTATACAAAAATTTCGAGTGTCTTTATAAAAGAGAGGTGGCATGCAAATAATAGCGATTTATACTACAGAAATTGATTATTCTCACCTGAATGAATTTGCTTCGCCGAGTTAGACAAGCAAACAAATAATTAGAGATTTAAAATAATATCATGTTCCTGAATTTTTGTACAAAATTCTCTCGAATAACAAAATTTTAATGCTATTCTTTAGGACATTCTACTATCATTTTATCAAAATAACATAATTCATCAACAAACAACATCAAAATAACAATTTTCATAATTTTATATAATCTATATATTTAAAACACAAGTGTGTTTTTTAGTCATCTGCCCTGAACTTTCTGCTGAACCAATTTTACGAATAATTTATTTAACTGAAAGCTGTTCATTTGTACATGTGATCGCACTAGCTATTTTTTTTTAAATATCTCCACTTTTATATTTTAATTTTAAAAGCATTTTATGAAATTTCTTCAAAATGGTAAAAATTATATAGCTTTCATTATTGCAGACAAGAGAGAAATAATGAGGTATTTTTTATCTTTATTCATGCTATTTTCTGATGAAAATTCAAAATTGTTGATAAAATTTGTTGTATAGGGTCTAGTGTAGGAAAATCCCATTAGGAGCAGAATATTATATCATAGGCATAATAACGGAAAATGACATACTGCTTTCGCTTTTTTCTCATAAACTTTCTATATTGTTTTTCTTTCTGCATGTGTACCGATATTAAGTTTCAGACCCTAGGCGAAATGCTTATTTAAGTGAAAATGAGGTCATATTTAAAAGAAAACGATCATTTTCTTAGATAAAACTAAACGTTTTAACACAAATGCGTCTATAAAACATAAATTACGGAAATTTTTACTCTCCGGAATTGAGATTAGAATCTCAAGTAAAGAGTCCGTCTGTTGACATAAAAGATGTTGCTGACAATCGTGACTTCAAGTTTCAGTTAAAATGATTTCTAAATGATAAAAGAATTACAATTTTTAAAAAATGATGAATATGGATATGTGAAGTGCGTATGCAAATTTTGAGAAGGTGAAAATTGCTGTTTTGCATGCCGGAATACAAAGCATAAGAACCTCAATTGATCAAATTTTGGTCTTGGAATTTTCGCTACTGCAATTTTTTAATCGTCTGACCATCGCACATTTTCAATTTTCGTCGCATAGGGAAAAAATTTACTTTCAAATGCAATTTGTTTAAAAAAACTATAATCTTAATTGACTGATGTATTATATTTTCTAAAATAATTTTTAAGCATGATTTTTTAAAAAGTTTATCTTATCACGTGCCGGTTTCAATACATAATAATAATAAACATTTTGCACATAAAGCAACAAACATTTTTCTGCATTTGTTTCTGACTATTTTTGCATAACGAAATTAATACTTCCTTTATAAACAAATAAAAGAATAATATTTAAAAAACCACTAATCTAACATATTTGTGAAAGACAAATTAACGAAACTTTTTTTTATAAACAAATAAAAGAATAATATTGAAAAAACACAAATCTAACATATTTGTGATCGTACAATTTAAATTCTTAGATCACCAAATTAGATTTTTTTTCAAATGGAATTTGTTTGCAAAGTTCATCTGAGATTACTTATTACCTATCCTTCTATATATAAAAAAAGTTTTGATTTCGAGATGGACCAATGAAAATCTGCGTAGATATTCCCGGCAGATCGCCATCCAATTTGAATGCTTAAGCTGGCCTTTCTTCGTTAATATTAAAAAAACTGTTTCATACAAAAATATGAAAATCGGTAGTATTATAGAGAAATGTTTGATAAACACGCTGATGCAGACAGTTTTCAAATCGAATAATTATTTTAAGAGATATTTAATGCCAAAGTTGGACAAAATCGTTCCATTAAAAAAGTTTTATAGGAGCAAAAACTGTACATAAGAATTTAATCATTTTTAGATCATTTTATGCGTCAGAATTTCTCGGTGTGCAGACTGCATTTATTTTTTTTTAATTTGACTCATTTTTTGAGGTTTTATTTCTATTTTAAATTCAAATTTTCAGCATTTCGAGTGATATTTTTTATATATTTTAAAAAATTGTATTAATTTAAATTGTTGACAACTGTATAAACAGCGCAAACAATAATGTTTGCTTCAAATTAAAAATTTATTTTACACTTGACTATTATAAACAGAAAATATAAAAAGCAGGAACTCATTGAAAATTACGTCCTAAAAACTATATTTACACGTGAATTTTAAAAGAGAAAGAATATTGTAAAATAATAAATTCATTAACATGCGTTAGAAGTCTTAAATAGGAGAATTTACGTCACATTTACGTCACATTACACTTATTACGTAAAATGAACAAAAAATAGTATTGCAAAACAGTTTAAATTTAAAAATTGCGCGAGACATTTATTTGATATTTTAAGATGATCATAATATTTCATTTCTAACAAAATTATTTTTACGTGAATATTAAAAAGAGAAAGAAAAGTTTGGTGAAAATTACGTCAGGTTATAATTGTCAGATTCAAATTATAATTCAATCTTCAGAAATCTTTTTAAAGCCGATCAAATTAGCGTGTTGTTAGAGTCTGTGGTGTCTGAACGGGGGTTGAAGAGCGTAGCTCGTAGGGGGCAGTGCCCCCTAGTGGTTTTAAAAAATATTATAAAGCATGAAAATTTTTAATTTATCTAAATCGCGCGGACCTCGATTTCGAAAGATTAATCCGTTTGCTCCTAAAACAAAATAAAGAGTTCATAATTTTCTTGCGGCTAATATCGATTAAAAAAACTTGCCTATGAATAAATAAATAAAATAATATAAATAAAACTCAAATTTAACAGACATGTATAAGCTCTGAAATTATCAGAACATAAAAGGATGCCATAAGTAGCAAAATATTGGTCAAATAACTATTAGAATGCGGCTAATAAGAAAATATCCTTTTCATAAATTTCAAAAAAATATTTGAATGTATAAAAAATATTTGATTGTATTTTCCATATGAAAAATGCTTTTTTAATGTAAGTGGGCAATCAAAAAAATTTATTGCATATAAAAAATTATTAATTTTCAATTTAAAAAGAAATGTTTTCATCTACATTCTTTAACCCGGGGAGCCCGTGTACGATCCCCTAGTCATAACAAAATCACGGTGTAAAAAGAAATCCAAGCTAAACTACAGTCATAATATGGAATAATCAATACGAAATAGGGAATGTAAAATTAGTGAGACTGCAGAGGGTTTAAGGAGGACAGAGTTCGCCTGTAGAAATGCACCTTCTTTCAGAAAAAAATACAATGAAAAGCAGTTCATCAGGACTTCATGGCTTAAAATCGTTTTGAATTTGACACTTCTAATTTCTGGAAGCTCCGAGAAATCGTAAATGCTTATATATATGTGTGTGTTATGTTTTGATCTGAAGAGTAATCCTGCCGTTGCTAAATGTTAAGATATTAACGATATATGAAATCCTATCGGGGTAAATATTATGACTTACATAACATTGGAAGATTCAAGAAGTGAATTGAAGTTACTGGGTGTAAAAATACCAATAGTGTGATCACATCTGATAGTAATGCAGTAGTGAAAGCTGAAATATTAGATGTAAGAACAGTTAGGAAGAAAAGCAGACTTAGGCTACGATCGTTGATTTAAACATCGATGTAAAGTTAGAATAAGCCATAGCAGTGTACGATGTTAGATAGTAATATGAGGAATGGTACTTCAAAACAAAAGTACTTGAATGTTTGCAGTCATTGAATGGTCGGCCATGCAAATCGCTCTATCCAGTGTAGGTTTCTTCGTAAATAAGAGAAACAAAGCATAAGTTAACTCAATAATTTATTGAAGTAGGTTGCGAAGGCGCAGTTACCACCCATCAGCTGTAGCCGGGCCATCACTACATATCAGTTAAATAAGGTAAGCAATTTTGGAGATATAAAATGAAGACATACGGCAACCAGGGGAATGTTGCACAATCGAAATTCTATCAAAATCTGAGGAAGAATCGTGTGTATTCGCTGTTTGTCACTTCGCGTAGTAATATAATCTTTGACGTAGTACGAGCTCTGAACCAATTAAGATCTAATTATAACACGCCATCCAACGTCACGGGCGAATAGGAGAGAGCAAGCAAGGAATCCGGTCAATTTGGAGTGGATGAATAAAATAGTAAAAAGTAACTGAAGGCGGGAAAAGGAACTCTCGGAAGGGAAAAAATGGCTACTAAAAAGAACATTCGAAACCCAGAAATGATCGGAGATCATGATAGAATTTAAGAATAACTAAAAGGTTAATATTTAAGTAAATTGGGCAATATAGATATTAAATTAAAGGGAATTTAACAGAATTAACGATACGGATTATTTAATAATAAGTAATTAGTGAATATAGTGTAGTAATTTGGAATAAAACATGCAAATCGCGAAGGTATATATATATATATATATATTCCTATATATAGGAAGCTGCCGTCGAGGACCCTGATTTGCAGAATTGCTAGTCATTATTTTTATTATTTTTATTATTTTGCAATCGTGAAACTTTCTTATTAGCTCCCATATTTGGGATATATTTCATATCTAATGGAGCATAGGAGATTTTGAAGTAATTAAGATTAGTAAGTAATATTTACAACCGGTAAAGCATGAAAAAAAAGAATAATGACAATTACCATACTTAGTAAAGCATTACATATTGTAGTCGTTATTACTGTTCCTTAACACTCAGTAGTAAAAAATCAAACTCTAAGGTGCTGAGTGCGAGTGGTTTTTCCTTCATATTTTGTCCACTTAATGGCTTCGGTAGCTATGGTAATTATTGGTGGCAAAGTTACACCATTATTAATCTCAGTCCAAAATTGATTCTTTTATGCATAAATTTATATTGGCCATTATAATTATTATTGTTCTTATTATTAATGGTATTTTATAAAAGTAGTTAATGATCATTATTAATATTGAAATTAACACCATTTGTTTAAAATGTTCTTTTTTAACAGTACAATGACAAAATATTTGGCGCATAAGTACTACTGTTTCTGTTTAATTTCAATTAACCCCTACCGTAAACGGTTTAGCAATACGATCTCGCTGAAAGCCGGTACAAATATCTTTAATCCCCTATAAATAAATAATTAAAATTATATATAGTTTTGGACGATTATGCTAGTGAATACAAAAGAAAAATTTCTCAATTATCAGTATTTATATAAATAGTCAAACGGCATCTCACTCTCTCTACATATTTCTACACACAAAGAGTTTTATATGATACAAAAGGCAAATATCATATGTATTTTCTGAAATATAATTTGAAGTGTGGATATACATTGAGGTAGAATTGATAAACTTTATAAATTAACCTTAAAAAATCAATAAAATATATCAATTGTTTTAATAAGCATATATTTTATTATTGAAAACCTTAATTTTACTAATCTATCTATACTCCTATTATAAAGAGGAAAAAATTGTTTATTTGTCGGAGGTAAGCTCTGGAACTACCGAACCGATTCCAAAAGTAATGGTATCAAAATGATGGTGTTAGTCCAACTTAGAACATAGGCTATATCTTATGTCGGTGCCACTACCCCGAAGGGGGAGTAGGAACGAAAAACGTTCTAAAAATGCGATTTTAGCGTTACTGAAGGGCCTAGAAATATGAAATTTTGAATATTAGTTACTTATAAGATATAAATGATGTCTAAGAACAGTTCTTAAACAATTCGAAATTTGAAAGGTGTGAAAATGCACAAAAAGCGTTCTAAAAAACGTTCTAAATGGTAGTTTCTACACAATCTCAGGAAATATCAGACCGATTTTAAAAATACTGGAGTCAAAATGATGGTGACAACGCTTGCTCCAAGATAGGCTATGTTTTATGTCGGTGCCACTACCCCAAAGGGGGTGTAGGAGCAAAAAACGTTCTAAAAATGCTATTTCAGCGTTACTGAATGGCCTAGAAATAGGAAATTTGAAATATTAGCTACTTATTAGATATAAAGGATTTCTAAGAACAGTTCTTAAACAATTCGAAATTTGAAAGGGGTGAAAATGCACAAAAAGCGTTCTAAAAAACGTTCTAAATGGCAGTCTCTACACAATCACAGGAAATATCAGACCGATTTTAAAAATACTGGAGTCAAAATGATGGTGGCAACGCTTGCTCCAAGATAGGCTATGTTTTATGTCGGTGCCACTACCCCAAAGGGGGTGTAGGAGCAAAAAACGTTCTAAAAATGCGATTTTAGCGTTTCTGAAGGTCCTAGAAATATGAAATTTTGAATATTAGTTACTTATAAGATATAAATGATGTCTAAGAACAGTTCTTAAATAATTCGAAATTTAAAAAGGGTGAAAATGCACAAAAAGCGTTCTAAAAACGTTCTAAATGGTAGTTTCCACACAATCTCAGGAAATACCAAACCGATTTAAAAAATATTGGTGTCAAAATGATGGTGACAACGCTTGCTCCAAGATAGGCTATGTTTTATGTCGGTGCCACTACCCCAAAGGGGGTGTAGGAGCAAAAAACGTTCTAAAAATGCTATTTTAGCGTTACTGAATGGCCTAGAAATAGGAAATTCGAAATATTAGCTACTTATTAGATATAAAGGATTTCTAAGAACAATTCTTAAACAATTCGAAATTTGAAAGGGGTGAAAATGCACAAAAAGCGTTCTAAAAAACGTTCTAAATGGTAGTTTCTACACAATCTCAGGAAATACCAAACCGATTTAAAACATATTGGTGTCAAAATGATGGTGACAACGCTTGCTCCAAGATAGGCTATGTTTTATGTCGGTGACACTACCCCAAAAGGGGTGCAGGAGCAAAAAACGTTCTAAAAATGCGATTTATGTGTTACTGAATGCCTAGAAATATGAAATTTGAAATATTAGCTACTTATTAGATATAAAGGATATCTAAGAACAGTTCTTAAACAATTTGAATTTTGAAAGTGGTGAAAATGCGCGAAAATCGTTCTAAAAACGTTCTAAATGGTGGTTTCCACACAATCTCAGGAAATACCAAACCGATTTAAAAAATAATGGTGTCAAAATAAGGGTGTCAAAATGACGGTGACAACGCTTGCTCCAACATAGGCTATGTTTTATGTCGGTGCCACTACCCAAAAGGGGGTGTAGGAGCAAAAAACGTTCTAAAAATGCGATTTTTGCGTTACCAAAGGGCCTAAAAATATGAAATTTGAAATATTAGCTACTTATGAGATATAAAGGATTTCTATTAACAGTTCTTAAATAATTCGAAATTTGAAAGGGGTGAAAATGCGTGAAAAGCGTTCTAAAAAACGTTCTAATGGTGGTTTCTACACAATCTCAGGAAATACCAAACCGATCTAAACAATAATGGCGTCAAAATGATGGTGACAACCCTTGCTCCAACATAGGCGATGTTTTATGTCGGTGCCACTAGCCCAAAGGGGCTACAGGAGAAAAACCTTCTAAATTGCTGCTTTTGCGTTAAAGCCTAGGAAGGGCCTAGAATCGTGAAATTTGGAATGGTAGTTTGTTATAAGATCAATGATCTCTAAGGACATTTCCTAAAAAAATCGAAATTTAAAAGGGGGTCAAAATGCGCAAAAAGCGCTGTAAAAAACGTTCTAAATTGCGATTTCTATGCAATCTTAGGAAGTACTGAACCGATTTCAAATATAATGGTGTAAAAATGATGGTGACTGATCTTGCTCTAAGATAGGTTATATTTTATATCTGTTTCCACTACCCCAGAGAAAATGCAGGAGCAAAATGCGCGAAAAGCGTTCTAAAAACGTTCTAAATGCCGATTTGTCGGCATTATCTCAGGAAGAATGAACCTAATTTGAAACGTAATGGTAGGAAATTGATGCTGACAGCCTCTGCTCTAACATAGATGCTATTTTATGTCGGTATCACTATCACCAAGACGTTGCAGGAGCAAAAAAGCGTTCTACATTTCGATTTTTGTGATCTGTAGGGCTAGCAACTTAAAATTAGGTAAGGTACATATTTATTAGATATAAATGATCTTTAAGAACAGTTTCGAAAAAATTGGAAATTTAAAAACGGGTGAAAACGCGCGAAAGCGTCCTAAAAACGTTCTAAATTGCGATTTCTACTCAATCTAAGGAAATACCAAAGCTATTTCAAACGTAATGGTTGCAAATCAATGGTGACAGTCCCTGCTATAACATAGGTTATATTTTATGTTGCTGTCACTACCATCTGAGGGTTGCAAAAGCAAAACATGTTCTAATTTGCGTTTTTTGCACAACTGAGGGGTCTAACACTTTGAAGTATGGAATGATATTCACTTACAAGATGCAACTGCTTTCTAAGAACAGTCGAAAGAAAATTCCAAATTTAAAAAGATGAAGTGAGTGAAAATGCGTTATAAATTACAATTTTTAAGCAAACTTATAAATTACCAAACCAATTAGAAAAATAATGATGACAAATTGTTGGTGATAGAACCTGCTCAAACATAAGCTATATTTTATGCCTGTTCCACTACCACCAGAGGGTTGCAGGAGCTAAAAACTTTCTAAATTGCGATTTCTGTGATACTGAAAAGGCTAGAAACTTTAAATATGGCATGGTAGTTACTTATGAAATATAAATGCCCTCGAAGGAACGTAGAAAATAAATTCAAACTAAAAAGGGGTGAAGTGAAGGGGAGGTGCGAAAAGCATTCTAAGAAATTTCTAAATTGCGATTTTATTCAATTTCAGGGAATATAAACCGATTATAAAAGTAATAGTTGCGAATCAATGGTAACAGTCTGATCACAGGCTATATTTTATGCCAGTGATTCTACCACCTGGGGTTCACAGGAACAACAAACATCCTAAAAAAGGCCTTTAAAAGCATTTTAAATTACGTTTCTGTGGAATCTTAGGAAATAACAAACCGATTTCAAAATTAATGTTGGCAAATTAATGGTGACATTTCCTGTTTCAACATAGCGTTTTATGTTGTGAGAGGTGGTAGGACTTGGAATTTGACATGATGGTTAATTTTAAGATGTAAGAAGATGGTTTCTAAAAAATTCAAAACTTCAAATGAATACTGAAATGAGCGTATTAATTAAGCATAAAAGTTTCAAAATATTTTCTAAATTATCATTCATTTAGTTTTATTTCATTTTCTTAATTCAAGTCTCATTTCTGCCTAATGCAGTGTAATAATGATGTTTAATCAAACTGTGTTTTAAATAGTAATTTTTGAATTATTCCTAAAAGTAATAAGTACCTTTTAATAAAATAAAAATTTAGTTAGTACCTTTTAATAAACATTAGACATATAAATATCACTTGGCATATTTCAAATATTACGCGAGCAAAGCCGCGGTGTTTGCTAGTATATATATATTCTGATTTTTTTTTTTCGCAAAATAAATTACAAGCAAAATCCTATCGGCTGAATTTTAGAACTTTCAAATGTTTCTGAAATTCCTACAAGTCTTCCCTAAGTGACGGCATTTATTATAATAGCACTAAAAGCATTTCAGTATAAAATGGCTTTTTCAGAAAGAAATGTGTTTTAAAACGACTTTACAGAACTCATCATAATATAATTATAACATTTATAGACGATTTATCACAATTATTATATTTACAAAAATTTCCTGTAATGGCATTGTACTTTTTTTTTAAACTTATGTAAAAATATAAGATACATATTATATATTTTGGAATATAAAACTTTAAATTATTTCAACTGCATTTTATATTTCAAATGATATGTCTATTAAATATTTATCGAGATATTTAGAAGAATTTTCAAAGAAAATAATAAATAAATTTAATAGAAGCAATTTTCTTTACATACATTTCACATATTTTTTAAAGCGACTTTTTGCTACAAAAAAACTAAGTTAACAATCTTCTCTTTGCTGTTTACACTCGATCAGCATCAATTTTTTTTCTGAAGACTGATTATGATAAAAGAAATGTCCTTTAATGTAAAAAATGAAGAAAAAAATATCTTAAAGTTTAATTTTATTTTCGCTCTAGATTTGTTCGGATAAAACAATATTTTCTAATAATATCACATTTATTTTAAATAGTATTGAAACTCCATTCTTTGTGGGCACTTACGTCATAAAATGTATTACAACAATAATAAAAAGAATGATAATTTTAGCTCTGATTCATACAAGGAAAAAACCCTTTAATTCGTATAAAATTATTTATAAGTAAATGTGTTCTCTTTCGTCTTAATATGTCATCTACATTTTAAAATTGAACAAATGTTTTAAAATATTCATTTGCTACACCGTAATTTTATAGCATTTTTAAGTCCCCCATGCCATATAATCTGGGAAATACAAGCTAGCATCAATTTTGAAGGATACGTTAGTAAGAAGTAAATTATTAAAAAGTGAAATAATTAATGTAAAAGATGAAAAAATTATTTATCTAGTAAGAACTCTTAGGTGTACGTTCAAAGTATTTTTAATAAGCAAGAGTTAAATGTAAGTTTAAAGTAAATTTAATATGTAAAACTAATCCCTTCTCTTACAGGGTTTTTTTTTAACCGTTTGGAAAAATGGTTATTGTTCTCGTCAGGATGGGAAATCAAAAGCAAATCTGAAGGTTTTTATTGGTTTAATCCGCATTTTATTCGTTTTCTGATTGGTCTATACAGTAATATGTATTTCCCTTTACTTTCAACAGAGATCTGTTGCCACTATGACAAAAAAGTAATAAAAACTACAAAAAAAATTTAATAACTCAGAAACAAATTGAGATACAGCTTTTAAACAAATTGCATTTAAAAGTACATTTTTTTCTCTATACGACGGTGTAAAAAGTAATATTGTGGGATGTTTAGAAGTTTAAGAAAAAAATTTCATTTAAAATGGGTTGTCAGATTTCTTGGAAATCTGACCATGGAAAAGCCTTTTCCCGAACTTCCAATGCTTGGATAATACATAAGTTTCAGGTGGATAATACTTTCGAGTCGCAGGCGGTTTTTGTCGCTTGGAATTTTTACGTGTAATAACACTATTAACGTTTAATTCATGGCGTACGTAATGTATGATCAACTCCGTGCGATTTTTTATGTCTTAAATTTTAGTCTTCGATAAAATCATTTTCCAAATGGTCGTTGTAATTTGATAAATGGCTTTTTTTTTTCTTTTTCCCATATGAGCATACATTTTTCTAAATATTTTTTGAAAACTAGTTATAGCAGATGATACTTCGTATCTGTAGCTAAGAAAGAATTTTTTTTAACACTATTGGGACTTGGGACTAATTATGATTCATTTTATTTCTTACTGCCGTCGCTTTATTAGGTGCACATGCGTTTAGCCTGCACGAGAACCAGAGACCAAACCCGTTGCAATGCGATAGCTTAGAGATCCAGTTTTACCCGTTGGAGTACCATAGAAAGGCAAAGTCTCGTCCCCCCTTCAACGTGTGTCAGTCAGCCTTGCATTTTGGCCCCAAAACTCCTCAGGTGACATTTGTTTGTTTTTTGTTTTTTTGTTTTTTTGCGGCACCGAATTCCCTCCCCCCCTTCCCCCTCAACATGGTTTGTGGGTGTCTTGTGCGAGAGTCGAAAAACAAAGTTAAAATAGATAAGTAGCCGACATAACACAGCAAACAACCAACTCAAAGGCTCCGCAGAATGGATGGCCAGGCGCTTGTCAATCTTGGCCATCGGTTTGGATTAATCGTTTATCATCATGTATGCTAATGGAGCGTGGTGCAAGTTAAATCCGTCGTGGGTACAAAGTCCTCCCAGTTCCCTGTGAATTATACCACTAGAGGTGCCAAGGCAGTGTTGCCAGATTGGGGATTTTTAATTCAGATTATTTGACTGTCATTACTTTTCTTAAATAGTATAATTCGCCCTTTTTTTCACAATTTTAAATCTATTTCTAAATAGGTCGAATATTTCTATTTCAAAAAAGCGGTGATAATCAACAATCTGGGGCCAAAACAGTCCCTAAACTGGCAACACTGGATGAAGGTCTCCTCACCTGATCAAAGTTCTAAATTACGAGACCAATTAGTGTAACAAGAGCCGTCAGAATACCACCGCCATCTGGCGTTCAGGCGATTTAGCCCCATTTCCATTAAATCAAACATGTAAAACTGGGTTAAAGCTTAGTTGGTAGTTGCCTGGTCAGCAGTTAGAAAGAAAGAACAATGCATTTCATAAGATTTTGTTTTCTACGTCGCTTTGTAAAACCTCAGATATAACTTGCAATCATATTTTTATAAATATGACTTTTTATTATTAATTATTCATTAATAACTTAAGAATTGTCATAAAAAATATGATTATTATTTCATAAATAAAAATATTTTTTTCGTCACCACACAAATCTCCATATTGTAAAATGTTACATTTTTGCCTTAATCTGTGAAAATATAATACAAAACAAACGAATATATGCAAAAACCTTTTATGAGCAACACGATATTTCGAAAGCATTCTTTTGATTTAGAAACCTCAGAAACGATAATATTTGCCATATTTAAAGAAGCATTTATAAGAACAAAGTTTCTTTTACTACCTCTGATTTTCAGGATCGTTTTTCAGTAATTTTATAGTGTATTAATAAGTTTTTCCAACCTGGAATATAGTTTTTTCGAATGCTGTTAAATTCTAAAATAAGCATCTTCGTGTTCAACAAAAATGTTTTACACTTAAACATGATAAATTAGCAGAATTACCCTTACTATAATTAAAATTAATTATACTTTGTTACTCTTGCATGTAAAAATTCAATTACGCAACTAAAAATGTTTAATTTAGAATTGATAACATCTAAAAAACCTAAGAAACCTTCGAAATCTAAAAACCTTAAGAAAACTGATTAACACGCTATAAAAACTACTCGATAAAGGTTCCGAAAGTCAGCTGCAACAAATGCTTTTTTTCATAAAAATACTTCTTTAAATCTTTAAACTATTTTTGGTTAGCTGAGGTTTTAAAAAACGAAAACTGACTTTTGGAATATAGGTTAACTCGGAAGAATTTTTTTTATATTTTCGTACGTGGTTATATTATATTTCTGTAGAGTAAGAAACATTGCCTTTTTTTACAGAGAATTTTCAAAAATCTCCAATTATAAATTATAGTTCAATTCTGACCATACGTTAACGCTCAGTGTGACAATTACTGTGACATTTAATGATGAGTTTTCAGAGAGCTTCTTTTAAAAATTTAAAACTAAAATATGTTGCTCAAGCAATTTTCAAGCTTTAAAAACCAAAATTTCTTCCTTACTTTTCACTCTACTTTCTAATAATGTAACAAATAATTTTATTTAGGCTTAAATAATAGGCTTTATATAATTAGGTGTATAAGTAAGAAGAAAAGGAGAAGAGAAGATAGATCTTGCCAGCGGACATGTATTATACTACAGAGGCACAGAAGATGGAAGAACAAGCGGTGTAGGATTTCTGATTCATAAAAGGTGGAAGAATCACATCGTAGAATATGATAGTGCATCAGATAGAGTTGCAAGGTTAGTAATACAAGTGTCCAGAAGATACAAGCTGCAAATTACCCAAGTTTATGCACCAACAGTAAGCTATACTGATGAAGAAGTTGAGGATTTCTATGAAGAAGTAGCTTCAATGCATCAAAAGGGAAAATGCTACATAAAATTAATAATGGGAGACTGGAATGCTAGAATTGGGGAAAAAGAGAAAGGTGAGTTATCAGTAGGAAATCATGGATATGGGGTGCGAAATGAAAGAGGAAACAGATTGATTGAGTTTGCAGAATGTGAACAGTTGTATATCATGAATTCATTTTTCAAGAAAAAGCCACAAAGAAAATGGACATGGCGTTGTGCAAATGGCTCAACAAGTGAAATCGACTACATCTTAACAAACAAAAAGCATCTTATTCAGGATTGCAGCGTTCTCAATAACTTCAATACAGGAAGTGATCACAGGTTGGTTAGAAGCAAACTGCTGTTAAATACTAAAGTGGAAAGAATGAAGCTTTTGCAACACTCAAAGAAATCAATCGATATAATAAATCTCCAGAAACATAAAGAAGAATTCCATTTGGAACTTAAAAACCGTTTCCAAGTACTTCAATCAGCTTTAGAAGAAGAGCAAGATGTTACAGTAGTGAACAAGAAACTAACCAGTACTCTACAAGATATTGCAAAGAAGATAGCCGGCGATGCACAAGTAAAGCAGACAAAGAAAATAACAGAAGAAACAAGAAGATTGATGAAGAAACGCAGAGAATTTAAAATGAAGAAAAACGATCCTAAATCAAGAGTTGAATATGCTGAATTATGTAAAACGGTAAGAAAATGTGTTACAGAAGATATCAGAAAATTTAACTCTGATCTTGTCAAGAAAATTCTAGAAGATAACAAAAGTTTAAAATCAGCTAGGCGAAAACTTTATTTTGGAAGAAAAGGTATTTTTGCACTAAAGAGGGCAGATGGAACAATCACCCAAATCAATAAAGAAATAGCACACATTGTCGAAAAATTCTATAACGATTTATATAAATGTGAAGATCAGAGGGAAATCAACTTATGTGATCCACGAGAAAACTTAACAGAAACCGATGCCATAATCCCAGTGACGACAGACGAAGTTTTACAAGCCATTAAATTTATGAAAAAAGGTAAATGCCCCGGAGAAGATGGAATTACAATCGACCTTATCAAAGAAGCAGGAGAAGAATTTGCAAAAATGCTATCCTTACTGTTTCCAAATGTCTCCAGAAGTCAGATGTACCAGAAGATTGGAATAATGCTGTGATGGTGCTACTTTACAAGAAAGGAGAGAAGGAAAACATTAAAAACTACCGTCCAATCAGCTTACTGTCAGTGAGTTATAAAATTTTCACCAAAGTTTTAACGACAAGACTTGAATCAGCTCTGGACTCAGCTCAACCTAGAGAACAAGCAGGATTCCGAAGTGGATTCAGCACTATGGATCATATCCAAACGGTAAGGGAACTCATAGAAAAACATAAGGAATATAATTTACCTCTTTGCCTTACCTTTATTGATTATGAAAAAGCATTTGATTCGGTCTACACATCAGCAGTAGTAGAATCTCTGGAGGACATTGGTATAGACAAACCTTACATCAATATTATAAAGAAGATTTACAAGAAAGCAACAGCAACCATCCGCTTGGACAAAGGAAAAGCAAAGATCAAGCTTGGAAGAGGGGTAAGACAAGGAGACACCATTTCGCCTAAGCTTTTTACTGCTGTCTTAGAAAATATTTTCAAGAAGCTGGATTGGGAAAACAAAGGGATTAGAATAAATGGGGAATATTTAAGTCATCTCCGATTCGCTGACGATATTCTAATTTTCAGTAACAGTCCTGAAGAATTGGAAAATATGCTAAAAGATTTGGCAGAAGCTAGCATTAATGTGGGATCAAAAATAAACTTGGAAAAGACTAAGGTGATGTTCAATTCATTTGCATCAAAAAAGAAAATCGTCTACAACAACACTGAAATTAAAGAAGTGCAAAGTTATGTGTACCTTGGGCAAGAAATATCATCTGATAATAGTATCATGAATGAAATCAATAGAAGAATAAGAAATGGATAGAGTGCTTTTGGGAAGAACAATATTATTCTGAAGAGTAACATGCCCCTGTGTTTGAAAAGAAAGGTATTTAACCAATGTGTTTTGCCTGTCCTAACTTATGGAGCAGAAACATGGACGCTAACAAAACGGATGGTACAAAGATTACAAACAACACAGAGAAGTATGGAAAGATGTATGCTAGGTATAACTAGAAGAGACAGAAAAAGAATAACCTGGATAAGAAGTCAGACGAAAATTTTTGACATCATTGAAAGAATTAAACGGCTAAAATGGAAATGAGCTGGCCACATCGCAAGAAGACAAGACAATAGATGGAGCACAAACACCCTACAGTGGTATCCCAGAGATGTAAAACGGCCAAGAAGACGACCTGAAGTAAGATGGAGTGATGAAATCAGAAAAGTAGCCGGTGTAAATTGGATGACTATAGCACTAGACAGGAAACATTGGAAAAATCTGGGGGAGACCTACATCCAGCAGTGGATTTAAAACGGTTGATGATGATGATGATGATGATATATTAAGTTTAAATATTTGTTAATAATTTGTTATGATATTTGAATCCGATTTTTAGGTACGATGGAATTTTATAGCCACAAGTAAATAAACTAAATCACAAAAAGTGAGAAGTGTTTCTTTCACTTTCTAGAAATTCAAGACATCGAAATACGATTTCGCATAGGCAATTTAAAGTGAAAACAATTTTGTGAAATTGATAAGAAGAAAATCTACCAATAAAGTGAATCCACACATGTTTCAGTTTGAAAAATAAGGCATAATTATAAATGTAACATATTGTATTACAAACACAAATCGTGTAAGAGACTGTAGAATTGTAATTCTAATAAATTAGATTCCCCTCCCTTTATTATATACTGATCGCAGATATATTCAGAACTTCAGTTTCCTCCAAAGTTTATTATTATTATTTTGTATTTATGTAAAATTTACCAGTTTACAAAAGCATCTATTTTTAGATGCATATTTTGATAAGTTAAGCGTTATCTAGTTACATATTTCTGCCTCTTTTAATAATTATATCTTAAAGAAAGATGGAAAATTTAAACCTCTGAATGAAAGTTGTATAAGAATAGAAAAAAAAAAGTTCGACAATATTTAAAAAAGGTTTTGCAATAATTTTAGTCTGTTTATCCTTAACATTATATTTTAACGTGTTTAAGTATCCAGTTTACATAAACATATGTAGTTAATGTAGTCATTAACCGACACTAAAAGAGAGACATGTTGATGCATTTTCTTTTTTAAAGAAACGAGTTGGAACCCGTCGAAATTCGACGAATTAAAATGTTTAGAATGGAACTGTTAAATCGAATTTATAATAAACCTATCAAAATAATCACAATAAAAAATTCATCTTGCATTGGTTATCTAACTCTTAAAACAAATAATGTTTTTAACCTAAAATTACCAAAGTATTATTTCCAAAAACTTCAACTACTTAAATTATTGGAAAATTAAACTGTATTAGATACGTAATCAATATAAATAATTATGTTGAAGTTATCGATTGAGGCTCTTAGGTTTGTTTTTACGGGATGAAAAATCAGTAAAAAGGACTTTGCTTTGTCACATCATAAAATTTTCCCCCATAAAAGCTAAACTGTACGTTATTTTCAAATTCTCAACATTTGCATACGCACCACTCCAATTCCACAATTTAAAAGTATTTTAACGCGCAATACTTTATTAATGAATGTATTTCCAAACTTAAAGTCACGTTTGTCCGATACAATTTTTCATGAGAACATTCGCATAAAATTTAAGTTCTAATCTCAGTACCCGCGAAAATTTACCATTCAGATATTTGCCTTTAGATTCCATAGTATTGGTCATTTAGTATTGGTCAAATATTTAGTTTTTTCAAAGAAAATGATCGTTTTGTTTTAAATATGACATCATTTTTATTTTCACTCACTGAATCATTTTGCCTAGCGTCTAAAATTCCGTATCAGCGTAATGTAAAAATATTGAAATATCTTCTTCAATCTTTTGATTTATGAAGAAGAATGCGTGTTTTTTTTAATGGCTGACGTCATTTTCTGTTCAAAAATTAGAAAAAAGTTACTTTTATTTGCAATGTGAAAATGGCATCAATAAGGATATAATCAATAAAAATAAATAAACCATGATTATTTTCCCTTTACTTTTAATAGAAATGGAGTTGCCACAATTACAAAATTGGTACGAAAAACTATAAAAAAATTAATATCTCAAAATTAAATTGAGATACAGCTTTCAAACAAATTGCATTTTAAAGAGCATTTTTTTCGTTATACGGTGGTGTAAAAATTAAAAATGTGCGATGTTTAGAAGTTTAAAATTTTGCAGTAGAGAAAATTGCAAAACCGAAATTTTATTTCAAATTTCAAAGCGTTGCCATTCGCAGAATGACGTATGCGTTACGCACAGATATGTTTGTCCTTTATAATATAGATATACATTGAGTGTTTCGCCATTGTGAATTACACGAAAAAAAAAGAAAAGGAAAAAAAAGAAAGCAATTAATGTTAATAATTTCGTGAATAGGTTATCACATTTCCTTCCCTGCAGTTTTACATTTTTCATAAAAATAATGCTTTATAATATATATGTGGGAATTTAACATCGAAAAAAAATTAGAAGCTACATTTTTAATTTTTTCTAAACATACCCATAGGCGTAAAAGCATAAAAACAAAAAACGTCGAGAAAACAAAACGTACTACCGTAAAAGCATTTATTTTTATAATATCGTACTTTTTTGTAGCCCCATTTATCGTTATTTGGATTTTTGTTTATGCGTGCGTCAGCTATTTTGTAAAACATGGTACCGACTCTCTTGCGATATTTAAAATTTCGCTTTGTTTTCGAATACTACATATTTTATGATATATTTGATATTTTCTGAAATTTATAAGTCTGATTCAGATATACGTCTTCGCTGTAGGGATTGAAATTTGGAAGGAACTTTCTAATAACGATATGTTCGGGAAAATAGATATCCATTTTCTTTTTTTCAGGTAAAGATAGACTTGTGATTTATTGTTATTTTGATGATTTATGTTGTTTTGATATTTTTAACTTCTAAGCATCACACAACTTCAATTTTTATACAGTCGTATAGGGGGAAAGATGTACTTTTAAATGGAAATTGTTCGAAAATTGCTCTCAATTTATTTTTGAGATATTAATTTTTTGTACTTTTTAGCGTCACTTGTTTAATGTTGGCAACTGAAGTACCCCATTTTTGCAATTATATCTTTTCTTGCCATTTTCTCATAACAACTGGAAAAAATGTGATTAAAATACGGGCTATTTTGATAAAAATATAAATGAATAATTTCTGATAAAACGTGTAGCTAATATACTATATTTAATTTTAAGTATCTATATTAATGATACAAACAAATGAAAGCATATGTGCGCATTAGATAGCCCTTTTTTGTCGAGTTTATTGAATGACGACATTGCTTTTTGATGGATTTGTGTATTATTCAGCGATAGTGACGTCCTATGCGTAATTTACTGTAGATGTTGTTTAAGATTGGATCGTAAATGTAGAATTCTTCAGTGGAGGCGAATGAATTCATTTTATATAAAATAAAAGACTGTGGTTTAAGTCTTAAAACTGAAATTTGTTTTGCACTATCTATGTTTATGTAGATATATATATATATATATATTTTCATCTGGGACAACATTAAATTCTGAAAAATCAGAATTCCTATTTTCTAGTTTCATTATTTCTTTTTCACCCATCATTACAAAAAAGAAAATCGAAAATTACAATATCACTAATTACAATTCTATCCTGCATAATATATTAGCTATACATTGATGATTTCGTGATAAAATTACTACCGACAAAGCGTAAAAAAGAGAGTTTTATCACTACAAATATATATACATATCAAGATAAATATTAAGTTCTAAGAATTTATTAAGTAACTTGCAAAACCTGGGCTTTGCTCGCTTAATAGTTCAAATATGCTAATTTTGTGTTTAATTTAATTTTATGTCTAATTTTTATTAGAAGATATTCTTATAGGAAAATTCAAAAATCACTAATAAAGGAACAGTTCGACTAAACTCCATTATTGCACTGCATTAGTCAGAAATGAGAAATAAATTAATAAAAAGAATTAAAACTAATTCTAAATAAATGATAATTTAGAAAATATTTTGAAGCATTTATGCTCATTTCAGTATTCATTTGAAGTTTTCAATTTTTTAGAAACTGTTCATAGTACACATTTACATCTTAAAATTAACCATCATGTCAAGTTCTTAGCTTCTTGTCTAACGGTCTACCCCCTGTCTGGTTGTAGTGGCACTAACATAAAATATCTATGTTGAAACAGAGACTATCCTCATTAATTTACCAAATTTAATTTTGTAATCGGTTTCGTATTTCCTAATATTCCATAGAAAACGTAATTTAGAAAGATTTCAAAGGCTTTGTTAGAACGTTTGTTGTTCCTGCCTATGCCAGGTGCTAGTGGCACTGGCATAAAATATATCCTGTGTAGGATCCAAGACTATCACCATTGATTCGCAACCATTACTTTTCTAATCTTTTTTATTATTAAACTGAGATTGCAAAAAAATCATTAATTAAGACTTTTTTAGAACGCTTTTCGCTCCTGGCCTTAGCTTCATCCCTTTCACATTTCGAATTTACTTTCGACTGTTCTTAGAGGGCATTTATATTTTATAACTAACATGCCATATTTAAAGTTTCTAGCCTCTTCAGTATCACAGAAATCACAATTGAAGAGCTAAGTGGCAGAACATGTTAAGTAACAAAAATTACATTTGAAGAAATTTGATGTGAAAGTTTTTGTTGTCAATTTTAATGATTTATTTTCTGTTTGATACCATGTGCTTAAAATATTAACAGGTGACTAATACAGGTAACTAAACTCTATCAAAAAAAAACTTATTCATATTTAATTTTTAGATATTAAAAAATATTAATAATATTTGCATTATTAAATATTAAAATATTAAAAAGTAATGAATAATGTCTTAAATCTTCAAGGCTTTAAATAGAGCTTTGGTATTTTAGCTTTAGCATGTGATAGAATGCCTGATAAAACCTTAGTCCAAAGAATAAAATATCTTTTAAGAAAATGTAGCATAACATGTTCATTTACTCAGCTCTTCAATTTAGAACGTTTTTTGCTCCTGCAATCCTCTAGAGGTAGTAGCACCGACATAAAAAATACCTTAAGTTCTATCACCAACAATTTGCAACCATTACTTTTTAAATAGGTTTGGTATTTCATAAGATTGCATAAAAATCGTGATTTAGAATGATTTAGAACGCTTTTTGCTCCCTTCATTCTTTCAAATTTTGAATTTTTTACGACGGTTCGTAGAAAGCAATTGCATCTTTTTACCATGCCAAATTTCAAAATGTTACCCTCAATATCACAAAAAATGCAATTTAGAACATTTTTTGCTCATGCAACCCCCAAATGGTAATGACAAGAACGTAAAATATAGGCTATGTTGGAACAGCTACTGTCACCATGAATTTGCAACCATTTTTTTAATCGGTTTGATATTTCCTCATATTGCGGAGAAATCAGAATTTAAAACGTTTTTGGAACGCGGATTTAGTTCGCGGATTTTCACACCTTTTAAATATTGAATTCTTTAGAAACTGCTCTTAGAGAGCATTTATATTTTGTAAGTAAATATCACTCTTAATTTCATGTTTCTAGCCACTGGCAGTATCACAGTAATCGCATTTTAGAACGTTTTTTGCTCCTGCAACCCCCAGGTGGTAGTGACATCGACATAAAATAGAGCCAATATTAGAGCAATGGCTATTACCATCAATTCCAACCATTACTTTCGGTATAAAAATAGCAAATAAAGCTTTTGCACAACAATATTAAAAAGCAGAAAAAAGCAACGTTTAAAAATGCACAAATAATATGCAGTTTAAAATTCGCAGCATTCCCGTCATTTGACCGCTTTTATCGAAAACGGTTACATAACCGTAATTTAACACTAATCTGACCATATTATTGGTCATTTTATGGTCAGAATATAGTTAAATTATGGTTATGAAACCGTTTTTTCAAAAAACGGTCGAATGACTGGACAGAATGCTGCAAATTTTTAACAGTGTATGAAAAGCAGCAAACGGCTGTTTTGAATCTACTAGCGAAATTCTTCAGTGCAAGATAGGGAAAAAGGAACAGCGTGCTAGAAAAAGCAAAGCTGAACAAAAAGACTCAGTCTTTTTGCTCAGCCTTGCTTTTTCTAGCACGGTGTTCCTTTTTCCCTATCTTGCACTGAAGAAGAATCTCGCTAGTAGATTCGAAACAGCTGTTTGCTGCTTTTCATTTATTATTTGTGTACTTTTTAAACGTTGGTTTTTCTGCTTTTCAACATTACTTTCGGTTTGATATTTTCTGAGATTGCGTAGAAATCGCATTTACAACGTTTTTTACAACGCTTTTCGGGCATTATCACCCCTTTTAAATTTCGAATTTTTTAAGAAATGTTCTTTGAGATCATTTATATGTAATTGTTAACTACCATGCCAAATTTCATGTCTCTAGCCCCTTCAATAACACAAAAACCGCATTTTTAAAACGTTTTTTGCTCCTGCACCTCCTTTGGGGTAGCGGCACCAACATAAAATATAGTTTATGTTGGAGCAAGGGCTGTCACCATCATTTTGACACCGATATTTTTTAAATCGGTTCGGTACTTCCTGAGATTGCGTAGAAATCCCACCATTTAGAACGTTTTTAGAACGCTTTTCGCGCATTTTGATCCTTTTAAATTTCGAATGTTTTACGAAATGTTCTTAGAGGTCATTTATATCTTATAAGTATCTACCGTGCCAAATTTCATGTTTCTAAGCCCTTCAATAACACAAAAATCGCATTTTTAGAACTTTTTTCTCCTGTACCCCCTTTGGGTTAGTGGCATGGACATAAGATATAGCCTATGTTCGAACAGGGACTAACACAGTCATTTTGATACCATTACGTTTGAAATCGGTTCGGTAGTTCCAAAGATTACCTTCTACAAACAAACAAATTTTGCTTCTTTATAATATTAGTAAGATGTTCGAACGGCGACTGACACAATCATTTTGACTCCATTATTTTTAAAATTGGTTCGGTACTGCCTGAGATTGCGTGGAAATCACCCTTTAGAACGTTTTTTAGAACGCTTTTCGAGCATTTTCACCCCTTTTAAATTTGGAATATTTTAAGAAGTGTTCTTAGAGGTCATTTATATCTTATAAGTATCTACCATGCCAAATTTTATGTTTCTAGGCCCTTCAATAACCCAAAAATAGCATTTTTAGAACCTTTTTACTTCTGCACCCCCTTTTGGTTAGTGGTATGGACATAAGATATAGCCTATGTTCGAATGGGGACTAAATCAATCAATTTGATACCATTACGTTTGAATTCGGTTCTGTAGTTCCAAAGATTACCTTCTACACACAAACAAACTTTGCTTCTTTATAATATTAGAATAGACAACGCTTTGAAGGAAAAAGGAATAAGAAAGCAAAATCTAAAAAAAAAACTGAAAAAAGCTTACTATACATTTACGTATTCCTTTTTCAAAATCAAAATTTTTTTTTTCGAAATTTCTATACTTTTTCTATAAGTACAAAAAATTCAAATTTTACTCAAAAAAAAAAAAAAAAAAAAAAAAAAAGAGTTGAAAAATGTTTCAGTCTATTAAAAATACTTCATTATTCTTTTCAAAAGCTACTCTTGACTAGAAATTTTTTATGCGGCCAGGTACAAACTCTCTTTTAAATCTCCCAAGATAACCTTTATCTAAGTTCAATTAATCATCTTTTTTTGGTTCTGAAAAGTGCTTTTTTAAAACTAAGATTATGTTTTTAAATTTGAGCACTTGATTTTTCTTATTCATATTTCCACAATAGTAAAAGTATTAAAAATGTGAAGTATTAAAAGTGTTCTAGAATGCAAAATTCCAGTAATTAGTTCGTTTAATTGAAATGAAATTTTTGAAATCAAAATATTTACTTATATGAAAACGTATGAACAGTCTCCTACGTATTAATACACATAATACATAATAATTTTTTAATTCAAGTAAGAGTACATAAAAGTAAATATTTATAAAAATTTTTAAAGTCTTATTTTAGTATCATACGCATGTCTGAACACAGATTTTTATATATAGTAATTATTTATGAAGCATAACATTGAAAGGAAAAAATGTTATGATGATTTAATTATTAGCTTCTTTCCATTTTCAGTGATTATAGTTCAATCATTTGAATACGCTTTAAAGCACAGAAAATTTTATCAAAAGTAGAATGCTGATTTAACGCCAACTAAATTGTTACTATATTTGCGGGAATGGTAAATATGAGCAGTGCTCGCACGCTTTTCATATTTTATTATCCCATTTTATGAATGATTTTCTTCGCCTTATTAAAGGACAGAAATTGTGCTATTAAATAAGTAAAAAGGACTGCTAATAACAAGAGGTACTAAAATAGTAAAAGCGTGCGTGTCATGAGCGTAATGTCTATCTTCGCATTGTACGTTTTATGAAAAATAAATTGGCAACTTGTTTTCAAATGGAGATCCCAATTAGATTGGGAAAACTTCAAACAACGCATTTCATAAATATAAAATTAATCTTATTATCAGGAGCTATTTTCCCTCAGGAGAAAATTATTCGTAATATCCTTCATGATCATTCCTACTTGGTGACTGTGATTCTAAATTAAACAAATAAACTATGTGAAAATGTTATAAACTATATCAAGTTTCTTGAATCCTTATTTCATCTGATTATGAAAAGACATTTGAATTATTTCGTAAAAATAAAAAAACAACATCCATTTAAAATTAATTTAACTGATTTTATCAAAATATGTACTCTGCACAACTCTACAACTAAAATACCAAAAAGAAACTAGTACTTTCGAACATCTGACGTGCTAATCAACTGGATTAAAATCAAAAGATACGGCATAATATACTTGGGAAAACATGAACTCTCTCCCCACTTCAGTTTTAATTTCGGAACGTTCGAAACAACATAAACATTCCCCCATTTTCTGTTTGAATTTTGGAACAGCCGAACAAGTATAAATGAATGAATTCTTCTCGGGTTTTTAAGGATTTTAATAGAGATTATGAGTACGCCATATGCTCGAAAAGTGCTTTTTTTTTATTTCAATTGTACAAGGTACATATTTCAATAAAACACATTTAAGTAATTTTAAATTGATTTTTTTCTCTTTTTACGAAGTAATACATATGAAAAACAAATAAAATTTTATTTTTTTTTAAAAATCGTATGTAAAAATCCGGATTCATTTTAACTAAAATTATAGTTTTATTGTTATTTTAAAATGTAAAGTTAAATTCTTGGGGGGGGGGGGAGGAATGTTCGGAAAAAAACAATTAACTCATGTAGCTTCACACAATATTTTAAGTCGGCAGCTTAATTACGAAATTTTTCACAATATCACCCAGTTCCAAAAAAAAAAAAAAATTAAAAAAGCATTTAAAATTTCATGAAAATGGTATTCAGAAACATAGATTTTTTTGGACATCTTTTGCAAAGGAATTTTCACTTAATATGGAGGAGATACATAAATTTAATTCTTGCAAAAAAATCATCTATTTTCTTTGAATCAATAACTGTACTATTTTAAATAAGAATTGAACTATATTTTTAATAATCAAATAAGAGTTTTTATGTCTGAAACAGGCGTTACCGATTTATCCAATTCTTTCTCGATCGAAACTCAGTTAAAAAAAAAAAAAAAAATGTTAAACATAAGATATTGTAAAAAATAGATTTCAATTTTAGAAGTATCTTTTCTTATGCAGTGAATGAATAGTCATCCTTTACTGAATTTATTTTAGGATTCTTATTATTCTGTTTCCAGAAGTAATACAAGAAAAAAAAATTCTATATCTGCTTTAATCTTTTAATTATAGAAAATTGAAGTAACTTTTGTATTTTCCTAAACGAAAGGGTTTCCTATTTGTTGACAGGTGGATTGCTTTGATCATAAATGAAAAGAAAAAATATCTTCCAGGTAGCTCTGATATATTAGAATCATTTTATGTGATATTTGTAATGTATTTTCCATATGTCAAAAAACCAAAAACTGATATTCATGGAAACCATACTTTATTTCCAAATATAGCTACGCGAACCGGTCAATAAAAATTATTTTATTTTTTCTCTTTTGTAGTGGAAATTTTTTTTTAAATTTCTGAAACATAGGTTTCAGAAAACTCATTAAAATTACAAGTAAGTTGTCGTTGGACGACAATTATTTTTAAAGGAAGTATATACTTCCTTTAAAAATAATTGTCGTCCAACGACAACTTACTTGTAATTTTAATGAGCAAATAACTTTAAAGATTCAGAAACATATCAATAAAAAGACAATGAGTTCTATAAAGAAAACATAAACACTGAAAAATGTAAAACTAATACTTGAACATATGTATTTATTACTTCAAATTTAAAAGTTTTTCTTTTTTACGTTTTATAAATGTTCACATATAATGTGTTTGAAAAAGCCATAAACTTCTAATAGGTCTAAGAACTCATCTTTCTTCTAAAATTGCCTTATAATGTAAGTATAAATATGTAAGATATATCTAACAGATGGTTTTAAAATATTTGTTCTTGTTTAAAGATACCTGTAGCTAAAACAACAACAAAAATTAAATGGAACTACATTTTACGTTTGTACTATTCAAGGTATGGAGTGATAACATTCATGAAAATGTAATAATACAAATTACCAAGTACCAACACCTTCTGTACTTTCCCCTCGACGAAACATTAGCACAACCACTCTGATATTTAAATGAATTATTTCCTTGAGCATTCTCGATATATTTCCAAGGGACAATTTTAACGCTAACTGTCACGTACGCGCAAAAATAATTTGCAGAATTTATTTTATTGGCGTTGTTGTGTTTCGCTCAGACAGTGCCAACAATTTTCTTTCCGCCTTTTTAAAGCTAAAGAGTGCCTTTTTTTAAGTCATTCATCTTGTCGTGCCTTCAGGAATTGAAATATAACAAAAGAAGTTTCATTCCGTTTATTAGTTTTAGCTACATATACTACCAAACGTGAACGTGTGTTACTTTAATACACAAAATAATTCAATTACGTAGTAAATAATTCATCCAAATTTAATAACCTTATATATATTTTGGGGACGCGTCACAAATAAACCGATTGTATCTTAACTTTTTTAAACCAGTATATTTTTATTAGAAAAATTAGAATTTTCAAAATACACAGAGATTTAATATTATATATTAAAAAAAAAACTATATATTTTATTTTCAACCTTTTATTACTGGAAAAACTAAACTATGTTTATATTTCATGTAAACCACAAAGAAGTAACATTTAGCTGAAAAATAAAACTTTTGTTTTGATTCCACGTAAATATTTATAAAATATAAATAAATTTTTGACTTGCAGCTTTTTAAATGTTTTTACTCTTATAGGCTTTGAAGAAAAGCCAATTATGTTTTCACATAAAAGCAAAAGTAATTTGTTGTTTACAATTTTTTAACTAAAGAATTATTTGTATCCGATGGAGAAAAGTTTTTCTATTTGAATATATAACTGCATTATAAACACGATAAAGTCGAAACACGAGTTTTTTTTTTCTTTAGAATTTAAGTTTTTTCTGTTTTTGTATGATTTCCACTCTCATTATAAATTCTATTTTTCTTTTTTAATCGAAAAATAAACTACGTTGAAATTACTTTTATGCTAAAAATTTGGAAAACGGAAATTAGCACATTCTTTAAAAATCTCAAAGCATATCACATCTTTCGTACCTTTAACAAAACATAATTCTTGTAACTAAAATGTAACAAAAACGTAAAGTACACGAAATAAAAAATGCATTAAAAATTAACAAAAGCAAAATTTTAAATACTTCATATATATAAAATCATGTATGTTTTAAATAGATATCAAGACAAAGTTACCATTAGATTTGTCATTTAATCAAACAGCAAATATTATCCGTAGTTGAAGATTTTGGGAATTAGATCTAATGTTTATAATTACTGTTATTATTATTAATGTTATTTTTTTTTCATTTTGACAAGACATTAAAACTGAAATTAAATAAATTCAATAACTTTCTGGAGAATGTCATGAAAAATGTGCAATAGAAATTATAAGATATCGGAAACAACTACAAAAAATAATAAAAATTAAATTTTATGCATTTTTTATTCTAATTATTTTGATTTTGATTTTTTGTCTAAACACATTTTATCTACAGCCTTTGACAAGATAAAAATATATTAAATATAATTCGTAAAAAGGATCGCGGACATACTTCACACGAAGATAAATAATTAGTGTATTATTACTTTTTTCTATCTTTACAAGAAGAAAGTATTGGATTCGTGAAAATTTTTGACTCCCGGTTTTCGACGGATTTATACGTTTTAGAATGCCCAGAACACGATTTGATGGTTTTTAGAAAATGTCTGTCTGTGAGTCTGTCTGTCACTCCGTCACTGTGTCACTCTGTCACTCTGTCACTCTGTCTGTGAGTCTGTATGTGACAAAAATTTTGTGGGCGCTCTATCTCAAGAACTAATGCACGGAAATTCACAAAAAAATTAGATCCAATTAGACCTTGATATAAACTGGTCCTGATTAGTTTTTGGTGAAAATCGCCCAACAGGTAGCGTTGCTATGCGGCATTTTTTCACGATTTCTGCAATAGCTATATCTGAAGAACTACCACGCGGATTTTCAGACAACTTCAGATTCGGTTAGTCCGTGATATAGTTTGGTGCTGATTACATTTTGGTGAAAATAGCCCGACAGATGGCACTGCTGTGCTGCATTATTCATGGTTATCGCAATAGCTCTAACTCACGAAAAAATGCACGAATTTTCATCAAACTTCAGATTCAGTTAGCCCATGATATAAATTAGTGCTGTTTAATTTTTGGTGTAAATCGCCCAACAGGTGACGCTGCCGTGCTGCATTTTTCACTATTTCCGCAATAGCTGTATCTCAAGAACTAATGCATGAATTTTCGTCAAGCTTCAGATTTAGTTACTTCCTGGTACAAATTGGTCCTAATTAGTTTATTGTGTAAATCGCCCAATAGGTGGCGCTGCTATGTAGAATATTTTACAATTTCCGCAATAGCTCTATCTAAAAATCTAATGCACGGATTTTCATCAAATTGCAGATTTTGTTAGAAGTTGTCAATATTGTTGATAATTAGATTTTGGTGTAAATCATCTCACATGCGGTGCTTACATGCCGCATTTTTCAGAAAGTATTAACATTTATGAGATAGAAGAAAGTTTTGGGATTGCCACATATGACTAGTCTTTTTTTTTTTTGTTTAATTTCATTACATTTCAAATTTACGTCAGTCGCATAATCTATCCGCATAAGCTCATTTCATGGATTACAAATTTAAAGATCACGAATTTAACATATTTATACTATTTTGTTTAACTGACACGTTTTGTATGCAATGATTGAATTTTGTAATGCATTTTGCAGCCGCTTTTTGATATGCTAGAAATATAGAAAAAAAATTGAGTTTTCGATGACAATACGACTCTTTAACATAACATTTAGAACATAATTATAAATTAACAAATTAATTTTAAGGCATTTCTCCGTTAGCCTTTAACAGATGAGAAATCACCAATAATTATTTATGGCTAAAATTGCACAAGTTACAACAAGAATGGATTTAATTATGCGCTAAATGTCGCTCGCCAAAATAGATCACTTGACTGTGAAAGTGATACAATGATATATTTAAAACAGTAAAAAGTAGAAAATATGAATAAAAAATAAAGAGTGTAAATACTTTTAGAGAATAAATATTTTTAAAACAATGAGCGTTTTTAAATTGATAGTTTCATATTAATTAAATTGTAATTACTTTCAGAAATCAATTTAGAAATCGTAGAAAGATAGTAAAAACAATGTTTTTTCTGAAATAGAGTAAATAGAGTTAAAATTAGTATAGAATCTATTTAAAAAATAATAGAGTAAACATTATATTTTATAAAAATAAATTCCCTAGCTCGTGCTTTATTACAAGCCAATTTTCAATAATTGAGTTTGGTGCCCACACCAAATTAATGTATTGTGATGGAAATGCTTTTGGAAAATAATCAATTGTTGCCATAAAATTAGGCGTGATTTAAAAAAAAAAAAAAAAAAAAAAAAGGCTTATAAAAAAAGTGTTCAAAAAAACTATTTTTACATCTTTACTTTTTTAATCCAGTTTCAATATTCTTTAAAAATCTTTTAAATTTCACGCATTTATTTGTCAAATATTTGGTACATTCCAAACTATCCCTAAAATGATATTTATTATAAGAGCGCTGAAAGCTTTGTAAGATAGAATAGCTTATATCCATGAAAAGGCTTTAAAATGTTATAACAGGATTTTTCGAATCCACAACGGTTTTATTTTCAAATAAAAATATATGTATGCAATAGCATTACTTTTATTTACACATAAAATTTTAAATATAAAACTTCTATTCAGAATTAAATTACTAACATTAAAATTCAGAAAAATACTCGGTTCTAAGCTGAAATTCAAAGATTTCTGTACAAATAAAAGCATATTCTTATAAATAATTTATTATTTATACTGCATAAAATTTTATTTTTTCAAATAAAGTAGTTGGATATGCAAATCCTAAAACTTTCAACTATCTTATTTATTTTAATAGTTCGAAATGTTCTTACAGATATCAATATTTCATTTTTCTTAAATTTTTGCTTCAGTCAATTAATCAGAGTAAAAGCGAGTTAATCTCGATCATGATATTTATTAAAATCACGAATAGTTGTCTTATCAGGATGGGAAGTTCCAGCCGATTCATGAGCCACTAATGTACAATAGAACTACGAAAAATTAAGAAGATTACACAAAAATCGCTATTACAGCGCCTTTTTTCTACATTCAGGGGGGCCTTCTTGCCATGATCATAAACATATACAAAAAAATTGGTTCAATTCTATTCATTACTTTATACGCTTTTCGATGGTACAATATTCAAAATGGCACAAAAATCGCAATTACAGCGGCCCCTACCGGCGTATTTTTCCAAATTAAGGAAGGACTTGCTTGACATAGCCAAGAACTTAAAAAAGGTTCAATTTTATGGATAACTTTTTACCCTTTTCGTGGTACAATATTCAAAATCGCACAAAAATTGCAATTACAGCGCCCCCTTCCGGCGGATTCTTTCCAAATTAAGGGAGGGCTTGCTTGCTATGGCCAAAAACTTAAAAAAAAAATTAGTTCAATTCTATGCATAACTTCATACACTTTTCGATGGTAAAATATTCAAAATCGCACAAAAATCGCTATTACAGCGCTCCCTTCCGGCGTATTTTTTCTAAATGAAGGAAGGACCTGCTTGCCATAGCCAAAAACTTAAAAAAAATGGTTCAATCCTAAGCATAACCTCATGCACTTTTCGATGGGTCAATAACGACAGATACACGGACACGCTGACAGAACGGACACACGGACAGACAGCCATTTTCTATAAATATGTTTCTTTTTTGGGATCTCTGACCCCCTAAAACGTGAAATCCGTCTAAACTGGAAGTCGAAGAAAATTTTGATTACAATACTTTCTGCTATTGAAGATAGTAAAAATAACTGAAAATCTCATAACTGAAAATTTCAATGAACCGTATTTACTCGATTTCGTTGCGAACTTTTTTTTTTATTTTACCATTTCTTCAGTGCCTAAAGCAGGGAGTAAAAGAAATATGCTGGTATTCTTTTTTAAGCTTTCATTGGTATTAAATTTCTCGGGAGAAACAGACTTGCAGTAATTAAAGAAATGTATCACCTTCGGATTATATATAAAATAATTAATAGCAATCAAAATTTGAATTTGCAGCCGTTATTAGAACAATTTAAAAACTCTTCATTAGATATATATCATTAGAGCAATTTAAAAACTACTTAGATATTTTTCGCAAAGTGGACAGCTCTAAATTTAAAGTTAACGATAAAACTTTCTTTAACCATTATTGTTTCCCATCACGGTAATATGATGAAATATCTAACTTAGATTGGTTAAGTTTTGACAGATAGTACAAATACGTATGTACTTTGATGCACACGTAATTGACGTAACACTTTGATGCAACATTACTGATCAAAAATTACCTGCCCTCAAAGAGCAGGTGAAAACAGTTAATAGCAGGATGCAACGAACAAATTTGCATCTTAAGATACAGAGAACAAAGCTCAATGTTTACTTTAATTCAAACTGCCAGTATATTTGCGGTCAGAGCAACATAAATTTCTGCTCCATAATTTCAGGCTGTCCCACAGATATTTCATCTGAAAATGAAAGTTGATTTAAAAAAAAATTACTTGAAATTTCTTTTAAAAGTAGGAGCAAAGAAAATTATAGGAATATATTTTGGGTGGGAGAGGAAGGTAAGGGTGCAAAATTTTCCATCAGAAATTCGGAGTGTGTATGACTATCTCCAGACATGAAAAAAATAATTTTATTTTAGAAACTAAATTGAATAATTTAAAAAGTGTATCGCAAAAATGTTTTAACGATTTTTAAGGTCACTTTTGTAATACGATAAATGAAACAAATGTATATCCATCATCTGAAGCATTCGAAACCAAATTTGCATATATTGATTCCATTGTTCGTGTCCCTTAATTCCCGATCTTTACAAAACAAAGATCACAAAATATGTCCTCGAAACATACAAAATCCACCAAGCGTAAAAATGTTTTTGCATTTAAATAGAATTTAGGATATCTTCTCAAAGAAAACACCTATAAATATGTTCCTAAATATTACAATTTTTTTAGGGTTCCTGAAATTTAAAGAAGGTTCCAGTGAAAACTAAAAGGCAGGATTTAGATATACTATATGTTATTAGATGATCTAAAATTATGTAATTAAGTGATTTCAGCATCCCAAGAACTTTTTTCTAATTTAAGAATACAATTTGAGTTATGTACTAAAACAAGACACCCATGAATATTTTTATCGATCTAAAATATTTTACCAAGCTTCTTTTAACTAAAAGGAATGTTCCCCTGGAAACAGATAAGTGGATTCAGATAGATTTTCTAATGAACATAATGGATTCCTACAGTTTTCTATAGTCAAACATTCTTCTACAATTTTCTACAATCTAATGATTTTCTACAAATTTTTTAATGACGTGAACCCACCATCTTAAGACCTGTTATCATATTTAACTACAGAATTTGTAACGTATGCTCAAACAAAACTTCCATAAATATTTTCGCCGACGTACAATATTTTCCTAAGATTCTTAAACTAAAAGGTTCCGGTGAAAACTGATAAATGGTATTCATATACTCTCTAGATCTATAATTTCGTTTATGAAGTGAATTAAAAATCAGCAGCCTTTTTTCTAAATTTAACTTTTGAATTTGAATCATATCCTGAAACTAAATTCTCATGAATATTTATCTTTGACATACAATATTTTCAAAGTTTCCTGAAAGAAAAGGGAGTTTCCGGTAAGAACATAAAAGAATTATTGAAATACATCCTAGATCTATAGTTTTCTAATGAACTGAATTTACCAGCTGATCAACTTTTACTATTTTTAAAGCTGTTCTCAATTGCTCTGCTAGACAAGCGAAGAATGTTTTGACACATTTACAAATTCATTTCTTAACGGAAAGATATAAAACTGGAAGACCTAACCGTGGAAGCGATTTGGAATCGAACTGTTATTTCCATTTTTTGATTAATAAATTATCTAATGAACTGAATTTACCAGCTGATCAACTTTTACTATTTTTAAAGCTGTTCTCAATTGCTCTGCTCAACAAACGAAGAATGTTTTGACACATTTACAAATTCATTTCTTAACGGAAAGATATAAAACTGGAAGACCTGACCGTGGAAGCGATTTGGAATCGAACTGTTATTTCCATTTTTTGATTAATAAATTACCTATTGAGTTAGAAGAGATTTTTATCACGTGACGCGCCATTTTTCTCCCCTTACTGACTGGATTTTCTTCTTTCGTTCGAAAGTTCGGTTCAAAATGTCTACTTTGACAGAATTTTCTGAAAAATCTATTGCGTTTACAAGAAAACCGAAAAAACAGTTCTATGACATAGTTTCTGAATAACAACACCTTCTAGTTTCATGCGTTTCCGAACAAAAATGAATTAAACCTTAAGTCAGAAAGTTAAGCCTTTGGATTTGAGAACAGCCTTAACCCCTTAAAAGGTTTTCCCGTACACCGTACGTGCAAGAAGAGTTTGCTTGTTTCGTTACTAAAAGCTTTCAACACCACTTATTTGAAACTACAATATTCAATTTATCTAATGGGAGCCATATTTCGATTATATAAAGCGAATATTTTAGTACGATAAAAGTGGTGTATAGTCTTTATTTTAAGTTTATTGTGTCAAACAAATCAACCTCCTAAAGATTTAAATACAGAATTTGAATCATATACTAAGACAAAACTCCCATGATTTTTTTCCCACAGACAATACATTTCCTAAGATGCCTGAACTTAGAGGAATCTTCTGGTGAAAGGTTACATCCATAGATACCCTACATCTACACTTTTGTAATGAAGTAAAATCAACATCTGAAGAAATTTTTTATATTTAGCTAAAGAATTTGAACCATATATTGAAACAAAACTCCCATTAATATTTTCTCCTACACAGAATATCTCCCAAAAGCTTCCTGAATTTAATCCCTTCGCAGTTATCATCGAGTATACGTAACATATAGGGTACTTACGCAATCATTGATTTTTCCAAAAAGTATTTAATATTAATTTTCCCATTATTTAATGACACAATATCTGCTAATATGTTTCAACTGTATTTAATATAAAACCTGTAAATAATAATTATTTTTCATCTGATGTATGCATATAATATAATATATATACTAGATTAATTTTAACACAATTATTCTAATTGGTAAATAAATCTTATTAGATGTAAATTTCCAACTGGGCGAAAAATGTCCGGACCAGGATTCGAACCAGGGAACTCCTGGTTGAAGCCGCCAGTGCTCTAACATCTGAGCTATCTCGGACGAATCTGGTGGAACTTTTTAGCTGGGGGTAGCTGGGTGAAAAAGTTCCACCACATTCGTCCGGGATAGCTCAGATGGTAGACCACTGACGGCTTCAGCCAGGAAGTACCTGGTTCGAATCCTGGTCCGAACATTTTCCCGCCAAGTTGGAAATTTACATCTAATATAATATATATATTCTAAAGAGTAAAAATTTTAATTAAAAAAGATTATTTTTTCTTTTCTTTTTTTTAGGAATTGCATATTTTCAACATATTGGCGACGTGAGATGTGAATAGGCGTTTTTGCCTTCTTGAGCGCAGAATATGGTAAACACGAGTGGATGTTATTTGTTTTTAGATTGAGAAGATGCAAGTCAACTAATCACATCTGGTGCAAGTCAAACCGTTGTTTTTTGAGTAATATAGTGCCTGTATTTATAATATTTTGTGTGTGTAACTTAAAGGTTTAATACACCCTTAATTCAGTTTTGATCAACTAATCGAAAATGGAGCATCAATCTGAAGAACAATGTTACGGCTTTTTACCCGACTGAAAAGAAGGGTTATGTGTTTCACGCGTATCTGTGTATGTGAATTTCTTTATACCCTCGAAACATCCCAACGGCTGGATGGATTTTAATGAATGAGGTCTCTATCGATTCGTCTTAACGGCCCGACGGTTATAGGCTAGGTTTTGTTTTTATAAATTCCAAATGGCGGCCGTAAAATACAAAATGTTGGTAGAGACGAAAAAAAATTACGCACCCTATTGAGTGGCATATCAATGGATAGGTCTTTCAAAATTAAGACGATGTATCATTGACTATTTTATAGTCAGAAGCTCCGTTAAAATATTATACAACCTGGAAGTTGTGTATGTATTGTGGATCTCAAGCTTTACTGTAACTCTAACTATCATTGACATCTATAGACTTCATCAAAACAGTGTTTATAGATAGGAACTAACAATTAAAACACAACTTAAATGTCATCAATACAAGTAAATAAAAAAAATAGGTAAGTAATATAAACAAGTAATATAAAAAAAAATATATTTTAAGCCAATTCCTACTTAGGTCTATAAGAGAACATTTTTTTCCCCATTCTTATTTCCTGTTGAGTGGCACTTAACATGCCTTGATCAAGAAGAGGGCTCTTTCGGTCTTAAAATACCTTGATCAAGAAGAGGGCTTTCTCGATTATTGAAAATTAATTAATTTAATTTAATTAATTAATTAATATTTGAAAAAAAACTGTATTAACATTAATTGTCATACACTACAAGTTTAAAAAAAGTTATCTGAGCTTGAATGGATGAATAATAAGTATTTTATTAACGATTGAAAATTTGAACAAGATATATATAGCGAGAGTGTTAGCTAATAGTAGGAATTGAAACAAAAAATAGTTTCACATTGATGAGAAATAATTAATTAGTTCGCTTTTTACTGAATCGGGTTTTTTGATTTTTTAAATTTAATAGTTTATTACAGATGTGTTTATAGATGTTCCAAGTGATGTGACGCTGTTTATGCAATTGGCAATGATTATGTAAGTCATAGTGGTTTATATCACTATATCTGTAAGAGACAATGCTTAAATAATTAAAGACACTAAAATCATTAGCATCATCGATCAATGTGACAATCAATTAAAAAAAACACCTTATTTAGTAAAATGTTTGCATGCTTTAAATAAGCGGATTTATTTTTCACATACATACCGAAAGTGTGAGTGAACTGAGTTCTGATTTGTTCCGCGGTATACTGTTTTTGTTAAAATTGGCTCGTTTTACTTATCTAGGGGTCACACGTGCCGTTAAGGTATAGTGATGTTTTTTAAAATAGCATTGTATTACAGAGTTAATAATATACAATTTTTTGGTAATGCTTTATTTTGCTATGAGTTATAAAAATGATAATGGAAGTAACATCTTAAGTGTAAAACATATTATGAAAGAAACTATAAACTGATTTAAAATGCATAGATTGTTAGTAAAATCTTTTTTTTATTATTATTCTACATTATTCAGCATTTCAAAGAAAAGATGATAACATTTATCTCAGAATAATTTAAAGTTCATTTTTAGCTTTTCTGGAAAAAAGTTATTATCAAATTTATTTTTCGCAATCGCTTTTCTTAATTATGTATTCATGAGATTTTCGTAAGTTTGCGTCTGTATAAGTATTAAATGTAATGGGATTTATAACGAAGTTTTTGAATGTTAGACATTTATATTATTTTATGAAAAGTTACATATTCCAGAAATGAGTTCGTTTGTGATTCTCTATCACAAGAAATTCTATGGAAGAATTATATTATGCACGATATTAAACTTACGTAATGAGAGTTAAATTATGAACAGAGAAAAACTTTAGAATTTATACAATGGGGTATAATAGTTTGTGTAAACTTAAATTCCTTTTACTACGTCTATGTTCCGATTTGCATTTTATTCAAAAAGATTTTACATTGTTTGTTGCTTGCACACAACGAATGTACGTTCTTTTAAAAATATAAATGAAGACAATGGATTTTTTTTATGAAACTTATATAAATAAATTAAGCTTTGTCCTTGCACAATTTTTTTCTTTGTAGTTTGATAATCATTTTTCGCGTATTACGTCTAAATACTGATTGACTTTCATAAGAAAATATATTTTTGCTTGACTCTAAAAATTTTAATGTACATTTACAATCTTATGGTTAAGACCAATGTCAGACGGGCGTCTTTTGTGCTGCTTTTTTGCTTATGTATTATCCATTCACAATGCTCTAGCATTGTAACTGGATAATACATAAGCAAAAAAGCAGCAAAAAAGACGCCCGTCTGACATTGGTCTTAATTTCATCTCAGATCAGTAGATTAAGTAATAGTTGTTGTTAACTTAAATTACTTTTACTACATCTATGTTCCGATTTGCATTTTATTCAAAAAGAATTTACATTGTTTGATGCTTGCACACAACGAATGTACGTTCATTTAAAAATATAAATGAAGACAGTGTTTTTTTTTTAAATATGAAACTTATATAAATAAATTAAGCTTTGTCCTTGCACAATTATTTTCTTTGTAGTTTGATAATCATTTTTCGCGTATTACATCTAAATACTGATTGATTTTCATAAGAAAATATATTTTTGTTTGACTCTAAAAATTTTAATGTTCATTTACAACCTTATGATTTAAGTTCATCTCAAATCAGTAGATTAAGTAATAGTTTATGTAAACTTAAATTCTTTTTCTAAGTCTGTGTTCCGATTTGCATTTTATTCAAAAAGAATTTACATTGTTTATTACTTATACGCAAAGAATGCACGTTCATTCAACAATATAAATGAAGACAGTGTTTTTTTTTTATATATATATGAAACTTATATAAATAAATTAAGCTTTGTCCTTGCACATTTTTTCTTTTCCAACTATTTTTAACTAGCGGTCTCTAACCATTATTTAAAAAGAAAGTGTATGAATAATGGATTTGACATCTAGAGAAAATTATTCAAAATAAAAGGGAATATATAAATATTATATCAAAACTCAATTTAAAAAAAAATATTTTTTTCATTTGTAGAATAGATTGAATTTGCGTTATCATTAATAATTTCTAGTATAACAATTTTAGCTGAAAAAGAAATAATTCGTTTTTCTTCAAAGAATCCCACATATGTTTAAATAACATTACAGATTTATTTTCTGTATTAAATAAAATTCAGTTTGAGGTCACGGAGGTTTTTTTTCTTTATTACTTTTTTCAACACATTAAACAAATAAAGGAAAGTGGATAGAACAGTTTAAGAATAAATTTTGAATAAAGTGAAATAGCGAAAATAAATATGAATATGTTACACAAGAATGGGATTTAACAGATTTAATTCAATGCTCAATTTTCAGAATAATACAAACGCGTTTAAGGAATACTTATTTACCCCATCTCTCAAATAAATCTAGGCACAGACACTAAATGAATAGCAGCTAGGTAAAACGGCACATTTTTTATTACAATACAGATGACAATACTAAACAACGAAGAGTATAATTTTGAATAAAAGACTATTTCTGTCATCACAACTTATGCTCCCTTCGAATGAAGTTTCTCTTGACATAATACCCGTCACGAAGAACTAGGTTTTTTCGTTTAACTTAACACACAAACTAACGTAGACATCTAAACGTTGGCTTCTAATATTTCAAACTAATGGTAATTAATCAAGCATAAAATAATATATTATGTTGGGTCAATTTTATGACACCGCACAGAATACGAACGTGGAATCAGTAGAATATGAACCACTAGACTATAAAACTTCCATTGTCAACACTTCGAATAATCTTTTCTTGGCTTATTTAGTAACGCAACATCAGAATTAATGGTATCGGTTCAATTATTCTGACACCGAAAGACTAAAAGATTTCACATTTCGAATAAAAATAAAGACTTTTAGTTTTAACACACACACAGAAACGAAAGAATGTTCCTTCCGTCCGACTGTATCGGACGGATGTATGATCTCACTATATATCTGTATGATCTGACGTAAACCTTTTACGTCACACATTCGTTGTCAAGTTAACGAGATTTTCCTTTTCCCTGCGTTCGTCCATAGCCTCCGGGGAACCGGTGTGGACTGCAGGTAACGCTGCAATCTGCTGAATCGGAAGCTTGAATGTGAAGTCGTGGAAAAAAAATAAATAAACACCCCTACTAACTCTTCAACAAATTATCGTAGACGGAAGTTACTGGTACCGAACGATTTGAAATAAAGTCTACTTTTAAATTATGTATATAAAATTTGCTTAGGGGGTCATCTACATATTAAAACAAACCCAAACCTCATTTTTTTCAATGGCAATACCCAATTTTAACGAGATATTTCAAATCTTCGGTTCAAACTATGCCTAGACACCAAATTTCAAGTCATTTGAATGATAAGTTTTTGAATTATAAGCATTCAAAATTTAGTGCTTCTAATGTTAAATTACATTTTCATATTTTTATTTATATCTCCTGAAATTATGCTCCTAATGTGCTAAATTTGTAAAGCAATAAAACTAATGTGCCCAAACATAAATACGCTGAATTTGCAATTTTTATAATTTTATGATATGAATTAATAATTGTGAAATTAATATTCGAAAAAATTATGAATTGCAACCTACAACTTTTTTGATAGATTTAGATTTATTAAGTCCTGCTTTATGAAAATCCAAAATTTCACATTTTTCTTCCAAATAGTTTTCAAATTATGCTTAAAAAACGGCAAAATGATGGTTTAAGGGGCCGTCTATGATAGAAGTGAGTAGATATTTTGAACTTTCTTCTGCTGCCTTGTTATCTAACAGGTTTCATTGACTGCTTAAGGTGCCTTGATCAAGAAGGGGGCTCTCTCGGTTAGCAATCGAGTACCCAACTTCAATTTGGATACAGCCCTTAAAATACGCTCGTTTTAAAATAATTAATTTGTCACAAACTTATGGTACGAATTGTATAAAAATTTGTTTTTTGGCTAATTGAAGGGTGTAGAGTTCATTTATGCTGTCAGAATTGGGGGTCTTGCCATTGAAAAAAATGAAGTTATGGTTCGTTTTAATATGTAGATGGCCCCCTAAGCAAATTTTATATACATCATTTAAAAGTAGACTTTACTTCCAATCGTTCGGTACCAGTAACTTTCTTCTACGATAATTTGTTGCGGAGTTAAGAGGGGGTGTTTACTTTTTTTCCACGACTGTACCTTTACCGGTACGGATAGTCACAATTCTGACCACACTGTTAACAGCAGGATGGATCTTTGCGATCATGGCTAACTTCCAAGGAGTTGGATGAATTGAAGATTCCTTTACTAAGACTAATTGACCAGGCTTGATAATTTGGTTGCCCTTTTTTCCATTTATGCCTTAAGGACAATGTTTGGAGATAATCTTTGGCCCAGCGTTGCCAGAAATTATCCCGAATCTTGGTACACAGCTTCCACCTGAAAGAGAGACTAATGCATGGATTATTCTGAGATGACATGTCAGGTAAAGCAAGTAATGGATCACCAATGAGGAAATGTCATGGAGTTAAAACGGATCAGTCATTAGGTCTGTTGATAAGCGAACAAGTGGACGAGAATTTATACATGCTTCAATGAGGCATAGAGTAGTGGATAATGTTGCCTCGAATGTCATGAGAGTTCCTTGGCATGATTTTATTAGATGTCGTTTGGCTAGCTTTATGGAAGATTCCCATATTCCTCCAAAGTTTGGACCATAAGGAGGTATGAAATACCAAAGAATGTGGCGTTGTGTGCAAAAGTCTTGGACTTTTGATTCTTTGAGAATTAGGAACAGTCTTTTAAGGTAAGAAGCTACACCAACGAATGTTTTCCCTTTATCAGAATAAATGTCTGTTGGACATCCTCGGCGTAATATGAAACGCCGTAAAGTGAATAAAAATGCTTCGGTGGTAAGTTCTGACACTAATTCAGTGTGTACGGCTTTGGTACACATGCATATAAAAAGTCTCCCCCCAGGATTGCACTTATACTCTAAAGCGAAAGCTGGGTTCCCGGGGCGGTCATCCCTGTCATCCTTGCATATAAAAAGACAGATATAGGATTTAAAAGTAGTAGACTTCCGTTTGTGTTGGCATTTTGTGTAGATGAGGCCTGCAAAATCAATCCCTGTGCGCTGGAATCCTCTGCAAGGATTAATTCGTGAAGAGGGCAAGTCGCCCATGAGTTAAATAAGCGGTTGGGTAGATTATCGAATGCAACGTATACACTTTTTTAATTCTTTATTAACTATTGATCTGCCATCTGGAATCCAGAATTTTTGATGGAATAAGGAAAAAACTTGATCAGGACCCGCATGCAGACTATAGAGATTGAAGTACCGGATAATAGCTTCTGTTAAGGGATGAGTTTTAGGAATATACATTGGATGTTTGGAATCGAATGACATGGTTTTGTTTTTGCTGAGGCGTCCACCAACTCGCAAAATATTATCTGCATCTAGAAAGATGTTTAAAGAAAGCAGATTACTGGATGTTAATAGCGTTTTGTGTTGTTTAAGTAGATTAATTTGATAAGAAAAGGCTGGCTGTTGTAAGCACCTGATGGCAGATTTACAAGCGTTGTTAAGTTCAACGGCATTTAATGGCCCTTTCCTTTTAAAGGGAATATTGTGTTATTGGCGAATCTTTGAATCCAAGCAACTACTCGGATTACTTTTGTATATGAAGAAAATCTGGTAAGAATGTCCCCATCATTTTCCAGTTGATTTATAAAACAAGAACTTTCGGAGGGTAAAGACTCAACTGCAAAGTTTGAAGTTGGAGATGGTTCATCAATGAAAGGATTAGAAGACTTATAGAGCCAAGTAGGCCCAGACCACCAACATTCACAATCTTTTAACTGATGGGGATATAGACCCCGTGTTGCAAAATCTGCTGGAATGTGTTTAGCAGGAATATGATGCCAATTTTCAATTGAGGTCAAATCTCTGATTTTATTGGCACGGTGAAGCACGAATTTATTGCCTTTGGTTGCAGGTTTCAAAATCCATCTTAATGTAATGGTCGAATCTGTCCACAAGAACGTTTCGGGTACAGCGTCAGGTAGTGCTTCTTGCACAGCTTGAACAAGATTTGCTAGCAAAAAAGCTGAAGATAGCTCTAACTTTGGCAATGTTATTGCACTTGGAAGTTGTTAAATATCTTGTGTTTTTACGTTTCTTCTAAATTTTAAATATTCTTCGTTTCTAACCTTCTAACCTTCCATTTATTTCCTCTATAACATGAAATGTGTATGAGTTGAGTGCAATAACAAAAAATGAGAATATATATATATATATTACAGCAAACAAAAAAAGTATAGATATCAATTCAAAGAAAAGAAAGTTTAATCATTAGGCATTTTTAAATTTGATATAACTTTATTTACAACTCCCTCGAGCCACAAGCTTCTAATTAAATCTGAAAAATTCTTCTTTAATTGTAAAAAAGTCCTTCAGTAATAGTTTGTTTTTAGACGTCGTTGTTAGAATTCATTAATGATGTATATTGTCACCCCCACTTAAAACCATTTGCATTACTTACACATCTGGGTTAAGCTTACTAAATTATGAGTATTGAGTGCAACAGTGATTTCATAAAGCAAGTCAAGTCGATAATCATTGATGCTTTTCTCTGATGCTCTTTTTGTGTCTACAGCTTGTTTTATCCAATACTAAGCCAGCCTCCATGATTATATTGTGTGCATATCCATGGATTTGTGAATAGCACAACACATTGATGGAGACTAATTCAGAATTGTATAAACCAGCGAGCATGCGAAAAAGAATATCAGAGGAAAACGCCGACTTTTATCGCCATGATATTCTTCGTGCAAAAAATGGTGCACATATAGGTATTTATTAATTGTTGAATTAAAAGTCAGTATATACTCCTAATAATGCACAACTTTTCATAATTTGTCTCTTGATTTATGTTTATAGCAAAAACTTGAAAGTGTAAATATACATTGTAGACACTTTGTACGTATATATAAATAGAAGTAACAGAAAAGAAATGAAAATGTTTCTAGTATTAAAGGTACTTTATATTTCTTCAATAAATGTATCACTTACAAACAATATTTATGTGATCAGGTAATATTTTTTTATAGAAAACCCAAGAAAATCTTTATCAAAATTTCTTTAATAATCTTCTTTTGTACTTAATGCTATTTTTTCAAACATTTTTTTTTCATTTGAACATTTCCAGGATTGCAGATGGTTTCTGGTACTTATAATTCACCAAAGAGCGATTAAATAATAATACTTTAATAGAACTTAAGATTCTAGGAAGTATTTAGTTAAGCTGACATACGATTTTTGTAAGACGTAGTAATTATGTAATTTGAAAATCATATGCGATATTTTATTATAATTATACTCTCGTCAACCCCCGTTCAGACACAGCAGAATCTAAAAGCATGCTAATCTGATCGGTTTTAAAAAGATTAGAGAAGATTGAATAATAAGGAAAAAACCTGTAGTGATCTCCCTTTAACCGGGTTTCCATTCAATTCCTTTTATTGCGAAAATTTAAGGCCGAATCAGTTGCTGTTAAGACATTCAATGGTTGTTTTCATGTTTGATTAAAGTAGATCAGTTAAATATTTGAATTGAAGCTAAAATAAAATTAATAAAGTAAACAGAGTCTTTGCCTCCCGGTATTTTTCAACAGCCTTATAATTCGATTGACATAATACAATTTACTACAATTACTACAATTACTACAGTTACTACAATTTACTACTTTTAACCATTCAATCACGGTGGTTCATTTTTGGACCACTTAATTTTAATTCTTAAATGCCACATTGGCACCAGAATATTGGAATAAAAATTTCCCTTTTACTAAGTAAGTGAACAAAAGCATTTTCGTATTTCGAAATTTGTTTGATAATTCTGGTGCCATTCACTGATTTCAACATTTTACGAATAGAAGTACCTTGCCCCTGAAAGGGTTAAACGCATATCAATGTATTTATTATGTTAACGTTTCCTTTCTCTTTTTAATATTCACGTGTAAATACAACTTTCAAGACATAATTTTCAATATTTTTCTGCTTTTAACACGTTCTCATTTAATAGTAATTTTAAAGTTTTTTTCTGTTTTAAATGGTCACGCATAAATAAATTTTTAATCGTTAGGAAATATTATTCTTTGTCTGTTTTTTAAATTGAAAACAGTCTCTATAATAATAGCCTAAGTCATGTGACTATCATCAACTATCAGATCCCTTTGATTTTTATATTCCAGGCGGCCATTTTGGTGGTTTAATGTTAGCCAGCCACAGGTGATAAGTCGCCAAATATTATTTTATCGCCATCATTTCACTTATATTATAGTACTCTAAATCATGTAACTGCCATAAACAATTACAGGCTGATTATCCGGATCCCGGATACAGGATACAGGATCCCGTCCGTTTACAGGATCCCTTCGCTTTCATAAGAAAGGTTTCCATTTAGATTAAAGAATCAAAATTATTTTTTTCTATGTAAAATTACCTAAAACTTGCCATATATTAGAATTAATAAATTTTCGTTATTAATTCCATATATTAATTCTACATAAAATTTGCCATGATCGCAAAAAATTCTTGGTATACTTTTATGTTAGCCGGGTGCAAATCTCGCCAATAGCTTTTTTTTAAAACTCGCCAGTTAGCATTTTTTTGTTCGAGTGGTAAATTAAAATGGTACTATTTGGTTATCCCATCAACCAACAATCTGTCGCCAAACTATAGGATTAAATGGCAATAATGGTTGATCGTAAATGTCACATTCACTTCACTTTAAGGAAGTTACACGTGTTTACGCAATCAAGTGATTTTTATTTCGACGTTTTACTTGTATTTTTAGTAATGTTATACTAATTTATTTTTTCTTTCGTTATTTAAAATAAAAATTACGTCAATTTGTATAATTTGGCGGGCGGTTTGGCGATTTATATAATTTGATAAGTATGGTCGATGAAGTAGTACATTAAAACATTGCTTTGAAGTTGAAATTAAATATCATGATTTGTATGGTTTGGTGTGTTTTTTTTTTTGTTTGTTTGTTTGTTTGTTTACGACAATTTGGCGAAAACCTCGTTTTCGAATACCAGTTACATAAGTATTTTAAAATTGTTTTCTATTATTTTTAAAATGAAACAACAATAAATAAATAAATAAGTTTAATTAATAACTGTAGAGCAAAACAATTTATAATGTTTTCTTTTAAATAAAAGAAAATAAATGTAAACAAACATTTATCAATAATAAGCGACAATAGCGGGGTTACCATGTCAGGCAAAATAACTCCATTTTAGCGCCAATTACGTACCCCGGTGCGTATATGACATCTGTGCCTAATATTTTTCTTTACATTTCGTATAAAAAAAAAGAAAGAAGGGAAAACCATTAATTTTAAATATTTCAGTTTTGAAAGTTTTTAATTAAATAAAATGATAGTGAAATTTAAAAAAAAAAAATGCGACGGGAGAAATTTTTAGCGATTTATCACCTGCGTCGCGCTAACATAAAAATACCGAGTTCTTTATTTCTCTATCAGATTCTTCCAATTTGGCAAAAGATTGTTCAAATAAATTGAATTATGAATAAAAGTAACATGATACATTTCTTAGCATACATGGAGGCAAATCTGGTCGCCAAATTCGTTTAAAATAATAACCTTTTCTAAAATATAAAAAAAAAAAAATATGTTATGATTAAAATTTGAGTTGCCATCATTGGAGAAAAGTATTTAAAATTAGAAAAAAATTAATATCTCGAAAACTATTTCAAATTTTAAAATTCTAATACCAGTTTTGAGATCTGCGGATCAATACGGATTTTTGGTGTTACTTTCATCGCATAATAATCCATATTTTAGGAGAAATCGCCGTGAAATCTAATCAGCCGTTTCATAAAATCGTTTCATAAAGTCGTTTCCTATACTCGTTTCATAAATTCGCTTCATTATGATTATATATATATAGGGTAGATTTATTCTTCCGTTATTTAAAATAAAAATTTTGTCAATTTGTATAATTTGGCGAGTGGTTTAACGATTTATATAATTTGGCGAAATTGGTTTCGGAATATCTAAGTAGTACCATTAAAACATTGCTTTGAAGTTGAAATTAAATGTCATTATTTTTTGCATTATTTAATATTTGGCACAGATGTCTTAAACGCACCGGGTTTGACGTGATTTTTTTTAAAGACAATTTGGCGTATACCTAGTTTTTGAATACCAGTTACATGTGTATTTTTAAATTATTTTCTATTATTTTTAAAAGGAAGTAACAATAAATAAATAAATAACATTTAATTAATAACTAAAAAACAAAACAATTTATAACATTCTTTAGATAAAAAGAAAATAAATGTAAATAAACATTTATTAATAAATATGCAACAACACCCGGGTTACCATGTCGGGCAAACTAACACCATTTTGGCGCCAATTAGGTACCCCGGTGCGTATATGACATCTTAACCTAATATTTTTCTTTTCGTTTCGTTTAAAAAAAAGAAGAAAGTTAAAGCCATTAATTTTATATATTTCAGTTTTAAAAGAAAGTTTTGTATTTTAAATAAAATGATAATAAAATACAAAAAAAAAAAAAATTGCTATGGGAGAAACGTTTGGCGATTTATCACCTGCGTCGCACTAACATAAGAATACCGAGTTCTTCATTTCTCTATCAGAATCTTCCAATTTGGCGAAAGATTGTTCAAGTAAATCGAATTATAAATAAAAGTAATATGATATATTTCTTAGCATACATTTAAGGGAGGCCAAACTGGTCTCCCTTAAATGTCCAGTTTGGGAGACATTGGGAGAACTGCAGGGTTATTATTTTAAATTAGGGCCAAATTAGTTTAAAATAATAACCTTTTCTGAAATATGAAAAGAAAATACATGTTATGATTAAAATTTGAGTTGCCATCATTAGAGAAAACTGTTTAAAATTAGAAAAAAATTAATATTTCGAAAACTAATTCGAATTTAAAAATTCTAATACAAGTTTTGAGATCTGCGGATCAATGCGGATTTTTGGTGTTAATTTCATCGCATAATATTCCATATTTTAGAAGAAATCGCCGGGAAACGTAATCACTTGTTTCATAAAATCGTTTCATAAAGTCGTTTCATAAATTCGTTTCATTAGGATTTTATATATATAGGATAGATAAATACGGCAATAAATTACAACAATAGAAATATTTCTTAAATTATTTGTAATCCATTTTTGTTTCCAAGCATGCATGTCAATACATGCATGTTAGACTATAACCATTGCTTGAGAAATTGATTATTTGATATGAAAAATTCAAGGCGTAAGAGGTGTAAGGAATACTCTATTGTGAACTTTCCATCTTTGGTATTTTTTTTTTTTTTTTCAGCCGCTTAACTACCCTTAGAAACATATTTTAAAAGGGTAATTTAAAATAGAGGATAGATTATAATTCCACGACGGCAAATAAATAAGTAATTAACTTTTCATTCTTAAAAGTACCTTGATGCAAGAATACCACAACTTTTTAAGCAGGAATTGAATTATATTTTAAAATAAATTGCAATTTTTAAATTCTGAAACAGTCATTATCTATTTATCAATTTTTTTTTCCTTTCGAAAAGAATATTAAACTCGGATTTCGGAGAATTTCTTTAATATTAAATGATGCTAAAAATACATTTTAATTTTGCAGATACGATTGAAATTTTCTTTTGAAAAGAATGAATAATAACTTTTTTTTTTTTTTTTTTTTTTTTTTTGCGAAAGTCATTTCAAGATTGTTATTTTCCTTTTTCAGAAGTAATTACAGAAGTAAGATTTTTCCTACCGCTTCTCATATCTTTTCATTACGTAGAAATGAAAGAGCTTTTATATTCATGTAAACGAAAAGAAATCGTTTTGTACTGAAGGGCCGGTAACTTTCATAAAATGAAATATTTTTCGTGGTATCTCCTAGCTTCAATATATTAGTATCATTTTATGTGCAATATTTGTAATGGACTGCTCTATTACAAAAAATACAGGACCTGGGATTCTTAGAATCTCCATTTTGTTTTCCATTAAGGTAGAAACGAATCAGTCCTGAAAAACATTTTTCTTTTTTTATGGTAGGAACATATATCTTGAAATATGTATCATTCAAAAACAATGTCGCCTAACGTTTACTCATTTCGTTGTTGTTTTTAAACTTTTGTAGTTGAAGTACTCCTTCTAGGCACAGGAATCTCTTACGCGAATTTATTCTATTACCCCTTTATTTAAAAAACATTTTTACTTGCACTTTGGCAGCTTGTTCAAAAGAAATTTACTAAAAAAATATATACTCTTAATATGAAGTCGTGTGAATCGAATATAAAATTAAAATCATGTGTAAAGTTTAGGCGGCTATTTGCCGAAACTCAACCGCAAATGTTTAAATAGTATGTGACCTTAGTGAATCACAAAAGTTTTTATCTCATGAATTAAAATACAGTAGAATATCTTTTATCCGAAACTCTCGGTTAACCGAAATCCATTTTGAAAGCTTTTTGTTTTTTGACTATCACATTCCTTGTGTGCAAAATCCATTTTGAAAGCTTTTTTTTTTTTTTTTTAATATCATATTCCTTGTGTGCAAGCGGTCTTTTCCTTACTACGAGTACCTATAAATATTTTCGATCTCCTTCCTTAGAGTTCCTTTGAATTTAACTTGAGCTCCCGTAACCTGCGGCGTGGAACGAAGAGAACGAACAAATTAGCAATTATGTAGCTTTTGAATATTTTGCAAAAGGCTGGAGTAGCAGAAAGACTGTGATACTGGCGAACTAATAATATTAAAAAACTCCGTGATAGCAAAAGCAATCGAAATCAATATTCAAAGCAAAAGCAATACTACGACAAGCAAAACATTTTTTCTAACCCTTGTGATATAGGTAAAAGGTACTTAATTTAAAATTAAAATTCAGGTAATTTATTCCTGTTTATATTTTTCTATTTCTTTATTTTTATTAAGCACTTGATGCCATAATAAGAAATATTACATATATTTTTTCTCCTTAATCTCAAAATTGAAGCATTCTCGATTATCCGAAAATTTCGGTTTTCCGAGAGAGGGTCGGTCCCAATTACTTCGGATAATCGAGGTTCTACTGTATAATAAATGTAAAAAGGTCAGGTAAACACGAAAATTTTTTAAATGCCACTAATTCACATATTCTTCATATCTTTGAATTTTCGCTATTTTTAAATATTTTTAAATGTTCATATTAAAAGGGGCTCCATTATTCAGGTTAAAAGTTACAAACCTATAGCTGGTAGACTCCTAAGGTGTCGTCATTAGGAAACAATTGTATCATAATCTGTGCATGTGTAAAATATACATACACAGATGATTTAAAACATTTTCCCTATTTCAAGGCACCTGTAATTAACACTGAGTAAACAGAATAAAACTTCGTTTTATGTTTAGAGTTTTGAAAGCACAGAAAAATGAATTTTGTGAAGAAATAAAAATCAAGTACAAAATTATTACTGGAATTTCGATAGTATGCCTGAGCGATACTTTAACGCAATTCATTAACTATTCAAATGCAGAATTCTGTTGAACATTCCCAATGTCTTTATGAAGGAAAATAATTGCGAAACTACCACGTATGCGCAAGAACATTCTGCATAATTTATTTTATAAGCGATTAATTTAAATATATAATTGGTTTTTACTTAGACAGTCGCGAACATTTTCTTTTGCCTATGTTTGAATTAAATTATATTATTTTTTGCGGAATTCATTTCCCCATGTTCCCCTTTACTAATGTAAAATAAAACTATATTTATATTTAAATACTTTAAACAGCAAAAAATTATTTTTAGCTAAACTAGAATATCATGTTTGATTTCATTCAGATTAAGTATTGAAAAAAATATAAATTATTTTTTGCTTTGCAGCTTTAATTAGTTTTGCTCTTGTGAAAAGTATTAGACGAAAAGTCAATTACATTTTTACTTAAAGCAAAAAAAAAAAAAAAAAAAAAAAAAAAAAAAAAAAAAAAAAAAAAAAAGTTATTTCCTGTTTACAATTTCTTAATAAAATAATTTTTTTCATATTTGATTCGATAGCCAAAAGTTTTCTTATCTGAATTTGTATTTATAAGTACGGTAAAATAAGTTTTATTAGAATACTCTTGGCCTTTTTTTATGTTTTCCACTCTCAATAGAAATTCGATTTGTTGTTGTTGTTGTTGTTGTGCCGATAGGATAAAAAAAAAATAATAATTGCTCTACTCAATGTAATATGATAGTTAAGACAACGGAAATTGTTAGAAGATTCATTAAATGCTTCAAAGTATCCCAATTATTTTGTGCTTTTGAAATGAAATACTACTGATAAATAAAAAAAAAAATTAAAAAAGAATGAAGTACACTGAATGAAAATATGCAATTAAAAATGAAATATTAGTAAAAGAAATAACTGAAATGTCTTAAATTCTGAAAAACACACAACCGTCAATATTTTAAAAATATAGAGGCACAGAAAGTACCTCTCAAATAGCCATCTCGTATCTCAAATATTCTGTACTTTTGATAATAGATACTACTGATAAATTAAAAAATAAAATAATAAAGTAAAGTAGACTGAATTAAAGTATGCAATTAAAAATGAATTAACATAAAAAAAATAATAATTTAAGTGTTTTATATTCTAAATAACACAATACCGTCAATATTTTAAAAATATAGATGCACAGAAAGTATCTCTCAAACACTCATTGTGGCATAGAAAAAAAAATAGCCACCCTCCTGCATGCAGCAGATATTTTTTGTAATTACTGTTAATATTATTTCATTTTATCTGCATGGTAATAAAACATGTAATAAATAAATGAATACAGTTAATCTGTGGAACGTGCAATGGAAAATGCTGAAGTAAATTTTTAAAATGTTGAAAATAATTGCAAAATGTAAAATAAATTTAATAAAAGTCCAATATTATACATTTTTCCCTATTTAGATTTATTATTAATTACAATATTAATATATTGAATATACTATGTTAAATAATAGTGAATGACATTTTTTTAAAACTTTTGCTAAATTTAAAACTTACTCCATCGTATATCCTATTCACGTAAGCTACAATTTAGGAGCTGAAAATATGTCATGACCTTTAATTTAACGTTTTTGAATCCAATTTGAACGTATTTTTAAAAGCATTTTTTTTTACCTTGTCAGCTCTTATTTGATAAATTTTTTAACATTCCAAAACTATTTTCCTAACGGTAATTTTTATAAGAGTGTTGAAACATTTGTAAGGTAAATGACTAATAGCCTTGAGAAAAGACTTTAAGAATATTTTAAGAGGATTTTTGTCTCCAAAATGCATTTATTTAAAAATAAAAACATTTCATTGTAATAGTATAGGTTTTATTTAGTCATAAATATATAAAGCTCAGCTTTATAAACATATAAATATAACTTGATAAAATGTTTCAGAAACTCATTTCCATTAATAAATTATATTAAAAATAAAATAATTAATGTTAAGTTAAAAAACACGCAAGCATAAAATTCAAATATATTTATTATATGTAATTCATAAAATTCAAAAAATTTCATCTGCAAGCATAAAATTCAAAATATTGTGGGCAAAATTAAAACATATTCTTTAAGAATAATTTGCTATTTAAACTGCTAAAAGTTTTTATTTTCATAAAAAAAATTTTTCGTCGTGATCATTCTTAAAATAAGTAATACTATATATGAAAATCGCATTGTAAATTTTTAAAACTAATTCGATATGCAATTGTCTTTCATATCTTAACAACATAAAAACGTATATTTTATTTACAAACTATATCTTTGCCTAATACCTTGAAAATAGTAGCGCAAAATTGTTTTAAACTATTTGAAGAACACATTTTTAACTATTCAAATATAAAATAAATGCATTTATATTACATGAAAATTTTGTAATTAAAATTCTTAATTAACTACAAGGGCCTCGTATAAAAAATAAAATAAAATAAATAAAAGGTATTTCAACAATAAATTTCACAAATTATGTCCATTACTATCCAACAAAGAAAGATATTTTTTAGACTTAATTATAATTTGATACATTTATTTAAACTTTCATTAATATCTCCTTCGTTATAAAATTCTTAACTTAAAGAAGATTCCGCTTCAAATAAAAATGTAGAATTTAGATACACTCCAGATCGACAAACACATTAGAAATTATTGTACAAACGTGGAAAAAAAATTAAACACACCCTACTAACTGTGCAACAAATTATTTAAGTAGAACGTTACTGGTACCAAACGATTGGAAATAAAGTCTACTTTTAAATGATGTATATAAATTTGCTTTCGGGGTGGGGGGGAGGGGGGCATCTACATATAAAACGAACACAAACTTTGTTTTTTTGTTCAGTAGCAATATCCACGTTTGGCACCATAAATAAATTCTACATTCTTCATTTAGCCTAAATCCCAATTTTCATGAAATTTGGACGATTAGTTTCAGAGAAATTAATTATTTTAAAATAAGCATATTTTAGGAGCTGTTTGCGAAATGAAGTTAGGTACTCGATTCTTGAAGTGCTACAGAATGATTATGTCACTTCTATTAATGTATTAATTCTTGCCAAAATAAGCATTTCATTCACTTAATATTTTTCGACTATTCCCAGCTCAAATCGTGTCAATCAAATGCTCAAAATATGTCTTTTTCCAATTATGCTTTTCTGACCATAATAAACGGCCTTAACCATTGGAAACTTAAATCTTGATTTTGAAGTTTGTTAATCGTTTTTCGAAAACTACTAGAAGTAAAGATTTTAAATTGAGAATTTTCATAAAGCAGGACATAATAAATATGAATCTATCAAAAAAAATAGTAGGTTGCAATTCATTTTTTTTTCGAATATTAATTTTATAATTCATATCATGTTTTTAATTACAAATTCAATTATTTATGTATGGATTTTTAGTATTATAACCACACACATTATTTATCACATTAGTACTAGAATTTCAGGAGATATTAATACAAATATGAAAATATAATTTAACATTAGAAGCAATAAATTTTGAACATTTATAATTCAAAAACTTACCATCCAAATGGCGTGAAATTTCGTTTCTAGGCATAGTTTGAAATGAAGATTTAAAATATGTTGTCACTATTGGGTTTTGCTATAGAAAAAAACAAAGTTTGGTCTGATTTTAATTTGTAGATGCCCACCTACGTAAATTTTATATGCATCATTTAAAAGTAAACTTTATTTCCAGTCGTTTGTATGAGTAACTTTCTTCTGTTATAATTAGTTGCAGAGTTAGTAGGGGATGTATACTATTTTTTTCCACGACTGTACGCAATTTTTATACACAATTATTTTATTGTCTTTTATTAATTTCTTTTAAGTAATGAAAATATTCAATTACTAAATGTTAAAATTGTATTTCTATATCGTCAGAAGTAGAAACGTTATTCTGTCTCCAAAACGAGCAGCCATTAAAATTTCTATTATTTATATCTTTATATTCAAAAATTAAATTGTATCATTTATGACTATCTACATAGAACAATATTAAATATATATATATATATATATATATATATATATATAACTTGTTCTACTACACGTCAAATAAGCCGTTTGCTGTATTCGGCGTTTTAACCTAAAACTATGAGTTGTGTTTTATAACGGAAAAGTACCGATAATTTTCATAAGAAAAGCATATTTTTTACATTAAAATTTATAGTGCTTATTTTCAATTTCATGATAGTGCATCATTTGAGATTATTAAGACATGAATACATTAGGTAAAAATAAAACAATAATTTCATTATCTTAAACTAAGTGTACATCTTTAAAACATAATTTAAAGAATAATTGTATAAATAATAGCATGGCATTGAAAGTCATTACGAATAAAATGAAAAAAGGAGTCCTATGTGGATTAAATTTCGAAAGAAATTTTATTATAACGTTTCTTTTGTAAAATACAAGAAATTCTGAGAAACCTTATGAAAATTTAGATGCTTACAAATTACTTTAAAATATTATTTTATTTATCAAAGAGAATTAATTTTTAAGATACAGAGTATTGTTTTTTTTCAATTCTATAAAATAAAGGAAATAAATTGTTTTCCTTTGATCAAAGGATTACTTTTAGACAACAGCATGCATAACATAGGAAATAAGATTAAATTACATCAGTTGCTCAAAGTAATCTGATTGAAGTTCTTAATTTCATTCTTAACTTAGAATTATCTGCTTTTAGAATGGTTATAAGATAATATATGTGGCTTGTCTGGTAAAGTATTCGACCTTTATACGAAAAAACAATTTATAAGTTACCTGACGGGATTGAGATCCTAATCCGATTCAAATTAGGCCCCTTGCGCCTCCACACACTTAGGCCACAGTTCCTTCCTTCGTCGAAAACACATCTGGAAGGCTTCTATTGGAATGGTGTTCAACTCCGGCGTCGCTTTTTGCATGTCTCGTCTTTACCATCAAAACGAGATCCTTTCAATGTCGCCTTCAATTTCGGAAGCAACCAGAAGTTGTAAGAAGCGATGTCTGTAGAATAGGGAAGTTGGCGAACAACTGGAATTCCATGTTTCTCCAAGAAAGTTTGAATCAATTGCGATGAATGAGCTGAAGAATTGATTTATCTTACAGTTTTCGTTCAGAAAATTTCCATTTAACTGTTACCGGGTGTCCCAAAAATGACTGATGGATTTTAAAATTCCATAACTTGCAAACGGTGACAGATATTAAAAAAATTCTTGCAGGATTGTTATGTAAGATGTCAGGAGATTTTATGCTGCGATTCTCAACTTTAGTTACAAATATCATTGATAGATAGCGCTGCAAGCAAAAACCGCTAAATTCAGGCTCCAGCTTTCGGCCTATCCCTTCTTCCATGCGAAAAAAGGGATATTAAAGTGTATTGAATGGATCCCGAAGTACCAAAAATCAGGTATGGACTGAGCACCTATTGCTCTCAGCCCCATCTATTGTTTGAAATTCGAACTAAAATAAAGAATCACAGTACAAAAAACTCCTGACATCATACATAACCCTCCTGCAAGAATTTTTTTAACCATTTGGAAAAATGGTTACTGTTCTCGTCAGGATGGGAAATGAAAAGCATATCTGAAGGTTTTCATTGGTTTAATCCGCAATTTATTCGTTTTCTGATTGGTCTATACAGTAATCTGTATTTCCCTTTAATTTCAACAATGATGGATACTTTCTGTTGCCACTACGACAAAAAAGTAATAAAAACTACAAAAAAAAATTAATAACTCAGAAACAAATTGAGATACAGCTTTCAAGCAAATTGCATTTAAAAGTACATTTTTTTCTCTGTCTGACGGTGTAAAAAGTAATATTGTCGGATGTTTAGAAGTTTAAGAATGAAATTTTATTTAAAATTGGCCGTCAGATATCTTGGAAATCTGACGATGGAAAAACCTTTTCCCGAACAGCCAATGAAATGCTTGTATATTTACGTAAGTTTCAGGTGGATAATACTTAAGTTTCATGAAATCTGACGGGTCGCAGGCGATATTTTTGGCTTGCAATTTTTACGTGTAATAACACTATTAATGTTTAATTCATGGCGTACGTAATGTATGATCAACTCCGTGCGATTTTTTATGTCTTAAATTTTAGTCTTCAAAAAAATCGTTTTCCAAATGGTCGTTGTAATTTGATAAATTGCTTTTTTTTTTTTTTTTTTTTTTTTTTTTTTTTTTTTTTTTTTTTAATCTGTCACCGTTTGCAAGTTATTGAATTTTTAAATTAATCAGTCATTTTTGGGACACCCGGTAAATGCATAGTGTAACCCAGGAGTTGCATGATCTTTTTTTACCATTTGGCGCTTTCTGTTGGTCTTTTGTTGAACTATTATGCGTTACTTACGCATGATAACATGCATTTAAGGTCGTGAAATCAATTTTTGTCCTGATTTGTTATCAACGAGATGTTGTTAGATCTTTTATTGATACTGCTTGCAATGTGCTTTACCGGAGTTTTCTATCTAACTTTATAAAGTAGTAATTAATTCTGCAAACTACTAAAAGCATTATAAAAATTATTACATCACTGATGTTGTTATCGTGCAGCGTAAATACTTTAAAGTAAGTATATAATTTAACGTTATAATTTTTTGAGCAATATTTGTTGCGTAAACTCAACCGTGTCATTATGACATTATGTTCAACAGAAACATAAATTAATTTATTTCATAAATAATTTTCCAGTGGATAATTAACAAAAATAGACTCAAATATATTTTTTCCGAAGAAAATAAAAAATCATGCCTTAAAGGGATGATATTCTCGTCGCAGAATTTGCAATCACCGTCTTTGGTAGTAGATTTTGTAACTTCTTTTTTCAATCAAATAAAACGAAAAATTCTATTAGAATCTGCGGTAAGGATGAACGCATCCTAAAGGAAACAGGAATTCTAAAAAAAAAGGAAAGTTATAACCGATAAGTGTGGCTAACAAAGCATGAAAAATACAGAAGAACAATATTAATACATTACAGAAGTATATTTTCTAGCAAATATTATTCCATTTTATCCAGTGAAAAATCAAAATTTAAGATTCCAGGTGCATGAAGTTTTCCCCTTTCTGTCTGTATTGGATTTGAATAATATTTTGCATAATTAATTTCAATCCAAAATTATATATTTCTCTTAAGGGTTGGACAACTTTCTGACATAAGTTTTAATTTATTTTTGTTCGAAAATGCATGAAACTAGCTGGTGTTGTTGTTCAGAAACTATGTAATTGAGCTGTTTTTGTTTTTTTTTTTCATTTTTTAGCAAACGCAATTGACCTTTCAGAAAATAGCGTTAAAGTGGGCGTTTTGAACCGAATTTCCGCGCGAAGGAAGAAAGAGCGCTCAAAAGCGGCGAAAAACGTGTTTGTCACGTGATCGAAATCGCTTATAAATCAATAGGTAATTGATTGATCAAAAAATGAAAAAAAAAACAGTTCAATTCCAAATCGCTTCCATGCCCAGTCTTTCCAATTTTATACCTTTCCGTTAAAAAATAAATTTGAAATGTGTCAAAACGTTTTGCGCTTGTTGAACAGAGCAGTTAAGAACAGCCTTAATAAAAAAATTTAATTATTATTATTATTATTTACGGTTTTGTTTTCGACTGCACTTGACTTAATTAACAGCGCATAAGTCTTTTAAAAGCTTTATCTGTTTCATTCCGTTTCACTTGCTGTTAGCTCCTTCATTTACACGCTGAAAGCTGTTTAGTTGGAAACTATATCATACATTTTATATCATCTATAAAGAAATAATGGTTAAACAAATTATAGCTTTTAACTATTACATACTCACAAGCACACACATATATAAAAGAATGAATAATGGAAAATGTTGTGAGTTATGGTGATCCATGGTCTAGTATATGCATTATCTGTAATATAACAATAAATGTGCGTATACATTGAATTGAAATAATAAATCTTACAGCCTATAAATAAAAAAGACAATAAATATATATCGTTTGTTTTACTCAAAATACATTTTAATATTTCAAATATTTTTCTTTACCTATATGTTCGCTTATACAAACTGTATTCGTAAATTAAATAATCTACAAGCTATAGCCTATACTACTACACTTTAGAACTTTTAAAAATATCAAAATCGTCTATTTTATATTTTAAAATCCCTTTTATTCGACTTTAAAAGCTTTTATTTAATACATTTATAGTACTTATTTTACAAATCTTCCCGAATTGCCTACGACTGTTCCCCAAGTACCATTTATTATAAAAGAACTAAAAGCATTTGAATATAAAAATGGCTTATTCCCAAATAAATGTATTTTAAAATATCCTAACAGGATTTATCGCTTCTATTCCGATATTATTTACAAATAAAACTATTTGTAATGTCATTGTATTTTTTTCATACATGGGCGTACAAATATGAAATGCGTAATTGGAATACATTTTCGATATCAGATTTCAAAATATTTGAAATGCATATCGGCAATGTCTATTAAAACTATTCCGTAGTGAAAAATACAGAACTATTTTAAAAGGGAAAAAAATGTTTAATATTTTATGTACAATAATGTGATAATTTTAACATACTTTCATTATAGATTTCAAAAAGTTTGCCTCCTATAAAAAACTAACATAAGGATTATTTTATATTGAATCTATCAGAAGTTCTGTTTATTATTGGTCTGATGCGAACAGCATTCATTTTTTCCAAGGAATGCCATGGAAAAGAAAGATGTTTCAGTTGGAAAAATGAAGAAAAGATATAGCTTATACGGTAAGTTTATTTTTTAGAGTAACTGAGGTTAATAAATATTTTTAAATTTTAAATTTTCTTTATTTTAATTTAATCTGTAAAATTTCTTTTTTGTGTATATCTACGTAACAAATGGTACCTTTCATCCAGAGTACGTGATTTTGAACCTACAAACCAGGTTCATTATTACTATGTCTGACACTATCAATTGTTGACATCTCAGTTGTACGATGTTTAAGTGGCTTACGTTTAAAACAAGTAGTCTAAAACAAAACACCATACAAAAAATTTCAACGTACTGAAACCTACCTTTCAAAATTACTTAACTAACAATGCAAGTTCTTTTTTAAATCGTTCCGAACATTAAATTACAAGTCATGTCCCAATTCCATGACCGGATTTAAAAACCTATAAACATATTCGCAACCTTTTTTGGAGCAAGTAATTTTTAACAAAAATAAATAAATAAATAAAATCAACTACGACGGATTGTTTCTTACTTTATGATAACGTTATATAGTTATCCACATTTCAGTGCTGCACCAGTCAAGTTATACCTGGCCCGGTCCAAAAATTGCATTTGATGTTATCATGAAAACCCATTCGCAGCCAACACACTTCAACTGGAAATAAAAGTAAAATTATCCATATTTTAATGGAATTAAGGAAAGCAAATTTGTAATAATACAGCTAATATCAGTTTGATATTTTATGTACGAAAATAAACGTATCTATAGATATAAATCAGGGTTCGTACGCATAATGAATTCGAAAAGAAAAAAATTAGACATTTTAGTACCAGGATTTTTTAAAGTATTATTTGCCTTATTTAATGCAAAACATTCCTAACTTCAGATATATCGACCACTACATTACGAAATTTCTGGTACTAAAATGTTTAAAACTTTTTTGAATTCCTTATGCTACGTACCCTGTATATATTCATTGATATTCAAACATATTGATTTTTCAATTTAAACAATATAGTGTATTTCTTTAGAAAAACTCGACAGAAAAAAGTTAAACCTCAACACTAAACCAAACGAACGCGATAGAATTCAACTGAACCCAACCCGAACCGGATTCAAAACGAAACAAATGTTACTAACCAAACCAAAATGCGACAGAGACGCGGGTTGGTTTCAAATAAAATCAGGTTTCGTGACCTAATGCAGGTATTTAATTCATAAATATTTTGCATAAAAGACATGCAAAGAAATTTCATAACTTCCTTTGTTGAAAGTCAGCTAAAAAATAAATTGTGTTGTCTAATGAAAAATATTTCACAATCCTTATTCCTAACACAATAAATCGTACAACAATTTAATTCACGTTTTTTATGACCATGGTGTCTCTATCTTATATGTCACTTTTTTAGTTGATTAAAATGAATAAACAATTCTGAAGTTTAAAATCTTTAAAAAACCGTTCTCAAAAAGAAAATCTAAAGGCAAAATAAAGTAATGTCTATTCATGTAACAACAACAACAAAAAATGTCACATTAACAGTAGCAATTCACATTTGACTTTAGTTTACAGAGTTAACATTTTCGGACAGTGTATGTATTATTAGGATGAGCGAAGCGAATCCTCTACGAGGCTACACAAATTGCATTTTGTCGTACACTTTACGAAAAAAGTATTCAGTATTTTAACTTGGAATTAAACATAAAAATAAATTATGATCTCTAGAATTGCACTTTTTTTTTTTTTTTTTTTTTTTTTTTATAGAAAAATTAATTTTTTTTTAAATATATCACTTTAATTGATTTATTTTACAAGTTTCTCCATTACGACGCATTTATGCAAATAAAAAATGAAACAATTATATTTTCAGAAGAAAAAATAAATCATCGAGTTACGATTTCTTTTATGAAATTTTTAAAATGTCCCTTTTTATGAAAATTATAGCATATTTTTAATGAACTAAAATTTATGAAAATTCAGTTATTTACATTCAATTATAAAAGTATTTTTCAGTGTTAAGAATTCAAATACACAATTTATTCTTATTATGGTAAATATTTTACACATACGATACTTACGCATTTTCAAAGATTTATATTATGATTTTCTTTTTGTAAAGTGGCAACAAAAGAATTGTAAACAAATAAAATTAATTGTTAAATTCGTTTTATAAATATTTTGTAAAATTTTGCTTCGAAAATATTTTCATTTATACCAGTCTTATATCATAAAGCAAAAAGTCCGAGGAAATTCTTAGTTATTTGGCTGAATTTACATTTCTAAAATTAAAATACGCCAAAACATAAAATAACGCTTTTGCTTAATAAAGATGCAAGCATAATATAAAAAATATTGTTACTTTCAAATATTTATCTTATTAAATAATGCTTCGCGAATCCAAACAAAGCATGGCTTTTGCTTGTCTATAATGCTTACTAATTAATAAAAATTCTAGGATATAAATCGTTAAGTAAATATATGTTATTGACCATGAATTCCATTGAACCTCATAAAATCCCTTATTTAAAATTCCATTAACAATTAAGGCTTGTTTGAAACAACCCTTCTCCAAACTTTTTCAACTTTTAAAAAAATTTTCAAGTTTTTCATGTGCCATACAAGAAAAATACTAATTAAAAGCTAATAAATAAAGTTAAATATACACCTCATAGGAAGATGTTACATTTAATAGAATTTAATTTATGATTCAAGTCATGTAAAACTAAAAACGCTCATCAAGAATTTAAATTTCGTACTACGAAGATTAATGCGTATAAATTTAACAAAATTCTTGAAGCATAATAGCATTATTTTTTCGAAATAAAGATGCTACATTTAATAAGTTTATTTTACGAATACTAAAAAATGAAAGAAATAGAATCATGATAAAGTATATTTTTATGCTATTCTGAAAATAAAATATTCTCAATGTAAGTTATATAATATATATATTATATATGTTATCAGAATTGCAACGAGAAAATGATAAATCGTATACATATTATTTCTATTAGGATAGTTTAAGAAAAGTAATAAAATAGGTGGTAACTGATAAAGGTTTTATTTAACAATTCTATAAAATAAATCGGAATTCAATAAAACGAAATGAGGATAACATTTGAGAAATAATAGCTTTATTGCAACATACGAAATTCCAGAGTTTGATGAGAAAAATAATGCAACAACTAAGTGTAAATAACACAGAAGTATTGACATCATCAAATAACACTTTCTTTCATTTGGAACATGTTTTCTTTGAGAAATAAACGGTATATTTCTAAAATGTTACACGAACTCAGAATTTGTTCAAAGGGTAAATGTTTTATCATTTAGAAAATACATAATTTACAATTCACTTTTTATCTCAGCTTATTTAAAAAATATATATATTATGAAAAAGTTTACAAAACTTCACATATTGTAAAGCTTCCATTGAAAGAAAAATTATTTATACCAGCAGATTCTTTTTAAATCATATTTCTGTGCTTCCTTATATTTACAACTTTAAAATGTTTTCTTCTAAGGTATTTTTTTAATAAATTAAAAAAATGAAGTGGAAAATATGCGCAATAAAGGAATTCGACAACATAAAAATTTAACACGAAGAAGCAAAAATGCAACAATTATCGAAATAAAATATTAAAAATGAAATATAGAACTATATTCCCTACCAATGATTTTGTGTATTACTTTCATTCTATGCTGCTTTAATTCCATAAATGTATAAAACCAATTCTATAGTTTTACTTCATCATATTTGACATCATTGGATTTGGTAGAAAAAGAATCCTGGAATGTTATTACTCATTTTAGATTTCTTCTTTTTTGTTAAAATTTATGTCTGCTGATATGACGAAGTTTTCTTTTGGTGCAGAATGTTTTGCGAAACATTCAAATTTAAGAAAAGCGTCAAACATCATGAAGTTTATTTTCTTTCAACAAAAAAAGTCGTTGGTGTTTGACAAATCTATTTTCAAAAGAATTATTTCGGCTCGAAAAATTGAAATTCAAATATCGCAAAAAATAAGCATTTAATATTTTATTAATACATTTTCTCATGATTAAATTCTAAAAAAATGGTTCGCCTATGCGAAACTAATGTACAATTATACAAAATGTTTATCAAAAGGAAATTTAAAGATGGAAAATTTTCTCTTTAAATTTCTGAAAAATCTGAAATAAGATTTTTGAATCATTTTTATGTCTTTAAAAAACCTGAAAATCTTCATTCATAAACAAAATTACTTTTGTGATTTTCAAGTGAATAATAACCTACTAGATGTGTAGGAAAATTTGCACTTATATTATTTCATCTCTTATATAATTTCAAGTCTATCTTAAACTATTTTGAGATGCATGCTTTCTTTGATTTTACTTTTATGCAGTCATTTTTTATACTCATAATTTTATGCAAAAATAGCCATTTAAGCAAACTATTTCTATGATATTAGATAGAATGTACTTGTTAAAAATAAAGAAAATGATTTTTTATGTAAAATTATAGATTTACAATTCAAAGAATTATTGCAAATACTTTTTTATTAGCGCAAACGATCTAAATCAAATCATTTTTCGTGAATTAAAAAAAAAAAAAATCCGTATATGAAAAGAATTTGGCAAAGAATAATTATGAAATGATCGAATATGACCAAATAAAGATAATTAAATGAAAACATATATTAATACGAAGAATCGGAAGTATCTCCTTCCAAACGTAATAAAAATAAATAAAATTTAAATAGCAACAAACATATTTTTAATAAAATAAAAAAAAAACATTATGTATTTCATTTTTATTATTATTTGATTTTGTCACTTGGTTTGATGTAACATTATTAGACCATAAAAATGTCGGCAGGATACTAGGAAGGCATTCACAATATTAATAAAAGTACACTTAATAAAAAGATTTTGGTTTCCGGTGATTTTAATTGCTTTAATAAAAACAAAACGAAATTTTGAAAGAAGTAATTTTAAAATGCATTATAAATTCATTAAAGTTATAAATTATTAAACTGGTTTTTATTAACACTTTCCAACATAGCTGAAAATTGTTTATTACTTCGGTTTGTCTGTCCGTTCTTTATCTCGCGTAAATGAAGTCAGATCGCCATGAAATTGATATATATTATCGATATTCACTATTGAATGTTCGTCATTGAAAATTAAGCATGTAGTAGTTACAGTTCCTTTATAGGAACATTAAAAAGAATTCAGTTACATTACAGCCTAGGGGGGGGGGGGATCGCTTGTGGTGGTTTTTAATAACGTTTCACAATTACAAACTCATCAAAAATTACATATAGCTCTGGAAGTATATTACATGATGCTTACTATAGAATATGGATGGATAGAATTCATCGTTCATTTACAGGGTCTGGAAGTATATTACATGATGCTTACTATAGAATATGGATGGATAACATTCATCGTTCATTTACAGGGGCACTAAAAAGAATTCTATTACACTACAGTCTGCGGAGAAAAATCGTTTGCGGTTTACTTTATTCATGTTATTGGAATTGGTATATATCCTGAGGTGCACTGTAAGACATTTATTATAGAATATGATGTACGTAGAATTCATCATTAATGTACAGGGACACACAAAATAACACGGTTGTAGTACTCTCTATGAACAATAATTGCTGAAAGTAGTGCGTTTTCTATTTTGGTACGTGTTTTTCAATTAAGTATTATTTTTTTGCATATTTCTTAGTGTGTATAAATTCTACAAATCATATACAGGGCTTCACAAAACATCTCATTTCCGTTTATTGTTGGAAATTGTTGAAGGGCAAATTTCAACTGTGGTATACGTTTTCTCATTGAACTAAGCATACCATGCATACAACTACAATACAATACATATGCATGCAATGCATACTCATACTACATATGCATACAATACTAGGCATACTACGCACCAAGTTAGCATACTAAGTACTATGTGGTAAATCTATAGTACGTATACAGGGCAGCAAAAACAATTCAGATTTATTTTCGTCTTTTGATGGAAACTGATGAAATTAAATTTTCAAATGTGTTATGTATTTTACAAATTGTTTATTTAGACAACCTTTTACTCTTTAATAAACTATGAATGTGTATTATTCTATTCTAAATGTGTTGGAAAGTGTTTCATAATCCATAAAAGTGACGCTTAAATTAAAGTTAAGCTTAACTCATGATTTTACGTTTTGAATTTAAGAAATTTGCCAAATAGTTCAATTCTAAAATAAACATTGTTACATTTTTCCAATTTTAATATTTTAAGTTCAATATATCTTATTTATTTGAAAAAAACATTTTTTCTCATATAATAAAATTGAAAACTATGTAATATTTTAACAAAAGTAAGAATAATAATAATAAAAAAAAAAAAAACATATGCATAATAAGAAATGGGCGTTATCCGAGATTATCATTCCGGTAATATCCGCTCATCCTTACAAAAACTGCTATTTCTGGAAGAAAATAAATAAATCAAAACTTCTAAAATAAAGATTCAACGTATTCATCCTCTACTTCTTTAATGCAATAAACATAAACAGGAAAACCATGCAATATTTTTATTGCTACCCGCATTTTGTCGATGATAAATTGTAGAATATTCTTCCTGACAATTTTCCAATATAAGACACTTCTAAATTAACGATATGCGATGTTTCTACTTCTGATGCGCCAAAGTGATATTTCATATTTGAAGTTATTAAATATCTTGTGTCTTCATGTTCAACGTGAATTTTAAACATTCTTCACCTCTAACTTGTCATATAATCTCCAGAAATGAAAGTTGTGCAGAATGAGTAATGACTTAACCCTTTCAGGTCAAAGCACTCCATTGCTAAGATGTTTAAATGAATGCATGACACCGGAATTTAAGAACAAATTTATTTTTTAATATGGAAAAGCTATACTTCACATACATAATAAATGGAAATATTCTGTATCAAAATTCTCGTGTGATGGTGGAATTTGGATATTAAAATTAAGTTGTTTCATAAACATATCACCGACCCCCAAATTGTTAAAAATATAAGAAAGAATATATTAGCGCGTGTCATTTTTCGGTGCGTTCATAATTATATAAATATGTAGTACCCATAGTTCATGTCTGGTCCGTCTGTTTGTCTGCATATAATAGCACAAAAGTACCCTAATGAATGGTTTGAAATTTAATATACAGTAGAACCTCTTTTATTCGAAACTCTTTTAACCGAAACTCTCGATTAGCCGAAATCCATTTTGAAATATTTTTTTTTTTTTTAACTATCATATTCTTTGTATGCAAGCGATCCTTTCCGAACTAGGAGTACATATCCATATGTTCAATCCACTTTCTTAGAGTGCCTTTGAATTTAACTTGAGCTCCCGAAAGCTGCGGAGTGGAACAAACAAAGTGAACAAATTAGCAATTCAGAAGCTTTTGAATGTTTTGCAAAAGGTTTGGCATGGCTCGAGCAGCAAAATACTGGTGATACAGACCGTGATACTGGTGAACTAATAATATTAAAAAACTTCGTGATAGAGGTTCAAAGCAAAGTTAATCGAAACTGCGACAAACAAAACATTGTTTCAAACACTTGTGAAATATCTAAAAGGTATTTAATTTCAAAATTTATTAAGCACTTGTTACCACAATAAGAAATAGGGCATATCTTTCTCCTTAATCCTAAAATTGACGCATTCTCGATTATCGGAAAATTTCGATTTTCTGAAAGATGGTCGGCTACAATTACTTCGGATAATCGAGGTTCTACTGTATATATAATCTCTGTAGATTTTTTTCGAGTCTTTTCAAATTTTATGAAAAGGAATCAAAACTTAAATATAAATTAATAAAAATTTTCTTCATTCTATTATATCATATCATACGGAATTAATTTAATGATATCCCATGATAGATAATGATTCTAGGTTGCCACAGTGATTACGTCATATTTAAGGTGGAGTCTTATTATTTCTGTATTATTGAACTTAATATATGTAATCGTAATAAATTTTGCATTCATGCATTTTTTTTTCATAAGAGTGCAATTCTATTGCACCAAGATCGGAATATTTATAAAACTAGTTATAGTACGAACGCAACACACTTTCCATGTTTGATGTACAAATTCCGACTTGTTGCTTCTGTGCTCTTTAAACTGTTGATACCATAGTTGATGGTATATCCACATTTTTTAGGTGATACCACGCATAATATAATATCATCTAATTTATATGTTGTTCACAGCTCTGTTGTATGGAAACTACGGTTTAAAATATGCAGAAATATAGAAGTTGGTGTTGTAAATAAAATAATTTTTAAATCAGCTTCACGCTTAAAAATAACATACCTAAAAGATTAGAGAAAAACCTCTAGAAAAAGAGTTTGCATGCTATACATGTTTAAATAGCATACATGATTCTTTATATTATATGGAGAGTAAAGCATGAGACTTGAAACATTTTAAAATTTTTAACGGGTACAGAAAAACGAATAGGAAAAGAGTTATGAACGCCTAACAATGTTCGTAATGATACTTTTTAATTTTATGCAATTTAAAATATTTGCAGGAATAAAAATCATAACTCAAGATTTGAAATTTTCAATTTGCAGTTACGGTGGAAAATATGTTTAAAACAGCCTTTTCAAACCATACATATTAATCAGCGTTAAAATAAGATATTGTAATAAATTAATTTAAAATTTACTTTTTGTGATGTTTTGAGAGAACTTTAGAAAAATATGAGCAAATAAGGCGCATTCAACGGTAACACTGAATAATGAAAGATTAAAAAACAGATTATATGCTTTAACTCATCTGCGAGGACAAGACCATCAATAGAAATTCTTTATATAATATTAAAAAAAAAAAATCTAATAAGCTTTTTTTTCAAAGAACTGTTATATAAATGTGCTTTATTTCTTTAAAAGAGTTCTAAGTCATTCAAAATAAGGATAACACCTTGTGTATATCTGACATTTTTGGCTCGCTAAAGGCTCTAACATTTTATAGTTTGCTAGCATCATTCGCCCGCTACACTTCTCGGTTTCTCCAAACGAACCTTGAATGGAACGAAATATATCTGCCAAACTAAGCTAAAAACAGCTAATAGTGATAAAAAAAAGAAATATACTTTTAAAAAAGCATAATACCTTTATTTATATTGATATATGTTTCATTGTACAAACGGCGACATTTTCAAGATCCTTGTTGATAAAATATTTTCGGAAAATTTTTAAAAACAAAAAACTAATAAATAATATCACGGAACTTCATGTATAGTGAAAAAAACTAGAGAAAACATAAAATAAAATAAAAATGGATATTTGTAAACGTGAATTGACTTCTACTACTGTTTCCAAACCTGCATAGCATTTCTTTCCAAATTTTAGGTAACACAAGAGAGACTGAATCATTGCAAATATTCTCACTGCGTAAAAATATCTCTATTGATTCCCGGATAATGGATGGTAAATAAAATATCGATGGATAAATTATTCTACTATTTTTTGGGGTTCCGTACTTAAAAAGTAAAAACAGAACCATTTTAAGATCCCTCCAGTATCTGTCTGTCTATCTGTCTCAGCCGTTTTACTCGTAAACAATAGAACGAGGAAAGTTCAAATTGGGGGAAGTAATAAAGACTATTAACCCACATATTTACAGATTACTAAACATTCAGAAATATATTTAGGAAAAATGTATAGGGACTAGTTAAGGTACTTGAAAAAAAAAAATTTTTTCTTTGTATATCGTGTGAAAGCCATCGAAACACTAAACAAAAAAATAGAATTCTTTTAATTTTACATATTATACAGGGTGATTCAAAAAAGATGGGAAAAATTTTAAGAGGTGATAGTACACACCCAAACAAACATTTTGTATCAAAGAATGCATGGTCGAAAACTAAACGTAAAAAAGTTAGAGAGCGCCAAAAGTTATGTTCTTATACGAGGCAAAAACACACAAGGAACGATTAAGTTAAGTTACGAAAACAAATTTAATGGCATTTGATTACAATAAGTTCTCAAAACTTTGACCGGCAGCTGTTATGCACGCAGTACAACGGCGAAGAACAGATTGGCGAATTTTCTGAAACACACCAGGCATATCGCGAACTTCCCCTACAGCAGCCGAAAGCTTGGCGACAGGTTCTTCTGCGGATTCAATGGGAGTCTCATACACAAGAGCCTTTAGCTGTCCCCACAAAAAAACATCGAGACATGAAAGATCTGGCGAGCGCGATAACTTTTGGATTCTTTAAGAAACTCTGCACACCCTCCATAGCTATATTATGTATACTCTCTAGTTTCTAGTATGTACCCTCTGCCTATAATGTTTACCTTCTGTTTTTTAATGACTACACAGCTGAGAACTTTTCGAAGAACCGTATCCGAAAATTTAAGCTTACAGTCTACTGTGGATCAAGGTCAGATCACAGTCTGCCTTAAAATCTCAAGAACCTAGATTAGTATTGAAGTATAAATTCCGAGCGCTCTTAAAAGACACTGATCTCGTCGAATCAAGCACACCTTTAATCTCATTAAAACAAGAATCCCTTTTTCCAAGATTTTTCTCGATAAATCCGTTCAATGCCGGAAACTTAAAAAACGATAGAAAAATTAGTACTAACATTCGTCGATTTAATTTGGCGGAAAACATTTGACATTCACATTTGATATTCTTATTCTACTAACCTTTTTTTTTTTCCCTTACAATATATGTATTAGGCATTTATCTTCCACTGGGTACACTCTTGATATCGTGCTGATCGTCTAAGTAGATCTCTTACTCTCAACTGTCAAAAGCACATCCCTACAGAATTATCTCCGTTTTTTCGATTTTCCAGCGGACACTTAGGGAGTCTTACATTTCAGCATGACTGCAAGGCTCTGTATTATTTGCCTTAAAAAGCAGTCGGATCTCATGAAAGAAAAAAATATATGAATTTTTGCTTTTTTTTAAAATCTATATTTTGAATCCTTCATTTCTGTCCTTTTTAGCAATACATTACTTTTTTTTATTACTTTTGATTTTGTTTTTTGGCAGGAAAAAGTTTGAATAATTCAAGGAATTCGTTTATTCACATCTAATCATATACCTTAAATAAGCTTGTTCAAATTAAGTTCACAAAATGTTCATTTTATAAATTTACTTTACTTTTATATAGAAATAACTACACATTAGAATTAGTAATTCTACCTCAATATTATACAGATATATCTCGTTTTAATCTCAGGTGAACTGTTGTAGAAAATACATGTATTCCGTTTATTTACTTTAAAATTTTCTTTAAAAAAAAGCTTATATTTTGCTATCCAATAGTAATTTCTATCTCAGAATAGAACAAATAATTAAAACATAGCTGTGTATAAACTTGACTTCATTTTATTAAAAGTTATTTATCTTATGCACATAAAAATTTTCAAGTGCATATTTTGGTAGTTTTTGAGAAATTGTACACTAATTTCACATGGCCGGTACAGGTCATTTGAGCAATCCTTAAATGCCAGTCTGCACAGATCTCTGCAGTTCCAATCCTCGATTTCTTGGAACAGTTCGAACATCCTGCTATCCGACTCTGTCTTGGTGTACGATTTTTTTTTAATTGACTGGATTAATCAAATTGTTTTAACTGGAACTAGAAATGCAGATTAAAAAAAAAGCATGACTTAATATCAGTAACTTTAATGATGTAATCATTTCTAGTCATGTGTATTTTATTTAATTTGAAAAATCACAAAAAGTTATAATAAACAATTGAATAAGCTCTCATATATATAAATAAATAATTGTGCATATCAATACTTCTATTTATTCATATTTTTATCGATCAAACATTACATATAGAGGAAGTTCGGATATTATGGAAGGGTTGAATACAATGGAATGTATCAATATCTGGCGCATATGGTACTACAACCAAGCGTAAATCTGACATACGACTTCCTAGTACTCCCATGAGTCACTGTACTCAGTTCTGTTTGAATACCTGTTTCTGGAATGACGCGATGAAATAAAATTTTATTCTCAATTTTTTCAATTTTTGCAGGTAAATTTTATAAAATTCGTGTTAAACGATTTTATTAAATTCGTACAAATCCACCGCCGAAACTATAGCATACAAATTTTCAACTTTTTTGCTAAAAAACGTTTGCCACCACAAATTTTGAAAGTTAATCATTGCTTTATTTATCGGTCAAAATTTCTGTTATTAAATAAAGCCATTTTTTAATTAAATAATAGTAGTAGCTTGATAGAAAATTTAAGCATGGAAATTTATTTTTACTGTTGCGTCAACGCATCACCAGCGGGTAATGTGTTAATCTCATTTCAGTGAGGTTACCCAAGTTCAGTATAAAATTGAAAAATTATATTTATTTCTGCGATAGTCAATTTTCCCTTATGCTAACTTATTGACGAGTGAAGACGTTATGTTTTTCAAGTTGCTGTGAAGGGTAGTATGGAATATCAGGTAGACAACTGTTTCAAGACGAGTCTAAAAATTAAAACATTTTTTCAAAAAATCTGATGATTTAAAGATGACTAGCAATCCCCGCGGCTTCGCTCGCGTAATCAGACGCGTTCAAACAGAGACTGTCACCGTTAATTTGCCAACATTAACATTGAAATCGAATGGTATTTCCTAATATTCTATAGATAACGGAATTTAGATGTTTTTAAAGGCTTTCTTGTTGTTCCTGCCAACCAGGTGATAGTGACACCGGCATAAATTATAACCCGTATAGGATCAGGGACTATCACTCTTGATTCGCAACCAATAACTTTGAAATTGGTTTATTATTTCCTCAGATGCCATAGAAATCGTAATTTAGGACGCTTTTAGAATGCTTTTCGCTCCTTCCCTTCGCTTAACCCCTTTTTAATTTCGAATTTATTTTCGACTGTTCTTAGAGGACATTTATATTTTATAAGGCTAGTTCCATGAGATTTTGTAGTGTAAGTTACACAGTTTGAAATCGCTATGATTGTTGATCACCGTTATTTTTTAAAACTTTGCTTCGCCTTATTCAATTAATGAAATATCTCCGATAAAATAAGTCGCATTTTTCCGTTCTAAAGTACTGGTAGCCGAAAATCGTAGCATATTACTGACACTACAAGTACTCATGGAAATAGCCATAAGTAACTACCGTGCTATATTTAAAGTTTCTAGCCTCTTCAGTACTACAGCAATCGCAATTTAGAAAGTGTTTTGCTCCTGCAACCCTCTAGGGGTCACCGACATAAAATATAGCGTATGTTTGAGCAGGTTCTATCACCATCAGTTTGCAACCGTTATGTTTGAAATCGGTTTCGTATTTCATACAATTGCATAAAAATCGTAATTTAGAACGCTTATAGAACGCTTTTCACTCACTTCATCCTTTTAAATTTGGAATTTTCTTTCGACAATTCTTAGAAAGCATTTGCGTCTTTAAATTAATTACCATTCCAAATTAAAAATATTAGACCACCTCAGTAACACAAAAAACGCAATTTAGAACATTTTTTGCTCTTATGACCCCCAGGTGGTAGTAACAACAACGTAAAATATAGGCTATGTTGGAGCGGGGATTTTCACTATCAATTTGAAACCATTACTTCTGAAATCGGTTTATATTTCCTGAGATTCCGTAAAAATCGCTATTTACAACGTTTTTAGAACGCTTTTTGTTCACTTTCACTCATTTTAAATTTAAATTTTTTAAGGAACTCTTCTCAGAGAGCATTTACATCTCATAAGTAATTGCCATGCCAAATCTCAAGTACTTAGCCCCTTTAGTATCAAAGATTCACAAATTAGAACGTTTTTTAAAATGCAACCCCAAGGTGGTAGTGACGCCGACATACAGTAGATCCTATATTGGAGAAAGGGCTGTCATCATCAATTTCCAACCATTAATTTTGAAATCGGTTCGGTACTTTCTGAGATTGCGTAGAAATCGCAATTTACAACGTTTTTCTTCCATTTTCACCCCTTTTAAATTTAGAATTATTGTCTGAGCGAAGCGAAGGCTAATACTCAGCGAAATATTACTGTCCGGACACATTACTACTACGATGGATATTAACGCCATGTCCTACTAAAAAAAAAGCCTAATAAAAACCTTTCGTCAAGCATAACTCAAAAAATATTTGTCGGATTTCGTTTCTGATTGCACCAGAAGGTACCTATGAGGGTCGCCTATTGAATGCGCCTACTATGAAAAATAAGTTCCAAACCGTTTAAAAATTATATAGAAAAAACTGATAAAGAAGCACAATTTATCTGCATACGTCACAGAAATTTCGTGTGCGTCACTTTCACCGGTTGATGTTTTCGTAGACAACTGGTTTGAACACATGGAGCAAATAAAAAAAAAATACTCAGGCAGTAATATTGAATAGATCAGTTTCAACCACGTGATCACAAACCTTGCAACAACCCGTGGCAACCAGTTTTGGTGAGCAAAAAAATAATAATACAGTACTCCGTACCACGGTGACCGTTTTTAGCCTGTTGTATAAAATCTGGCCTGTTGAATGACATACAATTATGGATGATTAAAACAAAAGACATGAGTGTTTATTGCTCCGGGAGGTTACCTTTCTCTGGATGTCTGTCTGTCTATCATACAGTATGCAATTTTCTTGTAAAGGATGATATTATTATGCAGTAAAACCTCCATAACGGACACACCCGATTAGTGGACACCTCTATTTAGCGGGCATTTTTTCAATTACCAACCCTTAAATAACTGTACATTTTTTACTCTCAGTAGAGGACACCTCCAAATAGAGGGCAAATTCTGCCTTCCCGAGGTGTTCGCTATTCAGAGGTTTTACTGGTTAAACCTCCATAGCGGACACACCCGATTAGCGGATACCTCTATTTAGTGGACATTTTTCGATTACCAACTCTTAAATAACTGTACATGTTTTACTCTCAGTAGCGGTCACCTCTAAATAGAGGACAAATTCTGCATTCTCTGAGTGTCCGCTATTCAGAGGTTTTACTGTATATAATATTGATAGTTATTTTACAGGGCCGCACAAAAGAATAAGAATATATGAAACGAATATAAACTAAATTCGGAATTGGTAGATCGCTGATGATAATGTAATTTTAGGATGTTGTTACAGTCATCCGCAGCATGTTTTTAGAGTTTCGTTCATCTAACGAAACCCTACCTGTCTCACTCCTTTGTCTGTCTGTCTGTCCGTCTGTCATAGAGCCCGTTCTCAGAAACTATATATGTCGGAGACTTGAAAATTTGCATACTTATAGCCGAACACCACACATCAAACGGAAAATAATAAAATTTTGAAAAAGTCTAATATTTAACCCTCTGGGCTCTAACTTGTGTATTTTAAGCAATTTTTCTAACTCAGCCCCTAATTTAATTAAGTTGGAGACATGAAATTTTGCATACTTATAGCTGAACATCTCACATCAAACGACAAATAATAAAATTTTGAAAAAGGTTTAATATTTAACCCTTTGGGCTCTAACTTGTGTATTTAAAGCAATTTTTTTAACTCAGCCCCTAATTAAGTTGGAGACATTAAAGTTTGCATACTTATAGCTGAACACTTGCGATAACACGATAAATCATAAAATTTTGAAAAAGTCTAATATTTAAACCCCCTGGGGTCTAACATGTGTATTTTAAGCATTTTTTCTAACTCAGCCCCTAATTAAGTTGGAGATATGAAATTTTGCATACTTAAGCTGAGCACCTCACATCAGACGGCAAATAATAAAATTTCGAAAAAGGTCTAATATTTAACCCACTGGGCTCTAATTGTGTATTTTAAGCAATTTTTCTAACTCAGCCCCTAATTAAGTTGGAGACATGAAAGTTTGCATACTTATAGCTGAACACTTGCGATAACACGATAAATCATAAAATTTTGAAAAAGTCTATTATTTAACCCTCTGGGCTCTAACTTGTGTATTTTAAGCAATTTTTCTAACTCAGCCCCTAACTAAGTTGGAGACAAGAAATTTTGCATACTTATAGCTGAACACCTCACATCAAACGGCAAATAATAACATTTTGAAAAAGTCTAATATTTAACCCACTGGGCTCCCAGGTAAAAAAATCAGACACAAACCTTTAAAATTTTTGAGATGTTGCAGCCATTTTGAAGGTTTCAGCGGGTATCTTTAAGGAAAATGAAAACTAAAGGTTCTCTTAAGAGAAGTATACCGCTTTTTAAAAGATTTCATACAGGTTTATTTCTGTAAGTTATCACCTCCAAATTATCTTCAATGACTTAGAAAATTTTCGTGAAATCGCTTGAGATATTTTCAGGGAAAATGAAAACTGTTTCTCATGCAGGTAATATGAAGGTTTTACTTGAAAGTTTTATTATTGCACATTATGGTATGTAAGATTTTGATATGCCTGTGTTTCCTCATTAATAATTTTAATAAATTTCTAAATTAATATTTTAGATAATACACGGAAATCATTAAGTCCAATCATTAAGTCAATGACAAGTCTTCCATCCGTACAATAAAAAATTTTTAACTTCTGAAATTATTACAAGTAACATTACCTCTAACACGCTGAAAAATTTTAATCTCAGAAAATTCCCCCTAAAAAGAAAAACAAATCACAAAGTTATTTCGAAGCCCTTTTTGACCTTAAATTTGTCACAATTTTTTCTAAAATTATAACCAGGAACAATATCACCTCAACTCTAACACGCTCAAAAATTTCAATCTCAGAATATCCCCCTCTATAAATAAAATAATAATCACGAAATTATTTCAAAGTCTCCTTTTTATCCTAAAATTTTTCATAAATTTCTCTTAAATTCCCACTAGTAAAAATATTCCCTCAAACTCTAACGCATACAAAAATTTCAATCAACAAAAGTTTTCCCCTAAAAAAAATCTTCAAATTATTTCAAAACCCCTTTCATTAATATTTAAAATGTATTCAAACACGCACAAAAATATATTTTAGTTAAATTTTTAGTATCTAACGATGGACAATGGGGCCCCAATTTCCCCCACCTGTAAATGTCTTATTTAGTTTTTCATTTTAAGTTTTCCTAAAAGAATAAATTTTACTGTGTTTTTCTAAATCTGTCAAAAAAAAGAAATTTTAGTTAATTAAATTTCAAAATACAGAAGGGACAATGGCACTCACCCCTCCCACCATGCCGCTCTTTCATCCAAGCGCGACAGTCATAGTTCCTCTTTAAAACCGCCCCAACAGTGGCCGAGAGGTTCTGCTCTCAAAGCTAGTAGACGAGAGGTGCTGGTTTCGATTCCAATCACGCCCGTCGGCCTAATCGTTCGGAGTTTTCCGTGGTTTTCTTCGAACCTTGGATTTCCTTGCTTTCTCTTAGAAAGACGCCAGAGCACCCCTCCCCTCCCCTTTGGGCCCATATCCCAAGTGTAGGTAATTGACCGTCATAAAACACACCAACAATACAGCTCTTTAAAAAAGAGGAACTAAGAATTTTGCACATACAATCTATATTACATCTACTATATTACACTATCTACATATATTTGCTAAAATAAAAGAGGCTCTTTTAATTTAGTTACTCGTTAATAATAAATTTTATATTGTTTTTGAAAACATAAAAAAAATGTCCAGTAAAACCTCCCTAAAGCGACCACGTTCCGTTCCAATAAAAATTGGTTGCTCTGACAGGTGGTCTCTTAATGGAGGTTATGTTTAAATCTAGATTTTAATTGTTGAAAAAAGATAACAATGTTACTAACATTTATCTTTCACATTAAGAAAAAATATAAAAATTTAAGTATCAAAACAAAAGCTAATTACAGTAAAACCTCCTTAAAGCGACCACGTTCCGCTCCAATAAAAATTGGTCACTCCGAGAGGTGGTCTCTTAATGGAGGTTATGTTTAAATCTAGATTTTAATTGTTGAAAAAAGATAACAATGTTACTAACATTTATCTTTCACATTAAGAAAAAATATAAAAATTTAAGTATCAAAACATAAGTTAATTACTACAAAGTTAAAAAAATGAATACGGTTTTATCTTTTATAACTTATCCAACCAAGTCCTTTCGAAGTTCAGTAAATAAATGCTTTTTTTTGGGGGGGGGGGAGCAATAAATAATGAAGATTTCATTAATTTGTATCTATTATTATCTATTTCTTTGAGAGTTTCCTGACAGAATAGGGCAAGGGAGTTTATTGACCGTCATTCTTAATTTGTCATCAGAATTAAATTCATTGCCTAAAAAAGGCATAAAGGGGTTTAAACACTTGAAAGTTACCGGAATAATAATAAAAAAAATCTAAATTTAGTTTAGAAGTTTGATGAATAATGCGCTCTCCGGAATTATTTTTCTAATAAAACCCTCTTCAAGCGACCAGGAGAAAACGGAATTTGTTTCATTTTCTTCAAACAAATTGGTCGCTCATGGAGGGAGTTCAACTGGGATGGTCTCTGAAGGGAGGTAAAATTAGTATTGAGAGCCTATAGGAATAAATTTCGTTCCATGAAAAAAATAGTCGTTCTGAGAGGTGGTTGGTTAATGGAGGTGGTCACACAGGGAGGTTTCACTGTAGTCACTTAAATTTCAAAATCAATGGAGGGGAAGGGACCCTCCCCCCCCTCTCCTCATTTTGGTGGCGTCTACGATTAAAGCTGAAAAATATAGGTGGGGTTATTGCATGCATAATTTGCCCTTATTCTCTATCAGGCGTGACTTCCAGTTTTTATAAAAATTACTTCTTCAAAAACAAATGAAAAATGTATAATTCGTATTAATTTATTTATTTCAAATTTTCGGTGGAACATTTGATTTTTGATTACGCAGCTCTATTTCTGACTCCATGTCACGGGAGAATGAGAAGGAAGTACCCAACTCAACTCTGAGACCGTGTGTTTACGTTTTAACCGCCATTCGGAAAATTAGCGGGACTAATCGTCACGTTGTCATTGTATTTTTTTCTTTTTGCAGGGAGTTTTTCAACAGTATAGTAGTCGAATTTTAACTAATTTTTAAGTTGATATATATATATATAGCGTAAGAGGGCTGTATTACACTTCTTTTTAATATAAATATTGATATTCGGCACTACGCATTCGACAAGAATCATGTTCGGTAAAAAATATCGCCACATTAATTTAGAAATGCTGTGGTATGGGGAAAACTTTTTATAAGAAATTTTCGTGTACAACTAAAGATAAATTTCACTATTTTTTTAAATAACAGCGAAAAATATATTCATATATTTCCATTATGTTTAAAAGTGAAAGACTGATTTTACTCCTAAATAATTAAACTTGTAAAAAGTTCAGTTTGGAGGTGGGAAAGTTTTATGAAGGATCTTGTTTGCAGGTGAAAAGTTTGATGAAGGTTCCTTGTTTTGAGGTGATAAAATTTTGTGAAGGGTCCTTTAAAGGACCCAAGTTAATAGATCCATGTATTGGAATACAAATTTTACTAGTAAGTACCTGATTTAGTTTCCTTTATAAATTGAGCAGCTATAATCTTTTTAGGAACATAACTGCTTGATTAATAATGCACAGTGAAGGTGTAATGTCTCTTGCAAATCATTTAGCAGGGCTCAATATCTTTGGCTGCAATATTCGACTCATAAAAATAATTGGTACTTTTCGGTTAGCTGTTTGCCAGTGTTATATATACATACATATATTGCATATATAAATGCATATATGTGTACATATTTATACACATATATATGTATATATAACACTGGCGCCCAGCTAACCGAAAAGTACCAAATAATTAAAAGAATTTTTATATATTGTAGATTAATTTATTATGTAGAATATGAAATATGGAAAAAATAAGGTACTTTTCGATTAGCCGGGCGCTAGTGTTATATATTACAATATATATGTATATATAACACTGGTGCCCGGCTAACCAAAAAGTACCAAAAATAATTTTACATGTGTATAATTATTTTAAATAAAGTCATTTTTTCATGAAAAAACAGTTAAAGACAAATTTAAAGCAATATTTTTTTCAGATGAGTGCAGGAGAATTTTTGCAATTTTTTTCCGCAACCAACTGATGAATTTTGCAATATTTTATTTCTACCAATTTGCATTTAAATGTTGCATTTTTTCTTGCACCCAATTGGTTAACTTGTGAGGTTTTTCTTTTTCTTATTTTTTTTTTCATGTGATCGCTGGGTGAATTAAGCAATTTTTTCCCTGCTACAACTGAAGAACAATGTGATTTTTTCATCGTAACTGACTGGTGAATTTATATAATTATGCATTCTTTTTTGTTTACATTGATGTTCAATAATTATTATTCAACGATAATATTCAATTGTCACTTAATGTGATTAATTTAGCGATTTTTCGCTAATTTTCTGCATTCCATTTTTTTCTGCAACCGAATGAAGAATCTCATGATTTTTTTCTCACGATTGATTGTCCGCTACATTTCATTATTTTTTCCATAGCAGATTGACAAATTTCACAATATTTTAAAGCAACACACTGAAGAATTTCTCTCCCCCCCCCCCCCCCAATGACCCAATAGCAGAAAATTCTCCAAGTGTCTGCGACAGATCTTTCAGGGACTGAAAATAATCTGCAGGTAAAATGTTACAAATGAACCTTTAATTAATTAATCATTTACTTTTAATGTTTTTAAGCATTTTACTCATTTTTATTAATAATAAACTTAAGTTTTAGTAATAAATAATAAAGAACTAAACATAATATAAAGTTGGAAAAAGATCCAATGGAAAAAAAAATCTGCAAAAGGGAAAAGAAAATCTGCGGCGCACGTCACCCGTCAGGAACTTTCTGCTACCGGGCCCAATGATTACTGGTGAATTTCTCAGATTTTTTTTTTTCCCCCTGATGACTGAATGAAGAATTTTGCAAATTTTTCTTGTAACCAATTGACGAATTTTGGGGTATTTTACTTGTACTGATTGGCAAATATTGCATTTTTTCTTGCGAGCAACTAGCGGAACTGAATATATATATACATAACAGTCGGTTTATGAATTTTGCCGATCCCCCCCCCCCTCCCTTACCTAAGCTGATCAACAGATCTCGTTTTTTCTGATAAAAAGTTGATAAATTTCCATATTTCCCCCCCCCCCCCCAACTTACTAACAAAACATTTTTTTTTCATGCGATCAATGGATGAATTAAATAATTTTTTCCCCCCATGACAATCAAAGAACTGTGTGATTTTTTTTAACCCTTTACTGACTGATAAATTTCTTGGGGTTTTTTCTTTTTCATATGACCAGTTGACAAGTTTATGATGCTTCCCCCTGACCTAATGATGAAACTTAATGTTTAAAAATTAGCAAAATTCTTCATTTGATTACGGGAGAAAGAAATTGTGACATTCGTCTGTTGCTTGAGAAGACAATTGACAAATTTCAATCAGTCGTGGGAAAATATCAAAAAATTCTGTTGAGAAATGGGAACATTAAACAAGCCAGTTCCAAATATAGTTTTTTTTTTTTTTTTTTTTCAGTTTTTTTACAAGGTACAAGTGTGTCCTTTATTAAAAAAATCTGTGCCTGATGGGCACTGACCCGTTTTTTCTACAGTAAACTTCTAGAAAAAAGGGCACTCGTATGCAGCGATGTAAACGTAAAAAAAAAACAAACAGAGGGTATATTCAGAGTTTCTCCCATGTTTAAAAAAGGGCAGGGTGCTTCTTGTAGGAAAAGGCCACTTTTGGATTCCGAAAGGCATGTTTTGGATTTTTAAGGACACTTTTTTTAATTTTTAAAGGCATCCTTTTGATTTTTAAATAGACAGGACGCTATTTTAAAGACAGCAATGAGGCAATTTTTACTATGCAAGTAAATTTTTTAATAAAGAAAGGAGTAAAGGCACTTTTTTCAGCTGGGGGCAACAAGGGTGCTAATGTTTTCCATCAGGGGTAAGAGGGCTGCTGTTTTGTAAACCTAAGGGCAGGCAGGGTGCAGCACCCTCCTGACACTGTCTACGGGAAACTCTGGTATACCTTAGAGTGTATATACAATAGCTTTTTTGAGAAACGGAAGTTAAGCAGTGTTACTGAAAAAGAACCAGAAGGTATACGACATTTACCTCTGTATACCCTCCACTTCTGACAGCAAATTTTTTCTCTCTTTTTTGCGAACGATAATATTTTTTTCTGCTACCGATCGACGAATTTCGCATTCTACTCGTGACAGATCAGTGAAAATTGTGATATTTTTTCACAGTCGAATGATAAACTGTGTCTTTTTTTCAACTGATTGGCCAAATCTCGAGGGTTTTTTTTAGCATGGCTGATCGACGAATTTCCATTTTTTCTCTGATCTACTGACGAATTTCGCTTTTTTTTTTTTTACCGGTGACTGATTTTAAAATTTTGCTATATTTCTCTTGAACCAGTAAGTATATCTTGAGGCCGATTGGAGAGAGTTTTTTTCCGCTACTGATGTACGAATTTTGCAGTTTCTTCCGTCGATCTACTGACGAATTCCGCGATTTTTTTTTAGCCACGACCGATTTGCAATTTTCTGGATTTTTTCTTTTAACATAGGTGAATTTTGAGACTTTTTCTTGTGACCGATTAGAGAAGATCGTGGGTTTTTTCTGGCGGTGCACTGACGAAGTTTTTTACCTGCAACTGATTAGCAAAAATCATGGATTTTTTCTCGCAACTGTTCGTCGAATTTTGTATGTTTTTCCACAACAGGCTGAAGAATTTCATGGTTTGTTCTCCATGACTGATGAACTGTACGAGTTTTTCTCGTGACCCATTGATGAATTTCACAATCTTTTTAATAAAGATGAAAATAAGGAATTTTGCTTAGTAGCCACTGGCCGGTAGGTTGACTTTATTTAGTAGCCAGTTACTAGCGAGTGAGAATAATTTCTTTAGTAGCCAGTAAGTACATTTATGTCAGTGAATATTTAATTTATGGGTATATTTTAGGTATGTTTATCCACTGAGTAGCAGGTATGATTCAAAATTGAAAAAAATAGGTTTAAAAAATCTGAAATTTGCAGCAAATTTTCTGAAATGTAAAGGGAGGGTTGGTAGGGGATCCCTCCTGGTACTAATTATGCATTTTTTCCAGATACTTTAACGAAATTCACGTTTTTTTCGGATCTATTGGCAATGTTTTCGTTTCTTTGGCGTTCCTTTGACAAAATGTGCGTTTTTTTCCACGATCTATTGACAAAATTAACATTCGTTTTCGCAATTCTTTGGCAAAATTCTCGGGTTTTTTTTTTTTTTCGAAATTCTCATTTCCCTCCCGCGATCCTTTAACTAAATTTGTGTTTTTTGACGATCTATTGACGAATTTTGTGTTTTTGCCATGATCCATTGACGATATTTGTGTTTTTTCTTTGCTCTATTGATGATATTTGCGTATTTTCGCGATTCTTTGACGAAAGTTTGGATTTTCAGAGATCGTTTGATGAAATATGTCGGTTTTTTGCGATTCTTTGACGAAATTGGTTTTTTTTTTTTTTTTCTGCGATGTATTGACGATATTTGTGTTTTTTCCCGCAATCCACTGACCATATTTGCATTTATTCCAGAATCCTTTGACGCAATTTCGGATTCTTTGCGATCCTTTGATGAAATTCGGGTTTTTCCACGATCCTTTGACGAAATGTGCTGTTTATTGTGATTTTTTGACAAAGTTCTCGCTTTTTTGCAATTCTTTGATACAATTCGCTTTTTTGGTGATCCTTTCATGAAATTTACATTTTTTTTTTTCCGTAATCCTCTGACGAAATGTGTGTTTTTTCGCGATCTTTAGACAAAATTCACATTTTTTTCTTTCTCAATTCTTTTACGAAATTCCTTTTGGAAAATCTTGCGTTTGGCTGGTACTTTCCATATTTTCAATCGTCAGTTTTTCACATTTACTCGTTGAGTGGCGACTGGCGATTGCTTATTTTCATCTTTACTTTTTAAATGAACGATTAAAGAATTTGGTGATTTTTTTTTCTAACCAATGAGTGACAAATTTTGCGATTTTTCCTACATTGAATGGTGAATTTTCTTGAAAATGAAAATTTGAAATGTTCTGCAGTGAAATCCGTTGTTCTGCGATGTACGTCGTATTTATAAGCATATTCTGCTTTGGGGGATTTCATTATCTCTTACTTTTCGGACTTTTTTTGAAATTGCAGCATTTTCATCGGAGGTTTCCGATAAATATTATTTGTAATATATAAAAATTTCAAGGGGGGGGGGGGAGGCACAATACTAAAGCCCAAAGTGCGGCACTTTTCTAACTTTTACCAACACCTGTCCCTATCGTGTAACATACAGTTGGAACGGCCTGTGACCACTTATTCATGTTATACACATCCGATATCCATGCTGCCACTTTGCTCCCCCCCTGGGAGGGGCACTTTTCTAAATTTTGCCGGCACCTCTCATGTGACATATCGTTCAAAAGGTCTGTGATCACTTATTCATGTTATGCCCCTCCCCCCCCCACTTTGCCCCACCGGGGGGGGGGGGCACTTTTCAAAATTTTGCTGACACCCCTCATGTCACATATTGTTGGAAAGGCCTATGACCACTTATTCATGTTATGCACCTCTAATGCCCCTCCCCCCACTTTGCCCCCCCCTCGGGGGCACTTTTCTAAATTTTGCCGACACCCGTCATGTGACATATCGTTCAAAAGGTCTGTGACCCCTTATTCATGTTATGCACCTCTAATGCTCCTCCCCCCCACTTTGCCCCCCCGGGGGGGGCACTTTTCTAAATTTTACTGACATCCCTGATGTGACATATCGTTCAAAAGGCCTATGACCACTTATTCATGTTATGCACCTCTAATGCCCCTCCCCCCACTTCCCCCCCCCCTCGGGGGCACTTTTCTAAATTTTGCCGACACCCGTCATGTGACATATCGTTCGAAAGGTCTGTGACCACTTATTCATGTTATGCACCTCTAATGCCCCTCCCCCCACTTTCCCCCCCCCCTCGGGGGCACTTTTCTAAATTTTGCCGGCACCTCTTATGTGACATATCGTTCAAAAGGTCTGTGACCACTTATTCACGTTATGCACCTCTAATGACCCTCCACCCACTTTGCCCCCCCGGGGGGGCACTTTTCTAAATTTTGCTGACACCCCTCATGTCACATATTGTTGGAAAGACCTGTGACCACTTATTCATGTTATGCACCTCTATTGCCCCTCCCCCCACTTTGCCCCCCCTGGGGGGCATTTTTCTAAATTTTGCCAACACCCGTCATGTGACATATCGTTCAAAAGGCCTTTGACCACTTATTCATGTTATGCACCTCTAATGCCCCTGCCCCCTACTTTGCCCCCCGGGGGGCACTTTTCTAAATTTTTCTGACACATCATGTGACATATCGTTCGAAAGTCCTGTTACCACTTATTCATGTTACGCACCTCCGGTGCTTTCCCCCCCCCCCCTTAGTTTTTTTTATTAATATGTATATATGTTTTATTAATATGTATCAAATCAATGTCGAACTGGATATGTAATCATTATTATGTATTGATCTGATGCAATTTTGCACAGAAGGCTGTCCGCATGCAGGTGCAACGATATAATGTAAAGAGAAGATACAGCTTTTATACCTAAAGGAAAACTGCAGATATTTCTGCCAAAATCGGTGAAGGGAAATAACAGGTTTTTTACCTGAAGGAAAACAGCAGGTATTTGGAACTCAGAAGGTTAAGGGAAAATACATGTTTTTTACCTAAAGGTAAGCTGAAGGTAATTTTAGTTCCAAATACCTTCAGTTTCCCTGAAGATTTTTTTTTAAGGTTTCTTGCTGACTTTTTTACCTGGGCTCTAACTTGTGTATTTTAAGCAATTTTTCTAACTCAGCCCCTAATTATGTTGGAGACATGAAAATTTGCATACTTATAGCTGAACACCTCACATCAAACGGCAAATAATAACATTTTGAAAAAGTCTAATATTTAACCCTCTGGGCTCTAACTTGTGTATTTTAAGCAATTTTTCTAACTCAGCCCCTAATTATGTTGGAGACATGAAAATTTGCATACTTATTGTTGAACACCTCACATCAAACGACAAATAATAAAATTTTGAAAAAATCTAATATTTTGTCTCGCGCAATTTTTAAATTTAAACTGTTTTGCAATACTATTTTTTGTTCATTTTGTATAATAAGTGTAATGTGACGTAATTTCTTCTATTTCAGACTTCTAACGCATGTTAATGAATTTATTTTACAATATCCTTTCTCTTTTAAAATTCACATGTAAATATAGTTTTTATGGCGTAATTTCCAATACGTGCCTGCTTTTTATACCTAATTATTTAATTCTAATTTGAAGGTTTTTTTCTGTTTATAATAGTAACGTGTAAATAATTTTTTTTATTTGAAGCAAACATTATTGTTTGCGCTGTTTATACAGTTGGCAACAGTTTAAATTAATACCATTTTCTAAAATATGTAAAAAATATCTGTCAAAATGCTGAATATTTGAATTTAAAATAGAAATAAACCTCAAAAAATGAGTCAAATTAAAAAATTAATGAAATCTGCACACCGGGATCTTCTATTGAATAAAATGATCTAAAAATGATTAAATCCCCATGTATAGCTTTTGCTCCTATAAATTTTTTTTTAATGGAACGATTTTGTCCAACTTTAGCATTAAATATCTCTTAAAATAATTCTTCGATTTGAAAACTGTATGCATTAGCGTGTTGATGAAACATTTCTCTATAATACCACCGATTTTCTTATTTTTGTATGCAATAGTTTTCTCAATATTAACGAAGAAAGACCTCCGGTCACAAAAAATTCAAAACCGGCGGCGGCTGCGGTGACAGCGTTAGTTACTTTTTTAGAATAGAGAGATATAAAAATGAAAACTTGTCTATCTGTCTGTTTGTAATTCTATAAAAATCCACAATTTGGAAGCCAAAATTGTGAAAAGATACGTGCATGTGTATTAAAACATGGCCGACACAACTAAAGTAATCCGGAATCGAAATAATTTATAGTTAATTTTTAATTAATAAATAACCACCAATTTAACAGCAATTTCTTATCAAATTTAAACATTTTTCGTTATAGCAGTTGCCAACAATTAAAAAACATAATAAAACTATTACTACAACAATTAATTTTCTACTGCAAGATTTCCACGTGAAAAATGAAAATGAATTAAATAGTTTGCCGAATTTAAAAAAAGGGTGAATATTACGTCATAACTTTTCTATTGCAAGATATTCACGTGAAATATGAAAATGAAATAAATGGTTTGACGAATTTAAATGAAAGGGACCATAACATCATAACTTTTCTATTTCAAGGTTTCAAATGAAAGGGACCATAACATCATAACTTTTCTATTTCAAGGTTTCCACGTGAAAGAGGAAAATATTACGTCATATTGGAAATATAAAGGACGTGGTGGATATAGTATAACGTCATATAAGTGTGAAAAATGTATTGAAGCATGATAAAAACCCGATTATGGAAATATTGGCGCATTTTAACATTATTGCTCCAATTATAAATTGAAATAAGTTCATTTATAGCTGCATTCTTTTCCGTCTGTTATATACATCTATACATTTTTATATAGCGTTTTCATATGATTCATTCATACAACATTTCGACTGCTTTTTTAATGTTTGTTTTGTGTTGTATGTTAAATTTTGAAATTGATTTTTCAGAACAAACATCCTTCAAATTCTTGGCAACGCCGGCACTTCAGTTTGTAACAGATAAATGGCTTTTGTATCTGTACATCTAATGCTAATATTATAAAGCGTTATAATATTATAAAGTATATAATATTGTTAATGCTTTTACGTTTGTGAGGCGTTATCTCTGAAACTACATAGCCAACTTAAAAAAATGTTGCTGGCCATCTCTGATCCAAAAAAAGACTATTTTATGTCAGTGCAAGAACCTACATCGCTGCAGGAGCAAAAAAGTTCTAAAATTGTGATTTCTGCGATATTGATTGGGTTAGAAACTTTAAATTTGGTGCGATAGTTACTTTTAAGATGTAAATACTCGCAATGAACGCTCTCAATTTGACGGATAAACGTAAAAATTTCTAGAAAGGTTCTAAACTATGATTTATTTGGAATACTGAAATTTTTGGGATACTGTTGGGGTTAGAAACTAGAACTTTGGCATGGTAGTAATTAATAAGATGCAAATGCTCGTTGTAGAACGAATTCTAAAAAATAGAAAGACTAAACAAAGCGGAAAAAGATCTAAAGATGATTTAAGTAACGAAGTACATGGAATTGTTAGGAATATAAACATGAAAATTGACATGGCTGTATTTATCATGACGTAAATTCTCGCAATAGCACAAATTCTATAAATGTCGCTATATAAAACAGTGCAGAAACAAAAAACTTTCAAAAATTTTCTATTTCTGTGTTACTGCTGAGCCCAAAATCTTGAAATTTTGTTTCGGGTTAGTTCTAAAATATACAATTGTCTCTATGAATGGTTTCTAAAAAATTTAAAATTTAAAAAGATGAAATTAACGGAAAGCGATCTCAATTACCATTAATTTGGAATTATTAGGTACAGCAACTTTAAATATTTCATAATGCTGCATTTCCTCCGCAAAACATGCGAATTAAATGCAACAAATTTGATAGATACCCACCTAGCATTAAATAAATTGTGTAAATATTGAATAAAGACCTGTATGAAACAGTGAGTAGGTTGCCCGAAAGTACTTGTTAAAGTGTTCCTTCTCTAGGCTTTTCTCTCTCTCGCCAAGGCCACTAACAGAGGGAAGTGCCGTTTTAAATATGATATGAATTTTTTATCCGATTCATTTTTCTAGACATTTTATCATAAGGTCATATTCTCAATTATCATTAGTAGATTTTTTATATATTAACTTATTCTGGTGAAATTTCATAATCGGGTTTATATTGGCGTATGTTAGCTTGCATGATTTGCTGAATAAATATGTATGGATTTGTAAATCACTTCAAATGACACTTTGACAGCTCAAAAGTTATGCAGACGATATATTCAAATCTTGTGTCATACTTTATGTTGTAATCATTGCCGATTTCTTTTATTTAATACATGCTAAATACAGCTCAACTTGTGCAGAATATGTTTGAAAACAAAACAATACAGCGTATGTAGTGTCCAGCATACACTCATCATTTAAATCCGATCGAGCATATCTAAAACACACTCTAACGAAGCATTGCATGCCACTGTTGATGTATTCGGTACTTTGATATTATATTAGATTTTGAGGAGAGAATTCCCTAAATGTTATCGAAAACTTCATGCATCCGTGGAAAACAGATATTGTACAATATTAACTATTCCGGGGGAGCACACACCATATAAAGTATAGTACATTCTTTTTAAACATCATATATTTGTCATTTAAAGTTACTCAAATTGGTGCGGAGCGTTTGATTGTGGTCTTGACATCATTTTATACAGTTAAAATTCCGATATAAGTAATTTAGTGTTTCATTTTCTATTTTACTTTTAATATATTGCGTACTTTCAATTTTATATCCATGCATGGCTGTCTTGAATGGTTTGATTTCCCATTTTTTTAAACAGTGTATACGAATTTATATATAAGATTTTGTAATTCTACGATTCGTTTATTTTCATCATTTCAATTTATCGCAGTATATGGACAATTAAAGATAACATCTTATTTTCTTTGCTTCCACATGTTATTATTAAATCTATGTTCTCAGTAATATCGCTCAGACTAATCCCTCTGAGGGAAGTCCTAGTTTAGGAAATGTTCTTAGAGATCATTTATATCTTATAAGTAACTACCATGACTAGTTTCAAGTTTACTCTGCTTTATTAATACTGCATTATTTTTTGTAATACTGCAAGTCCCGTGCAGTATTACAAAAAACGCAATTTAGATTGTTTTTTACTCCTACACCACCTTTGGGGTAGTAGCACCGACATAAAATACAGCCTATGTTGGAGCGAGCAAGGTCACTATCGTTTTCACACTATTATTTTTTAAATCAATTCGGTACTTCCTGAGATTACTTAGAGATCGCAATTTAGAAAGTATTTTAAAACGCTTTTCGCTCAATTTCACCCGTTTTAAATTTCGATTTTTTAGAAAATGTTCTTAGAGATCATTTGTATCTTATAAGTAACTGCCCTGCCTAATTACAGGAATCTAGGCCCTTCAGTAACACAAAAATCGCAATTTCGAACATTTTTTGCTCCTGCACCCCCTTTAGGGGTAGTGGCACCGACATAAAATATAGCTCATGTTGAAGCAAGGGCTGTCACCATCATTTTGACACCATTATTTTTTAAATCGGTTTGGTACTTCCTGAAATTGGTTAAAAATCGCCATTTAGAACGCTTTTCACGCATTTTCACCCGTTTTTAATTTCGATTATTTTAAGAAATGTCCTTAGAGATCGTTAGTATCTTATAAGTAACTGCCATTCCAAATTTCATGTTTCTAGGCCCTTCAGTAACACAAAAACGCATTTTTTTAAATTTTTTGCTCCTGCACCAGCTTTTGGCCAGTGGCACGGACATAAGATATATAGCATATGTTCTATGTTGGACTAACATCATCATTTTGATATCATTACTTTTGGAATCGGTTCGGTAGTTCCAGAGCTTACCCCCTACAAATAAACTATTTTTACTTCTTTATAATATTAAGTATAGATATACTAATGTTTTCTCATTAAATAATTTTGGTTATTCTTTTAAATCGTGGTTTTTCTTGCGATTTTAATATTCCTTATAACCCCATTTCCTAATACCCAATAGCTTTCCATCACCTGAAACGTGTAACTTCTTTTAATGTACCTTTATTTTTTTTCTGTCGAATTACAAATAAAATTATAAATGATATTCCATAACACCCGAACTTCCTCCATATATGCAACATCTAGTGCTACCTATTTGTAAATATCTATATTACCTATATGTCAATCTATAATCAGTGTTATTTTACATTAATTTTTATTTGTTTAATGAATTCTCGCATGATTAAAATACATTTACGCATTTAAAAATTCATTGCAGTACAATACAACTACTTAGTCTGTAAACATTCTTATAAACACATTTTATTATAAAGATTTCCTGGTACAATTTTAGAAAAAAATGAAAGTGGCGGATCTTTTACCAAATGACTAAAATAGCGATGTAGCAGGACCGATTCCCGCAATGCATCTAAATAACAGTTTTCTGTTCTATTTCATTTTGTATCAACGGGAAAAGAGTTGAAATGCAAACATGTCTTTAACCCTAAGGCTAAGAAAAACCCTTTTCTGTGAATGAACATATTGAAATTAGTTTATATTTTCATCTGTGAGAAAACGATCTAGAACGAACAGTTTGTTTCTACAGTTTTTCTTTTAGTAGTTTGTGATAAATTATCTATGAGCAACATTTTACGTTTTCTCCAAATAAATAATATTTTTAAATACTGGTAAAGACTTGATTGACAATTTATTTATTTTTTTTTTAAATCTCGGAGAATAAATATATGCTAATTGTCTTTTTGAATTCAATTCATGTACAGTGTTTCAAACGATATTTGCTTGCGATAAGACTCTAAAATTGAAATTTGAGCTATAAAATACGACACTCCAAGAAGTGCACTCTTATTCCTAAGTTCGTTTGGGTGATCTAGGAGAAGTTATAAAAATATCATAAGTCTAACACGCACGGTTGAGTGCAAGTTATTTTTTATAAACGCAAGAACGGCAGTACGTTTTATTAATATGGGTTTCTTTTCCTAATACATTAGCCTCTTTTTATATTACTTCATATTATTAACATAGTTGGAATTATCGCTCTTTCTTTGTGTTTTCCAAAAATTTAAAAAAAAATAGTTTCTTATATTTTTTTTTCTTTTTTTAAATATTTAAATGAGTAAATGAGTATAAGAATAGATAAATGCTTTTTTCTATTATTAATTTTATTAAGAAAATTGTAATATGAGAATAAACTGTTTTTATAGACAAATATAAATCATTTATTTTAGAGCCACTATTCTACTTAACTTGCTCAATGACATAGGTTATATTGCCTTTTTTTCTTCTTTCCAGAGAAGTGTGATATAACGAGATACTATTGTAAGTAAGGTAATTTTTTCTACTTTCTTTTATGCTATACTTAAAAAAAGAAAAAAGTGTACGAATAGCTACATTTCCTATAAATTATAGAAATAAAGAGATGTTTTATCCCATTTAAGTCGACGGACACTTTAGCGATTTACAGACTCATGGTACTAAAACCGTGGTATAATCCACCTTATTACAGAAAGGGCCAATACGTTATACTTGCGAGCAGCACTCTATAGCATAATATCGCGTATCAGCTATTAACCATTGAGAAAATCTATCCAATATGAAAGATGAAACTATTATCATAAATTGGATAGAAAATTTTATAATCTGTTAGTTTTTGTATTTAACCAATTCACTAATTGTAGAAGAGTTTGAAATAAAAGAATAAATTCTGTGGGTTTTTTTTTTATGTATACTGTATAAAAGGATAAGAATGACTCAAATTACATTGTAATGTCTATTATTTCAATAACAGTTAGTGAATTTGTGATTTATCTATAAAATATTTTCACTGTCAAAATTCATTTTAAGAGTCATTTCAAAAGTTTTGTACAAATTTTTAGCATCTCACATAATATTTTGAGCAGTATAGCAGTTTTATAACATGTATGAAATGTTTCTGGTTAGTTTTCTTAAAAAAAAAAAAAAAAAAAAAAATCACATGTTAGGGACATAGATCATTTATAATAAAAGGCTATTTAAATCTTCAAATATTTAAAAGCTCAAAAAGTAACATTCGCTTGATTTTCATATGTTTTTTTTTCTTTAGATATTGAATTAGACACCGTTTTAACGCAAGAGTAAGAAAATAGATAAAAGGCAAACAGGTTTAGAAGCGAAATACATTTTACATAAATATTGGCCATAGGAAAATATTCACAGTTTTAAAGTAGAAATTACATAAAGCAAAATATACTTTGGAGAAAGATTCTGCTGCAAATGTTTACTTTATAAGGTACTAGAGTAACATCTTGAAAAGATATTAGATACCTTACAAGTATTTTTTTTCACTTTCTAGCAAATATTTCATCTTATATGTTATACTTTAAATAATAATACGCTATAGTATGATGCTTTATCTTGATACAGAAAAGACTGTTTTAAATTGTTTATGAATTAGGTTTGTCATCGCTCTTAATATTTTCAGCAGTATAGCAGTTTTGTAATATGTATGAAAGGTTTCTGGTTAGTCTTCTTTAATAAAAAAATATTAAATAAAAGATTTCCTCACATGTTTCATACTTTAGCGACATAGATCATTTATAATAAAATATTATTTAAATCTTTAAATATTTAAAAGCTCAAAAAATAACATTCTTCTGTTTTCCATATGTTTTCTTGTTTAGACATTGAATAGGACACTGTTTTAAAGCAAGAGTAAGGAAATAGATAAAAGCAAAACAGGCTTAGATGAGAAACACATTTTACATAAATATTGGCCATAAGAAAATATTCAAAGCTTTAACTACTTCACCGTAAAGTAGAAATCAGATGAGAAAAATTCTGGTGCAGATGTTTACTTTATAAGGAACTTGGGTGACATCTTGAGAAGATATTAGATACATTACAAGTATTTTTTTCACCTTTTTAGCAAATATCTCATCATGTATGTTATACTTTAAATAATAATACGCCATAGTATGCTTTATCTTGATCCAGAAAACACTTTCTTTTAAAAGGACAGTTCAACAAACTAAACAAAAATATTTAGGAACAGAAATGAGAAATTATATTTATGGCTCTATCCGATGGAGGAATTATTAGCTTTGCTTTTATCAATTTCCATCATAGTTTAAAATTGTTTATGAATTTCATTGAATTTCAATAAAAATTGTTCGTCTGTCAGTCTGCCTAGCCTTTTGTACTCTAACTCTTGTAAATATACTCAGATTTCTAAATTATTAATCTACTTCAATTAGATTTACCATGGCATGTTCTATATTAAAAACAAAGCATGAAGCCTTTATAATTCGTTTACAGAGACACTCAAAAGAATTCCTTTACATTACGGTCTATGGAAAAAATCGTTTACAGTGTACTATAATGATGTTAAAATATTTCAAAGTAAATCAAATTTATATACATTTATGAGGTGCAGTAAAACCTGCTTTCAGTACTCTATGGTATGCAAAGACTTTATCATTCATTTTCAAGGTGAAACAAAAAATTCTTTTTATAAAATGGTCTACTGGGAAAAGTCGTCTGTAACGTATTTTAATGTTGTTACACTATTTCAAACATAAAGAATTTTTTATACATTAATGAGCTGCATAACAGTACCTATTTTAGTCGCAGAATATAGCGTACGCATCATTTAACGTTCATTTGTAGGGACACAAAAAAGAATTAAGTTACAGAGACCGAAGTATATGTTCTATAATTGCTGGAAGTACGTTTTCAACTTTCGTTTGCATTTTCAAGTTTCACTAATATTTTTGCATACTGCTTCGTGTACATAAATTTAATAGATCGTATACAGAGCTGGATAAAAAAATTCTAGTACCTTTCTGACTATGGACGGTAATTTTTGAAATTGCGTTTTTCAAATATTTTAGACATTTTATAAACTTAAATATTTTCTTTCACTTTCTTATTAACGATGAAGTTTCGTAACAGTATTCTGGAAGTGTGTAAAAGTGATTCATAATCTATACTTGACGAATGGTATTTATTACCTGTTTAAATTGGAATGTCAAAGACTTTGTTTTCCTAAACATATGACTGTACACAGTGATACCGTGTAACATTTCGCCTACCTAACCAATTCAATAGACACGATAAGTACATTCAAAATTATTTTCTCATGAAAAAAAAGAATGAAAATTCTGTAAATATGTGACTTTTTCTGGAATGTTCTACTCTTTCATATAAAATGAGTATGAAAGACATGTAGAAGAAATAGAAAAATGTAGCGCATTTCAAAAAAGTTACATATTTACAGAATTTTCAGTCTTCTTTTTTCATGAGAAAAATTGTTTTGAATGTACCTGTCGAGTCCATTGGACCTGGTAGGGAAAGGATTAATTACACTATTTTCAGTAATATTAATAGTATATTATATTTATTTTAAATCTAAAAGTAACACGTGTGAAACCTGGGCATATGGTGCTATTAAATCACTACTAGCTTTTTCAAGTTAATAGTATACAGGGCTTTCCATCCTTATTGTTATCCAAAAGCTAATTCCGAAATCATTAAATTTAAAGGCATGTTCTAACTTCAATTTTTTTTTCAGTTGTCAATTTTATTTTATCAAATAATTCATTTACGTTAAATTATTTTTTTTAAGTTAGGAAATCTAATTTTTATGTGTTCCTTTGATCCTGTAAGTTATTTTTAAAAAAACGTCCTCTATGTTCTATCATTAAGAATAATCATTTTAAATGGTTATTAATGAATTAAATATCCAATTAGTTTTCTCTCCTCTTCATAAAACTCTATTCATCTTCTATAATTATGGAAAAATTGTTCTTCAGAAATAGTCATTATTTTCTATTATGCTTAGTCCTTTGAGAAATTCAGAAGCAAAAGCATTAAAACGCTATAAAAGCAGTTTTTGTTCTGTTAAATGGATATATTTGTTTCGTTTATAAATAACACTGTTTATCTGAGCACTTAATAATTTCCTTTTTTTACTTTAATGTATTTTTATTTTATCTTTTAAAGAAAAACATTTTTTGTCTAATACACATAATCGTTAATCAGTGATTCCGAGCTTTTAATTTCTTATTAGTAGACTAAATTGTAAATTTATATTTGATTTTATTACTACTTCAGAAAATATATTTAAAAAACTATTAGTTAAATTTTTTTTCAGTTTATTTCATTTATTTTCTGTTTATTTCAAAAATTACATTTAGTTTATCGTTTTTTCTTAAGCTATAACTGATCCAATTAATTAAACGATGCGCTAAAAAAAGCAATCATGGTTCTATGTATGAAAACATACACTTGGATAATTTTAAAATCGTTGCCTTGTTAAATATGCTTAATAAAATTAATGAAGATAAAAAAAGGCCAAAACAGATGTCTTTTATTATAAGTACAATCGCTAAGGTAGCGTATGTTACAGCGGAAATTGTCGCCATCTTTTTGCCACAATTCCTTCAGAAATTGTTTCGGTACCAGACTAGGTTATCCCCTAGAAACAAATAAACTCACTAACAAACGTTTCTTCTTATAATATCTGTATAGATAAAGAAATCACTCTCTAATTTCAACCTGCGTGCGGAATTAAATACCTCTAGCGCCGATAGTTGCCGACTAGTCTTGATTTATGGAGTGTTTTCTAATCATTTCATCCGCTAAAATCTCGAGTGTTTTAATAAAAGTGTTTACGGAGCTTTTACGTTTTTAAAGTAGTTATTGTATCAATTTCATGTTTTTAGAACGTTTTCCGCTCATTTCATGCTTTTAAATTTCGAAATTTGAGAAACTCTTCTGTGCCAGTATTAACGTCTTAAACGTAACGACCTTGTAAATTATTGCGAGTCAAACGCAAATTTGGAAGGTATTAAAACTTCTTCTTGTATTAGAGTGTAGTAAGTAAGGTACGGGCCTAGCCCGGTCGCTGAATAGAGACTTTTTTAACGGTTTCGCCGGGACGATATAGAACCTGAAGTTGTGAGGTCTAAAATTGTGAAAAAACTCTTAATCGGAATGTTAGAAAAATCCTTGTTTTAAATCAACTGACAGACATTTACTTACTCAGCTGCAATTTTTTAAAAAGCATTTAAGCATTTCATTAGGAGACAATCTTTGTTTAAAACTTTAAATGCGTTTTTCTGCATGATGGGTTTTTTTCACCATTTATCTTCTTTAAATTATTATAAGTCAAGAATTGTTAAAGAAAAAAGCTGCAAACTTGAACACGTCTTTTTTAATTATTTTACTTAATTTTGTTTTGTCAAATTTGAAAAATATTTACGTTTGAAAACGATTTTTTTAATACGTTACATAATTTTTTTTAAATTTATATTTGTAACGCTTTTTAAAATTAATATTTAAAAAATCTTGAATTTAATTCGAGGAATAATGTATCGAGTTATAAAGATTTTCAATTAAGCCAATTAAATAAATAATAATAATAATTTTGAAATTTTTTTTTTAATCTTTATGAGAAATTTTATGATATGATTTTGTTTGCCAATTATATGGTTAACCGTAAAAAAAAATAAAAATTTTAACTCAATAAATATATTTTTTACATTCCCAGACCCTTTTAAAGTAACATTGTTTCTTGAATTACACGCATTTCAATTTGAATCTAATCACTTAAAACCTGACGAATTATTTAAACGGGCATATGTCTGTGAGTTTTCCGGATATGAAGATGGAATTTTTGTGTTTATTTCAGGAATGAATAAGGAAAATTTTTCTAAATGGAAATTTTATCCTATGGGTACCGTATAAAAATTTAGTTTTCGTATTTTCTCAAATTGAGCCACCGTGGAGTTGCAACTTATCTCATCAAATTTTGCACCTTTTTTTATGAAACTTTGCATTTGGAAGTATGTGTCTAGAACAGTATTTCTCAACCTTTCTTGGTTGATGGCACACTAAAAATATCTGGAATTATTTGCCGCACACTTGAATATAACAAATGTAAAAGTTGTATGATAAAAAATATATTTAGAAAATTTATTCAATGAGAGGGCTGAGTCTGTTTTCTTGAACAAACTAATGCAAAATGGGATTCCAAAGTCAACAGACAAATTCGCATTTCATCGTCAACTTTTAAAAATCGTTCTCGCTTGTTGGTCTTGATTTCTGTGAATGCTAAAAATCCAAATTCACAGAACCATGAAGATGCAATAGACAAAAGCTTTCAAGTTGCGTGGCGCAAATTTTTGACAGAAAGCCAATAAGCAATCAATTTTTTCTCAAAGAATATTGAACGGTAAAACTTATTGTTTCTGAAGTCAATGAGCAGTTCGTTTTCTCTTGTTGTCAAATTTGGTGTCTTGCAAATTAAAAATGGGTTAATTAACCATTCATATTCGTCAACTTAAAGCGAAAGAAAGTCAGTTTTTAGTTCGGCTTATAATTTCGTCTGCAATTTTTCTTTTCGACTGAGATTCATTTACACCTGGAAAGCAATTAAAGTTTCCTTTTGATATTACAGATTTCTACAGTGTTAATTTTTCTTTAAATGACTTTAGTCTTGATGTTGATGTGACGATATTCTCGGATGGACCTTGAAGATAAGGGAAGAGTGGTGCGCTGGAAATGTTTATACGGATAAAGGAGTGAACAATGAAGGTAGTAAATAGTTGGTTGGTTGGTTGTATTTATGATGGCCAATTATCTGCACGAGGGATATAGGCCCAGGGAGGAGTGCCCTTCGTGGGGGTCTTTCTAAGGGAACCTAACCCGTATTAACGCTTGGAAATCCAAGGTTCGAAGAAAACCACGAAACCTCCGAACGATTAGGCCGACGGGCGCGATTGGGTTCGAACCCAGCACCTCCCGTCTACCAGCTTCGAGAGCAGAACCTCTCAGCCACTGGTGGGGCCGGTAGTAAATAGAATATGTCGATACGTCACCATGCAATTTTAATTATTTGTCAAAAAAACCTCGCGGTACATTTGACAATCTCTCATGGCAAACTGATGTGCCGCTGCCCACAGGTTGAGTAACACTGGTCTAGAGGCAATATTTAAGGAAATATCCTATTGTTTCGATCTTTATTAATCACACTGTACATATTCATATTGTGTATTTTGAATTTGGAATATACAATTTCGTCTTATGATAATATTTTATTTATGAAAATAAGTATTTAGAAAAAGCAATAATTTAAATCTCTCATAAATAGCAGGTTTTCTTTTGTATCTGAAAAATGCATTACCGATTTATTGAATTATTCCTTTTTTGAAATAAAAAATTTTCATTTCAGTCTGTTTCGAAAGTTACATTTAACGTTGAGCAACGACAGGAGTAAATATCGATTTAGCAGATAAGATTAAATTTAGGTAAGGTAATGAAAAAGAAATAAAGGGTAATGAAAAATGTCCCCATTTAAAATAACCTATTTTAAGATTCCTCTTCTGTTTTTTTTTTCTTTTTCTTTCTTTCTTATTTTATTTTATTTTATTAGCCCACGATGTGTTGTTTCTTTCAGATAACGATTAAAGTATCGTTCCTAAAAAATAACTTCCCGTTACACAAGGCAGCCGTAAAACGAAGCAGATGTATCATTGTACGGTTAAATACTGTTTCTCTCTACTGCAATTTTTTTCAACTTCTAAGCATCCCACATTTTTAATTTTTACACCTTTGGGTTGGGAAAAAACTTTTAACCGCAATTTGTTTGAAAACTGCATCTCAATTTATTTTTGAGAAATTAATTTTTTTTTGTAATTTTTAATGCCACTTCCGTAATAGTGGCAACTGGAGTACTCCATTTCTGTAGATATTAAAGGGAAAATAGTAATTTACTATATCAAATCTTTTTGTTGCATTTTTCCCATAACATTATAAACTATATTTAATTTTAAGTATCCATATTAAAGTTACAAACAAATGAAGTCATTTAGATCATTAGACAGCCGTTTTTGTTGTTGGGTTTACGGCAGCACTTTTTGCTATTTTTGTGTATTATTCCGCGATAGTGACGTCATATGGATATTTTTATATAGATGTTGCATAAGACTAGATCGTAAATGTAGAATTCTTCAGCGGATGCAAATGACGTCAGTTTCTATAAAATAACAGCATGTATTTTAAATCTTAAAACTGAAATATGTTATATAGAAGTGCAAAATTTTCACTCCAGCGGCTTTGAAATTCTTCACAGGTGGAAATGTTTCACTTTTGAAAATAACGCAATTGATATTACACACTGTTAAAACGTAAAGTTTTAGAAAAATGTAGAGAATCTTTAAAGAAGAGCAGTACGTTTAGGTTAAAATGGTATTTGTTTGAGAGTTATACTAACCAATATAAGATCCTTTTTTTTTATTGAAAATGATTTTGTAGCTTTATTATAAATTAATGAAACAGTTCCTGCTTAATCATTTGCTTTCGCCACAATTCAACGGGTTCCACCTCATATTAATTTTTTTTTCTCATCGGGGCGACAATAAATTTTGAAAAAGCAGAATTCCCGATTCCTGCTTATTTAAATATCTTTTTATGCAAAAACATCTCTATAAATTATTTAAAACAAAGAAAAAATAAATATTTAACATTAACGGCTAAATGCTAAATCGTTATTAATATGAAAATAACTATTTAGAAAAAGAACTAAATTATATCTCTCACAAATAACAGGTTTATTTTATATCTGAAAAATATCATTACAGATATATTGAATTATCCCATTCTAGAAACCAAAAATTTTCATTTAATTTTGTTTCGAAAATTACATTTAACGTTGAACAACGACTTCCAAGAGTAAATTTCGATTTAGCAGATAAGATTAAACTTATTTTCAAAGAGAATGAAAATTGTCCGCATTTAAAAAAAAAACTCATTTCAAAATTCCACTTCTATTTTTTTTTTTTTTTCTGAAGTACTTATAAAAATAAGTTTCTTTCCGTCATGTTTCGTTTCTCTGCAGTAATGCACATGAAAATAACTTGTATATATTCTTAAATGCAAATATTACAAATCCTTTTGCAGGCGTGGTTTCGTTAAAAACATATCAAAAACAAAAGTTTTATAATGCTACAACACATTATTATCATTCATACAAATATTTGAAGTATTTTTAAACGTAGAAAAATAAAGAAAAATATGAACTCTTTAAAATAAAAAGTTAATGGTCAGCAATCAAATTGTGTAAATCATTTTTAAATCAACTGAAGAAATATTTTTTTTATAACGATTGAAATATCTATATATATAAAAGCCGTTTTCTGTATGTATGTCCTTTACACAAATCTTCAATTTTAGACCGATTTGCACGAAACTTTCTGTTCATACGTTTTAGAACATGGAAAAGATCGCTGTCTACTTTAAAAAATCAACAGACCAATATTTATCCATTTTTTCTGCCACCTTTCATAATTTAACATTATAGAAATATCTGCTTTTTTAATTTTATAATTCAATCGTTTCTTTCCTGTTGCCACACATCTAAAAAATTGTTCAATAATTTTAAAAAATTGATAACACGCGTACTTTCTTTTTATAAGCTAATAAAAATTCAGATTCAATCGCTATATTTTTGCATTTTCGAAACTGATGTCATTCTAATCAGGAAATGCACTTTTTTCCCCATATATATATAAAAAAAACTTTAATTAATGTGTGTTCAAATGACGTAGTATATCTTCATTTGAATGTTTTTGAAGCTAAAAATTCTATTTTAATGCAGGCGTTTCAATATCACGAAAATAATTTAGTGAAAGATAATAATAATAAAAATTGTTTGCTAGATATGACGTCAATTTCTGATTAACTGACACTGCTTTCTAATGATGTTTTATTCTGAAGTTTTTACATATGTATATGAAAATTGTGCATTTTCTGTTTAGAATGACGTCGATTTCAAAAATGCAAAAATACAGCGAGAGGATCTGAGTTATTTTATTGTGTTGCCACATCCTAAAAAACGGCACAAATAATTAAAAAAAAGTGGCAAACACGTGTAGTTTCTTTTCGTAAACCAATACAAATTCAGTCTCTCTCAATATATTGTTACATTTTTTAAATTGATGTCTCTCTAAGTAGAAAATGCGCGTTTCTCATATTTTAAATAAAAACTTCAAGGCTTTGAGAAAGCTTAAAACCTCCATCTTTATCTGAAACGTCCTCCCGCGTAGATGAAAACGTTACTAACGCCACTGCGCTATTATACTTTGTAATGTTTAAGACAAAACTTCCGTTGTTAAGGGCCAATTTTTTTAGTTGATAATTTACAGTATAACTTGGTTTAAAAAAAATAGACCGATATGCAATATACTAAAACTATCCCTGAAAAATTATCTAGCATTTCAAAAGGATAATCATTCAGAATGGGGTTCAACTGGTTAGTAGCTTTTCAGCTAACTCTATAACAAAACATGTAGAGCAAAATGGGATGTACTAAAACCATTATAGAAAAATGCGTGCATAATAACAGCGCAAATTCCATCAAAATCTGCCCAGTAGAACTTTTTCAAAAGGCTAATCTTTTATAATCGGCCTCATCTGATTATTGAACTTTCTTCCATAATTTTATATATAACTGCCTGATGTAAATGCAATACTCTAAAACCATCCGTGTAAAATTATCCAAGAATTCAATTATAAAAATATTTTTTTAAATACTAATATTTCATAATCAGATTCACATGTTTATAAAACTTTTCTCTATAATTCTATGACTAAGCAACATAGTAATTAGTTAAATTGTAGTAAAATCGAAATTTGTGGATAGATTAGGTGGTTGTCACCAATAATATGATGACAAAGTTACACATAGACATGCCTTTTCTTCATAATATTACATTAATAGCAAACGGGAACATCTTTCCTAATGGTTTCGTTGGGCTGCACGCACATTTAAATGTATCCATGTTTGAAAATTACTTTCAAACCCATTAAAAAAAAAAAAAAAAAAAAATGAGATACAATTTTCAAATAAATTTCATTTGAAAGGAATTTTTGTTCTATTCGACAGCTTAAAAAATTAAATTGTGTGCTGTTTAGAAGTTAAGAAAAATTGCTGTAAAGGAACGGTTTGTCTCTTAGGTCATTGTCATCAACAGTATGATGTCAGCGTTACTGACTGACATATTTTTACTTTATAATGTAGATATACGCCATATAAACGAGAATTTCACTATACGGTCATTCCATACAAAATGAGCAAATCAGCTGTAGCAGACATGTCACAGATTTTAATGAAAATCATTATATAAGTAGATCATATCTATTTATGAGTAAATGTAAAAAAAAACAGATTTTAGGATTGTTTATTTAAGTATTAAAATTTACATTAAAAGTGGATGCAAAATCGAGGTTTTGTCTACATACATAAAATTTCAATTTCGATTATTAGCCTTAGGATTGGACAGACTATATTAAAAATTATTTAGAATTAGGAATGAATAATAAGTAACAGATTGGCGTAAGTTAGTAATTGTATTTTTATTCCGTTATGAGAAAAAAAATATTTTTCAAAAATTTTGAGGGAAAAGTGCAATATTTCTATTCCTCTTTTAAGCATGAAAGACACCTCAGACAAGTTCTTTTTTTTTTTACTTTATAGCTAAAAGTATATATTTTAAACATCGAAAATTTCATTCTTGCCTTTTTACTCCTTAATGGAAAAAAAAAATAGTAAAAAATGTTCAGGCTAAAATGCAATATTTCTATCACTTCTTTCAAAGTGAAGGGAAGCTTTTTAAAACTTTTAAATATATAACCCGGGACCTCCTGGCTGCAGCCCTGGAGCACTGGCGGCTTCAGCCAAGAGGTCCCGGTTTCGAATCCTGGTCCGGACATTTTTCGCCCAGTTGGAAATTTACATCTAATATGATTTGTTTACCAATTAGATAATTGTGTTAATATTAATCTAATATAGTAGTTATAATTTGAGGATATAATAGTAATGTTAAAACAGAAGTAATATGTAGAAAAGCAGTCCTACACGTGACATAGAATGGCCCTCTCAGTTATTGTAATGTGAACCAATTCTGAAGTAGAAATTTCTTTTTTCTTTTACAGTGGTAACTGTGTTTATTTTTGTTAATAAAGAAACACTTGTGTTCTAACGACATCTAACTTTTATTTTTTTTTATCAGTAAGTACACTAAATAACGCATATATGTTTACATCTTTCAAATTAAGAAAGAGTCAATACAAAAAAGGACATTTGAGAGGAGATTTTACCCTGTAAAATCCAAAAATAGATTTTTCTTCAAGAATACTTTTTTTTAATGAACCGGAAAGAAGAATATGTTTGTATATTTTGAAAATTATTTGTGTGAAAAAATTATAAAACTTAATATTGGGATCCTTATTTTAGTACGCGCGTGCGCAGAGTACCTTACTTTGAATGGAAAGGATTGTGTCTCGTAGGGTCTTGAGTAGCCTCGTGAAGCACATGAATGACGTGAAAGGCATTAAAATTTTCAGGGCCATGAACCTTATTTTATGAAATTCGATACACATGAATTAAAATGACGCTTGTTTGAAAATCGACCTACATATTTTCCACACATGGTTGTCAGTTTGGCCAGTTTATCAGGTATCGTATAATATCTTTCGTAACGCTGAACTCAAAAATACACTTCTTCTCATTTCAGGTATTATATTTTGAAAGGCATCGTCTAAAATGCAGAGCAAAAATATGTTCCCCCTCCTCTATTTTTGAACCTACCGAAACTAAAATGATGAAAAAGTTAGAGATAGTAGATGTTAATTTAAACCTTGCAGGAAAACTATAGCGATTACCCTAGGTCACATATTTTCTCAGAAAAGCACATATTTCCATTACACAAGAATTTCAATTTGCGGTCATTCAGCAAAGATGTTGAGGAGCGCTGAAGGTACCTATCGTAGCAGAAGTATAAAAGCATTGTTGATAATGATTTTCTAAATAAATCGTCAGTAATTAGCGGAGATATTAACGGACGTTTTGGACATACATAATGACTGGGGCGGCGTACTCTATGTACCATCGACTTCTAAAACCAAGATAACAACTTTTAATGATATATTTGTGTAATACAATGCCCAGTAGCAGTATAAAATCAATAAACGTCAAATTGTTAAAAACAGATTAATTTAGTTAGAAATAATCACATAAATACTATGGGATTCGCATCTAGTTTGCATTGAGTGCGGATCTCTCAATACGCCTCCCGTGTCAATATAACTAATTAAAAGCATATCTGGAAAAACGCTGCACGGATCAAGGCGGCGTTGCAACCTTGCAACCTCCCTTTGAAGCGCTCTTAGCATAATGCCAAGTTTAACCTTTGAACAATTATTTTGCTTTAGCTATCTGTTTTGTAAAAAGAAAAGTTTATTATTACGCTGAATTTAGTTTTATGAAATGCGAAATGAAATTTAAATATGCACTACTTTTATTGTCAGTGCCAAATTAAGTTCATCATAAACAGATTAGGATAAGATTTAAAAAAGAGTTATAGAGAATAGCAATATTTGATGTTATTTAGGCTTCATATCTCTTTGAACTTTTATGGTATACCCATTCATACTTTTGTTGTGCATACAGCTATACCCAACCCTACGTTGTATAGTTTTTTACAAAATCTTATTATTCATTTAGCAACATTTTTTTTTAATAATACAGTTAACAACTCATATGTTTATTGTACGGTATCCTCTGAGCGCGAGTAATACTCGCCTTTCACCGTTTATTTATTTTTAGTGCTTTCCGAACATTAAATTCATAACGATCATTTTTTATTTCCGTCAAAAACATCTAAAACAAAACGCTATTGACATTTCTCTAGAAGTTCCCCACATAACTACTGTAATTTTTATTTGTATTCTTTATCGTCGATCAATTTATAGTTTAACTGCTAACTAAACAATTATCAAAAAGTATTAAAATCATTTCAGTTGTTCCATGGAACTATTAATATTGAGGAACTGATACATCCTTAAAATAGTGAAGTTTCAACTGCAACCGCTTTCTCATAGGCTGATTACTACCGGGTCAAATGTCCACCAGTAAATTTAAACAAAAATTACTCCTTATTTAAATGCCCTTTTAATTCAAAATTTCAGTCATTTTTACAGTCAATTTTTACAGTTTTACTTTTCAATGAGACATTGAATTTTACTGGTGGAAGTTTACTTCGGCGGTCGTCAGGTCCTGCTTTATCCGCCATACAGTGACAACCGAGACAACCTTCTACCCGTATCAGTGAAAATTATTATAATACATGGTCAAACTGCCATCGGTAAAAACAAATAGAAATTTTAATCATAATTGGGGGAGAAATATTTAATAAAAAAAGCTGCTACAAGAAGGTAAAATTTTCGATTCAAAATTTACTGGAATTTAGCTTTGGCGATTACCAGAAACTGTTTATCCGATGTAAAAAAAATCAGCCGCCATGTTGTGACAATCTCCTCAGTTACTTCATTCGCAACTGGTAGACAAAGTACTATATGCTTCCTCCTCTGTATTCATAACTCCATTAGTAGTTCCTGCTAAAATGCACATCAACTTTAATTGCCCCTTAAGTGAATGAGATTATAATAAATAATCATAGTACAAACATTAAATATTTACAATTATGTAAATGTTTAAGCAATACGCTTACTAAATTTGTATCATAAATATTTAAGAATCACAATTTATCTGGTATTTTATTGTTACTATTATTTTTAACATACTTCAGTACATTTACAAAAATTATTTTTTATTTATTGTAATTTTTATTTTTACTTTCTTCTATCTTCAATAGAAGAAAGTAATGTAATTAATTACATTACTTTCTTCTATTGAAGATAGAAGAAAGTAATGTAATCGAAATTTTTTCGACTTCCGGTTTTCGGCGGATATACAGGTTTTAGGGGTCAGTCCGTCTGTCCGTATGTCCGTCTGTCTGTCCCCATTGTACCATCAAAAAGTGTATGAAGTAATGCATAGAATTGAACCAAATTTTTATTTTAAGTTTTTGGCTATGGCAAGCAGATCCTCCCTGAATTTGGAAAAAAATCGCCGGTAGGGGGCGCTGTAATAGCGATTATTGTGCGATTTTGAATATTGTACCATCCAAAAGTGTATGAAGTTATGCATAGAATTGTACCAAATTTTTATTTTAAGTTCTTGGCTATAGCAAGTAGGTCCTCCCTGAATTTGAAAAAAAATCGCCGGTAGGGGGCGCTATAACAGTGATTTTTGTGCGATTTTGAATATTGTACCATCCAAAAGTGTATGAAGTTATGCATAAAATTGATCCAAATTTTTATTTTAAGTTTTTGGCTATGGCAAGCAGGTCCTCCCAGAATTTGGAAAAAATTCGCCGGTAGGGGGCGCTGTAACAGCAATTTTTGTGCGATTTTGAATATTGTACCATCCAAAAGTGTATGAAGGTATGCATAGAATTAAACCAAATTTTCATTTTAAGTTTTTGGCTATGGCAAGCAGATCCTCCCAGAATTTGGAAAAAATTTCCCGGTAGTTGGCGCTGTAATAGCAATTTTTGTGCGATTTTGAATATTGTACGATCAAAAAGTGTATGAAGTTATGATTAGAATTAAACCAAATTTTTATTTTAAGTTTTTGGCTATGGCAAGCAGGTCTTCCGAGAATTTGGAAAAAAATTGCCGATAGGGGGTGCTGTTATAGCAATTTTTGTGCGATTTTGAATATTGTATCATCGAAAAGTGTATGAATTTATACATAGAATTCAGCCAAATATTTTGTGTTTGTTTTTAGTCATGGCACGAAGGTCCTACCTGAATTTGGAAAACTTCCGTCAAAAGGAGGCGCTATAATTGTACCATTTTCATTATTGTACCATCGAAAGTTGTATGAAGTTATGCATAGAATTTAACCAAATTTTTTTTGTACGTTTCTGGCTATGGCAAACAAGTCCTCCCTGAGTTTGGAAAAAAATCTGCCGGAAGGGGGACGTTGTAATAGCGATGTTTGTGCCATTTTCATTCCTGTACCATCGAACAGTATATAAAATTGTGCATACAATTGAACCAAAATTTTTTTGCATTTTTTTGGCTTTGGCCAACAGGTCCTCCTTGAATTTGGAAATATTGCGCGGTAAAGGGGCTCTGTGATACCGATTTTTGTATGCTTTTCTTGATTTTTTGTAGTTATGTTGTCCATCGGCGGCTCGTTCAGAGGCGGGAACTCGCTTTTTGCTAAGCTGGCTATTCGCAAACATCTGATAACAACAGAATAAAGAAAAACTATTAATTTTAACAAATATCATGATATGGATTAACTCGTTTTTAGTCCGTTTAATTGAATAAAGCAGAAATTTAAGATGAAAATCAAAGTTGGTATAGTATTGAACTAAAAATATTGAAGTATTAACACGTCTAACTAGTTTTTGAAATATTATGTATAAGATAGAAGAAAGTTTTGAGATTGGCGCATCGAACTCACTGTAAAAAAATATTGTAAAATTACAGCCAAAATCAAGCAAGTCTTGCTGTGAAAAAATAAAGCACACGCGCAGTAAAATATTTTCAAGCAAACCGTGTAGTATTTTTCATATTCAACCTGACGTTTACGCATCACATGACATTAATGAGCCAATGAGATAAAAAGAGAATTAAAATTCACCACTTTTGTCTTCCACCCGCCATTTTATCCGATACGTACATAAATATTAGTATGGATAATAAAGATTCAAGGTAAGTTAAATTTGATTTTAATTTTATGTTTATTACCTTTATTCATTATATGAATACAAGTTATATATCTTTATTGTATTTTAATTTATAGAATTAAATTGCTTGCTAGTTAGTCTACTTCTTCAACGAACGTTTGAATAATAAATAATAATTTACTATCTCACTCAGCATAACCCTTGACGCAAAGTTATTCTATGAACGATTTAACTTACCGTTGTGATTTATACTTAATTTATGTACCAATTTTTCTTTCTAAAAGGGAATGACAAGAAATTTGAAACATTAGGAAGCACTTTAAAGTATTGGAAATATTTAAAATTAATATTTCTGTTTAAAATAAAAATAACAGCTTTACATCAATTTTAATGTATTACTTTTTGTGATTTTTTGCCTCCGATTTAACCAATGTCATACAATATATATATATATAAGGGGTAGCATGGATTCTTTTAAATGCATTTTTTGATATAGACATATTTTTCTGAGTTTTGCCATAGTTAAAGTTATTTCAGATTGTGCTCGATGGGGGCAAAACTCTTTTGTTGGACACAGTAAATCTAGTTGTTGTGTTATTTTATTCATATTCATACTTTTTTTTAAGAAATAATTTGAGTGTTAAAAGTTATTTACATGGAATTATTAATATATTGGCAAAAAACAAGCGAAAGCGTTCAACAAATAATAAATTAAAGAAACTGATATGACTAAAAAACAAGTCAAATTCAGAGACATTGCCCTACTCTGCACTCTCTAAAAGACATCCCAGGATCGGTTAAGCTACAAAAAGATGAAAAAGATCACTTGCTTTTTCCGCCCCAGCTATATAAACAAACATTTCCTTCGTGTCCCGCAACCGCTTCTAACTCCCCCACAATCCGCCCCTCACTAGGAACATCCGTTTCGGCCCCTAAAAAGAACTTGTGATTGCATTCCCAGATGGATGCAATATAGTTTCGGATTTTGTTTACACACCCTGCACTAGTGGCCATAACTTTCGGTTCCGACCAGTTCGGACACCCTTTGAAACCAAAGAGTCCGCTGTTTGATAAACAGGATGCAGGTGCCCAAACGTATGTCTGTTAGAAATATTTTCTCCAGAAGCAAATCTGCAAAATAAAGCGAAGTTTACACTCCATACTAAATAAAAAATAAAGAAAAGAGATTTCCAAACCAATAGCACATTCGATATCCGCCCACAAAAGTTGCAGGATCTTTAGATTGGCCAAAATTAGTTAAAACTATGAGAAAGAGGGCCTGTGAGGGGGAGGGCAAATACCATGCTATAACCACCCAAGAATAGTGGTAGCCACATTATTACTTACAGATCATCACATCTTTTGACGCATATTTTCTCAGCTCCCGTATTTTCTCAGCTCCCGAACTTAGTCCAAAAACCAATAGGTTAGTTAAAGGTAAGAACTTCTCTTTATTCTTCTATTCTTGCATTTAATCATTTTATAAATTCACTTCCATAAAAAGTTAAAAAAATATATATTTAGTATTTAAAACATTCAAAACAGTTTCGTTTCTTTAAAATTTATATTACTATAATTATTAAAAGTATTTTAATAGAAAATAAAGATTCCAAGCACTGTTGCTCCACGACTTTTTTTTTTTTTTTTTAACTAACCATCTCCCCCTCCCTTCTCCCCAGAAAAAAAAATTGCTTCAATAATTTGATAACTGTACTTCTCTAAAATTCAGTATTTATAAAAATAATTACAATTTGTATCAAATATGAAAGATAAAAATTATTCTCTTAAATTATTATGAATATCCTAATTGTTAAATTTATTTGAAAGTTACTATTTTGTTTCATTAAGTTCCTGATTCTAAATACAATCATTAAACAATTATCTATTTTTTTAAGAGTGTCCAATACTGGAATAGTTCATTATAGGAATTTAATGTTTTTTATTTAAATCTGCTATTACAATTAAAATTTGATTCATTATGGGAAATGTTTCTATGAGATTAGTTAAATATTTTTGTTAAATAGATTTAATATAATATTTAAAAAAACTGGAATATAATAATTATAATAAGATTCCTTAAGGATTTTTTGGCACATTTACGCTACTTACTATATTACTTTAAAGCAAAAAATGATATGATTTAAGTCTTATATTATTTTATTAAATAGTGCACATGGAATCATATTTAGTCAAAAACTAAAATTAGTTTTAAAGTTATTAATGAAATTGTTTATCAAAGTCTACACAATATTAGAATTTATGTATCTATATAGGTATTTTATATAATTATATATAACATTCTATAGTATTCTGCTGCATTGTGCAAATATGTATGGAATGTATTTTAGTCTATGAATTTTTTCATTGTATTTTACATCTGATACTTTAATTTATAAGCCCATTTTGGCTATATAAAATTATTTTGATTGGTTGAAAAATACAGGATAAATATAGCTGCTTACGTGCATTTTATGATGTATTTAATTAAATTTTATTTTATATACTATTATTGTTTTCTGTATCAGTGCAGCATATTGCATTCTTTTGAAAATTAAAATGCTTCTATTGTAACATCTAATTTTAAGTTATTTTATTATCTTAGATTTTTAAATTGTACCATTAGTATTATGTTGATAGAAGACTGTTGTTAGTATAGGGTAGATGTAGTAATGAAGTTAGGATTATTATATATAGAAAATTGTAATTATTTTGAGATTTCTTAGTGGGTTCTATATGCCAATTAGATTTACTTTAATATTGTTTTAGTATAACAATTAATGTATAGTATTATTACATGCCATCTTCATTTTGAATTTTGGTTAATACTGTTATATGAACTTGTAAGATAAATATTTTTAATTTGCATATTCATAAATGTAAATGATCATTTGTGTTGGTTTATAATGGTTATATAGGGTAGATGTGCCAGTAATGGACACCCTTTAATGTTTTTAATTCATAAAAAAAATAACCAATAAAAATGTAGCTGTAATTATTTTTTTCATAACTCCCCCTTGCATGTTTTATAATCTGGGTTATTGTTGACATTCTTAATCAAACAAATCAGGAATCAGAAAATAATCTTTCAAAGTTCAACTGTTTTTCAAGTGAAAATCTTAATGAAGATAATAATCATTTAATAATTCATTTCTTCATTTGATAAATTTATATATTCTTTATTTATTTTCAAAATGTTTCTGTTTGAGTAGTAATAGAAAACTTTGAATTTTATCCTACTAATGGCCAATTACAAAATTTCATTTATTTTTAAGTTTGTAAGACCAGTGTCCATTACTGGAATCAGGGTTGGCAAGTTTTTGACATGCGACGGTTTAAACCGATTTTAACCATGGTTAAAACCGTCGTGTCAAAAATGTCACAAAGTGTCAAAAACCTAATTTTAATAAAAATAATAGCAAAAGAATTATTTAGCAGAGTTAAATAGGCTTTAAACAATAAATTCTAAGTAAAACTGCATAAATACATTAAAATTGTGGGGTATAAACTGCAGAAATACATTCTTGAAACCTATTTGCATAGGCTATGGTAAACTGTAAATTGATTGTTGCATGATTTTTTTAAAACAATTTGTGAATAAAAATTACCTAACTCTTATTTAATGATTTAAATTATCATTAATGTATGCCTTTAAGATGAACAGAACAGTTAATAAATCCTTAATTATTTGTAATCATTAAAACTAGATAGGTTTAATCTAAATTTTGCAGAGATAAATAAATTGTTTAGATTTTTTTCATTTTTTTATGGCTAGAAGCACAGAGTAATCTATCACAATTGGTATCTAATGAGCGTATTTACTTTCCTTAAGATAGAGCAAATTCAAAGATTCCCTTCCAGTACAAAACAGCATTGCTATTGCAACAAAACCAATTTTTTTTTTGCTTTCCCCCTATTATGTTCTTATGGATAGGGTTGTTTAAGGGGCTATTTCACTAATGTGTAAACACCCGCCTGCTAATGTTATTCCTATCCCTGTAATTTTTTTTTTAATATCTTGTTTGAAATTTCATACTTTTTAATGATTTTTTTCAAAGTAGAAATGAAAACCCCCACTCAATAATGTCAATTCTATGGCAGAAATTTTGTTTAATATTTCAATATTTTTAAATGTTTTTTGTATTGGATAACAAATGTCGATCTCTACAAAGGCTGTTTTTTAATTTTTCGATTTCATTTGCAGTTTTTATTATTATTATTAGGATACTTTCCCTTTTGGAACAGGTTTCAAACTAAGTTAAGCATTTTTTTTTCTTATTGGTATAGTGAATTATTCTTTGTCCCTAATTTTAGGAGATATTTCATAAATAATTTCATCAGTAAGAGGTGATTGTCAGTCACTAACAAAAATTAATATTGGGATAAAAGTATTAAAATATCATATTTTATCATTTAATCCTAACATTTCATTCTTTTCTCATTTGTAAAATAAATTTGAAATAATTTATTTTATTATTTAATTAAATTATTATTTAATTTTATTATTTAATTTTATTATTTAATATTATTTAATTAAATTTTGCAAGAAAGTAACGAATATATAAATTTATTAAATGCAGCATGTTCATTAAGATTGTCATTGAAAAACAGTGGAACTTCGAAACATTATTTTTTGCTTCCTGATTGGTTTGATTAAGAGTATCAACAATAATGCAGGATTAAAAAATATGCAAGGGAGAGTTATAAAAAATAATAATAAAAGTAACCAATAAACTTTTATTGGTTATTTTTTTTTTTATAAAATAAACACATTGAAGGGTGTCCATTACTGGCACATCTACCCTATAGTATGTATATATATATATAACCATTATAGAATATTACAAATTAGCATCTATTTTAAATATAAATTATAAATTGAGTATTAAGACATGGTACAAACATTATTTGGAACAACAATTAATAAATTAAATAATTATCAATTAAGTTTTAAGACCAGACCCAAATACTTATAAATGAAGTATTAAATAAGATTCAAACATTATAACTTTTAAATTTGGTAAAATATTAATATGAACAGGAAGTTGAATGCATAAAAAAAATATAGGAGATTAGAAATTATATATGTGTATAAAAGCTTTTATATAGTTATTTCACAGAAAATTTATATAGGGTAGATGTGCCAGTAATTGACACCCCTTGATGTTTTTGGTTCGTAAAAAAAAAAATAACTAATAAATATTTAGCTTTAATTAATTATTTTTTTTATAATTCTCCCTTGTATTTTTTATAAAACTGGGTTATTGTTGACGCTTTTAATCTAACGAATCTGAAAGCAGAATATAATTTTTCAAAGTTTCACTGTTTTTCTGTGAAAATCTTAATGAAGAGGCTTCGTTTAATTAATTTATATATTATTTATTTTCTTGCAAAATTTGAATGTTTTTGTTTGAGTAGCAATATAAAAATTAGAATTTTTATACCAATGGCCATTTACAAAATTTCATTTATTTTTAAGGTTTCAAGAGGGGGTGTCCATTACTGGGATGGTTAATTAGTCATTTTCCAGTAATGGACACCTCATGTAGACATTGCTAAAAATGCAATTTCAGTCATGTTTATAGTGCATAAAATATTTTGACTTAACTGCAAAACTAAATAATCAAATTTAATTTTTAAATTATACTTACAAAAATGTAATAACACCAAAACTATTAATTTCAATATTTTATTCTTTTTTTTCTTCATGTATATGTACCCCTTGCATATTTTATAATCTGGCAATCAAACCAGCCAGGAAGCAGAAAATATTGTTTAAGAGCACAGTCAAAGAGGGGCTGATAGGGCTTAATCCCTCTCCGTTTAAATAAAAACAATTAAATTACAGAAGCTATTAAAAATCTATTTTCTGTCTTAAATGTTTCCTTATTCACCTCTCACGGAAAACAAATGTAATATTAATGAAAGTTATAGATAATACTCATGAAACAAGTAAATGTGTAGATCAGTGGCCTTAAACATCAGTTCTACAGTTTTATTTTGAAATTATTTTATTTAGTATTTAAAATATTCAACTCGCAATATCATTTCTTTCATATTTGTAATATTAATTAATATAAATGATATATCAAGTAGTCTCTGGAAGATTGTTAAAATCAATGAGACAAAACTAAACACTAATGTTCCAAAACTTTTTTTTTTTAATTACCTTTTAAATCCCCCACTGTTTCAATAATTTGATAGCTGTAATTGCCTAATATTTAGTATTTTAAACTATGCATCTAAAATAATTAAAACGTCGATCTTATGATAATTACAATAATTGATGCAAACAGCAAATGATTATCACAAATATTTTATTCATTACTGGTATGCTAATTGTTAAATTTATTTGAAAATAACTATTTTGTTTCATTAGTATGTATTCATTAAATTCTAGTTCTAAATACAGTCATAAAAACAATTATATTTATTACTTTTTATGGGGGTGTACATTACTGGAACAGAGGTGTCCATTACTGGGCTTTTGGGTGTTTTGATATATTTCTGTTATTTAAAATCAAATTTAGATTCATATTGGGAAATGAGACTATAAGAATGGTTAAATATTGTTGATAGGTTAATATAATATTGAAAAAAAAACTGGAATATAATAATTACAGTCAACTCTGTGAAATCTGCACACTTATAAATTAGGAACAACTGTACAAAAATTACAATTACAATGGACAAGAAAAACATAATGTAACATTGGTTTAATAAATTTAATAATTAAGATTAAACAAAAGTTAAATTATATACAATTTATTGATTATTCATTATTTTAAACATTCGCACAACACAATGGTAATTTTGGTTTGTTGTCAATAATTTTTTTCTGTAGCCTATGAGCATTCATTACTTTTTGAACCGAGATAAAATTTTGTTACTCAAGGCAATTTAAATATTTATATCCAATTTATATTTAAATATTTATTCATTGAAAAATTGATAACAACAAAAAAAAGTACCAAATTTAGCTTTTGAGCAATTTTCATTGTTTACTTTACATTCCAACATGTAGTGCGAATAACAGGCATTTGCGGATTATACATAACAGAGTTGACTGCTTTAATAAAAAAATAATTTTAAAAGAAATTCCTTAAGGGTGTCCATTACTGGCACATCTACCCTATATGTACATTATCATAAATGATTTCATTTGTTAAAGTGGTTTATTATTGTAAAAAGTTTCGTTCTTTTTTCTGTATAATTCTGTGTTATGAATATTTGCTAAAATATAAATTTAATTTCAGCTATTGGAAATCGATGACGATTTGTTATATATATATATATATATATATATTAATTTACCGTGCAATAACTACTATCTAAACTTGTTTTTTTTATTATTCATTCCTATTTTAGCATTGGTTTATGTTGTCGTTATATTCAAATGTTTCTCATTTATTTTATAATGTAAACAAGCCAGTAATCGACATCATAAACAAATTTCTTTTAAAATTATTTTTTAATTAATAACTAATTATTATATTCCAGTTTTTTATAATCTTTCAACAATATTTAACCAATCTTTCAGTCACTTTTTCTATTTTGAATATATATATATATAATGATTAGTTAAATTAATAATAGTTAATCCAGATTTATTATGCATAATGTCTGTGTCATGTATTGATACTCAATTTATTAATTTTTATTAAAAAAAGATGATGAATTGTAATATTATATAATGGTTATATATATATATATTGTATTAACAAAAATAAATTAAAACAAAGATTCCACTTGTAAATACCCAATATTTCAGTATTGAACACCATACAAACAATAATAGGTAGATGTAAATTTCCAACTGGGCGAAAAATGTCCGGATCAGGAATCGAACCAGGGATCTCCTGGCTGAAGCCACCAGTGCTCTGCCATCTGAGCTATCCCGGACGAATCTGGTGGAACTTTTTCACCCAGCTAACCTTAATGATTACGGCATCTGGTCTGAAACGTGGTTCTGCACAACAGAATAAATCTCAGGTAGTGGAATTCCAGAAATCGCTGGATATGAAATTACATTAGATCTAATCTAAAATAATAGGTAGTATTGACTCTCAGCCACTTTAACAGGGCTGAGCGCCCGGCGACACTTTTAAACCTTTCCGATGCGCCCGGCTGCCCTTTTTAATATTTCCCATGCGCCCCGTGGCAATTCAAATTATCCCTGGAAAATATCGCAAATTCTAGGGACTCTAAACAAACCAGTTCAAAATATTTTTTTGTACCTTGTTTTTAAGTGGGCACTTAAGTGTGCCCTTTTTTTATGTTCCCTTTTTGAAAAAATGCCCCCTTTTTTTAGAATAGAATTCCCTTTTTGAAAAATGTACCCTTTTTTAGAATGGTGTTCCCTTTTTGAAAAATTCCCGCCTGGCGTCCCTTTTTTTCTAGAGTCAACACTAAATAGGCAATTGTTTTTAATAGTTATATTTAGAATCAGAACTTAATGAAAACATCTAATGAAACAAAATAGTCATTTTCAAATAAATTTAATGATTATGATATCAATAATTAATAAAATGACAATTTGTGAGCATAATTAGTTGTTGAAATTAGATATTGTCATTATTATCATTAAATCCATATTTTAATTATTTTAGATAGAAGGTTTAAAGTACTGAATTTCAGAGAGCTAGAGTTTTCAAATTATTAAGACAATGGGGGTAGGGGGGGGGGAAGCAGGAAAGTAAAATAAAATATAAAAAAAATGTTTTTGGTGTATTAGTGCATAAAATTTTATTCCTAATTCCAAATCGTAAAATTTAAATTTCCTCAAACTACTTTATACTTTATTTATAGTAATTAGTAATAAAAATATGAAAGAAGTGAAACTTTGGGTTGAATGTTTTAAATAGTAAATAAAATTGTGACAAAATTGAACTACAGAATTTACAAACGAGGCTCCTGATCTGCAGATTTACTAGTTTCATTACTATTATAATTGTAATTAATAATCATAGTATTTTGTATGTACTGACAAGGGAACCACTTTTGGTGTTGCTCGCACCTAGCATTGAGACCTGGTACATTTTAAAGCCCTATATTACGAAGTTTGAGAATCGATAAAATTTTTCTGTTAAAATAATATTTCTTGATTTTACAGCAGCATAACTTTCTGAAAATGCAATTTTCGAGACCACTTATCGGACTATTAACATTGAAGTTTTTTAAAAAAAAGCATTACAAAATAAAAATTAGTTAATAATAAGTATAAAATATTGAAAAAAGTTTAAAAATTCCTTCAAAAACACACAAATTTGATTTTGAAAAATTGCAACATTATATTCACATTTTTGGCGGAGAAAAGGTTGGCGCTTTTTTTTCAAACGTAGAGCTTTCCGGCAACCCTAGCCAAATGTCATAGCTGTTTGTCTTGTGTGAAGAGAGGAACTTCACTAGAAATTGTCATAATTAGCCACAGTAATTTTTCTAAATTGTGTAAAAATATTGATTTACTGTATGATTACTTTTACCAAAGGACCCTCTAATACAGTAACATTTAATTTTAAACATTCGAAACTTTATTCCATTTGATTTCAAAAGCAAATTGTTTTCTAATTTTGTATTTCATTAAAAAAATAATTTTCAATGATCTTGAAAGCTTTTATCGAAATATATTTACTATTTATATATTTATCGTCTGCGTAGAAAAAAAAGAAAAAATCAAATTCTTGTTTCTTTTGCTATCAATTATTATCAAAGAAATCGCAATCTAATATAATTCTGTACGTACATTCAATCCCCGGATACAAAGGGAGGAAAGATTGTAGCGCCATATTTGGCGACTTAACTCACTTTTGGCGTGAAATAAACAAATAAAAATGTAAAAATAAAATATTAAAAGTATAAAAAAATATATAAAATATGATTTTAACAGAGAAATTTTATTGGTTCTCTAACTTTTATGTATAGGGCTACAAAATGCACCAGGTCTCGATGCTAGGTGCGAGCAACACCAAAATTGGTTCCCTTGTGAGTATCTTTTGTTGTTGTTGTTGTTAGAGATGAATAATTAAACACTGAAAATGGAAAATTGATTTTGAAAAAATCATTTAACTTAAATTGTCTTCATTTAAAGGCTTTTTTAAGTCTTCTTAATCCCCTCCTTTTTCTATTCCTATGAACAATACTCCCTGTTTCCTGATTGGTTTGATCGATTGTCAGATTACAAAACATGCAAGGGAGGGTTATAAAATATGATTAATCTAGTTTATAATAAATTTGAGTAACCGCATAAAATTAAATTAAAAGCAGCTGTTTTAAAATTTTTTGTTTTTATTGCAGTCTGATAAGTGCAATTTAAAAATTAAACTTGATTACATAGCTTTTCAGTTCCATACACCATTATTAAAATTACACATCTTATAACAGCCATATGGCAGGGTTGCCGGCTTTTAGCCAGGCCAAAAAAAGCCGGCCGGCTTTTTTTGGTTTTAACCACTTAAAAAAAGCCAGCTTTTATTGAAAAAAGCCGGTTTTCTTTTTTTTTTTTTAAGTTGGTTTACAGCTAATTCGTTTTAAATTTAGATCAATTAATTTTTAATACACATATAAATATTTTCTACTAAAAAAATTATAAATTTCTCTTAAATTTTGGCAAATAAATAAGTCTTTATAACTTCTAGAAGGCAGTTATGTCTGAAGAAAAAAAAAGTATATAATATTGAAAAAAATATAAGTTAGACTCCAAACTGGTGTTTTGAAATTACATAGCTCCACATATACTACACATTTTAAAGATTATATTTAATTAAACAATGACAAAATGTAGAACATCAAAATGGAAACATTCTTGTGTGTCCATATGGGGAGATAAAGTTATAAATGTTAAAAGAGAAATTAGAAAGGATATGATGAGGAGAGTTTGGTACATAAGTGTATAAAAAATAGAGCATTTAAATTACAAAAAATAAATAAAATTTTGAAAAGCTTGTTGCTTAGCATATTCATGCATATGCTATTCAGAATGTTTAGTAGTGAGAAATGGTGTTTTTATTATATGACTATGTACCTATAATTTTAAATGTTTACTACAAATAAATTAAGACTTGTATATTAATAGCTCTTAAAATTAATTAAGTAATAAAACATGTAACTAAGTAACCATTGTCCTAAAAATTTGGGGGGATGGGGGTTAAAGGTCAGTGTAAACCAGATAAAGCAGTTGGTAAGGCCCTTTTAAAATTTAGCTGACATATTTGCAGTTCGGACTACAAATCACTAGCAAAACCATCTAAGTTTTATTCCATTATTAATGTCTTCATTATTGAGAAATTGGGTTACTTATTATACTCTAAATCAATTAAATGTCATTAAAACTAATTAAAAACACTTTAAAATGTGTAGTTTATGATTACAATGTTCCATTGTATAAAAGCCAATTATGGCCAAAAAAGGCCAATTTTGGCCAAAAAAGCCGGTTAAAACCAATAATAGCCGCCGGCGTGGCTTTTTTTAAATTTTAGCTGGCTTTTTTGTAACCCTGTCATATGGGGTGACATGTCTATAATATTGGAAATTGTTGAACATGCCAATAATGGACACTGATCCTAAAACTTAAAAATTAAATTAATTGTTGTAAAAGACCATTAATATGGTAGATGTGCCAGTAATGGAAACTCTCCAAAGTTTATGGTTATAAATGAACCAATAAAAATTTAGCTTTTGTTATTATTTTCCTAATTCCTCTTTGTATGTTTTATAATCTGGGTTATTGCTGACTCTTTTAGACCAATTAGACAGCAGAAAATAATGTTTCCCAGTTCTACTGGGTTTTTTTTTTTTATTATTGCTTCTATAGTAATTTTTTTTTTTTTTGACAATGTTAACATACTGCTTTTACTGAGTCCAATTTAAAAAAAGCACAATGATTTTTTTTAAATTTCAGAAATTGAAATTTTTTTTTCAATTTACAAATAGAATAAAATAATAAAGATATGCTAGGTGCAGAATTTTTATTTTCAAATATTAATTTTAGTTGATTGTACAAAATCTTGAACGTATGCTTTGGTTAATGGCATATTTATAGTAATTCTTGCAGAAATTCCGAAGGGCGATCAAACCCAGGTAATCCCTCCATTGGCTATGGCCTTTCCCGTGTCCATGGCTGGCATGCTTAATTAGTAAATTTCACTAAGTTACAAAATTTGTAATGGTCACTTCATGTGGTCATTAAGAAAAGTGCAATAAAAGTGCAATTTCAGTAATATTCATAGCGCATAAAATCTTTTTATTTAACTGAAAAACTAAGTAATTAAATTTAATTTTTAAATTGCACTTACCAGAATGTAATAAGCTAATTTTTATAAATAGCAGCTTTTGATCAATTTTATGTGATAAGTAAAATTTTCAATATTGTAATGAGATTAATTTTTTTTTATAACTCTGCCTTGCATGTTTTATAATCTGTCAATCAATCAGGAAGCCAAGAATAATGTTTAGGTACATTGGGAAAAAGAGCGGTTTAAGCCCCCCCCCTCCCCCCACACCCATTTAAATAAAGGCAACTTCTAAAATCACACAAGAAGTTAAAAATCCATTTTCTGTCTTAAATGTTTTGTTATTCATTTCTCACAAAACAACTTTGTACATCAAAAAATACTATAATAGTGATGAAATTTATAGTAGTAATGAAATTAGTAAATCTGCCGATCAATGGTCTCAAAATGTCAGTAAGGCAATTTTGAAATCATTTTATTTAGATAAAACACTCAACATGTAATTTGATTTCTTTCATATTTGTAATACTAGTTACTACAAGTAATATATCAAGTAGTTACTGGTTGATTAACTTTAAAGAATAATGGGAAATAACATTCCATGCACTAATAGTCCAAGTTTTTTTTTTTTTTTTTTTTTTTTTTACTAACCTCCCTAAGACCCACATTGTGTCAATAATTTGATAACTGTAATTCTCAGAATTTCAATATTTTAAAAATATACCTAAAATAAATAAAATGTTGATTTTGTGACAGTGACAATAATTAATTTAATTAATATACTAATTGTTAAATTTATTTGAAAAAGATTATTTTGTTTCATTAAGTTCTTATTCTAACTACAATCATTAAAAAACAATTGCTATCTATTTTTCAAGGTGTCCAATACCGGAATAGTGGGTGTCCCTTGCTAGAATTTTGAACGTTTTGATTTATTTTTGTTATTTGAAATTAAATTTTTATTCACATTTCAAATATGGCTATGATAATGGTTAAAAATATTGCTGATAGATTAATATTTTTTTTAAACTGGAATGTAATAATTATAACTAATAATAAAAATAATTTTGAAGATATCCCTTAATAAAATTAAGATTGTGCAAAATAATCCAGATTATAAAACATGCAAGCAACCATTATGGTTAATATTAATGCTGAATTTTTATTGGTTATTTTATTTCTATTAACCAAAAACTTTGGAGAGTGTCCATTTAATAGCTTATATTTTATTATTCCAATACTAAAGAAATAACTGATGATAAAATTAATATTCTTAGTATTTATTAGAAAAATTGAAAATATATAAGATTTTTTTTCTTTTGGTGGATATTTTAAGCTGTTATTGCACATTAAAAATTAAATGCTTTATTTTCAGTTTCTATGAAGTTTAGAAAATTATTTTAAATTTGTATAAAGTTTGCTAAGCATTATTGCTGATCATCATTTTGCCATATTTATTTTCAAATTACAAATGAAAAAATTCAAACGCAGAAGAAATAATTAAGTTTGTTGTAGTTTTATTTAATTAAAAAATATATATATTGGAAACGTGACTACTGCAATAATTTTTCTAGAAAAGTCTACGTTTCCTTTTAATGTGATAAACAGATAAGTTAATTTTTTATAAATATACATAACAGCTTGCTCCCTGATTAAAAAAATTATATATATATATATGCTTGATTCTTAAAATTACGTGAAAAAATAAACCATACTTACCCTTTCTCTCTCTTAAAAGATTAAATGTAATAGATTAAAAAGAAATAGGTTTTGAAATTTTTTTTGCTATTTATTATGGAAAATACTAGTATCTTTTTCTTTTTTGTAGGATATTGAAAAAAATCTTTAAGCAAACAACAATAGAATGTACCAATGTCCTATTTGCCTTGAGAGAAAAAGAAATATTAAAAGTTATTTTCGCCATTTCCAAATTCGCACAAATAATTCAAAATTCCAATGCAATGTTGAAAATTGCACAAGTAATTTCAAAAATTATTCCTCATTCATATCACATTTGAAAAGAATTCATGGAAATCTTAATGTACCTTCTGCACTACCCATTATAGGGGATGATAGAATTATTGAATGCTCAGTTACGCTCTGCCAAAAGAAAGTTAACAGTCTTAAAGAATTAACAAAGCATTATAGAGATGAACACTTATGTCATGGTGTTGCTGTCAACTGCCCATTTAATAAATGTAAATCTAAAATTAAAACTGCTGGATCATTGTCGGTTCATCTTTCAAGATATCATCGAAATGATGAAAGTCATATCGACTCATATTCTGTGCAAAATATTTCTGCTGCTTCATCATCATTGATTCAGGATGAAAGTATTAGCAAAACGTCAAATATTAATGCACAAGAAATTTCTTATATGGTACAGGGGGAAAATACATTTGAAAGTTTGGATGAAAATGATATTGAACAGTGGGGGTATGATAACTTTCTTCAAAATTTAGCCTTATTTTATCTTAAACTTCAGTCAAAATATCTAGTTCCAAGTAGTACCATTCAGCTTATTGCAGAAGAGCTAAGTAATTTTTCTAACATTCAAAAAGACATTTTCCTTTATAACATTAAAGAAAAACTCCAATCATATAATGTTGAAGAATCTGTTATCAGTGATTTATGCAAAGATTTTGCTAACAATGATTTTTTAACGGAATATCACAAAAAAGGTCAATTGCGTTCTGCTTACTGCAGAAATTTATTTTTCAAAGAAAAATGTAACTACATTGAACCAGTTGAAGTCTATTTGGGATTAGATAAAAACAATAAAAAGTGTAGTTTCTTTTATATACCAATTTTAGAAACATTAAAATCAATGCTAATTGACAATTCTGTGTCTGAATTTTGTAAAGTAGACTATAATACATATAATGAAACAACATTTTCTGATTATACAGATGGAACAGTATTTAGGGAAAATGCATTACTTAAAAAATTTTCACATTTTCTTCATATTATCCTTTACCAAGATGCATTTGAGATTGTTAATCCATTGGGAGCTTCAAAGACAAAATATAAAATTATAGCATTTTATTTAATTTTAGGAAACATTCCATCCTATTGTAGATTAAAGATTGAACCAATGAAATTAATATTGTTATGTTACGAAAAAGATTTCAAGTATTTCAGTATGCATAAAGTATGTGCACAGTTATTATATGATTTAAAAATCTTAGAAGAAGGCATTACCGTTGGAGAAACAAATTATAAAGGATCATTATTGTACATTTTAGGAGATAATTTAGGCAGTCATGCAATTGGTGGTTTTTCTGAAAATTTCAGCACTGGGAAATACTTCTGTAGATATTGTTTGATTTCAAAGAAAAAATGGAATACATCCTTAAAACACAAAGCACCTAATCGCACTGTTTTGAATTATACAAGAGATGTAAATTACGTAAATCAAAACGAGTGTATTGAAAGACATGGTATCAAAGTTAATTCTCCTTTTAATGATTTACAATATTTTCATGTATGCAATCCAGGTTTACCACCTTGCATTGGTCATGATTTGTTCGAAGGAGTAGTACAGTATGATTTAGGACTGTACTTGAATTATATAGTTAATAACGTTAAATGGTTGTCTATTGAAACTTTAAATAGAAAAATTCTCTCTTTTAAATATTTAGGCAATGATGCACTTGATAAACCGCCTATTGTAAATTTAGCAAAAAAAAAAATTACAGGACATGCAATTCAGAACTGGTGTCTTTTAAGAAATCTTCCCCAAATAATAGCAGAATACATACAGCCGTCAAGTGAAATTTGGTATATTTTCTTGCTCTTACAAGAAATTGTGGAATTAATATGTGCTCCTAAAGTAACTTTATGGCAGTTAAATTATCTTGATGACATTATAAATGAATATTTAAATCTACGCAAAAATTTCTTCCCTGATGTAAAGTTAAGACCAAAACATCATTATCTCACCCACTATGCATCGTTAACAGTACAATTTGGTCCTTTAATTAACTTATGGACTTTGAGATGTGAGAGTAAGCACAGTTATTTTTAAAAATGTGCCAGATACTCATCAAATTTCAAAAATATTCTCTTTTCTTTATCTGAAAGACATCAGTTATTACAAGCATACTTAACTTCTGGAAGTTTATATGGATCAGTCATTGATATAACAGATCCTAGTTTGTTTAACATTGAACTTTACAATGAAGAAATTGGAAAAGTAGTAACAGCGTCAGGTATTCTAAATAATAGAGGCAATATTTATCAATGTTTCAAAATAATTTATAAAGGTACGACCTATAAAAAAGGAGACGTCATCATAGTTGGGATGACTAACCTTACATTAAATTACATGTTTGGTGAAATCATGTTTTGCTTATTAAGCAAATCACAGCTGTACCTTATTGTCAATCATTATACTGGTACTTTTAACGATGTAATCAGAACATATGAATTAATAAAAAACTCGGTTATTTCTTGCATTGCTATAAGTAATTTATTAGATTATTTACCAATCCCTGTAAGACAAATTGGTAGGAAAAAAATTATTAAGTTAAAGCATAGTATATGCAGACCTTTACCTTGATGATAAAAATTTTTGGGGATAAATTAATTCAATTTTAACTTTTTTTTTATACTTTTTTTAAATATTAGTTTTATTTATATAATTTTATACAGGCGTTATATGTTATTTATTTATTTTTTTTTTTTTTTAAGGGATAATGCCTCTAATCAAAATTTGGAATTTTGATAGAACAATTAAGAAACTAGCAATCGTAAAAAACTTAGAAGAATTAAAAATTATAGCAAAACAAAAATTAAATTTCAATGAAAATATATCGGTGAAAGTTCTATTTGAAAATGATGGAACTGAAATTGAAACGGAAGAGGAGTTTCAGTATTTACTGGAAGATATTTCACAGATAATCTTGCAGGTAATCCCAGAAAATGAAAACTGGGTGCCTCCTAGAAAAGAAAACCCAAATCTGGATTTAGCAAGTATACCAAGCACATCAGTGGCTCCAATTATTGTGCCTGAATCAGCTATTATAATGCAGCCCTCAGATTCAATGCACTCATTTCAAACTTCTGGACCTTCAGGAATTGACATTCATGATCCCGTAGAAGGTGTTTCTGGCTTTTTAGATATAAGCAGCACATTTGAAATTCCATGGGAATATTTCTCACAGCGCTTCATAAATGATTGCGAAGCGCAAAAAGTCCCGAATCCAGCTGATAGGAGGGAGGTCATCAGGCAGATTGTTAATAAAATTCGGGAAATTAACAAAAATCCCCCAAGAAAATTTATAGAGAAAGTAGCCATAGATATGATAAAAAAATACCCAATATTGTCTGATTCTGTCGGCCCTCAAAAATGTGCCACGCTGTTCACACAGATCGAAAATCGAATCCATCACTGCAATAGATTGGTAAAGCATGATAATAGAAAAATTAAATTTCCTAGTGAAACAAGTAGATCTATTGCAGTGAAATCCGGGGATAAACATGGTTGTCGCCAATGGCAACCATTAGAATACCCAGAAGGTGAAAGCGCAACTTCTCAAAATGAAATAAAAGAGTGGTTGAAACTCCAATATAAATTGTCCATCGACAATGATGAAATTTCAAATAAAATGGCATTGACTTACCCCAGTCAAAGGATGTCAATAAACGATAAATCATTCAACCTAATTAATTTTTGTGAAGAATGGCCTTATATGTTTCAAAAAAAGTACTTTTTGCAGCATGCAAATACACTAATGAAATTCAATATAGAAGAAAAGTGGAGACAACAACTTTCTCTAACAATCCCCAAACTAATTCAACTGTTTCGCAGTGATACAGCCAAGAAGTATCTAAAGACAAAGTACCTCATGGAAGCCATAGACAAAATAAATGAAGAGGCTGAATCAAAAGTTGCGGAAGAATGTTCCCTTCTCCAGGCTCTTTTGAATCATTTTAGTGAGGACGAAAACCTGATAATTAACTATTTTGAGGTAAGTGATAACTTTTCAGTTTAAAATTCCATTTAATGATTGTTTATTTCTGTAGACATCTTAATTATAGATATTTTAAAGTCTAAGTTTGATGGAATATCGGAATTAGGTAATTACAATGATATTCCTTTTGTACTGAGGGGGAAGGGGAAAAAAAGATAAAATGTTAGAATAATGTGAATAATTAAAAAAAAAAATTACAACTAAAATAGAAACTAAGAAAGCAATAAAAAATAGATTATCTGCTTTTGTCTATGAGACTTTTTATATTTTTTACAATATTTGGGAAAGAATAATCTGCTTGTATCTGCAGTAAATTTTAAGAAGAATGCAGACATAAAGTTAGCATATATAATATAAGAGCGAGTCTAAAAATGAGAGAGTAATTATAGGAAATATTTATTTAGGACATTTTAGAGGGAAGTTACTAAAATTCTCTTTTGTATACAAAGATAACCCCGAAAGCCTTGTGCAAGGACAACCCGAATATCTTGCTCAGCCCTCCCCCTTCCCTGTTGGTAAAGAAGGGAAGGTGCAAAACCTATACAGTCCTTCACCCATAGGTTTATGGGGAACATCATGAAAAATGAACTAAATATGCTATCCTTCAGAATAGTGGTAGATTAAGAGATTCCCTTTATATAGTGTTGACTCTAGAAAAAAAGGGCCACCGGGTGGGAATTTTTCAAAAGGGGAACACTATTCTAAATAAAGGGTACATTTTTCAAAAAAGGGAACACTATTCTAAAAAAGGATACATTTTTTCAAAAAGGGAACACTAATCTAAAAAAAAAGGGCACATTTTTTTCGAAAAGGGCACACTGCATCAGAAGAGTTTAAAAAAGCCGCTGTGCGCAAAAAAGAAATAAAAAGGGCCGCCGGGCGCTGCACCCTGTTAAAGCTGCTTAGAGTCAACACTACTTTATAGGATTATGCTGAGTTGTAATTCAGAGTCGTGCCTTAAAATTATTAATTTTCTTTTCAAAAAGTATTTATTAACAATTTAATTTTATTTCAGAAAACAGATTCACTCGAGGATATATGTAATTCATTGAAGGAAAGTTTATATCCAGTTATAGCAGTTTTTGGTAAGACATATCTTTATAAAAGTGTATTATTAGTAAAGATGAAATAAAATTAATTTAAGCATGAAAATTTCTAATTAAAAGGTAGGAAATAGTGAAAATGTACATTTTGAATGGGCTGTTGAAGAGATTTGAAATATGTTGTAGAGAAATTTTTCATAAATATTTACAATTTCTTTAATTAAAAAAAAAACACTGTATTCAATATGCTTGCTTTTAACATAGATAAAATCAAGCTTGTAAATTTTTGAGAAATTTAGGACTTGTATATCTCAGTCTTATAAAAATAAAAAATAGTAGAGTTGTAATTGAGTATTCTTTACAACTGATACAAAGTTGTGTTAATGCAGGTATCGATTGAGATTTTTTTTTTTTTTTTTTATCTTGTTGTCCCTTTTTTCAAAAGTAAAATTACTTTTCTGAAATTTTATTATATTTTTGTGAAAATTTACCTTTTGTAGTAAAAGATACCAACTTAAATTCGAACCAAGCATTTATTAACAAAAACTTCTTTAAGTCCTTCTGCTAAAGTTTTTTCTTTCTGTTGTACTTGATTAGTTTGTAAATTATGCATTTAAAATCTAAGAAAAAAAAATTAATAGTATGTTTTTATGGATTGGAATCATTTGAAGGAGCCCTTCAATTTTTGCTTGTGTTGATTCATGTAATGATAGCATTAAAAGCAATCATGTTATACAATGTATATCAGTTGAAAATTAAGAAAATATCATTATGATACAATTCACACATACAGATAAATAAATGAATAAAAAGCTGTGGTAAACATTCATATCAATCAATAAAATTTAACTGGAATGGGAGATTAAGAAAAAAAAACTGTGCATAATATAATAGTAAAGTAAGAAACACATTTGAAATAACCCTCCATACATCTGGTCATAAGATTTTTTGAACTGGTTTTTATTTTTGGTACTTTTTGGTTAGCCGGCACCAGTGTTATATAATATATACATATAAACATACATACATATGTATGTATATATATACATATATATGCATTTATAAATATATATGTATGCGTGTATACAATATATATATGTACAATAGTCTCTAAAATCCGCAATCTTCTGAAATCTGCATGCATTTCAAAATGTAAACAGTGAAAATTGCAATTAAGAAGTATTCTTTATAATCTTTATTCCAAATAACACTGAACGAAAATAAAATAATTTTTAACGTTTATAGGAAAATAGTAATGACACACAGGATATTACACAAATAAAATGCTTTTATTTCACAGAAAATTAATCACAACAAAATGTAAAATAGAAATCGATGAGATGTAAACAAGCGCAAAAAAACTTTTAGTAGTGGCATTATCTATCGACTGCTAAAGAAAATAGCGAATTAATTTATTTTATATTTCATGCAAGGCTTTAAGGCTGTTCTTAACTTCTCCGCTGAACAAGTGCAAAACGTTCTGACACATTTACAAATTCATTTTTTAACGGAAAGATTTAAAATTGGAAAGCCTGGCCATGGAAGCGATTTGGAATTGAACTGTTTTTTTGATTTTTTGATCAATCAATTACTCATTGAGTTATAAGCGATATCGATCACGTGACAACCCCGTTTTTCGCCCGCTCTTGAGCAATTTTTCTACTTTCGTGCGGAAATTCAGTTCAAAAGGTCCACTTTGACATTATTTTCTGAAAGATCTATTGTGTTTGCAAAAAAATGGAAAAAACAGCTCAATGACATAGTTTCTGAACAACAACACTAGCTAGTTTCATGCGTTTCCGAACAAAAATAAATTAAAACTTATGTCAGGAAGTTGCCCTTTTGAATTTGAGAACAGCTTTAATTCATGCATGACATAAAATATGACCTGGCTCTTTGTTTATTAAAAATGAGGATGAAGATAAAGATTTTTCAGGTAACCTTACCACAAGCTAAAGCATCTAAACGCTGTTGAATTATGTAAAAAATTTCAACCAGAGTTTTTAAAGAAGAAGAAATTGTTGAATGAATGAATAATAAAGATGAAGTCTTAAAATCATGTTGAAGATGAAGAAATTATTTCTTCAATAATGAACCCACCTGAAGATATTGAAACTGAGTCAGACAGTGGCTGAGAAATTTTTTTGTTGAAGGTTTGGTTTTAGGTGAAAATTTTGAAGTTCTTGGAGCAGCAGAGTTGTACAGACAAACAGGAAATAATGACTATTTACAGAATTCAAAAGGAACTTCAACAAAAGAAAATGGAAGTTCTCAACCAAAGGACTATATAAGAAATGTTTAAAAATTGCAACAAAAAATAATTTTGTGTATGAAAATGATAATGTACAGGTAAGTAAAAAATATTAAAGTTTTGATTTGCTTAAATTTAATTATTACATGCTCTTTTTGGAAATAAAAAAAGATAAGTTGAAAAAAATAAATAATTTAATCCAAAATTTGCAAAACTCTAAAATCTGCCAAATTCCAAAATCCGCACAGCCTCTGGTCCCAAGCTGTGCGGATTTTTGAGACTCTACTGTATATATAACACTGGCGCCCAGCTAACCGAAAAGTATCTTTTCCTTTTAATGCTTATTTTCACATGGATGAAGGATATCTAAGTAGCCTTGAAACGGCCATATGTGATTTCATGTCAAGGTGGTGTAATTTGTGCATTTCCATGCACATTATGCATTTAAAAGTGTACAAAGTGATTACTTTATGGATACTACAGAAGTTATTTTGTCACTTTTTGGGTGATTTAGATGAGTTATGAAAAATCAAAATATGTTGCCACAGCAGAATTTTTTTAGTATTTAACAACTCCTCGTTTAGTTGAGAGTTTTTATGTATTATTATTAGGCAGCGGATTGTATGCAATTGTATATATTTTTGAAAGCATTTTTACATTTAATCTGTGATAAATTATAATATGCTGTATAAAGACATGTTCAACTTCTAGCAAATTGTAATTTTTTTTTTCATGACAACAAGGTTTATAAATGATTCCTTGTCACTATCTAAACATAAACAAATGTATCAAAGTGTAATTTTTTTTTTTACTCATGCAGCTTCTTATGTGATAAAAGCTGTCACCTCTAGATGTATTTTATCCAAATATAATAGACATATCTTGTTTTGGTTAGCTGCTTTAGATAATAAAACACAAAATTTAACTGTTGAAACTTTTAAAAAATACATATGTGAAATTTTTAAATATTTATTTGAGCGATATTGTCTGCATTTATCAGGAATTACATATTCTATTTCACAAATTTTAAGGCAATTATCAACGATATAATGTCATAAGCTTATATACTTAAGGCTCCTGTCCCTGCCCGCGAAGACACTCACGAGCTAATGCTAATCCTATGGGGAGGGATTTTTCTAATATCTCGTTTGCATTTCGACATTTTTAAATAATTTTTTTTGCATTGGATAGCCGAGGTCCGTCTCTAGGGCGCACCTTGGTTACTTTTTCGATTTTGGTCGCAGATATTTTTTAGAATGACACTTTCATTTTCAGAACCGGTTTTGAAAGTGAAAGTAACTTTATTAAAAATATCTGCGACCAAAATCGAAAAAGTAACCAAGGTGCGCCCTAGAGACGGACCTCGGCTATCCAATGCAAAAAAAATTATTTAAAAATGTCGAAATGCAAACGAGATATTAGAAAAATCCCTCCCCATAGGATTAGCATTAGCTCGCGAGTGTCTTCGCGGGCAGGGACAGGACCCTTAAGCAGTTGAAGATTTAAAATTATAATTTATTTTATCATTTAATGTAGATTTACTAATAAGAAATTCCTCATATACACGAAAATTTTGATTTTCTTTAAAAAATTGTAGAATTAATATTTTTATTTTAAACATTCTTATTTTATTATGAAATTGATACAAAAGTTTTCTTGTTTTTATTTATTTTCTCTCAGGGAATAATGTCCTAGAAAATCCACAAGCTGCTGTATGCATACATGGAAAGAGTATAGGGAACATCGAGAATTTCAATGAGCAAGTCATCATAGCATTTATTGCTTATTATGTCTTTAATTATAAATATCCAGGAAAACTCGAAGCCACATTAGAATTTATACAAAGGTACAGACTGAAAAGAAACATTATTTTAATTCAAATTTTGTATTGTAGTTTTTATCTTGTATCAAAATATTTTTTATACTTCTTGCAACAGTAACTTATCAATTAATGAAATTTTGATCAACATTGTCACCAAACATTTTCTAAATGCATATGATGTCAAAATTTGTAATTTCACGTACACAGTAAAACCTCTAAATAACGGAAACCTCTGGAGTGTGGAAACTGTCTGCTATTGAAAAACCTCAGATACAAAAATTGCTATGAAATGCTTCCTGTTTCATTAATTTACTTTTATATGTCCTAAAACCTCTATTATATAATTAATCAGAAATTATTATTTTTTTAAAGCAATGAAACTGAAATAAAAATTTTCATATGTTTATCACTGTTTATTACATTCTTACAAAAAAAAATCTGTTACAAAAGTTTGCTTTTGCTTGTGATTACATGTAATTTTGTTTTTCAATCTTTTTTTTTTTTTTTTTTTTTTTTTTTTTTTTACGAAAAAATTATGTAACTGCTCACTGTATTTTCCTGCTTCTTATAAATTCTCGATATTGCAGGAAGCATCTCCAGTTTCAGTGTCTGTTTCATTTTCACTAACAGAGTCCGCTTTTGTTGAAAATTCTGAATGAATATAATATAATTGCATACATCAACTGATTCTGATTCAGTAGGTAACTCATCATCAATATTAATGAAAATTCCGGTAGTTTCTTCACTCCTGATACATTTCATTAATTCACTTAATTCTCCATTTTGTGTCGGAAATGTGTGTTTCATTTTCTTTTAATATAAAGCATAGTTTTCTGAAACATTGTCATATGCTTCCTGGTTTTATGTTTTTTACAGCTGAGGAAATCCAAATTATACCATTGAGAGCATTAACTAATTTTAGACAGTTCTCAAGTGTATTAATAGAATCTAACTTTGAGAGAATGTGGCGTAATGAAAGCTTTCTATACTAGGCTTTAAAATTGTGTATTACGCCTTGATCAAGTGACTGGCATACTGAAGTTGTGTTTGGGGGAATAAACACAATTTTAGTATTATCCCATAAGTCCAATAAAATCAAATCTATCAGGCAAAAAATGTTGCACATAAGTTAACAGAAGTATCAACTCAGCTGTTTTTGCAGAAAATATTCATAATAGTTTTGTTTGTATTTTTCTTTACAAAACTTGAAAATTGAATGTATCAAAAATTGCATTTTGTTAATAACCTTGTTTTACACGCGAGCCTTTCAATATTTTAATTTAGAACATGAGTCTATGCCGTGCCGAAAATAATCTCCCGCGTGCCATAGGTTCGTCGTCCCTGCTATAAGAAAACCCTTAATAATTTTATTCATTTTCAATATTCTTGATTCAAACTTAAATGCTAAATTGTCATAAATTTTATCACACACTAAAGTACGTTTGCTTATGTAGTACATTTTAAGTATTGAAAACTAAGTTGTAACTGCAATATTTATCTAAAGAATTTTATTTTATTATGAGAAGAATTTCTGTCAAAATAATGCTTATAGAAACTTTAAATTTAGATTTCCTAATGTGCAGATGCAAAGATAATTAATTCCCTTGTAAGATCCAAGTTCTGCTTACTGGCACACGGATGTTATCAGAGAATATTGAAAGGCAAATGTAGCCTAAAATGATTAATAATTCATCTGTTAGGGGTAAAAAAACTTCCATTGGATACTTTCTTGATATAGAACTTTGCAAATGATAACAATGAATGATATTAATTATTTACATGGCATAAATTTGCTTTCTATACTGGTATTATTAAGTAGAAACTTAAATGAGTAGGAATTTTCTGCATCACGTGAATTGCTTTATAAAGCGTTAATTAATTAGGCAAGATTTTGTTTATTAAAATACCTTAGATATTCTTGACACTCAATCATTAAATTTTTTTTACCTGCAATGTGCTGTTTTTAATGTCTATTTTGTTCATTAACTTGTTTCAATCATATTTTTATATAATACTGATATTGATGTTTTTAAACATATTTTATTAAATAGTTAGATGATTAATTAAACATTTAAATTTTAGGTGCATTCTGAACATTGAGCCTGTTGAAGGAGGACACAAACGGGGAGGAAAGCGAAAAAGAACTACTGTCCATCCATTAGTTCTAAAGTTAGCAAATATGCTAAGATCACAGGAATCTGGCATTAGCACTGATGATTAAATTACGATGATTATATTCGTTATTACTCGCAAAAATATTTACATCTGAATATTTTTTTTTTCCTTTTTTACAATCATTCTCAATTGCTTTAAACTTTAATTTTGTATGAAAAAATTTTATATGTAGAGAATATATTTTTTTTAAAACATGTGCTTTTACAGTTATATGTAAATCGCTCAAAATTTTGTTGTTAATTTGGTCATTACTGTTCAGTACAGCTAAAATTCTTAATGATATAGCATTTACATCTTGTAAAAGTGAAAATTTACGTATAAACTGCCAAGAAATTTAAATTGAAAGGTTTATTCGTGACACTCCTTGATGTAGAAGGCCTACTTGAGAAAAGTTCTTGAACATTGTATTTCACATTGCAGGGTTTGAACAATATTTTTGTAATCTATAAAATTATCTTCAAAATCATGCGTTTTTTCTACTAGCACTTTTATGCTAAGCTATAAACCTTATTTTTCCTTTTACAATGTTATTCAATGTGTTTGTCACTTACCTTGTCTTGATTTTGTATCTTGCTCATTTTTTTTTAAATATATTTTTTTAGTATTTATTTAGTAAGTTTCAATTGATTTAAATCGTTTTAGAGAATTATATTCATGTAAGATTGGCCAAATATTGAAGTTTGACATATACTCTGCTCGAGTGAACAAACACGTTATTTCTCTACTGGCGTTGAGTTACTCTTTGAAAGTTCTTGTTAATGCAAACACAGAAGTAGAGACTGTGTTGACTGCAAGTGTCAATCCTTAAAATAATTTTGCTGTATATGAAAAATTGCACACTTTTAAGATTGTATAATTAAATACGCATAGTATTTTAATATGTTTTTGCTTTACCTAATCCATATATAAGTCAAAGTTTTTAATGCATATTAGAAACCTCTCTAATTAAATTTCTGTAAAAAAAAAAAAAAAAAAAAGAAAAAAGAAAAGAAGAGAGACATCAAAATTATGTTTTGCAGATTATGTGATGATTTTTTATGCAAAATGTTTCATAATTTAGAGCAAGCAGGTGATATAAAAATTATGTCAGTTTGCCGAACTTAAATAAAATATAAGTATTTGTGTAACTGATTTCTCTGTAAATTACTGAGCAGTTGTTCTAAATCGTATTGTATGTCAATTAAATGTTTATTATATAAATTATGAAATTCTAATGTCTAATACTAACATTTATCTTAACCTACAAAAAATATACATTATCTTTTTTTCATATCAAGTTTTAAATGTAATTTTTTTTTTTTTTTTTACAAAGTTCTGAGCTTTTATAAATGAAACTATGTGTCTATAAAACAAGGCTGCGGAGTTGGAGTCAGACCCATTTTGTATATGTATGTTTATAGATAACAGACTTGTACATATTTTTGTTTGTACAATAAAATGTATTACCTATGTTGGTAAATATTCTTCATTAAGCATATAATAATTTCTATATTGTGTTACAATGCAAGTTTTGGAAACAAAAAACTAAATCTAATTTTTTATAAAAATATTTAATAATATATAAACTACATATAATGGTTGTCCTAAAATGGACTGACCAATTTTAAAAATTAGTAAATTAGAAATGTTGACAGTTATTAAAAAAATCTTGCAATAATGTAATGTAAGATATTATTATTTCAGAGAGATTCTTGGTTTTAGTTCCGAATAGCAGTGATAGATCACGCTTGTAAGCAATAAGGGCTTAAAAAAAGCACGATTTTTTGGACTCTCTTTTCTCTCGGCACCGATGCAAAGAAAGGATATTAAATATATGGAGTAGAATCTTAAGAAGACTGCATTGGTGACTGAGACCCTAAAACCGAGAATTTCAGTAAAAAAAACTCCTGACATCTAACATGCTCCCCTAGCAAGGATTTTTTAATAGCTAATTTAAAAATATGATACCTATTTGCAAGTTATTGTATTTTATAATTAGTTAGTCGATTTTAGGACACCAGGAATGATGCTAAATGGATTTTTGACATAATTAATTCGTATATATAACATTAATTGATTTTTTTTCAAGTTATTTTCAGCAGTGAAATTACGCTTGAAATTATTGAATATTTAATAAGTTTTTTATCACAATGCTAATTAAGCGTAGAATCAACAGAGCGAAAAATGTCCAAGTCGGGAATCGAACCCAGAACCTTGGAATAACTCTCCAAGTGCTCTACCATTTAAGTAACAAGGATGTCACCCAGCTTAGCATCTCTCATTCACATATGTTGGTAAGGCTGCAACTGCATCACAAGTTCGAAATGTCTACATGAGCACACAAACCTGCGGCATAACATGAGACACAAATAAACCCAGCATCGGTGAACACATATATAATGGAAGAGCACTTCCAAGGGTTCTGGGTTCGGTTCCCGGCTTGGACATTTTCACTCTGTTGGTTCTATGCTTAGTTAGCCTTGTGATAAATTACTTAATAAATATTTAATAATTTCAAGCGTAATTTGACTACAGAAAATTAATTGTAAAAACAATTTTATGTGTGTTTACTCACATTGGGTTTATTTGTGTCTCATGGAAATTGAATGGAGTGCTGTCGTCCCAGATCTGTCTTCAGATATCGAAAAAAGTGACAATAACTCGGTGCGAACCGAACTGATGCGCCAGCAACTTCTTTCATATGTTCGATGGGATGTGTTTGATTTGTGAAAGAAGCTGTTGGACCATCAGTTAGACTCGCACCGAATGATTGTCAACTTTTTTTTTTATATATCTGAAGACAGATCTGGGACGACAGCACTCCATTCCAACAAAAATCTTCAAGACGACTTGGAGACCTATCGCAATACGTTGGTGGCAACGTTCTGTGAAAAGGATACCCACCCTTTCGCCCACCAGTATGATAAATGACTCAATCTGCATTGCAACTACGTTGAATTGAAGTACTTGATTCTAATTGACTCCAGGCTATAAAATAATTTTATTATTCACAATAGTCTTTATTTTACAGCCCATCAGAAGTTGAAAAAAAAAACAGCCCTCAAAAATGCTTCATTTACAAGCATTATACTTTATATACAAGCAATAATCAAGTTTGTTTTCCTAAGATGTTTATATCCCTTAGCAAAACAAATTTCACTTTCTGAAGCCTAAATTGCAGCTAGCTTTAAAAAACAAGGCCTAATAGGAAAGTGCAGTTTCCATAACCCACAATCTTGAAAACAATGCTTTTTTTTATTTTTATTTAGCAATATGTATATAAAATGTGTACTAATAGAATAAATGATTTTTCCTTTAGTAATAAAATAAATGAGCACTTGAAAATAAGATTACAGCATTAAAAAAAGAAAATATTAATTATTTTTTAGAAAAATTTTACATGCACAAATTGGTACTTCTCGACCACTTTCCATAAAAAAAAAAATTGCCAAACTGTAGAATTTAATACCAATAATACTAAAGTGTGATGGCTCATTTGATTTTAATATGATGCACATATTCTAATTTTATCTAATTTGCAGATAAGTTTATTTGTTTTTTTTTTAAGAGAATATTAAATAACTACTATGTCTCTGTTTTCTCTCACATTTTGAGAAAAAATTATATAGAACTGGTATTCTATTTTTATCTAATTTGCAGATAAGTCGATTTGTTTTTTTTAAAGAGAATATTAAATAACTGCTATGCCTCTGTTTTCTCTCACATTTTGAGAAAAAATATAAAGAACAGGTATCTTCCATCATGGAAAAGCAAAGGCAGGAAAAGTAGAGGGTTAAATTGCCTATCACCACCCCCACCATTGGAAATCAAATCTTTTTTTTTTTCATTGTATTACAGTGTCTCTTTTATCAAGAATTTAAACTTCTTTGAATTATAAAATTCCATTTTATCCTTAACGTTTACTTTGGAATAATATGCATACACATTTTTAATTACGAAAAAAATATATATTTATAATGTACATAATTATTAATGAGATGCTTATCCTTAATTTCTCAATTATTTTGAATTTACTGAGTTAGAAAATATATGCCCCCCCCCCCCCCCCCATACACACATACAATTTTTAAATTGCTTCGCTACTGCTTCCATCTACAGAACTTGATGCAATAAGTTATTTTCAAGATTATGGAGTTCTACCATAAAAACAACAAAAAAAAAACAAGCATTAATATGACTATAGTACCAGACTGTATTTACAAACAGATAAACAATGCTGATTTAACTTAAAAATTCATTTTGATAATTTTTTTTCCATCGTAAGTTCAACACTTTATATAAATTGTTTATGTACATTGGATAGGTTTTATCTGTTTAGATTTCCAATCTTAATTACAATCATTCTGTTCCTCATCATTATTGCCATTTATTTCTTTCCTTGGGAAATTTAATTACAACAGCAGTATACAGAATCATAAACAAGAAATTCTATGCAAACATGTTTAGCTCACATCTTTAAGAACAGGGGCTTTTATTAAATTTTTTGTTAAGTATGGTCTCAACAGTCTTCCACATTCAGGATACACAGATATCTGCCAAAAATCAGGAATCTCTAATGAATCTGACCCCTTGTGGTTTAGTCATAAAAAAAAGCAGAGGGTATAATGCACATGTAGTTAAAAAATGGAAATTAAAATTTCTCAAAATTGTAGAATGTGATAAAAAAAAATGTACTTTTATATATATATATATATATTAAGAGAAAGAATGTTCGGTAAAATTTTTTGAACAGTGTTATTACTGCTATCAGAATTTTACTAATGTTTAAAAAATGGTTTTTGCTAGTTGAGTAAGCTTTTATGGAATTTAATGTTTTATTACTTACAAAGCAAGCATTAAGATATTATATTAAATATTAAAAAATACAAAAGACACTTTGATTATGAATGATTATTATGTTAATTTCAAATAGTAATATTTTGTGTGCATAAAATAAGATGCAGACAAATTTTTTCAACCTTTCTAACAAAACTTACTTTTGTTTAGTTATGATTATGACAATATTTATTGAAAATAACACCCGCTAGTTTCATGGCATTTCCGAACAAAAATAAATTAAAATTTATGTCAAAGTTGTCCTTTCTGATTTGAGAACAAACACCCTTAAGCGAAAAAGAAAAGAAAGAAACGATACTACTTGTTTTTTAGTGTAAAACATGTTTAATTTCGCATGCGAAACTTCTTCATGTTGATAAACAATCTCTAACAACTACGTACTATTTAGGCAACTGAGCGAGTAGTTTTGATTGGTTGATTGTTGAGATGTTGAGAGCGTCGAACTTAACTAAGGAAATGACGTTACGTGTGTCAATTCTTTACTTCCTTTCATTATGTCACGTGCGTTTCATCTCCGTTTCATTCTTCCTCACGATTAAAAGAACAATAACAATAGTACAATAAATAAATAAAGTGGAGAGAAGACCGAGCTTAGCATACATTAAGGAAAAAAGATATATCTTAACGTCCGACATGCCTAAAACAGTAATAATTGTGAAAACAGAATCCATCTAAAACTTGCAATAATAATAATAAAAATGCGCTGCGTGCAATAGTCTGATAATGTATAAACCTGTCTAAAGCGGATTCTTTTTTCTGGGAGCTGCGTTTTTGTTTTTAAAGGTTTTACTGCATATACTTGATTACATACTCTATAAGCTTATCAATTCAAAACTAATACAGTTAAAAATGTGTAAAGAAAAGTAAATCCATTAATATGGATAGTTTATGCTTATAATTTCGTGTCAAAATGTTCTGAACAACGTATTTAGACTTAAGAATGGCGAAGAGTACGTACATTTAGCCGCGAAAAAGAGCAATATAATTAAAACCTATATTGAAATTAGTTCAATAAAAATCACAAACATATTCTTATATTTATGTTTCTCAGTGCATTTTTTTTTTTTTTTAACTTTTCAGAAGGATCTCCCTTTTTTCATCTCCCTCTGCATGCGCCTATGCAAACACGCCCCTTTTGAAAAGTTATTAAATATTTTTCAAATAATTCTGCAAATATGCAAATGTTAATTTTGGCATAAAACAAGTAGGTAAGTGTGATCACAGATCGCACACAGGGTTTCGTTTAATATTCCTTTCAAAACACTTTATCCTTTTGCAAAATCTGTTAATTCCACATTTCGCAACCAGGGGCGCATTCTATTCTAAACAAACCTCTATCCGTACGAAACTCCGTTTTACAACCTATCCATAGATATAATATTCGAGGGATCGGGTAGGGTAGAGGATAGGTAGGCGCCCCCTGGAGGTAAAAAGTGGAACTAAAATATGTAAGGCTATGGTGCATAATATGAAAGAGTGGCATAGGGCTGTGCAATGATATATCACGTGAGGGTTGTCGGCAAAAGTTAGAAACATGCCTCCCGGGTGAAAAGGGGGCTGGGTTAGAAAAATTGCTTAAAATACACAAGTTAGAGCCCGGAGGGGTAAATATAAAACTTTTTCAAAATTTTATGATTTGTCGTGTGATCGCAAGTGTTCAGCTATAAGTATGCAAAATCCCAACTTAATTACTCCAATCCCAAAATGTCTCCAACTTAATTAGGGCTGAGTTAGAAAAATTGCTTAAAATACACAAGTTAGAGACCGGAGGGGTGAATATAACACTTTTTGAAATATTTATGATTTGTCGCGTGATCGCAAGTGTTCAGCTATGAGTATGCAAAATTTCATGTGTCCAACTTAATTAGGGGCCCAGTTAGAGAAATTGCTAAAAATACTCAAGTTAGAGACCGGGGTGTAGATATAAGACTTTTTGAATTTTCTATGTTTTGTCGTGTGATCGCAAGTGCTATAAGTATTCAAAATTTCATGTCTCCAACTTAATTAGGAGCTGAGTTAGAAAAATTGCTTAAAATACACAAGTTAGAGACCGGAGGGGATAAATATAAGACTTCTTGAAGTTTTTATGTTTTGTCGTGTGATCGCAAGTGTTCAGCTATAAGTATGCAAAATTTCATGTCTCCGACTTAATTAGGGGCTGTTAGAAAAAAATGCTTAAAATACACAAGTTAGAGCCCAGAGGACTAAATATTAGACTTTTTCAAAATTTTATGATTTGTCGTTGGATGTGAGGTGTTCAGCTATAAGTATGCAAAATTCCAAGTCTCCAACATATATAGTTTCTGAGAACGGGCTCTGTGACAGACAGACTGAGAACGGGCTCTGTGACAGACAGACAGAGGGGTGAGACGAATAGTGTTCCGTCAGATGAACGAAACCCTAAAAAGATACAGAATGCAGTATAATTTACACGACAGAACTTGGAAATTCAAACACACGTTCAGATATTCAATTAAACTAGAATTTTATTTAACACACTGTGTTGTAAAATTTCATCAAGTGCTTCAAAATTGAAGCACGTATTAATTACAACAGAACTTTAATTTTACAACACAGTACTGTAAAATGACATCACCATACTTAAAAATTCAAGCACAGAATTATTACAACAAAATTTGAATTCTACAACACATTGTACTGTAAAATTACATCACCGTACTTGAAAATTCAAGCACAGAATTATTACAACAAAATTAGAATTCTACAACACATTGTACTGTAAAATTACATCACCGTACTTGAAAATTCAAGCACACATCTATTACAACTAAACTTGAAATTTACAACACATCGTGTTGTAAAATTACATCACCGTACTTGAAAATTACACCACACATTCATTACACCAAAATTTGAAATTTACTACACATTGTGTTGTAAAATTACATCACCATACTTGAAAATTACACCACACATTCATTACAACAAAATTTGAAATTTACAACACATTATGTTGTAAAATTACATCACCGTACTTGAAAATTACACCACACATTCATTACAACAAAACATGAAATTTACAACACATTGGGCTGTAAAATTATACAACCGTACTTGAAAATTCAAGCACACGTTCATTTACAGCACACTTGAAATTTACAGCACATTGTGTTGGCGATTTTTTTACCAGCACGTTGTGTTGTAATCTGGCATATTCATTTTTTACAGTGTAGTTATATTTTAGCAACGATCAATTTATAGTTTAACCTCTATCTAAACACTTATTAAAAATAGTTAAAAGCATTTCAACAGTTCCTATTAGAAGGTACACCAATATCAGCTATTTTACATGTGATTTTATAACTTTCTTTGTAAACCTTAAGTAAATCAGATTCTAATAACTAATCATACTACAAATATTAAATATTTAGAATTCTGTAAATGTTTAAACATTACGCTTACAAAATGTATATCATGGATATTTTAGATTTATCTTGTACACTACTGTTACTATTGATTTCAAAACACTTCTGTAATTTTACAAAAATTAATTTTTAACACAAAATTACGCCATTAAAATCATAATAATTCGGTGATTTATTTAGTAACTTAACTTACGAGAAAAAAATGGTTATAAAATTATTTAAATCCAGCCATACGAGAAACTCTCCGCTTCCTGTTATAGGTTAAGAAAGAATTTAATAAATTTCTGAAAGTATTTAACCCAGCTTGTGTTATTAAGGAAAATTTTCTAATATATTTTATATTAATAGCTTCTTTTATGATTAGAAAATTAATTATCCTTGACCTTTTCAAAAAGAGAAGTTAATTTTAAAGTAAATTATTTTAATTGATTTCGATCGAAGAGCATGTTTTTCTTTTCCATATTTTGCTCATTATCTGTGTCTGTCAGAAAAATGTGTACCAATTTTTATTTTTGAAAAATACTTTCGATTATTTTTTTATTATTAAGTGAACTGATAAATTGGAATGAGACGTTTGAGAAAATCTGTTGCAGAAACAATTTTGTAAAATGATTAAAAACATGGTAATAAGAGTTCTTTTGCTGCATTTTATTTGTTCAAAGTTTTTTTTTCTGTGAATTTATAGAAATAGCATTTATTTAAAATATTAATTCCAATCATTGCAGGAAAAAATACTAATAATCATTTAGGTACATTAGCCAAAAAAATTGTAAGTTCACTTACCTTAACTTTTTCAAAAATTTCCGAAGCACAATGGTTGTGAATAATTTAAATTTGCTTAGATCAGATAACATTTATATTTTCCTCTCAAAGTTTAATAATCAAATAGCAAAATAATAGTAATAAAATTTTAACCTTTTCACTTGAACATTATTTTTAGTAATTTCAAAATGTCTTGAATACATTAACGCATTAACCGCCAAAACTATAAAGTGGAAATTTTCAAATTTCTTGTTGGAAGTCGCTTGTCACCACAAATTCGCTTTATTAAAATATTTTCGCTTTATTAAAATATCAAAATTTCTACCAATAAATAAGACAATTTTTTTAATTCTAAAATTTTTTTAATTCTAAAATAGTGGTGACAAAGTAATTAATTTAAGCATGAGCAATTTTTTTGACTGTTGCGTGAACGCAATACCAGCGGGTAATGGGTTAATGAGTTTTTATTTATTTTCTCTTTTTTTCCTATGTTGTATTAAACATTTCACCGTTGTACAGTTGACGCAGTCATTGAAAATTTCATTGTCAGTTGTACAGTTGACAATGACATTTTTACCGATGAGAAAATGTTTTTCTTTCTCAAAATAACAGAAAAAAACCTTTCCTTTCAAAGCTATATTTTCAAAATTATTATCAAATTAAAGCAATTTATTTAAATAAACTAGAAGACTAAGAAAGTGATACCGATAGTCATTATGTTTAAAACAAATTTAGAAAATCTCTACAATAAAAAAAATTTCATAGAGCAAAAATTCATCGGATGATACGCCTAGATGAAATGTTGTACAATTAAGAAGAAAACTACATTTAACAATAGTAATATAGCTAAAATAAATATTATCCTATATTTGTCTAAATGAAAATATGTTTAAAAAATTTAAGTGAGTTCGTAAAAACTAACATTTTCCGCCGTAAAAGTTATTAAATAATATTAATATTTAGCTTTGCATATTTATTTTATATAGTACTTGCATAGAAATGACTTTAATAAAGTGATGTGGAAATATTTTCAACTAAAACTATCTTAATGAATAAATAAACAACTAAATGATCCGACTTACAATATTTTAAATATCTATTCTCGCTAAACATTGATTTCCCCCAGACAGCGTCAGAGGTCCAAATTAGGAATGAGGAATGAAATAAATGACTCAGCAAAAGTCTTGACCTGAACACCTGCGTCCGTCCTTAATCAGCTACCCAAAATAAAAAATAAACAAGAAAGGAAAAATTATGCATCAAGCATAGATTATGAAGCACTTTCCAACACATTCAGAATAGTGTAACAAAACTGCACCGTTTAAAAAATTAAAATATTATGTTTAATTCAACCATATGGAAACGCATAACACATTTCAAAACCCAATTTCAGCTGTTCCCATCTTCTATCGGGAAATTATCCGAATTTTTTCAGAAGCTCTGTATATGATATATAGATTTGTATCTATTAGTACATGCATGCCAAAATTTAGTTCACTTAAGAAATACGTATACTTCAATTGAAAATTCCCTTTCAACAATTTCCTGTAATAAGGAGAATTGTACGTGAACACTTTTGTGCATCCCTGTATATGAGGTATAAAATTTATATATAACGAGTAACAAGCAAAAAATCAAGTAAATTTAAAAGCGCATACCGAATTTTAAACCGTACACTCCAACAATTATTATTCAAAGACAGTACTGTAAACGATTTCTTTTGTATGTCCCTGTAAATGAATATAAAAATGCTATGAATGCCCTGTCCTAACGGGATCGTAGTGAAATTCAGTGATTTATATCAGTTTTAATACATTTGAAATAGCGTCATGTCATTAAAATACTGTGCAAACGATTTTCCCCCATATACCATAATGTAATGGAATACTTTTGATCGCCCCTGTAAATGAACCATTAACTCTACATACCTCATATACAATACCAAACATGCTTTGGTGACCCTAAGTAATTTATCAATTGCATGCAAATCCGATTATATTTACGGGAGATAGAGCGTGGACAGACGGACAGACAAACCGAATGCATAAACACTTTTCAACTTTGTTGGACAGTGTCAAAAACACAAGAGTGTGATAAGAAAAAAGTCTTAGCAACCTATTAGCTGCTTTGTCTCTAATAAAATAAATACAGTATACCACCGATTTAACTTTCTTCGATTTCACTATTGCTTTAATTAAACGATAAATTCATACGGTAAGGTATATTTATATATTTCTGCATTTTACGATTCCCTTTTCAACGAGACTTTTTCTGAAATGAACGATAACTCTTATGAATTTCAAACATTTTAAACACTTTATCAGTTTTTTTTTCTCTTTACCTATTACCTATCGAACGATCTTTAGAGAGTTACATCATATTATGTTTAGAGTGGATGTCTGATACGGTAGAATATTATACGTATATTTAACGCTTTTGAACCAAATTAACATTTTATATACTGACGGTTCTTATAAGTATTATTTAAAAAAAACTTGTTATAAAATTTATTTAATAAATCGATTAGTTGTAATACAGATTAGAATGAGTTATAGATACATTATTTTATCTTGTTCCAAAAGCATTATTGGTTACACAAAAACGAAATATTTTTAAAAGGATGATTTCTTTTGCCTTTGCATCTTTTCAATTTTCTTCGCGTTGGTGAGGGGTGGGTGTGATTTTTTAATTCGGAAATATTTCTATTCTAAGAACATTATATTCGTGCATTTCCTAATTCTACAAAATACTAAGAGAAATATTTAAACTAAAAGATTTGTTTGGGGTTATAAATATTGCACAAAATCCCTATCAATTCAAATTTAATTAATCCTTTTAAATCCTTGAATCCTTCTAAAATTTATTAAATGATTATGTAAATCTTCTAATGTTGTTTAACCAATTCACGAAAAATGCTTTAGCAGATAAAATTTTCATGAATTCATAATTCAGTGCCTCACCAGTGGCTTAGAGCTTCTGCTCTCGAAACTGGTAGACGGGAGGTGCTGGGTTCGATCCCAATCGCGCCCGTCGGCCTAACCGTTTCGGAGTTTTCGTTGTTTTCTTTGAAACCTTGTATTTTCCATTCGTAAATACGGGTTAGGTTCCCTTTTAAAGACCCCCACGGAGGGCACTCCCCCTAGGACCTATATCCCTCGAGCAGATAATCGACCGTCAAAAATCAACCCAACACAACCCATAATTCAGTACATAAAAGGTCACACGCGTTGAAGTAAAAAAAAAAAAAAGCAATTAACAACAAAATATTTCTAAGTTATTGGTTTATACTTAACTCTCTGAAAAAAAAATAGTTAAATACTACTGATAATCTAATTTTTAAAAAAGTTATAACTCTCTTTAATGTAAGGTAAAGCAAGGAGAGATCGCGCGGTAGGAGATATCGCGCACAAAGCGATTCGACGGGAAGGAGTAGAGTGCGCGCGCAGCGGCTCCAGGTAGTTCTACAGCAGTACTAGTGCAGTGTCTACAATGTGTACATTGATTGCTCCGAGCGTCTTGGATAAATCATTGCTATTTTGTTTTGTTTTTCCAAAGTGCTTCAATTTTCATGACTGTTCGTCAGAATTTTTATAGAATGTCCATAGTTCAAAATATTTTGAATTTATTTAAACAATTTCTTATAAGTTACTAACCCAGACTGAAGATGCGAACACCAAAAATTCCTTTTAGAAGTGGCCACATTTAAATAAAAGGCCGCGCAATCTCTCCTACCAAAATAGGAGAGTTTGCGCATCTGTTACTTAAGAGAGATGGCGCATTTCCCCATAAGTTTCAGTACTAAGAAGAGATTACGCAGCTTATTGGTAAATTTGCATGAATTGAAAATTACGTATGACATTTGAATGAATCAATTTTGAAATAATTTTGGAAAAACACATAATTATCGAAACTAAATTTGGCAACAAATTACTTTGGACAAAAATACTTTTGCAGATAAAAATTTTGTTAATAAATGAGTAATAGAGTTGTTATTAAATTAATTTTATATAATTATTTTTGACAATAAATTAAAAATATTTTGTTAATAAATTAATAAAATTTATATATATATATATTTTTTTTAATTTATGTACAATTAATTTGCTAATAAATAAATATATGTTAACTAAAATAAATTTTCTAATAAATGATTTATTTCATTTTATTTTATTTTTAGCAAATAAATAACGCGGGTTGGAAATTTTAACACATTTTTCACATCACAATGCCAAATATTTACAGGAGGAAATCAAAGAAGAAGGAAGGATCATGTACCGAAGAAAATCTAAAATCCAACGTAGAGGCAATATAAAATAACTCACTTAAAATGTGCACAGAAGGTAGGGAATTCATTTTTCCGGAATCCACCTTGAGAGATAGTCTGAATAAATCAGCTGAATATAAGATGCTTGCAGAAAAAGGTGGGATAAAAAAAACTCAAGGGGAAAAAACGAAGGGCAATGAGGAGGAGTGCATTGAATGTCTGGAACTGAACCAGGAGACAACTTCGACCAGTGTCTGGATTCATTCTGGCTTGTGGCATATGATAGTACGAAAGCTGCACGATTTACAACAATAAGTGCATCGAATGTGCACTAAGGCAACTTCGGTTAACAAACAAAAAACATTGAAACTGTAGAAAATGAAAATGAAGTAATTTTCAAGTTAAACATGTTTAAGTAGATTAATGTTATTTTGTAATCTTATCAGGGCTTGCTTTTTCTGATATTTTAATCTTCTACTTAAATTAAAATTCTTTAATTGTAAATAAAATTCTTTTTTTTTTTAACATAAGGTTAAACATAAGGTTGTAACATAAATTCTCACCTATCATTAAAAATTTTTATTTGATGTTTTTATAATAAAATTGCATCTTATTGCTCTTAATTTTCCGCATAGTTCAAATGAGCCTTTTCTATTAATTTAACAATTTACATTGCTATTAAAATTTATTTGAAAGAAAAAGAGTGTTTTCCTTTGCATTCCAGTGTGTATATAAAGAACATCCCTGTTTATATTTTAAAGCATGATTTAGAGGCAAGAAAAAAAATTCTGTACTTTTTAAAAATGAGGAAAAAAATAAAAAATAAAGTTTTTTATGTACATTTTAGTGTATGAACTATGATTCTAGCACCTTACTTAATACATTCAGAGAAACATCTTTTGAATAACGAAAATCATGTTAAAATGTGAATAAAATTATTTTTTGTCTCTTATAATCAATAGTATACCAAATAGAAGACACTGGCATTCTGCTTTCTACATGCTAAACTTTTATGTGTTGGCCGAAAATTTAACTTTAGTGACTACCCGGGACGGAATGCAGAAGTTTTCTTCTCGCTCGCCCTTTATCAGTTGGGATATAGTTACCGGATGTTCAGTTAATATACAACTGTGTTTATTTCGCCATAAAGATTACATCATGCGACTACATATGTTGTGTTTGTTAGGGGGTTTCTCGCAAATTTACTATAATTTTTGTAACCATTGTTGCAACTCTTGAGCGGTTAAATCTCCATAGTTATATTCCCTAACGTCAATTTCTCGCCAAGCTTGAGGATACTTGACTAAATATCGCCAAACGCGGCTACAAAAAAAAAAACGACCTAAATGAACTAATACCTGACTAATCTTTCAACATTCGCATTCAAAATTTTTATTGAATAAAATTGGCAATGAATCTTCTATAATACGGTTCGACACATTTTAGCTTAGTGAGTTTGAGTAAAATGGGCGTATTTTTAAAAACAAGGAATACGAAAGCTGTCTGTTCCTCGCGGTTATTCTAGAAGGATTTTTTGAATTTCTAACAGCTGTATATTTCAACCGCTTCCGCCTCTGAATAGCAGACAAATTCCGCGGTCCCAAGATGTCCATTATTAAGAGGTTGTAAAGAAATATTTAATCCGAGAAAAAAAGATTTATTTTCATCAAAATATCGAAAGTACACTGTAAAAAAAAAAATCTGTAGCTCTACAGATGTAAAGTTACATGCTTACTAAACTTTCATCTGTAACTGTACAAAAAAAGCTGCAAATCTACAAAACTAGTTTTTGTAAAGCTACAAAAATCTGTAACTTTACAAATGAGTCTGCTAAAATTACAGTAATCTTACTAAAATTTTATCTGTAACCCTGGATGCATTTACATGAAAAGTTCTCGGAATCCCAGTTTCCTAAAAAATTCTTAGTAACCTTACAGATTTTTTGATTTTCGGCTCAAAAGTGTGTCTGTTACATGAATTTTTGTTGTTGCCGTTACATAAAAAGTTCTAGGAATCCCAGTTTCCTAGAAAAACTTTAGTAACTTTACAGGATTTTTTTTTTACAGTGTACATTAGTCTGAACTTATAATTAACTTTTTATTTTCTTTCTTGGAACTATGAAAATATTCAAATTTCGCATGTGAAACAGATTTCAATTTGATTTTTGTTTGTATTATTAACAGCCGCAGACTCTAAATAAATGCCGCGATTGTCGCAAAAATTGTTGTGTGATTTATTTTTATTTTGGTAATACTATTTGAAAATTTTCATTTATAATTTTTTATAAAGCTTTAATTCTTTTTTAACATTTATTGTGTAATATACACAAAATTATATACATAAAAGTAAAACCTCTAAAACCTTTAAGCTAAAATCTAAAAAAAAACAGAAAACTTCTGAATAACGAACATCTTGGATCCGCTGAATTTCAAAAATTTCAGATTTCAGATTTCAGATTCAGATTTCAGATTTCAAAACTTGCAAATATACCTTTGTTAGTGATTGAAATAGATGCCCGCAATTCGGAAGTGTCCATTATGGAGATTTTAATGTATTTTTCAAATTCTAATTAACTAAAAAATTTAAGGGGTTGTATTGCTGCTATACTGGCAGAAAAATTCGTCTGTATACACTAAATTATTCAATATTTTTAAACAAATAATTTCTGTACTCCTAGAAAACATGCTTTTTCCATTAATTCTTCCCGAAAGTCTGAAAATGAGGGAAAATTTCCGTTTATTCCTTGCACGCATGCGTATTGGTACTGTATTAATCCATTAAAGACTGACGTTGCGTTTACGCACCATTATATTTGTGATTTTTTTAAGTTTTCTGATACCAGTAAAAGAGAGAGGTAAAATTTGCCTTATTTAATTATCGCATTTCAGTGATTCATTATGTAAAAGTAAGTGTTTAACAAAAAGTGGTGTTAACAGAATAAAATTCCTGTAAAACATGCTGGTCCTTAATGGGTTAATTTGGTTTTACTACCGTATTAATACCAAAGTTCGAATTTATTTTTTAAATAAAAAACCGAAAATTCAATAAATTAAAATTTCTAATTTATTTAAAACAAACAAATAAAAATAATGCTTTCGAATTAAAAAAAAGTAGCAGTTTTTTTCATTCATTTAAACTTATTCGCAATTGGTTTTTTAGAGTATTAAAAAAAAATTTCTCATGTAAAATATGTTCTAAACGAACATATTTAAAAAATATATAGTAGTTCAATGAAGTTAAAAGAAAAGTCGATTAAGAAAAAACAAAAAATTCTTCTCAATTTTAATTCAAAATATCGCTCACCCGCAAGAAAAATGACATATCTCGACAAAAGTAAATTTAACAGGAGAGGTAAAAGAAAAAAATGCATGTTTTTACTCTAACATGGAATTACACCACTTAGTTCTGCATGCAGGAGTAAAAACATGCATAAAAGCGTAAAAACCCTTAAGAATGAAGACATATGATGAGCTTGGAGAGTTGGATAAATTTACCTGCCCACACAATTCATCCCTCTTCTGTGGTTACGAAAGGACAAATAGCGTAATAAAGTCATTTTCCGTATAACTACGCTTATGAAACTTTTTGTGTAGAAAGACACATCTATAACAGACCTATTAGTGGAATAAAATGCAAAGTGAATTCTTGCAAGATATGTCACTTTTCTTGCGGGTGAGCGATATAATATTCCTATTTTACATCTAACAATTAAATTATGTTTTATTAAAAAGTATGTCCACTATGTAATAATTTTTTAATATTTATTATTGCATAAGTGTTAAACACCAACCATTATTTCACAACGACAAAAAGTATGTCCACTATGTAATAATTTTTTAATATTTATTATTGCATAAGAGTTACACCAACCATTATTTCACAACGACGAAATGTCCCAGGAATTAAGTTTAAATTTCACAGCTTTCTGCAGAAGAAATTTAAAAAGCCCTACCATCCCCCCATTTGAAAAAAATCATTATCTTCATTTTAAACTCGCCCTGTACCCGGTGCAGGCTTGCCGAGTGGTTAAGATGCTTGATTGGAGACGCGCGATCCCTGGTCCAAAACCAAGTGGATTCACTGAAGAAAGGGAGACGTATTTTTGAAAACGCTAGTTTTTTTTTCTGATTACGGAACTTTTCTCTCCTCGAACGGAAATTTCTATAATTGTTGTATGTATACCAGTAACAGTGCTGCCAGGAATATTTCTGTGAATTGAAAGAATTTCTGAGAGAGTATAAATTAGTCTTTCAAAAATTTCTTTGATTCTTTAACCTGTTTTTAAATATTAACCAATCTCTACTTAACCCCCTGACCGCCGAGCAAAAGGGCAAAATTGTAATGTTTTTTTCTCTGTAATTTTTTTTTTAAATCTAAAAAAAAGTCATTTTTCAAAAAGACATAAAAAAATTAATTAGGTTTAAGAATATAAGCCTTGAGAGTATTACTCATAACAAAATGTTTTAAAACTGCATTATATTTCTAGAATTATATTAATTTAAATACCGTGAAACCTGCAGCTTAGTGAACGGATATATCAGTTCGCGGCGGTGGGAAGGTTAATAACCATCCTTATTTAACTACTAACAAAAGCTAAAGAAAAGAAAACATACAGCAAATATAAGTATTATTCAATATCGTTCCCCTCTTTATGTAAATAATAAGAGACAAGATATCCATAGCACAAATCTAAAAATATACAATCGATACGTTTGTTTTCACAGAATTTACTTTGATCGTATTAACTGCATTCAAATATCAAGCAATCACTATTTTTATAACTTGCATTGTTCGACTACTACAACAAGATACTAAGCAAAGAAAACGTCAAACAAAGGTAAGTTCTCTGCAAAATCTATTCAACCTATTCGACAGACAAGATATCCAGAGTTCATAGCTCAACATTCGTTACAATATCGTGTCCCTCTTTATGTCAACAATAAGAGACAAGATATCCTGAGCACTTATAAAAAAATATAAACTTCTGAGATCAAATGACAACATTAGTTACATACTAAAGTTTCCTTCAGATACAAAAATATCAAAGCCTAACATTCTTGCTCCAAAGATATTTCGTTTGCTCAAAAGGTAATAAAAGAGATTAAACTACAAGAAACGGCATCAAGTTTATAAAGTTAAATACGGTTGATAGAAAAATAAAACAGTTTGCAGATCAAAACATATAGATGGAGAAAAGTTTTAAGTTGAATAGAAAAAATATAACCATTTTAGCTGCTTTTTAACCCTTTCAGGAACAAAGCACTTACGTCGGTAAAATGTTAAATTATTTGGGTAACACCAGGATTTACGAATAAATTTGAATGAAAGGACGTAAAAAAGTTTTTCATCGCGAAAAATATAAGAAGAAAAATTTAATTCCCAAATTCTTGTGTCAATGTGTCTTTTATGAATTAAAATTAGGTGGTATATAATATACCGCTGCCTTTGAAGGCGTTAGACAAAATCAAATATTTCGTTAAATATAAATCCATTAGCTTTTTAAAAATATTAAAACAAAACAATTAAACAATAATTTCATACTATTTAGGAGGAAATATATAAGTTGAAAAAAATTTACATAGCATTTCGCATTCGATACTTATTTAGAAGAAAATATTCTTACATATATTTATTGATTCCCTTTGTTAGAAATACATGATAAATATAGCTGCTTTGCGCATTTTCTTATATAGTACTTACATAATTTTGGTACAGATGTCTCAGATAAACCGGGGTACCTATCTGGCGCCAAAATGGCAATTTTATATCGGGGCAACTAGCCGATTTTGGCGAGATTTGAATGAGTAAAGAAACTCTGTAGAGCATAATGCGTGCTCTTTATAGGGAATTAAATTTTGTGTTTTTTATAATAAAATAATTTGTTTGTATTAATACAAATTATGTATGTTATACAGGGTAAAATATGTTATCTATCGCCGACCTTTAATTTATCAACCGTTGGTCGTAGACATATAGTTCCAATTACAAAAACGTTTCAAATGAGGTAAATATTCATGTTGTGGCATTATTTATAATAAAAAATCAATTTTATAAAAAATTACGAATCTAACTTTTTATACGGTCCCCCATTTTCTATAGTTGTATTTAGCAAAAGTTTACACATATCATAACAGTTATAACACAAAAAGTTTGACATTTGTACTATAAAAATTGACACAGTTATTAAATTTCAATGGTTGAGATTTTTGCACATGATTTTACCTTTCATTGAGGGATCAGTTAAAAGATGAATTAAAGTAACTTGAGATCAAAATCAGGGTGCAATGTCCTTTTTACGGCGAAACCACTTTTAGCCGGTTTCGCCAGATCGTGATATCATCACGATAGAGGGTTATTTCATCTAAAATTTAGAGCTAAATTTTAGATGTCAAACAACATTCAAAAGTCAAAGTAGGTAGATGAAATAACCCTCTTTGGTGATACTCTGATATTGCGATACCGGCTAAAGATGGATTCGCCGTATAAAGGACATCACATCTTGATTTTGATCTCAAATTAGTTTAATTCATCTTTTAACTGATCCCTCGATGAAAGATAAAATCATTTGCAAAAATCTTAAACTTTGAAATTTAATAACTGGGACAATTTTTGTTGTACAAATGTCAAACTTTTTGTATTATATCTGTTATGATATGTGTAAACTTTTACTAAATATAACTATAGGGACAGGGGACCGTATAAAATGTTACATTTTGTAATTTTTATAAAATTGATTTTTTACTTTAAATAATGCCGCAACAGGAATATTTACCTCATTTGAAACGTTTTTGTAATTTGAACTATATATCTACGACCAATGGTTCTGAAATTAAGGATCGGCGATAGATAACGTTTGCACCCTGTATAATAAAATTGTGTGTTTTTATAAAATAATCGGTTTAATGATAAAATAAAACTAACATGCTTTTTTCCCAAGGTAAGCCTAACAGGTACACAAAAAAGAGGTTTTCTGGTCAAAATGACTCGTTAAAAAAATAATAAAAGAAAATAAAGAAAATATCACCAAACTCGATGCGTCTGAAATATCTATGCCATAATTTTAGCAATTCCAAAAATTGTTTTCATTACCAATGCAAAATTTCTAATTCATTTGTAAATTAAAATTATATACTGTGTGAGCCGTAAGTCCGTTAAAACTTTAAAAAATCATAAAAAAGAAGAAATTTTGATAAAGAAATGTGGTTTGAAAGAAGGGGTTCACAAAATAGTCTGATGTTTTTTAGCAGCAAGAAAAGTTTTAGTTAAAAAGTCACCTGCAGAGGACGGTGACGACCTGAAACATATTGTACAGGACAACAGTATGCTCCATTTATTTATTCTTGCAATAACAAATGTTCAGCATGACCTCAAGAACATTCTACGATACAACTAAGGTGGCTCACAACGCCAATTAAAGCTGAATGCAACATGTCGGAATGAATTGCAGAAACCTCACAAGAGATCACGTCTTTAAGTTCGGCCAATTCTGAAGAAGACTAACGGTACACAAGTGATTTCAAATAGCCCCACAACCAGAAGTCGATCGGAGTGAGGTCTTGTGATGATCGTGGAGGCACCGCGATCTTGCAACCTTGACTTATCAGTCTGTCTTCACCAAAGGTACTGAATAAGGAATCGTTTTACTGGATTGGCATGCCATCCTGCATAAAACTTATTACGGATAACACATCTCTATGATTTAATGCGGGCACGACTTTGTCATGCAAAAGAGTGAGATAACTCTCAGCGGTTAGTGTGCACGTTTTCTTGCCCAATATGGAACACGTTTCTTCAAAGAAGAATGGCCTGACAATGGAAGTTGAGGTGAAGTCACACCAGACTGTCAACAGGGCTGTATACAGTGACTTCGTCGTGTATTCACGAGGATTATGCGTCTCCCATATACAAGTGTTCTGGGTGTTGACATACCCGTGTAGTGTGAAATGCGTCTGATCCGTTTAGAAAAAGGGGAAAAACACTGAGGGTCGTTTTCACTTCTTGCCATAGCCCACTCGGTAAACGTTTCCCTCATAGCTGTGTCCCCTGGTTGTAACTTCTGCAGTGACTGCATTTTGAAGAGATAGAGATGCACCCTTGAAGGATAGATCGAATCGATGAATGAGGCACATCCGATATCCTTCCAGCTTTTCTAGAACTGCTATTCCCCGTGGACGATTCCGCCGCTAAATCATTCATAGTGTTTTCCACTGCAGTAATTCGGCTCTCTGCTAACGAGGTTCTTCCACTTCGGGGTCGATCCTCCAAAGAGCCACTTTCTTCGAACCGTTTGATAATTTTCACTAGCCCAGAACACGGTATGGGGCCATTCTTTGCCTTCAGTCTTTTCGAGTGCGAAATTTCATAACGCAACATTTGCTGACTCTTCGTTCAAATAAAACGACTTCACCAACAACGCTCGACCCGGTAATGATAACATTCTGAAAGCGAAATGACAAATTCTCGTGTATTACTCTTTTTTATTGCGAGATTAATTTGCAAAATTCTGGTGAATCTCTCGCATGTCAGCGCCATCTACAGGTGACTTTTTTAACTAAAAATATTTTTCCTACTAAACAATATCCGACATTCTTGTTGTACCCTTTCTTGCAAACCGCACTTCTTTACCATACTTTTTTCTTTTTTATGAATTTTTAAAGTTTTAAGGAACTTTTGGCACACCCGGGTTTGCTGTAACATCTACTTTCAAGTTTATTAAAAAACTTATAAATTGGGTTCTGTACCATTATTACTACATACCATCTTTAAATAAGAGATTTAACCATTTTTGTTATACGAACATCTAAGTTATTTTTTTATTCATATATATCCATGCAAAATATTTTAAAATTATTTAGTTTTTCGTCTTTTCCTTTTATATACTATCTGTCGGTTGGATGGAATACATATGACTCATGCGATATTAAAACCAGGGTTGCCTGTTTGAATTCCTTTATGATTCAGAAGTTCTGAATAGTAATTTTTGCTCTATTGAATCACAAGCATTTCTGGATTACTGAAAGTAAAAATCTTTTTTAGAATTTCTGTTATAAACTTCGAATTTCTGAATAAAAAAATGGCCAAACTGGTAACCCTGCTTCAACCATATTTTGTATGACATTCTTACCGAGCAAATATTTTGTCTGATTTTTTTATCGCTATGTATTTAACGAAGCAATAAAAAAAAACAGTCTGAAAGTCTGTCCAATACATAACCTTGCAAAATTAAAAAAATATGTCTTATATAAAGTGTCATTTTCTCTCCAAGAAATATTGGCATACTATACAAACAATTTCCACTACCAAAAAGGCCGATAGATATTTGACTTCAATGTAGCAGAAAAAAATACTTCAGCTGAAAGTTTTTATGTCTAATAATGTCTGGAAGCCAAATTTTACGTTTATTGCATCGTTACTTCAACATTATTATTTATTTTTTAAATGTGTCACAACTTTTGACAAACAATATATTTTTCTTAAAAAATATCGATAACATTTTTCCATCTGTCAAGTATTTTGATACGGTTACTTTATTTGTGTTTTATAGAGTAATAATGAGAAATAATGAGAACTTCGCTAAACGAAAAAAAAGATTTAGAAAAATTTAGAAGAATATCAGCTGTCTATATATATGTCAAAGTTTAGGTGTATGTTTTTTTACAAATCTGCTTGTTTTTGGAAATTTGCACGAAATGTGACATAGATATGTTTTAGAACTTGTGAAAAATAATGACTGCTTTGCAAATTTCCCAGACCATCCCCTAATGATTTCTTTAAATATCTGATATAATTATATGTTAATGCACATTTATTTTTTTTTTTTTCAAAAATGAGATTTTTTTTCCTGTTTCCACTCTTCAAAATAGATTGTACATGGTTAGAAATGTATATATATATTTATTTAATTCGAGAACGATATTGAAACATGTGTGTGTTTGGACTTATCTATGTATATTCCCATGTAAGGCCGAAAAAATATTTATACTTGTCTGTAAAATATTTTTCATTAATTAGGCATTTTTTGTTTTTCAGAAAAAGATGATGTTACATTTAATGTAGAATGTGCAGTTCCATTGAATGAATTTCAAATTAACTAGAAAGGTTCATGTTTTTTTTATTTTATTTAATTATTTATAATTTAAAAAAAAACGTTTCCGCGCTTTAGTCATCTGTTTTCAATCTTTATACAAATTATATTCCTCCCCTTTTCTAAAAAATATTTGGATGTAGAAATTCACCATTGAAATATTGATCACCATTTTAACTATTTATCTCGTAGAATTCACAGAACCCCATTACAATAATTATCATTTTAACAATTTACGGTGTGCGAGCCACACATGCCTATGTTATAATGATTACCATATTAATGATTTACAGGCGCGAAGTACATAGTACCAGATTATAGGGATCAATGTATAACTTAAAATATTTCAGTTCTGTTTATTCTACTCAGAAATCACGCAACGTTAGCACAGGTAACGTTGGGGAGTCTGCTAGTAAGCTATGTTATTCATAAGATTGTTTATGTTAAAATAACATTTGAAACATAAGTGATCTGCTATATTCTTGTTTCAGAAAATTGTCGAATGAATTATTAGCCACCATAACTGTATATATATCTTAACATGTTACAAATAACTCATGAAAAGCAAACTAAACAAAACTAACTTGCTTGTCAATTGAAAATGATATATATCACTGATAATCAAAATTGTAAATGAAGATAAGGTGTTTCTTGCTATAATTCTAATTATTCGTTTGTACTCCCGTTTTCGTAAAAATACTCATATGTTAATTAAAGTTCATTTTTAATATTTAAGAATTTTTTAATTTTTTAGGGTTTTCTATACTGACATAACAGAGACTTTTTTTGAAGGATCGTATGCATATTGATTTCTATTAAAAGTTTTACACCAAATACAAATTTTTATGTCCGAAGGCTAAATATGAGTTACAATGTGTTTAGCACTGTTTCAGAATTGAGGAAAGCACTTTGAAGATTACAAGATATTGCTACTAAAGGTAAACGTAAGTGCACAAGTTCTCATTATGTTTATGATATTTTATTAATCGCATTATTAACTGATAATTAAACATACTGAAATCGAACCAGATTTTATACAAGGTGCAAAGGAAAGTCCTTTTAGCCTGAAAATACTTTCGAACGAAGAGAGCTAGCTATGCAAGTCAGGAAACCGTATATTAAAGCGACTACGCCCAATTAAATGTAAACGACAACAGCGCCCCTAGTGGCTATGGCCAATTGGAAGATAGCCATTGCAAATCGAAAACGAAAAGATACAGAGCAAAACTTCCAATTAGAAAGTTTTAGAGCATCAATTAATTAGTACGAAACGACATTTGGATTACATGGATAAGATAAATCTTCGCCTGTATACCGTAAAATGTCCGGAATCCATACACTCCATTTTGTGTAAACGTTTGAATGGAATAGCCAGAAGTATGAAGAAATACGCACAATTTATTGTATAAATACGTACTTATCTCAATACATTTTCATAACATCACAAAAAAAGTCGAACTGACTCACAGTGATAAAAAGGTTAATATTCAGTATGTTCGAAAAGTTCACCATTGCTCAAGATATGCGTTTGTATTCGTGAGAGTAATTCGGCATGCACATTTCTCAGCATGGAACGTCTATTTAAAGCCTCTTCAATACGACGACATACATTTAACCCTTTCAAGGGCTGTGGTCTAGCCACCTAATTTTAATTCGAAAACTGACAAATAGCACGAAGAATATTTTAATAAAATTTTGCTTTTGTAATGAAAGTGCAAAATAGCGGTTTTTATTTTATAAGAAATTCGCTTGAATATTCTGATGTCAATCAATTATTTCATCAGTTTACGAACAGAATTTTTCTGCCCCTGAAAGGGTTAATCTAAAATTTTAAATGCATTGGAAATTAAATTTTTACAGACATTACAGCACATTACAACGTCACAATCTGCAATTGTGCACTGCTACATTTCCGGAATGTGAATATGCAAAGTAGAATCGTCGCTCGTCGATTTCGGACATTTTTGGGTATACAGGCGACAATTTATCTTATCCGTGTGAACCAAATGTTGTTTCGTATTACTTAATTGATGCTCTAAAACTTTCTAACTGGAAATTTTGCTCTATCTTTTTTTGTTTTCGATTTGCAATGACTATCTTCCAAATTTCGGCACTAGGGGCGCTGCTGTCGTTTGCATCAGGTCGGGCGTAGTTGCTTTACTTAACCGTTACCTCACTTGCATAGCTGTAGCTCTCTCCGTTCTCAAGTATTTTCAAGTTAAAGGTACTTTCGTTTGCATCCTGTATATTTGATTGTATTTTTTTTATATGATTATTTGTAAATATTCAAACAAGCAAAATATGCATGCGCGAATATTTTACAAGTAATCATTAGGATGAGCGAAGAGAATCCTCTACTAGTCTACCCAATTTAGATTTTGTCGTACACTTTACAAAAAAAAAAAAAAAAAAAAAAAAAAAATCAGTATTTTGACTTGAAATTAAACATAAAAATAAATTATGATCTACAGATTTGCACAATATTATTTTTTTTAGAGAATAACCTTAAAAATGTATTATTTTAATTAATTTATTTTACATATTTTTCCATTACGAACGCATTTTTGCAAATAAAGAATGAAACACATATATTTTCAGAAGGAAAATATAAATCATAGAGTTAGTAATTAGAGATAGAATCATGATTTGTTAAATAAATAAAATATATTTTCATTATTCCACCAAAATATCGCAAAAACTGTTTTTTAAATTTATAATTAAGGAAAGCAATATTTTCGGACATATTTTTAATGAATTAAAATTTGTGAAATTTCAATTATTTACATTCAATTATAAAAATATTTTTCAGTATTAAGAATTCAAATGTGCAATTTATTTTTATTATGTGAAATCTTTTACGCAGACGATACATACGCATTTTAAAAGAAATATTATTATTATTATTATTATTATTATTATTTTGTAAAGCGGCAACAAAATAATTGTAAACAAATAAAATTAATTGTTAAATTCGTTATATAAAGAGTTATTCGAATTCGAAGGTTGAATAATAACAATAATATAATAAGTTAATAATTTTTAGTATCAACTAGAGCAGATTTCAAATGTTTTTCAGAAAATGGGATTTTGAAGAAGTAACTTTCTTCAAGTTCTCTTCGAATGCATTATTCTAAGAGAATCTTGCTATCAAAGATTATTTGATGTGAATTAAAGATTGGGAACGTACCTATTGCAAACCATTTGTAAAATCCTCAGAGGCTATTGGAAAATGTAAAAACATCTTTAAAAGAGCTTTTACTTCAACATTTAAAAATATTTTGTAAAATTTTACTTCGAAAATATTGGGTCATCCGAAAAGTTCTGCGGTTTTTCAAAACGAAGCTCGGTTTCATCTACTTATTTTGCTACTACAAATAAGGCGTGACCATGAATGACCTAGATATGTACATTCAGTCTTTTCTGCTTGCGATGTATATTTCTTGCTTATATTGTAGCATAATTTTTGTTTCATTGCAGTGCTAAGAATGCAGAACTAAAAATATAGTTTTCGTCATATTATGTTCTTTTATTTCAGAAAACGTAAAAATACTACTTGGATTCCTTGTAACATTTGTGCTGTATATGGGCAAAGTATTGTTTAGATGATGCAGTTCGAAGGTGGTTTAAGAAGTTTAAACGCGGGGAAATTTCAGCCTCAAATATGACTCCTATTCTGAACAACCATCATATGTAAAGGAGGACCTCTTAAAAGAAGCTATCGCTGAAAATCAACGTTACGCAGTTCAGGATCTATCATACAGATTAAATATTCAAAAAGTACAGTGCAGGATCATTTGAAGAAGTTTAGGTATGTAAGCCGCTATGGTGTGTGGGTGCTGCTCCATACTTTAACACCGCAGAACCTTCGGCATGTGATCCTTTGGTGAAACGAAATGAAGAAGTTCCTTTTTTAAAACGGTTCATTACTGGAGATGACAATAACGTTATAAGAAAAATATCATGTGGCAAGTCAAATGAGCCTCCCCAAGTGTCATCGAAGGGAGAGCTGTAGCCCAAAACAATAATGCTTTGTGTACAGGTAGTACTACAAAGGAGTTATTTATTAAGAAATGTTGCCACCAAATGAGACAATAAATTCGCAAATATATTGTTCCTAAATGTCGTTATAAAAACAAAAATCGAAGAAAAGCGACCAATATTGACCAGTCGTAGAGGTGTTGTGATCCAACATGACAATGCTCGACCCCACTTTGCGATGAATGTCAGGCAATGTCTTATTGATTATGCCTGGGAATTTTTTTGTATCACTCTTTCTATTGACCAGAGCTAGCCCCTAAGATTTTCACCTTTTCAAGTCAATTCAATATTCTCTAAACGGTCAGGAGTTCACTTTTTTGGAGACTGCCAAACGGCATCTTGATAAATTCTTTACGAATAAACCTATTGACTTTTTTTTTAATGGAATTTTTCAGCTGCCAGAACGATCGCAAGAAGTCATAGAATAAAATGGCACTTATGTGATTCAATAAAATTTTCTTGTGTTTCTGTACGTATTTACTGAAATTTATCATAAAAAAACCCGCAGAACTTTCCGGATAACTCAGTATTTTTATTTACACGAGTCTTATATACACGAGTCTTATATCATAAATAAAAAATTCCGAGGAAATTCTTAGTTATTTGGCTGAATTTACATTTCTAAAATTAAAATGCGCCAAAACATAAAATAACGTTTTTGCTTTATAAAGATAATATAAAAATAATATACAAAATATTGTTACTTTCAAATATTTGTCTTATTAAATAATGCTTCGCGAACCCAAACAAAGCATGGCTTTAGCCAGTATAAAATAAAATATAATCAAATATATAAAATATTGTTCGATTTATGTCTCAATAATAGAAATGTCATCTTAACATTGATTGGCTCATTTTTGAAGGAACAATATATGTATCTTACTAACTTATAATTGAATGGTTCACAAGCAGAGTAGACCAAGTCCATTTAGAAAAAAATGATTTAGTTCATTTAGAAGATGAATAAAACCTTTTTATCCACTCCCACAGAGAAAGTTTGTGAAAATAGACTTCACTACAGGAGTGGATAGAACAGATTGAATTTATCTTCTAAATGGACTAAATTATTTTTTTACTTTCTTCTATCTTTACAAGAAGAAAGTATTGCATTCATGAAAATTTTCGAATTCCGGTTTTCGACGGATTTACACGTTTTAGAGGTCAGAGAACCCGAAAAATATGTTTTTACAAAATGTCTGTCTGTGAGTCTGTCTGTCTGTGTGTGACACAAATTTTGTGGGCGCTCTATCTCAAGAACTAATGCACGGAATTTAATAAAAATTCATATTCGGTTAGTCCCTGATACAACTTGATGCTGATTAGTTTTTGGTGCAAATCGCTCAACAGGTGGCGCTGCTATGCTGCATTTTTTAATGATTTCCGAAATGGCTCTATCTCAAGAACCAATGCACGGATTTTCATGAAAATTCAGATTCAGTTAGTTCGTGATATGACTTGATGCTGATTAGGTGTTGGTGTATATCGCTCAACAGGTGGCGCTGCTATGCTGCATTTTTTATGATTTCCGCAATGGCTCTATCTCAAGAACTAATGCACGGATATTCATGAAACTTCAGAATGAATTAGTCCTTGATATGACTTGATGCTTATTACGTGTTGGTGCAAATCGCTCAACAGGTGGCGCTGCTACCCTGCATTTTTTACGATTTCCGCAATGGCTCTATCTGAAGAACTAATGCACGGATTTTCATCAAACTTCAGATTTAGTTAGACTTTGATATGACTTGATGCTGATTACATGTTGGTGTAAATCGCTCAACAGGTGGCGCTGCTATGCTGCATTTTTTATGATTTCCGAAATGGCTCTATCTCAAGAACTAATGCACGGATTTTCATGAAACTTCATAATGAGTTAGTCCTTGATACGACGTGATGCTGATTACGTGTTGGTGCAAATCGCTCAACAGGTGGCGCTGTTACGCTGCATTTTTTACGATTTCTGCAATGGCTCTATCTCAAGAACTAATGCACGGATTTTCATCAAACTTCAGATTTAGTTAGTCCTTGATATGACTTGATGCGGATTACGTGTTGGTGTAAATCGCTCAACAGGTGGCGCTGCTGTGCTACATTTTGCATGATTCCTGCAATAGCTCTATCTCAAAAACTAATGAACGAATTTTCATCTAACTTCAAATTTAGTTAGATGTTAACACAAGTTGTTGCTGATTAGGTTTTGGTGTTAATCGTCTAATAGGTGGCGCTGCTATGCTGGCATTTTCATGATTTTTGCAATAACTCTATCTCAAAAACTAATGCACGGATTTTCCCCAAACTTCAGATTCAGTTAGACTTTGATATGACTTGATGCTGATTACATGTTGGTGTAAATCGCTCAACAGGTGGCGCTGCTATGCTGCATTTTTTATGATTTCCGAAATGGCTCTATCTCAAGAACTAATGCACGGATTTTCATGAATCTTCATAATGAGTTAGTCCTTGATACGACGTGATGCTGATTACGTGTTGGTGCAAATCGCTCAACAGGTGGCGCTGTTACGCTGCATTTTTTACGATTTCTGCAATGGCTCTATCTCAAGAACTAATGCACGGATTTTCATCAAACTTCAGATTTAGTTAGTCCTTGATATGACTTGATGCGGATTACGTGTTGGTGTAAATCGCTCAACAGGTGGCGCTGCTGTGCTACATTTTGCATGATTCCTGCAATAGCTCTATCTCAAAAACTAATGCACGAATTTTCATCTAACTTCAAATTTAGTTAGATGTTAACACAAGTTGTTGCTGATTAGGTTTTGGTGTTAATCGTCTAATAGGTGGCGCTGCTATGCTGGCATTTTCATGATTTTTGCAATAACTCTATCTCAAAAACTAATGCACGGATTTTCCCCAAACTTCAGATTCAGTTAGACTTTGACGTAAGTGGTTGCTTGGTAGTTTTGTTTAACATAGGTTTTGGTGTAAAGCACCCAATAGGTGGGGCTGCTAGGCTGAATTTTGCTGCATTTACACGATTTCGTAGATAGCCATATCTCAAGAACTAATGCACGGAATTTCATATCTATAGAATCCTCATGATGGGCATAGATTGCCGTTTAATTTTGTTAGTGTGATAGCTAATTTTCAAGTATTAACATGCATGAGATAGAAGAAAATTTTGGGATTGGTATATCCGACTAGTTTTTCTAAATGGGCTTGGTCTGTTATGCTTGTGAACCCTTCAATTTACAATTAACTTAAAATTTATATTTCCACTCCTTTTAACATGCGAACCTTTAACATGCAATCAAATGATGTGGTTTTCATTAAGTTTTAAAATGTCAAATTATCTTGTTTTGTGTAACGACACAGAAAAAATTATGCGCATTTTTTCTGCAATATTATTAATTTTTCTGTAATTTCTAGAACAAATGACTCTTCGAATCAAGAAAATATTAGAACCAAAAACTAGACCTTTTCTTTCTGCATTTACATTATAATCCTATTTTTGTTTATAATTTTCTTAATCATTTATATAAGTACAAGGTGCGGGCTAAAGTACTGTCCATCCCCATTAACTTCAGAAGAGCTACAGCTGCAGTCACAAACTTGTTATTTAGGTGCGGTAAAGAGGGTATACGCAATACAATGACACCGCTTACAGTACAACTGAATGGCAAAAAGTGGAGTTAGTGGCTTATCTTGCAAACATTACACGATACGAAAAAAAAAATTCAATTATATGGATGTAGAACGTCCTCGTTTTAATAACGTCTTAGTTATTTAGTATTCGTCTTACATGATAAAATACTTTTATCAGAAAATATAAAAAATATTTTTTTATAGCCAACTACCAGCTGCTCAAATACGCCACAAATCCTATGCAGAAGTGGTATTGTACAGCAGACGCATATTCACTAATAACTCTAAAACATATAAATAGGGTATAGTTTTTTAATAAGAAAATCAAGCTTACTAAGCTAAATATGTCCGTTATAATCAGGGAGACATCATTCATTCTGTTTGTGCTACGATGGTGAACATATTTAACATATGTTACTATTGGAAATCTGAACCAAGTTTTGTCCCCCAAAATTTGTCATGTGGTTTGTTAAGAAGTGATATCGTCCCAAACCAATTCTTCATTCTCCATTTTGGTCGTTTCGTTCGCTCTTTAACTGTAACTGTATGCATATTTTTATTCCAGTTTGTTGTACTGAGTAAGTACCAGGTGAACCAAATGTTCGTTAAAACTTTAAAAACTCATAAAAAGGGAAGAAGTTATGATAAAGGAGTGCGGTTTGTGCAAGAAAGGGCTCACAAGGTAATCGGAACTTTTTTTAGCAGCAAAAAAAGAAATAGTTAAAAATCCCATGTAGAGGGCGCTGACGACCAGAAACATAACGAACAGGTACTACGACACAAACTGGCTGTGTCATAGAATATTCTGCGTGTCATGTTGAATATTTGTTATTGGAAGAACAAATGAATGGAGCGGATTGTTGCCCTATTCATTGTGTTTCGGGTCGTCAGCGCCCTCTACATGTGATTTTTTAACTATTTTTTTTTGCTAAAAATTACGACTACCTTGTGAGCCCTTCCTTGCAAACCGCACTACTTTATCATAATTTCTTTCTTTATTATGAGTTTTTGAAGTTTTAACGAACTTTTAGCTCACCCGATATGTCTATTATAAAACAACTTCATGGTGAGTGATCTAAGGCAGAATAAACGATAATGAGCTTAAGCTTAATCTTGGTAGAAGTTATGTTAGTAATATGTGATAATAACCAAGTTACCAGAAAATGCTGGAGATACATGTATATGTCTTTAATATTTAAGTTTAAAATTCAAGCTGAATTAATAAATGGAACTCTTATTTCAAATTAAACTGTTTCATCAATGTGCTATATATATATATGTATTTGCCGTCACACCAAAGACCTTAAACACTGCGTTGTACAACACTGCTGTATCTATATTATAAAGGACAAACATATCTGTGCGTAACGCATACGTCATTTTGCGAATGGCAACACTTTGAAATTTGAAATAAAATTTTGGATTTGCAATTTTCTCTACTGCAAATTTTTGAACTTCTAAACATCGCACATTTAAAATTTTTACACCGTCGTATAAGGAAAAAAATACTCTTTTAAATGCAATTTATTTGAAAGCTGTATCTCAATTTATTTTTGAGATATTAATTTTTTTGTAGTTTTTAATACCATTTTTCTTATAGTGGCAACAAAAGTACATCATTTCTATTGAAAGTCATTAAAAGTAAACGGAAAATAGTCGAAAATAGGAGATACTGTATCTTTTTGATGCCATTTTCTAATAAAACCTGAAAAAAAAAGTTGAAAATTAAATATTAGCTATGTCAAGATTATTGTATGTTATTCAGTGATAATGACGTCATATGCACACTTTTCTATAGACGAAGTTTAAGACGGGATTATAAAAATGGATTGCTTTAGCGAATGCAAATGACGTCATTTTATAAAAAAGCGTGTATTTTAATTCTTAAACCTGAATTATGTTTTGTAGAAGTGCGTCATTTTCACAGCCCAGCTGCTTTGAAATTCTTCACAGGTGAAAATGCTTCACTTTTGAAAATAATGTAATCGAAATCACACACTGATAAAACGCAATGTTTTACAAAAATTTAGAGTGTCTTTATAAAAGAGAGGTGATATGCAAATAATATCGATTTATATTACAGAAATTGATGATTCTCTTCTCGCCTGGATGGATTTGCTTCGTCGAGTTAGACAAGCAAACAAATAATTCGTGGTTTAAAATAATATCGTTTTCCTGAAGCTTTTGTCGAAAATTCTCTCGAATAATAAAATTTTAATGCTATTCTTTAGGACATTCTACTATAAATTTATCAAAATAACACAATTTGCTTAATTAAATTTTTCCTAATTTTATATAATCTATATATTTAAAACACAAGTGTGTTTTTTAGTCATCTGCCCTGATCTTTCTGCTGAACCAATTTTACTAACATTTGTTTTTTTAACTGAATGCTCTTCCTTTGAAAATGTGATCGCACTATCTGTTTTTTTTTTTTTTAAATATCCCCACTTTTACATTTTAATTTTAAAAGCATCTTATGAAATTTCTTCAAAATTATGAAAATTAGATAGCTTTCATTATTGCAGAAAAGAGAGAAATAATGAGGTATTTTTAACTTTAATCATGCTATTTTCTGATAAAAATTCAAAATTGTTAATAAAAATAGTTGTATAGGATTAGGGGTGCAAAATCCAATTAGGAGCAGAATATTATATTAGGGGCATAATAACAGAAAATGGCATACTGCTTTTGAAAACACGCATTTTTCCTCATAAATTTTCTATATTATTTTTTCTTCTGCATGTACTGATACTAAGTTTCAGACACTAGGCGAAATGCTTATTTAAGTGAAAATGAAGTCATATTTGAAAGAAAACGATCATTTTCTTAGATAAAACTAAACATTTTAACACAAATGCGTCTAAAAAACATAAATTATGGAAATTTTTAACCTCCGGAGTTGAGATTAGAATCTCAAGTAAAGATTCCGTCAGTTCACATAAAAGATGTTGCTGACAATCGTGACTTCAAGATTTGAGTTAAAATGATTATTAAATGATGAAAAAAAAATACAATTTTTTAAAAAAAATGATGAATATGGATATGAGAAGTGCGTATGCAAATTTTGAGAAGGCGAAAATTGCTGTATTCATTCCGGAAATCCAAGCACAAGAGCCTCAATTGATAACCACATCCTAATAACTGATCTTTATTATATTTTATTGATTAAGTATCTATATTATAAAGAACAAACGTATCTGTGCATAACACTGACGTTGTTTTGCGAATGGCAACACTTCACGATTAAATTTCGGTCTTGAAATTTCCCCTACTGCAATTTTTTAATCTTCTGACCATCGTACATTTTCAATTTTCGTCGCATAGGGGAAAAAAATTACTTTCAAATGCAATTTGTTTAAAAACTGTATTCATTGACTGATGTATTATATTTTCTAAAATAATTTTTAAGCATGCTTTTTTTAAGTTTATCTTATCACGTGCCGGTTTCAATACATAATAATAATAAACATTTTGCACATAAAGCAACAAACATTTTTCAACATTTGTTTCTGACTATTTTTGCATAATGAAATTAATACTTCCTCCATAAACAAATAAAAGAATAATATTAAAAAATCCCACCAATCTAACATATTTGTGAAAGACAAATTAGCGAAATTAATACTTCTTTTATAAAAAAAAATAAAAGAATAATGTTGAAAAAACACAAATCTAACCTATTTGTAATCGTGCAATTTAAATTTTTAGATCACCAAATAGGTTTGGTTTTTTTTTTTTTTTTTTTAAATGGAATTTGTTTGTAAAGTTCATCTCAGTTTACTGATTGTCTTTGGTTTTAAAAACAATTTTAAAGCATGAAACATTTTTTAATTTATATATATCGTGCGGAGCTCGATTACAAAAGATTAATCCGTTTGCCCTTAAAACAAAATAAGGAGTTCATAATTTTCTTACGGCTAATATCCATTAAAAAAACTCCCTTATGAATAAATAAATAAAATAATATAAATAAAACACAAATTTACCAGACATGTATAAGCTCTGAAATTATCAGAATATAAAAGGATGCCATAAGTAGCAAAATCTTGGCAAATAAGTCTTAGCATGCGGCTAATAAGAAAATATCGCTTTCGATAAATTTGAAAAATTTATTTGATTGTATAATTCGTATTTTCCATATGAGAAATGCTTCTTAAATGTAAGTGGCCAATCTAAAAAATTTATTGCATATAAAAAAATTATTAGTTTTCAATTAAAAAGAATGTTTTCACCTATATTCTTTAACCCGGGAAGCCCGGGCACGATCCCCTAGTTACTATAATGGTTAAGGGGCCATGTCATGCTATTTAAAGGTCAAATAAATATAATGTTGTGTGTGTTAGATGAAATATATACTGTTTTGAAAGTATAATGGCACAGTTCCAGAATTAACTTATTCTTTCCCGAAACTATCGGATTATAATTATCCTTCTTGGAAGACCGACGTGAAATATGTATTGATTGATCGAAATTGCTGTGAATTTATTACAAAGCTCTGATCGTGAGAAAAGCGACTTTGAATGGCGTAAATGCCGAGCTTATACGACAATATATCAATCCATAGAAGGAAAATTTCAGATACTAACTGTTCAGACAGAAAGCAGAAAATAGGCCTGGGATATCTTAAAGTTAAACTTTGCACCAACTTCACGGACACGCTTAGCTGGATTAGTGAATGAATTTTTTGAGATGAATTTAAACTCGAAGCAAGAAACCATCGGTTTATTTTGTAAAAAAATTGAAGACAGAAAGGTTCAAATTAAAGACGCAGGATTTGATATGGCAAAACTGTTAGCATGTTTTCCGTTAATCCATCTTTTACCTGAGGAGTACGATAATCTAGTTCAAATGTGATACAGATTAGATGATAAAAAAATCAAATTAGAAAATGTATCTAAATAATTAATTAGTGAATATGGAAATATTTGTTTAAAACGTAAGGATGAAAGTAAAGAGGTTGTCGCTGTAGGTGATGCTTATATAACTAAGTTTAAAACCGCTACTTATGAACCAACCATTCCAATGAAGAGTTATGTAAGCGGTAAAAAGGCCATAGTTTTCACGTAGTAAAACGACATGGATACCCCTAGATGCTCGTATACTTCACCAGCTAAACGTATGGGGCCGAACTTAATATGTAGTTACTGCAGACGACCTAGCCACACAGATACAAGGTGTTTCAGAAAGAAAAGCTATAGAGGAAAGAAGCAAATTTTCTTCAGTGAAACTACAAGGCAGTCTGAATTCGCACTAATATCTTCAAAGGATAGAATGCATATGGAATTTATTCTGGACTCAGCAGCTACTTCTCACTTTAAAAATGACAGCGGTGTATTCGTAACCTAAAGGCAACTCCCCCCTTAACAGGTGCTGATAGAGGTCAAGAACTGTTCGCCCGAAAAAGTGGGTATCGGTGATATTGACTTTACTATATGTCACAGGTAATGTAGAAGTAACTTTAAAAAATGTATTGCATGCTCCTAATATGAGAAGAAATTTAATTGGTGGGTCTAATATAGACATTGCAGGAAACCAAATTCAATGGGGAAATAATAAAATGATTGTGTATGATAAATTTAATAGGTATTGTTATACTGTACCTAGAGTCAATAAATTGTATATCGTTAAAGGATATGCTTCAAAATGTGAAATTTTAACATTTTCTACTAGTTTAAATTCGGAGATTGTAAATCGTAGATTTTGTCATACCAACTTGCCTTTACTGGAAAAAATGAGTAAAAATAATTGTGTTAAAGGTATTTAAAATATTAACTGCAAAAACAATATATATATATGTGTGTGAATCTTGTGTAATTTCAAAATCTAATAGAAATTCGTTTAAAAGAAGACATTTGTATAAACGCATTCCTAGTCAGATTCTCGATAGAGTGTATATGTATTTGTGGGGTCCTAGCCTGGTTAACTCATTAGGAGGGGGAATACTTTTTGTCAATAATTGACGATTATTCTAGAAGGACTGAAATTTATAAAATTAAGGATACAACGGAAGTTTTCATATTCTTTAAAAGGTTTTTATTTACAGCTAAGAGACAAACTGGTAAAAAATTAAAGTGTATGCGAAATAAACTTCAACCTAAAGCTTTACTAGATTTTTAGTTAGTTATGCCATGAAAACTAAACAATATAGGATTTACATTCCAGAGGAAAGGCAAATTGTAGAAACTATTCATGTGCGTATAGATGAATCCAAACAGAGTATAGAAACAATATTTGGGGGAAATAATAAGTATAAGGATGTGATATTTAATTATAACGAATCTCAAATTCAAACAAATGGTTTAAGTAACGTGTCTCTATATCTTAATCATGAACTACCAGGTGAAAGCTTAAAAGAAGATGAAGAGGGGAGTAAGGTAACTATAAGTTCTATAAATATTTCAGAATGAAAAAGGATTGAAAAACCTAATAAAAATAGTAAGAGGATTGATGCGTATTTTTATACCCCAAAAACGAATAAGAGACTGAGATTTTTAAATGATGTTTAAAAATACTGTGAGGAAAATAAAATCGCTTATGAAAAAGATAAGTGTAACTTTAAATCTAAAACTACTCATCCTAATGTTGAAACTTTAAATGAATCCTATACTAGTGATTCGGATGATTCATATTTAACTGAATTATTTCAACATGAATTTTACAATACTGAAATCCCTAAATCATTTGAGGATGCACAAGTAAAACCAGAAAATGGGAAATGCCGCGATGAGGAAAGAACTTGAGATGATGAGTAAGAGAAATGTTTGGCGGTTGGTTGATCCACACAAAACCGCCACAATAGTAGGAAGTAAATGGATTTATAGTATATAAAACACAGAAAAATTGGTAAAAAGTACAAGGCACGTCTCGAAGCTCAAGATTTTAAACAGAAATTAGGTATTAATTTTAATGATATATTTTCACTTGTAAATTTTTCAATTTTAAAACTAATGTTTATTTTTATGGTTTCTATGTTAAATAGGTATCACATTCAATTAGTGTAAAATAAGCATATTTACATGGGTCTTTCAAAGAAAGGGTGTTTATGAAAAAACCTCCTGGATTTGAAATGAGGGGTGCCGAAAATAAAGTTTATTTGTTAAATAAATCAATTTATAGTTTACGGCAAAGCGTTCGCGAATGGAATTCTGAATTAGATAATATATTGCATAATCTAGGACAGGGATGGCGAACCTTTTTGCACCTGCGTTCCAAATTTTTCAAAAATATACTTTACGTGATCTTGGTGTGCCAACAAACAAAAATGTTAAAGAATCAAACAGCAATGAGTCAAAATGACTTTTTTTAATTAAAAAATATAGGCAGTATTTGGTGTTATTCTTTAGAAAGTAAATTAAAAAATACTATTTCTGTAAAATATATTCCAAGTTGTAATAAATTTACCTTCGTCATTTTTGCTTATAATGCCTTATAATTTTTCCTTTTCAATAATCTCTTAAACTGCTAAATTCATGCATTTTGTGCATTTTGGATTTTTTTTTATTCGAGATATTTTAATATACTTTAATTTGAGAAACTAAATCTATGCCGTGCCGAAAATAACCGACCACGTACCGCTTATGGCACGTGTTCCATAGGTTCGCCGTCCCTGATCTAGGATTTTGTAAATTAAAATGGTATAACTGTGTGTATAATCGAACATTAATGCAATTTAAGTTGTTTATGTAGATGATTTAGTTTTGTTTGCTAAAGATGAAAATATATTGGAATCGGTAACTAATATCTTAAAAAATATCTTGCAGATTACTGAAATAGGATTAACGAAATAATTGATGGGTGTTGACTTTGAATAGATTATTGATTCATTATCCATTCATCAAAGAATTTATATAGAAAAATTAGAATTAAAATATAATAATTTGCTACTAAATGTTTTAAAATAAACCTGTCTAATGTAAAATCATCAATTTTATGCAAATATTGAGATGCTAACTGGGGATGTAATCTTACTAAACGACATTCAAGTAGTGGTTGTATAATTTACTTTGGTAACATCCCATTTGATTGCAAATCATCGAAGCAAAAATGTATTGCACTCAGTTCTATGGAGTCTGAGTTTATCGCATTAACTAAGAGTGTTAAGGAACTAACTTGGTATTCAAGAGTTTTAAATTAACTTAATTTATGTAGTAGGATAAAACCAATTCGATACTGTGATAATGAATTTGCCATTTATTTTTTTCAAAAACAGTCAAGAGAACGTTAAAAGAAAACATATTGACATAAGATGTCAATTTATTCGTCAGCTAATAAATGAAAATGTTTTTGAGTTAAAACATGTAAGTTCAAAAGATAATAATGTAGACTAGAAAGATGAAGTATTTACAAACCCATTTTTCTTTCTCCATTTCGGTCGTAAAGGCTCTATCTTTTAACTGTAACCGTGTGCATAGTTTTATTCTAGTTTGGTGTACTGAGTAAGTATATCTATTGTGAAACAACACCATGGAGTGTAATGGAAGGGGGAATAAACGACGATGATAATCTTGGTAGCAGTTATGTTAGTACAGTAAACTCCTGACTATCCGGCCTAATGTGGCGGAAGGGTAGGCCGGATAACAAAAATGCCGGATAGGCCGGAGTTCTATAAATATTTACTCACTTCATGCACCCCACCCTCCCCTTCATTATATTAAAAACACATGTTACACATTTTAAGATAAATTTTATATATACAGTTTCAAAATAAGCAAAACATTAGCGCCTAATTCGTAAATCTTATTTTACTGTTTATTAATAAATGACTGCACAAATATGAAAAATTATGTATAAGATAAAAGTGTCAAAACTTAGTTTTTAGTTTTTGACAAAGTAGTTGATAGATGACTGGTTTTCCCTGTTAGCCCTCTTCCGCGACGGAATGTCCCTCCATTTATACAAGCAGATAATATCAGCTGGTTTCACTTCCTCTTGCTGACTCGTAGTTTCACCTCCACAGACACTACATACTTTTTTCGTTTATCACCCATTTCGTTAATCTCTAATAAATAAACACGAAGCACACATAAAGACTAGACGGAAGCAACCAGGATAAGCGAAAAATAACGTCCGCACTAGTTAACATCCGTTGAAAAACTAACAAAACATGTTATCAAGCCTTAATTCCCCCCCCCCCCCCCCTACCTCTCTGTCTGTCTCTGCTATTGCATCCTGCAATTACTTCTTGCTCCTTCTTGTCGTGAGTTAGAACTTTCCTACACTGTAAAAAAAAATCTGTGAAGTTACTAAAGTTTTTCTAGGAAACTGGGATTCCTAGAACTTTTCATGTAACGGCAACAACAAAATTTCATGTAACAGACACACTTTTGCGCCGAAAATCAAAAAATCTGTAAGGTTACTAAGAATTTTTTTGGAAACTGGGATTCCGAGAACTTTTCATGTAACTCCAGCCAGGGTTACAAATAAAAGTTTAGTAAGATTACTGAAATTTTAGCAGATTCATTTGTAAATTTACAGATTTTTGTAGCTTTACAAAAACTAGTTTTGTAGATTTGCATCTTTTTTCGTACAGTTACATGTGAAAGTTTAGTAAGCGTGTAACTTTACATCTGTAGAACTACAGATTTTTTTTTTACAGTGTACGGACGGAAATCTGCCTGCCGCTTGCATCATTCCTCCTTTTTTTTACAAGGCCGGATAGTACGGAAGGCCGGATAGTCGGGAGTTTACTGTAATATGTTATAATAGCTAAGTTCCCAGCAAAGGCCGGAGGTACATGTATATGTTCTTATTATTTAAGTTTAAAAGTCAAGCTGAATTAATAAATGGAACTGTTATTTCAAATTAAACTGTTTCATTAATGTGCTATATATATATATATATATATATATATATATATATATGTGTGTGTGTGTGTGTGTGTGTGTCCACACCAAAGACTTTAAACACTGCGTTTTATAACTATGCTGTATTTGTATCAGTTGCTGTATTTTCCTATTAAAAATAAATCATACCTTGTATGTTACACTGTATAGCCAAAGATGACCGGTCACTTGCGATTTTAGACGTTTTGTCGATCAAATATCTGTTGATTAGTGCCAAGATAGCGTACACAATATTGCACGTACTACTACATTTGGATACAACCCCTCATCTTTTTGCTTCCTTTCGGGAACAACGGATTTCGAGCTTATTCTATCGTGGATAATTTTCAGAATTTTCAAGCTATTTGAGACTTTCACAAAAGTTGCTCTATATACTTAGCTAATACATTTATGCACATTATATTTTGATTGCATTCGCACATGCGCAATGAAACATTTTTTAGTAAACCTGCTCATTTTTAATCCAATTTTTATTATTTTTTAATTCTGATTGCAGAGTGTTGTGTACAATGTTGTACGTCATATTTTCTGAAAAAAACTTTTTGTTACATTAAGAACTCTGCAAATTATAAGCAAAATACTTCGCGAAATTTGGGACTGTTTTTAAAAAATCTTATTTCTCTACAAGTATACATGCTATCCTCATAAAAATGAACACAGTATATAACGATAAGCCATTTATTAATAATCACGGGTTTGAACGCTTTTGCTACATTAGTTTTTACAGGGTTATCCAAAAGATATTCGTTCTTTTTCAATTTGTTGACGGTCCCCTATGGGGTTTCGGGAAAAAATCTTCGCGGAAATATATGACCTATACTATACTGTTGACACACCTACAGTTTCAGGTTAATTCCTCATGTATTTTTCTAAATATTTAACAAAACGTCTAAAATCGCAAGTGACCGGTCACTTTTGACCATATAGTGTATTTTTATTAGTAAATATACATATGTTTTACAATACAACGCCTCTGCATGCAATTTGTCACGTATTTATCAGCTAATAGGGTATAAAATATTTACATTTGAAGGTTTCCAATAAAGTAATTTTTACACGTAAAACATTTCATACTGAATTGAGGACGTTCAAGAATTTCGCAATTGACATTTTTCGCAGTATTTCGTATCATTTTCAAGATACTGCCGCTGTTTTGCCACTAGGAGGCCTTATAAGCGGTATCATGGAATAACTCATATCCACTTTACTTATAGACTTTTCCCATTACCACTTCTACTTTACATATACCTAGACGCCCGTTTAGAACCATAGCTGTCGCCGACATTAGTGTGTCCAAGACTTTAATGTGCCGTTTGTATACTTATTTCAAGCATTGCAATATGTAGATACATACGAAAAAACTTTTATTGCAACAAAAACAAGCATTAATATTGGTCTAATGGAATTAATAGAAATTTTTCAGAAAAAAAAATTAAAATTGTACAATGCATAAGTAAATTAGTGACTTCATTTTTAACTCTTTCCAATATACAGTAAACTCCTGACTATCCGGCCTAATGTGGCGGAAGGATAGGCTGGATACCAAAAAAGCCGGATAGGCCGGAGCTCTATAAATATTTACTCACTTCATGCACCCCCCCCCCCATTATATTAAAAACACATATTACAAATTTTAAGATAAAATTTATATATACAGTATATACAGTTTCAGAATAAGCAAAACATTAGCGCCTAATTTGTAAATCTTATTTTACTGTTTATTAATAAATGACTGCACAAATATGAAAAATTATGTATAAGATAAAAGAGTCAAAATTTAGTTTTTAGTTTTTGACAAAGTAGTTGGTAGATGACTGCTTTTCCCTGTTAGCCCTCTTCCGCGACGCAATGTCCCTCCATTTATACAAGCAGATAATATCAGCTGGTGTCGCTTCCTCTTGCTGACTCGTTGTTTCACCAGCATAGTCACTACATCCTTTTTTCGTTTATCACCCATTTCGTTAATCATTAATAAATAAACACGAAGCACACCTAAAGACTGGACGGAAGCAACCAGGATAAGCAGAAAATAACGTCCGCACTAGTTAACATCCGTTAAAAATCTAACAAAACAGTTTATCAAGCCTTAACCGCCCCCCCCCCCTTTCTACCTCTCTGTCTGTCTCTGCTATTGCATCCTGCAATTACTTCTTGCTCCTTCTTGACGTGAGTTAGAACTTTCCTACGGACGGAAATCTGCCTGTTTCAGCCGCTTGCAACATTCCTCTTTTTTTTTTTTTTTGGTACTAGGTAGGATAGTACGGAAGGCCGGATAGTCGGGAGTTTACTGTAGTTGAAAAGTTTTTATGAACTCGGTTTGTCTATCCGTCTGTCTATCCATCTGTCTGTCAATCAATCTGTCCGCAAATATACTCGGATTTTCATGCATATGATATATGTTAATGATGTTAACTATGGCATGTTCTGTATTGAATATGAATTGTGTATCATTAATAGTTCATTTACAGGTGTACACAAAAGAATTCCGTTACATTATGATCTATGTGGAAAAATCGTTTCTTGTGTATTTTAATAACCTTGCGCTATTTCAAATGTTTTGAAGTTGATATATATCATTAAATTTTACTACAAGATGATTACTATACAATGAGGCATTCATAGCATTTATCGTTCATTGGCAGGGACACACAAAAGAAATCGGTTACATTATCCTCTCTGCGTAATAATTGCTGGAAGTGCGTTTTCAACTTCGGTAGGCGCTTTTAATTTGAACTAATATTTCGCATGTTGTGTATAAATTCTACACCTCTTTTACAGGTCTGCACAAAGGAATTCAAGTACCATTCCCCTTATTAGCGTAAATAGTTGAAGGTATATTTTAAACTGTGGTATGTATTTCCTAACTGAACTAAATTTTTGCACGCATGTAGTTTATATATACAAATCTATATATCATATACAGGGTTGCTCCAAGAATTTGGATAAATGAAATTTCCGATTGTAAATGAAAATTGCTGAAGTTGGGTATTCAAATGTGTTATACGTTTCCAAATGGTTTAATTATACATTATATTTCCTTTGATTAAACAGTGAAATTTTGCTACATTATTTTGAATGTGATGGAAAGTGTTTCACAATCTATGCTTGAAGCATGATTTTTTTTCTTTCTAGTTTTATCTAAAAAGAATTACTACACTCTTTTAGAACACATCTCATGATGCTGTCACTCATAGTTACACTTCGAACATACGTCATTGAAATAAGGCGTTTCTTTATTGAAAAATTGATTTCAGCACATTTTGCGGATATTAGTTTTTATTGGTTTCTGATAATATTTGCTGTTGTAAAACACTCTCTCAAAATTAATTTTTGGCACCATTTCAACCAATATTGCTATAGAAATAATTAAAACTTAATTTCTTTCAACGGAAAGAAATATTCTATACGGGATACACTGGAGATTAATCAAATAGTTAATAGAATTTGAAGAAAATAATAAATCAGAAGAAATGAAAAATGAATACAGTACAATACAATACAATAATACATTAAAACATTAGAATAATCAGAACCAGATAATACAAAAATTAAATATAAAATAGAAATAATGCGTCAATAAAATCCTTAATATGCTACAGCTATAAAAAAAATTATTAGAATAAATAGTAATTATTAAACTTAAAATGAACTTTCTATAAAATTTAATACGGATTTCTTTTAAGTTTCTTTTTTTTCTGTCTTCAGAATTGTTAGGTATGCATGCAACTAAATACATTTGTGATTGATTTCCTTTTTACTTTTCGCTACTAACAACTTACGTATTACACTTTTAAAGTGATAATGATGAAAGTCACTTGTTCTTAAATACTCAAAAAAATTAATTATTAAAGATTTTTTGAACATGTTGCAATACAGGCTGATTGTTCATGATCCGTTTGAAAAAATAGGACTAGTTAGCGTAGCACGCGTAGTCTGCTAATTATAATATATGAGTTACGTAAAAAGTGTTAGTTATAGTTAGTTCTACTACGTCTCGAAGTTTTCTTAACTCTTTTTAAACACCCTGCATTTCTTATTAATTAAGCAATAGTATAATGCCCACATACGTTATTTCCCCCAAAATTTTTCTTTAAATACCGGTTATTTGTTTTTTTCCATGAATCTTTATCGCCTAAAATAATGCCTTTAGGAAGAGTTTTACGATAAGAAAATATTACAAAGTCTTACTGTTCTGTAAAGTTTTTCGTATATGAGCGCTCTTTATTAACCCTCTCGCTGCATAAGTAATTCTTCGCAATGAGCGTCTTTTACAGAATTTTTAATTTTTTATCACCGGTTCTTTAAAGCAGAAATTCTTGACCATCGTAATCGGGGAAAATGTCCTGATTAAATCAGACAAAGTTTTCGCTAAAAAATAACTTTTGGGAATAACCAAATAGTATTAATTAGACGGAAAAATTCATGCCCGAGCATATCTCGGGTTGCGCAGCGAGAGGGTTAAAACCTAAAAGTCCAATATCCGACTCATGTCTCTTGCACAAAACATATCTTGTTAAATTTCTTTTTATTTGTACGTCTTTTTAACCATTTGGAAAAATGGTTATTGTCCTCAGTCAGGGTAGGAAATCAAAAACATATCTGAAGCGTTTTATTAGTTGAATCCCGCATTTTATTCGTGTTCTGGTTGGCCTATACAGTAATCGGTATTTTCCTTTTACTTTCAACAGAGATGGATACTTCTGTTGCCACTATGACTAAAAAGTAATAAAAAATACAAAAAACTACAAAAAAAATTAATAACTCAGAAACAAATTGAGATGCAGCTTTCAAAGAAATTGCATTTAAAAGTACATTTTTTTCTCTATACGACGGTATAAAAAGTAATATTGTGGGGTGTTTAGAAGTTTAAAAATGAAATTTCATTTAAAATTGGTCCAGGAATATTAATGTTTAATCCATGGAGTACGTAATGTGTGATCAGGTCCGTAGAAGTCTAAAAATTTACAATACCGAAAATTGTAAAACTGAAATTTCTTTTAAATTTTGTTCATGATGGGTCCAGGAATATTAATGTTTAATCCATGACGTACGTAATGTATGATCAACTCCGTGCAATTTTTTGTGTCTTAAATTTTAGTCTTTGAAAAAACCATTTTCCAAATGGTCGTTGTAATTTGTTAAATTGCTTTTTTTTTTAATTAGTGTTTTTCTTTCTTTAACAAAAAATTTTAATAAAAATGTTAGCGATCATTTACAGAATACCATTAAGTTTTTACAAACTATAGATTAATGGATTTTTAGTCTTAATCAAAAACATTTTGTGCAGCACCTTTTACTAATTATATTTTGGAATTAAGTAAATATATTTTCCTAATAACTTAGTAAATGTAATTTTTTCCTGGTATCTTCTTTGAAAGTGACTATCTTGTACCTTCAAGAAATACCATCTCAAAATGATATTAATGTGAACCTTGGAGCTTTTTAAGGAATTAAGCTGCCAAAACAGGCCGTTTCATTATAATTTAGTGCGTCATAGACAAAGCTCATAGGAAAATAAAAATGATAAATATGGCGTAAATTCTGTTGTTTTTATTCTTTATTACACAGCTTCTTTTATCGTACAGATTAAAATAAAAGTAAGTTGTTTTACTATAATCTTAATCTTGGAAATTAAATTCAGATAAAATCATAAATAGCACGTCGTTATTAATATATTTATCGAATTGAAGACAACAGATCAATATTATTTAAGATTAAAATTCGACTTTAATATTACAATAATACTGTATTTTAGAAAAAACTAATTCTAATAAGGAAAGTTAAAGAGGGTAATAGATTGTTACTTTAAAGTAAAAAGTGAATGTATGCTTTGGGAAGTCACGATCACTTCTAATCAATAAAGATTAGACACGCAAGTTTAAATGTTGCAAGTGGATAACAGAGTACATCATATTTCTTCAATTTTTTTTTTTCAAATTTATCACACCATTTGTAACCAACATTCAACAGGATTTTCCATCAGTTGTTCAAAACATTTAAACATTTTTTTAACCTCTAGTTAAAAACCTCACTGAACAAACTTCAACGCATTAATATGGCTTCCGCCCGTGTCCGGAGAACTCACGATTTCTGAAGCAGACGAAGGAAAAGAGCTTCCATATTTTCTATAATTTGAACTGCAATCCTATTTTCCGAAAGTAAATTTCAAATTAAAAAAAAAAATCTTAACCAGAGCCCTTTTCTAGTTGTAATAGTATTATTATTAAAAAAAATACCATTTTTGCTGCTAAATAATGTGCTGCTGCAAATCATTGAATGCTTTGATTTACTAAGAATTCCTCATTAAATACTTTTATTTACCAAAAACTCCTCATTGAACGATTATGAATGAATTTGCTATTGCGCCGGCTGTCACTTTTTAGCATGTCCGCGTATATCTTCATTTCGGTAAAGCTCTTAAATTTGTGATTGCGTCAATTTAGGTTAATGGTTATTAAATTGATATTCCTAAGGGGACCGGGAAAGCCCTATCTCCGCCATGTTAAATTCGCCAAATTTATGTACCTTTCTCTCAGAAATGTGAAAGATAAAGGTCTAGATTTTTTAGAGTAGTTAGAATAGCATGCTTTACGTATTTTAACAGACCAATTTCTTTTTAAATGAAACTCAAAATTAATTATTAAATGTCACTTTTAAATTAGCATTTTTGGTAAGATTTCACTGCGTAAAATTAATAATTCTCAACAAATCATCAAATCCCGGTGTTAAAGTATACAGTGTAACATAAGTATTAAAAAAAATCTGAGTTCTTAAGTTTAATAGATATTGAAAAAAAGGAACACAAACAGAAAATATCCAAGTTTTGAGAAAAGTCAATTAAAGATTTAAATGGCCATTAAGCTGTGAAGTACTCTTACAAAAGAATGGATAATTTCAACATTTTCATATGATATGATTTGTTTACCAATTAGAATAATTGTGTTAAAATTAATCTAGTGTAATTTCGTATCCAGCGATTTCTGGAGTTCCATTACCTGAGATTTATTCTGTTGAGCTGAACCAGGTTTCAGACCAGATGCTGTAATCATCAAGGTTAGCTGGGTGAAAAAGTTCGACCAGAATCATCCGGGATAGCTCAGATGGCAGAGCACTGGCGGCTTCAGCCAGGAGGTCCCGGGTTCAAATCCTGGTCCGGACATTTTTCGCCCAGTTGGAAATTTACATCTATTATGATTTGTTTACCAATTAGAATAATTGTGTTAAAATTAATCTAGTGTAATTTCAACATTTATTTTTTATATATAAACATGTGTGACACATCGTTGGAAAGATAAAATGTTAAACTATTTAATGATATAAAAAATAAAAATCGATTTTTTGATTGAATTTTGCTTTTCCGGTCCCCTTAAGGTGGTTTGTAGTTTTAGATCTATATTTTTTAATCTAAATTACTAAGCGCTTAAAGGATTAATTTCAGAAAAGATATTTTTTCTCTCATTTACCATGTCATTTTGTTTGGAAAAAAAACAATGAATAAGCATTTGTATTATTATTTTAGCTTCGGAAACGAAGAGGTTAAAATAATTAATATCTCAAACCAATCGAAGAAATAGTCTGAAAGTGTACATTTATGTTAATTCAGTAGAGTGTATTAGGTAGATTTCGTATGAAATACCACCTATTACATTGCCCCCTATGTTGAAATTTCTGAAAAAGTTTTGCAGATCTACACCGATCATGACCCCTAGAACCCAAAACCACCCTCAGTAAAAAAACTTTATATATATATATATATATATATATATATATATATATATCACTTTCTTCTGGACACGATAACTTCCGTAATTCTGGACAAATCTCTTCCAAACTGATACATAAAATCAAGGGGCATAAAATCTCGGTCAAGTTCGTTAATGGGCAAAATCGGGCCAAGGGGATGAAAATAGAGAGGGTTTTTATGAAAACTGAAAAAACCTCATAACTTCTTACTTTTTGTACGTATCAAATCAATTTAAAGTTTCTATTACTTCTAAAAATAAATCCAAAAATTTATGTATCACAGATTTTTGCTAAAATTAAAAATGTGCTCAAGGGGCGCAAAAAACAGGGTTTTTAGAGAGAAAAAAGTTCATAACTTCGTCAATTCTCTAGATATCAAACCCAATTAAATTTATTATAAATCTTCTTAATATTGTCTATAACTTTTATATGGACAAGTTTTTGATAGGACCAATTCGTACAGAAAAACAAAATTAGAAACGAAAACAAAAAGCCGGTTTGAAGAAGAAAAAAATCCATAACTTTGCCAATTCACAAGATATAAAATCCGCATGAATTTATTATATATATTCTTAATATTATCTAAAACATTTATAGTGAAAAGTTTCTGATAAGACCAATTCTTATAACATAAAAAAAAAAAAAATTAAAAGATATAGCTGTTGAAGAAAAAAATCATAGTATTAAGGATGTTTTCAAATCAAAACTGCTTATTTTCTGACTCGTTTTTAAATTCATTTTTGCTCTCACACGCATTCAATTGTTAGATTCTCTTATTCAGAAAATATATAATGTACCTTTACGGTCGATTTTTTGATACAGGCAGAATATAATTCAAAGAATGCTGTTAAAGTGTGCATTTTGAACCGAATATCTGGAAGTGATAGTGCTGGAAAAGAAAACAAATGGTTGTACTGAGAGAATAATTGTGAATCAAGTTCTAATTAATTGAGCTAAAATTAAAAACACAGGTCGCTTATAAATCTCTTCTAAAAAATCATGTCAGCAAGCTTCATGATTTTACTTTTAAAAATGAGTCTGAAAATGTGTCAGAAAATTTTGAGTTGTTGACCGCGAGAAAAAAAAAAAAAAAAAAAAAAAAAAATTAATACCGACTTAATATGATTCTGATAAAATGAGCTCTTACAGAAAAATAAAATTAAAAATTCATCAAAAGCGGCCAGATAAAATTGTTAAACTGGGTTTATCTCTAATCTTAATTTAGTTTTTGTTGGTGAAATTAGTACTTAACATCGAAATCTACCTCCCCTGTAGGCCGAGCCGGCAGAGATTTTTTTTTTATTATTGTGGTCAAATCGGATATTACCATTTCAAAATTTCACATTTAGTTTATTACACACCGTAAAAAAGAAATCTGTAAACTTACTAAGAATTTTCTAGAAAACTGGGATGCCTAGAACTTTTTATGTAACGGCAACAACAGAAATTTATGTAACAGATACACTTTTTCACAGTAAATCAAAAAATCTGTAAGGTTACTAAGATTTTTTTAGGAAACGGCGAAGCTTTGAACTTGTTATGTAACACAATCCGTGTTACAGAAAATATTTTAGTAAGATTATAGTAATTTTAGTAGATTCTATTGTAAAGCTGTATTGTAAAGCTGTGATTTCTGTAGCTTTACAAAAACTAGTTTTGTAGATTTACATTTTTTTTTTTTTTTGTATAGTGTACAGATAAAATTTTAGTAACTATACAGATTTATGCAAATTTACATCTGTAGAATTACATCTTTTTTTTTTTTTTTTTTTTTTTTTTTTTTACAGTGTAGTATAAATTTAACCAACTAACCAAATATTTAAAGTTTTTCACTGTTGTAAAAGTAATTTCCTATACATTACTTCTATAATTTTTCTATTTTTTTTGTTATTGTTGTTGTTGTTTTGCTTGTTTGTTTTTGTTTGATGATCACATTTTTCGGGACTGTACAAATGCACATACAGACACGCATAAACACATACGCACGCAACCGCACACACGCACACACATACATACATATATATTATCCAAGTAGCAATTTGTATCAGTTATTCGTTTCAATTTTTTAGTTAAATGTGTCTTGAAAAATAGCTATGTTTTACTTTTTATGTCTAATTTTTCCTTATCTTTCTTGCAGGAGAAATTATATATTTTATATAATTATGTAGACTTTATTTTGTATTTTTGCTTATAATTAATCTTTTTTTTCAAATTTCTAAAATATGAAATTCGAATAATGTATACGTTAAAACTATCTGTACATTTTTTTAGTGAAGTAAATTTGAGTTACGTAATTTAACAGCCCATTTTATAATTTAAAGATATTTTCCTTAATAAAAAATATTTAATGATTACCATAGATACATAATTAAAGAATTTGAATTTTAAAATTCCTATGACATACATTACGTTTAATTATATTTATAATTTACATTTCTACCGTTAAAATAATGCAACTAATTATATCCCACCCGATATACCATAATACTATATGAGGACTCCAGAAGCCAAGGGATACAAGTGACAAAATTTAGATTTCAAATAAATTGAGTTCAAAGTTAAACATCAATTGTAATTGACTGACTTGGATTATGAAACTGTTGCTTATTTCTTAGTGGTCTTTGAACTCTTATTTCAATAACTGTAACAAAAAATGGAGTAAAGTTTTTTTTTTTTTTTTTTTTTTTTTTTTTTTTTTTTTTTTATAATTAAACAATATTGATCATCATTCGGCACTTATACCCTTTGACTTCTAAGCGATAGACAAGAAAGGAAAAATTATGAAATAAAAAAATGATTTTACGTAAAATTTAAGAACAATTTTGACACAAATGAATGAAAGGACAAAATTTTGCTTTAATATAAATTTTAAAAATGAAAGATCATGAAATTAAAAAAAAATGATAAAATATTTAAGAACAATGTTTATACAAATGAATGAAAGGACAAAATTTTGTACTAATATAAGTTTTAATATAAGTTTTGAAATATTGAAATTTTCTGGTTTCTCTCTATGGTTTCTCTTATAATGGATGGAGAGTATAAACTGGACGGGAAAACTATTTTACTTTTTTTTTTTATTTACTGGGACGGTTTCTTGATAAAATCTTGCTAGGGCTGTGGTTTTTCTATTACATTTAATATCAGCTATATGCTCCTTTTTTCTATACTTAAATTTCCCGCTACTCATGCCAATATAGTAATTATTTACGCATGGAAATCCACGGTTCGAAGAAAACCATGAAAATTTCCTAACGGTTAGACCGACGGGCGCGATTGGGCTCGAACCAAGCACCTCCCGTCGACCAGCTTCGAGAGCAGAACCTCTCGGCCACTGGTGGGGCGGAAAACTGAACGATGGCGTGTCATAGACCGTGCAAATTTAGAATAGCTTTATTTATCTGTTTTTGAAAATGACTCGGGGCGAGTCGAAACATGTCAATAGTCGAAATAAACGTATTTTTACTAGTTTTAAAGTTTCAATTTACACCTTTTAGCATTTGAAATTAATATACTATATGTAATAATAAGAAGTTCTACAGCAGCATAAAAATAAATGCTACATAAAGCAAACAAATGTTTGAAATATCTATTAAGTTTACGAAATACATTGCTCGACATTCATTCAATTACGTATTTCTAGTTACTTAAAATAAGTAGAATTTCAATAAAGCATTTCGATAAAATAATAATATCAACAAAAAATTATTTAAAATAATACAATTAACCTTTCTCGAATAATAATAGTCGAATATTAATAACCATAATTTTTTTTAAAAAAACGTCCTTTTATGAGTAGTACATTATACAAATAAATGAAGTTCATAAACATTTTTGTAGCTCAAATATTTGTAACTTTTGCCCACTGTCTTAATATTTATTTGATTAATTAACGCTTTTATATTTTTTTTATTACACTGTACAATTTTAATTTAGATGTATGGAATTTAAAATATATTTTGCAAAATTACAAGCATTTTAATTTAATTTTGTGGTTTAAAAAAATAATTTTTTGCTCTTACATACATCAGTATTAACTTATTTTCCGGAATATGTATTATAATTGAAAATATTCTAAATCGGTTTCTTTTAAAGATAAAATTAAAGGATTCAAGCGTTTAAAATATGAAAGGAATTTTAATTAATCTGCATTCCTTATTAAATTTTCTTATCTTAATTAGAATGAAGATATATTATATAATTAAGAACTTGTGTACTTTCTTTCCAATATCCAGAATTAAAGCTAAATTAAAGTGCGATAACGTTTTTTAAATTGTAATTTGGAACGATATTTATAATTAATTAAAAAAATAAATAAAAATAAAAACTTGAGTTTTATAGGATTATTCTTTATAAAACCGGTTAAAATGTAATAATGATCATAGGGAAATGAAAAGGAAATAAAAATACTTTGCCAGTTGAAATAACTTCTACATAGACTTGTATTTTACCATTTTATAATATTTAAATAGTATTCCAAGTTTCCTTTCACAAAGATAACAGACAAATTTCAACATTTATTTTAATAAAATAATATTTTTAAAATTAGATATAATTAATAATTTTGATATACTTTTTTCAAGTAATATGGATTGAATTTTTGGTATTAAATAAATAGATATATAAGTAGAATTTCTAAAAGAAACTATTCTTTTATGTAATCTTTATCCTCCCACAAATACTTATATGAAAATTTTCATAATTTTAAAATTATCATTATAATTCTTTTATAATTCAAGATATCATAATGAATGAAATTGAATGAGTTACCGGAAAAATCATTTGAAAAAGATATTTCAAGCTTTTTATCTAAAATAGATAATAATTCTGAAATATACCTAAGATGATTTCAGATTCAAATAACATGAAAATAAATTAAATTCTCCTTTTAGATATAGATATAATAAGATGTTTAACTATGTTTATACACTGGCCTCCAAAAGTTAAGGTAAAGTGACTGGATGCTTTCGATTATACACGGTTTGTCTAATATCTACCAACATTATTGGCGAATTGTTCTTGAACTTCTGGGGTATAAAGAACATGTTTGATTTCATATTTCTCGGTGAAGATTTATAGATTAAATATCGAAGATATTTAATAATAAAATAATATTTGCGATCACCTATATAACAGAAAAGACTGGAAATGGTTTGTCACTGTGGTAAATGACTATTTGGGCCCTGTTCAACGTTTGTGTGCATTTGTGTAAGCATAGCACTCATATTCGTGAAGATGTTAACGTTTTTCTGAAAATTTCAAAAGTTTTTTGTTTATAGCATACAGAGTTTTCAACCAAATTTAACACAACTTTCCAAAAACCTGACAAAGAATAGTAGCAACAGTATACTGCAATTAAAACATGAATATATTCAATATTTGATAAGATATGGGCACTTGTATGAAATAATTTTTAACTGCGCATGCGTCTAAGGTTTCAAAATTTTTATTTCATAATTTGGTAGCCAGCTATTTTAGGTAACTTCAGTAAAAAGCCCAGTCAAATATTGTGAAAACTCAGAAATATATAGTGAGTTGATGGAAAAGTTGTGGAAAAACCCTTATAATAAAGCTATTTTTAGAGAGCAACTCACTATATCGCCCCTATCTTTGTGAAATTTCTCGATATTTGACTGGACATTTTAGATAAGTTGCCCTAAATAGCTGACTACCAAATTATGAAATAAAAATTTTGAAATCTTCCACGCATGCGCAGTTAAAAATTATTTCATACAAGTGCCCATATCTCATCAAATATTCAATATATTCATGTTTTAATTGGAGTGTACTGTTGCTACTGTTCTTTGTCAGGTTTTCTGAAAAATGTTTTAAATTTGGTTGAAAACTCTCTATGCTATAAAAAAAAACTTTTGAATTTTTCACAAAAACGTTAACATCTTTACGAATATGAGTGATATGCTTACACAAATGCTCACAAACGTTGAACAGGACCCAAATAGTCATTTAACGCAGTGACAAACCAATTCCCGCATTTTCTGTTGCATAGCTGATCGCAAATATTATTTTATTATTAAATTTATTATTAGCCCCCTAATTGTCGGCCTGACTAAATCTTCATCGAGAAATATAAAATCAAACACGTTCTTTAGATCCCAGATGTTCAAGAACAATTCGTCAATAATGTTGGTAGATATTCAACAAATCGTGTGCAATCGAAAGCATCCAGCTCCTGTACCTTAACTTTCGGAGGCCGGTGTATAAGGGTATTAAATTGCTACAAAACCGTATCAAACGTCTAAATTATTTAAATAAAAACTAAACAAACATAATGTGAGAAGTATATTTTGACAGAAGTGCTAAAAGCATACAGCATTCATGAGTTTCGTAATAGTAGATACTCATGTCTATACATATTGATTGAAAATTTTTATTTGCCATGAAACAACTTGCTTAAAAAGGCATCCGTAAAATAAATATTCTTCCTAAAACCGAAGAATGAAATTTTAATTAATATCATAGACCGAATCTTAATTACGAATTAAATTTAAGAAAAATGTTTATACACATATATAATTTAAACAGAGGTATAAATTTAACACCAAAGTATTATACATTTTAAATCTTTAAATGGGGATTAATTATGAAATTTAAAAACAATATTCAGGTCTAGGCATAAAAGAAATGTGCAACCAGCAATAAAATTCATTTTTGAAAGCAAACCGTTAAATTTATAAAATTTGCATTTTATTTTATATTCAGTGATGAAATATTTGATCGAATGATTCCAAACAAATGATAGATGTATTTACTATATTTTATTAAAGAGCTATAGGATGTTTTATATGCTACAGTTTAATAGTATGCACACGTTTTGTTTATCTTTACGGTAGAAGAAATACGTATCGAAATGCACATAACTCTCTATATATAATTTTTTTTTCATATACGTGCTTCGGTTCCAGATCCAATTTCCGTAAACCATGAATTACGTGTTTTTATCCTGAATATACTTTTCTTATTTCTAATGTAAAATATTAATGTAATGATGGCTGATTATCAAATCTAGCATGTTATACCACAAATATATATTATTTCATAAAACGGTAGTTTCTCATCAAGTGTAGAAATAGAATTTTTTATAGTTTATGTTCACTTTCAAAATTATACACTCTAAAATTGGAAGGAGTGAAAAGTTTACTCTTTGAAAGAGTGACAGGCATTTTTACTCTTTTTGGAGTGAAATTTATAAAAATACACTCCTTAAATAGTGGAATTTTCCACTCTCTAGAAAGGAGCGAAATGACTCACTCCTGAAAGTGTGACTTGCGTATGCATTGCTTATTCAGAGCAACAAGGCGACGACACCCTTAAAAGATAAGAAAAATGATCACTTTTTCGTCCGCCATCTTAGGATTAATAGATTAAGATATCATTAAAATTTTTCTTTATGGAATACATAAAATAAAGGTAAGTCTTATTAATTTTAATCATTTATCCGTGTAGATATGTGGAATGTTAAGATTATTCGCAAAATAGTTGTATGTTGTATAGAAAAATATTGATCGCTAGTGTTCAAAAGTGATTGTCTGTTATATTTCTTCATGTAGCGGTTTGAAATATTTACACACTTTTAACAATTGAATACGCACTACAGATCTGCGCGGGCCGGCTCGGGCGCGGGACGATTTTCACTCACGGAACTCGGGCCGGGCCTAAGTTATTTTTTCTGTACAAAGCCGGGACTGATTCATTCCGAGTCTTCACGGCCCAAAATTTTCAGTCCTAATTTTGACCCAGCCCGTATGAAAATCTTTGTCTCAGCGTGGACTGTTCTATTCAAAGGTCAGTAAAATAAGGTCTGGCTCAAAAATGTTTGCAAAAAATGCATATATTTTTAAATCGCCATTATTCTATACTTAAACATTAAAACTTATTCTTTTTAAAGAACTCTAGATTTCTGCGCTTATTAAAATATAGCTAATTTAAAACACAGCAAAACGTGTGAAAAAAACTGCGTATGACGGAACTCAGTTTTAAACTCACTAACGTGTTGATCCATGTATGATTAATATACTAATACATAAGAAAAGAATATATAATACATTTACACTCGCTAAGAAGGGAACTTGTCTATAACGCATTTTTTTCTATGCAATTCCGCCTTACTGTATAGCATTTTTCAGATTTTTAACACTTAAAAAAATAAAAAAACAATGTTTTGTTGAAATTCACTCCGGCCGGGCCGGGCTCGGGCCAAACTTTTAAGTTTTTACCGGGCCGGGCCAATTTTTTTTCTACGGGTCGGGCCGAATTTTTTTCCTATGAGTCGGGCCGGGCCCTGGATTGGAAATTTCGGCCCGTGCAGACCTCTAATATGCACAATGCATAGCAAAAAAATAATCAAAACTTCATTAGTTCGAGAAATGTGAATTTAAAAAAATGAGTATAAATATTTTATTCTTCACTTTCAATGATGTGTTGCAAATTATATCTCTTTTGTCAACGATCAAAACAAAAAAGTTTTATCTCTTTCGTTTGAAAGGGTGACTGATTCATAAGAGAAGATAGTATCTGGATATTTTCAATTGGTAGGAGACACATTCGAAAACATTAATTTATCGTTATATGATATTTATTTTTATTTTATTTTTATTTTATTTTTTTTTTTGGTTTATTACTGATTTCGGATTGTATACAGTTAAGAGTATTTATTATTGTTTCGGAGTTAAATATGATATTTGATGTTTATGATATTACGAAAAGGTTGGCACAGTGAAACCTCCCTGTGCGACCAACTCCATTAGGCGACCACCTCCCTGAACCATCATTTTTTAATGGAACGATATTTATTCCCATAGGCTCAATACTAATTTTACCTCCATCCAGAGACCATCCCAGTTGAACTCCCTCCATTAGAGACCGATTCCTTTGAAGAAAATTAAATAAATTCCTTTTTTTTCCTGGTCGCTTGAAGAAGGTTTTATTAAAAAAATAATTCCGAAGAGTGCATTATTCATCAAACTTCTAAACTAAGTTTAGATTTTTTTTAATCCCGGTAACTTTTAAGTGTTTAAACCCCTTTGGGCCTTTTTAGGCAATGAATTTAACTCTGATTACAAATTAAGAATGACGGTCAATAAACTCCTCTGCCCTGTTCTGTTGGAAAGAAATAGATAAAGTAACTCTCAAAGAAATAGATAAAGTAATGAAATCTTCATTATTTGTTCCCGTCCACAAGAAAATACATTTATTTACTGAACTTCGAAAGGACTTGGAAATAAAAATTATAAAATATAAAACTGTAAAATTAAAGAAAAGCTTAATGTATTCATTTTTAAAACTCTGCAGTAATTAACTTATGTAATTAACTTTTATTTTGATAGTTAAATTTTTATATTTTTTCCTAATGTGAAAAATAAATTTTAATAACATTGTTACCATTTTTCTACAATTAAAATCTAGATTAAAACATGACCTTCATTAAGAGCCCACCTCCCGGAGCGACCATTTTTTATTGGAACGGTGCGTGGTCGCTTTAGGGAGCTTTTAATGTATATTAATTCTTTTTAATTGTATATAAACATTTTTCTACGGGTTATGATTTTAAATTTTGAGACTGAATAATATAAAAAAATTTAATTATAGATATTCTGCATCAGTTATTAAATTTCCTTCTATTATAAAAACATTTTCCACGTTTTTTATACACGTAATTTTTGGCGCTAAACAATAAAACATGGTATGCAAGCACTGGAATAAAATGTTTTTTTATGCCTATTTTGAAGTTTATGGATAAGACTGCTTTAGTATATTTTTTAAAATGTTCATATTTGCTTACATAATACAGGACTGGATATTTTTTTAAAGAGATTAATAACTACTTTTTTTTACATTAAAATGTTTTTCGAACTATCAGAATATTTCTAATGCAGTTATTTACTTTATTTTTAAGTTTCCTTTTTTTCTATTTCCGAGGTCAATCTATTCCTATAAAACATATAAAATCTATTTTACTCATAGTCACAAAATACGATATCTATGCGAATAAAAAATTAAAATTGAATATGGCTTATCGCGTCATTATATTAATAAGTATTGTATTAATTCCATTTTTCAGCAATAACGGACGAAAATTAGAAATCATGATTAAGTTAAGGAATATGTTTAAAAGAAAAATATATGCATATTCCAGAGAACTCCAAATTTAGACTCCATGTTCATACTAAATAAAACAAAAGCAAATCACAGCGGATAAAAAAATTACACATTCTTAATATTTAAATCATGCTTAGAACTTATTTAAAAAAGAAGTGAGTTTATAAGCATTGCATTTATATGGAAAAATTAAAAATATTTTAGAACACTAGGACTTTGCAAAAATAGCAATAACTTAAGGAAAAAGTTACGGTTTTATATTTAAAACAAAAATTTAAATCAAATCAAACATTGTTAAACATATAACATCCACCCATTAAAAAGTTATTAATAAAACTTTAAAAGTAATATTTCTATAGGGCATGCAATAAAAGCAAACACAAAGCATAAGATTAGAATAAAATATTTTAGTTTATTTCTGTAAGTAATCTAATTTAAATTCGTATGTAACTTTAACTGAATTTTTCCTTAAAAGTTCAATTAGTGTTACAAAGTATGAATTAAATAAATATTGCTAATAAAATATTTTATTCCAATCTTTATCACGCTTGTATCTATTTTCATTGCATGCCGTAAAAGATGTGATTCTTTAAAAATGACCATAAAAGCAAAATAAAAAAAGAATGGACTACATAAAAAATGAACATTCACTCCTATGAAAGAGTGACTATTTACTCCTACCAGGGGTTAAAAACCGCACTCCTTTAGCAAGAGTGAATAGTCACTCCTCCGAAAGAGTGATTATCCACCCCTGTTTAGAGTGAATATTCACCTTTCAGGAGTGACTATTCACTCTTTCAGAGAGTCAAAAATTTCACGCTAAAGAGGTTGGGCATATTTTGACTCTGCGATAGAGTGACTGTTCACTCCTCCGGAGTGAATTGTCACTCTTTTTTATTTAGAGTGTAGTAAACAAATTTCTTTGAAACAAAAGCACACAAAGCATTTTAAATTTTTGACAGTTTTTAACATAGTTGAAAAGTGTTTTTAAATTCGGTTTATCTATCTGTCTAGCAGTCTGACTATTTACCGTATGGTCATGTTTTAACACACGTAAATACACTCGAATTGACGTAATTTTTATGTGTTCATGAGCTTTCCTACAGAATGTTTGCTATTGAAAATTATTTGCGTAGTAGTTCTAGTTAGTTTATAGCAACAGGCAAAAGAATTCCGTAACATTATGGTTTATGGGGGAAAATCGTTTTCAGTGTATTTTATTTAAATTCCTTATTTAGATATATCCTTTCATTGTAATTTCTTTTTAATAATATTCAGTAAGTGTTTGATAATATTTCATAATCTATGCCTGATGATTCTGTGCCTAATTTCGTTCGTGTTAGACTAACAATGCATTCATCATGAAGAAATATGCTATTGTGCTAACATATACAAACAGCTAAAATGCATAAAGTAGCTTTTCTCAATCAAATATGCTTCCCGGCCGAATATACAGGGTTTCCTAAAATGGACTGGCTGTTTTTAGCATTCATTAATTTGAAAATGGTGACAGCTATTAAAAGCAAGTGGGTAAGTTTGATCACAGATCGCACAGAGTGTTTCGTTTAATATTCCTTTCAAAACACTTTATCCTTTTGAAAAATCTGTTACTTCCACATTTCGCAACCAGGAGCCGCACTCTAATCTACACAAATCTTTATCCGTAGATATATTAGTTGAGGGGATCGGACCTATAGCACACGAGATAGGTAGGCGCCCCCTGGCGGTAAAAACTGGAACTGAAAGATGTATGGCTATGTCCATAATATGAAAAAGTGGTCAAAGGGATGTCTGCAAAAGTTAGAAAAGTACCCACCGGGTACAATGGAGGAAGGTTAGAAAAATTGCTTAAAATACATAAGTTAGAGCCCAAAGGTGTATAATGTAAGATTTTTTAAAATTTTTATGATTTTTCGTGTGATCGCAAGTGTTCTGCTATAAGTGTGCAAAATTTAAAGTGTTCATCTTAAATAAGGGCTCAGTTTGAAAAAAAAACAGCTTAAAATACACATATTAGAGCCCAGAAAAGTAAATATAAGACTTTTTCAAAAATTTATGATTTGTCGTTTGATGTGAAGTGTTCAGCTATAAGTATGCAAAATTTCAAGTCTTCAACTTAATTAAGGACTCTGCTACACAAAAAAAGCTTAAAATACACAAGTTACAGCCCAGACAGGTAAATATAAGAATTTTTCAAAAATTTATTATTTGTCGTTTGGTGTGAGGTGTTCAGATATAAGTATGCAAAATTTCAAGTTTTCAACTTAATTAGGGACTCTGTTAGAAAAAAAAAGCTTAAAATACACAAATTAGAGCCCAGACGTTTAAACATAATTTTTTTTTTCAAAATTTTACGATTTGTCTTTTGATGTGAGGTGTTCATCTATAAGTATGCAAAATTTCAAGTCTTAAACTTATTTAGGTACTCAGTTAGAACAAAAAGACTAAAATACACATGTTAGAGCACAGACGGGTAAAAATACGACTTTTTCAAAATTTTATGATTTGTCGTTTGATGAGAGGTGTTCAGCTATAAGTATGCAAAATTTCAAGTCTCCAACGTATATAGTTTCTGAGAATGGGCTCTGTGACGAACAGACAGACAGACAGAGGAGCGAGACAAATAGGGTTTCGTCCGATGAACGAAACCCTAAATATCTTGAAAGTTGGCTATATAAGATGTCAGAAGTTTTTTTTCCTGCAGTTACCGATCTTTGTTCCAAATAGCAGAGGAATCTATAGAGGAATCGCATCAATGCTGAGTGATTTCGCTGTAGCCCTCGATTTAGCGGCTATTGCTTGACGCGACATCTGTCGTTACTATTTGGAACTAAAATTGGGAATCGCACTAAAAACTTCTACGTTTTACATAATCCTCCTGAAAGATTTTTTTTTTAATAGCCGTCACAATTTGCAAGTTATTGAATTTCAAAAACTATTAATATATTTTAGGACACCCGGCATATGGTAGCATCAGCAATTAAGCCAGAAGAGTTAAACATTAGCATTATTTTTAGGAAAATAAAATATGTGGTTATGTCGGATAATGCTACACATGTTTAGAAAAGGAATAAAACAAAAATATTAGTAATAGTAAAATTTTCATGCCGATGCTTCTGTGACGATGTTGTATTGCATCTGAAGTATTTAAATATTTCGAAAATCATATTTATATACTTTTCTATAAAAAACGTAGAAGAGTAGATAAATAAAAAAAATCCGTGTATATATTTTTTTAAACATGAAAGAATGTGGATGTAAGAGGTGAATCCATTTTCCCAAATTTCAAAAATTAAGAAATATTACATACCATTTTTCGATTAAAATAATATTGGAATGCTGAAAAGGAAATTTTTTTTTATAATAATAATGCAATCGTCATGAAAAAATGCAGTTGTATTATTCAATAAGCAGAATAAATAACGTAGTTTTTTATGAACAGATGTATTATGCAGATAGATGCATATGGAAGCATGAGATTTTAGCTTTGTTCGTAAACATAAGCATTTTTATAAACGCAAAAAAACTGACATTATCGGATAAAATATTTTAGATGTTAAGAAAAAGGATAAAAACAAGTAAAAATTAAATTTTAAAAATAAAAAAACCCGAGTGCGTAAAAAGAGAACTAATTGATTATTTCTCATCAATGTGAAATTATTTTTTATATTACTTAGCTATTTTTTTATTTACTTATATTGATGATTTTTAAGTTGTGTTTAATTGTTAGTTCCTATCTATAAACACTATTTTGATTAAGCTTTTGATGACATAGACCTATAGATGTCTATGAAAGTTAGAGTTGTAGTAAAGCTAGAGATCCTACTTATACAAATTCCAGGTTGTGTAATATTTAAACGGAAGTTCTGACTGCAAAATAGTCAATGAAATATCGTCTTCATTTTGAAAGACCTATCCTATGATATGCAACTCAATAGGGTGCGTAAAAATTTTTCTTCGTTTCTACCACCATTTTTTATTTTACGGCCGCCATTTTGAATTAAAAAAAAAAACAAAACCTAGCCTAAGACAAATCAATAGAGACCTCATTCATTAAAATCCATCCAGCCGTTGGGATTCTTCGAGGGTATAAAGAAATCCCCATACCCAGATACGCGTGAAACACATAACATTTCTTGGCAGTCGGGTAATAAAGAACGATATTCTAAAGAAAAAACGTATCTCTAGTATACAACAAATTCGGCAGATACCCAAACATAATCCGATCAGACAATGGTGGTGAACACACCAGTACTGAAATGGAACAGTATCTTAAGGATAAGGGTATAGAACATCAACTGACAGTTCCACATTCTCCCAGTCAAAATGTAGTTGCAGAACGCAAGAATAGATATTTACTTGAGGTGACCCGTAGTATGTTAATAGAAGCTAAATTACCGCACAAACTATGGGGAGAAGCGATAACCACAGCCAACCACATTCAAAATCGCTTACCTACAAAATCTAACAACATCACGCCTTACGAGGGATGGACAAATAGATAACCTAATCTCCACTACCTAAGAGTATTTGGCTGCCCGGCCTACACCCACATAAATACATCAAAAACGCGGAAAATTAGACGAAACCGCACAGCTAGGAAAATTTGTCGGATGCGAAAATAGAAGCAAAGGTTACCGAGTGTATACTAATGATGGAAAAGTTATACTAACTAGATCAATAAAATTCCTTGAAAATAAAATTCCATACGTACAAAACGATAATAATCTAGAAGAAACCAATCCAAAAAGTTCAGAAAATGAACAACTAATGGAAGAGAACTCGCACGAAATATTAGTAAAAATCACACCTGCAGAATGCGAACCATCAGTGTCCAAACAATCAACTAATGAACCGCGAAAATCGGAACGATCCAATAGGGGAGTACCGCCCGATTGCTTCGCGTACACCGTTAAGACAAACACAATTTACGACCAAAAAGATTGGGATGACATGATGAGCATTCAAATTCCAATCAAAAGGCAGAATTGGCTAAAAGCCGCTCAAGAAGAAATAAATTCGCTTAAGGAAAACAACGCTTGGAAACTAGTGGAACCCCCACAAGGAAAGAAAGTCATCGGCAGTAAATGGACTTTCAAAGTCAAATACGATGATCAAGGAGAAGTAAAAAGATGCAAATCACACCTCGTCGCGAAAGGCTCCCTGCAAAAATATCGTGAGAATTATGATGAGACAGTTGCCCCAGTGGTGTCTCACACGACAATCCGAACCTTTCTGACCGCAGCCGCATACCACCGATTTGACGTACACCATCTTGACATTAAAACCGCCTTTCAACAAGGCGAACTTGACGAAGATATCTACATAACACAATCCGAAGGTCATGAAATATCAAATCAAACCAATAAAGTATGCAAGTTGTCAAAGGCTATAGATGGCCTAAAACAGGCAGCAAGAGCCTGGAACATTAAAATTAGTGAAACTCTAAAACAAATGAATTTTATACAAAGTACCGTAGACACTTGTTTGTTTACACGCAAAAATAAAAACAAGGAAGACACTGTTTACATAATAGTTTATGTTGACGATCTTTTGATAGCAGGAAATAAAGAAAATATTGAGAAATTTGTAGAAAATTTGGAAAGTCAATTAAAACTAAGCGACTTAGGTGAAGTAAGCAACTATCTAGGAATAAACATAAAGAAGTTAAAAAAGGGATATGCTTTAAATCAGACGACTAAAATTAATCAAATAACAAGTAAATTTAGCTTAACTGAAAGCAAACCCTATAGTACTCCTATGAATGCAGGATATCTCAGAATAAACAATAACGACAATTTACTTCCAAATAATCATAAATACAGACAAGGCATCAGAGCACTATTATACATAACGACCATAACAAGACCTGACATCCTGAACGCTGTCAACATACTCAGTCGGAAGAACGAAAAACCGACAGAGATAAACTGGAAAGCACTAATGCGCGTGATACGATATTTGAACGCAACAAAAAATCTACACTTGATAATAAACACAGAATTTGCCCCAGTTATTGAAGCATATTCAGATGCTAACTGGGCACAAGATTCTAATACAAGGAAATCAACATCAGGAAACGTCTTTTTAATATGAAAGAATCCTATTTACTGGCTATCGAAACGCCAATCATGCATTACCCAATCGTCCGCTGAGGCGGAATATGTTGCAGCCGCAACTGCTGCAAATGAAATCGTCTGGCTAACAAGGCATTTATAAAATCTAGATCTTCCACAAAAACATCCAATAACACTCTTCGAGGGCAATCTTTCAACAATAAAAATGACAGAGTCCGAAAAGCATTCCAACAGGACCAAGCATATTGATGTGAAGTTCCACATCATAAAGAACTTAGTTGAAACCGGTATCATAGAACTTCGATACTGTGGCAGCAAAGCCATGGTTGCGGACGTGTTAACTAAGCCCGCACCCAAACCTGAATTCCTGAAAAACCGCGAAATACTCAAACTGTTAGACTTTCCTCCAATCATGGATTAAGGGGGTATATTGTGAAAATATGTTTCTCCAATTCAGAATCCCCGACAATCCAAAAGAAGAGAAAAGAAAACCCTAGTTCAGCAGATCCGCGTCAAGCAACGGCACGTGCCTACGATGACGTCGCAAGATCATTGACCTAAGCCCAGATAACCGGGGACTCTGAGTGAAAAGAAAAAAAAGAACTGCGCAATAAACTTTTTCTCTCGTCAGATCATCAGCTAAACTGGAATCTATGTGTAACTTGTTTCTACTCGCTCCTAAAGCGATATTCTTACTTGTGAATATGTGAATCTAATACCACGAATTAAAAAAAGGATTCAACTCGGATAAACCGTCCCTTTTCTGATTTAAGTGTCACTTAATTATTCAACTAATAATATCTCCATTTTTTCTACACAGCAGCAGGAAGTGCGATCGACACACGTCGGAATCGGCTATGAAAATTGAAGCAATAGGTTTGTTGATTTTACAATATTGGCCTACAAATAAAAAAGAAAAGGTAAGATACTTTTCCCTTATTCTTGTATAACTGAAACTAAATGTATACAACTGTATATTAGGCATAATTAGTTACGTAGACAGAAAATGCTCAGAAAATATTTAAGTAGATATCTTGTAGTCATTACCTAGTATGATAAAGATTCAATAACGTCTATTTAATATCTAACAAAAAAATTGATACATCATGAAATCAAATTCCATATAAAATGAATTACTTTTAAAGAACCAAATGTTAAACTCTGTAAGCAAACATAAGCTTCATTATTATGTAAACCACAGCTGTCTATATTAGAAAAAGGTAATACCTGTTTAGAAAAAGGATGAAATAAGAATACTTACGTATTAGAAATCGAAAACGTTTCAGGCATAATGTTTTAAATATATTCTCTTTCCTTCTGTGAGAATTTTTTATTGCATCAGACGCATTAAAGTATTTAAAAACCTAAAATTTTCTACATGTTCATGAAACATACAGACTGAACCGATACTTTTTCCTTAACAAACATACATAAAAAACCATTAAAAAAACTTTATACATCATGAAATCAAAATTCATATAAAGTGAAATACAAAAAAAAAACTTTTTTTAATATTAGCAATGCATCTATCATGAACAAATGCTGCTCTGCTTTTAATAAGTAAAAATAAACAAAGTTACTTTAAAAACAGGATGGGTTTTACTCATGGGATAAATAATCCAACGTGAAGCCCCACTGATAAACAAAAGCTTCATTAACAAGGGAAAAACAGGGCCGACATCAGTTCAAGTGTGTTTCTTATGTTTAAAAAACGATATGAAACTAAGGAAAGATATTCCACTGAGAATAAAAAAGGTACTGCATAATACACTGTAGGGAAATATTAAAGAAACAAGCATTGAAACTCATATAAGTTGAATGGTTTATCAGCTATAAATATGAAACTTGCACATGGCCTTTATTATCTTATGACTGACATATCTTCCAACGAATATCATATTACAGCAAAAAATAAATTTAAACAAGAATTTAGAATATGGGATTCTATATGATATAGAGTTAGATGAGATACAATATGTGTTACTTTTATAACATAGAGTCTGTCATAGAAATATTTTATAAAGTGTGTGGACACCCCAGACCAAATGCAAGCTTTAAAGCATTGGAAGCTTTACAGCACTGCAAGCTTTACAGCATTGTAAGCTTTACAGCATTGCAAGTTTTACAGCATATCAAGCTTAATGCCTTCATTTTATACTCTCAAGTAAATAAATGCAAGTTCTCACATTCCATCCAATGCGTTCTCAACGACATGTTCCACCTTCCTCACACAAAAGTTTCATCGAATTTGTATATTTCTATGTAGCAAAGATTAATACCATTGCACTAAGTAATAACGTGGAGCTTGAGGTATCAACCTACAAATTTTCATTGGACTTAATAGAACTAGCATAAAATCCCTTTTTACAGTAATTGTTCCTTTAATTTTCCCCGTCACACACTGTGAAAGTGGATCTTTTCGCAGACATTGGCCGAATATGACGTACGAAAGACCAAACATATGTTTTAATAAGCCTTGTTATGTATTTTTTTTTTAAAGTAGAATCGATTGGCGTCATGGAAAGTACAAAAGAGTGCAACTACAGTGCCTCTCCAGTTGTATTCAAAATATCCACTCTAGAGATAAAACTAGAGATAATCTAAATACAAAACTTGTGCGGAAATATAAATCACCTAAAAACAACTTTTAAACACTCAATAAAATACATAAGGTTTGAACAGACGTATACGTTTCGTGAGTTCCAGGACTCACATCATCAGTGTATAAAATCTATAAAAACAATATTCCCCAACTGCAAGTACGGTGAAAACCCAAATGTCAAAACACGCCAATGAAATTAAGAAGTGAAGTGCCGTGACTCAACAAATCCACCCAGATAGTTGAGATGTATAGTACACTAGACAAATCATTAACTAAGGAGTTTTTAAATCTATGGATATGAACAGCTTCAAAAAAGTATAAATCTAGAGCAGTAATGCATTTCTTGATAATGGTAACTGAGTCAAAATTGAAAGTATGTCCCTCCACCCAGCAATGAGAGGCGATAGAGGATTTTTGCAATCTTCTTTCTTTACATAGTTTATGTGTTCTTTAACTCTGTAACGGAGTTTTGGTTTAGTTTGTCCAATATAGGACAAACCACATTGGCACTGAATGTTGTAAACAACTCACTAATTATGAGGAGGAATTTGATCCTTAAGCAGTGAAAAAGTTAATTTATTAACTGGTTTAAAAATCGCGTTAAAATCACAACGTTTTAAAATATTAGCTATATTAAAGCTAATACTATTATTAAATAGTAAAATGATAAGGTTAGAAAAATAAACCGCAGTAACTGAAGAATCAAGATTATTAACACATTTGTTAAGACTATGAGAAATTAAATTATTGATATAGGATAAACAAAACCCCGATCGATAGCAGCAGATCTAATGTAATTTAATTCTGTAACTCTGTTTAATTCTGTTTTTAAACCAGTTAATAAATTAACTTTTTCACAGCTTAAGGATCAAATTCCTCCTCAAAATTATTGGGGTGTTTACAACATTCAATGCCAATGTGGTTTGTCCTATATTGGACAAACTAAACGAAAACTCCATTACAGGGTCAAAGAACACATGAACTATATAAAGAATTGCAAAAATCCTCTATCGCCTCTCATTGCTGGGGGGAGGGACATACTTTCAATTTTGACTCAGCTGCCATTATCAAGAAATACATTACTCCTCTAGATTTAGACTTTTTTGAAGCTGTTCATATCCATTGATATAGAAAATCCTTGGTTAATGATTTGTCTAGTGTACCATACATCTCATTTTTCTGGGTGGATTTGTTGTGTCACGCACTTCACTTCCGCTTTAATTTCATTGGCTGTTGGAACTTGATGGTCTTTTGGTATTGTGTTTTGACATTTGGGATTTCAACGTACAGTCGTGGAAAAAAAAAAGTAAACACCCCCTACTAACTCCTCAACAAATTATCGTAGAAGAAAGTTACTGGTACCGAACGATTGGAAATAAAGTCTACTTTTAAATGATGTATATAAAATTTGCTTAGAGGGCCATCTACATATTAAAACAAACCATAACTTTGTTTTTTTCAATAGCAGTACCCAATTCTGACAGCATAAATGAACTCTACACCCTTCAATTAGCCTAAAAACGAATTTTTATGCAATTCGTACCATAAGTTTCCGAGAAATTAATCATTTTAAAACGATCGTATTTTAAGGGCTGTATCCAAATTGAAGTTCCGTACTGAATTGTTAACCAAGAGAGCCGCTTCCTTGATCAAGGCACCTTAAGCTCCACTCAAGGAGTCAATGAAGCGTGTTAGATTACAGTACGGCAGAATAAATTTCAAAATGTCTACTCACTTACATCATAGACGGCCCCTTAAACCATCATTTTGCCGTTTTTTAAGCATAATTTGAAAATTGCTTGGAAGAAAAATGTGAAATTTTTGAATTACCATAAAGCAGGACTTAATGAATCTAAATCCATCAAAAAAATTGTAGGTTGCAATTCATAATTTTTTCGAATATTAATTTCATAATTCATAATCCATATCATAAAATTATGAAAAATTGCAAATTCAGCTTATTTATGTTTGGGTATATTAGTATTATTACCACAAAAAAAATTAGCACATTGCATAATTTCGGGAGATATAAATAAAAATATGAAAATATAATTTAACATTAGAAGCACTAAATTTTGAATGTTTATAATTCAAAAACTTATTATTCAAATGACTTAAAATTTGGTGTCCAGGCATAGTTTGAACCGAAGATTTGAAATATCTCGTTAAAATTGGGTATTGCCATTGAAAAAAATGAAGTTAGGATTCGTTTTAATATGTAGATGACCCCCTAAGAATATTTTATATACATCATTTAAAAGTAGACTTTATTTCCAATCGTTCGGTACCAGTAACTGTCTTCTATGATGATTTGTTGAGGAGTTAGTAGGGGTGTTTACTTTTTTTTTCCACGACTGTACATATGGTTGGGGGGATATTGTTTTTATAGATTTTACACACTAATGATGTGAGTCCTGGAACTCACGAAACGTATACGTTTGTTCAATCTTATGTATTTTATTGTGTGTTTAAATGTTGCTTTTAGGTGATTTAGAAATATTCTCCTTAGTTTTATTCAAATATTTACAGATTTATGTAGTTGGTGAAGAAACTTGTTTTATTAAGTATACTTTCATTCAATAAACACCCCTAACTGCCAAAGTCGCACCTTAGCACACGTAATCTTGTTTCTCACTCCTTAAATCCCTACAGAGGAGGAATGTACCAGTGATTTTACATGTTATAGTGCATTCATGAGACGAAATTACCCAAAATTATAAAAATTTCAAAAAACATGCCAACATGTGAAAACAATTACTTAAAAATGTATTAAGTTAAGAATATTACTCAGAAGACGAAAAACAATAATTTTCAAAAATATAAAAAGTTTAGCTTACATTTTTCTTTATATAATTTACTCATTTTTCGCTTTTATCTGCTTATCGTACTTTCCCAGTGCATTCCCTTCTAAAACAGGAACTGGACTGTATGCAAGGGAAAAACAGATATGTTTCTGATACTGTGGGACTTATAGAACAACTCTACATAATTGACATACTATTGGAAAATAAAATACGAACAATTTATAACCTGTATCATAGAAATATGTCGTCTCGGATCATTGTACCGTAGTGCATTTTTGCATTCATTATTTTTTCCTCTATGAGGGTTTTCCGTAGTATCTGATGTTTTTAAGTTTAATAATTTCAAAAATTGTGTCACTTTAATAATCTTGCTAATGTAGGTAAAAATAATCCTTATTTTGGATATGTTTAATAATTCTGCGTCTTTAGTCTCATTTTGTTTTTCACAGAAACAAAAATTTGTTTTCTTAGGAAGAAGACATACTTGCATAAAAAATCATTGCAACAACCTATATCATCAGTGAAATTACAGTAAGCAAAATTATAAACTAAAATGTAAGAAAAGCATTTTTGACCTCATCATGGAGAATTCTCGAAGTATTATACCAGGGATGGCGAACATATGGTATGCGTGTCATAAGTGGCACGCTGCAGATTATTTTTGGCACGGCCAAGATTTAGTTTCTACATCAAAATATAGTAGAATTTCAGAAAATGCATTCATTAATCTAGATGTTATCTCTGTTTATCTGAATTCGGCTAATTCGGTTGATTGTCATTATCATACAGATTGAAGAAACTGAAATATAACTTAATGTATCCTAATCTGACTGTTAACAAAATTTTAAGAATAAGAGATAATTAGGAGATTATCGCAAGGCAAACATTAAAAAGCATTATAATCAAAACTGACAATGGTAAAATTAAGACAACTTAGAATTAAACTCCCCACAATAAAAGCTGTTGATTCTGGCGCTTGCTATTTTGACAATTTTTCCAGCGAGATTTTTTTTTTTTCGAAAATAAATAATAAGAAAAAATCAAGTAAAAACATCTTCTCAAATGAGTCCAATTTAACTTGCATTCTCTTAAAAATAACTAAGTACGAAGCTGGTATAAATCATTTGACATCTAAGATGAGACAACAGAAATAATTTTTTTTAAAGAATAAATTTATAAAGTATTACATCAAATATTACCCATATTTTTGCTTTCTTCTATCTTTACAAGAAGAAAGTATTGGATTCATGAAAATTTTCGACTTCCGGTTTTTGACGGATTTACACGTTTTAGGGGTCAGAGATTCCAAAAAACATGTTTTTACAAAATGTCTGTCTGTCTGTATGTGACACAAATTTTTTGGGCGCTCTATCTCAAGAGCTAATGCACGGAATTTAATAAAAATTTATATTCAGGTATTCCCTGATATAAATTGGTGCTGATTAGTTTTTGGTGTAAATCGCACAGCAGGTGGTGTTGCTATGCTGCATTTTGCAGGATTTCCGCAATAGCTCTATCTCAAGAACTACTGCACGGATTTTTATAAAACGTCATATTTAGTTACTTCCTGATATGAGTTGGTTTTGTTTACGTTTTACAGTAAATATCACAACAGGTGGCGCTGCTGTGATGCATTTTGCAGAATTTACACTATTTTCGAATTATATTTATTATGAAGATATGCTGAATACGTTTTGGTGTAAATCGCCTAATAGGTGGCGCTGCTGTGCTGCATTTAGGACGATTTCCTCAATAGCTCTATCTCAAGAACTAATGCACGAATTTTCATCAAACTGCAGATTCAAATATACCTTAATTAATATTGCTGCTGATTATGTGTTGGTACAAATCGCTCAACAGGTGGCACTGCTATGCTGCATTTCTCATGATTTGCGCAATACCTCAATCTCAAGAACTAATGCACGAATTTCCCCCAAATTTCATATTCAATTAGACGTTGACATAAGTTGATGATGATTAGGTTCTGGTGTAAATCACCCTATAAGTGGCGCTGCTATGCTGTATTTTGCTGGAATTTCATCTTTTTAGAATCCTTATGATGAGCATAGATTGCCATTTAATTTTGGCAAAGTGATAACGCATTTTGAAGTATTGACATGTATGAGATAGAAAAAAGTTTCGGGATTGGTACATTCAAAAAATTTTACTAAAAACAAAATTTTATGTAACTTTGATTCATTATTATTTGATCAATTAATTCTTTTTATTGTTAACACGTCATGACCTCGTAAAATATATTTTTAGAATAATTTGGCACGAGGATGTGAAAAGGTTCGCCATCTCTGTATTATACAATAAGAAAAAGCGAAAGAATTAACGTAGCCTTTTTATAACTGGAAACGTTATTCCGTAGTGGTTCCTATTTCTATTTTATTAGACTAAAAAATGACGATCTTTATTTTAATACTCTTGTGATTTTAATGCAAATAAAAAATCGTTGAACGAACATATTTAATACTTTAGTCTCTTTTTTATTTTTTTATTTTTATTTTTATTTTTATTTTTTTTTTTTTTGAGCAGAATAAGATATTTCTTTTATATGAATCTAAGCAATCATGGATAAAAAAAATATATATATTTTAAAACATCATGAAAATTACAGTAAACAAAATTCTTATAGGCTGAAATACAAGATAAGCATTTTTAGAATGGCATACAATCATCATGAAGAAGTGCTGTTATGTTTTCAAATAAGCCAGAACAAACAAAGAAACATTGTCTTTATAGCAAATAGTTTTTTATTACCGAGTGTTTTACAGATGGTTCTACGTGGAAGCATCAGACGATAAGCTCACGCTGTCGGTTTCGTGCAAACATAAGAATTCTAATTAAAAAAAAAAAACAGCCACCGGTATTGGATTAAATGTTATATATGTTTTTTAAAAGGATAAGATAAGAAAACATATCGAGAAGCGAAAACTTTTCGTGCATAATATATTTTAATGCATTCTTTTAGCTTTTGGTGAGTATTTTGAGTAACAGGTGCATTTAATTTCAACTGTTTCAAACATGATGTTTACGTACATGTATATGAAATAATAAGAAGAAACAAAAAACGCTTAAAAATCATTTTAAACAAACTGCTGGATCATCAGAATACAATTCTTAAAAACTGAAATGCAAGAAAAGCATTGTAAAAATGCCATTCATCGTAAAGAAATTCTGGTGTGCTATTCATTAAACTGGAATAAATAAAGTAACCTTTTTTACCCAATTTGTTTTTCAGTAGTTGCAGTATGTGTTTTACATGTGTGTGGAAGTATAAACCGTTACGCCCTTTAGGTAACAATCAGCATTATTATTGGGAAAATAAAACAGCTTGTTATATCTCATACATATACATTTTTTATATCTCATATTACAGTCTTTTTATTATAGACATTTAGAAAATTATAATAAAATAAAATAAGGAAATATATTAAAAAGAGATAAACTTTCATGCATAATATTCTCGCATCTTTTCTTTTCCCTTCTTTGGGAATTTGACGTTGCATGCACGTATTTGAGCTTTTCAAAATTGACTGTACTTTAATATTTTTGAAATAATAAGAAAAATATGAAAATCGTTTGGAGAATGCATTTAATAATATAGTTTTTTTGTTCGTGTTTTAACAGAGTAAGAAAATTCGTTTACTACGTTGAAATTAAATATACATTAAAGTTCAATGAAACATCATCAAAATTACAGTAGGCAAATTTCTTATAAACTGAATTACAAGAACATTTTTTTAAGTTGATGAGGCATTTATCATGAAGAAAAGTTTTTGTGCTATTCACTAAGCTGGAATAAAGAAAGCAGCTTTTTATGACAGGATGTATTATGCAGATAGATCTATGTGGAAGCAGCATCCGCTAAGCCCCGTAGGTAAGCATTCGTATAATTATAACAGAAATAACATTCTGGCACTATCAGTTAAGTTCTATAGACGTTTATTAAGGGGAAGAAAATAAGAAAAGCTATTAACAAATTGCAACACTTTCTGTTAAGATGTTCTATTGCATGTCACATATTCATGTATTTTAAAAATATATTTACGTGCTTTTGTATAAATCAAACAGAAGATAATATAAATAAGTTACGATCCGAGTAAATGTTTTTACTTACATGAAATAAAGCGTACTTATCAGATGAATTCAGTTTATCTAATGCCAAGGTTTAATAAATATCATACTTATTAATTACAAATTTTGAATTTAAACAATATTATTATAATCAGTAATATTTGTAATCAAATTGAATGCTTAAAATAAAAATAGTAATTACAGTAAGCATTTAAGCAATATTTTTCTAAGCTGAAAAGCAAGAATAACCTTTTTTATACTTACAAATGCATTTATCACAAACAAATGCTGTTTGAGGTATTCAATAAGATTAAATAAACCAAATAACCTATCTGTTAATGGGGTATGTTTTACAGGTGGATTTTTCTGGAAGATTCAGACGTTAATTCGCGTTGACAAACATTAGCATTATATTACAGAAATAAAATAGTTGACGATATCCTATAAAATACAATAGATGGTTAGAAAAGAATTAAAATTTGGAAAGTAAATAAGAATCAAAAATTTTATCGAACAAAATGTTTCTGAATTCATTCTTTCTCATTCTTTAAGAATTTTCGGTTGCATCTGGATCACTTAATTTAACTATTTGAAAAACTCTTTTAGATTAATTTATTGCAGGAATAATATAAATTAAAAAATCATAAGAACATTTCCTCTATTTTTTTTCTTTTTTAATAGATTGAAACTCTTTTTTTCCGTGGGAAGAAACTGAACCTGAAAAAATTTATGAAACAACTTGTTGCATAAAAAATGCAGTAAGATAAATTGTTGTAAACTGAAACACCAGACAAGCATTTAAAAAACAGCTAGGGGGCAATGCCCCCTACGTGCTATGCTCGCCAACCCCTCTCACGACCCCCAGGCTCTAAATACACGCTAATTTGCTTTGATTTAAAATGTTTACCGATGTTGGAAAACTGATAGATAATACCAGGAGCAGTGATGATCTTCTGTTATCGATTTACTATTCATTTATCTGAAGGGAGAAAACTTTGAGTTCGAATGTGCTATTGGCAAAAATATCCAGATTAAAATACTAGAATCCGTCAGGCCGAAATGTCGGAGCATTGAGTCGCATCGATTTAAAAGATAACATTTTAAAATAACAAAAAAAAATTTATTTTTATATTTTATATTTAATAATATGAAAGTAAAATTTTAATAATAGCTATTATATCTTCGTTTTCAAATGTTTATGCAATCGTCATTTGCCTCAGGTAATTCTCAAATACTTACCTATCAGCAAGCGCCCCCATTCTTTTAATTTGGTCGAGTTTTTCCTTTGTGAATGGTACTTCTATGAGAATATCTTCTAAACGATGAACTCTACTAAATGAGACATAAGTTGCTCCAAGTGATAGCTCCTTTGAACCAATGTCTACAGGAATTTTTGGCAAAGTTAAACCCTGGGATTTGTGTATGGCGACAGCATATGCAACTTGTAAAAGCAACTGATTTCGGGAACATGAAACACTTTTTTATTTCCAATATTTAGAAATGGGTGTCACAGGGAAAAGCCTTTCAGTTAGAAATGGCCCATGGTAATCATCAAAATCAACCATTACAGCTTGAGGCAAGCCTGGAGGCCGAAGTTCTGGGCCGTAGACAATATCTTTTACCGTTCCAAGTGCACCGTTTACCAATCCTCCATCTGTCCACAGATTGGTACGTAACATAACTCACATTTTGTAATTACTTTACCCTTTGTGACTAAACAGCTACGATTTTAAAAATATTTACTCTGACGATAGAATACATTATTTTAAGCATGTAAAAAATAATTTTTAAAAATTTGGCACATAGAAACAAAAAAAAATTTCGTAAAAGGTACTTTCTTCAAACCAAAAATAAATAGAAAATTATATGTTTCTCATAAATGTTGTCTATTTTCTAATACAAAATTGAAAAGTATACGAACCTGCCTTTGTAAAAAAATCTATCTTTGGACGTCTCCAGCCTTTTTAATTTGACGAAATGTACGAAGTTCATTTTGTCAAAAACATTTCAAAACTACTCAATGACGAATAAAACGTTGGGATGAAAAATTTACTCAGTATCGCCGTCTGTTGAGGACTTTATGAACAATTTATAATAAGTATTGTTACGGAGAGCGTACGGAAACTGGTTTCTCAACAGGCGGTTGCTCGACCTTAAAACATTTGAGCGCTAGCGAAGACAGTTGTGTGAGACGGGATCCGGTCAGTTGCAGGTCAAGCAAAGACGGACGTAATGTTAGTTGTGGCAGAAGCCATTCTGGATATGGTGGCTGATCAGCCAAGTATTTAATTGATGTTTTAAGAGATAGCAGTAATGAATAAAATCGACTTTTAAAATGCACGTATAAGTAACGTTGACTATTGGGAATGCTGCAGATATGGAAAGAGCAGTGATACAAAGTGTTAAATATACTCTCTTTTACTTATAAGCCTTGTCTTGCTAACTTAAAACGAATTGTGTCATTGTTACCTTACAATTACTTAATTATTCCTTTGCGAACACATTGTGTAACGAAACTTTTGTAATCATGATTTGTGTGCGTGTGCGTGTGAACTCCCAAACAGTACTTTCGATTGAGTTCACATTAAGCGAACTGTATGGATTGTCATAAAAACCGGATGTAGAAATTAGGTATTTAATCCATTTTAAAGTCATTTTCAAACAGTTTTTCAACGGATTCCACAAAGAAAATGCCTAAGGAAATGTATGGAATCATAAGTGATAATCCAAGAGCCGGTGACATCGAAAGTCCCGTCATCGCGGAACTGAATTTTTTTTTTTGTAAATGGATAGTAAAACGTTATACTAACAAAATTATCTAGGTATGACTATGTTTGAAGAGCCGAAAATAAGTTTAGTTAAATTAATATTTGTTAAAAAGCTGTAACGATTTACCGTTTTCTCAGAAAGCCGACACTTGGCCAGCCAGCATCCAGACGCGAAATTAAGTAGCCACAGGAAAAAATTCAAAGGAAAATAAATATGATATTTTATCACCGTCCATTTCTCCATTATTATGGACACCCAGTAATCTCTGGATTAACCAATCTAAGATTGCTGATTGTCTGATTGTCTATTTTTTCTTATATGGGTCATTCCATGCAAAATGAGCAAATCAGCTATGGCAGACATGTCAGAGATTTTAATGAAAATCAGTATATAAGTAGATTATATCTATTTATGAGTAAATGTAAAATAATAGATTTCAGGATTGTTTATTTAATTATTAAAATTTACATTAAAAGTGGATGCAAAATCGAGGTTTTGTCTGCATGCTTAAAATTTCAATTTTGATTATTAGCCTTAGGAATGAAAAGACTATATTAAAGATTATATATAATTAGGAATGAATAATGAGTAACAGATTGGCGTAAGTTAGTAATTCTATTTTTATTCTGTAATGAGAAAAAAATTATTTTTCAAAAATTTTGAGGGGAAAATGCAATATTTCTATTGCTTGTTTAAGCATGAAGGACAGCTCTGACAAGTTTACGTTTTTTTGACGTTATAGTTAAAAATATATATTTTAAATATCGAAAATGTTATTCTTGCCTTTTTATTCCTAAATGAGAAAAAAAATAAATAGTAAAAAATATTAAGGGTAAAATGCAATATTTCTATCACTTCTTTGAAAGTGAAGGGAAGCTTTTTAAATCTTTTAAATTATTTGATATTACAGATAAAACTGTATATTTTAAATGTAGAAACTTTTATACTTGCTTTCAGTTAATTTTTACCTCAAGAATATATTAAATTGAAGTGGGAAAAAATGATTCAGTTTGGACAAACATTACATATTAATCCTAAATCCAGATACAAAAAGTAAATGGCAGTAGATAATTTTTCTTTTAAGTAGTTTTAAACTACTGTTATACTTATGCCAAAGGCTCACACAAACATAAGATAATTCATTTATAGACTGGGTGTTAAGGTGATACCAGCTAGGAAACCCCTCATTGCTGCTCACCTGTTCAGCACCTGTTCTTCATTAAAATGGGTATTACAGACTTTCCCGGCATAATAAAGTCTGCCATACCAATTTATTTCAAAGAGCACAAACTTTTCTATAAAATGTTTTAAGAGTGGTCAATATCCACGATGAAGATAAAACATTATAACTTTTTAATAATAATTTGGGGAGACCGGGGCTAGTAGGAGCAGTTTTTAGTTATTAATTTTTATTAAGTTTTTGTTTAAGTTTTTTATGAAATTTTAACTGTACTTTTAAAGAACAGGCGTTGGGCTATAAATACCCGGAGTTTTGAGTTTGTAGCTTTTGTAGTTTATGTTTAACGGAAGCCTAAAGCAAAAGGAAAATTGTGCGCCAACCTACCCCGTCACGGGACAAGTTGCCTATACCTATGGTGTAAGTTGGCACACGCTTTATAAAAATTTAAATGAAACTCAAATAAGACACGCAATTAAGCGAAATCAATTTCATTATTACCAGTAAGTTTAAACAAAGGCCTTATAGCCATACAATGTAAATTCTAAATTATACAGACATAAAAATAATCAATAAAACATTAACATTGAGTGACTTCTATCCTACTCTATATTATCGTCAGCGTTACGGTTGTCACAAATACAAAATCGAGTGTCTTCGTTTGGGCAAGCCTCGTGTGCCCAAAATCTTGCATTTCAACCACTTTTCTCGTTGTTTGCTGTTTTTCAAGCTACCAGCACACACCAAACACCAACACAACTTGCCCCGTGTTCAATGCGCCTACTAGCCCCATAATAAATTTCTTCACAAAAGGGACACGTAATCCTCTAAGCATAAATAATCCAAGTAAATAACATATGGGGTAGGTACAGTTAATCATGCACTAAGAAAAACTGCACAAGTTAAATCGCAATTATTAAGATAAATATTAGAAATTAGAAAAAGCATGAAGCAACAAAAAATTACTTATGAGTTCAAAAAACAGAAAAATCGTAATAAATGTCCACTGCACGTAGGTAACGCTGCAAAACTACAATGAGGATTGTAAAAAGCAAGAAGAAAGGTACTCTGTGACTGGTTGCGCTATCTATCCACAAACAGGTGATTTATGAGGACTGCGCCTACTTACCCCGGTAGCCAACAAGCCCCGGTCTCCCCTAATTTAACCTTCCGTCTACCAGACGGGTCCATTGGACCCGACATGTACATTCAAAATATTTATTCAAACCAGAAATTTCTTCAAAACAAACTAAATGAATAATTCAGACAATAATAAGTTAAATAAACAAATTAAATAGTTTTAAGTAAAAATTCTGGTGTAGAATGTTTTTATAAAACTTGAGTAAAATTTCCGGTAGTTCTAGGGTTAATTAAACATATTTTCGGCTTGTCAAACCTAGTCATACCTAGCTCATTTAGTTCGTATGACTTTTTGCTATCGATTTACATAAACAACTTTCAATTCCACGATGAAGGGGCTTTCGATGTCACGGGTTCCCGGACTATTATAAATAGTTTGGAAATGTAATCGAGTGTAGCTCATAGGTAACGTCTCCAATTTCTAAACGGAGTGGCTCAAATCCAATTGATTCCATTGCGTCAGAAATTTATATACATTACTGTAAAATCCTGCAGTCTGGTAAATGCTTAGTTTTACCGATAAATCTTAGCAGTTGCCAAAGTGAGTTGGTAAAAACACAAAAAATCGTTTTAAATGCCTTTACTTAGAGCTTTTATCGACCTATATCGTTCGTGCTACTGTAAATGACCAACTAAAAATGTTGATTCTAAACAGCGCAAATTTTGTCTGACACATTTCAAAATATAATGGCACGGCTTTAGTATCGTTTTAAGCAATGTAGGGGGACATTCCAGGTAAAGATCCATATTTACTTAAAATAGAAGGTCAAATTCACCGATATATTTCGTTTGTTTCAAAATTTGTTAGAAGAAACCGACCAGCTTAGCTCTTAAAAAATCATTCTACTATAATTGCCTCAAAATCACGTAACCTGGAAAATTTAATTTTCGTCAGTGTGAATAATTTCATCGTAAACTTATTTCTTGCTTCTAATAAGAAATTTAATAAAATTAATATATGATAAATCTTTTCTAATTGTATAAATAAATTAGATTTCTTACAATATTTAGATTATTATAGCTTTCTGACAAGATCTCATACAATACAAATGCAACACATCGAGTCTCTGTGCCAGCTAGTTGTTTATTATAATGCATGAAAAAGCTATAGAAAGAGTTAAATTCAACCCTTTATGTCCCAAAGGTACTTTAAAGTACCATTAAAATAACTTGTTATAGAATTCATTTAATACCTCGATTAGTAGTAATATACAGTTTAGAATGAGTTATAGCATGAGTACTTTACTTTATCTTGTTCCAAAAGCATTATTGATTACACAAAACAAAAATATTTTTTAAAACATGATTTTTTTTCCTTTGCATCTAATCAGCTTTTATGACGTTGAAAGATTGAGGGTGGGGGAAGTTTCAGTTCGAAAACTTTTCTATATTTCTATTGTAAAAACACTATTTTTGAACATTTCCTAATTCTACAAAACATTAAAAGAAATATTTTGATTTGGTGTAGTTATTGTTTGCACAAAAAACCTATACATTCTAATTTGACTAATTAATTTTAATTTGCTAAATTCTTCTAAAATGTGTTGTTCTTAAATGATTGTGTAAATTTTCTAATGTAGTTTCAAAAATTCACGAAAAATGCTTTAGAAAATGAAATTTTCATGAATTCTTAATTTGGGACTTAAAGGGTTAAGTAATAAGATATCAATTTTTAAACAGTAAAATTAAACTAATAAGAGTACCATATTACCAATAAATTTGAAATAAAATAGTCTTATGACATCGAAAGTGTTTTTAATTCAGAAAATTATCATTCTACAAACTTTGAACTTTAGAGAAGTTTCTGCAATGCGACAAAGAAGTAAATATATAACAAATGATTTCGTGTCAGTCGGCTGGTTAAAAATGGAAATTGTTTAGATTTCTGTTGCAAACTGTTTCCTCTTCAGAGATTTATGATTCCCTCTATCTGTATTTGTTACCCGATGCCGCTGCTCAATTTATTTGATGGTTAATCGATAGCTCTCACAGCAAAATGAGACATAATTCTTCACAGCAGATTAGTGAAATCCCACTAGGTGATGAATTTAATTCTCTTTCGCGATATTTTTAGTTTGATTTCTTACTTTTCTGTTTTTATCTGTACTTTAAGGGGTCTCAAGACTCTTAAAGCTTCAAAATTTTCGATTTTTTTATTTTTTCAGATGTTAAACTGCTATCTTTTCTGAACATTTTGATATAATTATTTCCTTGAAATTCCTATTAGAACAGAAGTTAAGGTTTTTGGAATTATACCCGCGCTACAGCGCTTTGAAGTCAGCCCTTTTATATAACTTTGAAGTCATTTTTCTCCAAATCATGTTTTTGGACATAATGCGCAGGAAATCTCAAAAACTTCGGAAGATTTGTTCATGAAATTTTCAAAAAATATGTTTCATGTTAGTCTGTATAAACGGAACCTAAAATTTCATTTTTATTGTTCAAAAAATTATTTTTTAAGGTGATTGTACTTTGAATTATTCAAAATTTTGTATTAGCTAAATACAACTTTGTATTAAAAAATAAGAATGCTTCAAATACAAATTTATTTAGGTTCAGGTTCATTATTGCAACTGAAATATAATTAGGTATACAAAAATTCTTTCTAGTTCCAAAATTTATTTTGTAATCCTGCGCGTAAGCTGCTCGACAATTTCTGCTCGACAAATGACAGACAGTTTGGAGCCCCCTATAAATACTAATTCTGCATCTTGAAATTATTTAAATACATGAAATGAAAGAACATACTTATGTCTTTCATACCAATTAAAATTGTGTTTTTAAATCATATACATTTTAAGATATTAAATGTTGTAAATTATCCTTTTTTTCAATTTTTTCAATTTCTACCTGAGACCCTTTAAATAGAATTGAGCTTTATATGGAAATACACTATTATAGTAACTAGGGGATAAACCCGGTATTCCCGGGTAACAGGATATAAGTGAAAACCATCATATGCAGCGGCTCCCCAAAGTGTTCGTACACTTCATTTCAACGAAATAGTTATCTAGCCATTCATTAAAATTAATATTTCATAATGGGTATTTAATGATAAGATCTATAACTTAGTTTTTAACAAAACTACATAAAATATTTTAAAAACATAGGAAAACGTTATTTTGAAGAAATCAATAATGAAAAATAACAAAAAAGTTACCTCACTAAAGTGTTCCTAGAATTTTAAAAATTCTGTACATATTAGTAAATATTGTAATATTTTGTTAAATCAATACTTTGTAGGATATTCTTTAGCATCCACAACAGGTTTTAAATATCTGGAAATATATTTCACTACTTTTTTTCTGTAAATTATGCATCGATGTTCATCCATTCGTCGATTATTACTATTTTTAGTTACCTTTTCATTTTAATGTCTTGTTTTCGTAATCTAATCCCTGTTCTTTCCAAATATACTCTATTGGGTTTTAATTCGGCCGATTGAGGTGGGGTTTTCAGACCATGTGGCTAATTTTAAACCTTAGGCAAACGTTGACAACTGTGCACTTAGGACAGTTATCTTGATAGAAAACAAAGTTGTTTCCAATACCCAAATTTTGGTCTCTTAACTTTAAATTGTCCTTTAAAATATTTAAATAAAGAGAATAATTCATTACGCCATCAATAAATACTAAATTACCTAATTCTGATGCTGCTATGCATCCCCAAACAAGAACATCTCCACCGCCATGCTTAATACATTGCCGTCGGGCAATTTTTATCAAATCTAAATTTTAAAAAAGTAGAAGGTCTGGAAATCTTTTGTAAATTGGTGTTCTATGTAAGTTTCCCAAGTTTATGCATAGGTAAATATCTTTCAATGTACGAATTTAATATAAAATGTCTTGCAATCTAAAAAAATATGGACAACGTAACGTAAATTAATTTTCTGTAAGGTAGAAGCCACGCCCTTAGCCAATGATGTTTTTTGAAAGAAAATGAGAATTCTCGTTTCCCCAAGTGAATGTGTTAATTTTTCAAACAAAGTTCATGGGATTAAGCTTTACTCTTTCTTCTCCATACAATTATATACCGATCGGGTTCAAAACTGTTAAATTTGTTTTCACCTGCAAAGAAGACTTTATTCCAATACGATTCAGGTTTATTTATCATCGATTTTGCGAAGTAAAGCCTAAGCTTTCTGTTTTTCGCACTAACAAAAAAATTTCAACGGGATGAACGCTCATTTACTCCAGCTGATAGCAGCACTTGTAAAACAATTTCAGGTAAAATTGATGTAAAAGTGCTTTGATTAAATTCTGTAGCAACTTTTACGACACTTAAACGCGGATTTTTCACAATTTTTTTTAATTATAAATTCCTGGTCGCGTTGCGTTAACTTTGAAAGGCGACCGTTTCTTACCTTGTTTTAGATCCGATTTTCTTCTCTAACGTGTTTTGTCACATACTGCGCAGTAGACTGGGATAAATTAACTAATTTAGTAATATTTCGAACTGATTTACCAGTGCTATGAAGAAAGACAATCAATTTTCTAATTCTGTTACTTGTTTCTTGACGACTACGAGGCATTTTTAGATAATAAATAGAATATTGCTGAGAAAGCAAACAAAAATTAAAGTCAAACGATTTTTTAAATGTCACCACAACGCAAAAATAAAAATAAAGCAGCAGACAATAATTTTAGTTATGAATTTATCCGAAAATGTTTTAGTACACGAGAACTTATGTGGCGTGTTCTTTCCATGCCTCCTTCCGTTTTCATTTTTATATAAAAAGAAAATCAGTTAATATTTTAAAACAAATATTGGGTGTTATTTAGAATAAAATAGACATCGTGTGGAAATATATTGCACTTCGTATTCGAATTCCATTCAAGGGCACTTCCTTTTTACCACAATTTTTTAAAGTGTACGAGCATTTTTGGGAGCCACTGTATATTATTTCTGATTTCAATATCCTTTTCTTTCAGCACATACTAAAAACACAGCGATGAATGAGGTATTTCTCTAGAGATTCTACAAGAAGCTTTTGATGTATATTGTATGAAATTTATGCATCGTTAATATACTTTGTTTGATAAAAATATTACGGTTAATGAAAATTTGTTTTATTGATAATTCTAATAGATTTTTTTACATTTAATGTGTTTTTTAGAATGACCATTAACAATACTAAAAATCATATTTATATAAAAAACAGCATTGATGCGGTTAAATTAAAGTTTTGAAATGTATTAAAAGCGATATTTTCCTATTGGTAAAGCGTCAGGATTTAACAGCTGAAGAAAAGCTAAAGATCATTATTTACAATCAGCCATTTTGTTTCGGTTCATTTCAGTGGTTTAGGAGCGAAATTCAATTACCCGACTTAAATTTGTGATTTAATTTATACACTGCTCAAAACAATTAGGGGAACACATGGTTTTAACAAAATTACGCAAATATTTACACCGATAAGTAACGTAAAATAATGCATCCATAATTTAAAGCGTACTAGAAAACAGATAAGGAAAACTTCACATATAAATTAAATTTTATGACGACAAAAAACTAAAAAAAGGAGATAAGAGCAGAAATTGAGATTTTGCAGAAACGTCTGTTTCACTGACTCAGTTGTAAAATTCGATTGCTCAGCTTGTATTTTGAGAAAAGGGGACTTGAAAATGTCACAACAATGTGATTTACCGGAATATATGGCTTGGCGTGTTATCGGAATAGTTAAATCTAGGGAAACACAACGAAGTGTAGCGGACGCTGTTGTAGTCACAAGTAATGTCAATGCAGGGAATTGGTCGATAGACATCGACAAGAGCAAGGTAGGCCATGTGCTACCACAGAAACTGATGACCAATATATCTTGTTAACAGCTCGTCGAGACAGAGTGGGCAATGCTACTCAGCTCCAAACACAGTTGTTTTTGGTCACATGACGAAAGGTGTCCAGGCAAGCAGTCGAAAATAGGATTCATCAGTGTGGGCTCTGTGCACGTAAAAGGCCTATAATCCGTTCACCTCAAGCAACTGTGAAGCCTGAAGAAGGTGGTCTACTGAACACCGAGTGTGGAGTCAACATTGTTGGAGTCAAATTCTGTTTACAGAGGAGTCTCGATTAAGTCTGGATGGCACTCAAAATAATCCCACATTCGTTCGTGAAAGATCACATTACAGACGAGGTGGGTTGATGCTATTGGCTGGAATCTGCAAAGGTGGACGTACGGGCATGCATATCATTCGGAATGGCACTTTGACGGTCCGAGGTTTTACAGACGAGATACTGAGACCTCATGTCCTATTTTATGTTGCATTAATTGATGATTTCTTTTTTCCATGCATGACAATGCCAGACCGCATACAGCTGGTCTTGTGGAGAACATTCTTAGACTTGAAACAATACAGCATATGGAACAGTCAACATGCTATCCTGGTCTGAATCCGATGGAGCATATATGGGACACACTCGGACGATGCATTACAGCGAGACTGAGGTCTCTTTTTATCGTCCGGGACTTGGAAAATGTAATTCTTGACGAGTGGAAGAGTACTCCCCGAAAACTTATCGATAATGTCATCGAATCTATGGAAAACAGGTATGTGACAGTTTTATCTATTCGAAGGGACCACACGCCATATTAAAGTCCTTGCATCATTCCTAAACAGTACTTTTTTTGTCTTCTACATGGAACCAAATTGTTGCCCTAAACCAGCTTTTCACGTTCTTCCCATTGTTTCAAAGATTTAAAGCTCTCTTGCAAATTAATTTCCGTCTTTTTTTTCTGTATTGCGCATTGATACACATGTAACTCTCAATTTTATACCCATGCATGCCTGTCTCGCACTGTTCTATTCTGTTTTTTGCTTGCTCCTCTAATTTTTTTGAGCAGTGTATTTTATTGTTTTTCTTAATGGTTAATGGGTGTTTTAATTTCATTATATAATCTGAACTAGAAACAAACTTTGAGTTATTAATATTTAGTTGAGTGCAAACGGATTTATGTTTCACATTCGTATGCATAAGGTAGAGACAGAGTTGAAAAAAACCATGTTTGAAAATTACTTTTAAAACAATAAAAATTGAGTAAATAGCGATAAAATTATACAAAAAAATGCTCTCAACTATTTCGATATTACAGAAATGTCTTTAAATAGAATTTCACTGAAAATTATTTTACATCGAAACAAAAATTATTATCAAATTATTAAACAAAATACCAAAGCTAATTGAAATGTTCTCTTTAAAAGAAATATCAAAATGATTACTAAAGCAAATTATTTATTTTATTTCTTCATTTGAAATAATGCAATATTAATGTTCTTTATTAAACGTCTTTTTTGGTTTTCAAATTCTAAGTTAAATATAACATTTCAAAGACATTGTAAATTAATGTTTTTGTTTTCTTTCTGTTGTTCAATGACTTAAACAACATGCTGTACGGCATTTCAAATGTCACGTAATTGAAAAATTCTGCATTCTAAAAGATCGATATTAATTAAACGCAAATAAATGTGTTATTCAGGAAAAGCTAAAATATTTTTATTTACATAATTAAAGTATTTTTTAAAAGTTTTTAATTTAGTATAGATATAAAATGATTGTCGAAAAGAAGCATAAAATGTTACTCAGATTTCTAAGGTGAAAATAATCATGTCGCAATTAAATAAGAAATACCCAGTATTCGTTATAATATAAAATTCTAACTATAAATGTTTAAATGTAATATTTTTAAGAATACACTGTAAAAAAAATCCAACCAGTTCGGAAAAGTAGTTGCCCTTATCGTACCGTAAAATTTTCCGACCCAGCTCGGAATAAAATCCGTAAAATACCATTTTATTGACTATACGGATTTTATTCCGAGCTGGGTCGGAAATTTACGATAAAGGCAACTATTTTTCCGGAAAACTGGTGGTATTTTTTTTACAGTGTACTATTAATTTTATGGAGCAACATTTAAAAGTTTTTCATGTAGTAACCTTATAATACTGATTATTTTGTATGCATTAGGGTAAGTCAGGGTAATTTGGTGCCTCCTTTTCAATTATTATTATCGTGATCTTATTATATAATATGAACCTTTAACAATTTACTATAAGTACTTACACATGTACACTGTAAAAAAAATACTGCCAGTTTTCCGGTAGGAATAAGAAAAATAGTTGCCCTTATCGTAGCGGAATAATTTCCGACCCAGCTCCGAATAAAATCCGTAAAAATTAGAAAATAGTCAGTAAAACGGTATTTTACGGATTTTATTCCGATTTTACGGATTTTATTCCGAGCTGGGTTGGAAATTATTCCGGTACGATAAGGGCAACTATTTTTCCGATTCCTACCGGAAAACTGGCAGTATTTTTTTTTTTTTTACAGTGCATACTGTGCATGAAATATATCCCTGCTATGTAAGTAGCACATTTTCGGGAAGAAAAAAAAATATTTTCTGGAATATGCCAAAAATTGTGCAAAATAACACATTTTAGAAATTTCAATATCTCTCTTAGATGAAGCGACAGAAAAAGCGAGATAATGTACGTAGAAATAAAAAACTGTAGTGTCATATTGAAAGTACGCTCTAATACTTATTGCCTTTCTTTTTTTCTGCATCTTTGAAAAGGACACAGAAAATAAAATAACATTGGTGCAAGCACCAATTTCCCCGCTTAAGGGGACAAGGGATCTTTAAAGTAATTTATTTTATTTTATTTTTATTTTTATTTTACTTTAAATACTATTCAAGGACACAATGTATGCATTATTATCCCTCGGTACGGTATGCTATTTCTTTCTCCCAGCTTATTTTGTCTTAAAAAAATAACGTTACCTTACAGACGCTAGCAACAAACAAAGCATTACGATTAAATACTCTTTAGCAATTTTTTAAACTTCTAAGCATCGCGCATTTCAACTTTTATACCGTCGTATTGAAAAAAAAAGTTCTTTTAACTGCATTTTGTTTGAAAACTGTATCTCCATTTAATTTTGAGATATTAATTTTTTTGTAGTTTTTAGCGACATTTGTTTCATTTTGGCAACTCAAGTACTCCATTTCTGTAGAAAGTGAAGAAAAAATAGTTGAAAAATAGCAATTATATCTTTTTGTTGCCACTTTCTCATAAAAACTGAAAAAAAAGTAATTAAAATACGTGCTGCATTTGTGTGCACATTTGCTGCATTTGTGTATTATTCTGAGATAGTGACGTCCTACCCGTACTTTATTGTAGCTGTTTATGATTGGATCGTAAATGAGGAATTCTTCAGCGGATTTGGATGACGTCGTTTTATATAAAATAAAATCGCGTGTTTTAAGTCTTAAAACTGAGCTACAGTAGTCCCGATTATCCGAGTTCCCCTTTTTTATTTCCGCGAGTTATTTTCTTTTGATGGACTGATGGCTTCTATTATTATGAAACAGCCTTTATAAATGAAGTGTTAAGTGAAAAAAAATTATGGCCATTTTTTTTCCCATTCTGACCAGAAAATCAGAGGTCTAACTTTTTACGGCTGCTCTTTCATCTTCACCTAACACTTCATTTATAATGGCTGTTTCATAATAATAGAAGCCATCAGTCCATCAAAAGAAAATGAAATAATGGAAATGTCGGGGGCGAAATTAAATTCTAAAAAAAGCAGAATTCCTGTTCTCTAGTTTTATTTTTATATTGCTTTAAATACTATTCAAGGACACACTGTATGCATTATGACATATATTTATCTCTCAAGAAATTAAAAAACAAATTGGGGAAAAATAACTTCTGTGTGTTTTATGGTGCATTAAAAACATTTCCTTCAATAATATTGTATTTTACACCGGTTTTTAACTATTTTCTTTGTCAAATTGTTTCTTTTTTATATTCACAAATATTATCGGATAAAATGTATTAAAATGACGACGAAACTAAAATCTACAAGCTTTTATTTTAATTTTAAAAGGAATGATTTATACAATTATGAGCATTTAAATAAAGATTTTTCTAAAAATACTAGACGCTTTTTTACAGAAGAACACAAAGGTTTCTTTATACCCATTGGAGCTACTTGACAAGAAGGCCTTACATGCGATTCAAAAAATAAAAACTGAAAACGAATTAAAACTGACGTAAATAGGAAAATATCTTTATCGTTTTACTCGAACTAGACGTTAGTAAATTTTCTATGTATCTGTAAGATTTCATTACTGCTGTTTTAGACGGCCATATTGAACTATTTAATCAGATTTAAAATCCTGTCTTGAAAATAATCTTTTTTCAACGGGTAAAGACTACTATATGTAATTTGTAAATCTGTCAATAATTTGGTAAAGTACAACACTTTTTGATGTCTATTCTAGTGAACAAATTGCTTCACATATCCACTGGTATAACCTTTCTTCTCTGTAAATTTACTTGCTGTTAAATTTGATCAATCTTCAGAAGAACTGATTTTAAATCATATGACCACTTCTATTCACAAGAAAATAAGTGTGTTGATTTTTAACCTAAAAAAATAAAATATTTATCGAAATCTTGTGTTATGTTCAAATGCACTGACCGTCATTTTGGAGGTTCTTCCCACAAATATCGATGTAAAAAATTTTCTGCCTATATATAGCTTTCACTTAACAAACCCCTAATATAAATAGTTGCAAAAGTTTCAAGTAGACTATTCCAACTATTTTGTTTTCTTTCAATGTTCAATCATATTTTGGTTTAATACAATATGACACAGATATATCCAAAACATTAGGAATATTTGAGATATTTAGATGTGGGATGATATGATAAAAGAGTGTGATTTTCTAACTTTTAGGGTATTAAAAAGCTTTACTTTGTTCAACTAAATATGTTCATAATAATTTTTTTATATACTAGGGGGCGCTGCCCCCTACGAGCTATGCTCGCCAACCCCCGTTCAGGCGCCGCAGACTCTAAAAGCTCGCTAATTTGATCGGCTTAAAAAGATTTCGGAAGATTGAATTATAAATTAAAAAACAGTGGCGATCTCTCTATATACGGGTTTCTATTCATTTCTCTTTGATTGGGGAATTTTAAGGTCATTTATTAATTTAAATAAACAGAGCCTTTTTCTCCCGGATTTTTTTAGCAAAGTGAAAAGAAAGTTTTTTAAATAAGACACTTTAAATATATCGTTTTTAATCTGACGTAATTTTCATCAAACTGTTCTTTCTCTTTTTAATATCCACGTGAAAATACTTTTGTTAGAAATGAAATATTATTTGCGCTGTCCCAATAAAAATAGTTGAAAATATCATCTTAAAAAATCAATTAAATGTCTCGCGCAAATTTTAAATTTAAACTGTTTTGCAATATTATTTTTTGTTCATTTTAATTAATAAGTGTAATGTGACGTAATTTCTCCTATTTAAGACTTCTAACGCATGTTAAGGAATTTATTATTTTACAATATTCTTTTTCTTTCAAAATTCACGTGTAAATATAGATTTTATGACGTAATTTTCAATGAGTTCCTGCTTTTTATATTTTCTGTTTATAATAGTCACGTATTAAATAAATTTTTAATTTGAAGCAAACATTGTTTCCGCTGTTTATACAGTTGGCAACAGTTTAAATTAATGCCATTTTCTAAAATATGTAAAAAATATCTCTCGAAATGCTGAAAATTTGAATTTAAAATAGAAATAAAACCTCAAAAAATGAGTTAAATTAAAAAACTAAATGCAGTCTGCACACCGGAAAATTCTGAGCATAAAATGATCTAAAAATGATTAAATTTCCATTTTCAGTTTTTGCTCCTATAAAACTTTTTTAATGGAACGATTTTGTCCAACTTTCGCATTAAATATCTCTTAAAATAATTCTTCGATTTTAAAACTGTCTGCATCAGCGTGTTTATCAAACATTTCTCTATAATACTACTTATTTTTAAATTTTTGTGTGCAATATTTTGCTTAATATTAACGAAAAAAGACCTCCGGTCACTAAAAATTCAAAATTGGCCGTGGTGACAGCGTTAGTTACATTTTTTTAAAATAGAGAGATAGAAATTCCGCTGTTTAAACAACAATTTCATGAAGATTGTAATATTAGTTTGTTAATAAACTTTGTTCAAAGATACTGCCAAATATGAAGATTTAACCAGTGTTGGGCACGCTCACAAAAAAAAAAAACGAACTAATTCAAATTCAAATTCAATTTCTCAAAAGTGAGTTAAGTTCACGTTGAAATTCAAAATTTTTGAAACGAACTCGCTCAACTCAAACTCATCTATGAAAGTGAACGAAGTTCACTAAAAACTCGTTTTTTGTTAATATATTAGAACTTAATTTTGTGAACTAATCTTTTGGTTATTAGATGTAAGGGTCTCCATGGGCCCGGCTCAATTTTCCTTCCCGACACTTGATCCAAGCTTGGTTTAGGAATTGCTTTTTTCTAGATGTTCGAATCCAGATGGGCCGGCACTAGATTTATTTTCCGGCCAACGTCGGGGCTGGACTGTTCTTGAAGTTTGAACAGGCAGAAATTTTCAGTCCCAGCTCATATGAAAATCATTGGACCGGCACGGCTCTGGCCTGTCCAGTAAAAATATCAGTAAAATTTGGCCCGGCCAAATTTTTTTTTTCAAAAAATACACGTATTTTTAAATCGCTATTATTCCGCAATTAAAATTGATATATATAACGTCTCGGATTGATATTGATACTCTTATTGATATATATATACATCAATAAACGTGAATTTTTCATAATTGAGTTCAGTGCTCACACCAATTTAATGTATTATAACGGAAATTTTTGGGAAAAAACATGTATTGCTTTCAAAAGCAGTGTTGCCCGATTGGGGACTTTTTAAATTTAGATTACTTGACTGTCACCATTTTTTTAAATAGTTATAATTCGCCTTGTTTTTCAGAATTTTAAATTTATTCCTAAATAGGCCGAATATTTCTATTTCAAAAATTCCTTTTTGCTCTCAAACGCATCAAACTAGGAAATTCTCTTATTTAGAAACTACATAATGTGCCATGCTTCTCAAGTTTTTGATAAATGCAGAAAATATTGTAAAAATGCTGTCAAAGTGGACGTTTTGAACGGAATTTTCCGAAGCTGGAGATTTGGGAATGAAAAAAAATGGTTATACTGAGAAAATAATTGTTTAAAACTCAAATTCTAATTAATTGAATGAAAAATGAAATCACACGGCCATACCACGGCCATACAAATACATCTCTTCAAAAATCACCTCAGCAAGTTTCATGTTTTTTACTTTTAAAAATTAGTTTGAAAATGTCTCAAAAAATTTCGAGCTGTTGAGGGTGGAAAAATATTTTTTCGAATACACCCTTAAAGAGTATTTGTCAGCGAGATCTCAAATTCTCCTCATTAATGTTAAATCTATTGACATGGAATGCATTTTTATTTTATAAATATTTCCCCAAAAAATTAATATCTTTAACTTTTTTTTCACTTTTCTTTTGGGTAATTTTCTTAAAGGATTTCTCTTTTTTCTTTCTTTTTCTTTTTTTAGCTTGCAAATTTAAGCAACTGACATTTTATTACAGAAATACACATATACGTAAATATATCAGGGAAAACTTTAGCATGTTTTAAGTTTATTTTATAGCTTTCATTAATTTAAAATAAATGAGATGGTCTGAGGTTTATAATTTTTAAGCTATTGGTAATATGTTACAATGTATGGGCCAGATTTCGGGGCATTGCTTTCTAAAATTAAATAGGATAAAAATAAATCTCAACTGCATTCTTCCTAAAACGCATTTGTTTCTATTTTGCAATATTTTTTAGGACTAAGACACGTTTGAGGCAGTAATTCATTTATTTTTAATTATCTTTCAATTTATACTTGAGATTTTGATTTATATACCTTTAATTACTTAAATGGTTTTTAAAATGGAGAAATTGTGAAAAAGGAAAGAAAAGAACAAAAGAAAGAAAACGAAAAAACGAAACAAAAGAAAAATTCCTTGAAAAGGCGCTATTTTTCCTTTTTCTTCCCCCCCCCCCTCCCAATAATTTGTTAAAATTAATGCGGCTTTTTAAATCAAATTCCATATATCGATTTGAAATCCCTTGCTTATATACGATTCATTTTAACGATATTCTTATAAAATCCATGAAAATATACGACACATTCTCAATTACATTGGTTTTACTTTTTAAATAAGGGGTATGCGGAATTGAAAAGATAGTGCTTTTGTCAAACAACGCAAAAGCTATCTTGTCAATGCACTGTCTCCTACCTCTTGCTGGTATGGAAATGGTCACGGTGTCGTCTTATGATACCCATGTATCGACGTAATGAGGTAACAATAAGCAAAGTCAATTTTTAAAGGTCCGAAGATGACATACCTCGCGGCCATAACCGCCCTAGTGTTGTTCTTTGGAAGAATTCTCCGAAAATAATCAGAATGAACGTAAACTCTTTTCTTTCCCACAATGAAATAGGAATAAATAACATGAGCTTGAAAGCCAGTAACATGAAGGATTTCTAGAATTGAATAAAAATACTTCATCTGTTTTGCTGTGTCATTGCGAAATTTGGTGATGAAGAAACGTATATATATATATATATATATATATATATATATATATATATATATATATATATAAAGAAATTATCTGTCACAATTTAAGCATGACAGAAAGTATGAATAAAAAATGATCCTTTAAAAAAATGAACATTACTTAAAGTTAAATAAATTCAGATAACTATTTTCCCATCAATTTTAAGGTTTGCTTTTGCAGAATAGAATCTATGGCATTTTATATCGATGATATTTTAAATGAAATTAAAAGAATTTTTTATCTAAAAACGACCTAACTAGAGTATGAATACTTTGATTATATTCTTTGCAGAGTTTTCCATAATAAGTACAGTCCTCCCCACTTAATCGGGTCACGGATAATCGAATACCCCGCTTATTCGAATAGAATTATCCGGAACCGAATTTATTCCCATTCGTTCTATGTCATTTTCCCCCGCTTAAACCAAATACCTTTTACGAACGTCCCCGCTTAATCGAATAACCACTGTATGACCGATGTTTGAAAATAGGCGGGGAAAGCACGTTTTAGCTGGAATTTCCTTCCACCTTTTGTCAATTTCGGTTCCTTTACGCTGAAAACAAATTTTCAGTTCTTCCTGCAACGATTTCGGCCGGTAGGTGTATAATGGACAGGCCAAATGATTTCCTCACCTTGATCTTCCCACCATCACTTCTTGCTGTTAACCAGGCTTTAATGCCGTCACTTCGAGACTCGAGATGGTAGTTATGGTATTTTGCACTCATTCGAAAAATAACTCGATATTTACTCCTTTAAAATTCCACTTAAACAAACCATTTTAAACGACTTTTTAAGTCAGTATAAGTAACGTAAATTAGAAGTAGCAGAGTTTTGAACCAATTCAAACGAGCTGCATTAAGTGTAATGTAAACCATATGAATGCATGACTGACATATTTACTTTATATTAGCATTTGTATTTATTTTAGTTTATGTTATTCTATTAACGATTTATTATGATGTTAATTAAATATATCGTAGATGGTTATTTTGCCTTTTTATTACGCATTAAATATTACAGTTATGATTCCCCGTTTTATCAAATACCCCGCTTAAACAAATATTATATCTGGAACCGTCAATATTCGTTTAAGCGGGAACGACTGTAATATACATCCAGATAAAAGATGAATATTGTGCAGATATTTGAAAAAATAATTTAGGGGAAAATAATTCATTTATATTTAAACAAAAGAAACTAGTAAATAGACTTTTTCTGTTAAGAATAAAAATTCGACGTGTAATATAATTAAAACAAACACAGATTAGATTATTAAAAATCTTTTATGTATTTGTATTGTTATTTTTCGATTACTGGATTAACAGAGATGTGATTTTGTTTTAGGACGATCCGCTTCTGTACCATCAACTATGTCCCATCTTTCCTATGCAATTCCGTCTTAGAAGATTTTACTGTATAGCATTTTTCAGATTTTTAAGTCTCCAATATATGGAATATGGATTAACTATATTAATTATAACTGAAACATTCACATACAACAAATAACAATTCATTAAAATAATAAATATCGCAATAACTTCTGTAAAAATGAAATCTATAAGCATGGCATTAAAAAGCAAAGATAAGTATATTTGGTCAGAACTCCTGGTACGAGACAAATTTTTAACCTAATCGACAAAAAAATCAATATTTTGTAGAAATTCATTCGGGCCGGGCCGGTCTCGGGTCAAACTTTTAGCTGTTATACCTGGCCGGGTCGAATCAATATTTTTTTCTCTACGAGCCGGGCCAATTTTTTTTTTCTTTTTGTGCGGATCGGGCTGAACTTTTAATGTTTATACCGGGCCGGACAAAATTTTTCTTCAATGGATCGGACCGGGTCTGGTCCTTGAAATTTCGACCCATGCAGACCTCTACCATAGACTGCATGGTACAGAGACCTCCGCTCCAAAATACTGTTTCTACTACATTTCTTTCTATATATTCTATTGCAAGTTATATTGATTTTTTAATGGACCTCTATTTATATGTAAATATCTGAATTATTATTAATACCATTAATCTATTTACACGCCTTGAAAATATAAAATCTGAAAAATCCTATATCGAAAAACCTTCTAAGACGAAATCACATAGGAGGGGAAAAAATCATTATATTTAAGTTCCTTTTTTACAAGGTCTGTCGTCTCTTAGAAATGTGTTATTTATTTTCAAACTGATTATTATATCCATCTTGAAGATCCAGATCTACCCATCAAGAAATTTTTCCGTTTAAAACAGGATCTCGTCATGTACAGATTCTTATAGCAGGTTTATACTACTGTATGCAACCCCCCCCCCTTCCCAGAAATGTATATGTATTCTATTCTTTAAAGAGAATTTTAACTGTAGATTAATGGTAATTTAAATATATATATATTTTCGGTAAAAATTGTTGACCCAATGTAGGTTGTTCCTTAAAGCGATTTTTGCACGAGTCAGACTAGGACGGGGCAATAATTTTCATACAAACAGGACAACCGAGCCAGAAAATTTCTGTCAGTGCAGACTTCTAGGAAGAATAAAACACAGGCCCAGAAATAAGTCCGGTTCGGCCCTACCCGAGCTTCCAGGGAAAGAAAGTCCCGGGCACGACCCAGAAAAACTGATGATCAGACTCGACCCGTCCCGAATCCGTTTAAACCTCTAAATGGCATTTGAATGGAAAAACGTGTTCTTAACGGCTAAAAAAATTTTAAAAATAAGTTATGAAAAAAATTGAGTTTGAGTTGTAAATTTCGTTCAAACTCACGGATTTTTTCAGTTATCGTTCAGTTCACGTTCGTGTATTAAAAAGTGAGTCAAGTTCAACTCAACGTTCACAGAAAGTGAACTAAGTTCACGAGTTTTTGTTCAATGAACGCGCTCATACCCAACACTGGATTTAACAATGCACATTTTTATTCTACTTCAAACACAGGAAATCTTAACATTCGTATGCATATTTTGCTTCGTTTGTATAAAATTTTTCTGATGTATTAATTATTTATGTAGGAAACGTGTTAATAATCAGGTCATCAAATATAAAACTTGTGATTACAAAAGGGCCAGATTACCAACGGGTCAATCTTCCACCAGTAAATTTTAAAAGAAATTTTCATCTTATATAAACGTTATTTTCATTAAAATATTACTGTCATGTATAACATAAAAATTTCTATTTTTTTACTGGATTTCTTCTTAATTGAGTTTTCCTCTTAATTAAAAGTAAAATTTCTATTTTATTTTACTCGTGTTCCAAAGCTAAAATATTTTGAATGGTAGAAAGTCAATATAATTTCACGAAATTATTTCCTTTAAAATCAACGAAACCTTTTCATGAAACATAAATTTAGAAAAACAAATCGCATTGACAAATTTAGAATGTAAAAGATTTTATAAGATAACTTTTACAAAATGAACTGAAATATTGCTGAAATTTTAAATATGTGCCCCGTTCGTAATACGGCCTTTTTGAACTCACAAGGTTCATACTTGACGAACTATCTGAAGCAAACAAAAAAATCGTGTTCCAAAGCTAAAAGATTTTGAATGACAGAAAGTCAATATAATTTCACGAAATTATTTCCTTTAAAATTAACGAAACTCTTTCACGAAAAGTGAATTTAGAAAATCAAATCTGATTCAAAAATTTAGAATGTAAAAGATTTTATAAGATAGCTTTTACAAAATGATCTGAAATATTGCTAAAATTTTAAACATGTGCCCCGTTGGTAATACGGCCCTTTTGAACTCATAAGTTTCATACTTGACGATCTATCTGAAGCAAACAAAAAAAATCGTGTTCCAAAGCTAAAAGATTTTGAATAACAGAAAGTCAATATAATTTCATGAAACTATTTCCTTTAAGAGCAACGAAACCCTTTCACGAAAATTGAATTTAGAAAATCAAATCACATTTACAAATTTAGAATGTAAAAAATTTTAAAAGATAGCTTTTACAAAATGACCTGAAATTTTAAATATGTGCCCCGTTGGTAATACGGCCCTTTTGAACTCACAAGGTTCATACTTGACGAACTATCTGAAGCAAGCAAAAAAATCGTGTTCCAAAGCTAAAAGATTTTGAATAACAGAAAGTCAATATAATTTCACGAAATTATTTCCTTTAAAAGTAACGAAACTCTTTCACGAAAAGTGAATTTAGAAAATCAAATCGGATTTAAAAATTTAGAATCTAAAAGATTTTATAAGATAGCTTTTACAAAATGACCTGAAATACTGTTAAAATTTTAAACATGTTCCCCGTTGGTAATACGGCCCTTTTAAACTCATAAGTTTCATACTTGACGATCTATCTGAAGCAAACAAAAAAAATCGTGTTCCAAAGCTAAAAGATTTTGAATGACAGAAAGTCAATATAATTTCACGAAATTATTTCCTTTAAAAGTAACGAAACTCTTTCACGAAAAGTGAATTTAGAAAATCAAATTGGATTTAAAAATTTCGAATCTAAAAGATTTTATAAGATAGCTTTTACAAAATGACCTGAAATATTGCTGAAATTTTAAATATGTGCCCCGTTGGTAATACGGCCCTTTTGAACTCACAAGGTTCATACTTGACGAACTATCTGAAGCAAGCAAAAAAATCGTGTTCCAAAGCTAAAAGATTTTGAATAACAGAAAGTAAATATAATTTCACGAAATTATTTCCTTTAAAAGTAACGAAACTCTTTCACGAAAAGTGAATTTAGAAAATCAAATCGGATTTAAAAATTTAGAATCTAAAAGATTTTATAAAATAGCTTTTACAAAATGACCTGAAATACTGTTAAAATTTTAAACATGTGCCCCGTTGGTAATATGGCCCTTTTAAACTCACAAGTTTCATACTTGATTATCTATCTGAAGCAAACAAAAAAAATCGTGTTCCAAAGCTAAAAGATTTTGAATGACAGAAAGCCAATATAATTTCACGAAACTATTTCTTTTAACATCAACGAAATCTTTCACGAAAAGTGAATTTAGAAAATCAAATCGCATTTACAAATTTAGAATTTAAAAGATTGTAAAAGAAAACTTGTACAAAATGACATGAAATATTGCTGAAAGTTTAAACAAATAAAATTATAAGACGAAATTCAATTTTTCACCTTGATTCAATATAAGATATATAATGTGAACTTTAAAAAGCCCACAGTCTTACTTAAAAGGCGACTAAAGTAATGGAAAAGATGTTACAAGCTTAAAATGTAAATTTTATTTAACACTTCTTAGTGCTTTCAAGCTTTCCAAGCTCGTCATCAGAGAATATTTTAATAACTAAATGTTGTTTATTTTTGTTTAAAAGAATTTTCATTAAAGTGACGTATTTGTATAAATAAACAACATTTATTAAAATATTCTCTGATGATAAACTTGGAAAGCTTGAAAGTATTAAAAAGTTTTGGTACTACTAGTTTATCCCGTCGACTGAAAATCTATCGCCAAACTATAAGATTAAATGCCAATAATTGTTGATCGTAAATGTCACATTCACTTGACTTTCAGCAAGTTACACGTATTAAATTATAAGCAGAAGTTCTCTTATACGTCCATTAAAAATATTTCAAAAATATATATTCTAAAAACACACTCAAAATATATATTAAACATTTAATTGCTAAAAGAGACGTCAAACGTTAATAAAATACTTTAAAATTGTTTAAATTTAATTTGTTTTTCTGATGATGATTGAGTAAATTCAATCGAAACATGTCAAATTATTAAGATCTTTTAAAATATTTTATTAACGTTTGACGTCCTTTTTAGCAATTAAATGTTTAATATATATTTTGAGTGTGTTTTTAGAATATATATTTTTGAAAAAAAAGTTACACGTGTTTACGCCATCTAGTGATTTTTATTTCGATGTTTTATTTTTATTTTTATTAAGGGGTCTCAGGACTATTAAAATTGGAAAAAATGAAACAAAAAGGACCATTTTAAACATTTCATATCTTAAAATGTATTTGATATTAAGAAACAATTTTAAATGGGAATGAAAGATACAAGTATGTTCTTTCATTTCAATTATTTGAAAAATTGCAAGATGCAGAATTAGCATTTACATGGGACTTCAAAATGTCAGACATTTGAGGAGCAGAAAATTGGCATAACAGCTTATGCGCACGATTACAAAATAAATTTTGCAACTAGAATGAAACTTTTGGTGCCTACGTATACCTCAGATTATAATAATTACACTGAACCTAAATAAATTTGTATTTAAAGCATTTTTATATTTTTAATACAAAGTTGTATTTAGATAATGCAAAATTTAGAAAATTTCAACAATATAAACCCCTAAAAAAATATTTTCTTTTTACAATAAAAAGGAAATTTTAGGTTCAGTTTACACAGACTAACATGAAACATATGTTTTGAAAATTTCATGAAAAATATTCAGAAGTTTTTGAGATATCGTGCGCTTTATGCCCAAAAACAACATTTGGAGAAAAATGACTTCAAAGTTTTGGAAACACCGCTTTAGCTATTGAGCGAGTATAATTCTAAATGGCATGACTTCTGTTCTAATGGGAATTTCAAGATAACAATTATATCAAAATGTTCAGAAAACATAGAAGTTTAACATCTAAAAAAATTAAAATTTCGAAAATTTTAGAGCTTTAAGAGTCCTGAGACACCTATACCAACAAATGTTATTTGTTCTTTCGTTATTTAAAATAAAAATTATGTCAATTTGTATAATTTGGCTAGTGGTTTGGCAATTTATATAATTTGGCGAAATTTGTCGACGGGATAACTAATACCGAAGTTTTAAATAATGTATATATTTTAAACTTGTAACGTCTTTTTCATTATTTTAGTCGCCTTTTATGTAAGACTGTGGACTTTTTAAAGTTCACATTATATATTTTATCATTTAAACAGTTTTTACATTTTAATACTTTACAATATAAGAGAGAAAAAATTTAATTATAAAAACATAACAAAAAATTTCCTCTTCGTTGTTTTTAATAACGTGCATTTTTTATAATGCCTTGGAACTGAACTGTTACAACGTAACTGAATAAATTAAAATTAAATTGAAACTCTTGCAGAAAAATATAAAAAATGTTGAATATAAACTGAATCCGTTCAAAATAAAATTGCTATTTCTTTTAGAGATGCATTTTTAAATATTTGCATAAACTACTATCAAAATTGCGACAAAAGTTTTTGCTTAAGCTAAACATTATTTGTTCAAAATCTACCTTTATAAAATTTCAACTTGTTTATTTTGAAGTTACCTGAAGAAGACGTTACTGCAGACGTAGTTAAATAAATATTTGAGAAAAAATATCTTTGAAGTTACTAAAAAATTAATAAGATTTCTAAGTAACTAAATGTTTCTAAAAAAATTTCTAGAATAATTTCGAAGAAATTTATATTGAAAATTGTATATAAATTTTAAATTTTAGTATTTTTATTTTAGAATTGAAAAGGAGATTTATTTTTCGGTTAGAAATACAAACATTGCATCAATTTTAAACATTATTTTTACGTTTTAAATGAATTTTTTGAGAGATGTGTTTCATTAATGATAATGTTGAAAGTGTTCACAGAAGATAAATTTATTCATTAAGCCATTGATAGATTATTTTTAATAAAGAAAGATTATTTTAAAATACTTAAACATTTTGAACTTAAGTTAAAATGATATTTGAAAAAAAGCTTTATAGCTATTAATTTAACACAATCAAACTGATTGGTAAAGTTATCATACGAATTATAAATGGGAAAGCATTGGCCTTGTAAGCCAAGGATCTGGGTTCGATTCCCGGCCTGGGCATTTTTTCGTTCAATTCGTATGATAAGCTTTATAGCTGTTTTAAAAAAAAATAATACATCAAAACAATTGGACTAGAAACTTATTATTCACATAAATATTTAAAAGAAAATGAAATGTATAAATGTATTATTTTATTTTGCACTTATTTTGTTGGAATAGATTTTGTGTTCATTTACTTAAAAAAATATATAAGTAAATTTGTAAGATTACTAACTAGATACAAGCATCCCTCGGCTTACGTAAGTAATGCGTTCCGTAAAGTTTCACGTAACTTGAATTTTACGTAAGTCGGATTTTTAAGTTGCTTAGGTAAATTTTGTAAGAAACTGTAATATTTATTATATATATATATATATATATATATTATTTACACCGTATTATTTTATAAATAAAGCATAATGCGACAGTATTTGCTCATATATAAACTATAAAAGTATGAAAAAATATATAACCAAACTTAAAGAACACTTTCAAATATCTTGTGGAATACGGAAATTATAAATCTAACATTAATGAATTGATTTATAACAATTTTGAACCTGCATCAAACAACTATAAAAATAAGAAATAATTAAAGAGGACTAATTTAACCTATTCTCCATGAATTTCAGATGATAAGACAAATGAATAGCACTCACAAAATTAAATAATCCTTGATAAACACGAATTAGGTGACTACTATGAATAATTAACAATAAATATAAAGTTGCTTTGTTATAGATTTTATTGTATATACCAATAAAAATATAAATCTATCTAATATATAAACTATATAACGGTTGTGGTTGATATATATTTTTTTTTTAATTTGTAAAATAAATATCAAAAGTATGCAGCAGCTGTCAAACTCGCTAGCATATTCACAAATGAAATTTTAGAGATTTATTACGTAACTGCGAATTTACGTTAAGTCCCGTAATACGTAAGTCGGCGGATGCCTGTATATGTATACATCTATATCATATGAGGACTTGAGTTTCAAAGACCGTCTTATCCAGAAAATCACATTTTGGGAAATAGCGAAAAACCTCTAACTGCGTTCATTGGTTTTCATTGTAAACCAAGATTTTACAGAAATACAAAATAAAACTACTTTTTTGCAGATTGCAGTGTTTTTTCTGTGAAGGTTTATCAATAGAATAGATTGATAGAGAAAACACGATTTTTTTTTTTTTTTTTTTTTTTTTTTTTTTTTTTTTTTTTTTTACTTTGGATAAGTCAGGTTGAAACTCACGTCCTTATATACATACTAGATGGTACCCGTCAAGATTTGACGGTAAATAACTTGAATGTTTCATTAGAAAAATTCTTGACTTTTTAATGAATTGCTTTTAAATTAATTATTGAAATTGTGACAAATTTCTATATTGCATAAGTGATTCCTATTTCTTTAAAGCGATAGAGGGTACGTGGTCACAAGCAACATGGGGAAAATTTTTTTAAACGTTTTCTTCCGGGGGACCCCTCTAGAAGTTGCCAATTAGTCAGAAAATGAGATTGGGAAAGTTTCAGCTCAATTGAATAATATTAACCCGTGCCTCATCGAGGTTGAATTCTTGAAAATTTGCGATTTTTGGCGAAAAACCGTAGTTTTTCTTTCATTAATTGAAAACTATTTATCTTAGAAACCTAATTCTTATCTTATTTCATAGAAAATGTAGTTGAGTCGAACTTTTACTCTCATCAAAACTTATATTTAATGACATTTAGTGTTTTTCAGGTCAGCTTATGAACCATACCCTCAAACTCTGCATTTTTGAAAAATAATTGAAAATGACAAATGAATAATTTTTATTAAATTTGGTATTATTATTTTTATTATTTGCATTAAAAGACAAAAGAAATTGAACAATTTTTGTAACTTTAACAATATTTCACGAATTATAGTTAATTATTAGTTATCTAATTCCGTACATGCAAAGAATTCCCAATTTTTATTATTTGAAGTGAATTTAAAACGAACCTCTGAATTTCTCTTTTTATTATAAGGCTGTTTTTATTACCTGCTATCTTTATTTATTTTTTACATTGACGAAACATTCTGACCCCCACCCCTTCTTTTGGTATCATGGTAGCAATGCAAGACTTTTTTATTAGGCCACATGTTCATCAAATCACCGGCAGTAAGTTTCCAAGTAATTGTCAAGTTTTATGTATTTTGTTTCCTAATATTCCCAAGTGAAACTGAACACCAGAGAAGATGCTAGACTTACAGTACACCCACCAGTTAATCACAAATTTTAATTTTAAGTAGAAGTATAATACGCAAATAACTATTTCAAAAATAAAGATCTGAGTACATCAAAAACAGATTTCATAATTCCGATTTACTGGGAGCTTTTGCTAGCTACGATGGAAAGCTGTTTCCTCATTTTTCAAATAAGGAAAAATGTCTACAATTTATTTATTCAAAAGAGATAGTAGTTGATTGTGGAGAGCAGTTTAATTAGTTGTGGAGAACACGTAATACGTAATAAGAGTTCCTCACATTGAAAAATAGTATCGGAATAACTCGGGAAAAAACTGTATTTTCAGCAGTTGAAGAGTGGGTGGAAGTTGGTAAAAACCAGGCAATGTATTTTGATGCCACTGTAGTAAACACTTGTCACCTCAGAGGAGCTTGCATATTGCTAAATCAATTATTAAAGTAAAATCTTCTGTATTTACCATGTCGCCACCATAATTTACGAATTAACATAAAAGCTCTTTTCAGCCAGTTATTTATTTAAAATAAAATTCAGATTGGATGGCCTAAGTTGGACCAGATTGAGTATGAAAATGCTATTGATGGTAAAATATTATATATAAAGTACTTAATTCAGTAGAAATTTCAATCTTTCTTATAGAACATTTAAAAAAGTAATAGCCCATGAATGATTATAAAGAATTTATCCAACTTTGTTTAATTTTCATTAGACGTCTTCCTCCAATATACATCCAATTTTAATTCATTGACAATGGGTATCACAGGTCCATTATTCTCTCAAAATAAACCTTTACAGAACTCAGTTCTCATTAGCAAATTTGGAAAAAGAAGGTGTTAGAGATATTTCATTATTTATAATCAATATTTATGTAAAAGCATGGTTCAACGCTTCCACTTCCAGTTTGACCCTCAATCAAGACCTGCAATTATTAAAATCACTTGTTGAGTGCACAAAAATTGATAAATATCTTGCAGACAAAGTACTCGCTAAAATGATAAACCACCTTTGTTATCTGAACTCTATTCAAGTTGCATTTTCATTTTTTGATAATACTTTGAGAAGAAATGTGAAAATAAGCATGGCTGTAAAATTAATATCAGTTGAAAAAGAAAATGATGATAATGATAGGAATGTAAGTACAACAATAGGTTTCAACCAACTTTTGTATTATTTAGGTAACTTTTGTATTGAACAAGGAAGTCGAAGTTTTCGTTTAATATCAAGCTGATTTTTTTATTAGATTGTATGTTAATATACAATTTCTAAATACTGATCCCCACGTATGGTGTGAAAATAAACATTCTTTGAAATCAAGAAAAATACTGAATGATTTTAAGATACACTGCTGAAAGGGGAATAAAATTAATCCAAGATTTCAATTCCTGTTTAACAGAAGATGAAGAACAAAAGCGTTTCTTCTAAAAGTTGCATCTGAATGTAGAAAAACATTTCAAGTCAGACCTTATCTAAACCATTACCACCTTAATATGACAACGGAGTATGTGATGTAAGGGATAGTAATTTCTTTTCTCTATAATGCTTCCTTTCTTGTAACACAACTTTAATAATAAAATGCATTTTAAAATTTTTGTTTCCATTTTTATACTTTCTTTGCCCGTTTTTTCTTTTAAATCATTCAGTTTAAATTTGTTTTCATAATTAAACCCTTTATTATATACAAAATGAAAAAAAAACAACAAACGAAGAAAAACAAAATATTGAAAGCAGATGAAAGGGAATTTCACATTGTTTTTTCACATTTTCATAAAAAGTCAATTTTTAGGATTCGGATCAAGAAAACCGGAAAAACGTCCGGAAAAACGCGCATGTGTATAAATCAATACATTTTTACAAAAATGTAGCTATTGGTTTTTCAAAACAAAAATATTTTTTATGAAATGAGCTCAGCATTATGTTTCTAGGTTTAATTGTATTCATTTCATAAAGAAAAAAACTGCATTTTTTGTGAAAAATTACGTTTTTTCCGAAATTTGACCTCAATGAGGCACGGGTTAATATTTTCCAAATGAGCTGAAACTTTTCCAATCTCCTTTTCTAGACAATTGGCAACTTTTAGGGGGGTCCCTCCGAAAAAATTGGAAAATTGATTTCTTGTGACCATCCTAGGTACAGTCGGCCAAACCTATTCAATGAAGTCACAGAATTGTAACTTTATGATTTACAACCAATTATGCTTCTTTTTACCAGAAATTGAACTAAAAATAGTGGGTAGAGCGTTTATTTTTATTTACTATGGTCTCATTTTTTTCGAAAAAATAACACTATTTATTTTTATTTATTTATTATGATTTTTTTAACTACATGACCATTAAAAGCTGTCATGAATTTTATTTTTATCAGTCTCATTCTCTAAAAGCCGAAAATTTGGAACTTGGTGCAGCATATAATTTTTATTACTTGGATTTTATTTTACATTTTTATACATTTTTTAAATATTAAACAATAGATATCAAAGTAATTTTTCTAAAAGTTCTTATATGAATATCTTTCTTTCTTTCTGTTTTCTTTTTTTAAGGAAAAGAAAGACAAACTTTTCTTTCTGGCACATACACACATCTATCCTTGATAATGGGCAGAAGATATAACAAAAAATTGTAGATCAGCTCAATTTATTTAATTGATAATTACATTAAAAATATTTCAGCTTAAATATTTTAAATATAAAATTATTATTATTATTATTTCAAATATTTTTAGCGTTAAATTTTATTTAATTATAAAGCATTCAAATAATAATAATAAAATAAAAATCATATAACTTCTCCTCCTAATAAAATATGTCATTATTGAAATAACTTATAGCGAAAAATATTACAGAAATCATTTTGCCGGGCGTTGGGTTCGAACCTGCTACCAGCTACAAAACAACGGCGCTTTAAACTGCTGCTTTAGACCGCTCAGCCACCGAGAACTCGTTCTCAATTCCTCTAAATTGAACAGGATTGATACATGTGCAGATGTCCCGAAATGGGTCTACTTAAAATTTTACCTTTGCGTTTTAATATATATGATGATTTTATAGTTTTTGAAGGTTTTAAAAAACTGAAGAAGGATAAATGTTATACAGCGTAGATTAAAAAAGGCAGTTGTTCGACTTATAATACGGCATCGGAATGCTTAAGCCTAACATGGCCGAAATAAAATGGCTGATTGTAACGAAAGATTATCAAGATCCGGATGAGTTCACTCCGGAAGCGTTATACACTTTGCGCCATTATATATATAATATATATATACACTATATGGCCAAAGGTAGCCGATCACTTGCGATTTTAGACGTTTTGTTACATATCTAGAAAAAATACATGAGGAATTAACCTGAAACTTCAGATGTGTAAACAGTATAGTATAGGTCATATATTTCCGCGAAGATTTTTTCCTGAAACCTCATAGGGGACCGTCAACAAATTGAAAAAAACGAATATTTTTTGGATAAGTCTGTAAAAAATAATGTAGCAAAAGCGTTAAAACATGAGATTATTAATAAATGGCTTATTGTAATATACTTTGTTCATTTTTATGAGAATAGCATGTATACTCGTAGAGAAATTAAGGTTTTTATAAAAACAGCCCCAAATTTCGCCAAGTTTTTTGCTTATAATTTACAGAGTTCTTAATATAAAAAAAGTTAAGATATAGAAAATATGACAAATAATATTGTACACAATACTTTGCAATCAGAATTAAAAAATAATAAAAATTGGATGATAAATGAGCAGGTTTTCTAAGAAATGTTTCACTGCGCATGCAATCAAAATATAATGTGCATAATGTATTAGCTAAGTATATAGAGCAAGTTTTGACAAAATCATAGCTTGCAAATTCTGAAAATAATCGTCGATAGATTAAGTTCGAAATCCGTTGTTCCCAAAAACAAGCAAAAAGATCAGGGGTTGTATCAAATATCTGTTGATTAGTGCAAGATAGCGTACACAATATTGCACGTACTACAATATTTGAAAACAACACCTGATATTTTTGCTTGTTTTGGGGAACAACGGATTTCAAGCTTATTCTATCGACAATTATTTTCAGAATTTTCAAGCTTTGATTTTGAGACTTTCACAAAAGTTGCTCTATATACTTAGCTAATACATTATGCACATTATACAGGGTGTTTATAAAGTCCCGGACCCATTTTGATGTTTAATAACTCATAAAATAACGAAGATATAAAAAAACTTATGGCATTTATTGATGGAATAACTCATATATTATCCTTTTCAGGTTTGAATATCTTTACTTTTGTAAATATCGTCTGTGCGTATGGTTAATGTCAGATAATTTCATTTTCCAGTCTAAATATCTGTACTTTTCTAAATATCGTCTGCTTATTAATTGCATTTTTCTCTCTTTTGTTTTTGGCAACTATTGCAATGTTATGTTTACTTTTGATGTGTTTGTTCTATGTTACTTTTGTATGTGATGTTTTATTCGAGCATATATTAAGGAGAATGCATACACCACAAGAGAAAGCACAGATTTTATGGTGGTTCATAGAAACAAAATCGATAGTGCAAGCACAGAGAAATTGCAGAAGAACTTACCAAAAAGATCCTCCATCCAAAAGCAGCATCTTGCGGTGGAAAAAGAATTTTCTAGAAACTGGAAGTGTCGCAAATAAGAAACGTTCCGGACGTCCCTGCACAAGTGATTTTGATGTTTAGCGTGTCAGAAAGACATTTTTACACAATCCTAGAAGATCTGTGAGATCAGCGGCAAGAGAATTGGATATGCCAATTTCGACGGTGTACAAGGTTATTAAGAAAAAATTAAGACTGCATGCATACAAAGTTCAAATTGTTCAAGTTTTGGAACCGGACGATAGGCCTAGGAGGATGGCCTTTGCAACAGATATGCTAAGGAGAATAGAAGATGATAGTGTAACGCTCGAACAATACACACTCCATCATATTTGTTCTCCTTTTCTTTTTTTTTTTTCTTTTCCTTCAAAAGAACTGACAAGCTGAGTAAATTGTGCTTGACGAGAAAAAAAGAATGTTTACAAAGTGGTTGCCGACAAGGCATTTGTGCTATGCTGTATTTTAAATTAACTGAGTTATTTTGTAAATAGTAACATGTAAATAGGATGTAAATATTAAAACTTATTAATCTATGATAAGTTATCCAGTTTTATTTCGTAACATAAGAATAGTTTCCACCCCGGATTCTGAATAATATGTTACAGAAGTGGCGCCCAACGTGGGGCACGAATTGAAGCAAGATATGAAGATAAGTATTATTTTAAATTGAGTTAAACTGTTTTAATAAGGAAATTTAGATACTAAAGTACAAAAATTTATACAAAAGTACTTTTGATTCATCCGGAATCTGATGATTTTTGAAAATTGTATTTGATTCGTCCAGAATCGAAATATTTCGGAATTGTTCTATTCAGCTTGAATGTTATTTTCCTAGAATTGAAATACGAAAAGTCGTCTGCAGCTTCAAGTATTTTAGTATCTGAATTAAATGAAGATATTCATAAGAGAAATAATTCTAATAATTATTTTTGAAAAATAAAAATCGTTTGCTTTATTTTATACATTTATATAGTTGCACTGAGCTATTTATTATGAAGTTGTTATTGTAAATGAGTGCTTGGCATTATTTAATTATTATATGATTGATATTATTGTGTAAGAAAAAAAAAAAGGCAAATAGTTGGTGTCATTATATTGAGTTTTGAAAGATATTATGTGTTATTTATGTTCTATATATGTTAAAAATTACGTATTTTGCTAAGAGTTATTCGTAACGCGAATTAAGTTTGAAGTTAGCTAAAACATATTTAGTTCAAATGATGGCGTTTCTTTCAAAGGGTAAGAAAATTGATTTAATCACATTAGCTTCAGAATTAAAAGTAGAAGTAAGTAGCGATGATAAAGTCCTCGAATTACGTGATAAAATTGTAAATAGTGAGGCATTTAAAGATAACATAGATTTTGTACAGGGAATTTATGAAAATATGGTAGAAGAAAGAAAGACTCTTGAGGAAGAGAAACGTTTAGCCGAAGAAAGAGAATTTGAGCTACAGAAGCTCAGGTTAGAAGCAGGAACAAGAGATGTTGTTGCAAATACAAGCAACCCTCTAGAAACTTCTTCAATACGCGTTGACTTGAAAAAGGTTTTACCCGATTTCAATCCTGAAAAGGATGATATGAATTTATTTTTAATAACTTTTGAGAGGCAAATGAAACTTTTAAAGGTTTCTAAAGAACTGTGGATCACGTATTTAATTGGAATCCTTCCAAATGAAATCGGTAAATTAATAGCGCGTGAACCGGAAGAAAAATTTGAGGATTATTCTTATATTAAAGATATATTGTTGCAGAGGTTCAAGTTAACTGCAGAAAGGTTTAGAGTTTTGTTTAGTCGACATCCAAAGCGAACCAATATTAGCTGGAAAGAATATTATTAGGTAGCTTTCATTACAAAAAGCTACCTATTGCAGCCGTTCGGAGGAAAGCGAATTCAAAAAATTTTGGTATATTTTCATCGATCATGACTCCCAGACCCCGAAACCACCCTCCGTTCAAAATTGATATATATATATATCTGACCTATGTCACACTGTAACTCTCGTATTTATGAACCGATTTAGATGTAATTCGGTGTGTACATAGTACATACCAATGTCTCGACCGAGTTCGTTGGCCAGCTTCATCCGCCATTTTGTTTCAAAATGGCGGCCATTTAAAATTTTTAAAAAAATTTAAAATTTGAAATGTGGTACCAAAAAATTGAAAATGGAAAAATATTTTTTTCTTATGTATTTGACCTTTATACAAAAACTCCGAAGCAGTTTTTGTTTCGTCTATATCTTAAAAAATGGCTGAGTTAGAGCATTTTGAATTTCTAGCGTGGCTGACATTTTGAAACGTCCTGAATTTTGTCACGCGATAAAAGGCGTATTTATGAACCGATTTGGATGTAACTTCGTTTATACATAGTACATACCAATGTCTCGACCGAGCTCGTTGGCCAGCTTCATCCGATATCTTGTTTAAAAATGGCGACCATTTAAATTTTTAAGAAAAATTTAAATTTGAAATGTGGTACCAAAAAATTGAAAATTGAAAAAATATATTTTTCTTATGTGTTTAACCTTGATAAAAAGATTCGGGAGCAGTTTTTGTTTCGTCTATATCTTAAAAAATGGCTGAGTTATAGCATTTTAGGTAGCTTTCTTTACTAAAAAGCTACCTATTGCAGCCGTTCGGAGAAAAGCGATTTCAAAAAATTTTGGTATATTTTCATCGATCATGACCCCCAGACCCCGAAACCACCCTCCGTTCAAAATTGATATATATATATATATATATATATATATATATATATATCTGACCTATGTCACACTGTAACTCCCGTAATTATGAACCGATTTCGATGTAATTCGGTGTGTACATAGTACATACCAATGTCTCGACCGAGTTCGTTGGCCAGCTTCATCCGCCGTTTTGTTTCAAAATGGCGGCCATTTAAAATTTTTAAAAAAACTTAAAACTTGAAATGTGGTACCAAAAAATTAAAAATGGAAAAATATTTTTTTCTTATGTATTTGACCTTTATACAAAGATTTCGGAGCAGTTTTTGTTTCGTCTATATCTTAAAAAATGGCTGAGTTATAGCATTTTGAATTTCAAGCGTGGCTGACATTTTGAAACGTCCTGAATTTTGTCACGCGATAAAAGGCGTATTTATGAACCGATTTGGATGTAACTTCGTTTATACATAGTACATACCAATGTCTCGACCGGGTTCGTTGGCCAGCATCACCCGCCATCTTGTTTAAAAATGGCGGCCATTTAAATTTTTAAGAAAAATTTAAATTTGAAATGTGGTACCAAAAATTGAAAATTGAAAAAATATTTTCTTCTTATGTGTTTGACCTTGATAAAAAGATTCGGGAGCAGTTTTTGTTTCGTCTATATCTTAAGAAATGGCTGAGTTATAGCATTTTGAATTTCTAGCGTGGCTGACATTTTGAAACGTCCTGATATTTCGCACGTAATAACAGACGTATTTATGAACCGACTTGGATGTACCTTGGTGTGTACATAGTACATACAAATATCTCGACCGAGTTCGTTGGCCAGCTTCATCCGCCATCTTGTTTCAAAATGGCGGCCATTTAAAAAAATTAAAAAATAAAAAAAAAATTAAATGAGATACCAAAAAATTGAAACATGAAAAAGATTTTTTTTTGTATGTGTTTGACCTTAATACAAAGATTCCGGAACAGTTCTTCTTTCGTCTATATCTAAAAAAAAATGGCTGAGTAATAGCATTTTGAATTTCTCTTGTGGCTGACATTTTAAAACGACCTGATTTTTGTCAAGCGATAACAGGCGTATTTATGAACCTATTTGGATGTAACTTGGTCTGTACATAGTACATACCAATGTCTTGACCGAGTTCGTTGGCCAGCTTCATTCGCCATCTTGTTTCAAAAGGGTTGCCATTTAAAAAAATTAAATTTAAAATTCAAAATGAGGTATTAAAATTTGGAAGATGAAAAAGATTTTTTTATGTGTTTGGTCTTGATACAAACATTCCGGAGCAGTTTTTGTTTCTGAAAATTTGTTCTTTTGTTGATATCTTAAAAAAATGGTTGATTTATAGCACTTTGAATTTCTAGCATGGCTAACATTTTGGAACGATCTTGTATTTGTCACGCGATAACACACGTATTCGCCTATTTCGATGTAAGAAGGCATGTGGATAGTATACATCAACACCTCGACCAAGTTCGCTGGCCAGATTCTTCAGTCATCTTGTTTCAAAATGGCGGCCATTAAATTAAAATATATATATATATTTAAAGTGAGGTGCAAAAAAATTAGAAATTGAAAAAGGTTTCTTTCTTAAGTATTTGATCTTGATATAAGGATTCAGGAGCATTTTTTGTTTGTCTTTACCTTAAAAAATGGCTCAGATATAGTAGTTTCAATTTCTATTGTGGGTGACATTTTGAAAAATCTGATTTTTTGCATGCGACAGCCCTCCTATATATTAACCGATTCCGATGTGAGTGAGCAAGTGCACAGCAATTACTAAGGTCTCGACCAAGTTCACTGCTTAGCCTCATCCACCATGTTGTCTTAAAATGACAGGCACTTTAAGAAATTGCCGAATTTGGCAGCCAAATATAAGTTACTTTAAAGAAAAGCAGCTTGGATAAAGCTGACTAATTTCGGGAAATTCTCATTCATTATATTGATAAAAATTAGTATTGAATCTCCTATATTCGGTTTCCACTAAATTGAGCTTCGTGTGTTTGCATGATATAAGTTGGCTTTTTTTAAATAAGGATTATGAAAGCTACCTCTTCCTCCCGGCACTGGCCGGAAGGACTTTTTAATTTCTAGCATGGCTGACATTTTGAAACGTCCTGATTTTTGTCACGTGATAACAGACATATTTATGAACCGATTTGGATGTACCTTGGTGTGCACATAGTACATACAAATATCTCGACCGAGTTCGTTGGCCAGCTTCATCCGCAATCTTGTTTCAAAATGGCGGCCATTTAAAAAAAATTTAAAAATTTAAAATTTAAAATGAGATACCAAAAAATTGGAAAATGAAAAAGATTTTTTTCCTGTATGTTTGACCTTAATACAAAGATTCCGGAACAGGTTTTGTTTCGTCTATATCTAAAAAAATGGCTGAGTTATAGCATTTTAAATTTCTATTGTGGCTGACATTTTAAAACGACCTGATTTTTGTCACGTGATAACAGACATATTTATGAACCGATTTGGATGTACCTTGGTGTGTACATAGTACATACCAATGACTCGACCGAATTCGTTGGCCAGCTTCATTCGCCCTCTTGTTTCAAAAGGGTTGCCATTAAAAAAAATGTAATTTAAAATTTAAAATGTGGTATTAAAAAATTGGAAAATGAAAAAGATTTTTTTTTATGTGTTTGGCCTTGATACGAAAATTCTGGAGCAGTTTTTGTTTGTGACAATTTGTTCTTTTGTTTACATCTTAAAAAATGGTTGAATTATAGCACTTTGAATTTCTAGCATGGCTAACACTTTGAAACGATCTTGTATTTGTCACGCGATAACACACGTATTCGCCTATTTCGATGGAAGCAGGCATGTGGATAGTATGCATCAACATCTCGAGCAAGTTCACTGGCCAGCTTCATCAGCCATCTTGTTTCAAAATGGGGGCCATTAAATTAAAAAAAAAAATTATATTTAAAGTGAGGTGCAAAAAAATTAGAAATTGAAAAAGGTTTCTTTCTTAAGTATTTGACCTTGATATAAGGATTCAGGAGCATTTTTTGTTTGACTTTATCTTAAAAAATGGCTCAGAAATAGCAGTTTCAATTTCTAATGTGGGTGACATTGTGAAAAATCTGATTTTTTGCCTGCGACAGCACTCGTATATATCAACCGATTCCGATGTGAGTGAGAATGTGCACAGCAATTACTAAGGTCTCGACCAAGTTCACTGGTTAGCCTCATCCACCATGTTGTCTTAAAATGGCATGCCCTTTGAAATCGCCGAATTTGGCAGCCAAATATAAGTTACTTTAAATAAAAGCAGCTTGGATAAAGCTGACTAATTTCGCGAAATTCTCATTCATAATGATTTAGTATTGATAAAAATTAGTATTGAATCTCCTATATTCGGTTTCCACTAAATTGAGCTTCGTGTGTTTCAATAATATAAGTTGGCTTTTTTAAAATAAGGAATATGAAAGCTACCTCTTCCTCCCGGCACTGGCCGGAAGGACTTTTTTGAAATTAGAAGCTATTTTGAGGGATGGCTATCTGAATTAAATATAAATTCCTTTGAAAAATTATCGAAATTAATTATTGCTGACCAATTAAAGAAAAAGGTTTCCCCTGATTGTAAAGAACATTATTTAGATCAATGGGAGAATTTAACAGATCCTGTTGAATTAGCTGAAAAGTTAGATTTATATAATAATTTGAGGTCACACAAAGTAGAAATAAAGAGATCAAATAAAATCAGTGAGGTCGAGAATTCTAATCGCTTTGAAAAAACGCCTTTAGATTTTAAAAGAAATGATTTTGGTAAAATTGGCAATCAAAAAGAGTCCAAGAGAAATAAAATTAATTACCCTTCAAATTTAAATCGACCAATGTTAAGTTGCTATGGTTGTGGAAACCAGGGAGTTATTAAATCCAAGTGTCCAACCTGTTCTCCGAAAAATGTATCGGTGCACTTTCTGTCACTAGAATTTCGTACATGTAATATGCAAACATCACCAACATTATTGGTAAAAATAAGCATAAATGGTCTCTCTGGCACAGCTTGTGCTGACACTGGCGCAACACATTGCGTTGCGGGTGAAGGTTTGTATTCTTTATTAAAAGACCAAGGTGTGAAGTTTGAAAAAACGCAAATGATCGTAGTCTTAGCGGATGGGCTACAAAACACTACCGAAGTTTATAAAACAGAAGTTCATGTTAAAATTGAAGGTCGCGACATTAAAACAACACTTTATGCTCTGCCGAATGCCAGAAATAATCGTACAATTTTAGGAATCGATTTTTTACGCAAAGCAAAAATTGTTTTGGATGTAGTAAATCAAGAATGGTTCTTTGCTGATAGATGTAGGTGGAAATATAGATTCGCTGAAGATACACATAGGCCTCCCAGTGAATTAGCGATAAAATCCGTTGAATTAGACACCGTTTTTCTTAGAGAAGATGAAGGTAGACATCTCACTTCAGAGCAACAAGTTAGGTTGAATGAAATGCTTGAAAAATTTACTAGTAGCTTCCAACTAGTGGAAGAGACTACACCTAAAGTTAAACATTATATATACAGGATCACGGATGGGCATAATTTTATCTGATGAAATTGATAGTCCTGCACATGATAGAAAAGGCTATGTAAAAGATTGCCGTAGGAATTTCGATTATAGGGGTAAGAACAGAAATTTTAATAGACCAATTGTTAACAGAAGCAATAATAGATATGGTCAAAAATATGTTAAACAGTCATTTAACCTTGGAAATTACAATAAAAATAATTATGAGAAACCTGGTTCAAAGAATTCTTACCAAGATGAATCAGAGATTCCTCAAAATTTTGAGACTAAAGATTCTTTAATATCTCAAGATATGACAGAAAGTGAAAGTTTGGTGATTAGTTCATCGGATATGGTTGAACATAATGATGCATCTGAAACGCTAGAAAGTGCTTCACTTACTTCAAAAGTAAAGTATAATCCAAATTTTTCTCCTAGCTACAAAAATAGAGGCTATTATTATGCTCGAAATAATTATAATTATGATGGCCGACGATCAGGTAGAGGTAGCTATCAGGAGCAAAGAAATTCCCAACCATCACACAGGTATGGTGCACGGCGAACTGCAGATTCGTCTTGCAAATTCGAAAAGAGATATGAAAATGATCTTGGAACTGATGATCAGGATAATTAGAAATTGGATTATAGGTCTGGAGGTTACAGACATGATAATGGGTACTATGGAAATCAAAGATCTCCTACTTTTTATACCACTGCCACTAAAGAAAACCCCTTTTCTCCCTTAGGAAATTACCATATATCAGCTTTGTGTCCTTAAACGCAAGATGATGGTGGATCTTCTAAAGGCTTTATTCGTCCTAGAGGCAGACCCGGGAAACATCAGACGCCCAGCCAGCAAATATTTACGAAAGGACCACAAAACGCGAGAGCCATAGAGGATTTTAGGCACCAGAAAGCATCCCGAAGGAATCCACCCAGGAAATGCACACTGCATCTGAGGGACCAGTAATGCAGTGTGAGGGGAAGAGTGTAACGCTCGAACAATACACACTCCATCATTTTTTTTCTTTTCCTTCAAAAGAACTGACAAGCTGAGTAAATTAGACTTTACGAGAAAAAAAGAATGTTTACAAAGTGGTTGCCGACAAGGCATTTGTGCTATGCCGTATTTTAAATTAACTGAGTTATTTTGTAAATAGTAACATGTAAATAGGATGTAAATATTAAAACTTATTAATCTATGATAAGTTATCCAGTTTTATTTCGTAACATAAGAATAGTTTCCACCCCGGATTCTGAATAATATGTTACAATGCTGATTTTCTGAAGCACATAATGTTCTCCGACGAAGCATCCTTTCATGTTTCTGGCATTGTTAATCGCCATAATGTGCGCACATGGGGATCTGAAAATCCCCATGAATACCGTGAGGCAATAAGGGATTCCCCAAAGATTAATGTGTGGTGTGGACTAATGCACGACAGAGTCATTGGGCCTTTCTTTTTTACAGAAGAGACGGTCTCATCAGTCGTATACTTAGACATGTTGGAAAACTTCGTATTTCCACAACTAGCAGAACTTCAGCCACATGTCATTTTGCAACAAAATGGTGCACCACCTCATTGGGGTACCATCGTTCGTACTTCTTTGAATGACCATTTTCCAGGAAGATGGATTGGGCGAGGAGGTCCAATTCCTTGGCCACCCAGATCACCTGATATAACGCCGCTGGACATTTTCCTTTGGTGATTTGTAAAGGAAAGTGTTTACAGGAGGAGAGTGTCGAACATTGATGACTTAAAAGCCAGAATTACAACCGCAATAGCCTCTGTAGATTCCGACATGCTTGCCCCTACCATGCGTGAAATTGACTATCGACTTGATATTCTCCGTGCGACGAAGGGGGCACACGTGGAAGTTCATTGACAAGGGTCATGAAACTTTATGAGTCTATCTCACCATTTATGTTATTAATTTTAATCTATCTTTATTATTTTATGAGTTATTAAACATCAAAATGGGTCCGGGACTTTATAAACACCCTGTATTTTGATTGCATTCGCGCATGTGCAGTGAAACATTTTTTAGGAAACCTGCTCATTTTTCATCCAATTTTTATTATTTTTTAATTCTGATTGCAGAGTATTGTGTACAATATGATTTGTCATATTTTCTGAAAAGAACTTTTTTTTATATTAAGAACTTTGCAAATTATAAGCAAAAAACTTGGGGCTATTTTTATAAAAACCTTAATTTCTCTACCAGTATACATGCTATCCTCATAAAAATGAACACAGTATATTGCATTAATCCACTTACTAATAATCTCGAGTTTGAACGCTTTTGCTACATTAATTTTTACTGAGTTATCCAAAAGATATTTATTTTTTTCAATTTGTTGACGGTCCTCTATGGGGTTTCAGTAAAAGATCTTCGCGGAAATATATAACCTATACTATACTGTTTACGCACCTGCAGTTTCTGGTTAATCCCTCATGTATTTTTCTAGATATTTAACAAAACGTCTAAAGTGGAAAGTGATCGGTCATATAGTGTATATACACACACACACACATATATATATATAATAAAGATGAAATCACAAATATATGAAGAAATGGTAAAATTCTAATAGATGAACAAAATATGAACATAGGAAATCAGTGTGTAAAATGAAAAACTATGACTGGAAATTGATTTATGAAAACACGTTTTTTTAACAAAAGGGTCTAAAATATTTCTTAAAACTGAATGAAATTTCATGGGATATACATAGTATGTATAACAAATGAGTCACAAAAATAAAATTTCATGAATAATAATAAATATAAACAAAAAGTCAAAAATCACATTTTCGCAATATGCAAACGTGGAAATTGATTTATGAAACATCACATTTCATTGGCCATTCCGAAGTAATGTGACAAAAATCTGCATAAAACAAAGTAACGTGACATGCACAGTAGACATAAAAAGCGTTATATAATGGAAGCAATACGTTTCAGGCATACTTTTCACGATGAGTAAACGAAAGACGTTGTCTAAGGAAGAAAGAGCTAATATCGAGGCATATCTAGAAAGTGGAAAGTTTGTTCCGGAAATTGGTAAATTAATTAAAAGATCAGTTGGTGTGATATATAACTATAGAAAGGATCCAACAAATTATTGCAAAAATTTTAACAAAAAAGGTAATCCACGTTTAAGTAAGAGACAAAAAAGGTGGATTCTTCAACTTGCATCGAAAAGCAGTCACAGTTCAAAGCAGACTTGTGCAGATCTATCCGTCCCTGTTACTTCTAGAAGAGTTGGGCAAATGTTACATTCTTCATGGAGCTTGAGATGATCGAAAATTAAGTCTGGTCCAAAGTAATTTCTGCGTCACAAGCAGATGCGTTTGCAGTATTGCGAGAAGTACGTGGCTATGGGTGAGAATTGGAAAATAGCCTTTTTTCCACGAAAAAGGATTTAATTTGGATGGTCCGGATGGTTTGAAGTATTATTGGAGAGATGTCCGAAAGGAACCAAAATCTACATTCAGTGGAAATTTTGGTGGCGGACGTTTGATGATTTGGGCAGCGATCGCTTATGATGGCAAAAGTGAAATTCTAGTTTTAAACAGCTGCCAGAATTCTTTTGATTGCAATTTAGCTTTAGAAATTCACTTCTCCCATTTGTATGGCAATATTATGGTTTAGATTACATCTTCATGGAAGACAGTGCAAGTATTCACATTTCAAATGCAATGAAAGATTCGTTTGACGAACAGAATATTGTTCTTTTAGATCATCCACCTATTAGTCCTGCTCTAAACCCCATCGAAAACGTTTGGGGGCAGCTTGTTTGAATGGTTTATGCAAATGGGATTCAGTACACATCACATATAGAATTGAAAGCTTCAAGCTGTCAAAACTGGAAATTAATTGATCACAAGTACATTCAAAATCTTGTTTTATCAATTCCATCTAGAATAAAAGAAACTCTGGTGAATAAAGACGGCTTTACTTATTAATTTTAATTAAATGTGATTTTTCATAAGTCAATTTCCACGTTTTTGTGTTACTAAAATCTAATTTTTGACCTCATGTTTTAGTTTATTAATATGTACGAAATTTTATTTTTCTTAATTATTTGTTGTACACAGCATGTATAATGTATAAAATTTGATTCATTTTTAATGAATATTGCAGAAGTTTTTGTTAAAAATCCGTGTTCTTATAAATCAATTTCCACCAGTGTTTATATATATAGATATATAGAGATAGAGAGTTGCAATGTCGAAAGAGAATAAAATAAGTGTTGCTGTATGCATTAATAGCGCCCTTGTTGGCATGATGCATCATCTTGGTATGGATAATACTTATATACCAAACATTTCTTGAAATATCTTCATTTTTTGTTATGAATAATAACTGTGCTCGGGTCGGATTGAGACATGGAGTAGTTCGGAGTGAAGATATGGGTACGATCCGCGTTTGCTACACGATTTTCTTTTGTTGTTGTTGTAACACTAACACCTCTTCATAATTATAATTATGAAGAAAGTTTGTCATGTTTGTGTAAGATGATATCGACCTGAATAAAACGTTTCGTGCACGTAAATTTCAATGTTGCAAGATGGTATCAAAGCACGAAAATCTACTCTTAAACAGAATGCAATTATCTTAAACATTCGTGATAAAAATCAGGATCCGTAACATTTTCCAATTATTTTTTGTATTAACATTCATTCTAATTATCTACTTGTTTTATAAATGACTTTGTTATCCAATTAAACCAGTAGGAAATAAAGATATTTTTACTAGATCTGCCAATGTTTCTAACAAATTATTAGTCGGTTCATACTAAAAATTAAAAGGAAAAATGCACATGAAGATTTGAAATGTATATTAAGATTTTTTTTTGTTTCCTAAAAATCTTTCAACGTTGGATAGCTGTCTTAGGATACACAATGTTTATTACTGTATAATTACAAATTATAAAATATAACCACATTTTAATGCATTTTTTTCGAAAAGTTGAAAACGTAAAATTATTTTATGTCACTTTTATGAAATATTTCATATTTTACTTTTACACGTGAATCTGAATATTTACAAAAGAATTTATTTGGTGGTTAATAGAAATGAACTTATGTTCGTCTATCATACATAAAATTACATATTCAATTTACCGCAAATATCAAATGATAGGGTAACCTATATTAAAAATTTTGCTGATTATTTTCAAAATATTAAAAAGTGCAAAGGAAAGAAATATGATAGTTTTTACAAATTAAGAGGACTTTAGTTGAGGAACTTACTTTTTTTACTTCTTGATGAAAACATACTTCTTGAAATACTCAAGAACTGGATGCTAATTTTTTCATAGGAACAAAGAAAGACACGTTGGAAATCGCACATCAAATATAGCAAAATGAGGCGCGTTCGTACTATAACTAGTTTTATAAATATTCTCTGTACCGCATATTGTACTAAATGTATATTTTACTGCACTTCATAAGTGCATATCACTTTCATTCTGTTCGGAAGCCTGTAACATCATTAAAATGCAGTTGAAATATTTTTTCCCACATTGGCCGTAATGAAACGGAAAACTTTTGACTGCCCCTGTAATTAAACTATGCATCCGATTTTAATAAAATTTGAAACGACTCGACAAAATTTTGCAACAATTATACATTTAAAATTTCAGACCATTCGGTTGGATAGTGTTTGCTCTGTTATATGCGGACGGACTGAACGACAACTTTAGGTGCTACGTATTTATATACCGGGTGTCCCAAAAAGGACTGACAGATTTTAAAATTCAATAACTTGCAAACGGTGACAGATATTAAAAAAATTCTTGCAGGAGGGTTATGCATAAGGTCAAAAGTTTTATTACAGTGATTTTCAATTTTAGTTCGATTTACAAACAATAGATGGCACTGTAAGCAACAGTCGCTAAATTCAGGCTCGATTTTTGGTACTTTGTGGCCCGGATAATACATTTCCATCTCCTTTTTCTGCATGGAACAAGATAAAGGACCAAAAATTGAGCCTGTATTTAGCGACTATTGCTTACAGCGCCATCTATTGTTTGTAAATCGAACTAAAATTGAAAATCACTGTAATAAAACTTTTGACCTTATGCATAACCCTCCTGCAAGAATTTTTTTAATATCTGTCACCGTTTGCAAGTTATTGAATTTTAAAATCAGTCAGTCCTTTTTGGGACACCCGGTAATTATGAACGCACCTAAAATCAAAGACATGGGACACAGAAATCAGCAACAAAGCCGATAAACATTCACACATAGCGTACGAACTACAGCATACGAATACTCAGTTCACAATTTAAGGCATTGTATACAGTATAATTAGCTGTTTCGTACAAAGAGACAAACTTCAGTTATTAAAAAATCATTTATTAAAATCGTAATGAAATAACATCATTTGCATTTAATGAAGTTGAGTCATTGAATTACCGTAAGTATGAAACCAAAATTGATACATGTAGGCATAATATTTTCTTATTGTATTCCTAAATTCATAGAAACAAATTCAGTCTTTGTTAAAAGGTAAGTTAAATTAAATTTTTGTGTACTGTTTTCCTAGGCATAAATCAGTACTTAGCATAATCTTAGAAAATTTTAGAGTTTTTTAGTGAACTACTTGTATTAAATCGTGAATTTGCTTGGCAAACCTTTCCCCAAACAAGTAGTCACATAAAAATTTGAGTATTTTTCCAATGTAAGGGCTTTGAGATAAAGAAAATTGGTGGGTGAAATAAGGTAATTTCGCAACATATTTTCTAGCAACCTATTCATTGTTTAATATACACAACGTTTTTTTTCAATATTTATGCCATTTATTTAATATAAAGAAGTCATTTATTTATATTTAAGTATAAATAGAAAAAAAAAAGAAAAACAATAATAGTATATATACGTAAATAAAATGTTTGTATAAATTAAAGTGTTTGTATAACTAATTAATTAATAATTATCACAGATTATAAATGAAGACGTAACAGTAAATACATAATTAATATTTAATTAACACTTCACAAAACAAACACACGTCGCATTACAGAAGATATCATTGAACAGAATATTCTATTTACTCTGATACTTATTTATCATGAATTCGGGAGAGAAATTGCTTAGTGCTGCCATCTGTACATTTTAAATAGGAACATAAATGTGACATATATATAAATGCATAAATAAACAAATAAAAATGTTCATTAGGTTTATTTTACATCTGTTTATAACATCTGGCAACAAATCTCACATTCTGATGCCCGAATTGTGCCAAGCTTTTTAAAAGACCCCTATACTATAAAAGTACTAAAATTTGTAATTGCCTCCGAAATTATTCAACAAAATGTTCCGAAGATGTCCTCTGTTATTTTATTTTATATATTTATTTCTTTTTACAGTAACATGTTTTGATATTACCCTCATTTTACTTTTTTACATTTTTATAATAATCATGCATAAAACCACGAGCAGCGATAAAAAACAACGATTATGAAATACCATTTAACTGTATTTATTATCGTAATCTCGCATGTGTTACTTTACTTTGCTTATCCTGTTTGTGTCATAGAACATTGAGTTTTTAGAATACTTTGTTTTTGCACCACGGTGCACAGTGGTACATTTTTATGATCTAGGTGGACAAAATCCATTTTTCGGATTATCTCGGAATTTGTCAAAACCGCGTGTACTGGTAGCTGAATGTCAGTATTTTCGAGATCCGTTCTAGTTGTGGCGTAAAAAATCAGAGGTGTCGAATCTGTCGATTAATTGTGACCGTAAAGTAGCCATTTGCGTAATTGATTTGAGGGAGTTTCAAAAGTTGCACTAGATTCCTCTAAGTTCGAAAGCACGTCGTGACTATTCTGTTTTATTTGAAAGCCCAGGTTTGCTCATCTAAAGTCAAAACTTTGTCAAGGTCAGATTTAACCAATTTTTGTTTGAAAATAAGCGATATTAAATCCGCTTTGCTGCTTTTTTCAAAGGCTTAAATTCTGCATGATCCTTGATGTTGTTTACAGATTTCATCTTGACTTTTAACAAATTATTCAGCATTATTCAGCAATAAGCATTTCATCAATCAAAGTGCCATCCCTAAAGTATTGAAAAATTACACAGACTCATGCAGATAACTGCAGATCAGAAAGTTTTTATTAATAAACAAGCATCATATTAAATTCCAGTTCATGTATGTACGTTTAGTTCAAATCTTAGAAGTCAAATTTAAATCACTTTTAATTATCCTATTGAGCCGAAACAATGAATACATGTGTAATTTGAATACAAAACAATATTATTATTATTTAAAGAACGTAGAAGTTTGTTTAGAATACTGTTTGTATAGGGCTTCCCAAAAATTTAGATTAAAACTTGCAAATTAATTTTAAACCAATTTCAATAATCTGATTAAGCTGAAACTGCTCAGGATATGTAATTCTGACGACAATGCAATATTATTATAATTTGCGGAACGTAGCAGTTACGCTTTTTTTTTACAGAACGACGATAGAGAAAGATGAGTTCAAATCTTGCAAGACAATTTTGAAGAACTTTCAGTTATCTGATTGAGCTGAAACTTTGTCTACATGTGTTTTTCCGGTGACAATTCTATCAAATTATAATTTGACGAACGTAGAAATTATGCATTTTTTACAGGGATGCATAAAAATTCGAATACATTACCGTCTATATACAGAAATTTTATTTCAAATAGAATCATATTTACATAGGGTATTTCTTCGCACAACAGCATTGTTTCAACCGAAAATAATTTTGGTATTCATTTATAAGTTTCACAGGGTACCACAAAACGTTAAAGTTTTTTTAATATGATTTTATTTTAAAAATTTTATTGTTCAGGATGACTACACAAATTTCTCGAGAAATTCTGAATATGCAAAAATACAAAAAAGAAATGAATGTTAACTTACTTGTGTGCATTAAATTGTCTTTTAATTAATCGTAAAATAAGTATGTTTAACGCATTATTTGTGATGTATTATACAGGGTGCCCACCGAAGTCCTTCCAATGCTTTTAATTGCCGAACGGTTGCAGCTATACTCATAAAAGTGGTGTCTAGGTATAGTAAAGTGACTATGCTCAACCAGATGACACCGCTTCCAGCGTCACCTGGAGCAAAACAGCTGTGTTAGCATTCCTATCTCGAAAACGATATTCATGCTCAAAACGAGATTCATTTAGCATTCATGTTCACAAGGTGTCCTTTCGAACTAAATCGATAATGCGCTACAAATTTGTCATTCATTTTTATCCCATATTTCAAACGCAATAGAAACGCTAATGCCGCCATTTTGTACCAGGTGACGCTGTAAGCGGTCTCATCTAGTAGCGCATAGGCTCTTTACTATGCTTAGATTCTACGTTTATGAATGCAGTCGTTATAGAAGCAGCCGTTCGGCAGTTAAGAGGATGGGAACGGACTTTAGTGGGCACCTTGTATTTTTATTTTAAGACATTGTTGTTGAATAAGCAAATATTTATCACTCATTGAATATTTTATTACTCATGCATTCAAAAAAACAGAAAAAAACTAATTAAGCTTCACCGAAATAATTTTGCTCATCTAGATCGTCGAAACGTCCCACTTTGCGGTGGTGCAAAACGTTCAAGCATAAGAAAAACGAAATATGAATTGGAATGGCATATAGAACGCATATAGAAAAGCGTTCAAGCATAATATTCAACATTAAATGTTTATTTTCAATTATTTCTCAAAATTTTAAACCACGGGAATATGAACAAAAAAGAAAAATCATGCGTCAAGCATACATTATGATACATTTTCCAACACTTCTAGAATACCTTAAAAAACGTCGCCTGTTAATAAGGTAAAGAAGATACCTAAGTAAACATTTTAGAAAAAGTATAACACATTTAAAAACCAGACTTCAACAATTACCACTCGTAGACATAAAAGTACGTCAATTCTTTTCTACAGCTCTATAAATGATATATAAATTTGCACTGATTCTACAAAGTATGCTAAAATTTAGTTTAATACGAAAACGCGTAACACAGTTGAAAATTCCTCTTCAACAATTTCTACCAATAGACAAAAACGTGCATATACTATACTATATATTATACTTTAATTCTTTTGTACGGCCTTGTTTATTGCATACAGATTTTCATACATGCCACGTATTATACTTATGCAGCTCATATTCAAAATATTAGAATAATTGAGAAAAGTAATAAGAAAAAAAATTCATTTTTTTTATACTAAGTAAATGCAATTATTTTTTTTATATATATAAATTACATCTGGAATGTTTAGATGAGATTTTAACGTTTACAAAATATACAATACAGTACACTAAATTAGGTATACAGCTTTCTGAAACATATCAAAATATTAGAATAAAATTCAGATTGGTTCAAAATATTAGAATATTTTACTTAACGCTACAATATTACCTTATGAATATGAAGTAAATGGTAGTTAATGTTTTGTAGCATCCCCTTTAGCTTTCACAACAGCGTACAAATGATCTTGCATACTACATAAAAGGTGTTTACAAACATTTCTATTAATATTAGCCCAAATAGACTTTATTCGTGCTACTAACTCAGTTGTACTTGAAGGAGGATTTTCTTGGAGATTTTTCTTCATTATACACCATAAGTTTTCGATGGGATTAAGATCTGGTGAATTTGGTGGCCAAGAAAGTACTTTAATATTGCGTTGGCGGAACCAGTTCTTAGTTGACACCGAGATATGCGGTGACGCTAAATCTTGTTGATAAATGAAACCATCTTCAGATAAATCATCTGATGATGGAATCATGTAATATTCCAAAATTTCTTGATATATCTGCGAGTTAACCCTTTCGTAGACAATGCATAATTTTCCATGTCCTTCTGCACTCATGCAACTCCAAACCATGGCACTAGCAGCAAATTTTATGGAACGTTTAGGGCATTCTTTATCAAACGCTTCTTGCTTCATTCTCCAAACTCGAATACCTTGATTACCATATGAAACACAAAACATACTTTCATCGCGAAATAATATATTTTTCCAATCTTCTTCGCTCCATAAATGTCTTGATTTACACCAATTCAATCTTATACGCTTTTGTTTTGCAGTCATGAGAGGTTTTGTTTTCGGTACACGATATTCAAAATTAAATTTATAGAGACGTCTTAATGTTGTCAATGTAGAAACTCCAACTCCTTCTTTATCTATTTTCGGTGCAAGAATCGAACATTTTTAAAACAGTTTTTCTTAACTATACGCTTTAGTTTCCTGTCATCTCTAGCAAATGGTTTTAGATTTCGGCCACCATTTCGGCGATGATTTTGAAATTTTCCATTTTTTAAATATTGTATTAGTATTTTACAAACGCTTGATTGCGAACAATGTAAATAATTCGCTATATAGCATTGATTTTTACCGTGCCGATACAAATCAATCATACGAAGTTTAATAGATTCAAGAATATCACTCACACGACCCATTTTAAGGCGAAAAAGCAAACAAACTGCAAAAAGAATATTGATTTTAAGTAAAATCATATGCATTTAATCAATGATGCCACCAGTTATGAATTAGTGATAATTAAAGGAGAATTAATGAGAAATATTGTAACATTTTGACCTACTTGAATAAATATTCTAATATTTTTTTCAATTAATTTTTTCAAAAATTATAGTAATTTTAAGATAATAAATAAGTTAATCAACAATAAGAGTTTAATAAAAATATCGTTTGCATACTTGCATTAAAAGACATTAAATTAACAAATGATATTTTCAATTTGTAGAAAAAAATAATTTTTCTAATATTTTGAATGTGAGTTGTATTCAGGAAAAAACACGCTTGAAACTACTGAGACACACTTCCAGGAATTACAATCAATATGCGGCCATGTATCCACTTCCTTACCTAGCTTTGTATATGACTTTTTTATGTACTACAAACATCTTTTAGTATTATACTAAATGTAATTGAGATTGAAAATCAACTTGAAGTTGCAGAAAACAAATTAAAAAACATCTTCAAGCACTTTACGTTTATTCTCAATAAGGCTTGCAAATTCTTTTGTGTAGCCGTGTATATGTTCTATATAATTTATGCCCACCATTTAGTATACAAAAATTTAGTTAAACTAAAAAACGCATACCATAGCTGACAAACCTCTTTCAGCGATCATTCCTAAGCGACAACACTTCGGATACAGTATTGTCTCCAAAATCTTAAACATGTCCCTGTAAATTAGGGATGCACAACCTGTGGCCCGCGAACTTCGTCAATTTATAACTGGAAAAAATTGCAATTTTGGTCCATATGGTCGCAGGAAAAAAATCGTGAATTTCATCAATTTTTCGCGGGAAAATTTGACCATTTCGTCAGTCAGTTAAGAATCGCGAATTTTATCCATCGAGCGAGGAAAAAATCACAAATTTCGTTATTCGAACGCGGTAAATTCGCGAATTTTGTCGATAAGGCGCGGAAAAAATCGCAAATTTCGCTGATCGGACACGGTAAAAATCGCGAGTTTTGTCGATCAGGCTTGGGAAAATCACGAATTTCGTTAATCGGACACGGAAAAATCGCGAATTTTGTCGATCGGGCGCGGAAAAATTGCAAATTTCGTTGATCAGGCACGGAAAATCGCGAGTTTTGGCGGTCGGGCTCGGGAAAATCGCGAATTTCGTTGGTCGGGCACGGAAAAATCATGAATTTTGTCAATCAGGCGCGAAAAAATTTGCAAATTTCGTTGATCGGACACGGAAAAACCGTCAATTTTGTTCAAGATGCGCAGAATTGCAAATTTTGTTGATCGGTTGCGAGAAAATCGTGAGTTTCTTCAGTTGAGAGAAAAAAATCTCGAATTTCGTCAATTTGCCGAGGGAAAAAATCACAAAATTTTGACAGTTACTTAAGATTCGCGAATTTCGTCGATCGGGCGAGAAAAATTGCAAATTTTGTCAACTAGGAGTGGGAAAATCTCAAATTTTGTTGATCCGCTTCGAGACAATCACGTGTTTTATCTGTTTATCATGAGAAAAAATCGCGAATTTCGTTGATCGGGGGCAGAAAAATTGCAAATTTCGTCGATGAAGCTCGGAAAAATTGAGAATTTCATTGATCTGGCAGGGAAAAATTGCGTTTTGGCAATCGGGCTCCAAAAAATCGCGAATTTCGATGGTTGAGAACGAAAAAATCGCGAATTTCGTCGGTCAGGCGCAAAAAAATTGCAAATTTTGAGGATCATGAGCGAAAAAGTCGCATTTTCTTTTAATCGGGTGCGGAAAATAGCAAATTTTGTCGATCAGGCGCGGAAAAATCTCAAATTTCGTTGATAGGCTCCTCCCTTCCCCCTTCGTTCATAAAGTTCACATTTTTTTCAGCACTAGCATTTATCTGATTATAGGCCATAGATCACCCCCCCCCCGTAATAGAATCCTCTCTGTGTTACTGGTGTGGCCCTCGATAACCCAGACAGTTTTGTAAGTGGCCCTTCTCTTAAAAAGGTTGTGCACCCCTACTGTAAATGAACGATAAATGCAATGTACATCACATTCTACAGCAAGAATCTTATAGTACACCTCAGTGACATACATAAATTTCATCATGTTTGAAATATTGGAACATAATTGAAATATTCTGCGAATAGTATTTCTCCATAGAACATTATATATTCGAACTCGTAAATCTGACATTGCAAATGAATGATGGAGGCTTTGCATACCATATTCTACAGAAAACATGGTTTAGTGCACCTCAGAAATTCAAATCGATTTCATTACGTTTGTAATAGAATCATATCCCTAAAATATGTCGTAAACAAATTTTATTTACCGACCATAATATAAAGAAATGGTTTTAAATTCCTCAGTAAACTTAGTGTAAGTGGTACACATAACATATTCTATAATAAACATATCATATTGCACCGCAATAGTGTATATAAATTTCATTATGTTTAAAATACTGTAACCCTATTAAAATACACCGCAAATAATTTTTCCCCATAGACGATATTGAAACAGAATACATTTGATTGCCCCTGTAAATGAACTGTGAATGGTACACACTTCATTTTCAATACCGGACATGCCACACTGAACATCAATAACGGAGATAGACAGACGGCCAGAGAAACGGGCATACAAACACAATTCATAAACTGTTTTCAACTATGTTGGAAAGTGATAATAAAGGTTTCACTCCTTTTAAGAATGCTTAAAAATGGATCAATTGAGAAACTCTTTGCTCATAAACCCCGAAGGCAGTGGTATTTTATTAATACCACTAAATTTTAATCTCCAAATGCCGCAACAGCACAAGATCTTTTTTCGAAATTTTGCTTTTATAATAATAAGTATTTATTTATTTTGAAATAATTTCGTTTACTAACAAAAGTACTTCGTTCCAGAATGTACTAAGTTACTCTAAGCCAGACACCATATATTATATAATAAACAAACAGGGTGGTTCAAAAGATCATGTCCAAACGGCACGCGTGAGTGTGTCAGATCTTGAGGAATTACATCGGAACGGGGGTCAGAAACGCGGTCGTGACAGTGCAATTGTATCATGACTGTGTTGCAAAGAAAAGATAACAAACGGTGTAAAAATGCATTTATATTACAAAACACTTAATCTAAGTACAAAATACAAATGAAAAATGTTACCACTCATAACAAGTGCTCAAAATGTGTCCCATTAGCCGTGATACATGCTTGAACTCGGCGCCGTATGGAATCGCGAACACGTTGCAATTGGCCAGGAGTGTGGCACCGCTTCAGCAATCCGTGACATGAGGTGCATGGCCGATGGTACGGCCATCTCGTACGCCAAAGGCTTAAGATATCCCCAGAGGTTTAAATCCACGGGGCTTAGGTCCGGCGATCGCAGTGACCACGGTACAGGACCACAATCGCGTAGCGGGTTACATTCGCGTTACCGACAACCAGTTCTTATGTAATTCTTGTTTCTCATGACCTGAAAAACCCACACGTGCCGTTTGGACATGACCTTTTAAACCACCTTGTATATATATATAATAAAATTTTTTGTAATTGTTAACTATGAAACAAATGAAATATCGATCAAAAATAATTAAAAGAATTGTTATACTATAAAAAAAATTATACAATGTAAAACTCTATATCCGATATTCTGTAATTCACAACGTGAAAGAATAAAATATTTAGGAAGAGAAATTCACAAACAGAATGGAGAAACATGACATACATATACATACATATATATATATATATATGTGTGTGTGTGTGCGTGTGTGTGTGTTTATATATAATATATATACTATATGTGTGTATATATACGTACAGGGTGCCCCAAAAGTCCTTGACACATTTTAAAATTCAATAAAAAATCAAATAATTGTCGTACATGAGTGTGGTTTGGACTAAAATGCTTCTAACTATGAAAAAAAAAATTCAAGTGAATAATAAATTCCTATCATCTCCCATAGATGGCGCTGTACCTTAATTTAATCAGAAATAATAATAAAAAACTCAAGACAATCAGTTACAGTTCCTCTTATTTTGTCAGAATCAGTTAAAAAGTAATATGTGCAATCTATTAGCATAGTTCAATGAGTGCACCCTTTGTTTCTTGAACCAAATTCAAACAGAATTCCAGTTCGATCCACGTGTTCGCTAGCATTGATTATGGAACTGGCTGGATCACGTGCGTGATTCTCGTCTTCAGTACTTCAATCTCAGACACAGCAGAAACATACACTTTGTCCTTTTTTGCTGGTCAGTCGTCATTTCTGTGTCACAGCGTCAAATTTAATCAGAAAAAAAAACCGCATGTTTGAAAACGTTAAAAGCAAGCATACGGAAAAATGGTGCCATCTATGCTCGAAGTTTGAAACTAATTATTTTATTTCGCTTGAAAAAAACTTTTGATGTTGAGAAGCATTTTTGTCCAAACCGCAATCCTGTACGATAATTACTTAATTTTATATTGAATTTTAAAGTGTGTCAAGGAGTTTTGGGACAAACTGTATATTTGCTGATTGATGTAGCCTTAATGTTTAAACCCTTCGGGACCGGCGGCTTTTACAAAACTTTTATTCGGTTAGCATCACCTTTTTTAAAAGAAGTTGCCTTTACTTAAACAATCACAAAAATGCTCTAATTAAAGAAACTAAATATTACTTTTCTTTTTTTCTGGTGCCTAAAACAAATTCTGTATGCTCTTTTTGAGGATGCATATATGCACCCATTGTCCCTAACAGGTTAAACTTAAAAGAATTTTTAACCCTATCAGAATACCATATTAAAAAATGAGAAAAGAAGTAAAATATCTGAAGAATGAATGCGTAGTCTTCACCTCCCAAATGTGGAACAAAACGAAAATAAAACTCCAAAAAGGAACTACAACTGTTTCAAGAATAGTTGCAAGTGTGGGAGTTTAATCCTAATTTTGGATCTTTTTATCTGTTATAGGATTGGGATTGAAAAAGAAAGATTTGCTTCTTAAAAAAGTGAAGTTGTGATGTGTTTTTATGTTATTTCAATACGTGTTGTTTTCTTTGTAAAATATGATATTTTGTTTTTTACAAAAGGCTGGAGCCGTAGGCTATCTATAGGTATCGGATAGATAAAATTACTATCAATATATCATAGGAAAATTCTTCGATATTTCAAATAAGAAAATTACTTCAAAACATTTTATAGAAAAAAGTTATGAATGATATACAACTATTTTTTATTCCTTTCAGAAATATATATGTGGAAAAGGAAAAAAAATCTTCAATGAAAACAGGCATCAATGCCCTGAAAAAGATTAATCTTTTTTTAAGAATGAAAGTAAAATTTAAAAAATGATATTCTTTCGTTTAGTTATTGTGAAATAAAAGGAGACTTCTTCCGTCTACTTTTTTGTTCTATGGTTTCAATTCTGTAAAATTTCTTTTTATCCAGAAATGTTACATTTTCTTGAGAAATTTGAATATATTTACGTTTCTAGAAGAATCAAATAAATATGTACATATATCTATATAATATATATAAACCCATTATAAACCATTACAAATTATCAACAACTATTGTGAAAGTATAAATAACAAAGGAATTTTTTCAATTAAAAATGATGTATAAACCGCCATAAAAGTAATTGTAAACTATGTTTTGAATCTCTAAGTGATACTTTGAGATGATAATATTGCATGTTTTAATGAAATTTCTTATGCATGGGTATCAGAAGACCACAAAAGTAGAAATCACATATATATATATATATATATATTGAAACAATAATAATAAAAATGGGTGTTATCATTACATACATTAGTAATGTTGCAACATACATTAGTAATGTTCATACATTAGTAAAGTTAGATAAAACTCCGAAACGTTATGCAAAACTTAAGGATAAGGTAAAGGAATCGAGCATAACAAAATAACGGCTAAATAAAAATTAAACAACAAATCAATGAAATTTAGAGCGAATGAAATATGATATGCACAGGGCTCGCAGCGTTCCTAATTTTTTCCAAATTTCCTACCACTAATTCAAATCAAAAATATTTTTGATTGATTCCTTAAACATCTGCATAGAACAGTACCATATAGTTTATCGCATTTAAATAGTGGTATCAAAGTGAAAAAAAAATTTAGGAACGCTGCGAGCCCTGTATGCACATGGCAATTCGTGTATTAATAAGAAAATTTAGTGGTAACAGTAAAACATAAAAATGAGTGGTGTTTTACAAATCCATGAATGTTCTGTTAATAACTATAACTGTATATATGTTAAGCGTTCTCTGTTCATGCTAAGAAGTACGCCGCTAGACGCCAGACACTATTTCTCAACTGCAGTAGACGCTGCAAGAGGAATGTGATATGACAACTTAAGAATACTTGGGCAGCTTTAGGTTGATTAAAAACAGATAACATATATTCCACATGGAATTTAGCTTTATCATATTGCTAATAAAGACTGCATTTTTATTTTCTGAAACATGATGCAAGGAAAGTATAATAATCATGATTTGAGTCTGTGTATACCTGTGAATTTTGAAATTTCCACGAAAATTGTCAAATGTCATTTTCAACTGAGATTCCACTTCGCGAGTATGTTATAAATCAATGTGTGAGGAACTGTGTTCATGTTTGCACAAATAAGCCGCTATTAGATATTTAATTCATTTTTAATCATTTTCAAAAATTTTGCTACCGTTTCTACAGGACAAACCATCAAGTAAATATGACATAGTAAAAGTCATAAATATTAAGATGATATATTCCACTATTAGTTGCGCTAGGGTAACGTCTCCAGTTTTAAAACGAAGATCCCAGCGTTCGAATTCAACCGATTCCTTTGTGTCACGGTTTTTTAATGTCTGGAGAGGTATGTAATAGTTTTCATGCAAAATCGAGACGAGTTAGTCCAGAATTTTTACCCGACTGCCAAGAAGGGTTACGTGTTTCACGCATATCTAGGCATGTGGATTCATTTTAAACCCTCGAAACATCCCAACGGCTGGATAGATTTTAATGAATGAGGTTTTTATCGATTTGTATTAACCGTCCTATGGTTACAGGCTAAGTTTTGTTTTTGTAAATTTAAAATGGCGGTCGTAAAATAAAAAACGGCGGTAGAGACGAAATTTTTTTAACGCACCCTATTGAGTGGCATATCATTGGATAGGGCTTTCAAAATGAAGGCGATGTTTCATTGACTATTTTACAGTCAGAACGTCACTTTAAATATTACACAACTTGGAAGTTGTGTACGTAGGATCTCTAGCTTTACTGCAACTCTAACTATCATAGACATCTATAGGCCTCATCAAAACAGTGTTTATAGATAGGAACTAACAATTAAACACAACTTAAAATTCATCAATACAAGTAAATAAAAAAAATAGGTAAGTAATGTAAAAGATAGTTTCACATTGATGAGAAATAATTAATTTGTTCGCTTTTTATGCATGCGGGTTTTTTAATTTTTACTTGTTTCTCATTGTAATGATGTTTCAGTTTTCCACACTGACGCTTCTTTCGAGAACGTCAGGGGATTTACGTAAATAGATTATGATGACTCATGATTTCTTCGGCAGTTTTCTGTCGAGCATAAAAAGATCACCTACATTCCACATGGAATTTTGATTTACGATGTTGCTAATGAGGACTGCATTTTTATTTTCCTAACACATAGCGGAAGGAAAGTATTGTAATAATGATTTGTATGTGTGTGTTTGTGTGCGACTGAGGAAAAGACGATACTCTCAAACCGTACTCACAATTTTCGAATATATTAAAAACCACTGACAAAAGAACTGTATAAATATTTGAAGAAATCGGAAGGCGGATTAGGTATTTAATCCACTTCAAACCATTTCGCGACATATTTTATAGCAAAAATCATCAAAGAAACGGGACAGAGAATTGGCGTTAAAAATTGAGATAATGCAATCAAGCATTAAAAGAAAAGTTAGTAGCGCAGAGATAATATCTCCAATTTTAGAATTCAGATCCAGCGTTCGAATCCAACTGATTTCATTGCGTCAGATTTTTTTTAAACTTTCCCAACAAGTACAAAGTAGAATATAGTGGAGTCACTTGAGGTTTTTTTTATGACGTTTCTGTTTTTCAACATGTTTCTCTGTTATAGAATTTAGGGTTATATATTTAAGCTTATGAATTTAATTCTTATTCAGAGTTGTTAATATTTCCAATGTCATTAATGAAAATAATGCTATGGTATATTCCGACAAATTTTAAACAATATTGTGCGGCCTTGCGAATTCATTGATTTTTATTTTTAAATAAGCGTACAGTCGAGAAAGCAACCTGAGTTCCCTCATTGTATACGTATTGTTTGGGGGAAGAATGTATAATTCATTACTTACAGAAAACTTATGAAATCTCATTTATAATATTCAGGTTTGATTAGAGTGAATCACTTTGCATTTTTTACTGAATAAATGAATTTCTATACTAATTTTCTAAGTAAAAATTGTTTAGAATAGTTTTTGCTTTACTACGCTACAAATTACTGAAGCGCTGTTCATTAAATGTCGATGTTTTAAATCATGTTTAAATCTCCATTTAAAATTTAAGAATTAAAAATGGAAGTCTGTGGTACATTATGCATATTTTATTTGGTTTAAAAATCTCATTACTTGTTGGGAAATCTCATTACTTTATTTTCAAATATGTAGTTAATCAGTATCTCTTTAAATAACCTTTCTTATACGTTTAATATTTATAGTAACTAAAACACAATTCATTTTCCACTCTTTTTACAAAACATTTAAAAAATCCATTGAAAATTCAGCGTGATCTTAATATAAAAGCCCATATGTAAAAGTATTTCATACTTTACCCAGTATACCCCATATTCCCATTCCTCCAAAAGTACTCTTTCACAATGCCGTTGAAAAGAGATTGCATCGCTTTCCGATATTTTTTATTTCTCATTTTATTCACGTTTTTGAAAACTTATGCATTTGTGGAATCTTATCTCTTGACAAAATAGCACATCATGCAACAAAGCTTTATTTTTAGGCACATATTCGGATATATTTGGCAAACAGATAGTCTTTTCGAAACGAACAATATTGTCACTTTAAGTTCAAATGTAAAATTAACGGAAAACGTCAAATTAACGGAAAATTAATATATCTTTAGAAGCGTTTCTAGCAAACGAGGAAGTGCGTATTTTTATTCAACTGTTATACGTATTGTATGTATTGATACCTATAATCAAAATGTAATATAACTTTTAATTTAACTTATAAGAGTTGATTCTAAAGGTACTTTCGTTATGTTATTTTGAGAGGAAAGTTTTAGCGATTTGAAAATTTTATTGGGCATTTAGTTACGGCGAAATTTCAGAGAAAATTCATGTTACGCAATTGACAATGACAGTTCGTTTTACTAATAGCATATCCTGTCATATTGTGTCCTGTGCCATACTATAACGTCAGAAATAGTCACAGTCACACCGAGACTCGAAAAGAAACTTATTTATTTCGCCACATTATGACGCTCAAGAGTTGGTTACTTTTTGATTCCACTTTGAAGCCATAAGGTTGGGGTAACTGGACCCACGAGGTACCTGGGCCATAGGCTATTTTATAAAAAACTGTTGGTGTTTTTTAAGTTTTAGCTTTTGTGAACAATGCGCCTTAATATCTACTTCCTAAAACAACGTGTATCAATTCAATCATAACTCTCACTTTGCTGTGATAGGTTGTCAAAAATTTACGTTTCTTTTTTTAAAAACAACGTCAATATGGTTGAACTTCCTTTTTTTAAAGATTAGACATATAACTTCATTAATATTATTAGGTATCTATACATATTTACGTCATGTTTCAAATGTAAGTCCGGTGTCCCAGTTACCCCATAACATTTCAAAAATGGGGTAACTGGGACATGTATCCGGGGTAACTGGACCATGCTGGATCCAGTTACCAGATACTGGATCCAATAGTTATAAATAATTTTTTTGTGTTTCTCTTACTACGGGACGTAAATTTCTCCATTGTTTTTTGCTCACAATAAAGAAAATGATAGAATACTGTGAAGATGATTTCGTTAGATACAGATTTGGCCGTTTCGTTGACAACGTATAGGGATATAGAAAAACTAGGACTTACTAAAATAAAACTCCAATTTGGTAAACGAAGACCTTTTTTATTCCATGATGAAAGCAGAAGGGAGGGGTACAAGGGAGAAGCAATGAGAGTCTCTCTTTAAAATGACATCACGAGGCAAGAGACAGAGCAGGAGTTGGGTGAATATACAGTTACAACTTTCTTGCTTGGCGGACTACAATATCGCCAATCTAAAAGTATTTTGCGCCATGCACAAGAGGCCTTGAAAAACATTAGCTGGTATGGATTCACCAAATACATACGGTAGGCTTCTACCATATATTAATTGTGTAGGGACGCCAGATTGTGGGCTGCCAACATTCCTGAATCATGATAGGCGCAGTCTAATCTGTACACTGATACAGCTGCAGCTAAGTGTAAAAAAAAATAAAAAATGTTTCTGGATAAGGCATAGTAACAGACCGAATTCGTTAGGCGAAAAGGGCATGAGAATGTAACGTGCATTACCACAAAAATGCAGAATTGCCATACATCTGAACAAAAGGGTGCGAATGTTAAAGCGTATTGCGAAGATAATTCTAATGAATAGATTGCATGTTAAGTGATTTTAAATGATGAGTTATATTCATGCCCAAATAAGGAAATGCCCGAAGTTAAAATGCTTTTATTTCTAACAGACAGCAGTAACGTTTTTCTACAAGGATAAATCGTATGTGTGAGAGACTCACAAAGTAAAAATGGAGACTGAATCACTGATTTTATTTTATTAAAGAGATGAGTAACTAGAATAATTTAATTTAAATGGGAAGGGCTCTTAATACAATCGCTTTAGTTTTTAAATATTGAATTTAATTTAGGGGCTGCACTGTTTGACTATAGTGCACTAAAATAAATAAGTTATTAAACAGAATTTAATTGAAACTGCTGGGGGGGGGGGGATGGAACGCAAACATATATAACGAGATAGTCGTTATATATATCACCTGGGACTCCGAAAAAAAAAACTTTTTGTTGACCCGTGTGCATGGGCAAAACAGCAAGAAAAAAATAGTTACACATATAAAATATATTTTCAAAACAGAAAAGTTTTTTTTTAAACAAGTTGCTGTCATGAACACAAAAAAAATCTCTTTTATCAATAGTTCAACAGTCCTAAGAGATTTTATGAATTAATATTTTCTAATTTGATTTTTATGGATATCCACCTTAACAGAAATTTTCTTCAAAAATTACGTATACCATGGTTTTTTTTAAATCTGAGTCGACTCTGACAGCAAATATTTAAGCGGCATATAACTAAACCATTGACTGCACATCATCAAAATATTGATCCTGATTCGGATCATTTTATGAAAAACACAAGTACTAACAATAAAAAAAAATATATAATATATAAACACAAATGCAACACTAGAAGTAAAGAGTAAATAATAATAAGTGAAATGTGTAATTGTAAACTAATAAGCAATTGTAATATGATTTAAAAGAAATTGGACATGATTTAAAAAAATGTAATGTTTATGCATGCAGCATAGGATGACAAAAAAAAGGTGCCTGAAGCACGCCCATGAAAAAGATGTCACTCTGAATCTTGTGTAGACCACAAGTATTATGGCGTCGGTTTAGGGCTTCGGCCTTCTATGAGGAGGGAGTTTTGAGACTCATACAGCGCCCTCTTATATGAGTGCCTGCTCTTCCGAAGACGCTAGTGGTCCTCTAAAGGAGCACACATCGGTTTACAAGCAAAAATTGATTTTTTGTGAATTGGAACACCAATTCCAAGGGGTTGTCTCTCAACACAATGAAGTTTTGGACCCTAAGGACAATAATTTTGAACGGGAACAAAACATTCGAAAGGGAGAATTAAAAATAAAAAAAATAGATATATGTCACATATATATCAAATCAAAAAGGGGTAGACAATCCTAGAGTGAAGAGAGACATAAAAAAATGAAAAGTCATAATCAGGTTAAATACTGCACAAGTCGTATAATTAGAAGGTAACTAACTGGTTGACTTAAAGAAAATGTTATCAAATTACATGTGAAATTTTTTTTTAAAATAACTGCAATTATTAAATGTGTTAGTTATCACTGTTAACTGAAATGTAACCGTAAAAGAATGAAATGTAAAATAAATGTTAAACTGTAAATAATAGTTAAGTGTATGTAAATAACATAAAAGTGTAAAGTAAAATGAAAAGAGTGTAAAGTGATTCAAAATATTGTTCACAAGAGATCTTCGAAGCAAACAGTCATGGGCCAGCCATAATCTTGTCAAAAATCTGTTGTAAGCAACATACATACAACCTAGGCCCCTGGTTGTACACTTAGCTTCACAATACACGTCATAAGAAGAAAAAAATGTAAACAAAAGTATATTATTTCCTGTTTCTTAAATTATACGTATGTGGTTGATAAACATTAGGGAAGTTGTGATTGTTTAAGTGACTTGTAGCATCGAATAAATGTCCATTTCGAGGTGGAGCAAGAAGTAACCTATCAATGTGTACACGAAATGCTGTATTATCAGCAGCATACAACCTCTTTATCGAGAATGACACAGGTGAATGTTTGTACGTTACAATGTATGGTCCAGTGTATTTAGGTTTGAATTTATCAACAGATTTTAAGTACACAATATCTTTGAGACAAATGGTTCTTAATTTAGCTTTTTGACCGTAATGCTTATATCTTTTATCCTGTGCTGTTTTAATGTTATTGTAAGCCTTGTCATATACTTTGTGTAAATCTTCAAGTAGTTTATGTATTTCAATATGTTTATCTAGAAAAGGTTGATTGCTATTCTGATCAAAAGTGTCAAAAATTAATGAAAGTTCACGTCCAAAGTGCAGAAGATTAGGAGTGAATAATGTATTTGAATGTTTTGAACCATTATAGAGCGACTTGTGTATAAATATTGCATTTTCAAATGAGTGACCTTCTTGCAAAAGTATATTAACAGAGTATTTGATTGATTTATTGATTCTCTCCGAAAGAGCATTACTTTGTGGCCTCGAAACAGAGCTGTGAAGTACCTTAATACCTAGAGTATCATTAAAAATGTTGTATATTTGAGATGCATATTGGGGTCCTAAGTCTGATAAGACAACAGAAGGTCTCCCAAAGGTGGTTATATAAGAGAATAAACATTTAACGACCTTAGCTGCAGATGTATCCTTAAGTGGAAAAAGTTCAACATGTCTTGAAAAGTGATCTGTAATAGTTAAAATATGTTTACCATTAGAAAAAGGTCCAACGAGATCTGTACTAATAGTATGGCCAGGGTATCTGGGTGTGTAGGTGGGTTGTAAGGGTGCAGGAGGGGTTTGATGATGTTTACATTGAAGACATTTGACACATGAAGCTACAAAGTTTAAAGTGTCAACATACATGCCTTTCCAAAAGTATCTTGATGATAGGAACTCATAGGTTTTATTAAAACCAAAGTGAGATAAATGAGCGATTGTTAAAACTTTGCTTTTAAGAGAGTTAGGAACAACAATGTGATATGAAAAAGTGTTGTTAAGATTGTTTTCTTTCTTTAACATTAAAATTTTCGAATCAGGGTGTATGAAGTAATTAAGATATTTTTGAGAAGGTCCTTTCTTTAGAATATCCTTGTAAACAGTGGACAAGGTGGTGTCCTTTTTTTGTTCAGTGCAGAAAGTTTCATTTGAAATTTCCAATAAAGGATCTGGATTTGTTTGTTTACCAGATACAAGATAGCTTACATATTTCTTAGTGGCACTTGAACATGAATTATTACTGTCTGGTGTATCATAGTCAACAATAGGTAATGGTTGAGGGTCATGGATAAGTTCAGGATTAGTAACCAGAGTTTGTTGATTGTTTTCAAAAGTACAGCGAGATAAATAGTCAGCAAGAACATTTTTTTACCAGGGATATGTTTAAAAGTGTATGAGTACTCTGAAAGCTCCATGAGCCAACGAGAGATAATATCAGCTGGATTAGTAGACTTGTTATATTTTTCTAAGGGTTTACTGTCAGAAAGGATTACAAATTGTCTGTTATATAAATCAATGCAAAAACCCTTGACGGGTTAAAAGTTTCTGACGCAGCACTTTATCTTATGCTCTAAGAATTTTAAATATGGAACTTAAAAATACTGATATCAAATTTTGAGTGACGTTATGCTATTTCTTAAAAAATATATTTGTATTTATTTCATCATTTTATTTTTGTTTTATTTATAATCGCATGTGCAAAAGTTATGTTCAACATGAAAAGCTGCATAAAATTTTATTCGCTGTTGCTTTATCATTTACATCTCTCATAAATTCAAAATATGAGTTTTAAAAGATATGATATAAAATTTAAGTGACGCCTTGATGTGACTTTAAAAGGTTTGTTTTAAAATTCAATTTAAATTATTTTTGACTTGGTTAAAATATTTTTTTACATCTACACAATACTTTTAATTTTCCAATTCACTGTTAAATATATCACTTTCATTGAATCTATACTATGAATTGAAATGTATTTATTTCAATAAATTGATTTATCTTTTGTGTCACGCTATTCAAAATTGTGAGTAAGATTTATGTAAATGGTTTATTTGCGTCAAACTATCCTTTTTCATACATTTCATGTAGTTTGGACACAATGACGTCAGGGGTTTTTGCATTGATATCATTACTTTTTTTAGGTTAGTGATAAAATGATTAAAAAAAAGATACAAATGGAATTTCATGCAGATTTAATTTTTACTATTTTATTACAATTTTCCTTATAGCAGTTTGTATATAAAAACAACTGGGTAAGTATAATCGCAGATCGCACAGAGGGTTTCATTTGATATTCCTTTAAAAACACTTTATCTTTAAATTAATAAATCCAAAATGTTAATTTATAATTATTAAATCCTTACATAGATGGTGCACCAATAGTTCCAATTTTCATGGGGCAGGGAACGCACTCTTTTAAACAAACCACCTTCCAATTGAAGTCATCAAAAACCAAGTTGAATAAGCCAGACCCCGTTGTGTTGTTTGACAAACAGCAGTCTCATGTTCCCTCCTTCCCCCCTTTTTCAAAATTTTTCAGACCAGTACCTAAGAATGGAACCGAAATAATTTTTTCTCTTCAGAAATTACGATAAAAAAATAGTATGCAGTACTCATAAATTTACTTCATCATTTTTACATTAATGCTATATAGGGTGATTATTAAGTTAATTATAACGTTTGGAATCTGTTGCATTGATGTCCGATAGGTAGTTTCTGAGTTATGGAAGCTGGAGCCATAAGGCGCCATAGAGAGGCGAAGCCCGCTAGTATCTATCATAATTATATCTGCCATGTAGACTAATTGCGATATTTAATCAAAATAGTCCCCCCCTCCTCATCCCCGGAAATATAACAAATACAAAATGTGTCTTTATAAACCTATCGTCAAATAGGTTTTTATTTCCTTTTCCCTAAAAAAAAAAACATGATTTTTATATCCGTAACGTAAATAGCGGACGAAGCCCGCTAGTTCCTATCATAACATATATTTTTAATAATTTTATATAGTCTATAATAAAAATCAGACTTAAAATAGTCTAGTTCCATGAGTACTTGTGGTGTCAGTTACATGCTACGATTTTTGGATACCAGTATTTTAGAACGGGAAAATGTGACTTATTTTATCGGAGATATCTCATTAATTGAATAAGGTGAAGCAAATTTTTGAAAAAAAGGTGGCCAACAAGCATGGCAGTTATCAGCTATGTGACATTGTGCTAAAGTCCATTAATTTGATCTGCTTTAAAAAGATTACGGAAGATTGAATTATAGTAGAACCTGGATTAACCGAGCTTCGATTAATCGAGGTTTCTGTTAACCGAGCCGATAACAAAGTCTGATTTTTTTTCCTTTTGAATGAGCCTTAAAAATAACCACACTCTTTAGCTCACTGTCCGTGCTATACAGGCCCTTCTGCCCCCAAAAGCACTCAACTCCAAAGAAACATTGGACCCTGAGAAGTCAATAGCGAACAATGCTTTGTTTCCAGTGGCTGTGTGAACTTTCGTAAATTTTTCAATTTGCATTTTAAAATTTACTACTGGTAGTTGATTTTCTTTTTAAATTTGTTAAGCTGTGAAACAGAACTTTACATATATTTATTTTTATTATTTAAAAAACGTTCTATATATTTTTTTAAAGAGATGTTAAATTCGCAAGCACGGCGAGTTTTTACACACAGTTTCTATTAACCGAGATTTCCGATTCCGATTTACTAACAGTCCCAATTAGCTCGGATAATCGAGGCTGCTCTGTATAATTAAAAAATCAATGGCGATCTTACTGTAAACGGGTTTCCCTTTTACTGAGGGATTTCAAGACCGAATCAGCTGATGTTAGTTGCTGTTTCCGTGCTTGATTAAATAAGATTAGTTAAACATTTGAAAATTACCAAATATAAAAGGAACTAAGTCAACAGAGTCTTTGCTTTATGGTATTTTTTAACAACGCTATAAGAAAATGATTTTAAATAAGATATTTTAAATGTAACGTTTTAAATCTGACATAATTTTCACCAAACTTTCCTTTCTCTTTGTAACATTCTACTTAAAATATTTTTATTATTAGAAAGATAATATTATTATTTGCGCTACCTTAAAATTGGCAACTATAGTTAAAAATATCATCTCGAAATTTGAAATAAATCTCTCATATAAATATATTTTTTAATTTAAACTGTTTTGTAATATGTTTTGCAATATGTTTTGCAATATGTTTTGCAAACTGTTTTGGCCACTTTGTCCAATATGACGTAATTTCCTCCATTTACGACTTTTAACACATATCAATGAATTTATTATTTAAAAATTTTCTTTTTCTTTTAATATTCACGTGTAAATATAATTTTTATGACGTAATTTTCAATGTTTTCCTGCTTTTAATACCTAATCATTTAATTCTAATTTGAAAATAATTGATTATTTTATAATTTTCTTTCATTTTAAGTAAGCATGTGTAAAAACAATTTTTATGACGTAATGTTTAATATTTTCCTGCTTTTAACACGTTATCATTTAATTCTAATTTAAAAGGATTTTTTTCTGTTTATAATATTCACGTGTGAATAAATTTGTAATTTAAAGGATATATTATTCTTTGCGCTGTTTTAACAATTGGCAGCAATTTAAAATAACCTTTTCTAAAATATGTAAAAAATATCTCTGGAAATTCTGAAAATTTTAATTTAAAATTGAAATAAACCGTCAAAAAATTAGGCAAGTTAAAAATAATAAATGCACTCTGCAAACTTCTAGTTTCTATTGAATGATTAAATTGAATGAAAATGATTAAATTCCCATGTATATTTTTTTTTTCCTATGAGACTTTTTTATTGAGACAATTTTATCCAGATTTAACATTAAATATCTCTTAAAATAATTCTTCGATTTAAAAACTGTCTACTTCAACGTTTTTATCAAACATTTCTCTATAATACTATCCATTTTAATATTTTTGTATGCAGTAATTTTCTTAATATTTGCGAAATAAACCTCTAGTCACAAGAGATTCTTTCAAAGCGGCGAAGAGCATTAGTTTTTTTTTTTTCGAATAAGAGACAAAATGTAGTACGCAATTGCGTCAAAAGATGGCAACACCAGAATTCTGATATGCTTATTATGTAAACTGTAAATATTGCAAAGTTAAATAAAAACAATTGTCTCGGGGTTATCAAACTTCATTGATATTTATAAATAAAACATTTCAACTAAATTATTTATTATAAAAGAATTATTACATCACAATAGTTTTTATGCAAGGAAAATAATAATTATAATAATAATAATATTATGGATGTCAGTGATTATATATTGATTGACCGTCATAATAATAAAAAATGATATTATAAAAAGAAGAGCTGAAATGAATTATTTTTTTACGTTTCTGATCGTGTGATTTATATTCAAATAATAATTATTAATGTATATTTTTTGTAAAGTGATTGAAATTAAATATATTTATAAAATTTATGGTAATATTTTTATTGTTGAAAAATTGCCAAGAAATAACCATCATCAAATTGGCGTCATTAAATTGTAATTTTATTTAACTTAATAGCAATTAAAAAATTACAAAGGAACTGAGAATAATGGTCAACTAACAGACTTTAAAAGAAAAAAAAAACATTCACATGTGAAAACACGTACCAGGAGTATCGAACTGCCTATCTTAAGATCAGTAGACGATGGCCCTTAACCACTCAGCCAATGGGAAGACAAAATTTTTCTCCCCAAAAGTGGTTAAAAAGAAAGCATGTGTATGAATACAGTGTCATGCATTTTCGGTGAAATTTCCATAGAATGGCGAAGAAATATAGTCCGATTTTTCATGCGCATTATAAAACGAACAAGAGTCTTGCTGGAAACAAGTAAATTGTTATTTAGTTCATCTGAAACATATTTATTTGATTTTTAAAAAATCGCCCGTGTCATTTTCGAGAGAAAAAAAATCGAATTATTGAACGAACGAGAGTTTTCCCAGAAAAAAAGAAAAGTGTTATTCACCTCGCCTTAATCACATTTATATTATGCATCAATTTAAAAATAATCGTTAGAACCGTTTTCGAGATTTTCAAATTAGGAACTTCCTCGATATCATACCAATGTTTTCACTTTAAAAATGGCTATTTAGATCTCAAAATATACTGCACGTAGAAATGTAAAAATTTCAGTATACGATTAGACTGCAGATATAAGACTGTTCTAGAAAATTCAGAACAATAAGCCATATATCTGCTGAGTTATTAAAAGGCGGCTTTTCGCGTTTTCATTGATGTCGAGTTAGCTGTATATATGAGTTCCGCCATCTACGAATTCTATGATACGATACGATACGATTTTAACGATACGATACGATTTTAACGATACGATACGATACGATTTTAGGCTTAAGGCTGCGTCACTCGAAATACTACCGTCTTCCATGATAATATTTGAAAGCAGTAACAGATTTATAAATTGCCATGAGTTCTAATTTAAGTGCAGGGTATTTTTTTTCTGACGCCTTAAGAGATTTAGAAAAATATGCTACTGGTAAAAGTTCTTGATCATGCTCTTGTAATAAGACAATTTAAATGGGAAGGGCTCTTAATGCAATCGCTTTAGTTTTTAAATGTTGAATTTAATTTAGGGGCTGCACTGTTTGACTATAGTGCACTAAAATAAATAAGTTATTAAACAAAATTTAATTGAAACTGCTGGGGCGGGGGGGGGGGGGATGGAACGCACACATATATAACGAGATAGTCGTTATAAATACCTTATTAAAATTACGTAATGAAATTTTAAAGAAGCATATTGAGTGGTATCAAACCAAATTTCTTAGGCCGTGATGCCGTTATGGCATCACTTAATTTTAATTCCTAATTGCCACATTGGCACCTGAATTTTATATTGAAAATTTCACCTTTATTAAGTACGCGAAAATATACTTTTACTTGTTTTCAGATAGATTCTCTTGTAAATATTGGTGTCAGTAAATTATTTCAACATTTTACGAATGCAAGTACCTTCCTCCTGAAAGTGAGATAGCCAGACCTTGAAATTGAACTATAACCAGGGGTCGCAATCTGTAGGGAAACTTTTCTCGTTCCTACCACTATTTTGAAAATAATATCTACATCGCACCTTTCTTTAAGGGTTCTGGTAGGAACAATAAAATTTTCGCTATATAATGCGACTCCTGGATAAAGTACTTACGTAGCCGTTTGTTCATAGATTTACCTTGCTATTTTTTTCCTTAAAATACCCATGACACTTTTATACTTATTATTACTAAAGTACATAAGTACTTACTTAAGTTTTATGTTTTTGGTATAAATAAATATATTTTCACTTTTAGTGCTTTCTTTAGACATACTGACAGCAAAGGTTTCCCTTACAACGCTGTTTATTGGCATATAATTTACATGATCTGCCTGGTTTAAATTTTTTTAAGTTGTTTACACTTTTTCAAACAGGACCCTATATCCGATATGAAAAACTATAAACGCGTGTGGAACATAGACCCTCCTGGTCCAGTTACCCCATTTTTGTGGGCAACTGAACCCATGAGGAAAGAAAGATGAAATATGCATATTTTTATATTTTTAAATATTAAAATGTAATTTTGAGCATTTCTGTCTGATAGAGGGAACCTAACTGAACACATTTACAGAAGTTCAGACTTTAATTCAAATGAACATTAGCTTTTTGAAGCTGAATTGTCAGAAGCTCTAGAGTCACATTGTAAAAGCATGGCCCAGTTACCCCAACTAACCTTAATGACAGATTTCTCTGTCATGCGTTTCAAGATTACTACAAACAACGCATTTGTTATTTTTCTACCTCATGTGATGACAATGTGGTGAATAACAAATACATGTGAATTACGATGCTTTCACATTTTATTCACAAAAGTTACACTGTTAAATTAAAGTCAAAACCCAGCCATCAAAAATCATTAAATTTAAAGGAAAGGTACCTTTTATTATATGTGTGCAAAAGAGAAGTATTTTGATGAATATTTGACTGAAATGTAAAGTAATAATTAAAAGTTATTAATCTTAGTCGCTCTAGCCCATGAAAGAAAACGGTCAATAAGAAACATTTATTTCATTCTTGTTTTATTTTCTTCTTGCAAGCCTCTTTTCTTACAGTATATAGATGTACATATGTATTTTCTTTCAATATACAAGTACGCATGTACACATGTACACTCTAGCCCGTGAAGAAAATCCGTCAATAAGAAAATACTATTTCATTATTTCTTATTTTCCTTTAGTATGCAAGCCTCTTTTCTTATACTATAAAATGTACACATGCATTTCTTTCACTCTACCAGTACACGAGCACACTCTATCCCGTCAATAAAATTGGTCGATAAGAAATATTTATTCCATTCTTGTTTTATTTTCCTTTAGTATGCAAGTCTCTTTTCTTATGGTACATAAATATACACATGTATTTTCTTTCACTATACAAGGTAAACATGTACACATGAACGCTCTAGCCCGTGAATGAAATCGGTTAATAAGAAAGATTTATTTCATTCAAGTTTTATTTTCCTTTAGTATGCAAGCCTTTTTTCTTACAGTATATAAATGTACACATATATTTTCTTACGCTATACAATTACACATGTACACATGAACGCTCTAGCCAGTGAATGAAATCAGTCAATAGGAAAGATTTATTTCATTCTTATTTTATTTTCCTTTAGTATGCAAGCCTTTTTTCTTATTGTATATAAATGTACACATGTATTTTCTTTCACTATACAAGTACACATGTACGCTCTAGCCCATTAATGAAATCAGTCAAAAAGAAACATTTATTTCATTCTTGTTTTATTTTCCTTTAGTATTCAAGTCTCTTTTTTTACAGTATATAAACGTACACATGTACTTTCTTTCACTATAGAAGTACACATGATTTTAGACCATTACTGAATCCCGGAATCATGAGCTCAATTTTCTGGACAATCATTAACAACATAAGAAGACATGTATCTACAGAATTCATTCCATTAGATATTTTTTTATTCATTCGCTTAAAAATACAACTTTTTAAAAAAGACAAAGAGCATAACAAAGACATTTTGACTGTCAAATTTAAAGTTTATTGTTTTTTAAAGCAAAGCTTTTGTTTCCAATGGGACTTTTATTCGTCATTTTACACATGTGGTGTGAAATTCTAGATTTATAAACAAATCAAACTGTTAGACATTAAAGAGAAGTACTAAAAGTTATTTTTTTTAATAAATAGTGCTAAAATTTCACCTTTAAATAACTTATAGTATATTTTATGTAAATAATTTTCTCCCATAAAAACTACAATATTCAAATGAAATTCACCGAACTGCGACTGTACGTGAATATAAAAGTGGCATTTTTGATTTAACATAATTTTTGTCATGAGCACAAAAGCACTCTCGCGAGATACCCGGATCAATACCACGCACATAATACCGTATATTCGCGGTTTATATTTTGCAGATATATAATGTATATATATATATATATATTGTAGCCCCCCCCCCCCCCCCCACCTCCCACTCTCTTCAGTAAGTTTTGTTATTTATCTTTAATGTTTTTTTAAAAAGTACATATCAACAGGAGATGTTTTTCTTTTATTAAGAAAGAACAATCATTTTTTCTCCTTAATTTTATTCTGCAACTCGGGTGGCTTAATAACCCTGCGCGACTAAATTGTCCCGATTTTTTTCTATTTAGTTTCTTGCTCGCGTGGATATCCAATGTGTGCTATAAGGTAGTTTCTCAAAAATGACATTTAAACGAAAGATAACAGACAATGAAAAGAAATGGAGAGTTTGAGATTTTTATTACATACATAGAGTCTTAAGAAGAAGTAACAGATTCGGCTCGTGGAAATGAAGTTGATTTTCAGATTTTCACGATTTCCAGTAACCACGACAATTATAGTTAATTTGAAACGGACAATGAAACATTTGAACCCAATCAATAGTGACAATTACAAAGGAAATAAATAAAACAATTTGAAAAAAAAGCAAAACCCAAAAGTCCCAAACAGTTTCTGGTGATGTCTTTATCCATTTACCATGAGAGGAAATTGTTGCATCAGGTGTTATGGAACTTTTAAAAAATTGAGAAATTTTATAAAACTAATATATGTAATTAGTGAGAATTATAGTGAGAATTCAACGATATCTCACATTGAAACTCTCAATTTACAAGGCAAAAGCCAGCATAGGGAAGCTAATGTATTTTCACCTAGCCTCCAAATTTCTTCAGGGTCCTAGAAAATGTCGCCAGAGATGAAACAAATACCTCAATTTCTATCAATCTTCGCAGATGGCACTAGGGGGAAAGGAACTCTTTTATCTAGCGAGAGAAATATTCTTTTGATGTTCACGAGGGCCTCGTTCCCGTGGGAAAGTAGAAAGTGAAACCAGAGATGAAACCGGACGCGAAAGTTCCTGACGGCAGCCTATAGAGAAAGGGCTGGCCTATGAGATCATGGCCCACGGATGGTGAGTGGCTAATGGGAGTGGCTTTGGTCCTAGACGGAAAAACGAAACTGATAAAAGAGGATGCGAGAGCATTCTCGGGAGTTTAATTTTCCCTTCTGTTGAAGTTGAGACTTCAAGGTGTTTCTGGTCGTGCAGAGTGGAAATCTCTCACGGTTCGACGGCTTCGGGGCATACTCCGAAGCACAGAAAAGCGAAAGCCAGGTGTGGCTGCTAAGGTATCTCCACCACGGAGTAGGAAGATCGGAGGTTCCTAAACCTCGGTTAAACACCTACAAAAGTGCGACATTCCTGTCGAGCATCGCGAGCTCTATCTTCGAAAATAGTGGACATTGGATAAGTAAGAGACTGACTACACTGAAAGCGATCTATTATTCGAGGACTGGACTTGATTCTATAAATATATTATTGTCAGCTGAACTCGAACCCTTATATGAAAAATGTTGTAATTATGAATTATTTAATCAAGAAATTCTTATTTAATTGTTTGTGAAACAATAAAATATTTTTTCGATATTGATAAGACCAGGCCGTTGAAGTTGCCCGCTACCACACCACCTTTACGACATCGGCTCCGTTACAACTTGGTGGCAGCTAGAAGATTTTCAGCAAGAATAATTGTTATTAGAGGAAAGCCCAGGAGGAAACAGACGGCGAACACCCGGAGTTTCTGACGACAACTCGAGAGGCAGCCGAAAGAATCGAAACTACAGTTCCGAGGAAGACAGAAGGATAGCCCTTCGGGAGCAAAAGACAGTTCACCCAGAACAAAAGACAGTTCGTCCAAAACGAAAGACAGTTCATCCGGAACAACGGCAATGAGACAGTTCATCTAGATCAACTAGACAGTGCTTCGAGACAGTGCAAGGTGGACCTTGGACGACAAACAGTGGGACGCAACACGCCCGATACGAGCCCTTGAGCTACAGTGGACGACACCCGCGGAGTGCCATAACGGACCGTTCCCCAGACAAGATACTTCAAGCAACAACTGCAACAGGTAAGCTCATTTCATTTTGAGTGGCTCTTAAACTATTATTTATCATACTGATAGGATGTTAAAATGTTGTTTAAATAAAAATATGAGAAACTTTTTTATTTTGAGGTAAATGAAAATACTAAGATTATGATAAATCAATAATGTGTAGTTAATTGAAAAGTAACGTTTAATGCAAATTTATATGTTATGTTATCTTTATCAGTATTTGTAATATTTGGAATGCAGAAAGGATTAGATAGGCTAAATTCATAACTACTCAAAAAAAAAAAATTCCCAGTAAATTTTTTTTTCTTATATGACGAATATATAATGTAAGAGTAATGTGTAAGAAATATATTTTGATGAGTGATTGTATAAAGAGAATTTTTGATGCATGCTGGATTGCTAAATGACAAACAGAGTAAATTAAACTTTTACCCTAAATAGTATAGATGCATTTTGATAAAGGTTGCAGAGAGTGTTCAGTTCTTGAGAAATACTGGGAATGTAGTTTGCCTATAGTATTTGAAAAATTACTTATTGTTTTCATATTGTGTGTATAGGGACTCTAAAGCTTTAAAATTTTGAATTTTAGTTTTTGCTTTACGTTTGGCACGAGAATATAGAAATTCTGAAAATCCTTTGAAAAATCATAAAATAATTTTTACGTATTGGTTATGCATTCGAAATGTTTATTTATATTGTGTGATTAGGGGTAAAATATTTATTGTGAGGTGTAAGGTTCATATACTTCTAAATTGATAAACAAAACGAATAGTTTCCGTTTGTATTATTTCAACACACCGTAGTCATGTCGAAGTTAAATTCACTGAAGTACTGCAGGAAAGCGGATTTACAGAATCTCGCGGAAGTTTTAGGGGTGGAAATAGATGAACAAGACAATATGGCAATGATAATCGAAAAAATTGAAGCAGCAGAAAAATACGACGAGGAACTGACGTTAGTACAGGCAGGGTACATCGTAAAGGATAGGGAAGGACGCATCACGGCAGAAAAAGAGAAAGAGAGGAAAAAGAGAGAGAGAGAGAGGGGGGGGGAAAGAGAGAGAGAAGAGAGAGTTAGGGAAGAGAGAGAGAGGAAAGAGAGAGAGAAGAGAGAGTTAGGGAAGAGAGAGAGAAAGATAAGAAAAGGGCGTTTACTTTAGAACAGCTAAAATTAACGCAGAGTTCAGAAAGGCGAAATTCTACGGTAAGCAGCGGTTCCGAAAGATCCGTTAGATTACCTCTTAAAACTATTATGCATCGTTTCGATCCTGAACGATCCGACATAACATTATTCCTGAATCTGTTCGAGCGACAGGCGAATAGGTCCGGAATAGAGCAAGATGAATACGTCACACACTTGTTAGCATCATTGCCGGTGGAAATTGCAGAATTAATCTTACGCGAACCAGCTCAAAAAATTGACAATTTCGAACATGTTAAATCGCTTTTATTAGCCCGGTACAGGCTGAGTGCGGAAGCGTACCGTCAAAAATTGAATAAACATACGCGTAATCCAGGAAACCCGTGGAGAGATCTCATATTCGAATTGAATAGTTTTCTTGAAGGATGGATTAACGGTTTGGGGATCACGCAATTTTCTGAATTAAAAGACTTGTTGATCACTGATCAGATCAAACGACGCGCGTCGGTCGATTTGAAAGAGCATTTTATTGATTCGTGGGCGAATTATAAAGATCCCTTGGTGCTCGCTACGGCACTAGACGAATACGAGGCGATAAAAGGGGTGTCAAGAAAATCGTGGAATACGAAACCAAAATTTGAAGGAAATTCGCGGGATAGGAGAACGGAAAAAACGGAAAATGAAGACGAAATGAGAGATTGGCATTCGGAAACCAAAACTAATTGGAGAGAGAAAAACACGGAAAACGAAAGAGAAAGGATCTTCGAACGTAAAAATTGGAATAAGTGTTTTATTTGCTCCAAAATTGGGCATTTAAAAGCCAATTGTCCGGAAAACAAAAGGAACTTAGAACCTATTACTAGCGTTCATCACATTTGCGTAGGTACGAATTTTGAGGAAAGTTTCAAACCTTATCTTAGCCGTGCTCTAATTAACGGAAAGGAATGCACGACTTTAAGGGATTCCGGAACGCGCTATGATGTGACCCCTAGTCAATTAATTAAGCCCAATCAGTTAGACGGTGGTGCTGTACGAGTTAGGCAACCGTTGACGAACGATACGCTTCGTTTACCGACCGCCCACGTTGTCGTAGAAATTGAAGGAGTGGGGAATATAAAAACGAGGGCCATAGTAGCAGAGAATAAATCAGACTTGTCATATTATATATTAGGAAACGAAACTCAAAAATTGATCGATAAAATTAAGAGCGATAATGCCCAGAATTTAAACGCCGTGATAACACGGAGTCAGGCGAAACCGAAACCAGAAGGATTGAAGTCCGATCCGACGCAAGGGAACGAGTCGAAAAAGAGAAACCGGTCAAAAATGATTGACGTGAATACGGGAGGAAAATCTAGCGAGAATGAACGCTGGTTAAGGAAGATGAATGGGAATTTTAAAGTAGACGGAGGGGACCTTTTGTTACCCGATCGAGAGGGGAATTTAAGCGCTGGATTAAGCAAGGTTGGGAGAGAAAGGCTTAAAAGAGAACAAGATGAGGACGAGTCGTCAAGCGAAGCCAGAACAAGGTCAAAAATAAAGAAGACGCATTGTAATTGTGGGGATTTCGAGAAGTCAAATGACTCCCGTATAGGTATAGCTTTAACGGGCGATCAAAGAGATAAGCCGGTAAGAATTGGGCAGACCAGGAACAACAGGAAATCTAGGCGCGATAAAGATACGTTAAAAAGAAATGCAGTGTCAGGAGATGCAGGATTAGGTTCCACCAGACATAAGTCGTATGAAAGGGGTACGAGAAGAATGAATCGGGGGAGAATCGATTATAAAAGTTCCGCGACTAATCTTTTTACAAACGTCCCAAGTAGACGCGAAAAGTCTCAAGTCTATAGAGTAAACATACCGAAACCTAATGAAAAAGGCGTGGAGAATAGAAACGTTTTGACACGTAAAGCTTCGCGGCCCAAACACTATGCTAAATTCAGAGATAAACTTTCAAGTGACATGTTTTAGCAGTTAAGGATTTAGTAGAGTATTGTGTGAGTCAAACTCAACACAAATATATGTATATATAAATTTTCTTTTTTGTGTGTAAATGTAATCGTGTAAAATATAAATGTGTTTTGTCTGTTAAAGAGAAATTTCGTAACCAAATGTGTCCAGCATTTGCAAGCTAAGTATAAAATGCAGGGAAAAGTTTTTTTTTAGGAATTGATATAATTAAATATGGGCCACTTGAAATGTATGAGCTAACCATTTCCCTTACAGCATATTACGTCTGGCAGCCGAAATATGATTTGAGGGAGGGGTGTTGTGAGAATTCAACGATATCTCACATTGAAACTCTCAATTTACAAGGCAAAAGCCAGCATAGGGAAGCTAATGTATTTTCACCTAGCCTCCAAATTTCTTCAGAGTCCTAGAAAATGTCGCCAGAGATGAAACAAATACCTCAATTTCTATCAATCTTCGCAGATGACACTAGGGTGAAAGGAACTCTTTTATCTAGCGAGAGAAATATTCTTTTGATGTTCACGAGGGCCTCGTTCCCGTGGGAAAGTAGAAAGTGAAACCAGAGATGAAACCGGACGCGAAAGTTCCTGACGGCAGCCTATAGAGAAAGGGCTGGCCTATGAGATCATGGCCCACGGATGGTGAGTGGCTAATGGGAGTGGCTTTGGTCCTAGACGGAAAAACGAAACTGATAAAAGAGGATGCGAAAGCATTCTCGGGAGCTTAATTTTCCCTTCTGTTGAAGTTGAGACTTCAAGGTGTTTCTGGTCGTGCAGAGTGGAAATCTCTCACGGGTCGACGGCTTCGGGGCATACTCCGAAGCACAGAAAAGCGAAAGCCAGGTGTGGCTGCTAAGGTATCTCCACCACGGAGTAGGAAGATCGGAGGTTCCTAAACCTCGGTTAAACACCTACAAAAGTGCGACATTTCTGTCGAGCATCGCGAGCTCTATCTTCGAAAATAGTGGACATTGGATAAGTAAGAGACTGACTACACTGAAAGCGATCTATTATTCGAGGACTGGACTTGATTCTATAAATATATTATTGTCAGCTGAACTCGAACCCTTATATGAAAAATGTTGTAATTATGAATTATTTAATCAAGAAATTCTTATTAAATTGTTTGTGAAACAATAAAATATTTTTTCGATATTGATAAGACCAGGCCGTTGAAGTTGCCCGCTACCACACCACCTTTACGACATCGGCTCCGTTACAATATATATTAGATTTATTTTTCTTAATTCCGATGTTATAAAAATATTATTGGCTTCACGAATAATTTTATTGATAGAATGTTTGCAGATTTCCACAGTAGTCAGAATACTAGAAATACAGATAAAATAGAGATGAGAGCACTGCTCATTCATATTTCTGTGGTCTATGTAAAAAAGTCTATTTTATACATTTTCTATGCATTTTTGCAAAAATGTATATGTATATTCATAGCATTAAGCTTTAATGAATCAGTGGGATTATAAAAACTTCCCCCAGAAACTAAATTTACTCTGGATGGTGGAGTCTTCTACTGGATTACTTTACTAAAATAAGAATAGGAAAACTAGAATTGTAACATATTATTCAGAATCCGGGGTGGAAACTATTCTTATGTTACGAAATAAAACTGTATAACTTATCATAGATTAATAAGTTTTAATATTTACATCCTATTTACATGTTACTATTTACAAAATAACTCAGTTAATTTAAAATACAGCATAGCACAAATGCCTTGTCGGCAACCACTTTGTAAACATTCTTTTTTTCTCGTCAAGCACAATTTACTCAGCTTGTCAGTTCTTTTGAAGGAAAAGTAAAAAAAAAAAGAAAAGGAGAACAAATATGATGGAGTGCGTATTGTTTGAGCGTTACACTCTTCCCCTCAAACTGCATTACTGGTCCCTCAGATGCAGTGTGCATTTCCTGGGTGGATTCCTTCGGGATGCTTTCTGGTGCCTAAAATCCTCTATAGCTCTCGTGTTTTGTGGTCCTTTCGTAAATATTTGCTGGCTGGGCGTCTGATGTTTCCCGGGTCTGCCTCTAGGACGAATAAAGCCTTTAGAAGATCCACCATCATCTTACGTGTAAGCACACAAAGCTGATATATGGTAATTTCCTAAGGGAGAAAAGGGGTTTTCTTTAGTGGCAGTGGTATAAAAAGTAGGAGATCTTTGATTTCCATAGTACCCATTATCATGTCTGTAACCTCCAGACCTATAATCCAATTTCTAATTATCCTGATCATCAGTTCCAAGATAATTTTCATATCTCTTTTCGAATTTGTTAGACGAATCTGCAGTTCGCCGTGCACTATACCTGTGTGATGGTTGGGAATTTCTTTGCTCCTGATAGCTACCTCTACCTGATCGTCGGCCATCATAATTATAATTATTTCGAGCATGATAGTAGCCTCTATTTTTGTACCTAGGAGAAAAATTTGGATTATACTTTACTTTTGTAAGTGAAGCACTTTCTAGCGTTTCAGATGCATCATTAGGTTCAACCATATCCGATGAACTATTCACCAAACCTTCACTTTCTGTCATATCTTGAGATATTAAAGAATCTTTAGTCTCAAAATTTTGAGGAATCTTTGATTTATCTTGGTAACAATTCTCTGAACCAGGTTTCTCATAACTATTTTTATTGTAATTTCCATGGTTAAATGACTGTTTAACATATTTTTGGCCATATCTATTATTGCTTCTGTTAACAATTGGTCTATTAAAATTTTTGTTCTTACCCCTATAATCGAAATTCCTACGGCAATCTTTTGCATAGCCTTTTCTATCATGAGCAGGACTATCAATTTCATCAGATGCATTTTTGCCCCTCCGCGATCCTGTATCAATATAATGCTTAACTTTAGGTGTATCCTCTTCCCCTAGTTGGAAGCTACTAGTAAATTTTTCGAGCAGTTCATTCAACCTAACTTGTTGCTCTGAAGTGAGATGTCTACCTTCATCTTCTCTAAGAAAAACGGTGTCTAATTCAACGGATTTTATCGCTAATTCACTGGGAGGTCTATATCTATCTTCAGCGAATCTATACTTCCACCTACATCTATCAGCGAAGAACCATTCTTGATTTACTACATCCAAAACAATTTTTGCTTTGCATAAAAAATCGATTCCTAAAATTGTACGATTATTTCTGGCATTCGGCAGAGCATAAAGTGTTGTTTTAATGTCGCGACCTTCAATTTTAACATGAACTTCTGTTTTATAAACTTCGGTAGTGTTTTGTAGCCCATCCGCTAAGACTACGATCATTTGAGTTTCTTCAAACTTCACACCTTGGTCTTTTAATAAAGAATACAAACCTTCACCGGCAACGCAATGTGTTGCGCCAGTGTCAGCACAAGCTGTGCCAGAGAGACCATTTATGCTTATTTTTACCAATAATGTTGGTGATGTTTGCATATTACATGTACGAAATTCTAGTGATTGAAAGTGCACCTTTACATTTTTCGGAGAACAGGTTGGACACTTGGATTTAATAACTCCCTGGTTTCCACAACCATAGCAACTTAACATTGGTCGATTTAAATTTGAAGGGTAATTAATTTTATTTCTCTTGGACTCTTTTTGATTGCCAATTTTACCAAAATCATTTCTTTTAAAATCTAAAGGCGTTTTATCAAAGCGATTAGAATTCTCGACCTCACTGATTTTATTTGATCTCTTTATTTCTACTTTGTGTGACCTCAAATTATCATATAAATCTAACTTTTCAGCTAATTCAACAGGATCTGTTAAATTCTCCCATTGATCTAAATAATGTTCTTTACAATCAGGGGAAACCTTTTTCTTTAATTGGTCAGCAATAATTAATTTAGATAATTTTTCAAAGGAATTTATATTTAATTCAGATAGCCATCCCTCAAAATAGCTTCTAATTTAAAAATAATATTCTTTCCAGCTAATATCGGTTCGCTTTGGATGTCGACTAAACAAAACTCTAAACCTTTCTGCAGTTAGCTTGAACCTCTGCAACAATATATCTTTAATATAAGAATAATCCTCAAATTTTTCTTCCGATTCACGCGCTATTAATTTACCGATTTCATTTGGAAGGACTCCAATTAAATACGTGATCCACAGTTCTTTAGAAACCTTTAAAAGTTTCATTTGCCTCTCAAAAGTTATTAAAAATAAATTCATATCATCCTTTTCAGGATTGAAATCGGGTAAAACCTTTTCAAGTCAACGCGTATTGAAGAAGTTTCTAGAGGGTTGCTTGTATTTGCAACAACATCTCTTGTTCCTGCTTCTAACCTGAGCTTCTGTAGCTCAAATTCTCTTTCTTCGGCTAAACGTTTCTCTTCCTCAAGAGTCTTTCTTTCTTCTACGATATTTTCATAAATTCCCTGTACAAAATCTATGTTATCTTTAAATGCCTCACTATTTGCAATTTTATCACGTAATTCGAGGACTTTATCATCGCTACTTACTTCTACTTTTAATTCTGAAGCTAATGTGATTAAATCAATTTTCTTACCCTTTGAAAGAAACGCCATCATTTGAACTAAATATGTTTTAGCTAACTTCAAACTTAATTCGTGTTACGAATAACTCTTAGCAAAATACGTAATTTTTAACATATATAGAACATAAATAACATACAATATAATGACACCAACTATTTGCCCTTTTTTTTTTTTCTTTACACAATAATATCAATCATATAATAATTAAAATAATGCCAAGCACTCATTTACAATAACAACTTCATAATAAATAGCTCAGTGCAACTATATAAATGTATAAAATAAAGCAAACGATTTTTATTTTTCAAAAATAATTATTAGAATTATTTCTCTTATGAATATCTTCATTTAATTCAGATACTAAAATACTTGAAGCTGCAGACGACTTTTCGTATTTCAATTCTAGGAAAATAACATTCAGGCTGAATAGAACAATTCCAAAATATTTCGATTCTGGACGAATCAAATACAATTTTCAAAAATCATCAGATTCCGGATGAATCAAAAGTACTTTTCTATAAATTTTTGTACTTTAGTATCTAAATTTTCTTATTAAAACAGTTTAACTCAATTTAAAATAATACTTATCTTCATATCTTGCTTCTGTTCGAGCCAGACGTTGGGGAGCCACTTCTGTAACATATTATTCAGAATCCGGGGTGGAAACTATTCTTATGTTACGAAATAAAACTGGATAACTTATCATAGATTAATAAGTTTTAATATTTACATCCTATTTACATGTTACTATTTACAAAATAACTCAGTTAATTTAAAATACAGCATAGCACAAATGCCTTGTCGGCAACCACTTTGTAAACATTCTTTTTTTCTCGTCAAGCACAATTTACTCAGCTTGTCAGTTCTTTTGAAGGAAAAGTAAAAAAAAAAAGAAAAGGAGAACAAATATGATGGAGTGCGTATTGTTTGAGCGTTACAGAATATACTATTTATCCTCGATTTGCGTTTGCGGAAACAATTTCTCTCACTATTTGGCTTTGCCGTTATCAAAACAAGTTGATAAACCCGGGCTTCCCTGGTTACAGAATATAGGTGAAAATCATCACATATATTGTTTTTTATGTTAACATATTTTTTTCACATATTACAGCCACGGCGATGAATGAGGTATTTTTCGAAAGGTTCTGAAAGCGGCTTATGACATAGTATACTTTTATATAGTTAAAACACTTTGTTTGATTAAACGAATCGCAGTTGATCAAAAATTAATTAAACAAGAAAGCAAAGTCATGCCTCAAGCATAGATCATGAAGCACTTTCAACCATTACCAGAATACTTTACAAAACTTCGCCGTTTAATAAGGTAAAGACGATACCTAACAAAACATTTTAGGAAATGTATGACACATTTAAAAACCAGATTTCAACAATTGCGCCCATAGCCGGGAAGATACACCAATTCTTTTCTGCATCTCAGTATAGGATTCATATCTTTGTACAGATTCTACATACTATGTTAAAATTTAGTTTTGTAAGAAAATGCATAAAACAGTTGAAAATTCACCCTCAACAATTTCTACCAATAGATGGAAACATACTTGAATTCTTTTGTACAATTCTTTTGTATTTTGTACATTCTTTTGTATATAGCATACAGATTTTTAAACACGTTACATATTAAGCTGAAATTTAATTCAGACAAAAACATGTTTAAAATTACTGAAATCTCACTTCCAGGAATTACTTTCCACAGTTGGCCATTATCCAGTTCTTTGCATAGCCCTGTATATGATTTTATATATATTCTACAAACATCTCTTAGTATACTAAATGTAGTTGTGCTTGAAATTGGTTAACTCAATTTTAAAAAAGCATGTTTAAGCAATTTATGTCCATTCTCAGTAATGGTTATTTTGTATAGCCCTGCGTATGGTCTATAAAATTTATGCACATCACGTAGTATATAAAAATTTATTTAAACTTAAATCGCATTCTATAATTGAAAACGCACTTTCAGCAATCATATTTAATAGACAACACGTGTGATACAGTATTGTATCCAAATTTCTTTTATGTGTTCGTGTAAATGAACGATAAATGCAATGCAAATCACATTCTCAACTTGCAAGCATCTTGTAGTTAATCTCAGTAATCGATATCTATTTCATCATGTTTGAAATAGTACAAAACAGATGAATAACGCAACGAATAAATTTTCTCGTAGATGATTACATAAAAAAACTATTTTGTGTAACCCTGTAAATGATTGTTAAATGCTCATATTCTACAGCAATTAGGCTTAGAAGAACTCAGAAATTCATATCAATTTCATTATCTTTGTGACAGAGTAATATCCCTCATGGGGGAAAGAGATAGATGGGAGATGCAGTATGCCGTAAAAACGGTTCGTAATATGATGCGCGCCATCGCTCAAATTTAAATGCCCTCATTCGGTCCAAACAAAACAAGCACTGAAACAAGGACCAAAATTCTTTGAAATCTCCCGTGCATTTTTTTTCGCTAAATGAAAATGATCTGCTTATATTTAAGCATTCTAAAGTAGCATATTATTCTATTATGTATAAAATATTATTGTATGCATATTATTATATGCATATTATTGTATAAAAACTGCATTACTAGAAGTTTTCTTCTTTTTTTTTGCGAAAGCACGTGATTGTGTTTGGGCCAAACGTAACGGATTTTAGGGTTACACACCTCATATATATTCTTTCTCTTTACTCTATGAATATGACTAAAATACGTTGCAAACGATATTTTTTTCATATGCTTTAAAATAACGGAATGAGTTCCCCTATACGCGTACTGTAAGTGTTAAACATAACATATTCTATAGCAACCATCTTCTAGCGTATCTCAATAATGTACATAAATTTCATTATGTTTAAGATCGTGTAAAACTATTAAAATACACACTAAATGATTTTCCCCCATAGACCGTAACGTAACAAAATACTTTTAATTGCACCTGTAAATGAACCATGAATGGTACACACCTCATTTTGAATGCGAACATGCCATGCTGATTCTCAATATCGTATATCAATTACATGGCAATCTGACTATATTTACGCGAGTTAGAGCACGAACAGACGGACAGACAGACAAACCCAATTCATAAACACTTCTCAACTTTATTGGAAGGCATTATAAACGTATCAACAAATACTCTCAAAAATTGCGGTGAGAAAGCCTCGCACGAGTCAAATGTTTTTGTTGTTGTTGTTGTTGTTGTTGTTGTTGCTGCTGCTGTTGTTGTTTTTCAATTCATAACTCATATAGATTTTTTTACTTTTAATAAATTTTTTGAATACCCACTAATAATACTAGAAATCATATTTATATTAAAAAAATAGCAATAATGCGTTCAAATAAAGTATTGAAAGGTATTGAAAGCGATATTTTCATACTGGCATCATGTCAGGAGTTAGCTGACGAAGAAATCTCCAAAAATCGCTATTTACAATCAACCTTTTTGATTTTGTTCATTTCAGTGGAACGAAAAGCGAAATTTGATTACATGTTTTAACTCTTGAATGCTCGAATTTTTATTTTGTTGCGAAAAAAATATATATGATTCTCTGAAAGGTTTATTACACAGGAATAATAATGAAAAAAATCAGACATACATTTTTCATATAATATGTCAATTCTTCTGTTGCACAGCAATTGTTCATACGGATACCGTTATTTCTCCTGGAGAACTACCAGTATCTCTTTATAGAAAAAGAAATCTAGGTAACACGCGCGAAATTTCGCCGTCTTTTAACAAGAAATTTTATGTAAGATAATACCGGTGCCGAAACATTTTCTGGTGTGCAAAATTCAAGGAAACGTATGAACCATGGTGCAACATAAGTAAAAACTACTGTCGTGTGGTTGTTTTAGGCTAAAATAATGCAAATTAGTAAATATTTTAATAGGTATGTCTCCAAATACCTTATTTTATATTAATATTTATTTTATAAAACTTAATATTTAACCCTTTAATTGCCATGATAGAATACGTTCTAGAAATTACGTAGCTCAGAGAATCTGACTTTACACCAGAAAGTTTCAATGGTTAATTTCGCTTTATTTAAAAACGGAATGTCTGTTATTAATTAAAGCAAATATTGCTATTTTAATTTTCTGGTGTGAATTAGGTATATACGAATAAAAAATGTCTATTAAATTCTAGACACTGTTTTTTGCATATATGCAAAGCTGCGTACTAAAGGGTAAAATTTGTGTTTTATTTATTGATTAGGAAGAATAATTTAATTTCGATGTGGAATATAAGCTACAATAAAGTGTAGAGCTATTTATATTTAAGTGCAAACGGATTTATCTTTCATAATCGTCTGCAAGCAATAGAAATAGATTTGAAGAAAAAAAAATTGCGTTTGAAAATTAATTTGAAAACAATGAAATTTGACTGGATTGCGATACAGTTTTCAAGTAAATTACGATATAGTTTTCAAACAAATTGCATTTGAAAGCAACTTTTTTTTTTTCCTTATTTGACGGTGTAGAATTTGAAAATGTGCGGTATTTAGAAGTGTAAAAGAATTGCAGTAAAATTAACCCGGGAATGCTCCGCATATCCAGGATATGACCGATTAACACTTTGCCACCAATAAATTCAAACAAAAATCGTCATTTTATTTAATCGTTGACATTGCTCACAAAAATAATTTGACGATTACTTTTTGAAAATTAGTGGTGAGAAATGTAATAACCGTGCCCAGCCTGGATATGACATACCCTGCGCGAGCAATCTCCGGTTAATAATGTTAAATTTAATGGTTTGCTGTTGCCAACGTCAAAATGATGTCAGAGTTACGCACGGACACGTTTGTCCTTTACAATATAGATAGATTGGTCTTTCATCACGAACATGTATCGTATTTTCCCCTTAAAAAAAGAAAAACTTTATCTTCTATGGAATCCTGAATTTTATACCCTTTTTCCAAAATTTTAAAGTATTAATACTGTCGCGTAGGTGTTAACTGAGAATGAGTGAATACAACAAGCATGAACCAACTCAAAGCTTTATTCCCCCAACTTAAGGCTACACCAGCTTAAATACACTCGAGGGGTGCTTTCTCGAATGGAACATTCCAAGCTTGGAATATTCTAGAAATTAAATAACGATTAACATAATAATTAACATAATCATAATTAACATATTTCCGAAGGAACTAGAAATAAACACAAAGCAATCTTTAAACCAAAACGAATTTTAGGACACTTGCCTTCAACGAGGATCGACCTCACGACCTGCTAGTCTGTAGCCCAGCGCCTTACCTCGACGCCATAAGTTCACACAGCAGATAATTCCAGTATCGCTAAATTTAGTGAGGTGGGCCTTGATCAACTTGAAGGCTCTCCCGAGCACAGAATGCTAGTTTCGTTACATATCCCCTTCCTTAGGAGGAAGCAGCGTCCCGCTGCAATCTAGTCTGACTTCTCGTGACAGGACCCTGGAATTCCTGTGCGTTTCCTCATCAGCTGTTTGTTCTTTTGGATCAAAATAAGGTTTCAGCCTCAGAATATGGACTACGTCCTTTAAACGTCGCAGCCTTTTATCCTCTTCCATATTCTCTACTTCGTATGGTACATCAGATAGTCGCCGTGTGATTCGGTACGGCCCGAAATAACGCCTTAAAAGTTTTTCCGAAAGCCCAACTTTTCGTATGGGAGTAAAAACCCAGACTAAGTCTCCGATATTATAGCTGATTGGTCGATGTTTTTCGTCGTATCTTCGTTTGTCACTTGCTTGAGACTCGAGGATGTGAAGTCTCGCCAGCTATCTTGCTTCCTCTGCCCTGGTGACTAGATGTTGTGCATAGTTTTCGTTATAGGGTTCTGCGAAGTGAGGGGAGATAACATCCAGAGGAGTCTGTATATCTCTACCGTGTACGAGAAAGAAGGGACTGAACCCGGTGGTATCTTGTTTTGCTGAATTGTAAGCGAATGTCACAAAAGGCAAGACTGTATCCCAATTTCTTTGCTCAACGTCAACATACATAGACAGCATGTCGGCCAATGTTTTGTTAAACCTTTCAGTCAGTCCATTGGTTTGTGGGTGATAGGCCGTCGTTAGAAGATGAGATGTTTGGCATAGTTTATTAATGTCTTTGACAATATTGAATAGGAAGGAACGTCCTCGATCACTTATCATCTCTTTGGGAGCACCGTGCTTGAGTATGATTTCTTCAACTATAAATTGGGCAATTTCAGTAGCCTCAGCAGTTGGTAATGCCTTTGTAACTGTGAATCTCGTCAGGTAATCCGTGCAGACAATAATCCATCGGTTCCCGTTCCGAGAAATTGGGAAGCGTCCAAGTAAATCTATTCCAATTTTAGCGAATGGTGCATCAGGGGGCTTTATTGGTTGAAGTTGTCCAGGAGGAAGTCCAGGTGGAGATTTCCGTCTTTGGCACTCTCGACAGTGTGCCACATAACGGCGTATGCTGCCATATCGTCCTGGCCAATAATACTTCCTCCTTACCCGATCATACGTTTTGGCGAATCCGAGATGACCGGCAGTTGGAGCATCATGAAGACTCGTTAGTATATCGGGACGGAGTTGTTTCGGGACTACCAATAGCCATTGCTGTCCCATAGGGTCATAATTTCTTTTATAGAGTACCCCGCTTCTCATATGGTAACCTCCGCATCCGTCGCCTTTTTGGGTAGTTTTAATTATGGATTTCAACTGCTTATCTTTTAGCTGTTCTTTTCCGTAGTCTGCGATGAGAGCAAAGAAAGGGATTTCTCCATTGTCGTCGACTGCTGTCTCGGAAAGGGGCTTTCTTGACAGTGAGTCAGCGTCGGAATGTTTTCGACCACTCTTATAGATGACGTTGATGTCGTACTCCTGTAACCTCAGAGCCCAACGTGCAAGTCTTCCAGATGGATCTTTAACATTAGCCAGTCAGCATAAAGAATGGTGGTCCGTCACTACAGTAAAGGGTTTTCCAAAAATATACGGTCTGAATTTACTGATCGCCCAAATGACGGCAAGGCATTCTTTTTCGGTTGTAGAATAGATCTTTTCAGCTGCGGTCAGGGATCTGGAGGCATAGGCTATTGGTCTTTCCTTACCATCTTGATCCTGGACTAATACTGCACCAATGCCATAGCCACTGGCGTCTGTATGTATCTTCGTTTCAGCGTTTTGCAGAAAATGTCCCAAAACAGGTCCACTGGTTAGTAACTTCATAAGCGTTGCGAAAGATTCCCTCTGCGATGTGCCCCAAGAAAACTTTGCATCTTTCTTTAATAACTCATGCAAGGGCTTGGCGATATCGGCGAAATTCCTGATGAATCGTCTGTAATACGAGCACAGGCCTAGAAAACTTCGAACATCTGCAACATTTTCTGGAACAGGGAACTTTGTCACAGCAGCTGTCTTTTGTGGATCGGGATAGATCCCATGTTGATCTACTAAGTGTCCCAATATGGTCAGCTTCTTTTTGCCGAACGAGCATTTGTTGGAGTTAAGCGTCAACCCTGCCTCTTGAATACATTGCAAAACTTTTCTCAGGCGTAATTGGTGCTCTTGAAAATTTGGTGCGTACACAATGATGTCGTCTAAATAGCAAAGACAGATGTTCCATTTGAGTCCTCGCAGTTCTGCATCCATCATTCGTTCGAATGTAGCGGGAGCATTGCATAGCCCAAACGGCATGACTTTAAACTCATAGAGGCCGTCTGACGTCACAAAAGCTGTCTTTTCTCGATCTTTTTCATCAACTTCTATTTGCCAGTAGCCTGACTTCAAATCCATCATAGAGAAAATTGTCGCACCGGCAAGACAATCTAAAGCATCGTCGATGCGTGGCAGCGGATAGACGTCTTTTTAGTGACTTTGTTCAATCTTCTATAATCGACACAGAAGCGCCATTCACCGTTTTTTTTCTTCACAAGCACGACGGGAGATGACCAAGGACTCTTTGATGGCTGTATCACGTCTTCTTTTAGCATTCGCTGTACTTCATTTTCAATTATTTGTTTCTCAGTTGCTGAGGTACGATAAGGTCTCTGCTTAATTGGAGCGCTGTTACCTGTGTCAATCTTGTGTTTTACACCATTGCATCTAGATTTCCTCGATTTTCTGTTAATGTCGAAAATATAACTATACTCTTCTAGAAGATTTAAGAGTGCGTCTACTTCTTGACTAGTTAGCTCATTATCTAACATTTCTTTAAATTTTCCTCGAATCAGCGTCTTTCTGGACTTATGTCTTTTGGTATGTTCTCTGTCAGTATCATTCAGCGAACAGATGGAGTTATTTTCGATTACTGTTAAGCAAGCTATATTCATCCTCTTTGGTATTATCTGAGTTCGTCCAGAGAAATTCGTTACCCATATTTTACAGCAATTATTTTCTACCGTAATGATTGATGCTGGTATGGATAGCTCTCTTTCCCACATGAGAGTTTTGTTGCCAACAACCATAGCTTTATCTGCTTCTTGAATCTCTGGACTAACGGCACATATTTGCTTCGCTGAATTTGCCTCAATTACGTAATCTGTTGCAGCAAGCAAGGGGGAATCAGATTTACATACCACTGTGTCTGGTAGAATTTCCGATAGTTGAAGCTCTTCATTCCCACAATCTATAACAGCATCAGTGGCACGGAAAAAGTCCCATCCAAGAATCATTTTATGGCTACATCGTGGAAACACAAGAAAGTCAAATGGTTTCACATTTCCATTCAAGTTGACTTTTAATACACAATGTCCTGAGGCGGCTACCGGCTTTCAGATGCAGTCTTCAATATAGGTCCATTTTCACTAAACATAGGTACGTTCAACTGCCTGCGAAATGCTTCAGAGATAACCGAATAATCGGCATCAGAGTCGACGAGGGCTTTTACACACTGTCCATTTACGGTAACATAGGTAGTGTTTTTTTTTGTAACTTGGTTACAATGTACGCCGGAGGATTTTCTTTTATTGCGGCCTCACCTCCTGCATAGGTCGCTAGAGCTAGTTTTCCTCTTTAGCTCGGCGTGGAGAACGGCTAGAGCGACGTATAGGTGACTGCGACTGTCGACGGCTAGAAGAGCGACGGGGATAAGGCGAACCACTTCTGAAACTTGAAGATATGGGCTGCGCATAATTCTCGCCGGAGCTGCGTAGGGAGTCAGTGTCCATATCTCGTCTACGATTGGCTGTCCAAGAGGTATTTGCATCCGCGAATACCCTGCGTCTTTCTCTGCAGTACCTCAGCAAGTGCCCTGGACGTCCACAATGGTAATAACAAAGGGGTACATTATTGGTAGTTCTCCATATATCTGTCTTTCGTTGTGGAACGGTGCTGTTTCTGGCTTCATGCCTTGGTTGAGGCCTGACCGGAATTGTGCGTCGGGGAGTGAAGGTGCGTCTTTTTGGACTCGTGAGTGGTGCCAATGCCTCCATAACTTCTTCCCTTATTAACGAAGCGACGTCCGTTGGAGATTCGCATTCATCGTTTGTACAGCAACTCGCTTCCGACAAGAACTTTTTAAGTTCTTCCTTCACAATTATTCTTATCAATGATGTTATATCACCTATGTCCGTTTCGGCTGACATTGTAGCAACATTAGGAAGTCTCTGGAATGTTGGCCGGGTGACACGTTTACGTCGAAGTGTTTCTATTTGACGGCAGCGTTTCACGAATTCATTGACAGTCTGATAATCCTGAACCAACAGGACCTGGTACAAATCTTCTGCAATCCCCTTCATGAGATGGGCCACTTTCTCTCGTTCTGGCATAGAGGAGTTGACTTTACGACATAGGGAAAGAACGTCTTGGATGTAAGATTCGGCCATTTCTCAGTTTTCTGCGCCCGTGTAAGCAACAGTCTCTCAGCTTGTCTCTTTACGTCGTCCGTTCGGCAGAACGTGTTTTCTAAGGCATTTTTAAATGCAGTCCAATTAGTAAAACTTTCCTCATTGTTGTCGAACCATTGTCGAGCTGTTCCAGCAAGATAGAAAATAACATTCGCAAGACACATCGGTTCATCCCAGCGGTTAGGTGGCAATTCGTTTGAAATCTTTCAGCCACCTACTGACATCTTGTTCGTCCTCTCCCGAAAAGATGCGCGGATTCCGAGGTAGCTGGTATGTCAGGATGGGTACAGGAGCAACGTTAGTTAGAACGGTACTAGCATTCTCTGGGACGCTGTCCTTACTATCAGGCATCTTTCTTCTAACTCTCCTTGGATCGGGCAAGAGGCCAAATTCAGGAGACAGTCCTTGGAGGCGTAAACATCTGCGTGGCTCTTCCGTAGTTCTTATCGTACCCGGCGCCTCCACCAAACTGTCGCGTAGGTGTTAACTGAGAATGAGTGAATACAACAAGCATGAACCAACTCAAAGCTTTATTCCCCCAACTTAAGGCTACACCAGCTTAAATACACTCGAGGGGTGCTTTCTCGAATGAAACATTCCAAGCTTGGAATATTCTAGAAATTAAATAACGATTAACATAATAATTAACATAATCATAATTAGCATATTTCCGAAGGAACTAGAAATAAACACAAAGCAATCTTTAAACCAAAACGAATTTTAGGACACTTGCCTTCAACGAGGATCGACCTGCTGGTGTGTAGCCCAGCGCCTTACCTCGACGCCATAAGTTCACACAACAGATAATTCCAGTATCGCTATATTTAGTGAGGTGGGCCTTGATCAACTTGAAGGCTCTCCTGAGCACAGAATGCTAGTTTCGTTACAATACTTTCTACTTTTACTAGATTTAACTTACATAAATTATTAAATATTGATTTATTTTTATACCATTTTCTATGCCATGGAATAAGGAAGCATCAGCTGTATTTATTTTATCGTAATATAGTAATTGCGTTTTACTTTTTGGCAAACGTTTTTTCGGAAATCTTCGAAAACTATTACACACAGAAAAGTTCAGTTGACCTGTTATCTGTTTGTTTCCAAAGATAAACGATACTACATTTCTTATGTGTAGTTGGTTTTGTTTCTCTTTCAGTTTTGATTGCAATTCCACAAATTGAGCTTTCAAAATTCAACAATAAAATATTCTGTTTCATTTTTTATTTCAAAATAGTGATTTTTCAAAATAACAACAGAATTTCATCCCAACTTCAACAAAATTGATATTTTCTCATAATTCAAACTGTTAAACATCAATTAAAAATTCTAACAGCGGTTTTTATATAAATAATGCTAATAGCATCCTTTTTATAACTAAATGTAATTTTTTTGCGAGCAATATTTTCCATAAAATATAATAATTTTAATACTCCAAAGTAAGACTGCGCATGAATTCTAAAATGGCAGTTTTGATTTTGTATATTTTCTGTTCAGGTTATGTCTTAATCTTATAAGTGCACTCACACCTACTTTACTAAAAAAAGAATACGAAAACCAGAATATTCTAATCATTCTACAATTGTCTTTCACAAAGAAATTTACGCCCACTATTTGCTTCTGCTTTCAATAAAGTAGATTTTCATGTAGGTGTACTAGTCAATGTTTCACATTTTGCCCTTTAAAAAACAAAACTGAAAGCACATTGTAAGTTCCATGAATTCATTATTTTTACTGAAAGACGTTTCTAATTTTCAAATTAATAGTAACTTATAATTTTTTCTACCTTTTATTAGCGTAAAATATTAAATATTATAGGTTTGATTGTTTGTTATCGTAACTTGGTTATTTTTTATTTTTCATTTTTTTCAACAAACTTTTATTCGGAAGCATTCGATAAGATGTTATATGCAGAAAATAGAAATAACAACATGAATTATATATGAGATCAAAAAGGTATGGTAATGTGTTTACTCTAAAACCAGATCTGTTTGTTAGGAAACAAAGCAGATACCGCATTTCTGATCGGTATTTTTAGCTTTTGGTTTTCTTTAAGTTTTCCTTTTGAATTTGATGTTGATTTGACATGAATTTTTGATTTTGCATGTATATTCTGAGTTATATCGGAGTTTTAAACTCCTGCATACACTTTCCCTCCCTTTATTTTAAAAGATAAGAAACCGAAACGGAACATTCTATACATTCTCATCTGCATTTAACAGAGCATTTTGGACAAAACTTGCTTCTGCTTTCAATAAAATCAGTGACAATGTTTTACATCTTTCTCTTGAAATATCCATATAAAAAACATTTATTCGTTCAATTAAATCGTTTTAGTTCCAACTTTTCAAAATATTAATATGTATTAAGAAGCTTAGATTTTATTTCTGATAAATAATAAATAATCGTTTCTGCAACTCTATATATAGCATTTTTATATCATGGATTAAATTAGCACTGTCAGCACTATTTAATAAAAAAAATCAAGAAAATATTATATATATTAAATACAAATAATAACTAGAATTATAGATGTTACAGAAAAGATATGTTAAGAGAAGCATATTTACTTCAAAATGACATCCATTTGGTACCATGGGAAAAATTAATTTATTTCTGGCGGGACTTTTAGGATATGTTTTTATTCAGTTTCCATTTTTAATGTGTTGATAATGCCACGGATTAATAATGCAAATTTCAGAAATTAAATATTCTGAAATCCTCATTCATAAAAATGCATTTTAAAGATACTGAAATAGTTAAAAAATATATTATTTTTAAATGTGATTTGCAGAATAAACTAATTCTATAACTAAAATCATTCAAAGGTAAAATATATAGCATTTAAATTCTATAATTAACTTTGTTTTGTAGATCGAATAAGATGTAGAATGATTATTCATAATTCAGGAAAAATCCTGATATTAAACGTGAAAGCTCGTTGTATATAGTAGAACGCTCTTAATATATAGGTAGAAAATAGATATGCAACTTAACCCTTAAAAGCATGATTTTTTATTTTGTTTCGAAAAAATTATATATGATTTTCTGAAAGGTTTATAACACAGGGAAAATAATGAAAAAAAAAAAAATCAGAGATACATTTTTCGTATAATACGTCAACCTTTTCTCATGTTGAACATCTGCAATACAAGTAAAAACTAAAATATTGCAAATTAGTAAATATTTTAATAAGTATGAATCTAAATAACTCATTTTATATATTTTTTATTTTGTAAAATTTAAAACCTTAAATGCATAAATTATTTTTTTAGGATTATGTTTTTTACTCTTATATTAAAAATTGGACACCATGAAATTTAAGATAGATTCTTATATTTATGTTTTTGTAATTTTTATAGCATTAATATTTCTAAATAAATATACTGGTTGATAAGAATTAAACAAAAAGTTATTTAGATATGCATCACTATGTATTTAAGTCTTCAAATACACTGTGCTGTAGAATTAGCCAAGCGTAGTTTTTTCGTTTTATGAAGAGGAATATGTCATTTCCACGGTTTTACTTGCCATTCCCTTTTCCATTGGTTTCAATTGCATTTGTGCGATTGTTTATATTATGCGGCAGAAAATTTCTCCTTTTAAGATTGAGTTATGTCAAGGCGTTTATAACAAAGAAGTACAGTATTGTCATCTATAAATTGTGATAAAAAGTTTGTTAATTATATATGTTTTTAATTATTAGGAGTGGAATATTTTTCCTAATTAATGCATTTATTTGTCTTTTAATAATACGTGAATGACGTCTCTGGTAACAGCTAGTATTAAATAAACAATTTAAATTTTATATCAAATATTAATGAATTTTTCAATAACAGCAGTTTTCTGAATTCGAAAAATAATCAGCCTCATTTCTTTCATTTGTTTCCTCAAGGTTGGGTTTCACTGACAAATAGATATGTCTGTCACACACTAAATAAACAATTTAAATATGATTTAGAATCCTTATGACATTTTCTTAACTGGCAGTATTCTGAAGCTTCAAAATGAATTCACTTTTTTAGGTATATTTCATAAGAAATACTAGCTATATTTCCCCCTGAGTTTGAATTTCTGAAACATTTTTACAAATGTACATCGATCACGACTCCTAGAACCCAAAACCGTCCCCTAATGCAAAATTATATGTATAGCACTGTTTTAGGGACACGATAACTTCCATAGTTCTGCACAAATACCTTCCAAACTGATACGCAAAATCATGGGGCGGGAAATATCGCTCAAGTTCATTAATGGGAAAAATCGGATAAAGAGGGTGGAAATAAAGGGGATTTTTGTGACAACCCCCCCCCCCCCTATTAACTCTTAATTATAATGCATATCAAATCAGTTTAAAGTTATTAGTACTTCTAGGAAAAATAGCAAAATTTTATGTATGACATATTTTTGATATCACTAAAAATGGGCTCAAAGGGCGAAAAAAATAGGGTTTTAAGAAGAAACAAATTCATAACTTCGTCAACTCTTAAAACATCAAATCCGGTTAAATTTATTATAAATCTTCTTAATAGTAACTGAGAATTTTTTTATATTACCAACTCTTATAGAATATATCTACCCTATATATATAAAATCCTAATGAAACGAATTTATGAAACGATTCTTTGAAACGACTGATTAAACAACTGATTATGTTTCACGGCGATTTCTCCTAAAATATGGAATACTTTGTGATGAAATTAACACCAAAAATCCGTATTGATCTGCAGATCTCAAAACTGGTAGTAGAATTTTTAAATTCTAATTAGTTTTCGAAATATTATTTTTTTTCTAATTTTAAATACATTTTTGTAATGATGACAACTCAAATTTTAATCAGAACATATATATTTTTTTTTTCAGATTTCAGATTAGGTTATTTTAAATTAATTTGGCGACCAGTTTGGCCTCCCTTAAATATATGCTAAGAAATGTATCGTGCTACTTTTATTTATAATTCAAGTTACTTGAACAATCTTTCGCCAAATCGAAAGATTCTGATTGGTGCCAAAATGGCATTATTTTGATTGACATGGTAACCCGGCTATCGTTGTTTATTTAATAATAAATGTTTATTTACTTTTGCTTCTATTTAAAATTATATAAATTATTTTGTTCTATAGTTATTATTTTTTTTGTTGTCGTTGTTATTTCCTTTTGAAAATAATAGAAAATAATTAAAAAATACGGTACTACTTACGTAAATAAGTGCGAGTAGTAAATAAAAATTACGTCCATTACTAATCATATCATAATATTAAAATATTTATTTGCTTAAAACACGTTACAAAAACACATTAAAATTAAATTAAAAATCTATATTTTGTAAATATAGATAAAATATATTTGTAATATAGATTTTTAATTTACTTTTAATGTGTTTTTATAACGTCCTTTAAGCAAATAAATATTTTAATATTATGATACGGAACTATTTAGTTATTCCGTCGACCAAATTCGCCAAATTATACAAATTGACATAATTTTTATTTTAAATAACGAAAGAACAAATAAATTAGTATAAAATTAATAAATATACAAATAAAACGTCGAAATAAAAATCACTTGATGACGTAAACATGTGTAACTTACTTAAAGTCAAGTGAATGTGACATTTACGATCAACCATTATTGACATTTAATCTTATAATTTCGTGATAGATTTTTGGTCGACGGGAAAACTAAGTAATGCCTAAAATGCATATGTAACTGGTAAACTGGTATTCGAAAACGAGGTTTTCGCCAAATTTTCGTAAAAAAAAAAAAAAAAAAAAAAAAAAAAAAAAAAAACCCTCACGCCAAACCTGCGGTGCGTATATGACATCTGGCCAAATGGTAAATAATGCGGGAAGAGTTCCATATTGTGTGCTGGGTTTTTTTGGCGAGCTTTTATCGTGTATTCCATATTGTGTGAATAATTTTATAAGACGCTAAAATGACTTTTTGGCACCATTTTGGATTCCTTCGCCAATCGCGACAACCAGCACATAATATGGAACTCCTCCCAATAATGCAACAAACCATGACATTTAATTTCAACTTCAAATCAATTTTTTAATTTACCACTCGAAAAAAAAAATGCTAACTGGCAATTTGAAAAAAAAGCTATTGGCGAGATTTGCACCCGGCTAGCGTAACAGTACCAAGAATTCTTTGCGACCATGACAATTTTATATAGTTTTATTCGAAAAGAAAATTGATTTTTTAATCAAAATGGAAAACTTTTGGCACAGGTGTTATATACGGCCCCGTATTGGCGCGATTTTTTTTCTGACGCCAATGTCATATACGCAACGGGTACTTAACTGGCGCCAAAGTATTGTTATTTTGCTTGATATGTTAAGCCGGATGTTGTTGTTTATGCTGTTGATGCGTTCCCCAAATTGGCGTCGGAAAAAAATCGCGCCAATATCGTATATGACATCTGTGCCAGACTTTAATATGAAAGGCGAAGGGATCAGACCGTATTTGTTTATGACAGTTGATGACTTGAACTATTACAATATAGATGAAATGATGGCGATAAAATAATATTTGGCGACTTATCACCTGTGCATGGCTAACATTAAAGTACCAAAATAGCACCAAGAGTATAAAAAGCGATGTGGCCCGCCCCGAACTGTTCATGATAGTCACATGACTTAGGCTATTGTTATAGAGATTGTTTTAAAATACCGGGAGACAAAGACTCTGTATATTTAATTCTTTTTATTTTAGCTACTTTTCAAATGTTTAACTGATCCTCTTTAATCAAAAACGAAAATAACCATTGGATGTCTTACCAGCAACTGATTCGCCCTTACATTTTTGCAATCAAAGAGAATTGAATGGAAACCCATTCACAGGGAGATCTGGACAGCTTTTTTTTAGTATAATTCAATCTTCTATTATATTTTTAAAACCCATCCGATTAGCGTGTTTTTAGATTCTGCGGTGTCTGAACGGGGGTTGGCGAGCGTAGCTTGTAGGGGGAAGAGCCCCCTAGTATATATATATATAGCCATAATATAGCCTTAATATAATTACAAATCATCATCTTCCAATTACAATAATTAATTCAATAATTTAATAAATTTAGCAGCAAATTACAACTGTAACATTATACAAAATACAGATGGAACCCTATACATGTAATATTAATTAAGCAAAATCCACCAATTGTCTAGCACATTGCATACGATTAATCCATATTAACATATGAAAAACCACCAAATTTTAAAAATATATATATATATTATTAAAGACTTATGAAACAAGAAACCAGCCAAAAAATGTTGAACACTTAAAAGACATATTGTAATCAGACAATAGATCAATTGGAAGGATGGAGCCGGAAGCTTATATAGCATATCACTTCATCAGGGGTACATGCAGGGGCACCATTTGAGGGGAGCTGGGGGGCTACGCGCCCCCCCCCCCCTCCAACGAATTTGATATTTCAGAAAATTTATCTGCCATTAGGGATTCACCGAATAGTGATCCTGGCCGAATACCGAATATTCGGCCTACAGGTAAACTGAATACCGAATATTTGGTATATTATGCCGTATATTCGATTACAGATCAATCTCAGCTATCCATTGCAAAAAAAAAAATGATTTAAAATTATTGAACGAGATACCTTTATAAACTTCTTCCATAGGATTAGCATTAGCGAGCGGGTCTTGTCTTTTTGCTTGACTGAAGTAGCCTCTCAATGAGTAAAAGGAAGTAGCTCGACCTTCTGATCCGACCCGTGTAGTGTAGTCGAGTGTGGGCAAAATCGGATTGCTCGTCCCGATGCAGGACTTTAGTATACTAGGCACAGAGTACAGCGTCCTAAGACTAATGTTGTTGAAATGTGCTGCTTCTGCTTGAAACCAAAAATGCAACCCTAAAACCGGTTACAATTCGGCCCAAACACTTGCGTCTCACTTTGATATATATCCCTAAACCTACCTCCTTCTCTGCACTAGTGGTTTGTAAATGCGCTCTTTCAAGAAATTAACTTTAATATTACACTATCTGCGCTATAGTATTTATCCTTCGAATATTATGTGCTATACTAAATTTTAATACAATCCAATAAACTCTAAAGGATTGATATCTTTAAATTATGTTCTATATAAATTTATTTAATGAAATGTGCATACTTACTAATATTTGTTTAAAATGCTGTAATATTCTCATCGTATGAGCATAGTAATAAGTATTATGAATTTTGCATAACTTATCAAATATTTTTTCATGTATGCGTAGGTCCAGTAAATTAATTGTGCTACAGATGCCAGCAAAATGAGTTGAACACCGGTCCCCAACCCCGCTCGCCCCTCAGAAATATTCAAAACTTTTTCTCAAATATAAGATCCAGTATTCTGTCAAGAAACATGCTTCTTAAAAGTAACGATCGATTGGAACGCTAAATACATTAAGAAAATACTTTCAACTCATTTATCTATCTTTAAAACATTATTTAAATGTTTTAAAAGATTTTATTGGTTTTTTTTTTTTTTTTTTTTTTTTTGTAAATTTTGTTTTGGAATAAATTCCCTTATCTCCTTTATGAAACTGCGATGTCCAAATCGCGTAACTATGGCGCATTTGATGAATCAAATACCCTTTCCACTTTTTCGATAAATCCTAAATGTTTGATACAGTTTAAAGTTCTCCTGAATGTCAAATACTATGGAATTTCACCATTGATCGAAAACAAAAGTTTTTTTTTTCGAAAAACGTAAGGATAACCAGACAAATATAACTGCTGAGAGGGAACCTGTCTAACACGGAAACTGTTTTCCTGTGCCTAGCGATTCCAACATGACTCTTTAAATCTGTATCAAAATCCAAAGTAGCTATACTTTCTGGCGCATTTACAAACTCATTTTTTATTTTAGGCGCATTAGGTAGAATCGATTAGCATTTCCCTCTTTCCGATAAAGGCAAAAGGTTTGATACAACTTAAAGTTCCCTAAATATCAAATGCTGTGGAATTACTCCATTTATCGAAAACAAGACAGTTTTATCGAAAAACGTAAGGACAACCAGACAAATACACCTGCTAAGAGGCAACTGTCTAACACTGAAATTGTTTTCCAGTGCCTAGCGATTCCAACATGACTCTTTATGTCTGTATCGAAATCCGAAGTCGCTACTTTATGACACACTTACAAACTCATTTTTATTTTAGGCGCATTAGCTAGAATCGTTTAGCATTTCCCTCTTTTCGATAAAGGCAAAAGTTTTGATACAACATAAAGTTCCCTAAATTTATAAAGTGTGTCAAATGCTATAGAATTTCCCCGTTCATCGAAGCACGTAAGGATAACCAGACAAATATAACTGCTAAGAGGGAACCTGTCTAACATGGAAATTCTTTTCCAGTGCCTAGCGATTCCAACATGACTCTTTAAGTCTGTATCGAAATCCAAAGTGGCTATACTTTCTGACACATTTACAAACTCATTTTTTTATTTTAGGCGCATTAGCTCGAACCGATTAGCATTTTCCTCTTTTCGATAAAGGCAGAAGGTTTGATACAAGTTAAAGTTCTCTAAATGTCTAAAGTGTGTCTAATGCTGTTGAATTTCTCCGTTTATCGAAAACAAAGGAGTGTTATCGAAAAATAGAAAGATAAACAGACAAATATATCCGCTAATAGGGAATTCTGTAACTTCAATGGAGTTCATTTTTGATTGGATCATTTTATTCGATTTAGGATAATTTTAATCTTCCAATCCTTACCAACGTGATGTTAGATGATGGGTCTGGGAAAGGTAGAAGAAACGCCCCCCCCCCCCCAGAAGGGGAATTAGGCCCCAAATTGACAGTAGGGCAGACCAAGGATGAAAGTTAATTTGATGTAAGAGGGGACTAAGGGAAGTTGAGAATGGTAAAAGAACCAAACCATTGAATAAGAAAAAATTAAAGAAAAAGAAGAAATGGTAAAGGAACAACTGAAACGTGTGATTAAAGCCAGACAAATAAAGATGGGCCTGATGGGCCACAGTTGGTTCAGAAAGAGTGCCCAAATGGTCAGAATGGGTCAAGAACTTAGAGAATAGTATCTACAATGAAGGAAAACAATGAGACAAAATATTATAAAAAACAGATGAAAGATACCAATAGCCTGAGGCTAAAATTAAAATGTTTCACGGGTATAAAATGGTGGCAGTAAAAATAAAGTTGATATGAGAAGATAGGGAAGAGTGAAAAGACTTTATTTTGTGAATTTTATAATTTTTGGACAAACAGTATACTAAAGATTTGAAGAAACAAAAGTTTAAAGCGCCCTCTTGAGGCGAAAGAAGGAAGTTAAAATTAAGAAACATATGTCCATATTTTTTATTCGATTTTAGGCACAATGTGATATTAGTCTTATAAATTTCCTATAAGTAGAAGATACCGTACCAGAGTACGAAAAAAACCGGCGCTAAGTATCTTCCTTTAGAGCATTTTAAGCCCAGGGGCATAAAATTAACGGTGGATTGATAAAAGAAAGGTAGATTTAGAAAGGTTATGAGATGACCTTTATTTTAAGATGTTACATGAGTGGGGGTAAAATAATTTTGTAAAATCCTCTTTCCTGAGGCGACACTTAAAATCTTGAAAACACATAATTTGTAGTACAGTTTTGTTATTAACGATAGAATTCTAATATTAAGAGGTATGTGACAGCTTCGGAGAGCTTGTCGCCGTTGGTGCGACGAAACGATCGTCAATCTTAATAAATGATAATTTATCACTTTATAGCATTATTTTACAATTATTTTAATTGGTAAATAAATCATATTAGATGTAAATTGCCAACTAGGCGAAAAATGTCTGGACCAGGATTTGAACCAGGGATCTCCTGGTTAATTTACATCTAATATAAATCATCTATTTATCCTTATACGAACATATACGCCACCGTATTCGCAATAACCCATTTTAATTGTCCAAATGTGTTGTTTCCAGTTAGACACCAGTACTTTTGCGCAGAAAATTTCACCTTATCTATTCTCAAAACTTCAGCAATTGGATAATGGGAAAAAGTTTGTCCTTAAAAGTAGTGCCTAAATATTAATAATTTCAAAGTGTTGTTTCCAAGTATAATTGCAATATAGTTAAATAAATCAATGTCATTCCATAAAGATCACAAACCCTGAGGATGGAAGCTGAACAGTTTCAAAGTAATTCAATTTCAAAAGTTGTTACAAATTTCTTCTTTGTCGAGCGAATAAAAAATACTATTTGATTTTAATTTAAATAATATAAATACAGAGAAAGTACGATACATAATAATACATATATATAATTCATATATAATACATAATAATTGAAATACAATTCAGAAGATAACAATGTATATTATAAATACAATGTAAAATATAAAAAACCTTCACTTTAAGCAAAATAATAAATATAGATACACAAATTATAACAGGTATAAAATAATCATGGAATCTTATATAGAAAAAAATTTGTAGTGTTAAATAATAAATATTATCCTTGCTTCAATTTCGTTAAATGGTATTTCTCCTTTAACGGAACGACATACTTTAATACCTTACAATTTTATTTTCTCTTGGTTTTTAATACTTAAAATACCAAAATTTATTATTACAGATAGGAAAACAAAGAACGGAAGAATATTGCGTTATCTTTTTCATATCTTAATTAGGAATAGAAATAATGTTTTTATGATGTGGCTTCATCATATTCATACGTTTAATACAGTATATTCTTTTTGTGTTGTTTTCAAATAACGCTTTGACTAATTCGATTAGCGAGTTCTTTATGTTGTTTACACATACAATAAATACTGTTACAAATAAAATTCTTTATTAGAGAATTTCGATATTAGAATAACTTATTAAAGGTAATAATTACACTTTATGGTGTACAGAACACTGTATTTTGTATAAGATTAGATATTGCCCTGTTGTGTGTACTTAGAAACAAAGAAATCTGCGTGATTAGGCAAGACTTAGATAATTTACATAAAGCAAAAAAAATTACAAATGATGAATAATAGTTGTCCGTCATTCTTTCGATTTGTTTCAGAATATTATTTTTAAAAACCTATGAAATAAAAAGTATATATTGAAGATAACGTTTTGATAACGATTGAAGATAACGATTGAAGATAACAGAATTTGTTTCTTTTCTGGATGAAATGCTTTTCAATATAAAAGCAAATACTACTTACTAGGAAACATCCCCAACAATCATTTCTGGATTGTAACGAGAGTAATATGAGTGAGTTTTCGAAAGCTTTTGCAACGAGGATCACGAAATGTACAGGAACTATACACCCGAATCCAATAGTTCACGAGGTATAGCTCTTTTTCGGTTTCGGAAGAAGCAAAATCAAACAAGTCTGAAATTGTACGTCAAACGTGTGCAGATGAGGTGCGTTCGTGCTGTAACTAGTTTTATAAATATTCAGATCTTGATGCAATAGCTGTTGAACTCTTATGCAAAATTGCATGAATACAAAATTTATTACGTTTATAAATGTTAAATTCAGTAATACGGAAATAATATGACTCCATCTTAAATAAGACGTTATCACCATGGTATCCTAGAATTAATACCTCTCATGTAATATCATTGAATTAATTAAGTATGATAGCGCATGATAGGATTTAATAGAATGAAGAAAACTTTTATTAATATTTTTTTATGTTTTGATTCAATTTTCATAAAATTTGAACGACAAAAATTTTCGACAAAACTCTGCAAAGATTATATATATTAAAATTCAAAACATTTGGTTGTGTAGTTTTTGTGCTGTTATATGCGGACAGACGGACGGACCAGACGATGATTATAGGTGCTACGTATTTATATAATTACGAACGCACCTAAAAAGGAAAAAGCGGCATCACGTTCCTTCAAAAGCTAATTGTCTGAGCGAAGCGATGGGTAATACACAGCGCAATATTACTTTCCAGCCACATACAGCTACGATGTATATTAAAGCCATGGCCTACCAAAAGAATGCCTAATAAAAATCTTTCGTCAAGCATAACTCAAAAAATGTTTGTCGGATTTAGTTTCTGATTGCACCAGAAGGCACCAGTAACCTACTGAATGCACCTACTATCAAAAATAAGTTCCAAACCCTTTAAAAATTATATTAATAAAATTGACAAAAAATCAGAGTTTATCTACATACGTCACGGAAATTTGGTGTACGTCATTTTCACGGGCTGGATGTTTTCGTAGAAAATCGGATTACAGCACATGGAGCAAAGGAAATATGCACGACCTAATATTAAAGTACAATAAAACCTATTTAAACAGGAAAATAAATATAGATTTTTTTTCTGTTTAAAAGAAATAAGCCAAAATATCTCGGTCTGTACTAATATTATAAAGAAGTAAAGTCTGTTTGTTTGTAGGAAGTAATCACAAAAGTAATGGTATCAAAATGTTTGTGTTAGTCCACTTTCAAACATAGGATATATCTTAATTCGATGCCACTACGCCAAAAGGGGTACGCAAAGTACCAAATTGATTTTAAAAATAATGGTTTAAAAATGATGGTGACAACCCTTGCTCCAAGATAGGCTATATTTTATATCGGTGCCATTTCACTAAAGGGGATGCAGGAATAAAAAAGTTCTAAAAATGCGATTTTTGTGATACTAAAGGTCCTATAAATATGAATTTTAGAATATTAGTTACTTATTAGATATTAAAAAAAATCTAAGAATTCTTCTTAAAAAATTCGAAATTTAAAAGGGGTGATAATGCGCGAAGCGTGTCCCAAAAAACATTCTAAATGGCGATTTCTACGCAATTTTAGGAAGTATCAAATCGATTTGAAAAGTAATGGTTGTAAATTGATAGTGACAGCCCTTGCTCCAACATAGGCTTTATTTTATGTTTGTGTCACTACCAGCTGGGGCTTGCGGGAGCAAAAACGTTCTAAGTTGCAGTTTTTATGTTGTGATAGCGACTAAAATCATGAAATTTGGAATGGTAGTTAGTTATATCAATCGTCTATAAGAACATTTCCTAAAAAATCGAAATTTAAAAGGGGTGAAAATGCGCGAAAAGCGTTCTAAAAAACGTTCTAAATTGCGATTTTTATGCAATATCAAGAAGTACTGAACCGATTTCAACATAACAATGTAAAAATGATGGTGACCTCTTGCTCCAAGATAGGCTATATTTTGTCTGTTTCCACTACCCATAAGGGGATGCAGAAGCAAAAAACTTTCTTAAAATGCGATTTTTTTTTTGTTATGGAAGGACCTAGATTCATGAAATTTGGCATGGTATATACTTATTAGATATAAATGATCTCTAAGAAAATTTGTTTAAAAATTTGAAATTTAAACGTGGTGAAAATGCACGAAAAGCGTTCTAAAAACGCTCTAAATGCTGATTTGTGAACAATCTGAGGAAGAATCAAAGAAATTTCAAAAGTAATGGTAGGAAATTGATGCTGACAGCCTCTGCTCTAACATAGACGCTATTTCATGTCGGTGTCAGTACTACTTGGGAGTTGCAGAAGCAAAAAACGTTCTAAATTGCGATTTTTGAGATCGGTAGGGTCTAGCAACTTAAAATTAGGTACGGTACATATTTATTAGATGTAAATGATCTTTAAGGACAGTTTCGAAAAAACTGGAAATTTACAAGGGGTGAAATTGCGCGAAAACTTTCTAAAAACATTCTAAATGACGATTTCTACACAATCTAAGGTAATATGAAAACAATTTCAAAAGTAATGGTTGCAAAATCATGGTGACAGTCGCTGCTCCATCATATGTTATATTTTATGTTGGTGTCACGTTTTAAATGAAATTATTACATTTTAAATGAAATGAATGCAATATGAATTTGGTATGGAAATTTTTTTTTGGCCATTTATCACTTCAGTTCGGCTAACATAAAAGTATCAATATTGTCATTGCACCACAGGTATCATACACGCACTACGTTGCCGCGATTTTTTTCTAACGCCAATTTTGCGAAAACCTCGTTGTAAGATATGGCAAAATTGGCTACACACACACAAAAAAAAGTTTCCACAATGAAATTAACTCGGTGTTAAGCGACGATTTTTAAAATATGACATTGGTTGCGATTACGAGATTACGGAACATTCCTATAACATTCGTAGTAATAACGATACTTTATTTTTAGCCGGATTAAAATTTTGACAAGAGTATTTTTTTTTTCACCAAAAGCATCTTTTTTTTCGCATGTGTAATTTAGAAACAATTCTTTGATGTTGAAAGAAAATGTTTAGACCTATTATCTCTTATTATTATTTTTACTTATTTGTATTTTAAAAGGAATGAGTCAAAATCGTGTTTTTTAAATGCATTTAATTTATGATATTTCAAATGAATAGAATATATTACGAAAGTTTGCGATTTATCTCCTGTATCCGGCTAAGTGTCTTATTACCGTGTGTCTAATACCCTTCACGATACTTCATTGTTATATGGGCCTTGGCGCTTTTTTTTTTAAAGTTTGATCCAATTCGAGTTTAAGAAAGTGAGATGTTTTTGCCGAATCATATAAAATACTATGAAAATAAAATTGAAGAAGTATTAAACTGGTTTATGCATGTATTTTAATAAATACATCTGCTAACACGTATTAAATAAATTATTTATGTTTTTCTATAATAAAAGTTAAACAGCTCCTTTATCTATGTGTATTCTAATATTATAAAGTAGTAACGTTTGTGTGTTTGTGGAATGTAATCTCAGAAACTAGCTAGCCGATTTAATAAAAAATGATTTGAAAATGTTGGTGAGCATCTCTGCTCCAACAAAGACTATATTTTATGTCGATACAACAATCTCCATGGGTGCAGGAGAAGAAAAGTTCTAAAACTGCAAATTCTGAGATATTGTTTGGGCTAGAAAGTTGAAATTTTGTACGGTGGTTACTTTTAAGATGTAAATACTCGTTTTGAACTTTTTCCACAAGGTCCAAAATTTTAAAGTTAGAAATAAACGTAAAACGTTCTAAAAAGTTTCTAAATCACGATTTATTTGAAATTGTTAGAGAAAAGAAATTTTAAATTTCACATGGCTATTACATTTAAGTCGTCAAATGCCGGTTAGCTAAAAAAAATTAAAAGCGTGCACCGTAAAAAAAGATCTAATCTGCAATTTCTGTGATATTGTTTGGTCTAGAAACTTAAAATTTGGCATGGCAGTAACTTATAAGATCTAAATGCTCGTTATATATAGAATTTAAACTGTAATGCACGCATTAGAACGAATTTTAAAAAATCGAAATTAAGAAGGCTAAATAAAGCGGACAAAGTTCTAAAGATGATCTAAATGACGAAGTACATGGAATTATTAGGAATATGAAAATGAAAATTTGCATGAATGTTGCTTTTAAAACGTAAATACTCGCAAATGAACAATTTCTAAAAATTTCGCTATGTACAATGATGCAGGAACGAAAAACTTTCGATTTTTTTTTTTCTGTGCTGCTGCGGACCTAAAAACTTTTGTACGGGACACTTTTAAGATATAAATGCTCTCTAAGAATGGCTTCAAAAAATACAATATTTAAAAAGATGAAATGAACGGAAAACGTTCTAAATTACCATTCATTTGCTTTGTTAGGTATAGAAACTTTAAATATTTAATAAAACTACATCCCCCCCCCCCCCCTCCAACATGCAATTAAATGCAACAAAACGGGTAGCTTCTTATCTAGCATTGAATAAGTTGTGTAAACATTCAAAAATGTCGGTATGAAACAGCGAATAGTTTGCACGAAAGTACTTGTCAAAATGTTACTTCTCTGAGCTTTTCTCTCTCTCGTCAAGGCCCCTAACAGAGGAAAGTGTCTGTTTAAATATTATATGTAATTTTTCTTTCAGCTTCACTAATCAAGAGATTTAATCATCACGTCATTTTCTCAATTGTCATTAGACAATTTTTTATATAATAACTTATTCGGGTAATTTTTTTAATAGGGTTAATATTGACGTATTTTAGCTTGCATGATTTGTAGGAAAAATATATACGGACTTGTAAATTATTCAAAATGACATTTCCACAGCTCAAAGGTTATACAGACGAGATATTTTAGATCTCGTGTCATAACTTACGCTGCAGTCAATGCTGATTTGTTTTATTTAACTATGCTAACACGTAATAGAGCTCACCTTGTCGAGAATATGTTTGAAAACAAAACAATACGGCGTATATAGTGGCCAGAATGCACTCATCATTTAAATCCGATACAGCATATCTGTAACACACGTGAACAACGTATTGCATGACTCTATTGACGTGTTCAGGACTTTGATATATCACTTTTTTAAGAGACAATTCCCTAAACTCTTATCGACAACCGTATCGCATACATGAAAATTGATATCAAGAGTATTAACTATTCGAGTGGGCCACACACCATATAAAAGTCCTCCATTCTCTTCAAATATCATTTTTTGTCATTTAGAGGTAGTCAAATTGGTGCGGAAGGCCTGTTTTATTTTCTGTATTATTTTTAATCTATTGTGCACTTCCAATTTTATACCCATGCACGGCTGTCTTAGAGGTTTGCTTTGCCATTTTTTAATAGTATATATTATATTATTATAGTATTTTTTAATTTCATCATTCAATTTGCTCATTTTCATCATTATAATTTTTGGCAGGTCTGTTTGATAAGTATCAGACTTTTATTTTTTCCGCACGCAATAGTGATTCGAAGGCGGCGCCTCTGTGCACATTGGAAAGAGACAACTTAATGCGCGTGCCTCAGTTTTTTCCACGAATTCCAGTGAGCCCGTCGTTGCCTACTTCCTCCAAGCGAGGTGCTGTCATACGTGTACGTCGGATTTTGATTTCTCTTAATAAGACTGAACGGGTTGAAAAAAGATACTGCATCATATTTTGTCAAAGCTTGGTGATCCTGAAAGCGAAACAATTCGTAAGTTTCATCAATTCTCCAGCTCATTTACCGCACCTGATTCAGACTTTCTTGGCAAAATGAGGAATTCCAGTAGCTCGCCATAATCCCTACTCTTCAGACATTTCACCTTGCTACTTCTAGTTGCTTCCGAAATTGAAGGTGCCATTAAAAGGACCCCGTTTTGAGAGTAGAGATGAGATATGTAGAATGCGACGGCGAAGTTGAACACCATTAAAAGAAAAAAGCCTGCCAGAAGTATTTTCCGGTTGTGCAAAGAACTGTAGGCTAAATGTGTGGAAGCGCAAGGGGCCTACCTCGAAAGGAATAAGGGTACCAATCCTGTCAGGTAACGTATGTATTTTTTTCGGTCAAAGGTTGAATATTTTTCAGACAATGTTTGTCAATTAAACCTTATTTTCTATTCTTGTCACGAGTTATTATTAAATCTATGTTTTCACTAACATCGCTCAGAGTAAGAGGTAGTCTTGTGGGAAGTCCTAGTGAAGGCAAGAATCTTGGCTTAGAATAAATAATGATAGTTGTTTCTACGTAAAAATGTTAAAAATACGTTTCGGACACAAGGTACAAAGACGGGAGGCATTATTGTTTGGTAGTAAAACCGCTGTCTTGATTCACTGCTGAACTTCTCAACGAGACCCTTTACGTGCGCTCCTTTCATCCGAAGATTTTGCTATCTTCCGCTGCGAGTATTTTGCCAACTATTGGATTTGAGAGTACAGTTCCTATGCATTGCCCGACCTTCGTAACAAGAGCTTTCGAATGACATCACTCTCGTGAAAATCCAGAATTAACAGTTGAGGATGTTCCCCAGTCAAAAGAAACCCAACACCCAACTGAGGTAAATAGTTTTTTTACATTTCTGCATTTTGCAGATAAAAAAAAAGAATACCTATTCACTTTAATATATATATTTAAAAATTGTAATTTCAAAATTTAAATATAAATCGCCTTTCAAAAACTTTTAGATAAATATCATATTCTGCGAAAATTTTTCAATGAATGAAACTTCTGAACTCGGAATCTTCTAAACTCGAATAACACAACAGGTTTTATTTTAAGAACGTTTTGTTTTTATTGTTAGCAAAACTGTGTAAATAAATAATTGAAGTCAAAAAGTTATACACAGTTCTTGTGTACTCGAGTCATATAAACTCATGAAACGACCAAGTTCGAAAAAGAAGAAACATTTTTGTTATATAAACAAACGTAAATACACAATTTTGATCTGTATAAATAATAAATAAATCATTACAAATGGAAAGATACTTGAAAAACCTTTAAAAGATTGACAAAAAATTCGAAAATATAGAAATTTTCTAAAAATACAAATTACCCAAAATTCATTTATTTTAAAATGAAAAAAAAATTATTGTTAAATAACTGATATAAATGGTAGTTAATTGAATATTCTTTTGTTAACCCCTTCAAGAAGAGCGTGACGTATACGTGACGCATAAGGTATCCTGAATATATTTTACTATACTTACCAGTAATTCCCTATTGTAAATAATTTCTTACTAGTCAGAACAGTGAATAAGGAACAGTGAATAATTTTAGGGTCTACCTAGTTTTCCGGCAATTCCACGCTGTGGTAACGATCAATCTCTTAAATTCCTTCCTTATTCAGAATTCTTCAGCTGTCAAACTTTTAAATAACAACGATTTAATATATAGGGTCAGGAGGGGTAATTATGACCACGTTGTATATTTTCAACATTGTTTTTTTGTTTTTTTTTTACTTTTTTTTACTTTTTTTTATTTGAAAAATTGTGTTTGTAGTACAAAGGAAGTAACTTTGACCCTTTGAGAACACCTTATAAAGATTTTAATTGTCATAGCTGCTTTTTTTTTAATTCAAAGGATGGTTATAATTACTCCCTCGAAAACTCACAATCGCAAAAGTTTGGGGTAATTAAGACCACCAGTGGGGAAATTATGACCACTATATTTACTCTTTATACTTGCTATACACATTTGTTTGGTGTAATTGAGACCACTTTGAACTCCAAACTGACAAATCCGTTTATCAAAAATTTTGGTAGACTTAGTTTCAAATTGCTATTCGGATCTCACAAAGGCTTCAGACTAGTGATCAAGAATATCTAACATGAAATATACATTATGAGGTTTATATCTAAGCTTGAAACAAAATTTTACCATACACAGTTTTCTCCAATATGGCGGCGCTCACAATTGCCCGCTAGTCATTATTACACCTCCTGACACTATCCATATAAATTTGTAAATTTTTTTGCAATCTATAATAGTGCATAATCTAATTTTTTCCGCCATTGTATATATTACAAAGTATCTCAAGTTATGCGTTAATTTACGTACCATTTGTTCAGGTCAAAGAATCTATATTTCTCAAATAATGGAAAACTAGTCTGCTGATACAAATTTCTACAATAACGTCTTATACATTTAACTTGTACTCATTATAATAATTAAAGTTTTTCGAATATCTTTACAGCTGTGGAACAATGTTATGTGGACAAATGTTACTAACATGTTACACGTTTTTATGCCCTGTTTAATTAAAAATATATTTAGAGCTGTGTTTTCAACTTTTAGATTTTGTGGCTCTTTTGAGCTTACACTCGCACTTCCACCGCGCCGTGGACAATGAACGTTAAAATACCACTATGATGGAAACATATAAAATACGCTTCATGTATTTATTTTCTGTTAAACTGTTGGTATAAAAAAAGCTATTACATGTTATAAAATATATGGTCGAACCTCTTTTTTTTTCAGTATCAATAGAAAAGAGAATATTTCGAGTTAATATATTTTTAAAGTATCAAAATTTAAATACAATACGAAATTGCAGTCATAAAACACGCTACAGATAAAACAAGAGGTATTATCAATCGTTAATTTTAATTAAAAAACATTTTAAACTAAAATTGCAAACTTTCTCAAAGTTTAATATTTTTGCATCTGATCAAATAAAAAAACGCATATTAAAACTCACATAAATAATAATAATTTGTTAGCCAATCCTGGCGTATAAGTATGTTTGCTAACAAATGACTTCCAGTAAAGAATTAGTAGGAGGGAATATTTCAGGTCCAATATTTCCAATATAGGGGAGAGTAGCCGAATTTGGACCACATAACTTATTTTCAGGTATAACTCAATTTTTGGAATATCTTCAAAACATCACTACACGGGGTTCAATCTATCCATATACTAACTAAATAAATCTTTAGATCAATTTCTTTTTGAAAATCTTAAGTTTTATTTTAATTTGAAAAATTTGTCAAAAGTGGTCCAAATTCAGCAACTGGTCACCTAAGTTGGACCCCACCCCCTCTCCTAAATTAGACCAACAATATCAGGTTGTTTTAATGACTAGGGAATGTAACTAAATTTATTAAAAGTAAAGTTTGCGATTAATAAAACAGTCAAACAAAATAACGGCAATCAAATATAATGAAATCAAATATCTGAAAATAAGATTAATTGTTTTAAATCAAATGTATTCAAAATATAAATCAAAGTTGTCGGTGATTAAGAACAGAAATTTTGGAACTAATTGCCAGTTACTTTACCATGTAAGAAGTGATGCAAAGGTTACACATGAATTTAGTTTATTCATTTTTTATTCCAGCGCACACAACACGGAACCATATTTGGCAATCTGAACACTGAATCATTTCTGCCATTTTATTTTTCTTACAAATTAGGCAAAACCAAGCATCACTGTCTTGATTTTTTTTTATTATTATTATTCTGAATCATTAGACATTTTCTTTCTGCAACAGAAGTTTTCTTTATATTATGTTTATAGTTCTTCCCTTCCATCATTTTCTTTCCAATTGCATTACGCCTATTTTTTTAAACTTGTTGTTCCAATTGCTGTTGTGCTGTGAGGGCTTCCTTTTTGTCGTTTTTTTCCATTTATAGGTTTACCTTACATGGCGAAGATGTTAACACAGTTGTTTTTTGGCTCTTTTTTGGGCATAACGTGCAGGATATCTCAAAAACTTTTAAATATTTTTTTCATGAATTTTTCAAAACATACTTTTTATGTTAATCTGTATAAAATGAACCTAAAATTTTCTTTTTATTGTCCAAAAAAATATTTTTTAGGTGTTTATGTTGTTGAAATTTTCAAAATTCCGTGTTAGCAACTTTATATTTAAAATATGAAAATGTTTTAAATACAAATTTATTTAAATTCAGGGTAATTATTACAATCTGAAGTATAAGTAAGCACCAAAATTTTCATTCTTGTTACAATTTTTTTTTTCTAATCGTGCGCGTAAGCGGTTATACCAATTTTAAGCTCGTTAAATATCTGACAGTTTGAAGCCCCTGTAAATGCTAATTGTGTATCTTGAAACTTTTTAAATACATGAAATGAAAGAATATACTTATATCTTTCATCCCAATTAAAATTGTGTCTTAAAATCAAATACATTTTAAGGTATTAAATGTTGAAAATGGTATTTTGTTTTTCATTTTTTCCAATTTTATGTGTCGTGAGACCCCTTAACAGCTTTTACTGTCACGGAATTTTTCTTCCTGACTGCTTCCTGTATCGTTTTCAACATTTTTCAACTACATTAAAAAAAAGTGTTTAAAAAATATGCTATATTGAAAAAAAAAATACGCTACGATTAATCAAACGAAAAACATTATATATTAAAAAAGTCTTGAATTCAGGGGATCCCCCCCCCCCCCAAGCGTTGAGATAACCACTCGCCCCGGAAGGTTTGAAATTTTTGTGCGTTTTAATGGCAAAAGAGTGTAATTACACCTCCACAATTGTAAAAAGTCTCCTTTCCCTCACGGAGACGCAAATATCCTCCAGGATGAAAATATCTGAATTCAACTATGCAAATCAAATACGCCGTAGGATTAAAGAATTCGTAGAAAATAAATAAATGCAAACAAGATAAAAGAAATTGCAAACAAAATTTATTGCCTAAACATGTAAAAATATTTTTTATGCTTATATAGGCCTACACTTTATAAAGAAATTGATCCAGATATACAAAACTTGCATGCAGATAGTAATTCATTATGAAATAGTAAAAAATAAAAATATAGTGTACAAAGCGTACAGACCTCGAAATTCATTACTCACTTTTCAAATTTATGATCGTACATCTGATCCTATTTAAGTAACTTAAATTGGTCCAATTAAACCAACTGCGCCATTTTTTAAAACCAATAATCTCAAGACTAAGAACCAAAACTAAATCACACAAATCCGCGTGAAAAATATGCGCAATAAACAGATGAATTTATATATGTATATGAAAACATAAGAACTTACCTTAGTTTTAAAATATTCACTTGCGTTTAGTAGGAAAATATTAGATCAAAACATCTAATTTTAGTTGTTGTTTTTTTTTATTGTCTGAAAACAGCACATGGTAGGCGGGTGTTTCTTGTAATCATAAATGAAGTCATTCTGATGAGTAAGATTTCAGCGGTAGATGGTGTCTATTTCTGTAATTAACGGCAGAATGGCAACAGTCCATTTAAAGCGGCGGTCCAAATATGGCTACTCTCACCTACTAAGAAATAGATAACATTATTTGCTGATTCCCTTGTGTGTTCCATATACTTCTAATGAAATATGTCAATTTCAGACAAGCTAAGAAGAGATAAAATGGAGGGTTTGAGGTAAAAGGCTAAATACTGAAATGTTGATATATCCTAAACATTTTTTACAAAATAAATTTCTTGAAAATGAAGGAAAATGAGAACATTTTTTACCCAAACAATAACTTAGTTCAAAGAAATCTGAATAGTTCTCAAACCTCCCCTTTAAAACCTTGTCGCCTTCCTTGTAGGGCGCACCTCATACCGGTGCTTAAAGAGCCATTTTTAAAAATAGATTTATCGTTACGGACTGTTCCTTTCCCCATTTCTGTTTTTTTTTCTCATGAGAATGGGACAGTCGTCACCTTGTTATGCTCACAGACTTCTAATATAAGTAGACTCCAAATCGGCAACCTTTTCTTGACTCCTACATCTCTGCCCTCTATCACGTGACGGAAGGCAGATTTAGAGCACCAAACCGGTTTTTCTCTCTCCAGACTCCCGCCGAAACATCGTCTGTCTGCGTTTGTCTTGAGTTGGCCTCACTTTTGCTTTGCCAATAAAGGGATTACCGTCAAAATACGGCACCCTTTTGGCGATGAAAGCAAAAGATGTTGGATTCAAAACCTTGCCGAAAGAACAATGGAATCGGGAGTCTAATTATATTAGAAGTCTGTGGTTATGCTCTTTGCTTTTCTCAATGGTGGAAGTACCGATTGTTTCAACATCAACGTCTTGATTAAAGGAGTCGAGGGCAGGATGGGGAATTTGCCTCTCGTTGGGAAAGCGACCTCTTCGTCTCTGTGGAATCTTTCATTGATTGCGTTCATTAACACAGAACATATAAATAAAGATTCGTCAAGGCAGAATACTAGCACTATGTCAGCCGCTTTTACCTGTATTGATTTTGATAAATCTACTCAAAATTCGTAACATAAATAGAAAGTGACGCCCCAAATGACTACTTTACTTCGATTACCGATCATAAAAACCTTAATTTCGTAACAATTAATGTTAGGAGTAGAATTTTTGATTAGTTGAAGCCTAGTTGAATAGTGTATTACCAAAAGCCATACCTGCCAGATTTAAAGAGGCACACGATCTTAAACGGACAATGGAAGCCATTACTGAAACATAAGTCATAAAAGGTCAAATGATAGAAGAATGAAAAGGCAGACAAAGGGTATTAGCGAAAGAAATACAAATTACCCAACAGGAAATTAAATAAAACATTGTTGCTTATCAAGTAGAAATGAAAGCATTTTAAGATGGTACGCTGTTAAATAATTTGCGCTGTGATGAACCAAATTTAGGTACTCCAGTACCCGCAACCATAAGATGGTAAAATTTCGATCCAGCATCTGGAGCTCCGGTTCAATCATAGCTTCAAATGTTTGAACGATATTTGTTACGGTTACAGTTACGGCAGTGTAAAAAGATGGTTCAAACAAGCACAAAATTTTTAAAAGTGTATTGTGGTGTGACAAGAAAAGACGAAGAGATATCTTAAAGACCGTATAACTGTTGTCTAAGAGGAAAAGAAAAATATATTTTGTTAACCATTTGGAAATGGTTGTTGTTTTCGGTCGAGGATGGGGCCAAATGATGCTCGCATTTTATTTTTTTTTAACGAAATTCAACGATGTTCTTTACTTTTAGAAGAATTTTAATTTGAATAGGTAATAGAAAGGCATGAAATCGTTAAAAATTGTTGAATAAGTAATCGAAAGGCATAAAATCGTTAAAAATTGAAAAAGCTACAAAATGGGTAGGCGCAAATTATCAGATATGGAAAAATCCAAAGCCAAAAGAGCAACGCCGAAATGAAAATCGTCTTGCAAAGCAAAAGTCGAGGTCTTCAACTCGTTATGGAACCCATGAAAATCGAGGTCTTCAACTGATTATATAGCCCATGAAAATCGATTACAGAATAAAAGACGAATGCGAAAAAGGAAACAATCTAATGTTTAACCGATTGATAGTAAAAGGCCATGTCTCGAGAGGCTCTAATCCACTAGCCACGGCATTTTACAATCCGTCGATTCTAACCGGGAAAAATTGAGCTCAACGTAGGTAATTTGTCGTAATCTGTGGATGATTCGGTGGAACTGCTTTCGATTTGTAAGCTGTTTTTCTTCTCGAAACGGGACTTGGAGAGTTTATCGATGAAGGTTTTGGTCGTCTGAAGTTTTATATTTGCGATCTGTTGTTGAATAGGATGCGTCAAAATTTGGTGGACGAAATAAATTCCAAATGGTCGTTGTAATCTATTAAATTACAATTATAAATAATTGTTTAATGTATTATTTTATTTGTTTAACGATTTGTATATTTATGTGAAAATTATTTTTCTATCCTCCTTCTTAAAGATTTTACTGACCGGAGCGTGCAGCCCTTAAGTCTCCTGTCCCTGCCAGCGAAGACACCTACGAGCTAATGCTAATCCTATGGGGAGAGATTTATCTAATATCTCGTTTGTATTTCGACATTTTTAAATATTTTTTTTTTACATTAAATAGCCGAGGTCCGTCTCTACATGGCACCTTTTTTTACTTTTTCTATTTGGGTCGCAGATATTTTTTATAAAGTTACTTTCACATTCAAAACCGGTTCTGAAAATGAAAGTGTCTTTTTTAAAAAATATCTGCTACCAAAATCGAAAAAGAAAAAATAATGCGATGTAGAGAGACTGATCTCGTCTATCTAATGCAAAAAAATTATTTAAAAATGTCTACATGCAAATGAGATATTGGAAAAATCCCTCCTCATAGGATTAACATTAGCTCGTGAGTTCCTTCACCGGCAGGGAAGGCAGTCCACCGGCAGGGAAGGCAGGTGAAGTTCCTTCACCGGTTTTCTGAAGTTCCTGCCCGTGATATCTTTCAGATATATCGCGTTAATTCATGTAGAGCATATGAATACAGCTTCTTCAAGGCAGAATAATAGTACCATCAGCCGGTTGTTTTTATGTGAATGGGTTTTGATCATTGGAGATGTTAAATAATATTTTATTCTTGTGATTTGTACTCATTAGGGTGACATTGGTAACTGTTCATCTGTAAGATTGAGGCCTTTGTGACTGTATTGTGACTGAAGCTGTATGTAAAGGAGTGTTTTCTTTCGTAAAATTATAGTACACAAAAGGTTCAAATTTTAAGTGACTTTTAATCATTTAGAATTTAAAGGTTTTTAAAACATGTTGATCTGAAAAAATGCATATTTTTTGCTTGTTTTTAGAAACATGTTTAAAAATTTTCATTACTTGATTTTCAAAAGTATAAATTTTAATCAATATTACGCTTTAAATATCTTTTTATATAAATTTTTAAGATGCGTTACAGCTAAAAACGTTTTATGTTTTTCTCTTCAAAATATGTTTTTCTCTTCAAAATATGTTTTTCTCTTCAATCTATTGAAAATATAGCGTGGTTTTAATAAAAACCACATATGTAAGAGTTTGTCCAAAAGTATAGAATACTTCCTATATCCCTATTCTCACAAAAGTTCTCTTCCTCAGTGCCTTTGAAAAGAAATTGTATCCCTTTCCGATAGATTTTTTTTACACCTGGAATGAGATCTGTGTTTCTTTTTTCATTTATATTTGTAAAATATTCTATATTTGGGAAATCTCATCTTTTGACGAAATAGCACAACATCACGTAATGTGAATTTCTTTCATTACATATTTTTCCAAATGTTTAGCGAAAAAGATACTATTTTCGAAACTACAATATCAATCCATTTCAATAAGGCAGGAAGTAGGAAAAATACCATAAAATCTTTTGAAATAATTCTATTAAATGACCAGTTAAGACATAGTTTCTTACTGCTTTTAATCTATACTAATGAAGCAACATTTGTTTGTCTGTTTGTAGGTGTAAACCCTAGAACTACCGAACGGATTTTAAAAAAAGGGGAGGCAAATTGATGGTTAATATACTGTTCCATCATAGACTATATTTTATGTCAATGCCACAACCCCGAGAGGGTAAAGGAGTAATAATTCATTTAAAAATGCGATTGTTGTGATCTATAGGGGCTAGAAACATGCAAATTGGTATGATAATTATTTAAAAGATGTAAATGCTCTCTTCGAACAGTTTCTAAAAGAATATGAATTTAAAAGGTTGAAATGAGCGAAAAGCGTTCTAAAAATGTTCTAAATTACGATTTCTTTAGAATCTCAGGAAATACCAAACCAATTTCAAAAGTGGTGGCGGCAAATTGACAGTGACAGCCCCTGTTTCAGCATAGGCTATATTTGATCTCGGCGTCACTACCACCAGTGGGTGAAGGAGCAAAAAACGATCTAAAATTCTGAATTTTGTGATACCGAAGGAGTTAGAAATTTATCAATTGACATGATAATTACTTATAAGATCTATGCTCTCTAAGAACAGTTCCTAAAAATTCAAAATTTAAAAGATTGAAATGAGCGAAAAAGTACGATTTCTATGGAATCTTAAAAGACACCAAACCAATTTAAAAATTAATGTTAAGGGGGTTCGGGACACATTGTCAAAAAAATTTTTATTTAATGAGTTAAAATTCTGAATTTTTTTGTAATGGTTAATCATATCAGTTGTAATCAAAATCACACGATAACACTTCTCATTTTTTTTTTTTTTTTGTAATTTAAAATTTTAAGTTTATCAAAAAAGTGGAGTAATTTAAAATCGTTATAACTCGAAATATTATTAATAGAATTTATTTTTTATTTCATTTAAATAAACAGAAATATATAAGTTTTAATTTGGATTCAGCATTTTAAAAAATATTAATTTAAAAAGAATTAAAAATATTTAGCGAAAAAATTTTTAAAAAATGGTGCAACTTTTTTTTTAAATCATATTTTCAAAAGTAAATATTTTTTTCAAATATGCTGAATCAAACTTAAAGAAAAACAATTGAAAAAGGCATGTTCCAAGTTTGAAGGGTTTATCTTTAACGATTCATGAGTTATAATGATTTAAATATGAGAAATGGTGAAAAAACACATCACGAAGATAAATGCATTTTCACAAGAAGTCGTTTCCACAACAACCATTGCTTTAAAGATATATTTTGAAAACAAACTAAAACGAAAAAATTAATATTTCTTATTCCGATTAAGATAGAAACATGATTTAGACATCATTTTAAGCAGAAAAACACAGAGAAATTTTTAATGCAATAAAAGTTTTTTAGAGAATTTGAAGATTTTTGTGTCCCGGACCCCCTTAACATACTGATGATGACAGTCCCTGCTCAACACAGACTGTACTTTATATCGGTACCACTAAAATCGGGGGTGCAGGAGCGAAAAACTTTCTGAAATTCGATTTTTGTGATACTGAACTGAAGAGAAACTTGCAAACTGGCATTTAAGTTACATATAAGATATAAAAGATCTCTAAGAACATTTTTTTTAAATTTGGAAATTCAAACGTGTAAAATGAGCGAAAGACACTCTAATTAAGATTTCTGCGTTATTGTTGGGGATATAAAGCTGAATTTTGACATAGCAGCATCTGTGAAATGCGCGAAAAGCGTTCTAAATTACGATTTCTGTTGAATTTTAAAGAATTGAAACATGAAATTCAGCCTGGCTGCTATTTTTAAGACACAAATGCAAGTTGTTTTTAAAAATTCGAAATTGAAAATGGAGCTAAGAAAAACAGTTCTAAACATACGATTTTTGTGATACACAAGGGACTAGAAACTTGAAATTTGAATGACAGTTACTTTTAAGATACAAATGCTCGCTGAGAATGGTTTAAAAAAATCGAAATTTAAAATGATGAAATGAACTGAAAAGTTCTAAAAACGATCTAAATTATGATTTTTATAAAATTTTACATAATATTTGTTAATTAATTCCACACCCACTTTATATTTAGATGACATAATTGCGATTCTGACTACAAATCACTAGCAGCTCCATCTCTGTGTTGTTCGAATATTAATGTCATGTTATTTTATTAAATTTCAACTAAATTAAGTGTCTTTAGCAACAGTTAAAAAACACTTAAAATGTACAGTTTATAATTAAAATGCTCCACTGAATAAAAGTGCATTTTGATCAAAAAAGTCAAATTTCTACTACTAAAAATTCGTTTAGAATCAATAAAATCCCCGGAGTGACTTTTTAATTTTTGACAGTATTTTTTGCTACCCTGCAATATAGTGAAATTTGTCCTATGCTATTTATTATTATTCTGTGGTTATTTATTTTTTTTTTCTGATATCAGGCCCAGACAAAGTCGGACGGCTCAGCAGATCGTTGATAAACGCCTTGTCATATATAATAAAAGTGGTTAAGTATCAACTGCGTTGCTAATAATTCCTCATTTCTTGAAAAATAGTCCTACTAACCTTACACCGAAAGAGGCCAAACAAAAGAGCAATGAATGTAAATTAGAGTCTCTAAGGAGAAAAGTGTAGAAACCGCCGTGAATAAGAATATCAGAAAAATGTGACATCAGGTGTTGCCGTGATTATTATAAAGCATATATGACCATTTCGCGCCTTGAAAAAAATGCTTGGATGCAAAAATCTCCTAGTATAGGATACAGAAAATTCAGTAATGACGACATTAATATAACGCATGTGGTTGTATCAATATAACACATCGCTCCCATTAAAAACAAACAAAATATCATAAGTTGCAGTAATCTCGTAATAGTATACGATTCTCAAACGTACAAGAAATTCTGTAATGACGCGTTTACTGTAATGCATGTGTCAAACTTTCGCACCCTATGAAAACGAAAAAAGTTTTTTTGGATCCTTAATATAGTAACCTCAAAAATGCATGAAATTCACTAATGCTACGGTCATTATAACGCATATATGTAAGCAAAGCGCCCTCTAAAATTCATGCTTTTTTTGTGAGTATTGGTTGAGGGCAGACAGTAAGAGCCCTACATTAGTCACGCGACGACATTCCCAAGCTACTCTTAAAGTAATGGAAGCGTTATTTTCATTTTTTTTAGTTTTAATTTTAATTCTTTTAAAATACACTTTTTGCATAGGATATTTGAGGTCGATAACGAACAGGAAATCTTATTTTGTTTTTGTTTTTGGTTGCCTTTTTTTATGAAGACACTTTCAGTTTTGGAACCGGTTTTAAAATCGAAAGTGCCCTCATAAAAAAAAATCTGAAATCAAATTCCAAAATTTACAAACATACCCAGTCAGCGACCTCAGATCATTTAAAAATACAGAAACACAAACGAGAAAATTAAAAAAAAAAACGCTGTCATTAGTTTGCTAACATTATTTTGTGAGTATCATCATGTAATTAGCGTAAATGTTTAATGATACATATAACCGATAGTTTTCAATGAAATCATTAAATTTGGTAGATAGCTTATTTTTGTAGTACAGATACTCTCAAATGAAGATTTCGGAGAATATTTTGTCATAAGAACAGAATTAAAAACCTTTTCTGATTTAGCCACCAAGAATATTTTAGATTACTGGATAAAAGTATCGCTCTTTAGAAAGACCCTAGCCATGGAGCAAAACAAATTGTAATCTGGAGTAGCATCTACTATTGAATGCAGCGGGCTGGGCACAGTATCCAGAGAAACACTTCTAGGGTGTTCTTGGTTTATTTTATAGCCTTATTATGTTGGAAGATAACCTTATCCTTGGATTTTATGTTTTCATGCTTTATTCTAATTCATTAACTATTGCTCCTAAAGAAAATAAGTTGCAACTGGTGTGAATCAATAAGAACTAAAAGATCTTCTTAAAATCTTCTTTATCATCTTTAATGCCAATAGTATCTCTGAATTGCTGGCACTACTTTCTGTAAGTATACATTTGTCTGTCATTCTAAAATCACAGTTTTGCATATTTTCTGTTACAGTCATATCTTAAACATTATAAGTGCATTTGTACATGCTTCACTATAAAAAAAAAAAAAAAAAAAAAAAAAAAAAAAAAAAACACAAAAACTGCGATATCCTATCGTACCTGAATTTGCGTTGCACGAGGCTATTTCCGCACATTATTTGCTCCTGCTTTCAATATAATGGATTTTTATCATGACAATCTTTCACATTTTTTCTGTCAAAAAATAAAAGGAAAAGCACTTCCTATTCCGTATAAAATCCTACATTTTTATAGTTTTTATCTAGCTTATAAAGCATCAACATCTTTCGATTTTTTCTAAGTTTTATTTACGCAAAATTATAAATATCCAATGTTTGATTTCTAGGTATAGAATTCTTTATATCCTAGAATAAATGAACATCAGCTGCAAAATTTGCGTTATCGTTACATTATTATTAGCTACTATTTTTTCGACAAATCTTTCGACAACTATTCGAGAATTTTACGCAGAAAAGATGAGTAATAACTAGAATTGTAGATTATGTCTAAAAGATAATGTTTATTTTAAAGGTAATGTGTTTATTTAAAAAAAAACATACCGGTTTCATACCAAAGAAAGCAATAACTGCACTTCTGACAAATACTTTGGGTTTTGATTTTCATTTTGCTTTGATTTTAAATTTTTCATAGATTCCACATTCATACTTTGCCAAATTCAAAAACTAAATATTACGTTACATTGTTACGTTACATCTAAAAATGTATTCATAAAATACTGAAATCTTTCAAAATAGAAAAACTTCTTTCACTATGTAATTTGTAAAGTAAACAAAATTGATAAATAAAATTATTTAAAAACAGATGTAAAGACGATTAAAATAACGTAGTTCAACTTGTGATTGATTTAGGTATAACTTTAAAAGGGTTATTTATAAAGACATAAAAATAAACACTAACTTTAAAAATCATAATAAAATAACAATAATCAAAAAGTTAATCTCAAATTGTATTTGCATGTTAAATACAAGGTCTGGCTATTAATTTCCAGGACTCGTGGAATAACTCAGAAGAAAAAAAGGTTAAACACATAGCCATTTAATATGATTCGAAGTAATTCCCATCAGCCGTAATGCACGTCTGTGGTCGGTTGTACAAATTTCGGAAAGAAGTTTTAAAGTCCTCTTTTGGAATGCTCTTCAATAGTGACGTTACAGTTTTCTTGATGGCTTCTACATCCTGAAATTTTGTTCCCTTCAGCGATTTTTTCACCTTAGGAAACAGGAAAAAGTCTGCGGGTGCTAGGTCTGGAGAGTATGGTGGATGTTGCATCTCAACGACACCGTGTTGGGCTAAGAATCGCCTCACAGGGAACGCAATGGAACAAATCTTTCTGGAACAAAACATGCGTTTGCCTAGGTCTTGCGTCAAAATTCGCAGAACCGTGTCTTTGTCCATATTCAATTCATTGGCGAGTACTCGAATAGTCAATCGACGATCACATTTCACCATATCACGAAATTTTGAATTGCTTCCGGCGTGCGTACGGACTGCGGCCGACCCGTGTGGGAATCATCTTCGACGCTTTCGCGCCCGTCCCGAAAGCGTTTAAACCATTCAAAAGTTCGTGAGCGGGATAATGCTTCCTCGCCGTAAACTTGTTTTAAAATTTCGTAGGTTTCCGCAGCTGTCTTGCCCAATTTTAAGCAAAATTTAATGTTAATTCTTTGCTCCATTTTCACTTCGACAACAGGAATTTAAGAGGTACGTTTTAATGCGCCTTTTCACAAAAACCACTTACTTCAGAATGGCGCCGAGTGCACTGCACATGCGCAAGAAAACGCTCTTCAATATGCAATCATTAGCGCCATCTTCCTGCTTTTCGTTCTCGTACAGTTACGTCAGTCCTGGAAATTAATAGCCGGACCTTGTATAATAGTTGAATAAATAATTCGGTCTGTAAGTTTATTTTATGTGGGTCTGATAATGAATATCCCAGAAGCGTTTTTTACCTTAACCCTTTATGTACTGAATTATGAATTCATGAAAATTTTATCTTCTAAAGCATTTTTCGTCGATTGCTTAAACTACATTAGAAGATTCACATAATCATTTAATAAATTTTAGAAGACCTGAAGGATTTAGAAGGATTAATGAAATTTGAATTTATAGGGATTTTGTGCAATATTTATAACCCCACACAAATCTTTTATTTTAAATATTTTTCTTAGTATTTTGTAGAATTAAGAAATATACAAATATAATGTTCTTACAATAGAAACATAAAAACATAGATTTCAAGACAGAGTGGCAATGCAGTAGTACGCAATAACCAATATACTCAAAATGTGTTACATATATAGCAGTAGATTTAGAATTATGGTTGGTAGCCCTATCCTGATGGAACTTAACAGAATGGAGATTGTTTTGGGTAAAGTTATGGAATGTCGTCTTTGAAACAGGTGTTAAAACTATTTCTTATAGTAATCCGAGTTAATTTTCAAATTTTTTCTACTTTCTTTATTTATGTTTTTCGTAATACGAAAGTCCAGCAATAACCATACAATCTTTGTCAAAACTTTTCTCGTTTTCTCTGAACCAACAATTTAGGCATTTTTCTCCTCTGGACGAACTTTCGTTAGCTATGCGTTTTTTGTTTTTGTTTTTTTACACTTTTCCAAGTCAAATTTAAAATTCTATGTTTCGTTTCTTTTTTATTAATTATGTCACTAATTTTATGTTCAAAAATATTAAAACCATGCTTCTCACACCTTTTTAAATAATTGAATGAGATTAATAAATAAATAGATAGAAATGCTTTATCCATCTGTGGGGTCGTGGATAGCCGGATGTAATGATGTTGCAGGCCGGTTTATATGGAATAAATTGGTAGTACAAAAACGATGTATTATGTCGCAAACCCCAGTTAGAGTAATCCGTTTCCTGTAAAGAATATCCACCAGGCAATAATCAGCAGAAATTTTCATGGAAAAAAATCTTTATTAAGTCTAAGATGTAGAGTTAGTGGTGGCCCCCGTGGAAGCAAAGTATTGCGGTGTTATCAGTAGCAAGAGCAGAGGTGAAGTGTTGTTCCATCTGCTTAATTTCATACGCCAAAAATACATCTGTCTTGAGCCCAATAAGCCAAGTACAAAATGTGCGTTAGATTGGGAGATATATTAAAATTTGAACGAGACCACCAAGTACAGTAACTACCTGTGGCCACTTATCAAAAAGTGGTAAATAAAAGGCAAACCTATTATTGCTTACATAAAGTCTAACGGAGGGGATGATTAACGACAAATATCTATTTGCAAGCAGATGTAAAAATGAAATTTATGAGTCTTTTAATGCATTTACTAGACGCCAGCAAGCTTAAAATTACCTAAATGATCTTTAGATTATGTAAACAGATTTCTAAAAAAGCTGCGTTTAACAAATAAAATATCAATAAAGAATACTTATGCGGGGAAAGGAAATGAGCTTAAATTAGAAATAACAAATAAATCATTTATATCATTTATCTGAATGATAGCTCTTAACAGAAACAAAAAGAATATTTATGTGGGTATAACGATTGCACTTCAATTAAACATGACTTAGAAATTATTTTTGAATGCAAGCGTTAAACAGAAGAAATGAAAATAAATTTTGAAAACAGATTAATTTCGAATACAAATCTAATACAAATATATGGCCTCGCCATATCATCTTTAAAAAGTTAAACTTAAACTTGCACTATGTGCAAAATTACTTAAAATGTGATAAAATATTAAAAAGATGTTAAATTGTTTTAATACCTTAGTACTTTCAACTATAAAAAACATAGGGTAACTCCGAGAGAGTCGCCGCATACGGGATAGACGTCGCACCCCTTGTATTTCTTGTAATTATCGATAGATAGTCGTCAAACGCAAAGTATAGGTGCGCAATGAGATTATTTTAACCAGTGTATAGCGTTAATCCCATTGCGTTGTTTACTTGTAGAAGTACAATCCTTAATTTGACATAAGTGCATGATTTCACAGTTCAAACTTTTAAACACGTTATGTTTAAATACTTTCCATACACTAATTACTAAATGCAAGCATGATTTCGAAGTCAAAACTAAGTGTAGCGTTTATATAGAGTACTGTGTGTATGGTTACGCCATTCCCCTTAGCGATGGCAGATAACTGTGCTGGCCGAAGTCTACACCATGCAAAATGGGATACATGCCGCACTGCTATTCCGGTATACATGCCGCAGTTTCTTTTGTACGGGATGATTAAGTGTTATTAGCTTTTTCTTTTCTTTTTGCACAGACTAACCATGTTAGGCATGTTATCAAGTTTACTAAAACCATAGGCGAAAGGGGGTAAAATAAAAAGTAAGAAGTGCAAGAAAGATGCAAGTCAAGATGATAATAATGAAAAATTGGGTTACGCGTAACGCAGACGTTCTTTGCAAATTACTCCAAAAGAGAAGAAGTGTAACTGGCTTCCTTGCATCATGTGTTTAAATGTAGTTACATAAAGACTGTACTTTTTCGACATTTTTTCTGTAGATTGTCGTCGAAAAAACAGGTATTTTAACTCATTCGAAACCATAGGTGCATATAAGCACCTTCATATAGAGCTTCCAAAATTTGTTTCTGGCACCACTAAAAAAGAAAAGTAATATTTGATTTGTTTAATTAGAGCATTTTCATGATTATTTAAGTAAAAGTAACTTCTTTTAAAAAAGTGGTACCAACCAAATAAAATGTATGTAAAAGCCAGCGGTCCCGAAAGGGTTAAGAAATAAATTATGTAAACACAATTTCATTTTTTTCTTTTCCCTTTCTAATACATTGATGTTACGTTGTTTCTGAAATAACAATTAAAATTTAATGTAAAAAAAACAAGTCGATAATTTTAATAGTGAATGTAGGCAACAATTTGAATCTACTAATACGTTTCATTATACTCATTTTGTTTCATTTTGTTATTACATCGTTAATTACAGTCCAGAAAGGAATATTTTTTAAAAATATTTTTATTTATAATTTCATTCTGTTTTTATTGCAAGCGCGGCATGACTACCACAGAAGAGCGGCGTCTCAGCCTGAACGTACGGGTGAAGCGCCGCAGTGTAATGTTTTAGAAAAAAATGTTAAAAAATATTAATAATTTGTTCTGAATTTCTTTGTTGTAGTATACATGTTGTATATTTAACACATAAATAGCACAGCATGATTTTTTTAATTTTATGTCCACCATGGGACTTTATATACAAATTCAAAAAAAATGTGCGGCATAAATCCCGGAATTACCCTAGTCTTCGTCAGAGAAATATATGAAATATAATTGCTATTGACGTCTAATTTTCAAAATTCACGTAGATGGTGACGAAAGGAGTGAAAGTGGAAGTTAATTTTTAGATCCGGAAAACATTGGGAAAATAAAACATGGATATAGGAAAGTGGAATATTACTCGTTTTATGATTATTTAAGCAAACTGAGCCAAATTCTGGGTATGTTGTAGGATAAAACGTCATTGCAAACAGTATTTTCTTTAGTAATAATTCCTATTGATTCGGGGATGATTAAATCATAATAATTCTTTGAGGGATATATAATTTTTGCGTCTTCGAAATTAACTTGTATATTCTGCTTCTGGTTATGTCTTGACAAGGCTGTTGTAGGTCGATTATACTTTAAATCTCTCAAATGTTCTTTAATACGGACTTTAAGTTTACGTGAAGTCATTCCTATGTATTCGAGGTAAATATTTTCAGTTTTCAGTGGAATTATATATGCTCCATAAACTTCATCTTCTGGGAGTGTCTATTTTGGCACTAATTAGATTTTTCAGTTTTGCTGGAAGATTGGCGATTAAGTTTACGTCAAAGCGAAAAAGTGCATGTCTCAGTTTTCGAAAAGTCCTGGTATGTACTTCATCTTGTAATATCTCATATTACTCCGTGGAGTTTTTGTATTTTCATATGGTTCTTCTATGAGTTGATTAGCTTATCAATAATGCGTATTGGGAAACCATTCTCAACTGCACTGTTTCTAATGGTATTTAATTCATTTTCAAGGTGATTAATAGAGCAGACACTAAACGCTCGTCTCACATAAAAGTTGAACGGAGCAAGTTTGTAGTTAAAAGGTGATGTACTTTCAAAATGAATGGTGCTGTTAGACTTATTTACTTTTCTGTAGACTGTGCGCTCAATTGTTAAGTTTGATAAATTTTTAATTAGCATTACGTCAAGAAATGATAACTTGTTATTATTTTCTATTTCTACGGTAAATTTTATGTTAGGGTCCATACTATTTATTCTGTTAAGAAATGCGTACAATTCAGATAAACCATGATCCCATACTATGAAAATGTCGTCCGCATAACGACGGAGTTAAAACTCTGTCTGTCAAAATTCTTTCTTCAAATGGACCTAATTTGAATTCGGCTAAAATACTTGAGATGGGGGAATCCATTGGTGCTCCTTTAGTCTGCTTATAAATCCTCTTATTAAAAATGAAAATATTATTTACAGTTACTAGGTTAAGTCCAGATTTTACGGTGGTATTCATTTCTGAGTTTAATGATGACTCGTTATCAATAAAGTTATTAATGAGTAATTTTACTTCGTCAACGTCGATTGATGGGAAAAGTGAAATGATGTCAAAACTTGCTAAAACACAATTGAGTAGTCATAATATTTTGTCAAAGTGAAAATATCTGACGATTAAAAAAAAAACAAATCGTAATATAAATTAATTTTAAACTAAAATTTGACAGAAAATTGTTTGTTTTTTTCTAATTTCGGGAGAGGGGGGTCTTTATTGACCTTCAAATCTTTAATCCGTTTAATGAAATCAGTGGTCAACGCTAAATTATGGTTAGACGGAGGTAGAAAAAGGTTCAGAAAAGGAACAAATGCTTTTTCAAGAAAATGTGTTGGGCCTGCACATTTTCCAAATATCGGCCTTAAAGGAAAATTATTTTTATGGTCTTTTAGTCTACCAAATAGCCTTGGAGTGGTGGCGGTGTTATTTACTCTCAATTTGCTTTTCATTATTGGTGGCCAGCATCCTCTATTGAGAGTAAATAACATTACTCAGAGTAATAAAATTGAGAGTAAATTGACTGAGCTGAGAGTAAATTGAGAGTAAATTGACTGAGTAATTGAGTTATTTACTCTCAATTTACTTTCAATATTATTACTCTGTGTAATGTTATTTACTCTCAATAGAGGATGCTGGCCACCAATAAGGAAAAGCAAATTGAGAGTAAATAACACCGGCACCACTCCAAGGTATTTGGGAGACTAAGGGAACATAAAAATAATTACCCTTTAACGCCGATAGCTGGAAAATGTGCAGGCCCAACATATTTTCTTAAAAAAGCATTTGTTCCTTTTTTGAACATTTTTCTATCTCCGCCTAACCATAATTTAACATCGACCACTGATTTCATTAACCGGATTAAAGATTTGAAGGTCAATAAAGAGAGTGTTTTAGCAAGTTTTGACATCATTTCACTTTCTCCATCAATCGACGTTGACGAAGTAAAATTACTCATTAAATAACTTTATTGATAACGAGCCATCATTAAACTCAGAAATGCAGACCACCGTAAAATCTGGACTTAACCTAGTAACTGGAAATAATATTTTCATTTTTAATAAGAGGATTTATAAGCAGACTAAAGGAGCACCAATGGGATCCCCCATCTCAAGTATTTTATTCCAATTCAAATTACGTCCATTTGAAGAAAGAATTTTGACAGACAGCGTTTTAACTCCGTCAGTATGGTATCGTTATGCGGACGACATTTTCATAGTATGGGATCATGGTTTATCTGAATTGTACGCATTTCTTAACAGAATAAATAATATGGATCCTAACATAAAATTTACCGTAGAAATAGAAAATAATAACACGTTATCATTTCTTGACATAATGCTAATTAAAAATTTATCAAACTTAACAATTGAGCGCACAGTCTACAGAAAAGTAAATAAGTCTAACAGCACCATTCCTTTTGAAAGCACATCACCTTTTAACTACAAACTTGCTCCGTTCAACTTTTATGTAAGACGAGCGTTTAGTGTCTGCTCTATTAATCACCTTGAAAATGAATTAAATACCATTAGAAACATTGCAGTTGAGAATGTTTTCACAATACGCATTATTGATAAGCTAATCAACTCACAGAAAAACCATATGAAAATACAAAAAACCGCACGGAGTAATATGAGATATTGCAAGATGAAGTACATACCAGGACTTTTCGAAAAACTGAGACATGCACGTTTTCGCTTTGACGTAAACTTAATCGCCACTCCTCCAGCAAAACTGAAAAATCTAATTAGTGCCAAAATAGACCCGATCCCGGAAAATGAAGTTTTTGGAGTATATATAATTCCACTGAAAACTGTAAATATTTATCTCGAATACATAGTAATGACTTCACTTAAACTTAAAGTCCGTATTAAAGAACATTTGAGAGATTTAAAGTATAACCGACCTACAAAAATTATATATCCCTCAAAGAATTATCATGATTTAATCATCCGCGAATCAATAGAAATTATTACTAAAGAAAATACTGTTTGCATTGACGTTTTATCCTACAACATACCCAGAATTTGGCTCAGTTTGCTTAAATAATCATAAAACGAGTAATATTCCACTTCCCTATATCCATGTTTTATTTTCCCAATGTTTTCCGGATCTAAAAATTAACTTCTACTTTCACTCCTTTCGTCATCATCTACGTGCATTTTGAAAATTAGACGCTAATAAGAATTGTATTTCTTATATTTCTCTGCCGAAGACTATGTTTTTTATAGTTGAAAGTACTAAGGTATTAAAATAATTTAACATATTCTTAATATTTTCTCACCTTTTAAGTAATTTTGCACATAGTGTAAGTTTAAGTTTGAAAGAGATTATTTCTCTTCAAAAGCATAAATACATAGCCTTTGATCCATTGTTTATATTCTAGAGACATTTTAAGGCAAAGAATAATTTTAATAATGCTGGCGATATTTAAATTCCACTCTGAATTAATCCCATATACGTTTTATTATTTTTTCATTTAAATTTAAATCATACAGAAAATCAAAAGCGTTACAAAAGTCTGTGAACAAACACACACTGTAATTGTTTCACATTATAATCAAATCCGTAATTGTTATGGGTTGACATTTTGTGTAGCTACTCTTACGCCTTCCTTTGCTCAATCAAATGAAGTTAATACATTACAGCCTGGATAATATGATCCCAGTTAAATCGAACTTTTTAAAATCCCCGGAAAATCGCAACATTTTGTAAGGAAACTGGTTAAAACGTGTAACGAGTAATTTTCATTCCGCGTTCAGCTTCGTTATAAGTGGATTTCACTATCTTATATTACAGTTTATTTATATATTAAGTTATCGAATTAGGTTATTGATTATGTTTCGAATGATGCCGTTTATCAATCGATTACATTTCGATTCACATACAGAAATATTTGTATTTTCATATTGGTAATTATATAATTTTCATATTTGTATTTTGAGGAAATTTGTATTTTCGCCTCATTTTTGCTGATTCTTGTTTTCAGGAAACTCATTGATAAATGTCAACATTCATTCAGTTCTATCAGGCAACTATTGATACAAATCCGGAAAGTATCCAATGTATAGTAAAGCATTTATGTTTTCAATGTTATGATCTTCACAGAAAGTTTCAATTTCTATATGTTTGAGCCAGAAGATTATATTACGAAATATATTTTGACCCCGTGCTTTCTTATACAATGTATTATGCATGTGTGAAAATTCAAAGATTTTATAATGCAACTGGATAATGTATGTATCGATAATGCAGATTTATTTAATCATAATACTAATTCAAATAAACACTCTCTTTAGTGATAATTAAAAAATATATTTATTGAAAATATTTATTTATAAGCTTCTAATTTCCAACTTAATTTTTTTTATTTAACTGTTTAAATTTTATTTACTGTTAATTGTAATTAAATTAAATAATCTCTTTAAATTTAATTACATAAACACAGCAGCGTTATTGAAAATATATATATTCTACGAAATTAATTATGTGTTTTTTTCTGAATAAACACAGCTGATCAAACTGTTGTAGATATCATACGACTAATGATGCAATAAATTAATCAGTTTTACTTTGAATTTTTTTTTTCGTTCAAGAGAAGTAGTAATTTTTAAAATTATACCATTTTAAATAATGTTTTACAACCAAAGACTAACGGAACTTTATCCAAAAAAGATTTTAATATATTAACTGTCTTTTTAGATACAGTTCAAAGTAAATAAAAAGTACACTTAATAAGTAATTCGTATTAAAAAATATAATCCAATGTAATTCTATTTCGTGTTTTGAGATTCAACAGATTTATCAAAAGATTTTTACATAATTCTTAATAATCTCTTACGTATAGATAAGGATTTCTCAACAGATTTTTCTTTAAAGCAATTTTTGGAAAGATAAAGTATTTTTTTAATTTTTATGGATAAAAGTAGAGAATATGAACAAATATTTCAGCATGCATAACACAAACAAAAATGAATCTAGAGTTACAATATCTGATAGACATTTTTCATTATTTCTTCGTTATAATTTCCAGTTTTGACTTTTTTAGCATTGCATTAATTTATTATTAATCATTTTCTTGTAATCATTATACGGACAGCATCGAATTTTACACCGCGAATAGATGAAATAGAAAAAAGCTTTAATATACCGTGATGTCAATCACATATAATTGTCTTAAATTCAGTGGGAAACAATTATCAAACTACATAGCTAATTTAATCAGACACTCATTTTCTTCTGAAAAAAAATCCCTTTTCTAGCATTAAACATTCTTTCTTTTTAATTTTTAATAAAAGGCAGATAAATGATTGTAAATAGCAACCGTTGCATATTTTGTAAATAAAAGCACTTGATTTCCTTGTGATATATTATACTTTACATTACTTTACGCGATAATATTAATTTTATAGTTCATAAATAACGTATTTCAAGGGATCTGTTAACATTATCTCACGTCTTATAAATCAACTGGTACCATTTCTTTGTGTAATTCAAAATTACGTTACGCATTAATCAAAGAAAACTTGTAATTTCCATTTAGAAAAACCATTTCATAAATCAAAAAATAATAATTTAATTTGTCAGTTGATTACAGAATCGTTTTTCATGCTCTCAAACTAAATGATTTAATGACTTATCGAAGAGGTTATTATACAGGGTGAGTACAAATGATGGACCCGATCTTAAAAAAAAAAGAAACATATTTTTGAAACTACTGCGCATATTACAATAAGTGATACATGATTTTAAAGAGAAATATACTAAGTTTTTTTCATTTACAATTGTTCGATGAGTGACTCTTTTGTTACACGGCATACGTCCAATCTGTAATAGAGTTCGTTCCAAACATTTTGTAGCATCGATCTGTCAATGGTTCTGAAAGCTTCACAAATGCGTTCTTTAAGTTCTGAACACTTTGTTTTCGGCAATGGTGGTACATAAACAATGCCTTTGACAATATCAGAATTTAAAGACCGCATTTGTGCCGAATTCAGAACCACTGGCAGAGTGATGCTACAAAATGTTTGGAACGAACTGGATTACAGATTGGACGTATGCCATGTAACAAGAGGGTCACACATCGAACGTTTGTAACTGAAAAAAACTTGGTATATTTCTCTTTAAATTCATGGATCACCTATTGTAATATGCGCAGTAGTTTCGAAAATATGATTTTTTTTAAACGGGGTCCATCATTTGTAATATCCCTGTATTGTTTCATGAAATAATAAATATATATATATATATATATATATAACCATTAATTAAACACCACCGACCATCATCAAAAATTGCAATATTGTGAATGACTGACAACACGCCATAAACCAACAATATAGAACTGCATGTGTAAAATAAAGTACCGTATACCTAATTACAAAAATTAACATGGAAGAAAAAAAGAAGAATATGGATTCCGAAAAAATTGAAAAACTTATATACTGAATTACGTTTTCAAGAGTACAGAATTCAATGATATAAGCAAATCGGTTGTTTTCTGTGGGAAAAAAGCTATAAGCTGAAAAATTTATATATATATATATATATAACCATTAATTAAACATAACCTACCACCATCAAAAACCGTAATATTATGAATTAAAGCTGTAAGTATAAAAAAAGTGCCAAATAATTTATTATAAGAATTATTATGGAAGAAAAAAGAAGAAAGTGAACACCGAAAAATAATGGAAAAGCTTATATATTGAATTACGTTTTCAAGGGCACAGAATTCAATTATATAAGCAATATGGTTGTTTTCTGTGAGAAAAAAAAGCTAAAGCTAAAAATTGTTTTTCTCTGTACCCGAACAACCATTATAATCAAGTGAATAGATTAAAAATGAAAACAGAATAGAAACAAATAATATGAAATGGAAAAATCAATAAAACCAGTTTAAATATTTATAGGATATAAAATAGAAATTATACCCAACATACCGATTATATATATATATATATATCATCGGATTTCTTTTACTGAGGTTTTTCATTTTTCGCCAAATTGTGTCTTATTTTTATATTTTTGGTTTAAGTATTGGCGTGTTTTTGTCTTATGCATGCCAATTCCACAAAACTCAAATACAAGACTGTTTTGACGCAGAAGATTCTTACAAAATTGTAATATGTAACATGGATACCTCCCTGCTTTTAAATTTCTAACTAGCGTTATGACTGGTAACATGTATGCAACACCAATAAAACATCTGTTTGTGCTAATGGACTGATGCGTTTATTGAGTCTGCTCTTCATTGCCATTTCTTAATATGAAAAATTTTCAGGTGGCCTACACAGGACTGGAGCTTTTGTGTTTGCGTTTCTTGCGTGAAGGTGATGTACGCCGTGCACATATCGGCCAAATTCTTTAAATCCAAACGGTATGGAGTTTCTTTCCTATGCAGGGCATTCTCACAATCTGTTGACTTTCATGTCCCTGAATAATAATTTATTATTTAATACACTTTTTGTGTTTTTTTTATTTCATATACTTGGGAACATCCCGTTGCATGATTAGCTGTCTGGATAAAATTGTTTCAATAAAAATAATTCGATGTATTTTTTTTTTTTAAAACTGGAACTATTGTTTTATGTAAATATGTAGCTAAAAATTAACCTGCACACATTTTTAGGGTTGATATTATTTTTTGAACTCTGTCCCTGGGTTTTAGATTCCTTACCATCCCTCTTCTAAAATTATACAGAAAATCACTTCAGATGCAGCGGCAGATTTTTTTTCAAGTTTTTGCTCATGCAGAAGTATGCAAGAGAAAGAATATCTAAAATTCTTTGACAGGAAATTTACTGCAGAATATAAATCAGCATTTAAATATCAATTTCAAGCACTGTGGCTTTAATGGTAATCTTACCGTCCCAAAGGTTTATTCCTGCACTTTTCGAGGTAAATAAAAACAAATTTAATGCAATCCAATGTTAACAACTGTTTCTAAAAATCAATGAACATTGTGGCTATCACTTAGCCTTAACATGATTTTCCTAAAAATGAAGGTAATTTTCCTTACCGTTCCATCCTTACCGTCTCTTTCTTTACCATTTCGTCCCTTTTTTTTTTTTTACCTTAACGTTCCTTCATTAACACCCCTTTAAGACAATTTTATACAAAAATTCTGTATTAAAAGTACTACATTTGTATTATTTCTTATTTGAATGTCCTGTGGGTACTATGCAAATTCATTATAAGTAAAAATTTAGAAGAAAATAAAAAGTTATAGTGGTAAAATGGTAAGGAAAATTAAACTCTCAAGTTTAACTTAAACCTCAGTTAAATAAAAAAAATTTCGCTGCTGACTATTTTTCTTTATTTTGAATCATTAAGGCATTCGTCTATCAGATTAAAATGTTATTTTAGCAAGTTTAATATCGCCAAATTTTTTTCCCAAAAGTCAATGCTCCATATATACATAACTCAATAAGTTTCATATATCTAAGTCTCTAAATATATAGTATATTTGTTGTGATTTAAACTGTTATTTTGTACACTGACAGAAAAACTCGTCTTTATACACTAAATTAGCCCTCATTTTTAACCAAATAAATTCTGTACTCCCAGAAAACATGCTTTTTCCATTAATTCATCACGAAAGTCTTTAAAAAAGAGGGGGAAATTCTGTTTATTCCTTGCACGCGTGCATATTGGCTTTATTAATACTAAAGTTCGATTTTTTTTATGAAAAACCGAAAATTGAATAAATTATAATGTCTAATTCATTGAAAAACAAACAAAAAAAATCGTTAGTTTGTACTTCGCTAGCTATAAGAAAGTCGTATGTGTATGCAACTTTTAACTTCTCTGTAAATAATTTGTACATTTTTTTAATTTCCCTATCATTTCAGTATGTTAAAAAATGCTAAAAACACATTAGGTACTCTTAATTGATGTGTAATTAAATATAATGGTAAGATAATCATTTGTTACAATAATGTATGTTTCACTAAATATAAACTTACTTTTAAGTCCGTTTTAAATGTAAATTTAAAATTTAAACTTAAATATATATGTATATACACCCGTATATATGTGGTGATTTGGCATTTTCTGGGTTGATTGGTGCATGACCGAATAAATAATTCGTTGGGATGCCGCCATCTGTAGAAAATAACACAGTCGAAAATTATATGCAGTCGAAGACCATGCTATAGTAACTAGCAACGATCACTAATGAACAGTTATGCATTCGAAAATATCAGAGTGTTAGGCAAGGATCACACTCACTGAGTCCAAAAGAATACGAAGACATCATTAAACGTGAACAGTTCTTTATCGATAACAGCACATCTCAAAAATTCCTATGTATTATAGTCGTAAAAAACGCCTTAAAGCGCGTCACTCAGTACTCTGACATTCAAAAGATGTTGGTTAAGCAATCGACATATTCTACGACGTCAGAAAACACCAGATAGCTATTATACTATTTGAAGACATGCAGAAATTCTGTGTAAATCTCTGAAATCCGCGTTCCGAGGCCGTGCAGCTCTGTTTTCGCATGCATAAAGATACATTGATTACGTAGCACACGAAACGAACGAATTAGAAAAGGCGTCCGTTCTCAGATTGTCTAGAACGAATTGGGAGAGAGGGCGAGGATTAAATAAAAAGAATTCCAGTTTTAAGATCGGAAGCTTTTTAGGGTTAAAAATCGAGCGCGGAAAAGGAGAGAATTAGGAAGGAAAAAGAAAATGGCTTTTGAAAACTCTTGAACATAAAAATTAACTTTATTCAAAATATGATAGATAGGGTAGCTTATAAAATTTATGAAGAAAACTAAAGCTTTAAATTAAGGTTTTGGAATAAAATATTATTCATATACGCGTTTTACATTAAGTGGAATTTAAATAGGAATAAATGGTAGATATTATTAAAGTAGGGAAATATTAAATATGCCGAAAAATAGAATAATTTAAGACATATCGCAATTAAAATTTTTATATGACATATATATTTAAAAAGAAATACAATTTTTTTAACATTACTCCATTTTTAAAAGCGCGATTTTTAATCAATATTACTTTTTTAATAGCTTTCCACAAAAGATATGTGATTCTGGACACATATGTTTATCTTCCATTCCACAATTCATTCAAAATACTGCGTGATCCTAATATAAAAGAACAGATGTAAAAGTCTGTCATACTATATGCAATATTTCCTATATCCCTATTCTTCCGAAAGTTCTCTTTCACAATGATATTGAAAAGAGATTTCATCGCTATACAATAGATTTTTTCCTCTTCGAATGAGATCTGTGTTGCTTATTTTATTCGTGGTTTCGAAAGCTTCTCTTTTCGAGGAAGCTTATCTCGTGACAAAACAGCACTACATCACGGGATATAGATTTCTTTCATTATGTATTTTTCCAAATGCTCAGAAAAAGGATAGTCTATTCAAAACTACAAATATTAGTCATTTTAATCTGAGATACTAAAAGAAAGTCAGTCTAAAGTAATTTAAAATCTATTGAAAATGATAATAAACGAGAAAATATTTTTAAAAGACGGTGGTTTGCTTATACTTTTATTCGCTGAACAAGTCATATATACAGGACGTTTGCGTGTTATGGAATATCATTTACATTTTAATTGTAAGTCAGCATAAACTAATTGAGATACATTAAAAGTTAGCAACATACAAAACATGACTATTTCTTAATACATTTTTCATGCGTTTTAAGTGGAAGAAAGAAACTGCATAGGTCGGGTTCTGTGGAAAAGGGTTATAAGGAATATTAAAATTTCAAGAAAAACCATTATTTACACTAATAACTAAGATTATTTAACGGGTAAACAGTAGTACATCATAATAAAAAAGGATTTTACGTAGCATATAAATGTGATAATTAATAAAGGAGGACTTTACGTTGTATACAAATGTGATAATCATCTACAAATCACCAGATGTTTTGAAAAATTGTTTTATTCTTTGCAAAAATCACAAATGTAGTATGTTGTTTCGGTCCCAACCACAATCCGTATGGACCCACATCGCACACATCAGGCATTTTATTAGCTCCTTCTCGCAAAACATGCACACTGAATCTTTCTCTTCTGATGTATAAGCTGGTTAAAAGTCCACCTCACATAATACCTCAGAGTGAAATGATTGGTCATTTTCACTATACTCGCCTTAAAAAAGTTGTTTAGAATGTATTCTACATTATCTGACACGCCATCCTGAAAACAAAGTAACTTCTTCTCTCGTCAACAAGTTAGCATAGAGGTAAACAGATTGAAAGAGCAATAAATATAAGTGTTCAACTTAATACTGAACTTGGTTAACATCACTGACGAAGAGGTGTTATAATACAAAATTTAAAAAACCTTTTCACGGAAACACTCCCATAAAACTTTTTCGAATGGGGCTCAAAACAGTACACCATGTGAATACTAGGAAGTCGTTTGGCAGTTTTACGTAAATTTGAGCACTGCACGGGCCAGATTTTGAAGTATTCCATATTACCCGACAATTCCATAATACCCCAAAGTCCTCTAATATCATTCTGTCAAGGAATCATTACTGTAGCTATTGTTATGTTACGAATTGAATATTTCCAACTGAGCGAAAAAATGCCCAGGCTGGGAATCGAACCCAGATCTTTGGCTTACAAGGCCAATGTTTTTGCCGTTTAAGTTAACTGGGCCGACAACCAGCCAGCATAATTCGCCCAGAAAACCTTATTGGTAGTAACATCTGGGTTGTCATGTAGACAGCTCAACAGAATAAATGATATCTACGTGACTGACCAGATGTTACTGCCAATAAGGTTTTCTGAACGAAATTGGCTGGTTGTCGACCCAGTTAGCTTAAACGGCAAAAGCATTGGCCTTGTAGGCCCAGGATCTGGGTTCGATTCCCTGCTTGGGCATTTTTTCGGTCAGTTGGAAATATTAAATTCGTCCGATAACTTTACCAATCAGTTTGAATGTGTTAAAATAATTGTTATGTTGTTGATAAGGATTATGGAAAACTTGTCATTAGTCACCATTACTTGAACTTGGAAAGTTGGTTTACATTAGAGATGAGACGGGTCCAGCCCGGGGCCGGGCTCTAAACTGGCTCTAGCTTACTATTTATACCAGACTTCGGGCTCAAAGCGAAATTTTATATATTTTCAACATTTAAAGACAGAAAAATTTCTTTGTAAGATAACAAAATGTGTAATTTTCTTCAATTGTCTTTCAATGCTTTAAAAATCAGTTTGACAGGGGATTAAAATATTATTTATGAGATATAAGGCGAAATATTGTATTCTGTCTTTGCACGTCAGTTTTAGAAACCATAAAAGAACCGTGGGATATCTCTTGTTTTTCCTTACTTTCTCTTTCGTGATCTTTTCCATAATTAATGGAAAATGGAACTCGTGTTATACTTCCATATTAATACAATGATATTTTAAGAAGAATAACAATTGTGATTTTTGCAAATTTCTGCTAGTGGTTGGGGTATAAATAACAAATTTGGGTACATCTTAGTTATCCCGTCGACCAATTTCGCCAAATTATATAAATCGTCAAACCACTCGCCAAATTATACACATTGACATAATTTTTATTTTAAATAACGAAAGAACAAATAAGTTAGTGAAACATGAATAAAAATACAAATAAAACGTCGAATTAATGGTTTTATTGGCCATTATTGGCATTTAATCTTACAATTAATTAATTAATGGTAAACCATTATTGGCATTTAATCTTACAATTTGGCAACAGTAATTTGGTCGTCGGGATAACTAAGAAGTACCCAAATTTGTTATTTCAACAGATTTTCAGACACATAAAAACCACGAAATGTTGTCATGAGGGGTTATTTAGGATTGATTCTATTTCTATGTAAAAGATATTTTTAAATGAGAAAATTAATATTGAAACACTTTTTAAATGTTATTATACTGAATACTTTCGGTATCGGGCTTTGAAAAAAACGTCTAAACACATGTTTAGTTTATATCTATCGCAGTTCATTTTTTAATTGTGGCTGACGGATTTCTCCAGGAGAGCTTAGTTGATAGGGAGCCAAAATTCTGGGTTCAAATACCGTCCTGGACACTTTTTTACTCAAACGGAAAAATTAAATCGTATGATTTCGATATCAGTCACTATGACTGCGTTAAATAATAAAGTGTAATTACGTATCCCTCGTTTCCTGGACTTACTGCAGCTGCAATCCATTCTGTCGATATGTTTTAGATAACAAACTAGATGTCTTTGCAAAAACTGTTGTCTGAATGAATTGTGTCTGATTTCTCCATGATAGCTAAGTTGGTAAAGAGCCAAAATCCTTGGTTCAAATCCCATCCTAGACACTTTTTCACTCAGTCGGAAAAATTAAAGTTTTATGATTCTGTTACCAATCACTATGTGTTGAACTAAAACTGACACTGAAATGTATCCTCGTTTATTGGAGTTTCTGTACCTGTTGTCCTTTTCTGTTGATCTGTTTCAGATAACAAACTAAACGTCTTTGAAAAAACTCTTGTCTGAATGAATTGTGCCTGTGGGATATCTCCATGATAGCTAAGTTGGTAAAGAGCCAAAATCCTTGGTTCAAATCTCATCCTAGACACTTTTTCAATCAGTCGGAAAAAATTAAAGTTGTATGATTTCGTTAACAATCACTATGTGTTAAACTAAAACTGATACTAAAGCGTATACTCGTTTATTGGAGTTTCTGTACGTGTTGTCGATTTCTGTCGAACTGCTTCAGATAACAAACCAGATATGATTGGCAAAAACATTATCTAAGTGAATTGAATCTGCTGGATTTGTTCATGATAGCTTTTTTGAAGAGCATTTGACATCTTAAACCAGAGTCCTGACTTCAAATAAAGGTTTAGTTGTATATTTTTTAGGTTTTTTTACTGTTTTTAGGTTGTATACTTTTTCACACCAATCAGTATAAAAAAGTAAAATGTAATTACATATCCAATGTTTATTGCAGTTTATTCTATCGAGCTGGTTCAAATAACAGACAAGGTGTCTTTGCCAAAAAAACTTGTCTGAGGGGAATTGTGTCTGTAGAATTTGACAAGAATAGCTTAGTTGGTAGAGCATTGGCAAATGAGGACAAAGTCCTAGTAGGGTTGCGCCTTTGGGCTCTTTTTTATTCAGAAATTTCTAATTGAAACCGTAAGTTCCGAAAGAAAAATATTTACTTCATATAATTACGCAACGTCTGATAATAAATAAAGCCTTAATTACTATACGTAATTTCTGATGTCATTCGGCATTTCTAAATAAAAAAGGAAACCAATTTTGCAACTCTGGGTGCTGGTTTCAAATCCCGGCCATACTGTTTTAATAATTAGGTAGCATTAATAGGATGAACATTTTAAACATTTACTTTCATGACATAACAAACACAAATGTAAACAAACATTCTGAGACTTTTTACAATCCTACACGAAGTAGTTTCTTTTACATGGGTGACGTAAGAATACTTATGAGGCTACCATCTACAGATACTTAAACTAAACACAAACACTAGACCGGTCTTATCATTTTTTCTCCCAGTCAAAAAAATTACAACTCCTGTAATCTGAATTAAGGCTATCCATTCCACCGTTTATATTCCGTGATTATTGTTGAACTAAATTTCTTGTGTTTGTTAAATTTTATGTCATGACCTCCCTTCAAACTCACAGCACCGAATTGGTTGTAAAAAGTTAACCATTTCGCCGCTGGGCCCATTGTAACTAGTTGTGTAGCGCATACTAACTTTCCTATGTATCCTCTTCTACAACTGTAGATACACCAGATCAAAAGCTATATGCTGCATAACTTATATGTTTTCCTTTATATATAAATAATGATAAAATAACGCTTTTGGTAACTTTAAATAAATTTTAAAGGAATAAAATTTTCCATATAAAGTAAGAATATTCACTTTAACTACTCCAAGCTGTGACTGTACGTGCATTCTAAAATATTTTGATTTTCCATATTTTCATAGTCATGTGTAAAATTTCAAAGTGCTCTTGCACTCCACTTTACTATAAAAAAAATATATGAAAGCTAAAATATTCTATTCTTCATGTATTTGCATTTCAGGACGCAATTTCCGCTCGCTATTTGCTTCTCCTTTCAATAAAATGGATTTTCATCTAAAAAACGTTTCACATTTTTCCTCCGAAAAAACAAATGGAAAAGCGCTTTGAATATTTTTATGATATTCTGAAATTATATAGGTTTTTATTTTCTATTTTTTAAAGCATTTATTACGCAATTAAATTACATTTTAAAGCATTAATTTTTACCTGCTAACTTTTCTAATTTTACTTAAGTGAAATAATTAATATATTATAGAGTTTGATTTCTTTCTAAAGTATCACAGAATAAATATATATCGATTTTAAAATTTGTCTTATAGTTACATTCTTAATACTTCTTTTCCTTTAGACAAACTTTTCGTCAAAAATATACAATAAAATATTATATGCAGAACATATAAATAAAAATTTGATTATACATAAAGTCGAAAAGGAATTATAATGTGTTTACCTTAAAATCTTTTGGTATGTTTTTGTATGTATGGTTTGGTATATTTTTAATGTCTTTTAGTACTAAAATAAGCAAATATTGGATTTGTGGTTTGGTTCTCTAGTTCAGTTTTCATTTTGAATTTCTTGTTGATTCAACATATTTTTTCGGAAGAATCAGCAACGAAATATTTTGTTATGTTAGCATTTCTAAAAATCTACTTTTATGCCTCAAATGTATAAAGTATTTTTAAATAAATGAAAACCGTATTTTGCAATTAAAATAGATTAAAAATAGATTCTTAGGACCACATTATGTAGAATATAAAGTAAAATCACAGTTATTAGGAAATTACCAAATAAATCTCATATGATGTTTACAAGCTATCAAAGAATCTTCTGGATTGTTATTAAGTAGTATTTTGTGATCGCGTAAACTCTTGGATAAAATAATACAAAGGAGAATATAAAAAAAGAATTCTCATGTTATTGCTGACACTATAAAAAGAAACAGATTAAGCTAGAAAAAGATAAAAGAACCACGAAAGAAAATGTGCTATAACCTCTTTGGAGTTACCCACGATTCCAAAAACTGTTCTTTATCATTAGAAATTCCCGAAACAAATATATTTTCAAGATTTAAAGACACATTTATAAAAACAGCTTATTTTGCTGCCACTGATTTCAGAAACGTTCCCGACTAGTTTTTATAATATATTACTCTTCATAACCCACTACCCGCTGGTGTTGCTTTGACGCAACGCTAAAAATAAATTTTCATGCTTAAATTAACTTCTCAAGCTAACACTATTTCCAGAAATAAAAATTTCTTATTTAATAACAGAAATTTTGATCATTAAATGAAGCGAAAACTATCTTTCAAAATTTATGGTGGCAAATGTTTTTCTCTAAAAAGGTTGAAGATCCCTATTTTATAGTTTCAGCGGTTAGTGGCTTAATGGTTAATGGCAGGTTTTTCAGATGCTATGCTTTCGCAAGTACACATCTCCTGGTTCTGTAAACGCGTTTTACAGAAAAACAGCATAAATTAACAGTAGTAACATTAGCATTAAAATTAATATTATTTTCACTGAAAAACATTTCTGCCTCTGGCATCTAGAAAATAAATTATGGCTCTAGAAAAAAAAAGTTCCATGTCATCCTCATAAATTCTACTTCTCTTTGCTACAGATTCCTAGTTATCCCTATTAAAATTCAAAGGCGTTTTCCTACATTAACGTAGTCAAACTTATTTAAAAATCTCTGCAAATAAATGCGAACACAAGAAATGAGTTTTATTAACTACTAGCGAAATTGCCCGGCGTTGCCCGGGTACGTCAAAAAACAGCAGGAATTACGAAAAAGCTCTGAAAATCACAATAAGATATCGCGAAAAAATTTTAAATCGCTTCTCAAATTTTGAACAGAGAAAAAATATATATATATTGTGTTCGAAGATTGCAAGTTGATTCCTTTCACTAATGTGGAAAAATAGTAGCAAATCGCTAAAATACACTAAAAATCACATACAAAATTCCAGAAAAATTCGAAAATTGCTATATGAAATCCGGATAAACTTTATTGAAATGAGGGCAGAATGTACTTTAGGTCAAAAATGGAATGTCAAAAAATTGCAGCATATCGCGAAGAAACGTAAAAATCGCATTAAAAATCACAAGAAGTTCAAAAATCACGAAAGTCAAAATTTACTATAATTGGATAAAAGTTTCAAATCTAATTCCTTTGACCTGTGGACTCTCTTAAAATTTATGTTTTGGAAATCATGCTAAGCATTAAATCATGTTAGTTTTATTCGTAATTAATTTACTTGAACTTCCTTAAATATAATTAATATAATCCCTTAAGTTAATATTAGTTTTTGTTGCATTCAAATATCTCAATTTGTTGATTTTCTGTCAAGTAAACCCTATTGTTTTACAGTGGAAGTCTATAGGAATTTGGCGAAATATTAGATATATCGCCAAGTTGGCGACAAATTTGGCGTTATTTGGCGACAGAACTGGATCCCCTACGGTACCTCCCTTATAGGTATGGAGATGCATTACATGCTGTTCAATAATCGCATAAAAAATTCGCTAAAAATTCAAAAACCGCTGTACGAATTTCGGATAAACTTTTTTCAATAGAGAACAAAATTTACAATATTGGGTTAAAAGAAAGAAACCGCATTCTTTTTCCTAAAGTGGAAAAATCGAATTAACATAATCCCTTAAGTTAATATTAGTTTTTGTTGCATTAAAATACCTCATTATATTAAAATATCTCATTAAAATATAAATTTGTAGATTTTCTGTAAGAAAATAATCCATATTAGTAGGAGAGCTGTTGAACATTTTTGAGTAGGTATTTGAGGCACCCTGAAAATTTGTGCAACACTTCTTTTGTAATGCCTGAATACAAAATCGAATGTCTAGCTGAAGGATCGTGGCCCAAAAACTGTGCCAGACACGTGTCAAGTGCCATTTGGTACTTGACACGTGTCTGGCACAGTTTTTGTGCCGACTAAAGTGTCTGTCATTTTCAAAATATTTTTTTCTAAGCATATATATTATTCTGCCTCAATCTCAGCGTGCCTTAAATACCTTTTTTGGGTAGTCAAAAAATGGCACTTGACACGTGTCTGGCACAGTTTTTGGGCCGACTAAAGTGTCTGTCATTTTCAAAATATTTTTTTCTAAGCATAAATATTATTCTATCTCAATCTCAGCGTGCCTCAAATACCTTTTTTTTTTGGGTAGTCAAAAAATGGCACTTGACACGTGTCTGGCACAGTTTTTGGGCCACGATCCTTCAGCCAGACATTCGATTTTGTATTCAGCCATTACAAAAGAAGTGTTGCACAAATTTTCAGGGTGCCTCAAATACCTTCCCAAAAATGTTTAACAGCTCTTGGACTATATTGGTTTACAATGGAAGTCTATAGGAATTTGGCGAAATATTAGAGATATTGCCATGTTGGCGTCACTCTTGGCGACTCATTTTGGTCGCCAAATTTGGCGATATATCGCCAATTTGGCGACAAACTTAGCTGCATTTGGTGACAGAACTATGTCCCTCTACGGCAACCTCCTTATAGGTATGGAAATGTATTAAATGCTGTTCAATAATTGCATAAAAAGTTCGCTAAAAATTCAAAAATCGCTGCATGAATTCCAAATAAACTTTTTTGAAAAGAGAACAAAATTTACTATATTGGGTTAAAAGAAAGAAACCATATTCTTCTCACTTATATGGAAAAATCGCCTCGAAACATAAAAAAGCGCTAAAAATCGCATAAACAATTAAATAAAAAAAATCTAATCAAAAAATCGAAAATCGGGCTTCGAGGTGCAAAACTTCATATATAGACGTACCTTTTCCCCAAATTTTGTAGCTCTACGTGCAGCGGTCTCTTCAGAACGCCGTCGACACACTCACTCACTCACTCACACACAAACTTCTTTCTTTATTATTACTAGGGGATCGTACCCGGGCTTCTCGGGTTAAAGAATATAGGTAAATACATTTGTTTTAAACTAATAATTTTTTATATGCAATAATTTTTTTAGATTTCCCACTTACATTAAAAAAAGCATTTTTCATATGGAAAATACGAATTATACAACCAAACGAATTTTTGAAATTTATCAAAAGCTATATTTTCTTATTAGCCGCATGCTAAGAGTTATTTGACCAAAATTTTGCTACTTATGGCATCCTTTTATATTCTGATAATTTCAGAGCTTCTACATGTCTGTTAAATTTCTGCTTTATTTATATTATTTTATTTATTTATTCATAGGGAAGAAGTTTTTGTTTTAATGGATATTAGCCGTAAGAAAATCATGAACTCTTTATGTTGTTTTAAGGGCAAACGGATTAATCTTTCGTAATCGAGCTCCGCGCGATATACATAAATAAAAAAATATTTCATGCTTTCAAATTGTTTTTAAAACCATAGACAATCAGTAAACTGAGATGAACTTTGCAAACAAATTCCATTTGAAAAAAAAAAAAAATCCTATTTGGTGATCTAAAAATTTAAACTGTACGATTACAAGTATGTTAGATTGGTGTTTTTACAATATTATTATTTTATTTGTTTACAAAAGAAGTATTAATTTCGTTAATTTGTCTTTCACAAATATGTTAGTTTGGTGGTTTTTTTAATATTATTCTCTTATTTGTTTATAAAGGAAATATTAATTTCGTTATGCAAAATTAGTCAGAAACAAATGCTGAAAAATGCTTATTGCTTTATGCGCAAATGTTTGTTATTATTATGTATTGAAACCGGCACTTGATAAGATAACCTTAAAAAAAAAAAAAAAAAAAAAAAAAAAAACCATGCTTAAAAATTATCTTAGAAAATATAATACATCAGTCAATTAAGATACAGTTTTTAAACAAATTGCATTTGAAAGTAAATTTTTTCCCTATGCGACGAAAATTGAAAATGTACGATGGTCAAAATATTAAAAAATTGGAGTAACAAAATTTTCAAGACCGAAATTTGATGGTGAAGTGTTGCCATTCACAAAATGACGTCAGCGTTACGCACATATACCTTTGTTCTTTATAATATAGATACTTAATCAGTAAAATATATTAAAGATAAGTTATTAGGATGTAGTTATCAACTGAGGCTCTTATGCTTGGTATTCCGGAATGAAAAACAGAAATTTTCATCTTCTCAAAATTTGCATACGTTCTTCTCCTATCCATATTCATCACTTAAAAAAAATGTATTTTGTTTGATCATTTAAAAAAAATTTTAACTCAAAACTTGAAGTCACGATTGTCAGCAACATCTTTTATGTAAACAGACACACCCTTTACTTCAGATTCTAATCTCAATTCCGGAGATTAAAATGTTTAGTTTTATCTAAGAAAATGATCGTTTTCTATTAAATATGACTTCCTTTTCATTTAAATAAGCATTTCGCCTAGTGTATGAAACTTAGTATCAGTACACATGCAGAAGGAAAAACAATAAAGAAAATTTATGAGGAAAAATATGTGTTTTCAAAAGCAGTATGCCATTTTCCGTTATTATGCCCCTAATATAATATTCTGCTTCTAAAGTATTTTGCGACACTAAACCCCATACAACAATTTTTATCGACAATTTTGAATTTTTTTCAGAAAATAGCATGAATAAAGATAAAAATACCTCATTATTTCTATGTTGTCTGCAATAGCTATCTAATTTTCACCATTTTGAAGAAACTTCATAAAATGCTTTTAAAATGAAATTATAAAAGTGGGGCAATTAAAAAAAAAAGAAAAAAAATGCAGTTAGTGATCTACAAATGAATAGCTTTCAGTAAAAAAAAAAATAATAGTAAAATTGGTTCAGCAGAAAGATCAGGGCAGATGACCAAAAAACACACTTGTGTTTTAAATATATAGATTATATAAAATTAGGAAAAGTTAAATTAAGCGCATTATGTTATTTGATAAAATTATAGTAGAATCCCCTAAAGAATAGTATTAAAATTTCATTATTCTTTGGACAAAAACTTCAAGAACATGATATTGTTTTAAACCACGAATTATTTGTTTGCTTGTCTAATTTGGCGAAGCAAATCCATCCAGGCAAGAATCATCAATTTCTGTAATATAAATCGCTATTATTTGCATGTCACCTCTCTTCTATAAAGACACTTTAAATTTTTGAAAAACATTGCGTTTTATCAGTATGTGATTTCGATTAAATTATTTTCAAAAATGAAGAATTTTTACCTGTGAAGAATTTCAAAGCAGTTGGGCTTTGAAAATGAAGCACTTCTATAAAACATAATTCAGGTTTGAGAATTAAAATACATGCTTTTTTATAAAATGACGTCATTTGCATCCGCTAAAGCAAACCACTTTTTCAATCCAGACATAAAATTCGTCTATAGAAAACTATGCATATGACGTGATTATCACGGAATAACAGACAATATTCTTGACATAGCCCATATTTTAATTTCAACTTTTTTTTTTTCAGTTTTTATGAAAAAATGGCAACAGAAAGACACAGTATCTTCTATTTTCGACTATTTTCCGTTTACTTTCAATGACTTTCAATAGAAATGGTGTACTTTTGTTGCCACGATAAGAAAAATGGCATTAAAAACTACAAAAAAATTAATATCTCAAAAATAAATTGAGGTACAGCTTTCAAATAAATTGCATTTAAGAGAGCATTTTTTTCCTTACACGACGGTGTAAAAACTTATAATGTGCGATGTTTAGAAGTTTAAAAATTTGCAGTAGAGAAAATTGCAAAACCAAAATTTTATTTCAAATTTCAAAGTGTTGCCATTCGCAAAATGACGTATGCGTTACGCACAGATATGTTTGTCCTTTATAATATAGATAGAAGAAGATAGATAATTCTAGTTTATGAGTTAATTCTAGAAATGAAGTGATAATTTCTCGCAATTCAAACGATTCATAATGTAATGTATCGTTTCATCACCTAGAAAACTATAGTCTAGAAATTCTCGATATTCCCGTCTATTCAGTTTACTTGTTTACTTTATTCGCATAACTCAGAAATCTATATTTTATTTGAGGAGGGGGGGGGGTAGAAAATTATAACTATTCATTCTAGAGGAAGGCGGTAAATTTTCTTTCAGTGCAAGAAGAGAAAATCTCTCAAATTTGTCAAGCAAGCGTTCTTGACAAATTTGAGAGATTTTCAAAAACCCACGGCTTTTCGAACATAATATTTGAAAATAAGATAGTTCAGTTACCTATAACGTTATTACGCAAGCATCATTTAAAATTATATGACGTTAATATGCGACAAAAAAGTAAAAGTAACTAGAGAACAGGAATTCTGCTTTTTCAGAATTTAGTGTCGCCCCCGGCATTTCCATTACTTCATTTTCTTCTGATGGATTGGTGGCTTCTATTATTATGAAACAGCCATTGTAAATGAAGTGTTAGGTGAAGATGAAAGAGCAACCGTAAAAGTTAGAACTCTGATTTTCTGATCAGAAGGGGGGGGGGGGGGAATGGCCATAGCCTTTTTTTTCCAAACTTATCCAATGTGTACAAACTCCAAAACTTATCCAATGTGTAGTAAAGCATATGTTGTAGATTTCTGTTAATGTAATATTTCTAGTGTAACATGTATTCTGCTATTCTTGCCACTCATACTTCTTTTTAAGAAATTCAAATTTCAAACTTTATTATGTTTCAGGCCACAACTGATGCAAGTCCGAAACTTGTCCAATGTGTATTAGCGCATGTGTAGTAGATTTCTGTTAATGGGGTGTTTCTAGTGTAATATGTATTTTCGTATTATTCACATTCAGACTTGTTTTTAAGAAACTCATTGATAATATATCACACTTTATTCTATTCTGTTTTGAGTCGCTATTGATGCAAGTCCAAGATTTATCCTATGTGTAGCAAATCGTTTAAGTCTGTAATGTGATAGCTTTAAAACAATTGCAATTTCTAATATTTTTAATGCAGAAAATTATATTTTTAATGCATTTTCCTTTAATGCCCCTTTACACATTTAACATCCATGTTTGGAAAATCAAATACTTAATAATGCAACATAACTGGAAAATATATTTATCAATAATTTATATTTTAATCAGTCTTAAACCTTATTCAACTAAATACTCTGTTTAGTTCTAATTAAAAATAATTGTTGAAAAAAAATTATTTAAGTAAGCTTTTAATTTCCTAGTTAATTCGATGAAGTAGTAGAACAATTTTCCAGTATTTACACTACTCAATTATCCGCTTTGTTCAAAAACAAAACTTATTCAGCATATTTATTTATAATTTTATTCTCGAATAAACTTTAACAAACAATTTTTTTAAGTTATATCCAGCTAATATAATAATATTTACATGCTATTTCTTTGAAAACTTTTTATAAGGGAATAATACTCTTTTAAATTAGTACAATTGTAAATAATCTTTTACAACCAAAGATGAATAAAACTTTTCCCAAATGGTTTCAAAACATAAAGTCTTGTATTTAGTAGCAAAACATTGACATAGGCTTAGGAAAAAAAATCAAAGTACTGTCTTTTCCAATACAATTCAAAGTGATAAAAAGAACATATATTAATTTCGATTATACATTTAAATCTATATAATCCTTTTTCGTGTTTCAGGACTCTGTAAACTTATCATAAAACTTTTACATATTACTTAATAATCTCTTGAGTATAGATAGTGGTATCTCAATAGATTCGTCAGTAAAGATAAAACAATTTTTTAATGTCCATGGGGAAATTTATTGAAGTTGAAAGAAGGTTTCATTGTAGCATAAAAAGGTAATTATGTGTTAAAACATCTTTCTGGAATTTTCTCTAAATCATGAGATTAATAAATTCAATTTCAAACTTTTCTTATTTATCTTACATCACCAAAAACAATGTTAATATTTTTTTCTATAACTACGACAAAAAACAACAAACGTGAAAAGATTAATAAATAAATATACAGGGTGGTCATTAAAAAAAAACTTTGCCGATATATAGAGCTCTAGCGATTGGTCCGTTCAACCGATCGAGGTGAGATTTCAGATATAGTTATTCAGAGATATGAGCTCGGGATTCTGTGAACGGCAACAAAATGATGCTCATGGTTACGGTTATAGGTGCAGAAACTCGAAATTTTTCAATGGCAACGCTAATTTTTTTTCGTCGCAAAATGCTCAGCGCATGCGAAAACCCTAAAAAGCGTTGGAACGATGCGTGTATCGCAAGAAACGGACGCGTCGTGCACGCACAAAAAACAACTCTGGGAATGGCCAAAAACAGAAGAAAAAAACCATGGAGGAAATTTGCATATTACAGAGAGTCAGTACACCAATCACTGTTTACAACACAGATCGAAGGAAAGAAACCTTTTATTTGGATTACACGTTTTCCACATGGGTGCCATCACAGGCATGGGTACAATCACACATTGCCAGCGGGCGACTATGGACAATACAGCCCAATGTAAAACAGCTGAGGGATGTTTGCAATCTCACGTTTGATAGAGTCTTTCAAATGCGGCAAATTTTGCGGATTGCACATGCACACGCTAGATTTGAGATAGCCCCAGAACCGGAAAGCCATAGGAGGGAGGTCGAAGGATCTCGGAGGCCACGGAAATGGAAAATGACGTGAGATGACGCGATCGCCAAAATGCTGTTCCAGGACCATGCTAACAGACTTTACTATATGTGGAGGTGCACCATCTTGCATCCAAACGATGTCATTCGGTGCATTTCGATGCAGCAATTCTGGTATGACATAATTTTGCAGCATGGCTGTATAGAGGGAGCCTGTCACAGGGCAAGTTACAAATCCCGTTGGTGTCGCTTCCTCAAAGAAGTACGGACCGAGAACAATTGTGCCTGCAATGCCGCACCACGCGGTAGCTTTGACGTCGTATAAAGATACTGGTGCCACAGCGTGCGGATTCATGTCTGCCCAGTGAACACAATTTTTGGTGCTGACGTTGCCAGTTAAGGTGAAATGGGCTTCGTCCGTCCATAATATGCGAAGAGGCCAGTCGTTATCGTCATCATACTGGATACGAAATTCATTTGAAAGTCTTTTCGTTGATGATAGTCCCTCACGTCCAACCTCTGGACGCGCTGGTACCGGCATGGAAACATGCGGATTACAGAGCGCAGAAACTTTAGGACCGTTGATTTCGGTATATCCAATATACGAGCTGCACCTCTTGCAGTTTGCATTTGTCCTGAAGTCACAGTGTGATGCACTTCAAAAACAATATCCTCACGAACAGCTGGTCGTCCAGATCGCGGTCTATCACAGGTGCAGCCAGTTTCTTCGAATTTCTTTACTAAATCACTGTAGCCGTCTGCTATTTCTCTCTCTCTCGCACGCAAAGAGCCAGCCAATAGCAATGAGGCGCATTTCCTCCCCCCGCGTTTTCTGCGGAGAGCTTTTGAAGTCACGTGACGCAGTAACATTCGAACTCTGCAGAGAGCGGCAGATATTCTTTCAGTGACGATGGCGAATATTTGACTATGTGTTGTTGTGTTAATAAAGTTTATTTTTCTACAAAACCTTCTGATTATTGAGTCACCGAGATATTTTTATCATCTCCCTTCAATGCATTCTCTAAAATGGTGACCGCGGATTTTTGAACCTTCCACTATTTCATAGAACGTCGAACTAATCAACTGTTTCGTGGAACGTTTTGTTTAACTAGCAAAATGGCAACTGCTGAAACATCTGCCGTAGTCATTCCACCCTATATCTCTGTGGACCCTACATTATGGTTTCATATGCTGGACAGCACGTTCGCATTAGCTACTCCTAAAGCTATCACTGAGTCGAAAACAAAATATAATTATGTTGTAGCGCATCTACCGCCTGCTACTGCTACTATGGTTCGAGATGTGATAATGAGTCCTGATCCAACTGATCCTTATCAGATTTTGAAAGCAAAAGTTATCGAACGTTGCGGAGAAAGTCGTACTTTAGAAATTCGGAAACTGCTAGCTGGAGAAAGCCTGGGTGACAGAAAACCAACTGAATTACTTCGATTAATGAAAAGACGGGCTGAAAGCCATAATATTAGTAACGATCTTCTTCTAGAACTGTTTACTCAACAAATGCCAACCACTGTGCAAACGATTCTAGCTTCCATTGAAAAAATTACTCCAGATAAAGCGGCGGATATTGCTGATAGAATAATTGAATTAACGCCTTCCAACATTAGTTCTGTTTCGATTCGAACACCAACAACTGAATCTCAGACACCACCAGCCATTGATATGCTCGTAAAAGAAATCCAAGCATTACGCCAAGAGGTCGCTCATCTTCGTCGTTCAAGAAGTGTATCTAGAAGTGATAACCATCAGCGTAATCGTTCTCAGTCCCGCCATAGGGATGCAACATTGTGTTGGTATCACCAAAAATATCAAGAAAAAGCAAAAAAGTGCCTAGCGCCTTGTTCTTATTCGGAAAACCAGAAGCGGGAAGAGTAGCGGCGACGGACTTCTCCCCAGCACCTTCTCGTCGCCTTTTCGTTAGAGACAGAAATACAGGTATGTGTTTTCTAGTCGATTCTGGATCTGATGCCTCACTTGTGGCCGCGAATAAAAATGACAAAACTAAGCCTGTTCTTCAAACCTTTCGTGCTGCTAATGGCACAAAAATTAATGTGTATGGTCGTAAATGTATTAATATCAACTTAGGCCTACGCCGAAATTTTACATATTCTTTTTATATTTGTGATGTTTCATGTGCTATTTTAGGAGCTGATTTTTTGCATAATTTTAATTTAAAACTTGATTTACGGAATCGTCGTCTTATTGATTCCACTACTAATTTAAAAGCTCCTGCTATATTAAGTACTTGTAATATATTTTCTGTGAAACCCAATGTTGTAAATGATATATATGGTAAATTATTATTTAAATTTCCTGAAATCACGAAATTACCGGATCCTAACCAACCGGTTAAGCATAATACTGTGCATTATATAAACACTAAGGGGCCTCCAGTCGCTGCTAAGCCTAGACGGCTAGCTCCAGATCGGTTAAAAATTGCCAAAGCTGAATTTCAGCACATGCTACAACTCGGTCATATGAGACCTTCTAAAAGTAATTACTCTTCGCCTTTGCACCTGGTGCCGAAGAAAGGATCTGTCGATTGGAGACCTGTTGGTGATTATCGTGCTCTAAATGCACAAACTGTTAAAGAAAAATATCCTATCCCTTGTATCGCAGATTTCACTGCTGAATTACATGGTAAACAAATCTTCAGTCACATTGATCTTGTAAAAGCCTACCATCAAATTCCCATAAATCCTGATGATGTACATAAAACTGCGATTTGCACTCCATTTGGACTTTTCGAAAGCACTCGTATGCAATTCGGCCTTTGTAACGCTTCCTCAACTTTTCAACGATTTATTGATGACGTAATTCGTGACTTAGGATTTGTTTACGCATTTCTTGATGATTTTCTAATTGCATCAAATAATGAAACTGAACATTTAGAACACCTTGAGTTGTTGTTTTCTAGACTTAAAGAGTATGGCCTGTGTATTAATGTTGATAAATGTAAATTTGGCCAATCCACTATCGATTTTTTAGGATTCAAACTTTCAGCTGAAGGAATTGAACCCTTACCTGATCGTGTAAAATGCATCCTAGATTTCCCCCAGCCCTCTACCTTAACTCAACTAAGACGCTACTTAGGTCTTTTCAATTTTTATCGACGGTGCATTCCCAAAGCTGCCGATATTTTAGCTCCACTCGTTAAATTCTTAGAAGGACACAAAAATACGAAAAAACATCCCAGTTCCAATGCTAACAAAACTGAGCAATTACAATGGAACGATGAAGCCATTCTTTCCTTCACTGCTTCAAAAGAAGCTATAGCTCGAGCTACATTATTAAGACATCCAATTCCTGGCGCCCAGCTAAGCTTATGGGTCGATGCCAGCAATGTCGCAATTGGTGGATCTTTAATGCAACTCTCCGAAAACCAATGGGAACCAATAGCATTTTATTCCTGTAAATTAAACAAATCTCAAAGAAATTGGTCTACTTATGATCGTGAATTATTTGCTATTTATTGTTCTATAAAAAAATTCAGACACATGCTAGAAGGTCGGAATTTCATTATTTATACAGACCAAAAACCCCTTACATTCGCATTTCAACAAAACCCTGATAAATGTAGCCCACGTCAATTGAGACATTTAGACTATATTTCACAGTTTTCTACTGATATTAGATATACTAAAGGCTCTGACAACATTGTGGCCGATGCATTATCTCGAATTGAGATAGATTCAATTTCTCCTAATGTGTTAGATTTTAAAGAGTTTGCCACTGCTCAGACAAATGATGAAGAGCTAAAACAACTTCTCGAATTTGACACCACTTCATTAAAATTAGAAAAACATTATTTTCCACTCGAAGATGTACATTTATATTGCGATATGTCACAAAAACATCCTCGACCATTTGTTCCTAAAAGTATGCGACAATCAGTTTTTTCAACCTTACATTATTTCTCGCATCCTGGTATCTCAGCTTCATTAGATTTAATTTCTAAACGATTTGTATGGCCTCGCATGCGTAAGGACATAAAATCTATGGTTCGCAGCTGTACGAAATGTCAAAAAGCTAAAATCTTTCAACACACCAAATCACCAATTGGTACATTCTCTGAACCCGATGCTCGTTTTGCCCATATTCATATTGATTTTATCGGACCCTTACCATCATCCGATGGCAATCAGTATTGCATGACCATCATTGATAGGTTCACGAGATGGCCCGAAGTTATACCCACATCTGATATGACTGCAGAAACAACTGCTCGTACATTGATACACAGTTGGATCTCCAGATTTGGAACCCCTGTTACCATCACTACTGATCAGGGTAGAAATTTTGAGTCCACTCTTTTCAAAGAGCTTACTGATAGATTAGGATGTAAACGCATCAGAACTACAGCATACCATCCACAGTCTAACGGTTTTATTGAAAGATTCCATCGCCATCTTAAGAGTTCTCTTAAAGCTCACAATCAAATTCAATGGACTGAAATCCTCCCGATTGTCTTACTTGGTTTACGCACTGCTCTTAAAAATGATATCCAAGCGACCTGTGCTCAACTTGTTTATGGCACAAATATCAGACTACCCTCTGATCTCATAAACACTGAAACTATAAATCAACCACCTACTCTTACATACGTCACTGAGTTAACTGAAAAAATGAGAAAGTTAAATCCCATTGCCACTGCAATGCACGGCAATCCTAAAATTTATGTCAATCCCTCATTAAAAACCTGTTCACACGTGTTTCTTAGATCAGATAAAGTCAATCCTCCCTTATCACCCCCTTATACAGGACCTCATCGAGTGATTGACAGGTCTGAGAAAACGTTTGACTTGGAATTAAACGGGAAGCGCTGTACTGTATCTATTGATCGCATTAAACCTGCGTATCAATTAGCAGATTCTATTTCACCTTCCCAACCTCAAAAACAAAATGAGCCCATAAATATTCCAACTACTCCTGTCGAACACCCTATCACCAAATCTGGTCGTAAAGTTCGTTTTCCGAAACATCTCGTTACGGATTATATTGTTTAAAACATTTGATGTATATAGTGTGCATACTATTTCCTTCTCAAAAGTATTGTTTTTCATGTAATGCATAATATATTTTCTATTTTTTTTGCATCATATGTACTTTAATTTTACTCAAGACCTTTCTTATGTATCTTATTAATTGCTACCTTTTTGTAATCGCGACTTCGTCACTGGGGGCATACTCTGTAGCCGTCTGCTATTTCTCTCTCTCTCGCACGCAAAGAGCCAGCCAATAGCAATGAGGCGCATTTCCTCCCCCCGCGTTTTCTGCGGAGAGCTTTTGAAGTCACGTGACGCAGTAACATTCGAACTCTGCAGAGAGCGGCAGATATTCTTTCAGTGACGATGGCGAATATTTGACTATGTGTTGTTGTGTTAATAAAGTTTATTTTTCTACAAAACCTTCTGATTATTGAGTCACCGAGATATTTTTATCATCTCCCTTCAATGCATTCTCTAAATCACCAAGAGATTATAAGCTACTGTTTTCGACGGTAAACATGCAAGGTTTCCGCGGCAATTATACCATTTTAATAATAGAGTTTTACCAATTCACTGTGAACTTTCGCTAGCAGAGTCATTTCGTCAGCATGTGCGAGCTTCCGACTGAAGAACTAACATTCCCAGCCCGCTTTTTATCCGTTTTCTACGCTGAATTTATGGCGTTCTGTGATTGGTGTCTTGCCTCTGTCACATGCAAATTTCCTCCGTGCGCCTCGATCGTGTTATTTTTTTTTGGGCCGTTCGCGGAGCTGTTTTTTGTGCATGCATAACGCGTCCGTTTCTTGCGATACACGTACCGTTCCAACACTCTTTAAAGTTTTCGCATGCGGTGAGCATTTTGCGACCAAAAAAAATTGGGCTTTGCCATTCGAAAATTTAGAGTTTCTGTGCTTATAACCGTAACCGTGAGCGCATATTTTTGTCGTTCACAGAATCCCGAGTTCATAGCTGTGAATAACTATATCTGAAATCGCATCTCGCTCGGTTGAACGGATCGGCCGCTAGAGTTCCATAAATCTGTTTTTTATGTCCACCCTGTATATATATATATATTGCTATCGTTTAGATGCATCTATTATTATATTAATGCTGCATATGCGCATAATTTAATGTATTTCTTTATTTCTTTAACATCTTTATACTATGCTGCACTTCAATAACTTTTTGTGATTTTTGCTATGTTTATAACATTTGATCTTTTTGGCCATTGACATTATGTCTTCAATAATTTACTGATTGGCATATGGATCTCTTGTCTACATCTGGTTATTGCATCAAATTTGGTAAATTTTCATGTATTTAAATGGTTTAATTGTACAAAAAGTTTATATATTAAGCTTCCATAGTGAAATGCTGCATTTGCGCAATCATTAATGGATAGTATTATTTTCTAATTTTTATTTTAATTAATAAAATATGTTATGGCAGCTATCGTTTAGACACATCTAAAAATAGCCTTAATTTTGGCATAATTTGTAATTTTATAATTAATAAATACATTACATTAATGCTGCATATGCACATAATTTAATGTATTTCTTTATGTCTTAAGCATCTTTATACCATGCTGCACTTCAATAACTTTTTGTGATTTTTATTATTTTTATAACATTTGATTTTTTTTTACCATTGACATTATGTCTTCAATAACTTATTGATTGGCATCTGACCAACATGTCCTAAAAGGAATAGCAAAATCATATATAATTATACATAAATAGGGTTTTATTATATGCAGAATCATCAAAAAAGATGTCCCTGATTTCAAAAATCAGTTTCACGAGAAATATGCTAGCAATCAGTACGAAACCAACCTGAAATTGTAGAACCTCTGAAGGAGTTTTGGTAGCGGTGATTAGTTCGACCTTGACGTCACTGCGCGCATTCGCCGACGCCGCTTCGTGGCGCGATGCCATTTCACTTATCCGTCAGTTCACAGCAATCATGGTGAGTGTACAGCAGAAAGCACAATACGTGTTGTGGTACGCAGAATTTAAATCTATTATTGTGGTACAAAATCATTTTTGCCGTACGTATGGAGAAGGTCCACCTACAAACAAAACCATTGTTCATTGGTTTAAACGGTTTAAAGTGCATCTGGAAAATGATTGATTACCGCTTAGATGTTTGCCAAGAAACAGGGAGAACTCATATTGAAGTTTTATAAGTAATGCAAAAAAAAACTCAATATTTTTTTCTAATCTAACAGTGTAAATATAAATGGTTTGTCTATATTAAGACCTTATTTATTTTAATTCGAAATAAGGGACATTTTTTCGATGACCCTGTATATCTAGTGTACTTCACTCCTTACACACTCATCCCAAGAAAATTTTGTATTTTACACTATTGACACAGATTAAAAGTTTTATGGAAATTCTATATTACATCATCATAAAGTAGCAGATATTCGGATATTTAAATAACTTTTCATATGAAATGTTATCTGCATGGAATGATAAGTAGATTTCTCAGTAATAAATCAAAATGTTTTTGTGTCTTTTTTAAATTTAGCATATTTAAAAACCAATACATTAAAGTATTCATAATAGTAAAAATGATGGTTATTTTTATGTTTCTGATGTCAAGATGTTTTCACTTAATTAGGAAAAAACATTAGCTATAAGAAAACATTTATTTTTGCAACATTTTTAACTACATATTTTTTCATTGTAGCATAACAAAATCCGTACTTCATTACAATCATTAAAACAATTTTGCAACATAAAACGTAAATTTTTATATTCAATGTCATTTATTTCGAATAATAAGCAAATTTCTCTTTCATACATTAAAATGTTGCTGCCAGTTTCCTTAACTTAAGATTATATTTAAAAATTAATACATTAAAATATTCATAATAGTAAAAAGATTTTTGTTTTGTGTGTCTCATATGAGAATTTTTTCATTTAATCAGGAATAAAACGTTAGCAAAAACGCTAGCTGAAATGTAAATTTTCATTATGTTATTATTTATTGAAATATTTAACTTTCTTAAAAATTAAAGAAAGGAAGAAAACAGCTACATTCTCGACCACAACAATCGTGCCGGCTCACGCACTTATTTGTAAAAATCACAAAAATTCCGAATAACGAGTAATATAAAATTGAGTTAAAGCGAAATTTATAGAGCAAAGATGTGAGGTAATAGTTTATAAAATGTAGAAAAAGCAACGCGTTTCGAATAAGTAATTGTTTCTTCTTCGGAAAACAGTAAGAATTGAAACAATATTGTCACGGAATTAAAAATTACAGAAGTATATAAAAACAATGTTTGTTTAATTTATTTATATGACTTATTTGTAAAACTTCTGTTATATAACTTATGTTTATTTAAGTTATAGATGTTTATTATCCATTCCGTTTTAATTTCCTCTTATGGAATTAAATCACATACACTGTTTGGTTTAGCGTCGTGGCATCGTATGTTTATAATATTCAAGAAAGTGCCGATAAAGAAAGAAATGCATTGTAATGTGGATTTTTTTAAACAAAATACATGCATAAAAAAAATCTGTCTTTACTAAATATCCATCAACTTATTTTAAATTTTAATACATTTTAAACAATTTATTAAAATTTGATTTTTTATTCTTTTTTTACTGGTATAAGATGTATGGTGAACGGCATGAAATGTGATAGTTTCTAAAATAAATGCCATAAGTTTATCTTTCAAGTAAAACTTCGCATAGTAGTTAAACAATAAAACTTGATTGTGATTAGATTAAAAATAATGAAATTTTATTTGAATTAAAACTAGAAATTTTATTTCAACATAAATTACAGTCGCACCTCGTTATCCCGACACCCAGTTTTCACGTCATTCCGCTTATCACGTCAGTTTTTCAAAGTTCCTATTTTCTGTATATGATTTTAATGTAAATAAACTTCGGATTTTACGGCATTGTATAATTTTCAACTCTGGATATCCCGACGATTTAGGAAAATTGTACATTTTTCATAATCCATCTAATAAGCACATAAATTAAGCGGTAACAAATGTCTTAGCCAAACTTTTCACAAAAGTGTCTAAAACACCCATTGAGATAAATGAGAAATTTTACTTCAATCCTTTATATGAACAAATAAACCCAAACACTATGAACGACCCACTTAAGCTCAGATAGACGTATCAGTCTACTTGCGGTATTTTTGTTCTGGTCAGGCGGCACTTTCTTGTGGCTACACGGCGTTTTTCATCCGACTAAAACCGAAGCATTGCATTGCATTGGAACGATCAGAAATTATCTAACATCCATTTCTGAAACAACGAATATTGATTATAATTCATTGTATAATATTGAAAAAAGAATTGTAGGAAGCACATCTAGGGATAAGCAAACCTTAGTTCAACAATATTTCATGTAAAAATGAAAAAAAAAAAAAAACAAGTCATCATAAATCTAATTTTTATTCAATTTTGTTTTTGTGTTTATTTTGTTTAATAATAATGTTTTATTGCTTAAAACTGCAAGAACAGTTATGAATTTCAAATTGTCTTAAATTAATTAAAAATACAGATTTTTATAAACATTTTTCGCCAACTCAGGTTACCGCGACACTCTGCTTATGACACACTTTGTTCTGGTCCTTAGAGTGTCGGGATAACGAGGTTCGACTGTATATTGATTTCGATTATAAATTGTAATATTTATTAATTCAACAATTTCTGATGAGGAAAATATTAAAATAGATAAAAAAGGAAATACTCAAGGAAATAGCCTGTAGTACTGTTTTTATTTTGTCAATTTAATTTATATACACCATTGTATCCAGTTATATAGGTTTTATTATTAACTAATCTGCAGAAAGTGTCGTGCGAGTGGTTCTAGTTAAGTCCTGGCGCCAGGCATAAAGTCTCAAAGATGCTTCAAAGACACATTCAGTTATCAATTACAATCAATTGATAGACATTTTGCTTCAGCTAATAGCTAAATATTAAACTCCAAACTTGTTGTCATTTTAAACTTTCTCAGATGGAGATGTTATTTTAAAGAAGTGGGGGTTTTTTTAAGGAACAAGGGGGCTCGGCCCCCTACGAGCTACGCTCGCCAACCCCGTTCAGACACCGCAGTTTTTAAAAGCACGCTAATTTGATAGGTTTTAAAAAGATTTTGAAAGATTGAATTATAATTTAAAAAACAGTGGCGATCTCCTTATAAACGTGTTTCTATGCATTTCTCTTTGATTGGGAAATTTTAAGGAAAAATCAGCTGCTGTTAAAAGATACTATGGCTGTTTTCCTCTTTGATTAAATAAATCCAGTTAAACATTTCAAAATAAGCTAATATAAAATGAATTAGGTAAACAGAGTCTTTGTCTGCAGGTATTTTTTAACAAAGCGAAAAAAAAGTTCTTTTAAATAAGACATTTTAAGCGGGCTCTCACGTCAAGCACACAAGTCGTATGTTTGTTGTTCAATAAATAAATAAATAAATGAAAGACATTTTAAATGTATCGTTTTTAATCTCACGCAATTTTCACCAAACTTTTATTTCTCTTTTTAATATTCACTTGAAAATACTTTTCTTAGAAATGAAATATTATTTGCGCTGTCCCAACAAAAATAGTTGAAAAGTTCATCTCGAAATATCAAATAAATGTCTCGCGCAATATTATTTTTTGTTTATTTTACGTGATAAGTGTAATGTGACGTAAATGTGACATAATTTCTGCTATTTAAGACTTCTAACGCATGTTCATGAATTTATTATTTTACAATATCCTTTCTCTGTTAAAACTCACGTGTAAATATAGTTTTTATGAAGTAATTTTCAATAAGTTCCTGCTTTTTATACGTAATTATTTAATTTTAATTTGAAAGTTTTTTTCTGTTTATAATAGTCACGTGTAAATAATTAATTTGAAGCAAACATTATTGTTTGCGCTGTTTATACAGTTGGCAACAGGTTAAATTAGTACAATTTTCTAAAATAAGTAAAAAATATCTCTCGAAATGCTGAAAATTTGAATTTAAAATAGAGATAAAACCTCAAAAAATGACTCAAATTTAAAAAATAAATGCATTCTGCACACCGGAAAATTATAACGTATAAAATGATCTAAAAATGATTAAATTCCGATGTATAGCTTTTGCCCGTATAAAACTTTTTTAATGGTACGACTTTGTCCAACTTTAGCATTAAATATCTCTTAAAATAATTCTTCGATTTGAAAACTGTCTGTATCAGCGTGTTTATCAAACATTTCTCTATAATACCGCCGATTTTCATATTTTTGTATGCAATATTTTTCTTAATATTAACGGAGAAAGATCTCCAGTCACAAAAAATTCAAAACCGGCGGCGGCGGTGACAGCGTAAGTTACTTTTTTTTAGAATAGAGAGATAGTAGCCTATTAAAATTTTTAAGGCTAGTAGTGTATGAATTTTTATTCAACTCACAGAAGCGAGTAATGACTTTTATCTTATTATTATTAAAGTGTAAGTTAATTCCAATAGATATATGTTTTGTAGTCTTATCCTAACCTTCATGTATCAGATTAAATATTAAAAATTTCAAAATATATTCTCTATGTTCCAGTAGTGATCGTAGTAAATTTGTGATGCATGATCTTTAAATATTTGACTTATCTAACAAATTATTTACAATATAATAGAGTATATTAACAGTAGTTTAATTTAAGATCATGTATAATATTAAAAAAAACAATGTTTTTAATAAAAACTTAAATCTTAATGAAATCTGTAAGAAATTGTAAAAAAATCTGTTTTTGAAAGTACTCTAGAAAATAAACAAATGTAGCAGCAGAAAAAACAATTATTCCAAATACTTTATGGAAAGTTAACATTTAAGGATGTTAGTCAATCAAATTTCTTTCAGTCGTTTTTCCGAAATGCTTTATGGGCTTGTTTTTAAACTTTAAAAATTAGTGGCCCACTCAGTGGTGTAGTCGTAAAAAAAGCAGAGTGCATACGCTCAAGGCAAAGTGCCAGAGGCGTGCCGAAGGCTGCTTTAGTGTGTGTGGGGGGGGGATGAACTGAATTTTGCCGAGTGCACGATCGGGGGTGAGAAAGGCTTTGTGATACCCCCACCCCCTCCCCCCCTCAATGACGGAGTCAACTGTTCTATAATACTGTGAATTTATAAAAATCACTAAAAGTCTTAAGTGTTCACCTGCATTCTCCTTAACCACAGTCGAAATTAAATGCTGTTATTCAGTATGTGTAAATTTTTTTTCAGTATGTGTAAATTTTTTTTTAATTATTTTACTATATAAGTAGAGTTGAGAATCCTGTTATTAATTAGGATTCTGCTTACGATTTAAAAGGAAATGCGTACAAATGTACCGTACATTAACCTGTTCTCAAAAGTAACAATTTAAGAATGTTGAAGTACTTCAGAATTTATGTTTCTATAAATAAAACCGCCTTCTGTTGTGTAATGCAAGTGTATAAATTTTAAAATACATAAAAACGACAAATTTTGCTTGCTAAAAATAAGATATATATTAGTATAAGAGACTAAAAATTTTCCTTCTACATTTTTAAATTATCACCCGCCTATCCTTCAGAATAGCCCATTTTCCAGCTGCACTGTCTAAATCCAACATGTCAATTATGTCTGTTTCACAGGTTAATAGCATTAGTTCGTCCAGTCGCTCTTTCGACATGGTGGTACGCAAGTAATTTTTTACTAACTTTAACCTGCCGAAACTTCTTTCATTACTTGCCACAGTTACTGGAATAATTAAGGCCAACTTGTAGGCCAAAGAAAGGTTAGGCTACAAATGAGCCTTCGCCACAAGTTTTGCGCTGCTGCGCCAATTGTATACGATTCAGAACTAGCTATTTCTGAGGACATGAGATCAATTTCACATTCCAAGTTATCTACATCTTTGAGATCATCAGGGAATAATTGATATAGTTTAGAAATGTCCTCGGTAGAGCTATACTTCATCCTAGATGGAAGGAGACAGGCCAGTGGTTAAACTTTCTCAAATACCAACTTATGAATGTCTCCAAATGCAGTTGTAAGCCGATCTACCACCTTCAAAATTTCTGCTTTAAAATAATTCTCTCGTGTAAATAGAACTGCAGTTCAGGATTTTCCTCGATCTTCGATGGAGGCCTCCGTTGCCTGTGCCGGAAATTAAACTCACAATCTTGATTTATTCCATGCGTCTCGCAGATGTTGTCCGCTCCCTTAATGATGTTCATTATTGCCGCCGCATCTTCATTCCGGAGTTTCTGAATGCTTTCGTAAGTTATCTGCATTATGTCGGCTCCCTTCTAAAATGTTCAGGTCTTCACGTTGCAATTGCTCTGTTGCTAACCTGGTCTTAAACATAATTGTTTTCATAGCAAGTAAAGAAACAATGAAATCGTATGACATCATTTTGCTTCTTAACCCTGCCGCCTTAGCTCGAGCATCCTTGTCAAACTTCATGTCTTCAGAAATAATTTGCAGAGTATGGATGAGGTCATCATAGGACGATAAAATAGCTCTGACTGAATCCGTTCGCATAGTCCATCTTGTCTTCGACAAAGATTTCAAGGTAAGACTCTTCTGAAGAACTTCCATTTTCTCTCTCAGTATGCCGAATCGCTTTGTACTCAGTGTAAAGAAGTTATAGAGATCCTGAATACTGTCGTAGAACAATTTTAATATATTGCTTTCTTCGCATGCATGTTCAACACATAAATTCACTTTATGCGCAAGGCAGGGTATGTGTAAAATAGATCTACCAGCTATTTCTGAAAGTGTTGATTGACAGTATAAAATGCGGCCGGACATAAAATGACGTGGTGTCGTAAGACTGTGCACGAGCTTCGGAAAGCGATATTCCAACTGACTGTAGAACTTCAGAACTAAGCTTAGCCATTCCTTCGCCTGTTTTATCCAGATAATCTTTTAGTTTTAACAACCTTTCTTCTGGCTGAAACTTTGGGGTCACGTATCGGATTAGAAAAATTTAGAAAATAAGAACTAAATATAAAATTGATTTAGAAAATAAGAACTCCTTAGTTTAAGCTTTCATTGTAGAAGCGAAATTTTATTAAAATATTCATGGTGCCGAATGCAAGTTTAGAATTAAAATTAGGTGTGCCCGGAGTAGGACCACTGTGCCGGAAAGAATTAAAAGTAAACAAATTTAGACTACTGAATATCGGTACTTACTAACCTAATTCTTAGATGTCGTTTTTTCTTCAGTTCTTTTAAGTCGCTTTGCCGCTACTTCAAATGGATTAGCAACAGCATCCAAAGCCTGATATTTTACATTCTCTATTCTGTTATTTCTGTCTGTTAATGCCATCCAAATGGTACATCCTGTTGTGTTGCTGTCTGTAGTCATAATTAAAATGCTTCCACACTCACATTTAATTTTAAAACGGTTCTGTCTTTTCTTTATTGTAATTTTTAAAAATTAAACGATTCTTAACCCGGTTAAAAATAAAAGCGCAGATGAAGAATATTAATTTATTCACTCAATGATGATCGCAAACACAGAATTGATCAAAGAAAGACCGTAAATTCTGAAGCATCTATACTATACTAGCGTCTCGATATAGCTTCGCTCCTTATGGAGATATCTGCCTGATGTGCAATCGAAACAAGATTTGGCTACGTATTGCTAGTTTGGCGAATAATAAGAAACTTAGCATATGTAAAACAATTTACCAATTTTTTTTCATATTTTAATAAATAATATCAATTCAGTCACTTAATTCTTCTATAGGAGTATAGTAAACAAACCTCAAAATTTATTATTAGCCTCTGATTGCTTCCCTTCTCCCAAAAATGTGACTATTATTAAGGCTGTTCTCAAATTCAAAGCTACTTTCTGACACATTTTTTAATTCATTTTTGTTCGGAAATTCATGAAACTGGCAGGTGTTCTTATTCAGAAACTTTGTAATCGAAATACGTTTTCCATTATTATATATATATATATATATATATTTTAAAGGCTTTCAGAAAATACTGTCAAAGTCGGCGTTTTCAACCGAATTCAAGAGGAAGCAAAGCTAATAATAAAAGCATGCAAAAGTATTCCTTTCTTGAAAGATTCAAGAAAGATTAAGTACTCTTTTATTGAAAATTTCAAGAGAACATGGTCTAACTCCCCCCCCCCCCCCTTCCTGCGACAAAAAATAATATTTTTCTTTGAGTCATCAAATAGTCATAGACACTAAAAATTTTGGACACAGTTAGAAACAACCTGAAGAGTGGTGATGCTTAAATGCTCTGATTTTGGAATTTTCAACTAATGAGGTTTAAAGTTGGTCGCCTTCACCCACTCACAAAAAGAGTAACACGTACTTTAAGCATGATTACAATTCCAGATATACCTGTCTACAAAATTCATGTGTCTATGACAATTTGAAGAATAAAACCGGCTTTTTTTGGGGGGGGGTGAGAGGGGCTATACAGGAGCCTTTTCAAAAGATAATTTTATGTCTGGATGATCTGTTTGAATATGACTATGCAGGCCTCTAATAGAAATGAAGAAATACCTACATATTGTACATTAGATCCGTTTTCCTTTCTGGAGGTCGATGTTTTCATTCGGATGATTTTTTCTTATATGGCGATATAAATTTATTTTTTTCTGTGAAATGTGTGTGTACGCGATCACAGTGTGTGCATAAAATTTGCATTCAATTATCCGCCATCATGCAACAAAAACAAACTTTTGCAAATTCGCTCTTCTTCTGTGTCCGTGACTTCATCTTTTAAATGCAGCAACTTCAAATAACTAGCGCCAAATCCAGAGCCAAGAGGTCACCAAATTCTAAGAATCAGTCCATAGCAGAAGGGAGCAATTAAAGATGCCACATGAGAAAACTTACAATAGAGATTGCAACAACACCCCCTCCCTCCCACACAGAATCATACACAATCTTTCGTGAGAAGTTCTTTCTTTTACCCTTTAAAGACGGCAACAGAGAATTGAAATGATAATGACGACGGGAGAGGGTGTGTTCTTAACTTTCCGACTATTCTAAATTTTACCAACTCTTCCAAATAAGTGTGGGGGTGTTACACCCCCAACACCGCCCCCCCAACACCACCCCTCCTCTAGGCACGCCCCTGGGGTATACCCTACAGTATATATACTATAGCTTTTTTCAGAAACAGAGGGTATTCGGTGTCCTTAAAAAAATCCAGAAGGTATACGGCGTATACCACCGTATACCCTCCACTACATCCCTGGGCCCACTATACGTGCATTTACCTTACCTGGACATAAAAAAATGTGAAAAAGTGGAAATGTTTAAAGAAAGTTAGATTTAGAAAATACCCCTCCGTCCTCCCCCTACCCCTCTGTATGAATTTTTTTTCATTTTCACATTTACAAGATTAAAGCTATTCACTTGATTGCCTATTTTTAATAAATTATCCGAAAATACTTTTACATGCACACGGACACCTGTTTTCGGAGGCAAAGTTCCATGTTGCGCAAATTCTATTGAAAAAAATGTGTTCTACATGAAATATAATTTTCCACATTCTTTCTAGCTTCGTAATTTATATTTTTCCCTCATTTACATATTGCTCCATAAATGTGATTATAATTTTATTTAGAGTAGAGAAGGGGGAAGTGAGATTTGTAGTGTTTTTTATGACTGAATAACAATAGAATTCTATACTAGATATGCAGAATAATTTGAGTTGATAATCTAGTGAAACAACCCGAATTCATTATTGATCATTTTGTGTAATTTTATATTATCAAATTACAAATAAAATAATTTTTTTCCCGTGAATTAGCGAAGACGAACAAGTACCCATTTGCCTCTTTCTATCTAAGCACACGCATCCCTCACTCTCTCTATATTTTTTTTTCTTTTTGGCAGTGTCATATGTTAATTAAAGTAAATTAAAATGTTCCTCAAAATGTTGTGTATGAAATAGAAATAAAAAGAAAGTTTAAATGTATTACCAATAGTAGAAGAAAGTGTGTAATCCCATATAAATATATATGATAGAGGAATAAGGCAAAAATTAATGAATAAAAGGTGTTTACTGTTTCTTGATTATTATTACACTTCAAATTAAAACAGGTATTACAAAGTTACGGGAGGGTAGGAGTTTTTGCTGTAATCCAACCGCGGCATCGGAGAATTCTGCCGGTCCCTTGTCCGGTTCCGCAGCGACTTTAGCTCTCGTGTAAAGCTAGTTAGATCCGTCTCATCTCGGCCACTTCGAATGAGGTTAGTTTGAGGTACTTCAATCTGAGGTTAGGCTGTTAATTTGTTCCCAAGCTCAGATATGCAAAAATGTGCGTCAGCAGTTAAATGCCATCTGCGATTCTGAGGTCACTATTTTCTCATAGGAACTGCTGACGCACCTTGTTGCTAGGATGAGAGTGTTTTGGGAACTCTGAAACCACAACTCACAGATATACGTAGGGGAGATGGGGGATGAATGGGACATTTTCACAAATATATATATATATATATATATATATATATTTTAGTTATTATCAATATTACATATCGCATTTCATACATTAGGTATTTGACAACATATATGAACAACATTTATTCTAATTTATGAGTTATTCGGGAAAATATTATGAAATAAAAAAAACGTTCCTCCCTGTTCCAATCATCCCCACAGCAGGGATGAATGGGACACTTATAAGGATGGATGGAACACAAAGATTTTCCTCCCTGTATTCAATTTTACTAAATTAAAATTTATAATTATAACCTTATATGTAATTATATTTGTAATTTATGATTTTACAGCACGAATCGATATGTTTTTTTTTCAATAACTTCTTTTATTGCAGTTTTAACTTTTAAAGCAGACTTCGGCTATCAAACTGTTCTTTTTTCCCACTTATGAGGCATTTTAGATTTGAAAAGAAAGTGCAAAATGTCTTTTAAATATGACATAGCTAATAATTTTCAATCATAACATATTAATTAATATTAATTAAATGTATCTTAGAAACATGAAGAACGGAAATTATTGGGTCGATCGGAAAGTCGTGTCGTGTTGGGAAAATCAATTCGTACCGTAAAATTCTGCCCGGTAGTTATTAGACATCGGAATCAATGTCTAATAATTAAATGATAGAATTTTCCGGTACAAATTGATTTTCCCAACACGTCATGACTTTCCGATCGACCCAATATGTTAGGGGTGGGTATTTATTTGGGCAACATTTCAAAATTCAATATAATTTCCCCCATTTGATCAATAAACATATACTATTTTTAACAATTTTATCTATGATGATATCTTATAGAACCTTAAAATAAATAACTACAACATAGCTTAATTTTTTATATTGTATAAGATATTTCACGTCTTCAAATGTAAAAAAAAAACTTACTTTTAAGCAGAGATTTCAGGAAATGCAACTTTGAAGGAAAATGTAAACAGCAATGTGGTCCTACTCTTATTTCTGAAGCACTATGTGGTTGAGCCTTATTTGGGATGGGAAGCAATTTAAAATAAATGTTTATTGCCTGAAATATTGAGAATGTCCCATCCATTCCTTGTCCCATTCATCCCCGAGCTCCCCTACATAATTTTATATATATTATCCGCAAGCTCTTTTTCTGATTTATTTATAATTATATTTAATTTGATTCTCGTAGAATTCGTTTGAATGTGTTTGAATATTAAGTTTGTGTCTACAAGTTTAAAATACTCCTTTCCATCTGGGAAGAGGTGTTCATTTTGAGTAGAGCAAGTACATGAGTATGAGCTGTTATAACCTTTTATATACATATAATCATATGTTTTAAATTTTATATCAATTCTTCTATAGTTATAGAAAAAATTGGAAGTGACAAAAGGTTTATTTGAAGACAGAGACAATATTTTAATACAAATATGCTTCTGGATTTTTGGAGTGCGTTATTTTAAAAATGAACATTTTGTTATGAACGCATTTCAGTCCATTAGAAATTTACTCGTATAGATTTATATTAAACTATCTATTACCAAGCAAAAATTATAGGAGTTCTTTAATAAAAACTTAATAATGTCATGAGATAACATTGAAAAATATTTAATTTTTTATTTTAAAACTGTGATACTCAAACTTTAGAGATCTAGATAGGATTTATTATTACTATCATTATTTTATTAGTGCTTATAATTTAATACTTTAAATTCTGTATAATTTTGAAATTAAAACTAAGTTCGAAATTAAATGTAATTAAAATAAAAGAATATTTCAGTTTTTTTTTCTTTCAAAAGATTGAGAAGCTCAAAAAAATCTATAGTGTTATTTAATGATAGTTTTTAATTAAAATAATGAGGTGCTTAATTAGAAAAAGAACAGGTCTACTAAAAAATTTCATGAAATAAACTAAACTTACATGAATTGTTTAAATTTTAAATTTAAATACATTCGTATATTGTTTTTAATTCGTAAATTATTTTAATACAAATCAGAATTGAAAAAAAAACTCTAAATGCAAAAGATGTTATTAAAGCAATGCTCTCAAATAAATTCTTCGCGATCATTCGCATTTATGTAAGCAAGTAATATAATTTTTTTGTTGTTAAGTCAATTCCTACTTAGGTTAAATAAAAAGTATTTTATTACGATTGAAAATTTGAATAAGAGAATTTTTTTCTCCCATATTAAAAAAAAATTATTTAATTAAATTAAATTGTCTAAAATTAATTAATTTAATTTAATTAATGAATTAATATTTGAAAAAAAAAGAATTTTATTAACGATTGAAATTTTTAAAAAGATATATATAGGAAGAGTGTGAACTAATAGTAGGAATTGAAAAAAGAACCAACAAATAATATAGAAGATTTATGTATAAATATAAACAAATCAGATAAAGTTGAAGATATTATATATAAGAGATTACTTACCTTTGCGTATTGTTCTACTTTAAAAGTGCTTTTCATTCCTGTATACACACTGAAATGAACCTGTAGGGTACCATTATTGTAAAATGTGACCAAACTTGCTGTCTCCGCTGGTATTTCTTTAACTACACATGCTGAGTTGCTGAACTTCGACCACAACCTCCTCTAGACCAACGTTGAGTTACTGAACCTAGCGTTAGTTTTCAACCTCAAACAGATGTAGTCAGGTAAATGGTAAATACAATTTGAGAGTTCAACCGGGGTTACCTGGATAACACAGGTCGAAGTAGATGGTGGGTACAAGCGTAAGAGATCCCCATGTATTTTCCAAGTACCCCGCGGCACTTCTGGAAAATAAGTAATATTTGAATGAAATGAACTCACTGGAAGCGTGATATTTTTTGAAAAGTGAGTGGTATTTTTGTTAGAATAATCAGCATAAATTAAAAGTACTGAATTCTAATTTAACGCTTGGATTACATCTGATGTTATTTTCTTTATAAAATGTCCGATGCAAACTTTAATTTCTACTAACACGTTCCTTTACGTTTGAAGAATACAACAAGTATAAAATTGATAAACAAAAAGAACATCCAAAATAAGAGCAAGAAACTGTATTCTGAACAAAATATTGCCCAAGTGAATTTTAAAACTCTTCTAGTATTGGTCTTTTTGTATGATTTGCTGCAAAATTTTAACTGCCTCATTTGTCTTGGGCTTAGGTGTCGTTTCAATGGAAACCATATCGACTTCAAAAACAAACCGCCTGATTTTTCATGAGGAGGTAGATCAGCGAAATATTTGCTTCAAAGAAAACTACGAAAACACATGCTAAGTTAAACACTTATCAGTCACCGCACATTTAACAAATTCAGATTAGATATATTAAAATGGCACAAATGTATGAATCGAGTGACGTTTCTGGATTTGACTGTTTTAACCGTGTTTGTCCGTTAGTTAAATTTGCAAAGTTATCATGAGGATCGTCGCAGATCACTACAGACCAACCGCGTCCAACGACATACAAGGCCAATTCATGACGTTTAAAACGCCACACGGAGTGGATCATCTTTACATGGAAATTGTTACAAAGCGGCGCGTGCCAATTGCCGTGTAAAGATGATGCACTCCGTGTGGCGTTTTAAAACTCATGAACTGGCCTTATATGTCGTTGGTCGCGAACCAACATACCATGAGATTAAATATTTAACATTTTTAATTAATTATTATCATCATCAAATAAATATACCATGTGAAGACTACGCTTGTAAATTCTCTGGTGATTGATATGAACGCAATGTTGAATCATAAAACTAAAGACATTGCCAAAATTAAAGGTAAGGCAAAGAACTTTATCAGAAGCGAGTGAATTCTTCATAGTTATGTGATAGTCTTGAGAAAAATGTATTCCGAACTTATGATAGTGTTGAATGATGCCATAAAAAGAATAAACTACATAAGTCATAATTTAGTAAAAGAAGAATTTTCAAACTAACATGTGAAGGTATTGGAAGCCCTTCTGCTCTACACTGAAATAAGTTGGCTATCTGAAGGAAAAGTGTTTACACGTTTGATTTAAATGCGTTCAGAAGTAGAAACATTTTTGATGGACCAAGATGCCCATTTAGCAATAACTTTAAATGATGAAGACTGTGTATTGCCAATTTGCGTGTTTGGCGACATGTTTAGTTAAAATTATCGAAATGGATCTATCATTGCAATGAAAACTCTTTAGATTTTCATACAAATACCAAAGTGCTTTCTCTTAAGAGGAGACTTATGCATTGGTTAGAGTGTGTGTAAAAGGAAGTTATAAATATATTTCCTCTTGTAAAAATGGTCCTTGATTGAAAATAACATCCAGCTACGAAAGAAAAATACAGAAAATATTCAGTAATATTTCGAATCTTTGAAAGAGTTAATTTCGCACTACTTTTTAACAGCTCAAGAGAAGCCGTTGTATAATTTTAAAGTGTACTGAATGTGTTCTGCCTTGACAGAAATACACGGAGCAACTCAGGGGAACAGAAGATCCTTTTTAAGTTGGCATCTTACTGCGAACTAAAATTCGCGTTTAAAACCCGAAGTCTAACAGACTTATAGTGTTATTTGACCTGTGAGTTAAAGGGATTAAAAAAAAATATTTACAAATTAGTTTCGCTACATTTTTCAACGACCTTTGAAACGGTATTCTCCTCTTCACATCCACGAAAACGAAGTACAAAAGTCTTTTAAATACAGAATGAGACATTCACCTGTAATGATCAGCAAATGAACCGGATACGAGAAAACTGTGCTAAACAATGCAACAACTGATTTCACATTAAATTTTTATACGGCATTGTTATCAGAGTGACAGTCTAAAATTTATAAGACAAATGTTGCGATTTATTGGAGATTTTTTTTTAATTTGGCAAACTTTTAACAATATGATCTTTCTATTGACTGTAATTGAAAATAAACTGAATATCGCGGTAAAATTTTTAATAGATAAATGTATTCTTAGGACAATGCGCAATTATTTAGATTACTATCTGTTCTATCTTCCTCAGCTCGGCAGCAATGCATCTAATCACCATTAAATTGTCTCATATAAGCCTTAAGGTGCTCCATTATAGCAATTCATTCTAAATGAGGCTCTACGTGATTCAAGGTTTGGAAACACTGCTTTAAGGTGTCTCAGGACTATTGAACTTTTAAAATTTTTGAAATTTTAATTGTTCTAGATATTAAATTCCTACCTTCTCTGAACGTTCTCAGATAATTGTTTCCTTAAAATTCCCATTAGAACAGAAGTTATGGCTTTTTGAATTATATCGGCTCAATAGTTGAAGCGGCGTTTCCGAAACTTTGCAGTCATTTTTCTCCAAATGGCAATTTTCAGCATAACGCGCACAATATCGCAAAACCTTTTGAATATTTTTTCATGAAATTTTCAGAACACAGGTTTCATGTTAGTCTGTATAAATTGAACATAAAATTGCCCTTTTATCGTACAAAAAAATATTTTTTAGGTGATTAAGCCGTTGTAATTTTGTAAATTTTGAATCAGCTGAATACAACTTTGCATTAAAAATATAAAAATGCTTTAATTACAAATTTATTTAGCTTCAGGGTAATTATTACAATCTGAAGTACAAGTAGGCGTCAAAATTTTCATTCTAGTTCCAAAATACATTTTGTAATCCTGCGCGTAAGTTGTTATACCTATTTTCTGCTCGACAAATGTCTGATAGTTTGGAGCTCCCTGTAACTGCTCTTTCTGCATCTTGTAATTTTTAAAAACATAAAATGAGAAAAAATACTTAATTTTTTCGTTTCAATAAATATTGTGTCTTAAAATCAAACAATTTTAAGATATTAAATGTTGAAAATGGTCTTTTTTTTCCCTTTTTCTCCAATTTTAAGAGTCCTGAGACCCCTTAATGTACTACTTTTAAAATATAAACTTAAATTAAGAAAATCCGTAACACCACTTTAATGTATTAGAAATCTGCTTATTTTTCGAAATAAATAACATTTTGTTTTCTTGGTGCAAAATTATTTTAATTATTGTAATTTATTATGGTTTTGGCTAATATGTTGAAATGGAAAAAATATGCAGTTTAAAATATTGCAGCAGTAAATGTTTTCTTATAGCTAATTTTTTTTTTTTTAATTAAGTGAAGGCATTTTGACTTCAGATACAATAAAAATTATACATCACTTTTACTGTTATGACTACTTTAAAGTATTGATTTTTAAATATGATTAAATTAAGGAAACACACAAATATTTTAATATATTAGTTAGAAAACTGCTTATTATTACACATTTCGTATGAAATGAAATTTTAACACCCGAATATCGCTGGTTTCTGTTTGGAAAAAATGGCTAGAGTTTGAACTTTAAAATAAGATTGTACAATAGAATTTGATGCTAATCTTTCTCTACATCCTAATTAGTATACTTCCAGGTTTCATCTGAAAATCTCATCTAAAAAATGTTTTAAAATCTTTATGCTTCACGAACATTTAAATGACTAATACAAACACATATGTCAGTTTATTTACTCAAAATAATACTAATTTAGAGCTAATACCGAAACCGTAAATTTATTTCAAGTATAATAGGTTATTATCTTATTTTAATAAAAAAAAAAGTAACACGCAGTTAGGATGAAATTAAAGTCACATGAATATTTTATCTCGGAATCCAAGCCCATATGATATATCTGTATATTTGAAGATATTTAAATTCAAGTATATTCATCAAATAATTATTAAAAGTTTTCTGCGAACTTTATACAGATTAAACTTAATTAGCTTTTGAATCTTCTATTTTTTAAACATTTGTACATAACATATCATCATGTGTAAAAATGGAAGATATTAACATGTTTAAATAAACTTAATTACTGTTTTTAATACTACAGAAATATTAATATAATTGTAAGTATAGATGTAACTACAGTAGAATTTCGATTATGCGAAGTAACTGGGACCGACCCTCTTTCGGAAAATTGAAATTTTCGGATAATCGAGAAAGCTTTCATTTTAAGATTAAGGAGAAATATATATGCAATATTTCTTATTGTGGTAACAAGTGCTTAATAAAAATAAAGCAATAGCAAAATAGAAGCAAGAATAAATTACCTGAATTTTAATTTTGAAATTAAGTACCTTTTACGTATATCATCAGGGTTTGAAAAAAAGTTTTGTGTGTCGTAGTTTCGATTGCCTTTGCTTTGAACCTCTATCACGAAGATTTTTAATATTATTAGTTTACCAATATCACAGTCTTTCAGCTGCTCCAGACATGCCAAACCTTTTGAAAAATATTCAAAAGCTTCAGAATTGCTAATTTGTTCAGTTTCTTCGTTCCACTCCGCAGCTTACGGGAGCTCAAGTTAAATTCAAAGGACCTCTATGAAGGGGACCGAAAATATTTATATGTACTCGTAGTTCGGAAAGGATCGCTTGCACACAAGGGATATGATACTTTAAAAAAAAAAAAGCTTTCAAAATGGATTTTGCACACAGGAAATGTGATAGTAAAAAAAAAAAAAAAAAAAAAAAAAAAAAAAAAGCTTTAAAATAGATTTGGGTTAACCGAGATTTTCGGTTAAAGAGTTTCGGATAAAAGAGGTTCTACTGTAATTATAAATTATATATTCCGTATAAAACCAGAAATTTAGCAAATTGAATCAGAAATAAGATAATCGAAAAGCTTTACAGAAAAGATAGAGCCTGCAAAATCTTTTTGCAATTGTTTTTTTATTTACATCTATTTCTCATACCATCCCAAGCAATTGACACTTTAATGAAAACAGCTACTTTTCTAATACATCTTCGACACAAATATTTATTTTTGTTATAGTATTCTGAAAACAAATGTTGGTAGATGAAGCTACAAGAATAATGAATGTTAGAGCACTTATCAAATTAGAAGTATTATGTAGTGTTGTTAGATTTCCTTCTTTTAATTATATGCGAAAAATCTGAATAAACATTAAATAATGCAAAAACTAATATCTGACATTTATTAAAACAATAAAACATAAATATTAAACGATCTTCACGCTTAAAGTTACATACTAAGCGTCATATGCGAATTTTTTTGAATGGAAACAGGATAAAAACAATATTGTAATCGGTTTTTAATCTATTTGATATCAAAAGTTTTATAGATGTTTCTTAAAATATATTTCTGCGGGATTCACATAAATAAAATGTCAAAATATCCTCCTGACGAAAAAACGATGATTAATAATATGTTTCTACAAAAGTTAATCAGTGTACTGTTTATTTTTAATATTAGATAAATCCAAGGTGATTTTCTTTTAAATTGCATGTAATAAATTACATTTTATGGTTCAAATGTAAAATGATATAGTTACCAAACAATCCGTACCACTTATTAGAAAGCTGCATATGTATATATTCAAAAGAAAGTTAAACCATAAATTTAAAAAAAATCCTAATAAAGTTTTAAAATTTCATAATAAATTCCACCATATCAATGGGACTTCATTACAAAGCTATAGATGTACATGTTTCAAAGAAACATAAATTATAAAGTTAAAAAAATCATTTCAAAGGAAAAATACTCTAAAATTATGCTGCCAGTAATATATGTGTAATTATCTATAAATATCAAAATATTTCGAAAGTTTGAAACTGACTTGTATTAAAAATATTGCATATAGAATTTAGAAAAAAAACTTTTTTCGTGAAATGCCGTAAACTATTCATAAAATATAATATGAACTTAACAAAATTACGGATCATGTACAAAGTATGTGGAATTATTATTTAGCTTTTTATCCACCGGTACGGTATGCTATCTCTTTCTCCCAGTTTATTTTGTGTCCAAAAAATAACGTTACCTTACAGGAGCCAGCAATAAACAGAGCAGATGTATCATTGTACAATTAAATACTCTATAGCATTTTTTAAATTTTTTAAGCATCGAACATTTTCAATTTTTATACCGTCGTATTGGGGGAAAAAAGTACTTTTAAATGCAATTTATTTGAAAACTGTATCTCCATTGATTTTTGAAATATTAATTTTTTTGTAGTTTTTAGCACCATTGTTTAATTTTGGCCACTCAAGTTCTCCATTTATGTAGAAAGTAACGGGAAAATAATTGAAAAATAGCAATTATATCTTTTTGTTGCCATTTTCTCATAACAACCGAAAGAAAATGTAATTAAAATACGTTCTACTTTGAAAAAATATAAACGACTAATTTCTGTTAAAACATGGAGCTATTATAAACTATATTTAAATTATCTATTATATTAATGTTGCAAACAAATGAAGGCCTATGAATCATTAGATAGCCGTTTTTTGTCCAATTTCTTTAATGACGGCATCTTTTTGCTGCATTTGTGTATTATTTTGCGATAGTGACATCCTATGCATGCTTTACTGTAGATGTTTAAGAGTGGATCGTAAATGTGGAATTCTTAAGCGGATGCGAATGACGTCATTTAACATAAAATAAAAGTGTGTGTTTTAAGTCTTAAAATGGAAATATGTTTTGTACTATTTATGTATACCTATATTTTTTTTCATCGGGGGGCGACACTAAATTCTGAAAAAGCAGAATTCCTGTTTTCTAGTTTCTTATATGAATTCTGTCACTTCTTTAAATTTAACAGACCAGTATCATTTTTTAAGAACAGGTAAAATAAAATTAGTAGTAAATAATGTAATCATCCAATTTAATCCTATTCTGAATCAAGGTATTTGATCGACATCAATAATTAACTTCCTTATTGCCTAAAAAATTATTAGAAAATTTATCAGATAATTATGTAATGTTTACTTTACTTTATTTGTTTATTTATTTATTTATTTATTTATTTATTACATTAAAACTGATTTTAAAATTGTAATTATAGCTCTTCTTGTAAAAATGTTATAAGAATAGTTACATACATTATCAATAGATACTCCTATGGAAATCTCGTACATTCGAAGCTCGTTATTAGAACCCCTCGCGTGCAAAAAATGAGGGTCGTCATAATGGAAGGGCGCTATAACGAAAGTGGACGAAAAAAAACTCAAATTATGTGCATCAAAATTAAGGTGTCAAAGAAAATTTTATAATACAACATTATTATTAAATTCTGTGTTTCGTATCAAATAAACATTAAAAATGAATAATTATAAAAATCAATTTAAGAGAATGATTTCGTATTTCTAAAAGAAAATCTAAAGTAAATGCTAATCCACATGCAAAAACAATAGTTACTGACATATTAACATTATTTTTCTACGAAAATAATTCGAAATAGTAGTTTATTTTTTGTGCTTTTGAAATTTTCTTTAAACAAAATTTTCCATCTCAAATAGAGATGATAAGTATACAATGTTTTAAAGTATCATTTTAAGACATTTTACAAAAAGCATCAAAGCGCAATGAGCAAAGATAATGGTAATTTTTTTTTTGGGGGGGGGGGCGGGCGGGGATCGGGAGGAAAGTCAATTCGGTCGCTGTATTGGAAAATAAGCTGCTGGCCGGACGTTATATTGGATGCAAAAATAACATATCATAAAGGGGATATATTTCGGGATATTTTACATCGGTCGTTATACTGGAACGGTCGCTGTAATGGGCGCTCGTTATAACGAGCGTCGACTGTATTTTTATAAAAGCAATGAAAACAAATGTACTGTAAACCTATCTGTAAATGTAAACGTTTTTGTAGTTCGAATTTTTTTTATATATATAATATATTTTAATAACCGAAAAGTAACCTGTGTAAGCGATTGAGAAACTAACCACTTAAAAAATATTTAGCCAGACTAATTTGGTATGCTTCCTTAACTGATCGAGAAAAGTATTTTATATGAAAGTTAATTCCACTTTCATTAATAGAAAGGTTGAATAAAGTTTATATAAAATTATCTTTACTGATAATTAAAAATAGTCGAAACATAAAGAGTTATAGGTTGTTAATCTCTTTAAAAAAGAACCTTATTCATAATTTGCGCGCAATTAATATCATGCACAAATTTCTCACCGGAAGAGAAACATAAATAATATTCCTATCTGTTTTCCAATATTTCAAACAAGATATATTCGTCAGATTATTCATAAAATTGTTTTCTGCGTTATTCATACTCGTAAAACGTAATTAGTTGCTGCATCTCCTAATTTTCAACAGCTGTTTATCAAATATCATCACGAGGAAAAATGAGGAACATACCCATATTTTAACTAAAGTTAAATAGTATTTTTCGGATGAACACAAATTTTAGATTGTTTTGAATTAACATGTGGAGAATTATGATTTATGTATTCAAAAGTAAAATCATGAATATATTCAACTGTCCATAAGCTTTTAATTCAACATTTGATATCTGTGAATGTAGACATTGAATTTTAAATACAAAATTAACAGATTCCTTTTCAAGGGAAATATATTCACGATTTTGTTATTACCCGACTGCCAAGAAGAGTTATGTGCTTCACGCGTACTGTGGGTATGTGGATTTCTTTATACCCTCGAAACATCCCCAACGGCTGGATGGATTTTAATGAAAGAGATTTCTATCGATTCGTCATAACCGTCCGATGGTTATATGCTAGGTTTTGTTTTTATAAATTCAAAATGGCGGCCGTAAAATACAAAATGGCGGTAGAGACGAAAAAAATTTTTACGTACCCTATTGAGTGGGATATCATTCGATAGGTCTTTCAATATGAAGACGATGTTTCATTGACTATTTTACAGTCAGAAGTTCCGTTTAAATATTACACAACCTGGAAGTTGTATAGGTAGGATCTTTAGCTTTACTGCAACTCTAACCTTCATACGCATATATAGGCCTCATCAAAACAGTGTTTATAGATAGGAACTAACAATTGAACACAATTTAAAAGTCCTCAGTACAAGTAAATAAAAAAATGGGTAAATAATATAAAAGATAGTTTCACACTGATGAGAAATAATTAATTAGTTCGCTTTAACGTAGTCGGGTTTTTTGATTTTCTAAATTTAACTTTTGCTTGTTTGAATATGTATATATGAAAGAGAAGTTCCAGATATAAAACTAGATACAACGGTTCCCAACCTTTACAGGTACGCAACCTACCTTTAAGTAAAAACAAATTTCGCTACCTGTCTAATATTAGGCTTACTCTAATATCAGTATGGAAATTTTGTATTACCTCTGTAAGCTATCGGCTATCCTATACTATGAAAAAGACGAATTTTCGTACGAAGGATACTATATCAAGAAAAACAAGAATTAGTAATCCCAATATGTGTAAGTGGAATAATAATTAAAACAACAAATATAATGAAAAATACATTTAATTATTATCGAAATACAACTTTACAATCCGGAATATTTCTGGCACTGGTCTTTTCCTATGAGAGCATCTATATCAGGTTAAAAACTGGTTAATTTTAACCTTAAGCCACTTTCTATGTAGTTTGTTTCTGTTTGTTGTATTAAAAATTAAATTTAAAAATGAGCAAACTAAAAGTGGCTCAGAGAGGGCTTCTAAGAATCAGTCTTCCGATTCCGAAGAAGAACATAGTGAATGTTAGTTATAGTGACAACGATCTGTATACTCCCTGATGATATTGCCCTGATGACCGCGATGCTACCTGGATTTTCTGTGAAGGAATTTGTTCTGCTAATACAAGAGGATAAACGTGGGTACAATGTTTCGAAAGCAAAACGTCGGCACACACAGAATTTGCGCGGGAGAAAATTATATATATATATGTCGGCGCCTACCGCAAATAAAATTAAAAGGTTGAATTTTCAAGATTATTGATTATTTTGTTGTGTGTGTGTGTTTTACCACAAATGTTATGAGTTGCTCAGATTTAGACCACTATATTATAAAAACCAGTCATTTCACAACTTTTCCAATTGAATTTATTGTAAAATACACAGAATATTGCAAGTATTTTTTATCTCCCTGTCTTGGTCCATACATGTTTTAAGTTGTGTTAACATATTAATAGCTTGAAAATAATGAACACATATAGGGCATTCAGACGCAAAAGGGACATGTATTCGTTTCCTCTAATTTTACGTTTGATACACTATACAAGTATCAAAATGTTTCTTAATCTTAAAGCAAACCTTCAGATGTAATATTACACAGGATGTTACAAAAAATGCTAGTGAAATTTAAAAATTGAAAACGAAGAAAATTGCAAAAAGTAATAATTCTTTTAAAATGCAGTAGACCTTCCTCCGACTTCTAAACTCGCATGTGCATGTGCATGTTTAATCATGTCCACGAATACTTATTTCAACAACATTCTTCGGGAAAATACATCATGTTGAAATCGGGAAAAATAACACGTGTGGATGTTTATTGACATTATTTTGAAGTCATTTCTTTGCACTGATTTAGAAGCTAACATAGGGTTACATTACGGTTGCATCTTCAATCGTTTTTCAATAGTTTCTTAGACTTGTTTCACTAGCGTAGCTTATTGTAATTCCCATTAGCGGTTATTTTGGAACAATCTGTATAAATAATTTAGTAATAATATTCCCAGCTTTTGAATAAATTTCTCCTTTTTTAAGTATTCTAAATAAGTGTTCCACGTGGGACAGCTAATTTTGAAATTTTTCAAATAAATCGCTGAACCAGTAGATCACATATTAATTCATTTCACGCATTTAAAGAGTGATATTAGCACTTAGTGAGGTACTTATAAACTGAAATACTTTTGTGTTGGTTCAAGAAAATACTGGGCCAACTGGGGATGACATGTTGAAATAGGATTTAAGTCGATTATACGCAGAAATAGATATGTAATAATAATTAATAAAAACTAAGATAAGTAACAATATGATTAATTAGTAATAGTATAATAATATAAGTAACTGTAAAAATATTAATAACATAATATGCAATAATACATAATAGTATATAATTAAGTAATTATAGAATAATATAAAAGTATAACATTTATAAATAGTATAACGATATAATAAGTGAAAATATATGATATCTAATAGTGTATAAAAAATATAGGTAAAAATAATTAGTAATAATTAATAAACAATAATAATAAATAAGTTATTCAAGTCTTTCCAAAAAAGGAGGTTCCAAAAATATTTTCAAATTGTTTGCATGTATTTTAAGCATACTGGCTTCTAAATGCTAAATCATACGGGAATTTTCTCAAATTATATTTTGATTGGTATGGTATAAGGAAAATATGTTCAATTCAGTTTCTTAGATTGGAATTGTTTGTCCCTTTTCAATGTGAAATGTTCCTGTGCTGAATTTTCTCAGTACATTAAAAATCAAAAAGAAATTCTTTGAGAAATAAAATTTTCAACAAAATACAAATGGAAATGCGTTTTGAACACTAATTGTTTAATATTATTAGTTTAACAGCTAAAATATCTCTCGATTTGTTACTTACCATTACAAGAGTAATCACATGGATTAATCTCATAGAAAATAGAAGTTTTAATATTTGAAGTAATAATATTTGAATTTTTTACAGCTTCATCTAAATATGTCCGTCCCATTTTTGTGTTTGAAAAAAAAAAAGATTTTGGGTCGTTCAGATATCAAAATACCCGATTTGGTGAAACAACAATTTGGCGCCTGATATGTTCTTTTTAGTAAAGAATCATTAAATTTATAATTGCCAACTTTCACACTTTCCCATACCACTATTTTTAGGCAGAAAAACTTAACATAACTAATTATCGAAAATGCTGAATTAATAAAAAAAAAAAAATTTGACTAAAATTAGTATTTATTATAGAAAGAAACGTAAAAGTTCGCAGTTATGAATTAAGATGTTGAGCATTAAGGGGTCAGGTACCCTTTGAACCAATAAAGTACATGGAAAAAAGACCTCTGTAAGAATTGCAGTCACTCTTTAACTAATTAACTTTAAATTATAAAATTGAAAACACATGTCAGGAACGATTTATTTTATCAATTAAAGGTGTTAAAAAAGGTATACACATATATAGTTTTTTTAAATTTATTTTTAAAGATAATACAATTTTTACGAAAGAATTATTCTTGCATGCATTGCGCGCATGATTTTTTCAATTTGAATGGCTGAAACAAGCCAAGGTTTTTTTAATGAGTGCAAATATAATGTGTTTTCAAAATGACCTACAATGGAAAACATAAAACTTGCAGATCCCGAGAAATAAATTTTTTTAAAAAGAAATTCGAAATATCGAGATTTTTTTTATACAAAAGTAGTCGTGAATTCTAAACTTCTTACTTGAGAAACATAATAATAGGTCATTTTGTGCTTATGTGTGTTTAATACATCCACCAGAAATTTCGTGAAATTCTAAATAACCGTTTTTCAGAAATCGTGCGCGCAATGATCAAAATCGCTGTTTTGAGAAAACTGGCTTTAAAGATTGAATCACCCGTTGATCATATAGCAAAAGCTTAAAGTGTTTTACACATAATTTCTCTTCTAATGCGAATTTTTGTATGGGGTTTGCTTTTAAATGTTTCTTAAGAATCATATTTAATTATAAGCTATTTTTTAAAAAAAATCGATTTTGGGGCGGTTCAAAGGTGACCTGACCCCTTAAGAAAATCCGCTTTTAGAAAACATGATACTTGTCATGCAAATTAACAAATCTGTTTACATTTATGTTTTTTTTTTTGTTGTTGTTGTTGTTGTTGGGGTTTTTTTTTCTGTTTTTTGTTTTTTTTTTAACCAATATTGCAAACATTTTCCACATTTAGTATATATATATATAGCAGAAATATGCATAAGTTATCATACTTTTAAATCTTAGGGAGGTATAACCGAAACATTTTGACACTTCGTCTAGATTATTTTGAAACTTCAACTTTTCTCTATCGCGATATAATAATAATCGCAATTAATCAAAAGTCAGTTTTAATATATCGATTTGCACAAAGCACAAAACTGTGACTGCTGTTTCGTATGATATGGGTCTTTATATTTTCTGTAAACAATTCGAGTATTTTTGTTTCCGCTTCCATTATATATAAGCAGGTAATTTTCTTCATATTAATTCAATATGTCTCTATAATTTTTTTTCGGTGATTTAAGGGGTTTAAGAGTTTCTAGTTTCTTAAAATTTGAAGAAAGGGGAAAAAAGACCATTTTCAATATTTAATATCTTAAAATGTATATGATTTTAAAACACAATTTCTATTTTGATGAAAGATATAAGTATGTTCTTTCATTTCACGTATTTAAAAAATTGCAAGATGGAGATTTAGGCTTTATATGAGTGCTGGACAGATAATTACACCCGTTTATTTTCTATTTAATTTATATCCAAAATTGTTAATTGGTTCAAATCATCCAAGCATCCTCATAGCAAATTGGTATATAATTTTATATACCTTAGATAAATTCAAATATCATAAGTGATCGTAATTACCTAAATTCTAGTAGAAGAGCAACGCGAAGCATTAATAAAATTAAATTATAATTCGCGTCAAAATGTAATTATTAAATTTGAATAATTACGAATAAAATTAAGAGTTTGCGTTGTGAATTATTTAGACGAACTCTTCCACTTATGAATTAAACTAAAATTTAAGCTGTAAAAATAAATTGACACACCTTAAACATTATCAATTAAATAATTACAGAAACTTTTTAAAACTTGATTAAATATTTTATTTACATTGAACACAACTATATACAGAAATAGATAATATTATTTCAAAAAAAAGAAAGCAACACCTTTGTTTGCTTCTCATTATTTTAAGTATATTTAATCTTTAAAAAAAAGACAATATTTTCATTTACTCTAATTATTATATTTTTTTCTTTTTGCTAAAAGAATAATTCTCTTTCATTTTTAAATTACCTTAATTTTATTTAATTATTGGTTTTGTCGGATCTCAGATTACTCTCTACCATAAAATATCAGAAAAGTATATTTATAATTTTTCATATGATTTTAAGTGGTAAAAGAAAAAGTTTAAAGTAGTACCTTTTTTTAATATACGGGATGGTGGCCTTTATTCATCAAATTCAGAGTTGTCGCGTTGCTTAGGATCATATTCATATGTCATCAGGAATTCGCTTCGTATCAGAGCGGCAACATCGGGATGGCAGGATGCATAGCTACGGACCTCTGTAGAACAATCCTCTTTATTTTAACATCAGGAAGACATCCTCAATTTGGCTTGCTTAGGCTCACTCCGATATGTACATCAGGAAGACATCCTCAATTAGGCTTGATTAGGCTCACTCCGATATGTACATCAGGAATACATCCTCAATTAGGCTTGCTTAGGCTCACTCCGATATGTACATCTCGCCTGGGCATTACTAGGGCTTTTTGGATTCATTGCACGGGCTTTCAGGAGAGCTCCTGCGTCCTCTACATCTTTTTTCAGACTCTCTTTTTCAAACCTTATTCTTCTTGCACACCAACTCCTGCAGTGGGTGGAACTATTTTTGTCTAGTCCACTGTTATTGGATGTGAGAAGATTTTGCATTATTCTTCGATAGGCCTATTAGCTAACAGTCTGCAAATGGCCCCTTACATATACTTTAATATTATTATCTGCCTTAAAGTTTGGGTGGTCTGAAAAGCCATAAATTTATCCCAACACTTTTATTGAGGCCATAAATTTATTCCAACGTTTTTATTATTTTACGATTTCTAATTATACACCACTTTCCATTGGCTTGTCATAAAACGACACCATGGCGTCTGGCTATTGTTGTTGTCTGAGATCCGAACTCTATTCAACATTATACATTCATTTTACAATACAACAATTTTTTAAAAATATATATTTAATATTTAAAATCAACTTAATAATTTTTGTATGAACTTACACTCCTATTTTACTTAAATATATAAACATTATAATTTTACACTCATAATTATATTTTATAACAAATATTTATACAAACAGAAATAACAAATTACGCAATTTTACTTTGATTTAACCAACATGGTGCGGGAACATATCATAGTTATATGTTGCCCAGCATCTCTCCCGGTCGTCAGAAAAAAAAATAAATAAAAACTGATTGCTGGTTTTATTTTTTTTTGTAAAGCATAAAGGAATGTACGTGTCCATATGACTGTGTATCTACACAGTTTTTGAGCTAAGACTGTAAAGTTCAATTATCAATGGTTCTGGTATATTTTATAAGAAGTTCTTCTATTTTTCATAACAGAAAGTTCAACACATGATAGCATAGTTGTCTGTTGACATTCACATTTATAGAAGACCTCTGTACTGAAAATCTGACGTCTTTCTCGAAGCCTTTTTTCTTTACCACACACATGTTTAATAATTTTGTAACTTTACAGTTTTAAGTGCCCAAAATACATTCAAAGCTATAATTTTGTATGAAACTAATATGCCGAAATAAACCTAATTACAAGAAAAATAATGGCATACACATTTGACATATTATTTCATCACATACAACCTTATGACACAGTGTTTTATCTAAAACACATTTTATACTGAATAAAAGTAAATACAATGCTTGTAATATGACATGTTATTTTTCACATAATTAATCTGATGTATTCAAATTATAATCAGAAAAATATTGTATACAAACTGGTTACATTATTTTATTTATTTATTTGTTACTTCTAACATGTATGATACGTCAACATATACAAGCTATTTCATCTCCTTTAATATATTATTACGTAATGCTTTCCAACTTTACCCGATACGAGAAAAAAAAAGAAGAAGGAGGAGAGGAAAATAAAACCAGTTTTTGACCGTCCCCGATCCTTTCGAAGCGAGGGGTTGGTCAAGCTACTAATCACTTTCTGCGAGGTGATTTGTGCTGTGACAAAATTTTACGACTTCCCAAAGTATGTATTTAAAACCATTTCATGCTTGTAATTACCTTATTAATTAGTATAATTTCTTGATATACTTTCTTCTTAACTAACTGTGCATGCCTGTATGTAATTTTAAACATAATCTATGCATAAACAGTGTATGTATTTGTATCATATCTAATGTAAACCTTCTGCTTTTTTTTATTATTTTGTAGGGGAAAATGGCGATTCTAGCATTTGAATTCTCCTGCCTCATACTGCGACTGAAGCGAGCGTGGCTTTTTATGCTGTCTGGTTCAAATCTAAACCAAATTGCCTTTCAGGATTTAAGAAAAAAATGCCTATAATTTTCTTTAACAGATTACATTGTATATTTTTAGACCTTTCTAACAAACACAAATTTGGTTCATGATATTGTTTACTATTAAAATGTAAACAACACGGAAATATGACTTCTACAGCCTCTCAAAATGCAAAATATGCATTACGCTGACCTTAAAAATGCTCCTTCATTTAATACTATTAAATAGTGTTGTCAGAAAATACCATTGACGAAGAAGAGAACATTTTTTTTTCTTTAATTATTATTTATTTAGCCCACAATTCTATCTTAAAAGATTGTTAAATTTTCATATTTATTTATTTACTGAATGAAATAAAAATTTATTTATTCAAAAATTAATTTATCATTAACATTCCGTATGTGAATTCTACTGTCTAAACTTTAATGATATGTTTAAAAAGTAAAAGATACTAAATTATTATTATTAATCAAACATTAATAATTATTATTTAATTATAAAAAATGTACTTAATACACTTGTATAATTTGAAAAAAAAACAAAAGCAAATGATAATTACTACGTAACATCGTATGCAGTCATCTATGAGTACCCGGGCGGACCAAAGAACTTCTGCCAGCAGAAAAAATCTTTGTATACTCACAAACAACCACATCCAATTTTTTTTATAGATCAAGTTTTTAAAATAATTACTGTACGTACTATAAAAAAAATTAGGTAAATAAATTTATTAAGCCATACTACAAATTTTAATAACAATAAGGCCAATATATATAAATATATTTATTTATTTATTTTGTTTCCTTATGTTAAATTGGCCAAATTATATATAAAAAAATTTTATGAACTCACACACTCAAATTTATCAATACTATGTATATTTATATGTGTTAAATTTAGAATTGCATTTAATTCTAAGGGAAAGTAAAGAGAAAAAAAAATGCTTAAATTCTAAAATAACATAAATTTATAAAATATTTCATTAAAAAAAAAAAAAAAATCTAATTTCTAGCTGATTTCAGCAAGATGTCATTTAATATTTATATTAAATAATTTTGCTAATACATTTTATTAATTATTAAATTTGCATATTTTTATATATACAATAAAAATATAATAGTCTTACATAAAATTTTACACTACAACAATGTTATTAATTAATTTAACTTGAATTTAAGCCTACTTTAATTCTAATTGAATACCGTTAATAAAAGTAAATTAGCTTATCAAGTTAAATATAATATAAACTATGTTTGTCTAATGTTAATTTTGGTGAAAATTCCTTAAATTTTAACTGCAAATGCTAATTGCTATACCTTTTGTTATTTATTTTGAAAACAACACCAACTTATATTTTTATTTATTATTTTTTTTATTAAATCTAGGAACTATACACTGAGCTAGACACTCCATAAATGTGTAAAACCTAAAAATCAAAAGTTTTCCTAAATAAAACTCAAAATGCTGCTTTTTACAATATAATATTACTAATTTTATTGTTTCTGAGCACAACATCTAGTAATTATACCATACTTAATTTTTTCTTCGATTCCTTTTTCAGCCAAGAATCCTGAAATTTATAACTAAGTGATGACCTTGATTTACCTTGATGAATTGATAAATTTTCTATAAAAATTTTGTTGGTGTTGGTGCATACCCAGCCGTAGGCCAAAATTGCACCCTATACAGAAAGCCTTTGGTGAGAAAATTTTAATTTTACTTCAATTAATTATTTGTGTAATTTTTTTTTACTATAATTTTGTGTGCAATCATATTGAAATAACTTGCCTTGTCCACTGTTATAAATATATATGTTTTTAAAAGCCAATGTGCTGCACCAAAATCCTTTTTTTAAATTTTTTTTATAACACTTTTGTTCATAAAACTTATCCCTGCTGTCTAAATTCTAGACTTTAGCATATAAGTTGTAATTGAACTACCGGAATAAATCTTAGCACTTTTTGTATATTTTATTATATTTAGGCTTATAGCTGACCGCTATCCTAATATAGAGTGCACTAATAATTTATTCCTTGTCAACCATATATTTATATAATAAGAAAAAATATATATATGAGTATGTTATAAAGCTGTTCTAACTACCCTGAACCTATAGCTTACACCTACTCATTTTAAAGAGTAATTCTGAAATTCTGTCATCTAAATTGTAAGGCTATTAGCAAAGGCTACCCTTACAGAAGACAGAAAAAAATTCTCTTTTTTTTTTTTTTTTTTTTTTTTTTTTGAAAATTACTCCAACATTATTCACTATTAAATTAATTGAGTTTTAATGTTATTTGGCTTTGTTAAGATTTTATATTTTCTAATTCATATTCGAAAAGAAAAATAAATATAACTTTTGCCTGGAGATAAATATTTCACTGCTCCAGTGAAGTTTTGTGAAGCACATTTCATAATTTTATAAGTATGTTTTCGGGTGCGCCCTGCACATTTGCTCAATATTGTAACCCTGAGACAAATTGGCGTTCCCATGTTCCTATCCTTTCTTATTATTATTTTGAATTTTAAAAAGGCAAGTTATTAATTTTGCTTCAATTTTTTTTACCTAAAAGAGAAAAATTTATTTTTAAATTTTGAAATTTTTTAAATTTTGAAATTCGATTAATTATGTATTTTGATTTATTTTTAATACCAATTCATATCCCATGGATAATATTGGGGAGGGGGGAAAGGGTAATGATCTTGTATAACATCCCCGTATAAGTTTGTATATGGTGTCTAACCATATAACGACATATTTTTATCATAATAATCTATTTGATACTTTAAATATGGGTCTACATTCTCAGAATATTTATTATTTTTTTTTATAATACTTTTTAGTAAGTTTGTCACCCTTTTGATTCGTATTTTTGTTCAATTTGAACCAACAATTTTCAGTTAAGTGCGATTTTCTCTGACAAATGCCACATTTATTTTTGTAATTTTTATCACCCTTAATTTTTTTCTGAGACCCTTGTAAATTCGTAATTTCCACCTCTGTATGACCTGTTGCATATTTCGGAGCGTACAGCTGATCCATATGTCGTTTGATCGGCTCTATTGATTTATCTGGAACATATTGTAATAAATAATTAAAGTTTCTAAACTTTTTAGTAACTTCGTAGGGTCCTTGAAATTTTGGCTCTAATGCGCCTGGTTTTCCAATACATTTTAAATATACTGTTTGACCCAAATTTAAATCCTTTACTTTTTCGTATGCCTCTTCATCTATATATTCTTGCATTATTTTCTCCTGGTTTGCAAGGGATTGAATTTTGATTTCCTTCATATGCTGTATTCTGCTTTTAACATAAGAGTGGGTATATATTTCCTCAGAAGGAATATGGGCTGTGAAGGGATTTTTTATTTCCCTTGCGAAAAATAGCAGTGAGGGACTATATCCCGTAGCGCGGTGTTTCGAGGAATTATACGCTAGTTTAAAAAAATCCAGTCTTATGTCCCATTCCGTAGTGCGTTTCGACATAGCTACAATTGATGTTTTTAATATTTTATTGGTAACTTCACAAAGTCCATTTCCTTGCGCACGGTATACACTCACAAATTTCCTTTGTATGTTTAAAGATTCCAAATATTCTTTCATAATTTCGCTTCGTAAATATTTTGCATTATCAAAGATAATTTCTTTACACATCCCATAATTTGCAAAATATTTATTTAGTACATTTAATATAGTCTGTGACTCTACGTTTCGTAGGGGAACAGCTTCCAGGAATCTCGATGTCGAATCAATTATAATTAAAATGTATCTGTTTTTCCTTAACGTGAGGTTTAAAGGTCCAATGACGTCAGCATGCAGGACTGTACCGACTTCGTGATCTTTCACCATTTTTTTAACACGGACTGTTATTGCCGTGTGTTGTTTAGATGTGAGGCACTGCACACAATTTGCACAATACTGTTTAATGTCTTTGTACATTCCGTGCCAAAAAAGCCTTGTTTTCACATTATCATAAGTTTTTTGAAATCGAAATGCGCTTTATGAGCTTCTTCTATGGCTGCAATTTTTAATGAATCCGGGGTAATTAAAAGCTCCTTTTTATCTGAACCAGGTTTTAAAATTAATAATTTATTTTGATTTAAAGTAAATCTTTTCGTGCTTCTATTATTTTTGTCTTTTTCGATTTTATGTATTATAATTTTTAATTTTTCGTCTGCATATTGCTCCGATTTAATATTTTCGTCTGTAAGTGCTATGTTACTTGCAAACAAATTATTTTGGAGTTCTCTGTCTGTTGTAAGATTATCTAAATTCCTGCTCAAATAGTCTGCTGGATTGTTAATTCCTTCGACGAATTCGAAGTCGAAATTAAAGTCTTGTAAATCTGCTACCCATCTGTTTATAATTTCCGATTTATCTTGTAAATGTAAAGGCTGAGTTAGTGCTTTCGAATCAGTTAACACAGTAAATCTTCTACCTGAAAGCATATATTTAAAATGCATAATTGCTTCATGCACTGCTAATAACTCAAATTTAATACTCGGATAATTTTTTTCCGGTTCTCTAAGTTTTCTCCCGAAAAATTCAACAGGTAGCAAATGACCATCCTTTTCTTGAGCTAGAACACCTGAAATTGCAACTTTGCTCCCATCCGTGAATAAGAAAAATTCCTTGTTAAAATCGGGGGGTCTGAGTGTTGGTTTTTGTACAATTTCTTCCTGAATTATCAGGAAAGCTTTTTCTGCTTCTGGACTCCACTTGAATTTAACTTTATCTTTAGTCAGCTCTATTAAAGGGTTAACTTTGTCTGAATAGTTGGGTATTAGCGTCCGAAAATAATTCGCTAAGCCCAATAAAGATCTGACCCCCTTTTTCGATTTTGGTCTGACTAAATTTTTTTCACTTTTTCAATATTCTTTTGTGATGGAGAATATCCCATTTGATTCACCCTAAATCCTAGGAATTCTATTTCTGCTTTGCAAATTTTCATTTTTGAAGGTTCGATTGTCATGTTGTGATTTATTAATACCTGTAGAACTTCTTCTAAGGTTTTCGTCATCTCTGCTATTGTGTTTGCAGATATCAACACATCATCAATGTAGTATGATACTTTGCTTTTGTCAAAATGACCCAGAATTTTATCGATTACTTCTGCAAAAATTGCGCTAGAATTTCGTGTGCCAAAAGCTAAACGAAGTGGCATATGTTTTCCAAATTCCGTAATAAACGCTAATTTTTTGCAATCTTCTGGTTTTAAATTTATTTGGAAAAAAGCACTATGTAAGTCTAGCACCGTATAGTATTTTTTACCGCTTATTTTTTGTAATAAGTCTTTTACGTCCGGCATCGGATAAGTATAAGGTTGTAAAATTTGGTTTAATAGTCTTAGGTCCGTTGCCATTCTAAACTTGGGTTCTGCATTCGGGTTATTACTCGGATTTTTCTTTCTAACGAAAATAACTGGAAAAGCATACTCGGAGTCAGTCTTCTCTATAATTTTAGCCTGTAACAATTGTTCAATTTCCCTTTTCGCATACTGTCTTACTGCCTGAGGCAATTTATATGGCTTAGCTTGTACCGGGAATTCATGATTCAATTGAAAACTTGGTGCGACAAACGCTGATTGCCCCAATGTTTGATAACTTTTTGAAAATGCATGAACATTGCCCATTAAAATTTTTCGAAATTTTTGACTTCCTCTGATAAATGGCTTAAATCGAAATCCGTCTCTTTAATTTCTGCTTCTCGCAATTTTCTTATATCTTCTATATTTAAATTATTTATTTCATAAAATGTCCCTTTCTCTATATGATCAGTTGAGTCATCTTGCTTGCACTCAAAGTTCTTTATAATTTCCCCCATTTTAGTTCCTTTCTGAATAATTAACTTTTCTAACAGTTTATTCTTTATTATAATATTTATGTTATTATTTTTTTGAACTTCGTGTAACGAAGTCTCGTATGAAAATTTACTATTTTCTTGAATAGGGTCAAAAATAATCACATCTGACATATTTATATCCTCTGGGCATTTTAATTTTACAATTTTCGATTCTTCAGGTTGGAGAAAAATTCTATTTTTAGTAATGGCAAACATACTTTTATTTGAATGTTTCCCTGAATTACATGGCGTAATGTTATTCACTTCATAATTATTTACTTCACTTGCAACGTTTAATTTAATTTGTTGATTTTTAAATTTTAATGTTTTATTGCATAAATCCAAAATCATATGATTTTCTTTGAGATAATCGTACCCTAATAACATTTGGTACTGCCTATCAAAATCATCATTAGTGACATAAAATGTGCCTGTTGTGAATATACCTTTTAATCGAAAAGTTAATTTTACACATTGTTTAAAAAAAATCTTTGAATTTGTTAAAGTTTTAATTTGGATCTGATTGCCCAAATATTTGATTTTGACGTTTGTATCTTTAATTTTTTTTGAATAAAGAAGGTGATAAAAGGGAAACAGCAGCTCCAGTATCCAGTAACGCTTGTATTTCGACGCCCTGTATACTTAGTGATATAATTGGCAGACTATCTTTGTCTGCATTTGTTATATTTGCGATTGTTTTATTTATTTTATCGATTTCCGTCTCTGAAAATCCCGAATCTTGATCCGATTTCGCTGTTTTCTTTGCCCATTTTTTTTTCTTTTTGCGCTTTTCAAATTGATACCCATTTTGTTCATAATTCTCAGAAATATATCCAAAATCCCTATTTCCCGAATTCCAGTTAGGTTGTGAATAATCATACATCCCATAATGCGTCGGGTAATTAAAGGAATTGTAGTAATCATTATAATATCGTTCATAATCATTATAATGAAAATTGTTATTGAAATCGGGACCCTGATAATCATTGTGTTTATTAAAGAGTTTCTTATTCCGCGGAACACTATCATCTCTAATTGCATGGTTTTCTTTCTTTGATTTTTTTAGTTTTTCAATCTCCCCTTTTAATTTCTCGATTAGCTCTTTGTTTTGCTTACTTGATTCTATAATGTTCTCATAAAGATCTTTGTTTTCTTTATTTATTGCGTTAATTTCCTCAAACTTTGATTCATTATACGCACTTTCCATAAGTTTTGCTAACTCGCATGCCTCCTTGAAGGACCTGGGCGCATTTTTACGAACATCTAGTGCAATATCCTGTCTAATTGAATTTAAAAAATTCGACATTTTTAAGATTTCGATAAAATTCTCTTCCTTATTATCCACATTTTCGCCTGCACTTTCGATATAAGATTTTACAGTCAGAAGTTCCGTTTAAATATTACACAACCTGGAAGTTGTATAGGTAGGATCTTTAGCTTTACTGCAACTCTAACCTTCATACGCATATATAGGCCTCATCAAAACAGTGTTATAGATAGGAACTAACAATTGAACACAATTTAAAAGTCCTCAGTACAAGTAAATAAAAAAATGGGTAAATAATATAAAAGATAGTTTCACACTGATGAGAAATAATTAATTAGTTCGCTTTAACGTAGTCGGGTTTTTTGATTTTCTAAATTTAACTTTTGCTTGTTTGAATATGTATATATGAAAGAGAAGTTCCAGATATAAAACTAGATACAACGGTTCCCAACCTTTATAGGTACGCAACCTACCTTTAAGTAAAAACAAATTTCGCTACCTGTCTAATATTAGGCTTACTCTAATATCAGTATGGAAATTTTGTATTACCTCTGTAAGCTATCGGCTATCCTATACTATGAAAAAGACGAATTTTCGTACGAAGGATACTATATCAAGAAAAACAAGAATTAGTAATCCCAATATGTGTAAGTGGAATAATAATTAAAACAACAAATATAATGAAAAATACATTTAATTATTATCGAAATACAACTTTACAATCCGGAATATTTCTGGCACTGGTCTTTTCCTATGAGAGCATCTATATCAGGTTAAAAACTGGTTAATTTTAACCTTAAGCCACTTTCTATGTAGTTTGTTTCTGTTTGTTGTATTAAAAATTAAATTTAAAAATGAGCAAACTAAAAGTGGCTCAGAGAGGGCTTCTAAGAATCAGTCTTCCGATTCCGAAGAAGAACATAGTGAATGTTAGTTATAGTGACAACGATCTGTATACTCCCTGATGATATTGCCCTGATGACCGTGATGCTACCTGGATTTTCTGTGAAGGAATTTGTTCTGCTAATACAAGAGGATAAACGTGGGTACAATGTTTCGAAAGCAAAACGTCGGCACACACAGAATTTGCGCGGAAGAAAATTATATATATATATGTCGGCGCCTACCGCAAATAAAATTAAAAGGTTGAATTTTCAAGATTATTGATTATTTTGTTGTGTGTGTGTGTTTTACCACAAATGTTATGAGTTGCTCAGATTTAGACCACTATATTATAAAAACCAGTCATTTCACAACTTTTCCAATTGAATTTATTGTAAAATACACAGAATATTGCAAGTATTTTTTATCTCCCTGTCTTGGTCCATACATGTTTTAAGTTGTGTTAACATATTAATAGCTTGAAAATAATGAACACATATAGGACATTCAGACGCAAAAGGGACATGTATTCGTTTCCTCTAATTTTACGTTTGATACACTATACAAGTATCAAAATGTTTCTTAATCTTAAAGCAAACCTTCAGATGTAATATTACACAGGATGTTACAAAAAATGCTAGTGAAATTTAAAAATTGAAAACGAAGAAAATTGCAAAAAGTAATAATTCTTTTAAAATGCAGTAGACCTTCCTCCGACTTCTAAACTCGCATGTGCATGTGCATGTTTAATCATGTCCACGAATACTTATTTCAACAACATTCTTCGGGAAAATACATCATGTTGAAATCGGGAAAAATAACACGTGTGGATGTTTATTGACATTATTTTGAAGTCATTTCTTTGCACTGATTTAGAAGCTAACATAGGGTTACATTACGGTTGCATCTTCAATCGTTTTTCAATAGTTTCTTAGACTTGTTTCACTAGCGTAGCTTATTGTAATTCCCATTAGCGGTTATTTTGGAACAATCTGTATAAATAATTTAGTAATAATATTCCCAGCTTTTGAATAAATTTCTCCTTTTTTAAGTATTCTAAATAAGTGTTCCACGTGGGACAGCTAATTTTGAAATTTTTCAAATAAATCGCTGAACCAGTAGATCACATATTAATTCATTTCACGCATTTAAAGAGTGATATTAGCACTTAGTGAGGTACTTATAAACTGAAATACTTTTGTGTTGGTTCAAGAAAATACTGGGCCAACTGGGGATGACATGTTGAAATAGGATTTAAGTCGATTATACGCAGAAATAGATATGTAATAATAATTAATAAAAACTAAGATAAGTAACAATATGATTAATTAGTAATAGTATAATAATATAAGTAACTGTAAAAATATTAATAACATAATATGCAATAATACATAATAGTATATAATTAAGTAATTATAGAATAATATAAAAGTATAACATTTATAAATAGTATAACGATATAATAAGTGAAAATATATGATATCTAATAGTGTATAAAAAATATAGGTAAAAATAATTAGTAATAATTAATAAACAATAATAATAAATAAGTTATTCAAGTCTTTCCAAAAAAGGAGGTTCCAAAAATATTTTCAAATTGTTTGCATGTATTTTAAGCATACTGGCTTCTAAATGCTAAATCATACGGGAATTTTCTCAAATTATATTTTGATTGGTATGGTATAAGGAAAATATGTTCAATTCAGTTTCTTAGATTGGAATTGTTTGTCCCTTTTCAATGTGAAATGTTCCTGTGCTGAATTTTCTCAGTACATTAAAAATCAAAAAGAAATTCTTTGAGAAATAAAATTTTCAACAAAATACAAATGGAAATGCGTTTTGAACACTAATTGTTTAATATTATTAGTTTAACAGCTAAAATATCTCTCGATTTGTTACTTACCATTACAAGAGTAATCACATGGATTAATCTCATAGAAAATAGAAGTTTTAATATTTGAAGTAATAATATTTGAATTTTTTACAGCTTCATCTAAATATGTCCGTCCCATTTTTGTGTTTGAAAAAAAAAAAGATTTTGGGTCGTTCAGATATCAAAATACCCGATTTGGTGAAACAACAATTTGGCGCCTGATATGTTCTTTTTAGTAAAGAATCATTAAATTTATAATTGCCAACTTTCACACTTTCCCATACCACTATTTTTAGGCAGAAAAACTTAACATAACTAATTATCGAAAATGCTGAATTAATAAAAAAAAAAAAAATTTGACTAAAATTAGTATTTATTATAGAAAGAAACGTAAAAGTTCGCAGTTATGAATTAAGATGTTGAGCATTAAGGGGTCAGGTACCCTTTGAACCAATAAAGTACATGGAAAAAAGACCTCTGTAAGAATTGCAGTCACTCTTTAACTAATTAACTTTAAATTATAAAATTGAAAACACATGTCAGGAACGATTTATTTTATCAATTAAAGGTGTTAAAAAAGGTATACACATATATAGTTTTTTTAAATTTATTTTTAAAGATAATACAATTTTTACGAAAGAATTATTCTTGCATGCATTGCGCGCATGATTTTTTCAATTTGAATGGCTGAAACAAGCCAAGGTTTTTTTAATGAGTGCAAATATAATGTGTTTTCAAAATGACCTACAATGGAAAACATAAAACTTGCAGATCCCGAGAAATAAATTTTTTTAAAAAGAAATTCGAAATATCGAGATTTTTTTTATACAAAAGTAGTCGTGAATTCTAAACTTCTTACTTGAGAAACATAATAATAGGTCATTTTGTGCTTATGTGTGTTTAATACATCCACCAGAAATTTCGTGAAATTCTAAATAACCGTTTTTCAGAAATCGTGCGCGCAATGATCAAAATCGCTGTTTTGAGAAAACTGGCTTTAAAGATAGAATCACCCGTTGATCATATAGCAAAAGCTTAAAGTGTTTTACACATAATTTCTCTTCTAATGCGAATTTTTGTATGGGGTTTGCTTTTAAATGTTTCTTAAGAATCATATTTAATTATAAGCTATTTTTTAAAAAAAATCGATTTTGGGGCGGTTCAAAGGTGACCTGACCCCTTAAGAAAATCCGCTTTTAGAAAACATGATACTTGTCATGCAAATTAACAAATCTGTTTACATTTATGTTTTTTTTTTTTTGTTGTTGTTGTTGTTGGGGTTTTTTTTTTCTGTTTTTTGTTTTTTTTTTAACCAATATTGCAAACATTTTCCACATTTAGTATATATATATATAGCAGAAATATGCATAAGTTATCATACTTTTAAATCTTAGGGAGGTATAACCGAAACATTTTGACACTTCGTCTAGATTATTTTGAAACTTCAACTTTTCTCTATCGCGATATAATAATAATCGCAATTAATCAAAAGTCAGTTTTAATATATCGATTTGCACAAAGCACAAAACTGTGACTGCTGTTTCGTATGATATGGGTCTTTATATTTTCTGTAAACAATTCGAGTATTTTTGTTTCCGCTTCCATTATATATAAGCAGGTAATTTTCTTCATATTAATTCAATATGTCTCTATAATTTTTTTTCGGTGATTTAAGGGGTTTAAGAGTTTCTAGTTTCTTAAAATTTGAAGAAAGGGGAAAAAAGACCATTTTCAATATTTAATATCTTAAAATGTATATGATTTTAAAACACAATTTCTATTTTGATGAAAGATATAAGTATGTTCTTTCATTTCACGTATTTAAAAAATTGCAAGATGGAGATTTAGGCTTTATATGAGTGCTGGACAGATAATTACACCCGTTTATTTTCTATTTAATTTATATCCAAAATTGTTAATTGGTTCAAATCATCCAAGCATCCTCATAGCAAATTGGTATATAATTTTATATACCTTAGATAAATTCAAATATCATAAGTGATCGTAATTACCTAAATTCTAGTAGAAGAGCAACGCGAAGCATTAATAAAATTAAATTATAATTCGCGTCAAAATGTAATTATTAAATTTGAATAATTACGAATAAAATTAAGAGTTTGCGTTGTGAATTATTTAGACGAACTCTTCCACTTATGAATTAAACTAAAATTTAAGCTGTAAAAATAAATTGACACACCTTAAACATTATCAATTAAATAATTACAGAAACTTTTTAAAACTTGATTAAATATTTTATTTACATTGAACACAACTATATACAGAAATAGATAATATTATTTCAAAAAAAAGAAAGCAACACCTTTGTTTGCTTCTCATTATTTTAAGTATATTTAATCTTTAAAAAAAAGACAATATTTTCATTTACTCTAATTATTATATTTTTTTCTTTTTGCTAAAAGAATAATTCTCTTTCATTTTTAAATTACCTTAATTTTATTTAATTATTGGTTTTGTCGGATCTCAGATTACTCTCTACCATAAAATATCAGAAAAGTATATTTATAATTTTTCATATGATTTTAAGTGGTAAAAGAAAAAGTTTAAAGTAGTACCTTTTTTTAATATACGGGATGGTGGCCTTTATTCATCAAATTCAGAGTTGTCGCGTTGCTTAGGATCATATTCATATGTCATCAGGAATTCGCTTCGTATCAGAGCGGCAACATCGGGATGGCAGGATGCATAGCTACGGACCTCTGTAGAACAATCCTCTTTATTTTAACATCAGGAAGACATCCTCAATTTGGCTTGCTTAGGCTCACTCCGATATGTACATCAGGAAGACATCCTCAATTAGGCTTGATTAGGCTCACTCCGATATGTACATCAGGAATACATCCTCAATTAGGCTTGCTTAGGCTCACTCCGATATGTACATCTCGCCTGGGCATTACTAGGGCTTTTTGGATTCATTGCACGGGCTTTCAGGAGAGCTCCTGCGTCCTCTACATCTTTTTTCAGACTCTCTTTTTCAAACCTTATTCTTCTTGCACACCAACTCCTGCAGTGGGTGGAACTATTTTTGTCTAGTCCACTGTTATTGGATGTGAGAAGATTTTGCATTATTCTTCGATAGGCCTATTAGCTAACAGTCTGCAAATGGCCCCTTACATATACTTTAATATTATTATCTGCCTTAAAGTTTGGGTGGTCTGAAAAGCCATAAATTTATCCCAACACTTTTATTGAGGCCATAAATTTATTCCAACGTTTTTATTATTTTACGATTTCTAATTATACACCACTTTCCATTGGCTTGTCATAAAACGACACCATGGCGTCTGGCTATTGTTGTTGTCTGAGATCCGAACTCTATTCAACATTATACATTCATTTTACAATACAACAATTTTTTTAAAATATATATTTAATATTTAAAATCAACTTAATAATTTTTGTATGAACTTACACTCCTATTTTACTTAAATATATAAACATTATAATTTTACACTCATAATTATATTTTATAAAAAATATTTATACAAACAGAAATAACAAATTACGCAATTTTACTTTGATTTAACCAACATGGTGCGGGAACATATCATAGTTATATGTTGCCCAGCAATGAGACTTCAAACTGTCAAGACATTTGACGAGCAGAAAATTGCTACATCAGCTTACGCGCAGGATTACAAAATAAGTATTGTAACTAGAATGAAAGTTTTGGTGCCTACTTTTACTTCAGATTGTAATAATTACCCTGAAACTAAATAAATTTGTATGTGAAGCATTTTTATATTTTTAATACAAAGTTGCATTTAGCTAATACAAAATTTTGAAATTTTGAACAGTATAATCACATCTGTCTACATTATAAAGATATTATAAAGGACAAACATATCTGTGCGTAACGCATACGTCATTCTGCGAATGGCAACACTTTGAAATTTGAAATGAAAGTTTGGTTTTGCAATTTTCTCTACTGCAAATTTTTAAACTTCTAAACATCGCACATTTTAAATTTTTACACCGTCGTATGAGGAAAAAAATGCTCTTTTAAATGCAATTTGTTTGAAAGCTGTATCTCAATTTAATTTTGAGATATTAATTTTTTTGTAGTTTTTAATACATTTTTTGTAACTGTGGCAACTGAAGAACTCCATTTCTGTTGAAAGTCGTGGGCGGTTGAAAGTAAAGGGACACTAATCACGGAAGAAAGAAAATAATATATTACTGTACCTTTTTTTGCCATTTCCTCATAAAAACTGAAAAAATAAATTGAAATTAAAATACGTGCTATGTCAGCGATTTTTTAAATTTCTAAATATCGCACATTTTCAATTTTTAAACCGTCAAATAAAGAAAAAAATCTACTTTCAAATGCAATTTGTTTGAAAATTGTATTTTAATTGGCTGAGTTATTAAGGTTTTTAAAATAACTAGCCGCCCGTGGCGACCAATTTGGTCTCCCTTAAATGTATGCTAGGCATTGTATCATGTTACTTTTATTCATAATTTAATTTACTTGCTCAGTCCTTTGCCAAATTTTAAGATTCTGATAGAGAAATCGGGAACTCGCTACAGTTATGTTAGTCGGGCACAGGTGATAAATCGCCAAACATTGTACCCGTCGCATTTTTTTTTTCATATTTCATTAATTCTGATTAAAATATAATCCTTTCACTCATTTTATTTAGAATGGATGACTTTAATTTAAAAATAGAACTTTTAAAATTCATGACTTTCACTTAAAAAAAAAAAAAAAAAAAAAAAAAAAAAAAAAAAAAAAAATTCTTTACAAAAAGAAAAGAAAAAGAAAAAGAATAAAGAATACCATAAACCATTTAATTTCAACATCAAAGATTGTTTTAATTTACCCCTCGAGAAATAATAAATGCTGATGGCGAGTTAAAAATTGCTATTGGCGAGAATTGCACCCAGCTAACACAAAAGTACGAACTCTTTGCGGTCATAGACACTTTTATGTAGTTTTATTTGAAAAAAATATTTGGATTAAATCGGTTGCCAGAAAAAAATTTCTTTTCTGGCCATGGACCTTTTCTCTATTTCGCCACGTACCCATACTGGAAAAGCACCTTCATTTATTTTTTTATTTATTGTAGTTTAAATTAGATGAATAAAAGACGGCACAGGTGTCATATACGCACTACGTTGGCACGATTTTTTTCTGACGCCAATGTCATATACGCACCGGGGTACATAACTGGCGCCAATGTGTCATTATTTTGCTTGATATGGTAACTCGGATGTAGTTGTTTATTTATTAACAAATTGTTTATTTACTTTTATTTTATTTTTTAAAATTATAAAAATTATTTTGTTCTATAGTTATTAATTAAACGTTTATTTATTTATTGTTTTTCACTTTTTTAAAATATTACACAATAACCAATGAGATGCGTTTAATTCGGGCGTTGCTATTAAACAATTAACCGCCAATTGTTTACAATTAACCAACAATTAATCGCGATTTCTGTGTCACGTACGATAGCGTAATATATATATATATAGATTTTCAAGCATAAATTATTTTTTAATTTATCTCTATCACGTGTAGCTCGATTACGAAAGATTAATCCGCTTGCCCTTAAAACAATGTAAAAAGTTCGGCATATGCTTTTGTCTAATGTTCCATAACAAAGTTAAACTTCCTCTACAGAAAAATAAATAATTTAATGTAAATAAGAAACAAATTTAACAGACAAGTGATTGAACATCGCGCTTATGCACCGAAATCGGAAAGACTGACGTAAGTCGCAAAATCTTGGGTTAATAACTCCTGGCATGCGGTGCCATGTGAAAGTATCGCTTTTAATAAATTTCAAAACTTTATTTGGTTGCATAATTGATATTTTTCATATAAAAATTCTTTTTGATGTTAGTGGGCAATCTAAAATATATATTGCATGTAAAAAAATAATTAGATTAAAAAAAATTGGTTTTCACCTATATTCTGTAACCCGAGGAGCTCGGGTTCGATCCCCTAGTTTATATAAAATCCAAGTCTCTGTGTGTCCCTCACAATTCCGGTTGGACCACCTCATTGATCGCGGATATGTTAGGCTTTCTATGGAGAAATTGGTATCAGCTTCAACAATAAATAATTGTTGAAAAGTACTAATACAGGGTTGCTACTGTAACGTCAAATTTTGATCAACTTGGCAAAGTATCGCCAGATTTGGCGAAATACCGCCAAATTTGGCGAAAAAATAATATGTCATATACGAAGCCAACTTGCCGGATAGCTGGCTAATTTAGTGAAATTCCCATGGAAACTCAGTAATCTTTATAATCGAGCTCACCACAATTTGATTTAAACTCAGCGCATTTACGATTTTTTTTTTTCAAAATCTATGTGTCAGAATTTAAAGAGTAATATAAAAAAATGTGCATTTTTACATCTTCATCCTGATGCTACTAATAAAATAACCGCCACTAAACGGCTATCTGAGCTCCTAACTATCCGATTTTAATGTGCTTTACATAGCCGGATGCAGAAATTAAATTATCGGTACTTTTTCAGTACAGAGGCCTTGGCGAAGAAGGAAATTTGGTAACACATATTCTGGCAACCTATTCACAGTTTCATTTCATATATACGCATTTTTTTCAATATTTATACAATTATTTAATATAAAGGAGCCATTTATCTAATTTTATGCAGGAACAGAATTAATTTGTACATAAAATACAACAATAATATACATTCAATTAAAATACATATAATATATAAACAAATAAAATACATATAATATATAAACAAACAAAAAATTTCTTCAAGTTTGTTTTCGTAGCTGTTTATATCATTTGGCAACAAATCTTACTTTCTAACGCCCGAATTCCGCCAAGACCCCTATAGTGAAGAAGTACCAAATTCCGTATTATTTTGCAATATCTGCACAATAGTTTTTACTATATACAGGGGAGGGGGAGGACAAAAAGTTGTATGTATCTTTATATTCATTTTCCGTCATTTTTGACGGGCTATCTTTCTAGTAATATATATATTTAACAATAAAAATGAAATTTTAGGTTCCGTTTATACAGACTAACATGAAAAGTATGTTTTGAAAATTGCATGCAAAAATATTCAAAAGTTTTTGAGATATCCTGCGCGTTATGCCCAAAAACGTTATTTGGAGATAAATGACTTCAAAGTTTCGGAAACGCCTATCTCTTCAGCTATTGAGCGTGTATAATTCCAGAAGCCATAACTTCTGTTTTAATGATAATTTCAAGGAAAATATTATAGCAAATGTTCAGAAAAGATAGGAGTTTAACCTGTTCAAAAATTAAAATTTCGATAATTTTGAAGTTTTAAGAGTCCTCAGACCCCTTAAACATAAATTACATATACCGCAAACGTATCTATATTATAAAGGACAAACATATCTGTGCGTAACGCATACGTCATTTTGCGAATGGCAACACTTTGAAATTTGAAATAAAATTTTGGTTTTGCATTTTCTCTACTGCAAATTTTTAAACTTCTATGCATCACACATTTTAACTTTCTACACCGTCGTATAAGGAAAAAAATTCTCTTTTAAATACTATTTGTTTGAAAGCTGTATCTCAATTTGTTTTTGAGATATTAATTTTTTTTGTAGTTTTTAATACAAATTTTGTAATTGTGGCAACTGAAGTACTCGATTTATATTGAAAGTAAAGGGAAAATATTCAGGGTTTATTATTTTTATTCATTATATCCTTATTGATGCCATTTTCACATTACAAATAAAAGTAACTTTTTTATAATTTTTGAACAGAAAATGATGTCAGACATTAAATAAAACACGCATTCTTCTTCATAAATCAGCTACATTTTAATATTTTTACATTACGCTGATAAATGTGTTTGAGGCGCTCGGCAAAATGATTCATTGAGTAAAAATGATATATTTAAAACAAAACGATCATTTTTTTTTTTTTTTTTTTTTTTTTTAAACTAAATATTTGACCAATACTATAAATAGCGAATACTATCACAACTAAAGTCAAATTTCTGAATTTTTTTTTCGCGGGTACTAAGATTAGAACTTAAGGTTTGTGCGAATGTTCACATGAAAAGTTGTATCGGACAAACGTGACTTTAACTTTGGAAATGCATTCATTAATAATCTATTCTTTTGCGCGTTAAAATACTTTCAAATTGTGAATTTGAGTGGTGCGTATGTAAATTACGAGAATGTGAAAATAACGTACAGTTTAGATTTTATGGGGGAAAATTTTATGATGTGACAAAGCGAAATCCTTTTTACTGATTTTTCATCCCGTAAAAACAAATATAAGAGCTCCATCGATAACTCCATCATAATTACTCATCTTGATTACGTAATCTAATACAGTTTAATTTTTCAATAATTTAAGCAGTTGAAGTTTGTAGAAATAATATTTTGGTAATTTTGGGTTTAAAATATTATTTATTTTAAGAGTTAGACAAGCAATGTAAGATGATTTTTTTGTTGTAATTATTTTTGTAGGTTTATTATAATTTCGATCTGACAGTTCCTTTCAAACATTTTAGTACGTCGAATTTCGACGGGTTGCAACTCGTTTCTTTAATGCATCAGGTATTTAAAAACTATATGACAATTTAAAACAACTGAACTACTTAAAAAATTATACTAAATAATACTTTTAAATTTCAAATGATTTAAAGGTGTTATTAAATGATCTGAAGGCTATTTAATTTTTTTTACAATATTTTTAAAAATACCTTCAACGTGTTTAATAAATTTAGCAGTTAGTTATTCTCTTTATTTTTCTACTTCTGTTTTATTTAAATAGCAATTGAGTAACTATACGCTGGCAGTAAACTTGTACATATACAGGGTGATTCAATAAAGATGGGAAAAATTTTAAGAGGTGATAGTACACACCCAAACAAACATTTTGTATCAGAGAATGCATGGTCGAAAACTAAACGTAAAAAAGTTAGAGGGCGCCAAAAGTTATGGTCTTATACGAGGCAAAAACACACAATGAACGATTAAGTTAAGTTACGAAAACAAATTTAATGGCATTTGATTACAATAAGTCCTCAAAACATTGACCGGCAGCTGTTATGCACGCAGTACAACGGCGAAGAACAGATTGGCGAATTTTCTGAAACACACCAGGCACCACCGCGCTCGCCAGATCTTTCATGTCTCGATTTTTTTTGTGAGGACAGCTAAAGGCTCTTGTGTATGATACTCCCATTGAATCCGCAGAAGAACTTGTTGCCAAGCTTTCTGCTGCTATAGGGGAAGTTCGCGATATGCCTGGTGTGTTTCAGAAAATTCGCCAATCTGTTCTTCGCCGTTGTACTGCGTGCATAACAGCTGCCGGTCAATATTTTGAGCACTTATTGTAATCAAATGCCATTAAATTTGTTTTCGTAACTTAACTTAATCGTTCATTGTGTGTTTTTGCCTCATTTAAGAACACAACTTTTGGCGCCCTCTAACTTTTTTACGTTTAGTTTTCGACCATGCAATCTTTGATACAAAATGTTTGTTTGGGCGTGTACTATCACCTCTTAAAATTTTTCCCATCTTTTTTGAATCACCCTGTATAATGAATCATTGGGTATACTTTTTAAATCTTAAATGTTGCTATATTTAAAATTTATTATATTCAAATAATACATTTTTAATGTATAGTAACTACAAAATGAATAATAATTTTTAAAAGTGCAAAATTATATATTCAAGTTCAATAAAACAAAATAGCAAACAGATTCCACAATATAAAGCAACAAAAGTTAAGTAAACTTAAACTTACACTACGTTCAAAATTACTTAAAAGATGACAAAGTATTTAAAATGTTAAATTATTTTAATACCTTAGAACTTTCAACTATAAAAAACATAGTCTTCTTCAGAGGAATATAAGAAATACAACAGTTATTGACGCCTAATTTTCAAAATCCACGTAGATGGTGACGAAAGGAGTGAAAGTGGAAGTTAATTTATAGATCCAAAAACATTGGGAAAATAAAACATGGATATAGGGAAGTGGAAAATTACTCGTTTTATCATTCTTTAAGCAAACTGAGCCAAATTCTGACTATGTTGTAGGATAAAACGTCATTACAAACAGTATTTTCTTTAGTAATAATTTCTATTGATTCGCGGATAATTAAATCATGATAATTCTTTGAGTCTTTAAGCAAACTGGGCCAAATTCTGGGTATGTTGTAGGATAAAAGTTAAGTAGTATCACTACAAAAACCCTAACTTAAAATAATAGTTTACTAAATTTTATTATTAAAATTAGTTACAAAAATTTTCATTAAATTACATCTTATACGAAACAAAAGAGTAAATTTAAATTAAATAGGTGACCAAAAAATGTTTATATTATTAAAGAATATATATCCTTAAAATAAAATTTACATCCTCTGAATAGAACTATTTTAAAAAGAAAGAAAAGTAAAAATTGTTAATGAAAAAAAATCCCTCTTTTATAAAAAAAAAAAAAAAAAAAAAAAAAAAAAAAAAAAAAATTCTTGCATTTTGCATTGCAATTGTCTTACTTGGTATGTAATGTTTGCTTTTTAAAAGTACTTTAAGCAAATGTCAATATTTAATTATTACATTATATCTTTCTAGTGTAAACATATCGGTAACATGTTGTTTTAACATTTTTTTTAAATTCTTTGACGCCTTTGTATTTTTTTTGTTGTTGTTGTTATTTTCTATAAGTGTGTACTGAATTTTACCATTCACTGAAGTTCGACTTTTGACATAGATGAAAATAAAGTTGAATTGTTATTTCATTTATAAAATTTTAATAACTAAATCAGGTATGCGTTCCTAATATTTTTTTTATTATAAAAATATTTTTAATTATTTCCGGTACACGCAAAACGGGGGTTTGCCATCATAGGTTTTTCACACATTCCAACATAGTTAAAAAGTGATAATGATTTCTTTTTCTCAGCCTGCCGTCTGCCTTTCCGTACTCTAAACTCGCGTAAATATTCTCGGATTGACATGTAATTCACATAGGTTATTTTAATATTGAAAATGAAGTGTGTAGCCTTCATTAAATTGGGCACACAAAAGTATTCTGTTACATTATGGTCTAAGGGGGGAAATCATTTGCTGTGTATTTTAAACCTTTAACGGTCGCATTAATTTACGGTTTAAAAATTCAGTTTGCTTATTGCCACCACTTTAAAAAGGAAAAGAAATGTTCAAGTTATTTAAAGACAGGTAAATGATACCATAATAAAGCCAATTACACTATTTTATAAAACTGGTGGGAATCAAACGATGTGAATGAAAGACACAGCCCGTGAATATCAAGGGAGCAAGAATTAAGGGATAAATAGAGTTACATATCTTTAAGCATAATGAAATTTATATTCATTATTGGGGCACTAGAAGTTGGTTAATATAGAATATATTATCTGTATCACATACAGTACGCGTACAGAGAAACAAAAATGTATATTCCGTTATACTATTGTGGTCTGTGAAGTTAAAACGCTTTCTTCGCCTTTTAATAACGTCACACTGTTACAAACATAATGAAATTGATATGAATTTCTGAGGTGCACTATATCGTGCATTCTATAGAACATGGGGTGCAAAGCATTTATCGTTCATTTACAGAGTCAAAAAAAAGGGCAGGTTAAATAGTAATCTACGGGGAAAACTGTTGGCAGCATATTTTAATTATGTTGCACTATGTCAAACATGATGAAATTGATATACTGGGGTTTACTGCAAGTTGCAGCGGAATATTATGTGCATCCGATTTGTCGTTCATTTACAGGGACACATAAAAGATTTTGGATACAATACTGTATCTGAAATAGTGCCTTTTAGGTACGATTGCTGAAAGAGCATTTTCTGTTATGGTATGTGTTTAAAGTTTAATTAAATTTTTGCACACTACGTGGTGTATATAAATTTATATACTATATACGGGGTTACACAAAAGAATTCGTAAACATTACTAAGAGTGAATGTGAAATTTTGAAAGATTTTTTTTTAAATTTCCGTTATGCATTTTCAAACTCAAATACATTTAGTAGAATTAGAGATGTTTGTCGCACATAAATAATATCATGTACAGCGCTATGAAAAAACTGGATAAATGACGGTCTATCGATATTATTCCTGGAAGTGTGATTTCAGTAGTTTTAAACGTGTTTTGGTCTCAATTAAATTTCAATAAGTGGCTTAATAAGTGGCGTGTATAAAAATTTTTAGAAAATATATAGGGCTACAGAAAATAATTTAAGTACGTTTTCTGTCTATTGATAGAAGTTGACAAAGTTTAATTTTCAATTGTGTTATGTGTATTCTAACTAAACGAAATTGTAGCATACTAAGTAGAATATACACAAATCTATAGATCATATACAGAGCTACACAAAAAAATTGGAGTAGCTTTTTGGCTATGTGCAGAAATTGTTGAAATCTGGTTTTCAAATGTGTTATGCACTTTCTAAAATGTTCACTTAGGTGTCTTCTTTACTTTTTTAAACGACGACGTTTTGTTAAAGTAATCTGGAGGTTTTGGAAAGTATTTCATAATCATTGCTTGACGCATGATTTTTCTTTCTTGTTTAAAGTGGCAAACAATAAAAAATAAACCATGTGATAGTTTATCTTTTGTAACTTCGCCAATGACGAACTTATCACGGATTGTATCTTCTAAGCCAGGGGTTCACAAACTATGGTACGCGCATAAACCAGTACTGCTACACAAAACTCTTGCTACTGGTCCGCGAAAGTACAATACTGCTACATGAACTTACACAATATAGTATGTTAATATGAAATCAAAAACTGCCTGAATTTATCGTTCTGGAAATTTTGAAAATTTTTCGAATGTAATTTAGGGATTGTAAATGCTTTTTCCTTTTCTTTCTTTCTTTTATTCTTTGCCCTTTTTGTTACAAAAAACGTTTGTTAGAACAAGACTCTATAGATTCTGCAATTTATGCCTCATATACAATCGGTTTTCCAGAATTAAAAGTATAAAACTAATAGATTTATATAAAAAAAAATTGTAAATTAAGACCTATTTTTAAAGTTAATCTGTGAAACATTTTTTTATTATGGGAATACTGTGTTAAACATGTTTGCATGTATTAAACATGTTTTTAATTGAATTATCTGAAGGTAAAATTTGAATGCATGGAAACATGAGGAAAATTGATTGAATTCGCGGAGTTAACATTTTATATGGCAGTGGGAAGTGTTTATCTGACTTACTGTAATCACCAGATCCCTTATTAGTAATAAAATATTTTAATAAAACTTTGCTTTTTTAGCGTATCTTACGAATAGCATTTAATTACCTTCAAATTTATTTGTCCTTTAATAATGGTGACATTGTATCATTTCAACATTTTAGCAACATAATTAAAATGCCTTATAAAGGGTTAAAGTAAAAAGTTTTCCAAGTGTAATTTTGAACCTGTTTTTACTTACCGAGTAAGGAAAGAAGAGTAATCATGATTTGTGTGTGTGTGTGTAGCTGTGAGTAAACGCGATAACGACAAATACAAGAATAACTAAACATCGAATCTGGTTTACGACTAAAATAACTAATATTGAACCAGGCATGACGAAACTGTGCTCGACTCTTATTATTAACAATAAAACTATGAATTAGTGCAATTAACACATTGCCGACGGGCAATTTTTATCAAATCTGAATTTTGAAACAGTAGAAGCTCCTCCCTGTTCTAAAAGTCTTTTGTAAATTGGTGTTCTAGATAGGTTTCCCAAGTTTATGCATCCGTAAATATATTTCAATGTACGAATTTAATATAAAATGTCTTACAATCTAAAAATATATAGACAACATTATATGAATGCACTATCTGTAAGGTAGAAGCCACGCCCTTAGTAAATGATGTTTTTTTTTTTTGAATGAAAACGAAAATTCTCCTTTCCCGTCTTAAATGTGTTAAGGCTTCTGTCACTGCAGGCGAAGAAGTCGCAAGCTAATGCTAAACTTATGGGGAGGTCATTTTCTAATACCTCGTTTGCATTTCAACTTTTTTTTTTTTTTTTTTTTTTGCATTGAATAGCTGAAGTCCATCTCTACATCGCCCTTTTTTCACTTTTTCGATTTTGGTTGCAGATATTTTTTATAAAGTTACTTTCACTTTCGAAACCGGTTCCGAAAACGAAAGTGTTGTTCTAAAACATAGCTGCAACCAAAATCTAAAAAGTAAAAAAGGGGCGATTTAAAGATGGATCTCAGCTATCTAATGCAAGGAAAATTATTTTAAAATGTCGAAATGCAGACGAGATAGTATAAAATAACCTCCCCGTAGGTTTAGTGTCTTCGCCTGCAGGGACGGGGGCCTTAACCTACTATATGTGAATCAGTGTACACGAATACGTCATTAGGTTTTCTTTTTCCAAAGAAACAATGTATGTCTTACGTAATTATGATATTACCTTTTATTTGAATTTAATATAAAGAAGTCAATCTAAGTAAAAAATTTAGTAATGTAACAAAGCATTTTTAAATATAGTAAACCGTGCTAAGACAGAAGAACAAAAAAAAATGGAGAAATGTTTCATTTCAGACAAGTTTTTATGTATAAGCTTAACCCTTTAATTCCCATGATGTAATATGTTCTAGATATTACGTAGTTCAGAGAATCTGACTTTACAGCAGAAAGTTTCAGTGGTTCATTTCGCTTTATTTAAATACGGAATGTCTGTTATTAATTAAAGCAAATATTGGTATTTTAATTTTATGGTGTAAATTAGGTATATACTAATAAAAAATCTATTAAATTCAAAACACTGCTGTTTGCATATTTGCAAAGCTGCGCACTAAAGGGTTAATGTTTGTTATCTGTTGGTACGTAGAGGCATGAATTTCGATGTAGTGGTACGTCCGCCTAAAAATTTGGGAACTCCTATTTTAAGCTAAATTCAACTTAAATTCTGCTAATCATAGTAATTAATAAAAATTTTGTTCTAGTTGTTGAGTTTAAACTGCGGAATACCTAGCGAGGATTACTCACCAAATCTGCATTTGTCTTACACATTGCGATTTCTTATACACAACTCTTAGCAAAAAAAGACGCTGGGAGTAACCCAGAGGTGATAGCATCTCCTTCAGATTGTAGGATAGTACAATCAGATAGTGTAGTAAGACAGAAACGTTAAACTTAACCTTCCAGTGATCCCTTCCTATCGCAAATTGTACGAAAAACATGATTTTACCGAAACATTGCTTGCGGAAAGGGCACCAAATTTAAGTATCATTTTTTATTATCTATATGAATAATTATTTTTCTAGCATGTCTCTTACTGCTGTTTTAAAATGTCTTACCTTGTTTCTGTTATGCGTAAATGCAGCGCACTTACTGTGCGCGAAAAAATACGTCAAGCACCTAATTATACAAAATATTTAAGCGCGCCCACTGAAATGTTAATTGCTTAAGAAGAAAAGTTACAAAGTGCTAAAATTATAACTTAATGGGTAACAATGAAAAAACTGCAAAAAGACAGCTACAATAAGTATATTCATTTTAAAATTGCAATACAGTAGAACCAAGATTTCAGCAGTCAGTTAAATCAAGCTTTACGAAAAGTCGATATTTTCTATTGTTTGCAAATAGCAAAATTTTCGATTATTTTGTAACCCCGTTATAAAAAACACTGCAAAATTTTAGTTTTCCATATAAGAAGGTTTGTGCAAAACATACACTCTAAGAAGTCTTCTTGAAAATTTATTTTTATACCTATAAAAGATAGACTTAAAAAATAAAGATATGTAAATTTTAAAGTTAAATAAATAATATATGCTAAGCCTCCGTATCTCGTTAGGCCACAGTCACTTATATCAGATAAATATTTTAAACCATTTTCATAAGAAAGGTATTTATTGCTTAAATCATTAAAGAATGTTTTACATTTCCTTAGTGAATTATATTAAAAAATATAACAAGCCTGAATAAAGTATCACTATGTTTGAAAACAATATCAGATAAAAATATTCTAGATAAATCTATAAAAATGTACTCCCATTTTTATATTCTATTACCTTAATGATTTCACACAATGCTATAGTTTTTGACAGTAATATCAAGAGATTCCCTTCTTGTTAAATCTTGTAATGTAACTTCAAGGAAAAAAATTGCATTGTTAGCAGTCAGTTATTGCAAAGAAGCAAGAATAAAGAAACAAAAATCTTCTTGAAGAACAAAGATTTCACGATTTCTTTTTCTTAATAATGAGCTCTAGATTACATTCAATTTGAGGTGGAAAAAACAAGTATAGAAGTAGCGTTTTGGAGGAAAAAAACTATTTAAAGAGGAAATTTTTTTTAGAGTACTGAATCTTTAAATAGTTTAATTTATAGTTTGAAATGTAATATTTTTAATTGGTTAACCCAAAATTGACATTTTTTGAACAATACTTACCAAAATGTAGGCTAAAAAAATAATTACAGAGATAACCAAATTTTCAATATTTTTGGTCATGTTTTCTAAAATTTCGACCTATTTCAAAACACAATTATTTTTTTTATGTATGTAATAAATTATTAAAATTTGGATTCAGATGACTTCTAGGTCTGCGTTACTTGAACACACATTATTTTGTTTTCATAAAATAGGCCATTTGAATAAGCGATAGACTGAAGCAGGATTTATGATATGGAACATACGTAAACCTATTGTCATTTTAATTATAAGAATGTTTATTTAAACTTGAAAATGATTTGAAAAATGAATCGAAAATACTTCATAAATTGTGTAATACTAAATGGTATAGGCTGGCTAATTAGCCATGATAATTTCATAATATAAACGATAAACAGCTTAAATTATAAACAATAAATTTGATTTCTTCTTCAAGGGCATTTACGCCGAAACATCCTCCGCCTCCATGAACGGAATTCATCAAACATTCAACTAATATAACTTACATACTATTACCAATTTTCCTCTATCCAATACTAATTAATCAAATATTAAACACAAAATTGAAAATATTTTACCTTAAATGTCAAGTATAAAAATAGAATGAAATGCAATTAAATCAATATTGTTTGAAACAAAATCATTGACTTCATTTCGGGAACAACTTAAAATAGAAAAATACATTAATATACATAATAGTTACGAAAATTACAAAAATTAGACATGTAAAATAACTAAATAAATCAAATGTGTGATTAATTGTCAATTGGTAAAGGAGACAGTTTTCTGAGTGGGCGTTTCAGTTCACCAGTACCAGTTTTTATTTTGACAGCACGAAAAATATTATCGTCACCAGGAAATAGTTCAATTATTCTACAAATTTCCACCTTAATGGGGACTGGTTTTCATTCTTTATCAACACCAAGTCATTGATTTTTAAGTTCGGGTTATTTTTAAACCACTTTGTACGTTGCTGCAATTGTAAGAGATAGTCTGAAGACCACCTTTTCCAAAAACTTTGAAAAATCTTTTGTAACAATTTCCAACGTTCCAAAGGAGTTACATAGGTAGAGGAGATATCAGGCTCAGGCAAGGAGGTCAATGGTGCTCCTATAATAGAATGTCCTGGTGGCAGAGCAGTAAATACATTTAGATCAGATGACTCAAACACAAGCGGTCTTGAATTTAAACATGACTCAATTTGTGCAATTAAGGTCAAAAATTCTTCATAAGTTAAAATCTGTTCACCAATTGTTCTCTTCAAATGATTTTTCATTTGTTTTATTCCCGCTTTCCAAAGGCGTCCAAAGAGAGGGGCGGAAGGTGGGTTGAATTTCCATGCTATCATTTCGTCAGTAAGATACTTATGCATTTTTTCATCAGAAGCAATTTGAGACATCATTCTCCTTATTTTGCGGTCTGCCTCTACAAAGTCTGTACCTCTGTCTGATAATATTTCTAGAGTCTTTCCACGCCGAGCCACGAATCTTTTCAACGAGGCTAGAAAGGTTTCAGTTGTAAGGTCAGTGACTAATTCAAGATGGATGACTTTTGTTGTGAAACAAACATACAGACAAACATAATGCTTAAAAAGTTTCACACCACGTCTCTTACGAGGTTTGATCAAAAAGGGGCCAGTTAAGTCCACTCCTACTCTTGAAAACACTCGAGTTTGTGTCACGCGTGCTGATGGCAGATTTCCCATCAACTGATATGAAAGGGGTGATGAATTTCGGAAACATTTCATACATTCCCTTATTTCTCTTTTCACAGCTTCTTTAGCATTAATTATCTAAAATTTTTCTGGAATTGCTGAAATTGTCAATTGAGTGCCGCTGTGAAGATGTTTCTCATGGAAATACTTTATTACCAAGTCTGTAAAATGATGCTTTTTAGGTAGAATGATTTGGTGTTATTGGTATTCAGACAGGTTTGCATTTCTTAGCCTGCCTCCAACTCGAAGAATATCATTTTCGTCAAGAAATGGATGTAAAGGAAGTAATTTGCTTTTAGAATTTAGGGTCTTTCTGGATTTTAGAATTTTCAGTTCGTCTCCGAATTCATGGCTTTGAATTTATTTCACAATAGCATTTGTTGCCCTTTCAAGTTCTGAAACAGTCAAAAAACGATCGATTTGTTCAGATGGACATGTACTATTTTTGATGAATCTGAGGCACCAAGCCGTAATTCGTCTTAATTTGGTCCAGGATGAAAATTTAAATAAAAGTTCAAATTCCAGAATATTTTGGGATATGGAGCAAACAAGCGTTTTTTGTTGTTCTTGCAGGACCTCTTCATCAGGTAGATTTGGTTGAGTTTTAGAGGGATTCTTCTTTCAGCCAGCAGGGACCATGCAACCATACCTCATTATTAATCAATTCAGATACACAGAGCAACCGCGAGAAAACATCTGCAGAATTTTACATTCCTTTCCAAAATTTCCATTGTACAGGAGCAACAAGTTCTTGAATTTCACGTACACGGTTTGTCACAAAGGGTTTCCCGTTACTAGCGCTACCTTTAATCGAGTACAAAGTAAATTGCGAGTCACTTAGACAAAATATATTTTCAGTCACAATTTTAAATATTCTCTTTAAATAATCCCTTTTAATCTTGCAGCTGTAAGAGCTCAAAGAAGTTCCAGGCGAGGCAATGTAATTTTCTTTAGAGTAGGGGTGCACAACCTTTTTAAGAGAAGGGCCACTTACAAAGTTGCATGGGTTGTCGAGAGCCACATCAGTAACACAGAGATAATTCTATTTCGGGGATGTGGGGAGATCTGTCACTTATAAGAGGAGCGGCAGTTTAACCCACCCAATCAACATACCATACCCAATTCACTTGGCAAGTATATATCAACAGTTTATGTTTGTATGTATAACAGAGATATAGCGAAGATTATTTTCAAGGAGTGAAAATATTTCTTGACTTTACTCGGGGGGGATTAAATTTTGCTTTATTAAAAGTGCTAAAAAACAAACATAGGCATGAAAGTGGCTAGTGTCGAAAAAAATGTGAACTCTATGAATGAAGTTAAATTGACGAAACTCGCAATTTTTCTGCAGCTGATGAACAAAATTTTAGACTTTCCCGCGCCTGATCGACAAAATTCGCGATTTTTCCACACCTTATCAAAGGAATTCGCGGTTTTTCCGTGCCCAGTCAACGAAATTCGCGATTCTTAACTGACTGACGAAATTTTCATTTTTTTCCCGCTGTGAATTGTCGAAATTCACGACTTTTCTCGCGATAAACTGCCAAAACTCGCGATTTTACCGTAGCCGATCGACGAAATTTGCAATTTTTTCCCACTTAATCGACAAAAATCGCGATTTTTTCTCTGCTTGACTAACGAAATTTGCGATTTTTTCGCGTCTGATCGACAAATTTCACAATTTTTCCGAATTTTATCGACAAAATTCGCGATTTTCCCACGCGCGATCGACAGAACTCGTAATTTTTTCGTGCCCGGTTGACGAAATTCGCGATTTTTCTGCGCCCACTCAACAAAATTCGCGATTCTTAACTGACAAACTCTTGACAAAATTGCAAAATTCGCGACTTTTTCTTGCGATAAACTGCCGAAATTCGCGATTTTTCCTCAGCCGATCAACGAATTTCTCTATCTTCCCGTGACCGATCAACGAATTTTGGGATTTTTCCGCGCCGGATCGACAGAACTCGTGATTTTTTCGTGCCCGATCGACGAAATTCGCAATTCATAACTGACTGACGAAAATTTAAATTTTTTCCCTCGACAAACTGGCGAAATTCGGGACTTTTTCTCGCGATAAACTGTCGAAACTCGAGATTTTTCCGCAGCCGATCAACGAATTTTGGGATTTTTCCGCGCCCGATCGACGAAATTCGTATATCTTAAATGACTGACGAAATTTGCATTTTTCTTGCGGCAAATTGACGAAATTCGAGACATTTTCTCGGGATAAACTGAAGAAATTCGCGACTTTTCCACTCGCGATCGACGAAACACTCGACTTTTCCGCGCGCGATTGATAAAACACGCGATTTTTCCGCGCCTGATCGATGAAACTCACGATTTTTTCGTGCCTGATCGAAGAAACTCTTGATTTTACCGCACCCGATCGACGAAAATCGCGATTTTTACGCGCCCAGTCAACGAAATTCGTAATTCTTGACTGGCTGGCGAAATTTGCAATTTTCCCGTGGCAAATTGGCGAAGTTCGCCACTTTTTGTCGCGATAAACCGACAGTTGTGATTTTCCCGTGCTCGATCAACAAAATTCGCGACTTTTCCCCACGCAATAGACGAAACACGCGATTTTTTCGCGCCCGATCGATAAAATTCGAGATATTTTTCGACTAGCGACTGACGAAATTAGCAACTCGAGAATTTCCTATATTGATAAAAATGGTATCGGCCTGGTGATTAATGAAATTCGCGATTTTTAACTGACCAACGAAACTTGTAATTGTTTTTCGTGGCAAATTGACGAAATTCACGATTTTTCCCTGCAATTTCTGGTCAAAAATTGCAACTTTTGCCAATTGTAAATTGACAAATTCGCGGGCCACATTTGGCCCGCGGGCCACAGGTTTTGGATCCCTACTTTAGAGGCACTACTCTCGATTTTGCTATTACAAATGAAGTTTCAAAAGAAGAAGGATCATGAATATAAGCCACTCACCCATACTTTAAACTAGCATCAGAAATAAGAAAAGTTGAGCAGTTTCAGGGTTTAGTTTTGTGATAGTTACAAAATATTTTCTATTAATTTCAAAATTTACCAAGTCTTTTATTTCATGTTGCCATTTTCTGAAATTTTCATTTAAAGAATCTGGTAATGTAGAATCCCAGTCAATCCCATGCCCCCATATTTCTTGCATTAAAAATTTAATTCTTATCACAAAGGTGGAAATGATTCCAATAGGATCATAAATTTTTGCCACAGTTTGTAAAACAATACGTTAGGTAATAATTTTATGGTCAAAAATATCAAAAGTGGTTGTATGTCTATTTTCAAGGTGTCACTTTCTGTTATCCATATAATTCCCAAAACCTTCGAAAGATTTTGCTCAAGAGTGTCTTCCTCAAAGTTTATTCCATGTTCCTTCCATAAAAATTTTAAATCGGTAGAATTAGTTTTAAATTTTCTGAGTTTCATATTGGCCTCACTCAATATCTTTCCTGCACCGTTTGATAAAACAAAAGATTCGTTTACTTAATCAGCTCCGGGAAACAAGTCAACAACGTATAGTCCAAGAGCTGTTAAACATTTTAGGGAAGGTATTTGAGGCACCCTGAAAATTTGTGCAACACTCCTTTTGTAATGGCTGAATACAAAATCGAATGCCTGGCTGAAGGATCGTGGCCCAAAAACTGTGCCAGACACGTGTCAAGTGCCATTTTTTGACTAACCAAAAAAAGGGTATTTGAGGCACGCTGAGATTGAGACAGAATAATATTTATACTTAGAAAAAAATATTTTGAAAACGACAGACACTTTAGTCGGCCCAAAAACTGTGCCAGACACGTGTCAAGTGCCATTTTTTGACTACCCAAAAAAGGTATTTGAGGCAAGCTGAGATTGAAGCAGAATAATATTTATGCTTAGAAAAAAATATTTTGAAAATGACAGACACTTTAGTCGGCACAAAAACTGTGCCAGACACGTGTCAAGTGCCATTGGCACTTGACACGTGTCTGGCACAGTTTTTGGGCCACGATCCTTCAGCCAGACATTCGATTTTGTATTCAGGCATTACAAAAGAAGTGTAGCACAAATTTTCAGGGTGCCTCAAATACCTACTCAAAAATGTTCAACAGCTCTCCTACTAATAAGGAAGTATCCAACATATTAACTATTTTCCCAAACATCTTTATACCCTTCAATGTCATGTTTGATGGTCGCAGAAAGGAAAAAGGTGAGGTTGTTACACCAAAAGTTACACGGGTCATGCGAAAAACCTTCAAAATCGGATTGTTACTAGTGATATTGTCAAACCACAGGAACCTCACAAATTTATATCTTCTTCTTCTATCTCGATTTGCAAGAATGCTTTCTCTATATTTGCCGAGAAAGCAATTTTGTGAAGGCGGAATCTTAAAATAATGTCAATTATGTTAGGATTTAGATTGGGCCCAGGAAATAAACACTCGTTTAAAGATTTTGCCCCCTTATCTTTAGATGACGCATCAAAAACACTTCTTACTTTAGTTGTCGATTTATTTTCCCTTATTACTGGTCTGTGAGGCATGTAATATGTGTTTATTTCATCTTTATTAAGCTCACATTCTTCAATTATACCCAAACTAGATTGTTCATTTAATATTTTCTCATATTCCTTAAGTAACCATTCATTTTTGCACAATTTTGATTTTCATCCCAAAGTCTATGTTTAGCTACATAGAATGCAAATTGGATTCTAAATCATTTTTGTTTAACCTTCCACAAAAGTTTAGTTTCATACCTTCCATTTACAAAAACTAGGACTTCCCTCAGAGGGATTAGTCTGAGCGATGTGTGAGAACATAGATTGTGAGAACATAGATTTAATAATAACTCGTGACAAGAATAGAAAATGAGATGCTATATTTAATTACAATACGTGACCTGTCTGAAAAAATATTCAAACTTTGTGCGAAAAAAATACATAAGTTACTTGACAGGATTGGTACCCTTATTCCTTTCGAGGTAGGGTCCTTGCGTCTCAACACAAACAAATTGGCATTGACTGCAGAGTAAGTTATGACACGAGATCTGCTTAACCTTTGAGCTGTGAAAATGTCATTTCGAGTAATTACAAATCCATACATATTTTTTCAACAAATCATGCAAGCTAAAATACGTCAATATTAACTCGATTAAAAAAAAATTACCCGAATAAGTTACTATATAAAAAATAGTCTAATGACAATTGAGAAAATGACCTTATTCATTAAACCTCTAGATTAGTGAAGCTGAAACAAATTGCATACCAATTTTAAACAGACACTTTTCGACACTTTTGCCCAGAGAAGTAAAATTTTGACAAGTACTGTCGTGCAATCTATTCGTTGTTCATACCGACATTTATTCAATGATAACACAACTTTTTCAATGCTGGGTAAGTAGCTACCCGTTTTATTGCATTTAAGTTGCATTTTGTTATTTGTTTTGTTTCGTTTTTGTTTTTGTTTTTGTTTTTTTTGTTTGTTTTTTTTGTTTTGTTTTTGTTTTGTTTTTGTTTTTTTGGAGGGGGTGGGTGTAGTTTTATTAAATATTTAAAGTTTCTGTACCGAACAATGCAAATGAATGGTAATTTAGAACGTTTTGCATTCTTTTCATCTTTTTAGTATTTGTATTTTTAGAAGCCATTTTTAGAGAGAGCATTTACATCTTAAAAGTATCCCGTCCAAAAATTTCATACCAATAAAACGTTTTTAAGTCAACAGTAGCATAGAAATTAAAAAAAAAATTCAAAAGTTTTTTGTTCCTGCATCATTTTACATACGACTTTTTTAGAAATTGTTCTACTGCGAGTATTTACGGTTTAAAAGCATCATTCATGCAAATTTTCATCTTTATATTCCTAATAATTCCGTGTACTTCGTTATTTAGATCATCTTTAGAACTTTGTCCGCTTTATTTAGTCTTAATTTTGATTTTTTTAGAATTCATTCTAATGCGTGCATTGCAGTTTGAATTCTTTTTATAACGTGCATTTAGATCTTACAAGTTACTACCATGCCAAATTTTAAGTTTCTAGACATCACTGTATTACAGAAATTGCAGATTAGATCTTTTTTATGATGCACCCATTTAATTTTATTTATTTATTTATTTATTTATAACTGACTGGCATTAACGACTTAAAAGTAATAGCCATGCGAAATTTTTAAATTTCTTTCTTTAACAATTTCAAATAAATCGTGATTTAAAAACTGTCTAGAACGTTTTACGTTTATTTCAAACTTTAAAATTTCGAACCTTGTAGAAAGAGTTCATAACGAGTATTTACATCTTAAAAGTAACCACCACACAAAATTTCAAATTTCTAGCCCAAACAATATCCCAGAATTCTCAATTTTAGACCTTTTCTGTTCCTGCAGCCATGGAGGTTGTTGTACCAAAGTTAAATATAGTCTTTCTTGGAGCAGAGATGCTCACCAGCATTTTCAAACCATTATTTATTAAATTGGCTAGGTAGTTTCTAAGATTACATTCTACAAATACACAAACGTTACCACTTTATAATATTAGCATACACGTAGATAAAGGTGCCGTTTAAATTTTATTATATAAAAACATAAATAATTTATTTAATACGTGATAGCAGATGTATTTATTAAAATACATACATAAACCAGCTTAATAATTCTTTAATTTTATTTTACTAGTCGTTTATATCATTTGGCAAAAACATCTCACTTTCTAAAATCAAAATTGGATCAAACTTTTTGAAAAGCGCCAAGACCCATATAACAACGAAGTATCGTGAATGGTATTAAACACATGGTAATAAGGCACTTAGCCGGATACAGGAGATAAATCGCTAACTTTCGTAATGCATTCTATTCATTTGTAATAACATAAATTAAATGTATTTAAAAAACAAGATTTTGACTCATTTCTTTTAAAATACAAATAAATACTAATAATAATAAGAGATAATAAGTCAAAACATTTTCTTTCAACATCAAAGAATTGTTTTTAAATTATTCATGCGAAAAAATTGGGCTTTTTTTGGGGGGGGGAGGGGGGGATGCTCTGGTCTAAATTTTAACCCGGCTAAAAATAAAGTACCGTGATTACTTTAAATGTTATAGGAATGTTCCGTAATCTGGATTGCAACCAATACCGTATTTTAAAAAGCGTCGCTTAACGCCAATTTAATTTCATTGCGGTAACTTTTTTTGTGTGTGTGTGGAGGGGGGCAGGGAGGTTGCAAATATATACATTTGAATTTAAACTTTTGTTTATATATTTGTTGCTTGTATAATTAATCAGTACCTTGATGATTAAGCTTCACTTGAAACATGTGTAAAATACTCCTGTGGTTGTTTGCTCAAAGCCAATTTTATATCACTATTTTACCTCTCATACAGTTATAACAACGTTGTTGTTAGTATTATTCTTGGTTGACAACAACCTTGCCTGTGTATGTGAGTGCCGATTATTGACCTTTTTTCTTATACGAAGAGTGGCTATAACATATTCGTTTCGTTTCGCATACCATGAACCCAATGCTGCACAGATGTCATATACGCACCACATTGGCACGGTTTTTTTTTACGCTAATGTTTACGCTAATTTACGCTAAATACGCACCGGGGTAGTTAACGTGCTCCAAAGTGTCGTTATTTTGCTTGATATGGTAACCCGGATGTTGTTGTTTAATTAATAATAAATTGTTTATTTACTTTTATTTTATTTTCTAAAATTATGTACATATATATTTTATAGTTATTAATTAAACTTTTTATTTATTTATTTATTTATTAGAAAAAAACTCGCCAGCGTAGTGCATATATGACATCTGTGTCCCAAAGGCAATATTGATACTTTTATGTTAGCCAAACGCAGGTGATAAATGGCCAACAAATTTTCCCATAATACCATATTCACATTGCATTCATTTCATTTAAACCAGACAGCGACATAAAGTAGAACCTATGTTGGAGCAGCGACTGTCAGCATGAATTTGCAACCATTACTTTTGAAATCGGTTTGATATTTCCCGAGATTGTGCAGAAATCGCAATTTAGAACGTTTTTAGAACGCTTTTCGCGCATTTTCACTTCTTTTAATTTTCGAATTTTTTCGAAAGTGTCCTTAAAGAACATTTATATCTAATAAATATGTACCATCCTAATTTCAAGTTGCTAGCCACTACTAATCACAAAAATCGCAAATCAGAACATTTTTTACTTCTGCAACTCCCAGGTGGTAGTGGCACTGACAGGAAATAGCATCTATGTTAAGCCAGGGGCTGCCAGCATTAATTTCCTACCTTTCCTTTTTTAATCAGTTTGATTCTTCGTCCAATTTTTCACAAATCGGCATTTAGAACGTTTTTAGACCGCTTTTCGCGCATTTTCACCCCTTTTAGATTTGAAATTTTTAAACAAATGCTCCTAGAGATCATTTGTATCTAATAAGTATATACCATGCAAATTTCATGAATCTAGGTCTTTCCATAACACAAAAATTGCATTTTAGAACGTTTTTTGTTCCTGCACCCCCTTTGGGGTAGTGGAAACAGAGATAAAATATAGCTTATCATGGAGCAAGAGCTATCACCATCATTTTTGTACCATTATATTTGAAATCGATTCAGTACGTCCTGATATTGCATTGAAATCGCAATTTAGAAAGTTTTTTAGAACGCTTTTCGCGCATTTTCACCCCTCTTTTATTTCGATTTGTTTTAGGAAATGTTCTTAGAGATCATTGGGCCCCACCAGTGGCCGAGAGGTTCTGCTCTCGAAGCTGGTAGACGGGAGGTGCTGGGTTCGATCCCAATCGCGCCCGTCGGCCTAATCGTTCGGAGTTTTCGTGGTTTTCTTCGAACCTTGGTTCTCCAAGCGTTAATACGGGTTAGGTTCCCTTAGAAAGACCTCCACGGAAGGTACTTCCCCCCCCCCCCCCTTAGGGCCTATATCCCACGTGCAGATAATTGGCCGACATAAATACAACCTTAGAGATCATTGATATCTTATAAGTAACTATTATTCCAAATTTCATTATTCTAGGCCCTTCCATAACACAAAAACCGCAATTTAGAACGTTTTTTGCTGCTGCAATCCCCAGGTGGTAGTGACACAAACATAAAATAAAGCCGATGTTAGAGCAAAGGCTGTTACCATCAATCTACAACCATTAATTTTCAAATCAATTTGATACTTTCCAAAATTGCGTAGAAATCGACATTTAGAACACTCTTCGCGTATTATCACACCTTTTAAATTTCGAATTTTTTAAAAAGTGTTCTTTGAAATTTTTTATATCTAATAAGTAATAATATTCCAAATTTCATATTTCTAGGCCCTTCAGTAACACAAAAATCGCATTTATAGAACTTTTTTGCCCCTGCACCCCTATTGGAGTAGTGGCACCGATATAAAATATAACCTATCTTGGAGCAACGATTGTCATTATCATTTTGACACCATTATTTTTTTCACCAGTTTGGTACTTCCTGAGATAGCTTAGAAACCACTATTTAGAACGTTTTTCGGAACGCTTTTTGCGCATTTTCACACTTTTTAAACTTTAAATTATTTAGGAAATGTTCTTAGAAATCCTTTACATCTGATAATTAACTAATATTAAAAATTTCAAATTTCTAGGGCCTTCAGTAACACAAAAATCGCATTTTAAGAACGTTTTTTGCTGCTACACACCCTTTGGCGTAGTGGCATCAACTTAAGATATAGCCTACGTGCGAACGTGGACTAACACAATCATTTTGATACGATTGCTTTTGAAATCGGTTCAGTAGTTCCAGATATTACCTCCTACAAACAGACAAACAAACTTTACTTCTTTATAATATTACTGGCACACCCCGTGGCTTTGCTCGCGTAATAGTTGAAATATGCCAAGCGATATTTGCATGACTATTTTTTATTAGAAGAACACTTTTTAGAATAATTCAAAAGTTACAAATTAAACCAGTTTGACTAAACTTCATTATAAAAGTGCAATAAACAGAAATGAGATTTTAATTAATAAGAACAACTAAAACTAACTCCAAATAAATGATAATTTAGAAAGTATTTTGAGACTTTTATGCTCATTTCATAGGCTCATTTCTGTATTCATTTATAGTTTTGAATTTTTTAGAAACTATCCTAACACATTTACCTCTTAAAATTAACCATCATGTCAAATTCCAAGCTTCTTGTCTAACAGTTTACCACCAACTATCTGATCTTAGCAGCACCAACATAAAATGCCGAAACAGAATTGAAATATAATGTCTCGAAAAATGTTGAAACACAGACTATCGCCATTAATTTGCGAACATTAACCTTGAAATCGGTTAGTATTTCCAAATATTCTATAGAAAACGGATTTTAGATGTTTTTAAAGGCGTTCTTGTTGTTCCTGCTAACCAGGTGGTAGTGACATCGGCATAAAATATAGCCCGAATAGGATCAGGGTCTATCACTCTTGATTAGCAAACAATAACTTCTGTAATCGGTTTATTATTTCCTCAGATTTCATAGAAATCGTAATTTAGGACTCTTTTAGAATGCTTTTCGCTCCTTCCATTCGCTTCACCTCTTTTTAATTTCGAATTTATTTTTGACTGTTCTTAGAGGACATTTATATTTTATAAGTAACTACCGTGCTATATTTAAAGTTTCTAGCCTCTTCAGTACCGCAATTTAGAAAGTTTTTTCTCCTGCAACACTCTAGGGGTTGTGGCACCTACATAAAATATGACTTATGTTTGAGCAGGTTCTATCACCATCAATTTGAAACCATTATGTTTGAAATCGTTTTCGTATTTCATATGGTTGCATAAAAATCCGTAAATTAGAACGTTTATAGAACGCTTTTCGCTCACTTCATCCTTTTAAATTTGGAGTTTTCTTTCGACAATTCTTATAAAGCATTTGCATATTTGAAGTAAATACCATGACAAATTTAAAATGTTAGAGACCCTCAGTAACACAAAAAACGCGATTTAGAACATTTTTTGATCCTGTAACCTCCAGGTGGTAGTGACAACAACGTAAAATATAGGCTACACTGCGTAAAAAAGCAGGACACTCGATTTTTTTAATTTACTTAATTGTGATTTACATTTACAGTCTGATTTTATAAGGGTATCATTTTATACACATCCTTTTGTTATGACATAAAAAATAAATTGCTGCAGCAATTAATTTATAGAAAATTGAACTTAATTAACTATTGCACTGTAAAAAAAGTAGAAGGACAGTTTTCTAAAATTGAAACTATTGAACACTTCTGCTATAGGTAAGGTAACTAAGTATTACTATTTTATTGTTTTTGTCAAAAATATATATATTTCTTCATTTTTAGATTGATTTTTCTTTTAGAATGCCAAAAGGAATACCTTTAAATAGTTTTCAAAAAGGCCAAGGCATAACATTTAGAAAAGAGGATAAAAATTAAAAGAGAGATTGCTAAATTGCTTAATGTTAGTAAAACTGCAACATCAAACTATCTTGGAAATACAGAGGATCATGGTACTAAAAATAAAGACAGGAAGAATTAAAACACTGACGCCTCGTGATGAAAGAAACATTATCCGAGAGTAGAAAAATAAAGATTCTATAATTTCAAAGGTCCGAATACAAGCAGGACTGACACATGTATCACGTCAAACTGTGTATAATTATATAATAAAGTATTTGGACTTTATTATATAGATTTTCAAGAAGAGATAACACCATCCAAGTGGGCAAAAATGCACATAGATAACCGTTTACCTTGGGCACTTTGGGCAAGATCACATGTCTTGCACCACAGAATGGACTTCTGTCATTTACTCAGATGAGAAAAATTTCAATTTATATGTTCCTGATGGATATCAGTTCTGTTGGCTTTGAATCGAGAATGAGGAAGAATTTCATTCCACTCGACATGTGGGAGGGTGAAGTTTGATCTTCTGGCTAGCAGTCGGATATGATGGAAGAACGGGTCTGGTCTTTTTGAATGGTAGATAGAACCATAAAAATTACATCTAATTGTTGGAATCTGAACTTCTTCGTTATGGTACAGAATTAGGTGGTGCATATTGGATATTTAAACAAGATGGAATAGTGATTCACACAGCTATTGTTGTTAAAAATTGGTTCCACAGAAATAAGGTCCGTGTTTTGCCATGGCCAGCTAAAAGACCTCACCTGAACATATTTGAAAACATATGGGCGACATTAGTTCGTCGCGTATACAATGAAAGAAATCAGTATGAATCTGTTGTTGAGCTTCGGAATGCATTTAACGATGTTTGGGACAATTTTTATCAAAGCAAGATGCAAGCACTCAATGATTCAATGCCAAACAGAATCTTTCAAGTCATAAAGGCAAATGGAAAGAAAACTTCTTACTAATACTTTAATTTTCATATAAAATATTTATGTGTCCTTCTACTTTTTTTACAGAGTTTCATGTAGGCAACAAAAACTATCTTATGAAAATCAAATTATCTTCGTAATTTATTTTTGATTGCTATGAATTTATATTCATTTAGTTGTAAAATGTTACGCAAATAAAGAATTTTGTACTGACGTAATTAGTTGTGCTTTTTTAAGAAAAAAGTCTAGTGTCCTTCTACTTTTTTTACCCAGTGTAAGTTAGAGCAGGGACTGTCAGCATCAATTTGAAAATAAATTGAAAGAAATCGCAATTTAGAAAGTTTTTTGGAACGATTTTCGCTCATTTTCACCCCTTTTAAATTTCGATTTTTTAGGAAATGTTCTTAGACATCATTTGCATCTTATAACTGCCCTGCCTAATTGCAGGATTCTAGGCCCTTAAGTAACACAAAAATAGCAATTTAGAACGATTTTTTGCTTCTGCAACTCCTAGTTGGTAGTGACATCGACATGAAATTAAGCCTATGTTAGAGGAAAAGCTGTCATCATGAATTTCCAAACATTACTTTTGAAATAGGTTGTGTACTTCCTGAGATTGCGTACAAATCGCCATTTAGAACGCTTTTTGCACATTTTCACCCCTTTTAAATTTCGAATTTTTTAAGAAACTTTCTTAGAGATCATTCATATCTAATAAGTAATTACCATGCCAAATTCTATGTATCTGAGCCCTTCAGTAACAGAAAAATCGCAATTTTGAACATTTTTTTGCTCCCGCATCTCCTTCGGGGGGGGTACACGACATTTCGGTCCCGACACTTCGGTCCCGCCGTTTCGGTCCCGAGACATTTCGATCCCGAGACATTTCGGTCCCTGGCCATTTTGGTCCCGAGACATTTCGGTCCCTGGCCATTTCGGTCCCGAGACATTTCGGTCCCGAGACATTTCGGTCCCGAGACATTTCAGTCCCTGGCCATTTCAGTCCTGAGACATTTCGGTCCCTGGCCATTTCGGTCCTGAGACATTTCGGTCCCGAGACATTTCAGTCCCTGGCCATTTCAGTCCCGAGACATTTCGGTCTCTTGCAAATTTGGTACTCACCACCTTATAACTCGGATTCTAATTGTCGTGGGTCCGCCAAACGCTGCAATTTGAACATTATTTGGGCCCTTTTAAAAAATATCCCCCCCCCCCCCTCAAATTTTATAAAAAGCTGAATATAACAGTCCGATAAATTTAAAACTTTTATAACTCGTGATTATGAAATCACAGCGAGCTGAAACTTTGTTTGTTTGAACAACGTGATATAATTTTACAGGGGACATTGTCTTTTTTTTTTTTAACTATTATTATTTAACAGAATGGATTTTTTAAGTTTTATTATTTATTATTGCTGTTAGGCATTTTATATATATTGTAAACTGCCGTACAATGTTTTTTGGTTGTTTTCATACATTTTTAGAACGTTTAAATTATCATTAATTAAATAATTAAACTGTGCTTATTTTTTTTCTTTTTCCAATTAGATTAATCATAAATGTCTTCAATAATTCAATTAGACACTTATACGCTATTATATGCAAATATTTCCTCAAATCACCCCTCTACACCCTCTCCTTTAATAATTCAGAAATAAGATATATTTATTGAAGCACAAATTTAATTTTTCTTATTATTTTTATAATACAAAGTTGCATCGTATAAATTTGTTTTCGTAAGTTACTTTACCATTATAAACATTGGGAAAACAATAGTGATTTGGTAACTAGGTGTGCTATGAAAAATATTTTGTTTTCAGAAAACTCCACCCATCACTTCATTTTTTTTTGTTTTTTTGTTTTTTTAAATAATTATTGCAATTTTTTAAGTCTTCTCACCCTTTGAAGACGATTTTTGTGAGCTAACTTTATTGAATCTGGGCCTATTTCTTTGTAATAAGATTATTATTTTTAATTTTATATAATAATGTAACTATTATTTTAATTAATTTTATTTGTAAAATTTAACTGACAAAACTAAGCCTTTTTATACAGTAGAGCCTCGTTAACATGAACCTCAAGGGGAATCAAAATTTTGTACATGTTAACAGTAATTCATGTTATCAGTATCAAATCTTTGTGTTCGTTTTTATAGGGCACTGTGAAAACAATTCACGTTAAAAGTAATTCACGTTAAGCGTGTTCATGTTAACGAGGTTTGACTGTATTTGTCTTTTATTTATTTATTTTTTATACTACCCTTTTCCTCCCACTTTCCCAGAATTTCCCCGTTTTGCGCTTGTTGAGCAGAAAGTATCGATATAAAAATGGAAGAAAGCCTCGAAGGCAAAAATTGATCCACTGAAAAACATTAAGCAAACAAAAATTAGTAAATACGTGTACTCGTGTCGAATTAATGATTTTTGGATCAAAAATGAAGCTATGATTTTCAATTTTGAAACATCACATGTTATCAAACCCAAACAAAACAATGATTTCGTACATTTTAATGGTTTATTTCATTCATGGCGACATAAAAGATGTTCATTACTATGAAAACAATGCAATATACTCTGGAAATTAGGGTATAATATGGCATTGTTCTTCCTCGGAAGGAACTATATCTTGGGTCTTCTTTATAATACACAAGATTACATTGCGTTGTTATGGCGAGTGCTTCGTCAATGTCATTGATGTCAATGTCAATCAAAAATGAGTACATAAAATTCCATAATTGAATACATTATTAAGCTAAAATATGAGTACATTACGGTTCATATTTGAACAACTTCATGAAATCAAAAATGAGTACAGGTGTTTCTCACTTTTGAGTACATTTGTTTCGGAGCTATTTTGAGTGTATGAAATATTTAAAATTGAGTACTTTTTACTCAATTTCGAGAATCTATTTTTAGTCCTTATACTATTCCTCTTTCATATCTATGTGTCCATTTTTAATTTGTTCTAACAATATGAAAGGTCGAGACACTGCATGTTTGCTATAAACAGCGATAATTTCATGATAAATATTTGTGCTACTTAAGCGTTTACCCAATGTACCCTGAATCTTCAGTTTGGAGTAATATTCAATTGACGCTCCATTATGAAGCACTCGCAAAACACATGAGCCCAGAACGAACGCAAATAACTCACTTTCTTTCCGAAGCGCTTATGTACATCCTTTATCATCTCTAATTGAGTTTACTCTCATTACCACTGCTTAATTTGCGCCAAAGCTCACCGGGTACTTCTATGTTTTTAGTGAATATTTAAGTATTGGTCTGAATAAATATTGCTCTCCGGAGCCCAGAGGAATACCGTTTTCCAAAAACCGAAGCCTAAATTATATTTTCCTTTCCCTCCCATCTCCAATCCTTTGGATTCATTCCTACCAAAGCGCTTTCATATGTGACGCAGTGTGTCGCACACGTAGGAACATACACCCATCTAGCCTCTCAAGTTTAGACTCATTGGTTTACTGTCTCAATGGTTTCTGAACAACGACGAGGAAAACCAGAATTATTCGCAACTTTATCCAAAGCCTTTAGTGGCTGTTCTCTCTAATCAACTTTCTAGCTGCACGCGGTGCTTAATTTGCACCGAAGTTCACAGGTGAGCAGTTCTGGTACTTTACTATTTTTATTGAATGCTAAAATATTAGTCGGAATACACCGGAGGTTATAAATACTACGCATCGAAGTTCACCGGTTGATACAAAAAAATTCTTTGTGAATAGGATTTTCTGAAATTTCACCACTCCTGATTTTAATCTTTTTGCTATGTTCATTTATTAGGGGTTTTTTAGGTGCGTTCGTAATTATATAAATACGTAGCACCTATAGTCGTCGTTCAGTCCGTCTGTCCGTCTCTCCGTCTGTCCGTCTGTCCGTCCGCATATAACAGAGCAAAAACTACCCAACAATATGGTCTGAAATTTCAAATGTATGATTGGTGTAAAATTTTGTCGAGCCATTTCAAATTTTATGAAAATCGGATGTATAGTTTAATTACAGGGACAGTCAAAAGTTTTCCGTTGCATTACGGGGAATGGGAAAAAAAAATGCAAGTGCATTTTAATGATGTTACAGACTATGCACTTATGAAGTGCAAAAAAATATACATTCAGTACAATATGGGGTGCAAAAAATAATTATAAAACTAGTTATAGTACGAACGCACCTCATTTGCCACGTTTGACGAGCAATTTCCAACTTGTTTAAGTATGCAAATGCATATAGATATAGTAAAAATTAATATCTTTTTTTACTAAAGATGAAATTGATACGAAGTATAAATATTCGGATGGAGGGCAGAGGGTAGAGGGAAGTATGCACTTATTTTAATAGTATTTATAATATACTGTACTAATTTTATACTAATAATTATTTGTTATTTCTGCAGAATATTAGAGCTCCGGTACGTTTTTGCCGGAAATTAAGCCCTGCTCATTACAATACGTGTAACTTACTATTTGATTAATGTAAATACAAATATATCTCATATCATTAAAATAAGATTTTCTTTATTAATTGCATCAAGTTCATTAGTAATAAGTAATTTACTGAATGTATTCTAAGTCAGATTAATAACTGCATAAACAATGCCAATTAAAAAACGAATACCCATAAAAACATAAAATAAATCATGAAAGTATCTCATAATTAATTAACATACAAAAGTAAGTACCATAGAATAGACATAAAAAGTATTTTGCAATGATATAAAATTATTTACAACGTGAAAAATGTGCATTACTCTAAAGAGAAACTAGCAAACTACTATGCCGTTATTCCCAGGGAAAATGTTATTTCAAAATACATTCTTTTAAATATCAGGCATAGAAAAAATGCAAAGGTGTAATCCCTTCAGTACAAAGAATTATGTTTACTTAATTTTAAAATAATTTTCTTATCATATTTATTTCTTTTTTTAAGTTAAATTCTTTAATTAACGTTAGTGACGATCAAAGAAAACGAAGGCGCTGTTCAAGTAAGCTAATGGGCTTAAGAAAAAAAGTTTATGTTTTTAAATTAAGTAACTTCATTTCGTAATTTATCTTATTTGCTAAACAACTTTCTCGGATTTATTTTATTCGTTTACTAACAAATTTTATTTATTACGACTTTTAAAACTGATTTTAATTATTAAGAAATATTTAAAATCGGGACATTTATACGCACACACGCACTCATATATACATATATATATGTGTGTGTGTGTGTGTGTATTTATATATGTAATATAAAAACACCCGGTTTTACTCGCGTAATAGTTGAAATATCCGAAGTTGTACGTACGTGTCTATTTTATTAAAAGAAATTATAGTGCAACGAATAATTCAAAAATTACTAATTAAGCCCAAGTTTGATTAAACTTCTTTATTGCACTGCATTAGGCTAAAAAGAAACTTAAAAAATTGAGACGAATTAAAACTAATTCTAAATAAATTATAATTTGGAATGTATTTTGAAGTTTTTACGCTCATTTCAGTTTTCATTTGAAGTTTTGAATTTTTTAGAAACCGTTCTTATCGCCCATTTGCATCTTAAAAGTAACCATCATACACATCCAAGATTCTAGTCAAAAGGTTTACCACCCCTGGTGGTAGTGGCACGGGCATACAATGCAGCCTATGTTGGAGTAGAGACTACCAGCATAGGTCACCATCAATTTGCAATCATTACTTTTAAAATCGGTTTGGTATTTTTTGGAATTTCATAAAAATCGTAATTTAGAACATTTTTAAAACGCCTTTCACTCATTTCATACTTTTAAATTTGGAATTTTTATTAGAAACATTTCCTAGCATTTACAAGTTATTAGTAACTACCCTGCAAAATTTTAAGTTTCTAGCCCCTCCAATACCACAAAAGTGCAATTTCAAAATGTTTTTCGCTCCTGCACCCACTTTTTGGTGATGGCACAGACATAAAATATAGCCTATGTAGGAGCAGGAGCTGTCATCATGAATTTACCCCCATTACTTTTGAAATCGGTTTGGTATTTCTTGAGATTCCATAGAAGTCATAATTTAGAAAGCTTTTCGATCATTTCATCCTTTTAAATTTCGAAATTCTTAGCAACTGTACTTAGAGATTATTTATATCTTATAAGTATCTACTATACCAAATTTCAAGATTCTATCTTTAACAATTTCATAAAAATCCTAATTTAGAACAATTTTAGAGCGCTTTTCGCTCCATTTCCGCTTTTTAAATTTGGATTTTTTAAGAAACTGTTTTCAGAGAGCATTTACATCTTATAGGTATCTACCCCGTCAAATTTCAAGTTTCTATCTTTAACAATTGTATAGAAATCGTAATTTATAACATTTTTAGAACACTTTTCGCGTATTTTCATCTCTTTTACATTGCGAATTTTTTTTTTCGATTGTTCTTAGAGTGCATTTACATCTTATAAGTTACTACCAAGCCAAATTCCAACCTGCTAATCATAAATCGCAATGTAGAACGATTTTTTGCTCTTGTAACCTCCTGGTGGTATTAGCATCGATATAAAATATAGCCTATGTTTGAGCAGGGACTATCACCATTAATGTGCAACCATTACTTTTGAAACTGCTTTGGTATTTCTTGAAATTCCAAAAAAAATCGTAATTTTGAACTTTTCTGGATCATTTTTCGCGCTTGTTCATCCCTTTTAAATTCAGGATTTTTTTAAACTGTTTTTACAGAGCTAAATCTTATAAGTAACTTAAATTTATGCAAGACAGCCATGCAAGACACTGCAAGACACCAATGTATGGGCATAAAATGGATAGTACACGTGTATCAATGTGCAATACAGAAAACAAGATGCAAAAAATTGTAAGGGAGCTTTTATTCTTTGAGAAGATGAAAAGAACATGGAAAGATAGTTTAGGGCAACAATTTGTTTTCATGTAAATGATAAAAAAAGTATTGTTTAGAAATGATACAAGATTTTTAATATGGCGTGTGGTCTCCTTGAACAGCTAAGACTGCTGCACACCTGTTTTCCATGGATGCGATGAGGTTATCGATAGGACTTTGGGGAATACTGTTCCACTGCTCAAGAATTGCAATCTCCAAGTCCCGGACTGTAAAAGGAGGCCTCGGTCTCGCAGCAATGCGTCGTCTGAGTATGTCCCAAACCTGCTCGATAGAATTTAGGTCAGGAGAGCATGTTGATCATTCCATAAGCTGTATTGTTTTACCTTCAAGCATGTTTTCCAAAAGACGAACTGTATGAAGTCTGGCATTATCATGCATGGAAAAAAAGAAATCACTAATTTCTGCAACATAAAATACGACATGAGGTATCAGTATATCGTCTGTATAACTTCGGATCGTCCATTCCGAATGATATGCAGGCCCGTACGTACACCTATGCTGATTCCAGCCAATAGCATTAACCCACCTGGTCTGTAATGTGATCTTTCACGAACGAATGTGGGATTATTTTGAGTGCCTCTTTCTCTCCATGCCAAAACACATCAGATGTCATATCCAGACTTAATCGGGACTCGTCTGTAAACAGAATTTGACTCGAACAACTTTGCCTCCAAACTCGATGTTCAGTTTCCCACCTTCTTTGGGCCTCACGGTGGCTTGGGGTCAACGGAATACAGACCATTGGCTTACGTGCATAAAAACCAGCCTGATGAAGCCTATTTCGGACTGTTTAGCTGGACACCCTTCGTCCTATGGCCAAGAACAACTATGTTTGCAGCTGAGTAGCATTGTCTGTTTCGTCTCCACGAGCTGTTAACAGGATATATCGGTCATCAGTTTCTGTGTTAGCACATTTTCGACCTTGCACTTGTCGATGACTACCATTCCATGTCTCTTGGAATCGATTCCACAGCCTTTCATGGACACTTCTTGCGACTCCAACAGCGTCCACTACACTTGTCGATGACTACCATTCCATGTCTCTTGGAATTGATTCCACAGCCTTTCATGGACACTTCTTGCGACTCCAACAGCGTCCACTACACTTCGTTGTGTTTCCCCCAAATTCAACTGTCCCGATAACACGCCAAGTCATGGATTGCGGTAAATCATGTTGTTGTGACATTTTCAAGCCACCTTTTCTCAAAACACAAGCTGAGCAATTGTATTTTACAATTGAGGTAGTGAAACAGACGTTTCTGCAAAATCCCGATTTCTGCACTTATCTCCTTTTTCTAGTTTTTGCTCTCATAAACTTTAATTTAGCTGTGAAGTTTTCTTTTTCTGTTTTCTACAACACTTTAAATTATTGATGTTTTATTTTATTTTAGTTATCGGTGTAAATATTTGCGTAATTTCGTTAAAACCATGTGGTCCCCTAATTGTTTTGAGCAGTGTATATCCACAAGCGATATAAGTACTATATGTAATGCAAGAATGTCACATTCAATCATTTAGTAATTTTTTGAGTTTTTAAAATATTAGCAATTTATGACAAATACTAACCAATCATCCCTCCCCATTACCAGACCAGATTAATCACCCCTTTGATTATTGGCCAGATATTTTTTAAGTTTTATAAATATTATATGTAGTTTTCAAACAATAAAACTGATTAAGATTGTTACGGAGTGGATTCTCTCTCTCTGAGTATAAAAATTTTGTTTCGCTTCTATTTAGTTACTGAGTTGCATAAATCATTGTGAAAAGTGGCCAATAATCACCCCACTCTGCCCTACCGCAATAAAATGATAAAAGTATTATTTTAAATTTAAGATGCGGGTAGCTACAGAGATGGTGGTTGCATTGTCCAGTTAAATTACTAGCGAATAACAAAATTCTATAATTTAAAAAATCCTTTTTAACAATCTGCTTATGATAGATTGAAAAACCCATACACAAGCTACATAAATAATTTTCAAAACTATTATATATTGGGAGAAGCAATGCTAATTCATGCGTTCCTAACTAAGGCATACCTATTTTGGAAATATTTATGTTATGATGAATGTTATATAGTCTTATTAATACATATTCATATTTTAAAAATTAAATAATCATATTTTTTAAATGGCTGTCCAAAAACTAAGAGTGTTCATTTATAATCAATCATGGAAAACTCTATACAGTAAATATTCTGCCTAAGGCGGAATTGATCAGGACCGAGAAAATTTTCCGTAGTAGACAATATTCCGCCTTAGACAAATTTTATTTTACTCTGTGTCTATGGATTCGCAGGGACTTGAAAATCTTTCCGAGTTAGACAGATTTCGGTCTTACACAGAGTCCGCCTTATAGAGAGTATACTGTATTTCATACACGAGTTATAAACGAGTATAACAAACTTACGTTATTGTGTTTTATACTTTCAATTCTAGACTCTATTCTGTTATATGTACGCTTTAATGGTGCTTAAATTATTATACAAGCGGACCATAAAATCTTTATTTATTTAACTGTCAACGCCCAACCATAAACGGCTCTCTTACAATTAATTGATTGGATAAATACGATGCTAAGTCATGCAATAAAAATTAATTATGAAGAGTATCTCTTCGTGTCACTTTAGTATGTATTCAACGTGGTATCTTTCGATGTAACAGAAAATCATTTCCAAATTCCATTCTAAAATACAAATTCTCGTTGAAATGAAATACATATTTTCGAAAAAGATAAATATCACAAATGCTATTTTTTATAAAATAAAAAAATTGCTTATAAAAATATTCTTTTCTAAGCCGTACTTAAATATTAAGATTATTAATGGATTTTATAAAACTAAATTTCAGAGCATCCTAAAATGTAACAGGAGATTTGTTTTACGTTAATGAATTTTGATCAAAAATGTGATGCTTATAAAAAAAAAATAACTATCTAATATTAGTTTTGCGTTCTTTGGAAATCTCTTCAAAAGATAATAATAAGCAATATTGATGAAAATTATGTTTTCATTTTTAAATTAGTACATGATTTCATTTTTAAATATTTTCAGGAACATTTCATCTGACACAAAGCGATAAAATAAGTAAAGAAAATAATTAAAAAGGTTTATTTAATTTCTTTAACAAAATCAATGCTATATTAAACTGTAAAAACAATTAATTTTTAAAGGTACCCATTATAGTACATTTTAATGTCGCCTTGTTAGTAGAAAAAAAATTTTAATTACATCCCTTAAGTTTGTAAATTTTTAGCTTTTGCGCTTATTTTAAGAAAACTAATTTCATTATCTAAAGAAAAATTCAAAATAAACAGAATGTTGTGTTAGTTGTTAGTTGTATGTTGTTAGTTTAATATAATTTAAAAAGATGTTTATATTAAAATTTATCTATTTAAAAAGAACGAATATTAACTTTATCTAATAAATACTTAAATTTGAATCTCTTTTTTATTAGAAATACATCTGGAGTTACTATTTTTTTGTTCTGCTTTCTTTCAGAATTAATTAGAAAATATATTTACATTTTGTTAAGTTTTAGAAATTTCCTGTTGAATAATTAAGTTGTAAATTAATCTCGCTATTAAAAAGTGAGCAAAATTTCATGAATTCATTTGTTTTAATGTTAGTTATAAAACTGTTTCCTAACGGATAATCTGTAAAATAAAATTAGGAAAAAAGGTAAATAACAAGAATTAAAGAGGCCTTTTTAAACAATTACACATAATTTTCATCTGATAAAATTTAAATAGGATAGTTCTGGCATACATTAATTATCAATTTAATAAGACTTGAGTAAATTTAATTAAAATGATAATTAATTTATGTTTAATATATAATCTCATTTTTAATATAGTTTTATTTTCGTGCATTTTGAATTTCTTTTAATCTAAAATAAATAGTTATTTATCATAGGTTACAGATTACATTCAAAAACTAAAGTTACATTTTAATGTTAGGTGTAATAATAAGCTCTAACAAATATTTCCATAAGAACTTATTTAGTTAAAAACAGGTCGTTCATGTGAAACCTTTAAGAACGACATATTTATAATATACAAAGTTCTGCATTTAGATAGTTTAAAAAATAAATTAAAAATCTACAAAACTAAAAACATATTATAAACAAAAACTAGTTGGATGTGCCAATCCCAAAACTTTCTTCTATCTTATACATCTTAATATTTCAAAAAGTAGTTACACATGTTAATAATTCAATATTATTAGTTTAATACTATACCAACTTTGATTTTCATCTCAAATTTCTGCTTCAGTCAGTTAAACGGACTAAAAACGAGTTATTCTCTATCATTATATTTGTTAAAATTAATAGTTTTTCTTTATTCTGTTGTTATCAGCTGTTTGCGAATAGCCGGCTTAGCAGGAAGCGAGTTTCCGCCGCTGCACGAGCCGCCGATGGACAATAGAATTACGAAAAAACAAGAAAAGTACACAAAAATCGCTATCACAGAGCCCCTTTACCGCGCCATTTTTCCAAATTCTAGGAAGACCTGTTGGCTAAAGCCAAAAAAATGCACAAATAATTTGGTTCAATTGTATGCATAATTTCGATGGTACAATAAAGAAAATGGCACAGACATCACTATTACAGCGCCCCCTTCCGGCAGATTTTTTTCACATTCAGGGAGGACTTGCTTGCCATAGCCAGAAACATACACAAAAAATTTGGTTTAATTATATGCATAACTTCATACACTTTTCGATGGTAGAATAATGAAAATCGTACAGACATAGCATTTATAGCGCCCCCTACCAGCGAAATTTATGCAAATTCACGGAGGACCTTTGTGCCATTACCAAAAACAAACACAAAAAATTTCGTTCAATCCTATGCATAATTTCATACACTTTTTGATGGTACAATATTCAAAATGCCCCAAAAATCGCACAAAAATCAGTATTACAGCACTCCCTACCGGCAAATTTTTTCAAATTAAGGAAGGACCTGCTTGCCATAGCCAAGAACTTTAGCCAAAAGCTTAAAATAAAAATTTGGTTCAATTCTATGCGTAACTTCATACACTTTTCGATTGTACAATATTCAAAATCGCACAAAAATCGCTATTATAACGCCCCCTACCGGCGATTTTTTTCCAAATTCAGGGGGAGGACCTGCTTGCCATAGCCAAAAACTTAAAATAAAAATTTGGTTCAATTCTATGCGTAACTTCATACACTTTTCGATTGTACAATATTCAAAATCGCACAAAAATCGCTATTACAGCGCCCCCTACCGGCGATTTTTTTCCAAATTCAGGGAGGACCTGCTTGCCATAGCCAAAAACTTAAAATAAAAATTTGGTTTAATTCTATGCATAACTTCATACACTTTTTGGTGGTACAATGGCAACAGACAGACGGACAGACGGACGGATGGACAGACAGACATTTTCTATAAATATGTTTTGGGGGATCTCTGACCCCCAAAACGTGTAAATCCGTCGAAAACCGGAAGTCGAAAAAAATTTCGATTACAATACTTTTTTCTATTTAAGATAACAGAAAGTAAAAATGGGAATTAACTTTTCTGTAACCTTCCATTTTATTTTCTGCTTTAAACAACTTTTGTTTGTCATCATAGTTCGACCACTGTGACACACACACACAGATATATATATATAGAGAGAGAGAAACACACACACACAAATATATATGTAATAATAAAAATTTTCGCCCTTTTATCTTTGTAAAACTATTCCAAATTCTTAATATTTTTCCTTTTTTACCTATCTTTAATGATATCTTAATATCTTTTATCAACCTTTCTTAAGTATGCTACAAAGTTTCATTTTCATTCAGCAACTATTGTTTCTTGTTTGATTGAAAATAAGATCTTTGTATAATCATGCTGATTTGATAATTGCTTCACAACATTTCTATCTTATTTTTTGTTACTTTATGTTATGCCTAATATTTAAGTATATTGTCATGCCTCATTCGCTGTCATATGGATCAGATATCAATTAGATACTTTAGGGATTAGTTAAAGAAATTTGTTTAATACTTTTAAATATTATTGACTGTGTTGTTGAATGTAGTTATTATTATTTATTACACTATACATTATTTGATACTGAGAGGAAAAGATCATAATGAATATTGATTGCTGTAATAAATGAGATGTGTAAAACTTAGCATGGGATATTACGTGAGAGAGTATTTATGCTATGAGTTGTGATAACACGATTAGTATGAATTTCAATTACTCATTGTAAGTTAGTCCTAGAAATTGATATTATTAGATATAATATGCTTATTATTAGGTAATTGGAAGATAATTACCGTGTAGCTAACTAATGGACAGAACATGAGATTTAAAAAAAAAAATCCTTATGAAATTTCAGATTTTAAGAGTTTTTGTTAGTTTATGAGAATATCAGATTTTAATGGTTTTAATTGTTAGTTAGAGAGTTTATTAATTATGAGTAATTAATTTATGACTTAGAAATTTCAGATTATTAAAACTTTTTCAACTTAGAGGAATTCCAAAGAAGTTTCTGAAAAACCTATGATGACTGTAATAGGTAAATACCACGTGGTAAATGGTAAATAATAACAAATAGTAAAAAGGTACCCACAAAGAGTTGGTCCATCGATGTATGCATGTCAATACACTTCAAAGATCCTGTAAATAGGTTTATTTAAAAATTTTGTTATTATTATTTTTTATTTTGATATTATGAACTTTATTACTATTTATTTATTGTAATATATTAATTTCATTTATTGAACTGAAAATGAACGTAGATTGGAGAAACTGACAAGGAGAGGGCCAACCTTGTTAATCACAGATTTTGATTATTTTAATATATGTTGTAGGGTAGAGGCCCCTTAGTGTCAGGTTCAACGGATTTTATCCAATGCTCCTTAGTTCTTGAGAAACCGGGGGGGGGGTCTAATATTAGTGAACAACTTAAATACATACTTTGCTACAACAATGATAGGTCAGTCGTAGCTCAGTTGGTATTGTGTTAACCGGCTGATTGGCGGGCCCGGGTTCGATACCTGAATGCGCTACATTTGTTTTTCTCATTTTTTGTTTTATAAATTTACTTGTAAGTATAACTTAATAATCTCACTGTCAATTAAATTTTTTAATATTGTATATCAATTATAATTTTAACCTATTTAATTTTTTACTTTTAACTGAATAGTTGTAATAAAACATCATAAAACTGTTATTTTTTTAAAAAAAATCACTTTTAAAATGTATTTCATATATTCTTTATCGTTGCAATGATATTGAGCAATTGTGTCAATTCGTGATTTTAAAGAAACATCATTTACGCATTGCTTTAACAAAGGAAGTCAATGAGATAATCCTATTATTCTGTTTTTAAAGTAACAAGTATAATCATATTAAAAATTAGCATCAGAGTTAAATTATAACCGATTTTTTGCATATTAAAGATTTTTAAATTTGTAATAAGTACGCTTGCGCTTTCAATTATTTTGCTTTCCCTTTATCTTTTTTCTGCTTTTATTTTATTTGAATATTCCTTTTTTTATCATAACTAGATGGCACCACAACAGAATTTGTCACGATTTTGGAATTTTTATCATTCAATAATAGATCCAATTTCTTTTTAAACCTCTTTAATGGATGAGAAATGATAGTTTACAAATAAATGATAAATTTAAGTTTGTTAACATTATAATTAATGTTTGGTGTTAAAATTTTTAATTGAAATTATTAAATTATAATTACAACTATATTTATAAAACAAAAAATGAGAAAAACAAACGTAGCGAATTCAGGTATCGCACCCGGGCCCTCGGATCAGCCGGCAAACGCCATGCCAACTGAGCTACGACTAACCTGTCATTTTTGCTGCGAAGTAAGTATTTAAGTTGTCTACTAATATTAGACCCCCTGGTTTTTCAAGAACTAAGTGGCATTGGATAAAATCCGTTGAACCTGACACTAAGGGGTGTCAGGTTCAACGGATTTTATCCAATGCCACTTAGTTCTTGAAAAACCAGGGGGTCTAATATTGTCTACCCTACAACATATATTAAAATAATCAAAATCTGTGATTAACAAGGTTGGCCCTCTCCTTGTGAGTTGCTAATGCAAGGATAAGTAGATTCAAATGAACATTATATTTACGAATATAATTTTGAACTTATATTTTGAAGACATTTTTCAACAATTTCATTAGCACGCTTATATTATAAAATGCTACGCTCAAGTCTTTACAACTGAGTTCATGAATGCTTTGCACATGAATATGAGCCATGAATGGCCATATATTTATTATGTAAATAACAAAATCTATGTTAAATAATTATTCTCAATATTTATAGTAACTTTTTATTTTACATCTTTGTAATTCGTAAACAAGATTAATATATTGTTATTGTATTTAATTAACAATTCCAGTAGTTCGCGTTCTAAATTTTAAATTTAATATAGCATTTAGATTTTTTTTTTAAGTTAATTCTTTAGGGTTTACTCCAAGTGACGAAATTATAATCCAAGTCTATGTAACATTTCCTTTCTATGAACTTGCAGGTCTTAGGACCTACCAGTTCATCCAGTCTTTTTGAGTGGGTGGATATGTAATAATAAAAATTTTCGCCCTTTTATCTTAGTAAAACTATTCCAAATTCTTAATATTTTCCCTTTTTTACCTACCTTTAATAATATCTTAATATCTTTTGTCTTTTATTTCATGCATTTAAACTTGCGTATTTTTCATTATTCTAAAAACCTTAATCCATTCGTCTAATATTATAAAACCCAGTAAATTACTTTCTCCTTTTGTTCTAAAACTAAATTATTTTTCTTTCGAATGTTTTTTTCAATAACATTTGTTCGATCATGTTCTTTACCTACAGTTCCATGCGCCGGCCAACATTTAATTGCGCTGTAATTCTGACGCCGTATTAACTGTTCATTATCGACGTCATCCCCTTTCTATCGGATCGTAGCCTGTTTCCTATCCCATTCTTCCCAATCTCTCTGCTGGCGTTGGTTCTCCACTTTTCTGTATCCGTCCGCTCTCTGTTTTTTGGAGTACATATATCGTTACATCGGCGAGGAGCGAGAGAATTTACGTTTTTCGGTTGTTTAAATAATTTACGTTTCTTGGGATGAACGATTCTAATGTGTAGATGCTAATCTTGTATCATCTTAAGTTTTATGAAGTGGATGATCGATTATTGAGAGTTGATGAACAAGCTACTGGGAATGTTCGATATGTTTTTGTCAAATAAACCAGTTTAAAGTTACGATGACTCTATTCATTATATGATGGGAAATGTCTCAATGTTTATGAAGCCTGTCTCACTCGCCACCCTGACTGCAATCCGATATTTTCATGATAACGGATGGTTGGCCTTGATTACTCTACTACGTTTTACTTCGAGATATACTAGTGACGCCGGAATGTCTCAAAAGTCGACAGCAAAATGTCGCATATATATAATTATTATTATTATTATTACTGATCGTTTTATGATTATAAGAAAGTAATCCTTAACACACAGGACCAGTCGCAATAAAAATATTAATTTTCAGTTGAAGACACGATATAAAAAAAAATATCTACCATAATTACGATCTGAAATAGCAGTATGAGAACAACAGTAATTAAGCAGTAAAAATTTAATTTATTTGGTTGCCTGTAGTAATATTAGCAAATTTTTTTTAACATAGAATTTTTATCATAGCTTCTCAACCATAATTGTGCATGTTTACCACATCCTGAATTATATATTTATAGGAAAAGGAAGAACTTCGATACCGGCAATTAAGGGATCACATTTAATCCTTTATCTACTGACGGTATTTATAAGTACCACTCACTTTAAACTCTCATCCTATACTTAATATTACTAATATTCTAATGGTACTTTGCAAAAACACTCTTTTAACTCCACTTTTTGATGATACATGACAGAAGTAGTTCTAGGTTCTTTATTTTAGCGAGGAAGGAGGCTATCTTTGAAGCAGTCGGTGTGTTTTGTGCCGACATTTTGTACAGATTGCCACGCTTAACTTTTTATTTGCTGCAAGCATAGTAAAGGACATAAGATAAGTATTGGATTTTTTTTATGTGTTCATGATGATCTTAAAATGCAATTTGGCTAGTTATTTTAAGTAAGCGGTGTATGTATTGTATTTGATTTAACAGTTGAATTACTCGAAGTAATTATAAGTACCGCCAGTACACTGAGTGTTGGAGAAAAACTTCTTGTTTACTTTTCGTCTGTGTAGTTATCTATCGTTTTTATATGCTTTATAATGTTATAATTAAATTGTAATGTAGTAATGTTTCTTTTGGTATTTCTTTTCTGTTTTATTATTATGTTTTATAGGAAATCGAAAACGTTGTGATACCGGCTCATTTTTGCTATGCTAGGAAGGGCATATGTAAATTAATAATATTACATATGTGGAGATGTGAGGGAACATGTTGTCCTTGGAATATACGTGTCGCATAAATAATGCTAAGCCTAATCTAATAACATAGGGGGGAAACTAAAGTACAGTAAAGTAGGCATAACTAATGCCAAAGTACTGCTAACAAAAGCGAAACTTTAAAAACAGTGTTTTATTAATACCATCAAATTTAAATTTTTACTCATTCTTCATGTGTAAAACGAAGCTGTGTCAATTTAATATTTTTTATTGCTAACTTCAAGGGTCTTCTTGTTATTTAGCATTTTTATGAGTTTAAATTTTATTTGAAATATCATGTGTTATGTTACGAGAATATTTTAGCCATAGTGTACTGATGGTACTTTAAAGTACCACTTTAATTAATTACCTCTAACGAATTAAATTTCTCAGGGATGAGTATTTTTTTTTATGTATAGCCTTTAGTTTTCATCGTAATAACGGAAAAATATTTACATGAAAAAAAAAAAATTGCCCAAGATCATAATGCAGAAGATAAAGGGTTAAACTAGTTTTACCTACCAACCCAATTTGCAGAAAATTTTCTACTGAAGCAAAAATATTCATTTAAATATATAAGGCTGCTAAACTGTTATACGCCACTTATATGCATTTTAATGCCATTAAAATATTATGCATTTTGACAACCATCACATGAGATAAAGAGTGTAATATGAAGTTGATGCACACTGCTACACAAAACCTAAGGACGATGAACAAATTGTCATGTTTAAAAATATTGGATGTAGAGTTTCATGTCAAATGGGATAAATAGATAAATATAAAATATGAGACATGATATAACGCAGGATTTATATCAAAAGAAGTATAGAAAGAATTAAAATAGGTTGTTTCGGGAAAGGTACTATATTGACCCTGAAACAGATTAATACAAAGAATGCATATTACTCACAACAGGCAATCCGGAGAGACATGTCAGTAAGAGATATGTTCCCCATGCAGTTCAATGCAACTTGCTCGTAGCATGCTTCGAATAATGTATTCCATAAGGTTTTGAGTCAACTTGTCCCATTCCTTTTCCACTGTAGATCTTCACTGGATGAGGGATGTCTTGTTTGCCGGAGGATATGAATCTGCAGCAAGATGTTTCTCCAAGGCATCCCATACATTTTCTATTGTATTAAGTTCTGGTAATCTAGCTACAGGATATGATGAATACTCTCACTCTCCAAACAGTCTTGAACAGCGTTGTAGCTATAATATATCACGCTATCATCCACGAACAGAAAGTTATGTCCAAGAGCAACGCGGAAAAAAGCGAACATGAAACGGCATAAATTCAACAATTTACCATTTAGCAGTCAGGGTACCTGTTTCAAGCACATGTAGTGGGGTGCGGCCATTAACTGTTATATTTTCCCATACAGATGCTACAAATCTAATATAGGTCCTATTTCTGCATATTTTCTGGGGCGATAAGTACTATAAACTTCACGACATATCAGTTGCTGTTTACTATCCGAAGAGAAGAATGAACTGGCTCTCATCTGTGAAGAGGACATTGGCAAAGTTATCCTCGGTCCAATGGCGTTGCACACAGCACTATTACAAACGGGCGCTGCGGTGAACTCTCACAAGTGGGACACTCACAACAGGTCTTCGGGAGTATAATCCTGTCTGTCGCAAATGCCTTGCAATAGTTTTCCGTGATATCTAAGTTTCTGTGGCTGCATAAATTTGACTTGCCATTTGACTAGCTGTACTGCGCCGGTTACTTTTTGTTGTTAGAACAATGTACTGATGGTCTTAGGCCGTCGTACTGCGAGGACGGCATCCTAGCTTGCGCCAGCTACACTGGCCACTTATTTGAAATGCTGCTTAAAGCCTGGAAACAACACTGTGGGCGATGCCGTTTTTTCTATTCGTCCACGTGCAAAATCATATAAATAATGTCTGCTAGACATGACCTGACATTACAAAGTACAATGTTCTTCCGACCTGTTCAAATTGAGCGTGCAAGACTCACTGACTGCACGCGCCGTTTGCCCGTAAACCGGTTTGTACGCTATCACGTAACCCACATGTGCAGTAATTAAAAATTTGCATTGATACATTGATTCAAATTGCGTCATGCTTTTATGCAAATTCCCACAAACTGCTGTGTTCGATTCTGCACCTGCCATCGTTTACAGAAACATCCGTCCTTAGGTTTTGTCTACCAGTGTTTGTAAATTTATTATAACTTCAATCTCCTAAAGTTACAAACAAGGTTGTGAATAATCTTCCTACAATTAGTTCATTTTTGAATGCAAGACCAGTATAATATGCGAGAATATATATTCAATAACAAATCGAAAACAATCCAGTCAAACACATTCACAGGTTATCATTCATTTAAAAGCTAAAACAGTTAAAAAGCTAAAGCCCACTTTTGTTATTTACGATTAGGATGAAAAGTTTTTTTATGCGAAAATAAAAATTCTTAATGCGTTGATAAATATCTTACTTCTATATTCCTGACTGTAATTTAAATAAATTATTCTCTAAGAATAATAAATTAAGAAGAATAATAAATTATTCTCTGCATTTCCAATGCAGACATTTTTTAGTTGTCAAATATATTATGTCCATGAATTACCCGTATTAATGAAACAAAAATTATTGTGACCATTCATAATGGAATTTATTGTGGTAATTGTTCTCCTGATACAAATGTTAATAAAACATGCACACTGTAAAAAAACTACTATAAATTTGCCAGCACAACTCGATCAAGTTGAATGTACTGTATCTTTCTTTGGTTTCCTGACTATTTAAACATGAAAAATACAGTAGTTGCGTAAAATTAACAGTACAATGTACTGGCAATTTTGGACGCATTTGGACCACATCACAAACTACAGGCGTCCAAATTGCCAGTACATTGTGCTCTTAATTTTACGCAACTACTGTATTTTCCATGTTTAAATAGTCAGGAAACCACCAAAGAAAGATACACTACATTCAACTGTGATCGAGTTTGAGTGTAAAAATGTCGTGTTTTTTTTTTTTTTTTTTTTTTTTTTTTTTTTTTTTTTTTACAGTGCAATTACGCCCAACAAACTTTTGTGATGCGAAATAATTCAATAATATGGAAAATCTTTTTTCAGTATATTTTCATGACTGTATTTTCATGAGACGTACAAAAAAAAAAAAAAAAAAAAAAAAAGCATTAAAAAGTCTTCATATTATTAGATGAGTTAAATATGAAAAAAAAAATGCTGTTATTAATTTATGATTTGAGGATCATGAAATTCCAAGATATGCTACGAATAAATATTTATAATAACAAGATATTAAGAATCAGTCATTTTTTTTCTTCTAAAGCCAGCTTGTTATTACATTTACGAATTACTAAACTTTTCTTGAATATTGGTATTAAAAATGGCAAAAATAAACGTTTCTAAGCTAACTTAAAAATGAAACACACTTTATGAATTGTTAGCGGGTATATTTATGTATATAAAACATTATTAAAATTTATACATAAATAAATTGTATATATAAAGGGAAATATAAATTGCTTCTGTAGGTGTATATGAGACAAATTCTATCTGTTTAGGTATATTAACCAATTTTTGAAAACATTGAACAAAATTTTGAGTTCATAAAACTATAAACAGATACATTTTCTATAAAAAAGGTTAAAAAAATAATATTTTGTATCTACAAAAATCTCGTACGATATAGTTTATATAAATAAAAACAATCTTTCTAATTTTCCAAATTTACATACAATTCAACAAAGCTTTTGATAATTTTCTTCTGTTCTCAATGTAATTTTTGGTGCTCGATTTTAAAATCACAATAAAAATAGTATGACACGTAGCGTTATTGCACAAACTGGACTTTTTTACACTTAACAATGTTACAATTACAACGCCTAAATTAAAATAAATAGAAATATTTTTGGTAAGATAGTAAATATTTAATGCACTTTTTGCAACAATAATAATAATTATATGATATATAAGACACAAGACACTTTAAAAATATTTCACTTATCCCTAATAGGGATTTAAAGAAAGAGCCAAAAAAATGCTTCACTCGACCACTGGGTATTCATGTATTCAAATGTATAGGTTCAGTCTAAAGATAAAATAGAATAGATAGAATGTACACTCGATGGAAAAAAAAGTGAACACCCCCTACTGACTCTGAAACAAGTTTCTGTAGAAGAAAGTTACTAGTACCAAACTATTGGAAATAAAGTCTACTTTTAAATGATGTATACATAATTTGCTTAGGGGACCATCTACATATCAAAACTAACACAAACTTCGATTTTTTTCAATAGCAATACCCAAGTTTGACATGATAAATAAATTCGACATCCTTCAAGTAGCCTAAATACACAATATCCCAAAATTCGTGCGATTAGTTTCAGGGAAATTAATTGTTTTAAAATGAATATATTTTGGGGGCTGTATCCAAATTGAACTTTGGTACTGTTCGGGATTGTTGAAATGCTGCAGAATGTCTATGTCACTTCTATTAAGTATTATTTCTTGCAAATATGACCATTTCACTTGCTTAATATGTTTTGACTACTGCCAGCCCAAATGTTTCAATAAAATGAGTAAAATATATTGTTTTCAAATTATGCTTTTCGGCACATTATAGATGGCCCCTTAAACCTTTAACATTTTTTAATCATAATTCGAAAACTACTTGGAAGAAAACTTTCAGAATTCGCATACAGCAGGATATAATAAATATAAATCTATCAAGTAAATAACAGGTTGCAATTCATATTTTTTCAAATATTAATTTCATAGATCATTCATATAATATCATTGATCATAATTCATTCATTGATCATTGATCATATATTATATTATAATTTTTTTTAATTACAATTTCAATGTATTTATGTCTGGGCTTTTTAGTATCATAATCACACACAAAATTATCACATTAGGACTATAATTTCAGCAGATATTAATAAAAATATGACAATGTAATTCAACATTAGAAGCTCCAAATTTTGACAGGTTATATCCTAAAAACTTATCATCCAAATGCAATTTCGTTTCTAGGCATAGTTTGGACCGAAAATTTAAAATATATTGTAAAATTCGATATTGCCATTGAAATAATCAATGCTGGCTGTGGTTCTGATTTTTAGATGGCCCTCTAAGCAAATTTTATATACATCATTTAAAAGTAGATTTGATTTCCAATTGTTTAATACCAGTAACTTTCTTTTATTATAATTAGTTGCAGAGTTAGTAGGGGGAGTTTACTTTTTTCCACGAATGTACTTCATTAAGATTTACTCCAAAAACTTCATAAATTTTTCTGAATATCAATAATGAGTTTAATTGATACATTTTAATAAATTAAATGTTTTAATATGCGTAAAATTATTTTAAAGTTAAACAACAATTAAATATTTGAAATTAATTTTCGTTTAGATTAACCCATTTATCTCATGAAATTTTATATATTCTCATTTGTTCAACAATTATAAACAAATTTCTATTTACAAAATTGCTCTGTCTCTTACTTAAATGCTTATTAAGTATTTTTGAACTTAAATTAAAACTTTGAAATATGGGGTTTGGATGATATTTTAAGGATATATTCGGATATTACCGTTTACGAATGATAAAAATCATCTTCTTAATTTTTTGTAATAAATTGATTAAAGAAGTTGTATTTACATGCTATTTGTTTGTCAGTACATCAAGCGAAGATTTTTATAATTGGATTAACATCCATAAGTAAAATACAAGCAAAAATATTTTATAATATCTTTTCTTTATTGTTTATGTAATTTTTAACCGATTTTTTTATTATTTATTTATTTTCCTAATCATCCTGTATTGCATTAAGGAACATTTCTTAGTTAGAATTAACCTCCTGGCACGTTGTTGACATATTGACTAATGTAGTTTTTCCGGCTAGTAATTGTGTCTTTATTTAATCATGTATTGTCGGTAATTAAATAAAGCTCAGAATAGTGGTAAATATTTTGAATAAAAAAATTCCCCACTTTGACGGCAATGTCTTAGCATTACATTTTCCGATTCTCACCCTTTCTCCATTATCGACAGTATGATTTCTATAATTTCGCTATATTTCTCCCTATTTCATGATTACATATTTTCTTTTTTTATGAATAAAACTACCATATTAATGGTAAAAGCTCTTATTAATTACTTTACAGACAAAGCATGGTCACTGATTACACATGGATAGTAATATCATATATACTACTAAATATGCGCGGAATTCCCGCTCTTCAATCTTTCAGATTGTTTACAGATATTTCTTTTTATTATTAATTTTATCTAAGCGTATTTTTTAATCAAACAACGCGTTTAAAATAATTGTTAATGTACTACATATTTTTTTCAAAAACCTTTCGGATGATGACATCGAATATTTCGAATGTTTCATTCATCTCTGTGCGTTGCTAGAAAAGGAAAGCAGGCATCAGAAATAATTGGCATTATAATTAATCATGGACCATAACGATATTTAATATCGATTTTATAGGAATAATATATTATGGACAACTCGATTTTATCCATAACATCAAATTTTTTATTTCTGTCTCCAGTCAATAAATTTCTTATTCTTATCCGATATAAGATCCGATTATATCAAGAATCGACAAAAAATATTAAGCCTATTTTCGCTGTAAGTTGAGTAGTTTCACATTAACTTTTTCATATCACTTTTTGTAACATTGGAGATCTTGTTTTATGTTCCAAGAAATGCCGAGGGTAGTCAAAACGCTCAAAGAAAGCTTCATCCACCGACAACACGTGGAAAGTGGAATATGAAGAAAATATAAAAGCCAATGCAGGAAACTGCAGCGTCCCCACGCATTGACAACGATAACTAAACTGGTGGCAGTGGAGAGTGGGCAAACAAAGAAGAATGGTCCAAGTTGTCCCAGATGTTATCCGTGAGGTTCGGACCCATATAACCTGATATTCCGATAAAGAATAAATGTGCATGATGCAAAAACACCTCATGGAGGAGAGAACCAGAAATAAATTATTGGCGATTGTGGGGGGGGGGAGGGGGTGACAAACCAAGACGAATGGTCCAAGTTGTTAGAAGATGGGGCCATAGTACCTGAGATATTCGAATAAAGAAGAAATGCGCACTATGCAAGAGCGGCCCTTGTGAAGAGAACAGAATCAAAATTGTGTTGGTGGTGAAGTGGTGCAAACCGCATATTTCAGACATGTATATACCTAAGACGATTACAGCTTCTAATCAAATCAGCGAGCGTCATCATCACGGTCACATATATGTCCACACAGTTTGATTGACAGTGAATACGTATAATACGTGTGATTAAAGCTAGTAGGGGAAATACTCTGGGTATAAGGTATAAACAGTCAGCATTTAAGCTGCTACTATCCTACCTTAATTGTTTAGTGATGCCATCTACCAATAAATGAACAGATTATTATTTCAATGATCAGATTAACTTTTTATTTTATTTTTAATCCAATTTTCAATTTAAAAATAACAACTAGGAGGGCAAAGGAGAAATAATATGCATAATCTATATATAAAAAAAGATAAAATTTTTCTTATTAAATTTAGTACTTGAAATATTTTTTTCATATTGCTTGAAAATTAAGTCAACACTTATATTTTTGCCTGTTGCGTTAGCTCGAGGTTTTTTTGTAAATATTACGAAAGTAAAATGAGAAGTTGGCTTATATTTAATGCAATTTTAATAAAAATGCCTTTTATTTTTATTTTTTAATGTAATTTTCTATTTTTTATTTTTTGTTCTGAAATAAAAATGTGAAAATAGCCATTTTATTTCCTTTAACTTTTCTTTAGTAAAAAAGTTTATTTTAGTGTTTCGAAAGGATGCATGCTGATACACAAAGCTTCCTTTATTACTGTTAATCAATAGCTAATTTCTAAACCGTTAGTTTTAGAGGGACAATTCCAATTGCAAAAATGTCTCAAGTACTGTTCTTTATCATATAAAAATTCATTTTGCATCTTTTAAATTTAAAAACAACCTAGCAAAAATAAACAGACAGGAGATTTGACAGAATTATTTTGTTATGAAGCCGAAGGAAGACGCTTCTATTTGACAGTGGGCGGAGTAACTCTATGAGCGTGTTGACATCAGTAATGATCACTGGTTGGCTTAGAAGCTGTAATCGTCTCCGAGATGTACATGTCTGAAATATGCGTACAAACCAAGCCAAATGTTCCAAGTTGTGTGAGAATCCGACAGATAGAACCATAGATGTCGATTAAGGAAGAACATTATGCAGCAGCGCCACATTATGAATGTGGCAAAGTGATAAAAAACAATTTAAATGATCCGATCTTCACTAAAATGATATGGAGTTAAAGAAACCGAAGAAAAGTCTAGCAATGATAAAAGAAAGGTTCAGGGAAGCCATGGGGAATATGGGGAGAAAATTTGAAAAAAAGCCTGTTTCTAGATTAAATAAAAATCTGAGAGGCTAAAACCATATTTCAGAGACACTGGAAGGTATCGAAAAGGCGAAAAACTGCCTAAAATGAAGAGCTGAACAAAAAAGTTTTTAACAAACCCCACAGCACGCAAACTAAAGGACCTAGTGTATAAAGAATTTCAGAATAAAGCATGCCGCAATAGTTCAGAGTTAGATGATACCATGGATATCAACTTTGTGCATATAAGCATAATGGGCGCTGAGATACTTTTTAAAGCGTAAAATAGCAATAATTCAAGAAAGAGACCACCTAGGCTAAAAGCAGAATGGCGATGGGAAGGGAGAAAGAACAGCTAACTAGGCTAACTACAAAACGGCGAAAGAACAGCTAACTACAAAAAAAAATGGACCGGGGTAGGAAGCCTAAATACCCCCAAATGATCAGAAAGAGCCCCACGATATCCCCCGTTTGCGCATGATGCATTGTGTGATTTACAACAAATTTCGGGATGTGTAAACATTGAAAAGTATCTTGCTAGGATTTATGACCATCTCCTACTGTCTAAGCTTTTATAAAGTGATGCTCAGTGGGTTTTTCAGGAGGGTAATCCTTCTTGCCAGGTTTATAATCCACGCAAAAAAATTTTTAAAAAGAAACTGTCGATGTTTTTCGCCAGATTCGAACCCCATGGAAAATTCTTGATTCAGTTTAAGTCGCAATGTTTTTTCTAATAATAAACCATTTTCTTCTGCGAACGAACTGAAAGTTGTAATCCATCGTAAGAGAATTTCAAAATATTTCTGAGACAGAATTTGAAAACCAGGTTATTGCAATGAAACACACAGTATTTGAGATTATAAGAATAAATATAGGAGCATTATCATATTGAATTTCATACAGTGAATTAACAGTGTGTTTTTCATTTATTTCTAATATTTTGATTAATTATATCGTTTATCACATTATTCAAATTTATTGAAACTTAATCGTAATAAATATGTTATACATTATATTTTATATATTTAAAGTATAATTAAAACCCGTATATATTTAATAATTTGCAAAATTAAACTGTGCTTGTAATTTCTTAGCAGACTGTAATACGGTATTTGGAAGATTGCTGATATTTAAAAAAAAACAGAGCCAACATCGTTAAAAATATGATTTCATTCAAAATGCAAAATCTTATATATTTTCTTCTGTCATGCTTATTATTATATTGTATTATTACTAGAATAAAATTATAAAATTTCTATTCTTAATTTTTATAAATAATATTTAAAATAGAGCTGTATTTCTTTTGATTTTTATTCTAGTTAAAACTTTATATAGCCGTATATTTCAAAAGTTAGAAAATATCAAAATAAGTAAGGAAATTAGTTTGATAACCTTGAGATGTAATTAACCACAAAGATGGTATTTGCATGGAATTAGTATACTGGATTAAGACTACTAACCAATTACTGCCAATGTCGATATTACTATTATCTAAGTTACCATTTATTATTATTATCTTAGAATCTATTATCAGCAATCTCATTATAATAAATTGCAAGGCCACGTAAACAAACTCATTATTATAGAAATAATTACGCAACATGTTAAATATTGGAATTAACGTTGTTTGTTCATGTGTTCCTAACTAAGGCGCAACTATTTTGGAAATATTTATCGTATAATGAATATTATATGAAGAGTTTTCTAAATTAATATAATAAACAGTCATGTTTTTAAGTTATCTAATAAATAAGATCGTTCATTTGTAAAAAAAAAAAAAAAAAAAAAAAAAAAAAAAAATAAAAAAAAAAAGGATGGAAAATTACATATTTAATGACTGAATTATAATATCAAGTAATAAGCTTATAAGATTGTGTTTCGTATACTTGTATTTGTGAAGAAGTAAACTCTGTTAAATTTACGGTCTAATGATGCATAATTATTGTACAAACGAACCATGAAACTTTTGTTTATTTTACTGACAATATGCCTAACCATAAGGAGTTCACTTACGGTTAATTGATTGAATAAGTATACCATGCTTGTTCATGAATAAAAAATAAAATATCGAGAAAGTGCTTAATCTCTTCGTGACATTTTGGTATATATTTAACATGATTATCTTTCAATGAAAGAATACACTTCCATATTCTTTTAGTCATTCCTTTTTTTTATAAAAAATATATCACTCAACAAGTTAATATGATAAATATTATTTTTTATTAAATAAAGAAACCTAAGTTACAAATTTACAACGTTGAAACGCACAAAGAAGCATATAAATTTTTTGGAAGGCTTCAGAAATTAGAAACGTTAAAATATAAACGTTGTTATGCAACAATATTCTAACATTCTGATAAGCTGCTTATTCTGGTAATTTTTAGATGAAAAAAACAATTCTTCAGGGTGGTTCTGCCCCCCTGTAACTCCCTTAATCTCTGTAAATTTACATTAGTAATTTCCTATCGATTGTATATCTTGGATGTCGTTTTACACTTGGATTCTATTGGACAAGCATTTTATGTCGCCCTAATACCCGAATAGCAATATTTACTTACATATGAACCACGAAGCGCCTGCATCTGATGGATAAGTTGAATAAACTACACATATACGAAAGAAACATGTGGAAATGTAAACTGAATTTATTATATCATACTTATATCTAATTTAAAAAATCTAATGTTTTTACAACTTTTGTTTCCGAAAAACAGTTTTGATGGTCATTTTATAATAGTGGAGACTAGGGAGGGTTGACCATACGGGAGGCTTGACCCACCCATCAGTTTTCATATTTAAAATAATTTCAGAGTTTTACCAATAGGTGTCAGCCACTATTGGAATGCTCAAACAACAGTCTTTGTTTCATAGAGCTAATCGAAATAGGTGTGGAAAAATCAAATGGGGAGCGTTTTCAACCTAAAAAGTGCGTTTTTTAGAAATAATTTGTAAGCTTTTTTCAGATAAAATATATCATACAACTTTAAGTAGGTTTAAAGTAATGCAGAAATAACGAGCTTTCATTCCAGGCATAAAGATTGTACCGTAAGTTAGGCTTAACATAACAATATGCTATTATTTAGAAAAGTGGTATGTGGGGAGGTTTGACCCAGTCAATGTGAGGGTGGTTTGACCAGATGCTCAAGGCTCCCTTAATTAAGTGGTTTTGGCAATCTGTTTATTATACACTGTGCATAATGAAAAGGGTTATATATAAAAAATAATGTATATTTATCCTGTAAAGCTACTGAAAAAGGGGGTGATGGAAAAGAAAGTGTTTGAAACTGCTTAAAGAAAGATGTAAAAAATTGCTGTAGTATCCACTGCAAGAAAATACTTAATGAAATATAAATGGGAAAGTTGATAGGAACTTTTCTCCGTCTAAATATTACTTAAAATAGGTAAATAGAAACAGTGGAAAAGAATAGAAAGTATGAAAACAGCAGTCTTAACCATTTCAGGGACAGTCGCATGTTTATGAAACCACTTAATTTTAATTCTCAAACGCCAGAATGACACCAGAATTTTACTAAAATGTTTTCCATTTAATATGTATGTGAAATATAGCCTTTTTCTTATTTCCAAATAAATTTGTTCGTAAATTCCGGTGCCAGTCATTTATTTCAACATTTTAGTTCTGAAAGTACTTTGCTTCCGAAAGGCCTAAACGATGTTAATAATAAGTTAAGTGCCCAATGCGACTGCAAAAGAAAATAGCATTGATCGAAAAACTTCAGGAAGGCATGTAGACAAATTTCACCAGGATGAATAAGCTTAGATGAAGCCAAACTATGTGGCAACTATGTTATTAGGTCGAGTGTCACAAAAAGTAGGACAAGGAGACAAAAAAAAGGCAGGACAGTGTTTCCTAAATCCAGACATATTCATACATGAAACCCTATGAAAACGGAACCTGTCTCTACCGGAATATTGTCTTAAATGTTAAAATTTCATTTTCCCTGCTGTACAATTATTGCTGTACAATTATAATCATGTTTAAAACAAATGTTTTCTCCTATGACTTGCGATTGCGTCAAAATAGGTTTTTTTAAGCGTCATGTTTTCAAAAATATTTTTTTAATAATTAAAGCATGTAGCATAAAGTTATTCTGTTTTTTTTTTAAACTGATTTTATTCTCTTCTCAAATATTTCAATATAATACAAAGTGGGTCAAGCCTCCCATATAGTGGGTCAACCCTCCCGTATGTGGGGAGCCTTGACCCATTATTTTGTCATGAATAAAATCATTCATTTTTCAAATTTCTTATATATTACACTTATGTAGCAATTTTATTTTGATAACTGATTGTATAACGAATACAATGATATATAAAACTTTATTCTACGTTCAATATTTAAAAAATAAAAAATCATTTTGTAAAAAGTGGGTCAACCCTCCATAGTCTCCGCTATTTTGATGTAAGATCTTATCTAAATACTTCCCACAAAATTACGTAAGAAAATCACTTATTATCATTAAACTAAAGTTATAACATGCTAAAAGTGAAAAAAGTACATTTAAAACTTTTAAAGGCATATAAATAACTTTTAATAAGCTAATTTACATGTTTCGTGCGCACAATCGGCAGATTTATAAAGATCAATATTGATAAAATATTGATTAAAAAAACTATTTCCGAAAAAATTTTAAAAATGAACTTGGTAAGACGAAAATCGCAAGATCACAGGTGAACAAAAACAGGTGCTCTAATAAAAATGTTTATCTTTGAGCGTGAGTTATTTTATTCTATCGATATTAATTTATGTAAAGCATCTCTTTCTATATTCTCAAGGCCCCACCAGTGGCTGGGAGGTTCTGCTCTGGAAGCTGGTAGACGTGAGTGGCTGGGTTCGAACCCAGTCGCCCGTCGGCCTAACCGTTCGGAGTTTTCGTGGTTTTCTTCGAACATTGGGAAACCTTGCGTAAATACGGGTTAGATCCCCTTAGAAAACCCCCCACGGAGGGCACTCCTCCTAGGGCCTATATCCCTCGTGCAGATAATCGCCGTCATAAATAACACCAATAACACCATATTCTCAGATTAGTTTATTAAAAAATATTTACGTACCTTTAAATATACTTTTTCAGTTTTCACATGTTCTAGCTTTAGTTTAAATACTTCCTAACCTACTTGATAGCAATTGCATACTAAATTCACCTAAAAATAGACATATTTGAAGACTTTTAACCTATTGGGCAGTCATTTATCATCATTTCCACAGCAACTTAACTAAATTGCAAACGTGATTTGTCCGTATAAAGCATTTTTGTGATAGCCTTTTAAAAGTATCCACATTACATTTAAAACCGTAATGTTACTAATATTGGTCATATTTGACGCAAACCTATCTTGCACACAAGATTACGAAAGCTTGTTTAACCTTTTATTTCCCTCATCCAGTCTTTCTGCTCAATCTTCCATAATAGGGATTATTTGGATGAATTTTATGTATACGAGATGGAACCCGTCGGATTTCGACGAAAGAAAATGTTTACAAAGGAAGTGTTGCATCAAATTTACAATACATGGACAAAAAATAATTTGAATAAAAAATCCATCTTACACTTGTTAATTTAACTCTCCAAAGACATATTTTAACCTAAGATTAACAAAATACTTTTTTCATAAACTTCATCTGTTAAAATTATTGAAAAATTAAACTTTATTCATATACGTAATCAGTAACATATAATCAAGATAAGTAATTTTGATTAAGTTATTAATTGATGCTAGGTTAAGGAATGAAAAATCCGCATAAAGAATTTCACCTTGACATAATCATAGAATTTTCTACCTTTACTTCTAAACCGAATCAAGTCATTTTCCATGTTTCACATCCATATTAACCACTTAAAAACATTTTAACGCGCAATAGGTTATTAATAAATATTTTTTCAAGCTTGAAGTCACGTTTGTCAACTATTACAACTTTCCATGTTAAAATTCCCACTCGTGATTTGAGGTCTTAGTATAATATCTGTACCTGCGCGTAAAAATTCCAGAAATTTATAACTTTTAGACGTATTCAAGGGGAAATATCTCGTTTTATCAAATAAAATTATCGTTTACTTTCAAATATGACGTCATTTTCAATCGCTGAAATATTTTGCATATTGTCTCAAACTCAATATCAGCGAAATGAAAAAATAGTGAAATATAAGAGCATCATCAGGGAAATTGTGTCTTTTTTAAAGCATAACGTCATTTGCTGTTCAAATTTTTTAAAATGATATTTTTAATTGCAATGAGAAAATGGCATCAGTAAGAATATAATCAATAAAAATAACTAATCCACTTTTAATAGAAATGAAGTACTTCAGTTGCCACGATTAGAAAATTGGTATTAAAAACTATAAAAAAATTAATATCTCAGAAATAAATTGAGATACAGCTTTCAAACAAATTGCATTTAAAAGTGCATTTTTCCCTGCATACGACGGTGTAAACATTTAAAATGTGGGATGTTTAGAAGTTTAAAAATTTGCAGTAGCGAAAATTGCAAAAGCGAAATTTCATTTCAAATTTCAAAGTGTTGCCATTCGCAGAATGACGTATGCGTTACGCACAGATATGTTTGTCCTTTATAATATAGATAGGCTATGAAATGCATTTGAAAGGGAACTGAAAAAAGAAAAAGAAAAAGAAAAAAAAATGTAATATGTATTATATATGTGAAATAAGTAAATTGATAAAACAAAATGTTTTATATTATTGGAGTACATGTATAAAATATCACCAAAAGTTATACACCTGATTAAAATAATCTGACAAATATATTAACAAAATTTCAAAATAATAGGAATAATTTAAGATCCTTATTGGGAAATTTTAGCATCCATAATTTACCCTTTAAATCCATTAATCAAACGCACCATTTTCTTTCAACAAATAGAAATTTGAAAATCGTCTGAATTATCATTGAAAAAAAATTATGGAGCAAAAGAAAATGTTCTATCTATATTTTCCGAACGAATGAACCAAACATAAGCAAAAACTATACAGCTAAATCCGGGTACATCCTCAACATGCCTATATAATTAAAAGCTAACTGCTGAAACGTCAGTGAAGGCTGACTGTGGAGACCCGAAAAGTTTTGGTTTCCGTCTGTCTGTTTGTTAGTCTGTCTGTCCCGCGATAACTGCCGTAAAAAGCGTCCGATTAGCCTGAAATTAAGGATGCATGTTGGTGATTGTTGTGTTGGTGCATGTTGGTGATGCATGCTGGTTGACCGGATTTAGCTGTACAGTTTTGGTTAAATTTGGTTCATTCGTTCGGAATATATAGAACATTTTATTTTCCGCCTTAATGCTTTCCTATAGCAATTCAGACGATTTTTCCATTTTTACTTTCTTCTATCTTCAATAGAAGAAAGTATTGTAATCGAAATTTTTTTCGACTTCCGCTTTTCGACGGATTTGCATGTTTTAGGGGTCAGAGATTCCAAAAAACATGTTTATAGAAAATGTCTGTCTGTCTGTGTGTTCGTCTGTCCGTCCGTCCGTCTGTCCGTCTGTCCGTCTGTCCGTCTGTCTGTCGCCATTGTACCATCAAAAAGTGTATGAAGTTATGTATAGAATTAAACCAAAATTTTATTTTAAGTTTTTGGCTATAACAAGCAGGTCCTCCCGGAATTTGGAAAAAATTCGCCGGTAGGGGGCGCTGATATAACAATTTTTGTGCGATTTTGAATATTGTACCATCCAAAAGTGTATGAAGTTATGCATAGAATTGAACCAAATTTTTAGTTTAAGTTTTTGGATATGACAAGCAAGTCCTCCTTGAATTTGGAAAAAATTCGCCGGTAGGGGGCGCTGTAAATGCGTTTTTTGTGCGATTTTGAATATTGTACCATCGAAAAGTGTATGAGGTTATGCATAGAATTGAACCAAATTTTTAGTTTAAGTTTTTGGCTATGGCAAGCAGGTCCTCCCTGAATTTAAAAAAAATTCGCCGGTCGGGGGCGCTGTAATAGCGATTTTTGTGCGATTTTGAATATTGTACCGTCCAAAAGTGTATGAAGTTATGCATAGAATTAAACCAAATTTTTATTTTAAGTTTTTGGCTATGGCAAGCAGGTCCTCCCTGAATTTGGAAAAAATTCGCCGGTAGGGGGCGCTGTAATAGCGATTTTTGTGCGATTTTGAATATTGTACCGTCCAAAAGTGTATGAAGTTATGCATAGAATTAAACCAAATTTTTATTTTAAGTTTTTGGATATAGCAAGCAGGTCCTCCATGAATTTGCAAAAAAATCGCCGTTAGGGGGCGCTGTAATAGCGATTTGTGTGCGATTTTGAATATTGCACCATCGAAAAGTGTATGAAGTTATGCATAGAATTGAACCAAAAAAAATTTTTAAGTTCTTGGCTATGGCAAGGAGGTCCTCCCTTAATTTGTAAAAAAATCGCTCGTAGAGGGCGCTGTAATAGCGATTTTTGTACAATTTTTGTGCCATTTTGAATATTGTACCGCCGAAAAGTGTATGGAGTTATGCATAGAATTGAACCAAATTTTATGTGTTTATTTTTGGTCATGTCACGAAGGTCCTCCCTGAATTTGGAAAAATTCTGCCGGAAGGGGGCACTATAATTGCGATGTCTGTACCATTTTCATTATTGTACCATCGAAAAGTGTATGAAGTTATCCATATAATTAAACCAAATTTTTTGTGCATGTTTCTGGCTATGGCAAACAAGTCCTCCCTGAACTTGAAAAAATTCCTAAAGAAGGGGGCGCTATAATTCCAATCTCTGTGCCATTTTCATTATTGTACCATCGAACAGCGTATAAAATTATGCATACAATTGAACCAAAATGCTTGTGCTTGTTTTTGGCTTTGGCCAACAGGTTCTCCTTGAATTTGGAAATATTGCGCGGTAAAGGGGCTCCGTGCTAGCGACTTTTGTATACTTTTCTTGATTTTTCGTAGTTCTATTGTGCATCGGCGGCTCATGCAGCGGCGGGAACTCGCTTCCTGCTATGCCGGCTATTCGCAAACAGCTGATAACGACAGAATAAGGAAAAATTAATAATTTTAACAAATATCATGATATAGATTAACTCGTTTTTAGTCCGTTTAATTGACTTGAGCAGAAATTTAAGATAAAAATCAAAGTTGGTATAGTATTGAACTAATAATATTGAAGTATTAACATGTGTAACTAGGTTTTGAAATATTAAGATGTATAAACTAGAAGAAAGTTTTGGGATTGGCACATCCAACTAGTTATTTGTTGAAAGGAAATGGCTCATATGATTGAAAGATTTAAATGATAAATTATGGATGATGGAATTTCCTAATTAGAACCATACATTATTCATATTAGTTTGAAATTTTGTGTATACATTTGTCAGAGTTTTTAAATTCGGTGTATATCTTATGGAGGGATTTTATATATGTGTTCCAATAATATAAAATATTTTCTTTTTTTAATTTACTTTTTCTCAATCGCATATTTCATTGTCTTAATTTTCTTTTAACTGTTTCCTAGCAACGGAAAGGTGAATTTGATCTCATATATCAAAAATAAAACAAATACACTTTGAGGTTGAAATAAAAGGGGCTTGTGTTATGATATTAATTCTTATTATTAAAAAAAACGTTACTAATATCTCACGGTTTATCGTCTGGACGCAGCTAACAGAAATATTTAATTTTTAATCGAAAATTTCAATGAGAAAAAAAAAACTTTTGAAAAGCAAATTGATAGTAAATGTCAAAATTATGCACCGCAAAATTATCGCTGTCGAAAAGGACGTCATTGTATCGGTAAATAAATATTTTCATTCTTAAAAACAAACATTAACTAGATTGCCTGAAAAAATATTTTTTGACGAGTGTTAGTTCTTAATGCCGCCTCATTTCAGAAAATATGAATGAAAATTTTTTTTATCTTTAAAAGGAAATTACATTTTCCTTCGTAAAACCTAAACTTTTAATATAATTGCGTCAATGCCTTTTATGCCCACCAGTATTGAAGAATAAGGCTCGAAAGTGTAAAAAGATTTACCATAATCATTAGCGCAATCAATAAAAAGTTACATATGTAAATTAATGAGACCACGGGGGGCTCAGGGGGGCTCCGCCCCCCTGAATACTTTATTATTTACAAAAAATACCAGAATTAGTAGTTCATGAAAATTCAAAATATCTTTCTATAACAACGTTTTTATTTAACGATTCTAATGTCTGAAAACTTCGTATTTTTTATTCTTATAAATAATTACGTAATTTGAAAACTTTAAATCGCGGTTTGCAGGAAATTGAATATTACTAGAATGTGTCTAAAAACAATGAATTGCAGATCTGACGTTGAGGCTCCTGATTTGCAGATTTACTAGTTAAATGCTTTTTTGCGGATCAGAGAAATAGAATAATAAACAGGCAGAAACCAAAAACTTTCCGTGTCTTCACAGCGAGTTTTTGCTGACGTTTCGGCAATTAAAAAAATATTGTGCTTAAGCAGTTGCATTCAATTTTTACCATTTAACTCATTTTGGACTTTTACAAATCGCTTGTTGCTTTTATAATTCAAAACTTAGAAAGAAGCTTTCAGCACTCTTTTTACCCCTGGTGTCGGACAAAAGCAACTCAGCAAAATAACTTCACATACATTATGTTAATATATCAATTTTAAAAAATCATTTTAATTCATAATTTGGCATAAGGAGATGTTTTGCGGTTAAAACCTGAGATTTAGCACTCATAATTAGCACTCATAACAAAGCTTTAATGTTTGAAATATCTTTAAAATTAACTTTTTACTCAATGAAAGATTTTGTAATCAAACACAGATACAAACTGTAGAGTCAAAAATATTTATGTCACATTATTATGTAGTCAAATTCTTAAACATTATTCATTCTAACATTCCTAACAACTTAATTCCTAAACAGATGCCTCAAGAAAAACCTTTGCGTAATAACTGAAAGTTTTATAAAATCAAAATACATATATACATACATATTTGTCAGCCATACTTTCAACTTTGACAGTTTCTATATCTTTACTAAAGAATTATCTTATTCAACTTGTCTATTGGAAATGTAGCGTTGCTGATATGACGGTAAAAAAGGGATAAAAAATTATGACAGTCGTTCTCATATTTACCAAGAACTCTTCACTTAAAATGAATTATGTATAAGGTTTCTAAAATAAAATATCTGTTCGGAAGAGAATTATAAATTTGTTTATAGTTGAGAGGAAAATGCCAAGCATTTCACGAATTTTTCATTTTAAAATTGTTTCTTTATTTATTTAGTTCTGATCTAGAAATTGCTCTTTTTATCGAATTTTTTGTACATTGTAATTTACACACATTGTAAACACCACACAGTTTAGAGTACTATAAAACAACGCATGTAAAACACTTTCAAAACACTTTCTACCTGGTGCCTTTAAAATACCACACACACACACACTTAATACATGCTATTTATTAAACATTTATAACACAATTTTAAAAATGAATGTTTTGAAACGTTTTGAAAACACAATTTCTCCTCTTGTAATTTTTAACAAAACTTTTTGCACATTCTTTTTATTTGGCACAACACATTCGCAACACATTCACAAAAGAATCGAAAATGATTTTAGTTAGAAGTGTTAATTATTATGTTCAGTTAGGGTTGTAAAAGTGTTTCACGAATTTGCGGTGTATTTACAACAAATCCTGCATCAAGTTGAAGATAACTAACCTAGTTACCCGACTACGGCAAAGCCAAAGGAGGGTTATGATTTTGACAGGCTATGTATGTATGTATGTATGTATGTATGTATGTATGTATGTATGTTCATCTGTTCCCTCGTAACTTCTAAACCACTAATCAGAATTCGACAAATGACATATCATTAGAAGCGTCTTAATTGTCCGCTGGTTATAGGCTATATAGATTTTCACCAAATTCAATGTGGCGCCTTCTAGCGGACAAAATATACAGAGTAAAAAAATAAAGTTAAGCTAGATATGCCGTGTTTGGTATCATTTTAAAGCGCTTCACTTCAAAACCATAGAGGGTTTGTTTATAAGTGCCTTGGATCATAATAAGTTGCTTAAAAATCCACATGACAGTCAATCGTTAGCAGAATTAGATAGATTAAGAAATCTTCCTAGGTCATCTTAATACATGAAACCTTCAATCTACATTACACATTTACACATTACACTAACGACCTCATCCACTAATCGGTCCATTACCCATTTGCTGCCATCGACGGATATGTGCGTCACTACTACCAAATACTGGAAGCGTCATACGTCAAAAAATAAAGTTAAGATAAATATGCCGTGTTTGGTATCATTCAAAAGCGCTTTACTTGTACATTTTGAATATATCTATATATTACTAGCATTTGCTTGTGACTTTACCTGTATTCATGGGGTACTTTTATACTTTTTCAGCGTAGTTTTTTGTCGTAGTTGGGTTTTAGTTTTTTTACTTTATCTTGTTTTTCTTACAAAGGTTCAATATGCAACCTTTAGTTAGAGGGCACACATCCAACCTAAAACCCAATTAATCACACACTTCGGTGAAGCAATAGACTTTTGAATTCTGTTTCTCAACTCTCGCAAATCATTTCGTTAGCAGCGGAACGTAGACATGATCTTCTTTAAAGCCCCAAAGGAAAAAAATGCATGGCTCTAACGACTTTTAAATCATCTGCCCAGCAATAACGTTTTACACTCAGAAGGAAATGCAACAAGGAAATAACAAAGCAGTACTCGCGCATGCAATTATCTAAAACCGGTTTGAGTTACTCTTTGTTTGTGACCTTGAAACCAACACTCTACAACGCTTACAGTTGATACTACGAGGGTGAGTCGAAAAATAAGTTTCCCCTGGCAATTGTGGACAGTGATGTGTATGAAAGACAAAACATTTAATGAAACATTAAAGATAAGACGTAACTTTATTTTTCTTCTTAAGTGCCAAGTGAGTTGAGACATTTGTCATACACTTTATAAGCTTCATAAAGCCATCCAGGAAAAAAACAGTTATCTGCATACAAAAGAAGCGTTGAACGGCTTGTGTGACTTCAGCATTTCTTAAAAAGAAGTAATCAAGCATTGCTTTCGTCTGCAGTGGCCGTGTACGTCCGTCCAGGTCTCGGCCTGTCCAACATTTGCTGACGCTTTTCACTGAATTGGCAGCACAATCTCCGCACCATTCGTTTCGACATCACATCTGGTCCGTAGGCTCCCACGTGATGGCTATGGATTTCTGCTCCCAATACTCCACGTGCCCATTCACAGCAGACAACCGCTCTCACTTCTTCCTTTGACCACGAATTCACAACGCACTTTCTCTCCATATCTACCGGAAACAAAATGACGCAGAGCCCTGATTTTTCAAGGAGCGCTTTTTGAAGCATATAAAGGGGTATGAAAAATGTCTCAACTCTCTTGGTATTTATGTAGGAAAATAAAGTTACGCCTTATCTTTAATGTTTCATTACATTTTTTGTCTTTTATACACACCTCTGTCCACAGTTGCCAAGGGAAACTTATTTTCCGACTCACCCTCGTATTAAAATTTATAACTAGGACATTCTTTAATGAACGCCCTGTATAATCATGAACTAAAATGTAGAATAAACACTTCCGAGTTAATCATGATTCCGAAAAGCGTATTGCATCTTTAAAAAGCTTAGAAACCAACCTCCTTTCAAAATTTAAAGAAGTAATTTAAAAACGAAGTTATTTTTGTTGCCACAAATTTTCAGAAAAATTTTGGAACAGTTTTTATAGTTTATTAATAAGATTTCTCAAACCGGAATATTTGTATTTAGGATGCTATTAATTCGCAGTTAAGCAGTTTTATTTGACTAAGTACCTAAAAATAACAAGAATAACAAAATAGTATTGATTTTATTATTATGGGCAGTTGGAAGTCCCTATACTTACCATGTTAAATTAATGTACCTTTTCTCAGAAACTACCAAAGATATTCTCTTAAATTTTTTATATACATAATATGAAAAATTCCTAATAAATTGAAGTCAACCTTATAAACACTTTAGTAACAACTGAAGTCAACTTCAGTAATTTTTTTAAAAAAATCTGTAAGAAAAACAACTTTTAAATAACAAAAAACTCGCAATATCTCCCAAGAAAAACTTTTTTGTAAATATTTTCTACAAATGTTTTTAACAAAAGTTCGCTTCAGATTGATCGGGGATATGTGTGAAACATTCAGGTAAGATTAAAAACATAGTAGTTTCTACAAAAAGGTACATCGAATTTTAAAAAAGGAACATTTTAAGAAAATTGAATTTAAAGTTTACGTACGTAATGGTTATATGATGTAGACAAACTGAATTACGTAACAAAATTTAATTTCTTGTTGTCGTAGAAACAAAAATAATATAACCATTCGAAAGAGGGGAAATAACAGATTCAAAATAAAAAATAAAAATAAAAATAAAATAAATAAATAAAATTAACGACATTTTTCTGTAAAATCTGTTTGTTGAACATTCTTGTTTGTTGCTTGTTGTTTGCTAGTAAATTGAAGAGCTTAGTGAAACAAGATGTTATGTAAAAAAAAAGAAAGAAAGAAATTGCGAGAAAATTCAGTAACAGCTTCTTGTTGTAAATGTTACTGTTGTTTTATTCTTCTTGGTAGCATATGTTTAATAGGTTAACAGGCGCTACTAAACTCTCTAATAAAAACTTCTAACAATTAATTTTCAAATTAAAAAAAAATATTAATAATATTTAACTTATTTAATATTAAATGTTAATGAATAATGTACAAAATCTTCAAGCCTAAATATAATCTTGATATTTTACTTTTACATGTTATATAACATCTAATAACACCTTCATCGAAAAAAAAAGTATATTCTGAGAAAATATAACATAACATGTTCTTCCACTAAGCTCTTCAATTGATGTGAAGGCTATGTTTAGAGTTGAGAAAACTGATGGGGACAAGAACCTTTAAACTATTTTTTTTTCCTTTTTTAAATTGCACTTTAAGTACTATTCAAGAGCACACTATATAAATTATGGCATATAATTATCACACAATAAATGAAAAAAAATGGGAGAAAAATAAGGAAATTTCCTGAAATTTTAATTGTTATAAAGAACTTTTCAAAATGCCCCATTTGCATCTCATATAAATTAGAATCCTCAATATTTTTTATGTCAGTTTGGTTTACAAATAAAACTGGGCATCGATTTTAATATATCCAGGGCTCGCAGCGTTCCTAAAATTTTCACACTTTGCTACCAGTATTTTAAATCAAAAATCTTCGTGGTGCAGGCCCTTAACATCTAAAGTAGAATTGTGCAATAAATATTATTGTTTTAAAATTGTGGTTGGAAAGCGTGAAAATTTTAGGAACGCTGCGAGTCCTGTATATCTACCCAATATATATAAAATCCCAATGAAACGAATTTATGAAACGGATATATGAAACGACTGAAATAAAACGAATTTATGAAACGATTCTTTAAAACAACTGAATAAACAACTGATTATGTTTCACGGCGATTTCTCCTAAAATATGGAATATTTTGCGATGTAATTAACATAAAAAATCCGTATTGATCCGCAGATCTCAAAACTGCTATTAGAAATTTTAAATTCGAATTAGTTTTCGAAATATAATTTTTTTTTCTAATTTTAAATACTTTTCTCTAATGATGGCATTTCGAATTTTAATCATAACAGGTATTATTTTTTTCTCATATTTTAGAAAAGGTTATTATTTTAAACTAATTTGGCGACCAGTTTGGCCTCCTTTAAATGTATGCTAAGAAATGTATCATCTTACTTTTATTCATAATTCAATTTGTATTTCATACAAAACTTTCATTTAAAACTGAAACATTTAAAATAAATGGCTTTCACTTCTTTCTTTTTTTAAACGAAACGAAAAGAAAAACATTAGGCACAGATGTCATATACGCAACGGGGTACCTAAATGGCGCCGAAATGGCGTTATTTTGCCTGACATGGTAACCCGGCTATTGTTGCTTATTTATTAATAAATGTTTATTTGAATTTATTTTCATTTTATTTACAAAAATGTTATAAATTGTTTTGTTCTATAGTTATTACTTAAACTTTTTTTAATTTGTTATTTCATTTTAAAAATTGCAGAAAATAATTTTAAAATACATATGTAATTGGTATTCGAAAACGAGTTTTTTGCCGAATTGTCGTTTAAAAAAAAAAAAAAAAAAAAAAAAAAAAAAAAAAAAAAAAAAAAAAAAATCGCGACAAACTTAACATATGACAATGCAACAAATCATGACATTTAACATCCACTTCGAAGCAATGTTTTAAGGTACTACTTCTCCGCCGGTCAATTTCGCCAAAATATATAAATAGCCATATCATACAAATTGACATTTTTTTTATTTTAAATAACGAAAGAACAAATAAATTAGTATAACTTTAATAAAAATACAAATAAAACGTTGAATAAAAATCACTTGATTGCGTGAGCACGTGTAACTTCCTCAAAGTCAAGTGAATGTGACATTTACTATCAACCATTATTGGCATTTAATCTTATAGTTTGGCGACAGATTTTTGGTCGATGGGATAACCAAGTTACACCGTTTTCATTTAGCACTCGAAAAATAAAAAAATGCTAACTGGCGAGTTAAAAAAAAAATGTATTTGCACCCAGCTAACATAAAAGTACCACCAATTCTTTGCGATCATGGCTACTGTTATGTAGTTTTATTCGAAAACATAATTTTGATTCTTTAATCAAAATGGAAACCATTGTTATAAAAAGCGAAGGGATTAGCCCGTTGTTTACGGCAGTTACATGACTTGGATTATTATAATATAAATGAAATAATGGAGATAGAATAATATTTGACGACTTATCACGCCTGTGGCTGGCTAACATTAAAGTACCAAAATGGCTGCCTGGAATATAAAAAGCGAAGGGATCCGCCTGGAACTGTTGATGATACTCACATGACTTAGGCTATTATTATAGAGACTTGTTTTCAATTCTAAAAACAGCGCAAAGAATAATATTTCCTAACGATTAAAAATTTATTTTCACGGACTATTAAAAACAGAAAATAAACTTTAAAATTCCTATTAAATGAGTACATGTTAAAAGCAAGAAAATATTGAAAATTATGTCTTGAAAATTGTATTTACAAGTGAATATTAAAAGAGAAAGGAAACTTTAAAATAATAAATACATTAATATGTGTTTAACCCTTTCAGAGGCAAGGTACTTCTATTCGTAAAATCTTGAAATTAGTGGATAGTACCAGAATTTACCAACAAATTTCGAAATATAAAAATGCTTTTGTTCACTTACTTAATAAAAGGAAAAATTTTCATCCCAATATTCTGGTGCCAATGTGGCATTTAGGAATTAAAATTAAGTGGTCCAAAAATAAACCACCGCCCTTGAAGGGGTTAAAGCAACAAATTTTAGTAATTGTAGTAAATTGTATTATGTCAATCGTTTTATAACACTGTTAAAAAAATACCGAGAGACAAAGACTCTGTTTACTTAATTTATTTTATTTTAGCTTATTTTCAAATGTTTAACTGATCTTCTTTAACCAAACACGAAAACAACCATTGGATGTCGTAACAGCAACTGATTCTGCCTTAAATTTTTCCGATTAAAGAGAATTGAATGGAAACCTGTTTACAGGAAGATCGCTACAAATTTTTTCAGTATAATTCAATCTTCTCTAATCTTTTTGAAACCGATCAGATTAGCGTGCTTTTAGATTCTGCAGTGTCTGAACGAAGGTTGGCGAGCGTAGCTTGCAGGGGGCAGAGCCCTTTAGTTTGAATATAAAGGTAAGAAAAAAAATAATATCTAAATTTTATGAAAATTTCAGAATTTTTTCATCATATTTCTCTATTTAACTACCTTAAACTTTTCCAATTATATTTAATTTCAAAAATCTATGCTCAGTTTTATTTGTATCTGTAAACTGAACTGGCGTAAAAAATGTTGGAAATTTTTATTTATATGGAATGTGCATGGGGCATTTTGAAAAGTTCTTCATAACGCTTAATATATTCAGGACAATTCCTTATTTTTCAACAAAAAATTTTTTTTTAATTTCTTGTGTGAAAAATATATGTCATAATTCATATAGTGTACCCTTCAATAGTATTTAAAGTGCAATTAAAAAATGGCTTTGAAGGTCACTTGCCCCCCTTAATGCTACGCTTCCCAACCTTTTTTCTATCACGTGCCCATTTCTTAGGCTTTTCACTTCGAAGTACCCCCCCCCCCTTTCTCATAAACATGCCCCCTCCCTCCTTCACCCAACTAGATAACGCAAACATGTTTTTTTTTTCAATTGTAATCTTCCTATCAAAGCTATATAACAAATCGATACAAATTACATTGATATTTTTATCTTGCATTTTAAAGTTAGTATTGCTTTTTATATTAATATTAGCCAAACATTAAGAAAAATCAATGTAGCATTAAAAGAAATGTTAACTATCTTACGATTGTTATTTATAACAACTCTGCAACTTCAACGCTTAGTAAAAACCAAATTAAATGCTCATTAAAATAAGGGAAGCTTTTCTGTTCATATCTGTTAGTGATATAACTAGTGATATAACTAATAACGCCTATTCGAAAACGAAAATAACGGCCAGCTCTTCAACACTTTTTAACAAAAATCACTAAATCTAGAAGCTCTCACGTAATTTAGGTGTTCAGCAATCATTATTAAAAACGGAAGAATAGAAAATAAGTGGTGATAAAATAATGATTAATAATTGCATAATGAGTAATTGAAATTTTGGGGGAGATGGGGGAAAACATATAAGTACTTATACAAAATACTTCGTAGTGGGCGGAGCTACTGACATTTCATTATTTACACGTTCACGCCGGCGCCGATATTCATGTTTTTCGCTATGAGGCGGCGCTCGAATTCATGTTTTGCTTCATCTGGCGGCGCGGTACTTTCTCTTATTCAGACACTGTATGTAATGACACGACCCTCTCTATTTATTAAATCGAACTCGAATATAACAAGCAGAGATGATTGTGAATGTCTGAAAGTTCGTAAGGAATAAGCAAATTACTTAGAGACATGATTTTATTGTCTGCATATGTACGAATTTAATATAAAATGCCTTACAATCTAAAGAAATATGGACAACATGATATAAATGCAGTTTCTGTAAGGTAGAAGCCACGCCCTTAGTCAATGATATTTTCTGAATGAAAACGAGAATTCTCGTTTCCCGTCATGAATGTATTAAGTTTATAATAATGAATTGTTTTTACTATTCAATTTTCTAATATTCAAGTGTGACCCACCTGTAGTGTACGCCGTCTATCGCATAGTCGAGTGTGACTCACCTAAAGTGCAAGCCTTCTATGGAACAGTGGAGTGTGACCCACCAGTGATGCACGCCGCCTGATGCGACAGTCAAGCGTGGCCCACCGGTGATGCACGCCGCCTGATGCGACAGTCAAGCGTGGCTCACCGCTGATGCACGCCACCTAACAGGACAGTCAAGCGTGACCCACCGGTGCTGCACGCCGGCGTGAACGTGTTAATGAATTCTTACGTATATGGGCTTTTCCCTCATTTGGAGAGTAACATATTGGATTTACACACGAAACTAACTTTATAATCTAAAACTATAAATTTTATTTATGAGTTTTTAGTTAACCTTTTATAAGGCGGTGGGAAGTATTTATCCCACTTAAATCTAATATTTCAATAATACCAAAATATTTCAATAAAACTTTGCTTTTATAGTGTATCAACCGAATAGCATTTAATTACCTTCAAATTTATTTCTTCTTAAATTCTGGTGGCATTGTATCATTTCAATAAAACCATTTTTGTTATTTCCGCCATTACTGATATTATTTTCACGTAACACCAGCAGCCCCGCAACGTACCCCCGGAGTTACGCGTACCCCAGGTTGGGAATCGCTGCCTTAATGCAATATGAAATCTGCTCGAAAAATTTTTAGAATCATTGGCAGCAAATAAACTCTTTATAAAAACATATTTAAATCTGAAACATATATTAGTATTATGAGCATTCTAAGAAATAAAAAACGGTTTTAAGAATCGTGGGTAGCTCGGAAGAGGTTAGAGTATATTTTAATTCGTAATTATATTATGTTTTCCTGGATTAAATGTATTTGTATTTTTTTTACAGTCGGGTTAATTAAAAGATGATTAGAATTAATTCTATTTAATAATTGTTATTTAAAATTAAACATTTTTACTTGTGAAATTTTTTGTATTATTGCAGGGTGGATGGAGTTCAACCAGAACATTAAAAAAATTGACCTATTTAATCACAAAAAGATACATAAATAATGTGATTAAATTAAGCGATTATAAGTTAATAAATATTAAATATTGAATGAACATTTTCTAATATGAAACAGTGGTGCCATAATCCTTGGAAATTCTAATGAATGTGCACTTCGGTTATTGTTTTGTTGTTGTTTTTTTTAGAACTTAACAATATAATATTTTTAAGCCAAAAATTTGTTTAAATTAACTTTTTGAATTAAATAATATATGATGATTAGATTCTATTTAAACTTGTATTTATTTATTCTTTATATATATATATATATATATCGATATTGTGGTTTCAGGAATATTAGTAACAATAAACTAACATAAAAACAGATGATGTGTCATATAATATTTTCCAAACAGTATATTTTATAAATTTTGAACTATAGTTTATTTTCACTAGAATATTACAAAAGAAAAATTGATTATTTCATTTATACAAAACTCAAAATAATACAATAAATCAAAATAAAGGAGCCGATCACTTTCGTATGCTCAAAAAAACTCATATATATTTTTTTATATTCGCTCTTAATTTACTATTGATTACGTTCGTTCTTTTGCAGTCCTTAAATTACCTTTTTTGAGCTTTATAAAACCATTCTTTTTTGTTTTGAGAACAATTGGTAACATGATTTTATTTCGAATAAAATATTCTATGCTTTCTATAATGTTTATTTTCATTTGCTTAAAAATATGTAATGCTATATTGCTTATATTACTTGTTGCGTTTTAGTATTCCTTACATTTTATTATTCTTTGTAGTATATTTCCATTTAAATCTCATAATCATGTCTATCTTCAAAACGAACAGAAAAATTACATATCTTAAGTATAAATCTACTTGGATCCATTAAACGGAAAGTTCTATAAAATTGGATTCTTGTTTTAGTTCCAGAATAACGTATCATTCATTCTTGTAACGAAATCGATTTCCATTCGTTCATTTTTTTTCTTTTCTCAGACAAAGAAATTTACTTCAAGTGTGCTGAAATTTTTTTTCTGTTTCAATTAAATGAAGGTTTGCTAAAAATAAATTTTGAAATAAGATAATAAACCTGTAGTTAAGATTTTGAGTAAGTTTAATTTACTATCTCAAAGAGTAATATAATTCCCCAAATAAAGGGTAAATTCTTAATAGTATTTCCCTTAAATCTATGTCGTATTTACTTAATGGAATATAAATTCCAGCATATGCTACATTTAATAAATTATCCACTTCCAACGCAGGAAGTTATCCAGCTCGTTTGTATCTACATATATATTTCTCTTATGTGGCGCGAAAGTAAGGCTGAATTTGTAGCTTGCTATTTGGCAAGGAAAATAATTTCCGAATCGACGATTCTCAGTGGTTAATTTTGCGGTCACATGATCCATTCAGCAAATCAAAATTCAGGACAGGGGTTATTTTCTCGTTTTTCCATTGCTTGGAGTTCCTTTCCATTCCAGTCTCTTAATTCAAAGTCTCTCAGAAATTGCATATCTACACTGCTCAAAACAATTAAAGGATATTTGAAGTTTTATATAAAATAAAGATATAAACGACATTTTTTTCCGAAAATAGAAGAAGAGAATCACAAATGCAAAGTTTTCTGGTTTTCAAACTGTGGAGTATGCAAATTTTGAGTTCGACGTCAAAAACGTCGCTTCAGCGGCAGCGAATGAAATTTGACTTTCAACTGGATAAAAGAGAATGAAGACAAGGATGATCGGCATTCAGTGATTGCTTTGTTTCGATGAGTACGATGTCTCAGCGAAGTCATTTGACAGATTCAGAAGCTTTGAAAATTGTTGGTAGGTTAGAAGGGGGCCAAACTCAAGCCGAAGTAGCGCAAGCCATTGGAGTGTCACAAAGTGTCCTTTCCAGGATCTGGAACCGTTTTTTGGAGAGTGGATGTGCAGGCCGAAGACCAGGGCAAGGTCGTAGACGGGCAACAACGCCCAATGAAGATCGGTATTTAGCGTTAGCAGCTCGGAGACACCGAACCATGAACGCTACTGTTCTCCAACAACACCTTCGCTCGTCTACAGGCACCACGATTTCAACTCAGACTGTCCGAAATCGGCTCCATGCTGTAGGTCTGTATGCTCGCCGACCGATGGTATGTGTTAGATTAACATCAAGGCATCGTCGCGACCGCAGGGAGTGGGAAACCGAGCATGTCAACTGGAGGAGAAATGAATGGAGCAATATTCTGCTTTCTGACGAGTCCCGTCTTTCTGTGCATCCGGATAATAGGCGTATTTTCATCTGGAGAGACCGTGGCAGTAGGAATAATCCTGCGTTCGTGCACGAAAGTGTCAGATTTGGCGGTGGAGGAGTGTTGGTGTATGGTGGCATCTCCATTGACGGGCGCACTGACCTCTACATTCGAGATGGAGCTCTGACTGGTCGCCGATATAGGGATGAGATCCTCAGACCTATTGTAGTCCCTTACGCTGCAGCAATCGGAGATAACTTCATTTTAATGGACGATAACTGCAGGCCACATCGTGCAAACCTGGTGGAGGATTTCCTTTTCGAGGAAGAAATCGTTCGAATGGAATGGCCAGCGTGTTCTCCAGACATGAATCCAATCGAGCACGTTTGGGACGCTCTAGGAAGACGAGTTTCTGGCCGTCAACAACCCCCACAAACTCTCCAAGAACTGGAAGGAGCTCTTCTGGAAGAGTGGGGCAGAATACCCCAACTCGTCATTAATAGCCTCATTGAGTCCATGCCTCAAAGGTGTTCAACGTTGCTGGCCGCCCGTGGAAACCATACCCCCTACTGAAAATGATTTTCTTTGAAGAAAACACCTTTTCTTATTCTTTTTTTCTCATATGCACAAATTGTGTTTTTTTCCTTTAGTACACAAATGCGCAATAAAATGCATTTTTTCTGCCAAACATGTGTAATTTATTCTCATATAACCTACTATGTCTGTCGACCATGTATCAATCAGCTAAACAGTTTACCAGATACAAAATCCACCTAAAACTGCAATATCCTTTAATTGTTTTGAGCAGTGTATATATCTTAAGAGGCTACTTCAGTCAAGTGAAAAGACCCGTTCGCTAATGCTAATCCTATGGAAGAAATTTATAGCGATATCTCGGTTGCATTTCAATATTTGTAAATTATTTTTTTGCATTGGATAGCTGAGATCGATCTGTACAAAGGCCGTTTTTTAATTTTTCGATTTTGTTTACAGATATTTTTAATGAGGACGCTGTCATTTTTGGAACCGGTTTCGAAACTGAAAGCATGCTCATAAAAAAAATCTGTAATGAAAATCAAAAAACTAAAAAATGGCCTGCATATAGATCGATCTCAGCTATCCAATGCAAAAAAAATCATTTAAAAATATTGAAATTCAACCGAGATATCGTTATAAATTTCTTCCATAGGATTAGCATTAGCGAACGGGTCTTTTCATTTGACTGAAGTAGCCTCTTAAGGAAAAATCTACTTATATCCGTTAAATAGAAAATTCTTCAAATTAGATTCTCGTCTTAGTTCCCAAATAAAGTATTTTTCATTCTTGTAGGAAAACAGATTTTCATACGCCCTTTTTTTTTCTTTTATCATACAAAGAAATTAACTTGAAATGATTGAACATTTTCAGTTTCATGCAAAATATTTCCTTAAAATAAATTTTTAAATTAAATTATAAATCTGTCGTTGAGACGTCGCAGTAAGTTTATTATAATTTTAATAACTTGAATATATGTTCTTTAACACGTTGAGTGCCACGCCAGTGATTGACACTAAACTTTCCGTTTAGGTCGCGTCAGTCACCGGTGACTGACATTGTAAAATATGACATGATACTAAAAAAGTAGGTAGCAATTAATTAGTAATAACGTTCACTAACTTGTGCTATGCATAAATTTTGCTGTTGGGTTACCTCCTTAGATATTGTACCATACTTAAGATACTTTCAATACTAACACTGAATTTTTACATTGTATTTGGATTTTTCAACAAATTGAACCTTGGGATATCAAACGACAAATCATTCGGCCAAGTCGTTTAGGAATTATGTATGTTTAATGTTTGTAACTCCTACTGTTAAATTAATTTTTCATCGTTTCAAAATATATTGCAATGCGGATAGATTTTTAAGCACAATTCAAAAATTACTTGTTTGAATGATCTTTTTTTATGTATATTTGAAGCTTTTAGAAATCTATCTCTTAAAAAGATTCATAGGCTACAACTCTTACTTAATTTTTAAAATAATTTCAAGATATACAGGGTGTTTCAGCACAGCGGTTGCAAACTTCCAAGAGAGGTAGAGTACACCTAGACGATGGGAAATCACATAGCAATGGATGGTCCGAAACACTTTTATGGCACGGTAGTAACGACTCAAAACGCAAGAAAGGAAGGACACGAGCAGGGTGAAAAAAAAATCTCTGCCGGCTCGGGCCTACAGGCGGAGGTAGATTTCGAAGTTAAGTACTAAATTAACCAACAAAATTTAAATCAAGATTAGAGATAAACCCAGTTCCTTCACTAAGAATGAGCTCTAGGGAGCTAAACATTTTGTGAAAATTCTAATATACACGAATACACACACGCATGCATATGGAATAGGTTTAAAAAATAGCTAAAGCAAATTCAGAGAACCTCAAAGTGATAAATAAGTTAATATTTCCATAGTCGGGTTTTTATCATATTTTAATACGTTTCTTCAAACTCACATGACGTTACATATTCACCTGCTGAGGTCCATTTTATTTCCAATATGACGCAATATTTTGTTGTTGTTTTTTAATTCGTCAAACTGTTTATTTCATTTTGAGTTTTCATGCGGAAATCTTGCTCTAGGAAACTTATGACGTAATATTCAATTTGTTTTCAATTCGTCAAACTATTTATTTTATTTAATTTTTCACGTGAAATTCTCGCAAAAGAAAAGCAATTGTTGTGGTGAGAATTTTAATGCTTTTTTTTTTAATTGTTGGCAACTGCAATAACGAAAAATATTTATTTTTTTCTGTTATTGTTGTGTAAGAGCTGATTTTATCGGAATCATGCTAAGATGGTATTCAAATTTTTGAACCCTCCCCATGTCCATTCCCTTGGTCCGATTTTACCCATTTTCAATCCCCGCCGAGATATTAGCCATCTCAAAGTTGTTGGTGAGTTTGAAGACGATCCGTGCATAATTGCGACTTTTATCGTGCGGACAAAATTTAGTACATACATACATATATATATATATATATATATGTGTATGTATGTATAAACTTTTTAGGTGGGGGTGGTTTTGGGTTCCTGGGGTCCTATAATGAAAAGTTATGAAGGAATTTTTCAAAAGTCGCACCGTGGTAACGACTGCAATAGGTAGTATTTCTTACGAAATCTACCTAACATGAGTATTATTCTTAGTACCGCAAATTGCTGGAAAGCTTTGGCGTCTAGACACTGGTGTATGAAACCTCCGCTGAGGAACTTGTTGTACGCATCATGACAGCTGCTGGGGAAGTCCGGGATACGCCCGGTATTTTCGATGCGCCAGAGATTTGAGGCCTTCTTTGATGACGCTTGTTGTCTCTTATTTTTTTTTCTTAATTTTTTACTGCACTAAAAATTAAGAAAACTAAACATGTTTCCTCACCCTGTCTGCGTCCTTCCTTTCTTGTGTTTTGTGTTGTCATTACCGTGCTATAAAAGCGTTTCCGACCATGCACTGCTATGTAGTTTCTCATCGTCTAGGTGTACTCTACCTCTCTTGGAAATTTGCAACCGCTGTGCTGAAACACCCCGTATATAATTACAAAAGTAATTTTTGAAAAATACATGAACTGTAACCTATACACTTTTTAACAGAAATCGATTTCTAAAAGTTTCAAATATGTTAATCCAAAGTTACAGCTCATTTTGCCCTGTAGGATTTGAGTGACGCTTAACCCGTTGGAGACGAGCGACCGGTATTCGTGCCGCGTAAAGTGCTCAGAATCAGGGATTATTCTCACCAGGAAATTTTTATAGTAAATTTAGCCTTATTTAATCCGAGCATTTTGCCGATTCAATTTGGCAAAAATTTCTGTTTTAAAAACCGCTGATAAAAGATTAAAAATTCTGTAAAAGACGCTCGTCTCTAAGGTGTTAAAACACTATCCGCATTGCTATCTGTTTTGAAACGATTAAAAATGAATTTATCGATCTTTAAACCAGCATAATTCCTAAAGAATTGTACCGAAAGACTCAACTTTTGGCATCCTAAGGCAAAATGTACCTAATAATTCAAATATATAGTCAAAATTAGATGTTAGCATTGAAAATTATGAAGTTTAATACAATTTCTATATGAAGACAACCCTTTAAGCAAACTTTAAGTATAAAATGTATTAATAGACATTATTGTTACGAATTAGTAAATGTTACTAAAAGTTTATTAGTAAAAGTTATGAGAAATAGATTGATACCAGTCACACACGATAATCTGCGGTAGAATTGGTAGGATCCCTTTTTTTCTTGAACTGTACTAATGACTTTCATTTTCGCCCAAAATATTATATTACATTTTTTTGCTATTCATACATTAATTTAAACGATGAATTACATTAAATCTGATTATGATACAGTAAATCTGAATTTAATTACGTGAATTTTTATTCTCGTAGCAAACAAGGCGAAAAACCAACAGAGTGAAAATGTATCCTGGCCAGGGTTCGAACTTGGGTCTTTTGTTCAGAACACCAATCCTATATTGTGCTACGGTTGCAGCCTTACAAACATATAAGGGCGAAGGTTGCCAGGCTACGTATTTTGTTCCAAGTGGCTCAGTTGGCAGAGGGTTGGTGCGTTGAACCAAAGATCCAGGTGCGAACCCTAGCCTGAATACATTTTCTCTCCATTGGTTTTACACCATATCAGCAACGACCACCATTACACAATGTTAGGTGAATAGAAATTCACGCAATTCAATTCAGATTTAGTTTGATATTGCCTCGTTTTTTTTATATTCATTATCTATCATTCTTTATAATACAGCGTGGTCCAAAATTTCCTGACAGACTTTAAAATTTAATAGAAAATCAAGTAATAGTCGTATGGGAGTGTGGTTTGTACTGAAATGCTTCTCACTATAAGAAGTTTTCTTGAAGTGAATAAAAATATTTGTTCCAAATTTCACCCAGAGATGGTACTTAAACTACCTTAAATTATCAGTAAGAAGCATCAAAAACTCAAGGCAATCAGCCACAAATCATTTATTTTGTCATAAGGGGTTACAGAGCGTTTATCTTGCTGTAGCTACGAAGGACACATCCATTGAAATATGGTAATGGCTTGCACAAACTTTTGTACCACCCTGTATCTTAAATTGATTTTATAAAATTATTCGATTAAATAAAAAATTATTTATAACAGAATTTACTTAGTATAAAATATCCTATACTTTCTGTAACGAAGATTATGTTTTTATTTCACTTGCACAAACTAATCTAATGTTTTATTTGTGTGTTAGTTCTTACGCTTAAATGTTTCCTGGAGTATATTTCCAGTTAAATCCCATGCCGCTCTTCAAAATGAACAGAAAAAAATTAGATTCTAATTAAAAATCTACTTGTGTCTGCTAAATGAAAAATTCTTCGAATCGGAGTGTCGTTTTTGTTACCGAATAACGTATCATTTTTTGCAAGGAAAAATATTTTTATTTCTTCCTATTTTCCTTTCTTTTATTTACACAAACTGTGCTTAAATGTTTTTTTTTCGGATTTATGACATTTTTTCGCTTGACATAAGTTATAAAACAAGATTATGAACTGGTTGTTGAGACTTGAAATTGTTGAAGTTTATTTCAATATTTTACAGAATAATATAATTATTTAAACTGAGATTTCTATATAATGGACTGTAAATTCCAGCATACGCTATGTTTAGTTATTAACGGACTTCCAACATGGGAAGTCATGCAATTCGCTTGAATATGTATATAGTATTTATATTTGGATATATACAGGGTCTGTTCTGAAATTAGTAGGACTCATATTTTTTAAAAAATTTATTCATGAGAACAGTACAAACAATTAGAATTTTTCAAAGTATCACCCTTCCGCATATACACACTGCAGCCAACGAGGTCTCCAGGTTTTGTACGCCTCCAGGAACGCCTCGACAGGAATGCTGTTTAGCTCCCTCGTCACTTCCTGCTAAACACCCTCTACCGAGCCGTGATGCTTCACCTTGATCGTCAATTTTATTCTTGGGAATGGAAAAAATCTGGCGGGGCCAAGTCGGGACTGTATGGGGGATGAGGCAGCGTTGCCACATTGGGCTGAGCAAGATACTCCACTACGCGAAATGCTGTGTGGCTCGGCGCGTTGTCATGGTGCAGCCGATCTCAAAAATTTGGATTTGAGAAATGCTCAATTTATCAGCAATCATTCTGATACTCATCCTACGATCACTGTTCACTAAATTTTTCACTTACTTGCAACACATTTTCTTTGGTCTTGCTGGTCGAAGGGCGTCCGGAGCGGTCGTCGTCTTCCACCCTTTCCCTGCCTTCCCGGAACAGATTGTGCCACTCAAAAACACCCGATCTACCCATGGCAGCATCACCGTAGGCCTCCTTAATCGTGTCGTGAGTATTTTTGCCCGATTTACCAAGCTTTACACAAGATTTGATCCCGTATCTCTCATCCAGAAAACGCTCAATGATTCTCTGTGACAAGGCGTTTCGACAGGGGTTCATAGTACAAGCGACCTGCTCTCTTCAACGGCCGAGAGCCGACTGCCAATTTTTTCCAGCATTCCCAATATCCCCCTCCACCAATCGTGCGCGCAGACCGTTTCTCGTCCGGCCGTTCGCTCAGGAAAAAAACCAGTCCTACTAATTTCAGAACAGACCCTGTACACATATACAGGGTGTTTCGAAAGTTCGGTGCGAAAGTAACACGCGATGAAAAAGAGGTGTATGGATCGGAGTGACATGCGGTTTGCAGATAAATTTTCAGCGTGGTACGGGATTTTGTATGACACGAACGAAAATGAGTTCAAAATCTGCTCATTAGAGGGCGCTACTGCAAATAATTCCATGGAATGATTCTATATTGGTTTAAAAATGAAAGATTTGGATACAAAAAAGTGTATATGCAGTATTCTTTAATGTTTTGGTAGCCAAAACTTGCGTTGTGTGAGCAATATGGAATTATCTGCAATAGCGCCCTCTATTGTCGCGATTTTGAACTAATTTTTTGAGGGGCGGTCTTACAAAATTCTATACTACGCTGAATATTTATCTCCAAACCGCATGTCTCTCCGACCCATAGAACTTTTTTTATTCCGTTTTATTTTCGCACCACACTTTTGAAACACCCGGTATATATTTATGTTTGTATATGTATATATTTATATATATAGACAATTCCAAGTGAATGTTACCATTTTTGTGTTTTATTTTTTATATCAAATAAGTAAAATATATGTACAGTCGTGGGAAAAAAAAAGTAAACACCCCCTACTAACTCTCAACAAATCATCATAGAAAAAAGTTACTGGTACCGAACGATTGGAAATAAAGTCTACTTTTAAATGATGTATATGAAATTTTCTTAGGGGTCATCTACATATTAAAACGAATCCTAACTTCATTTTTTTCAATGGCAATACCCAATTTTAACGAGATATTTCAAATCTTTGGTTCAAACTATGCCTAGACACCAAATTTCAAGTCATTTGAATGATAAGTTTTTGAATTATAAACATTCAAAATTTAGTGCTTCTAATGTTAAATTATATTTTCATATTTTTATTTATATCCCCCGAAATTATGCTCCTAATGTGCTAATTTTTTTTTTTGTGGTAATAATACTAATATACCCAAACATAAATAAGCTGAATTTGCAATTTTTATAATTTTATGATATGAATTATGAATTATGAAATTAATATTCGAAAAAATTATGAATTGCAACCTACAATTTTTTTGATGGATTTAGATTTATTAAGTCATGCTTTATGGAAATTCAAAAATTTCACATTTTTCTTCCAAGTAGTTTTCAAATTATGCTTAAAAAACGGCAAAATGATGGTTTAAGGGGCCGTCTATGATGGAAGTGAGTAGACATTTTGAAATTTATTCTGCCGTATTGTAATCTAACACGCTTCATTGACTCCTTGAGTGGTGCTTAAGGTGCCTTGATCAAGGAAGCGGCTCTCTCGGTTAACAATCCAGTACGGAACTTCAATTTGGATACAGCCCTTAAAATACGTTCGTTTTAAAATAATTAATTTCTCGGAAACTTATGGTACGAATTGCATAAAAATTCGTTTTTAGGCTAATTGAAGGGTGTAGAGTTCATTTATGCTGTCAGAATTGGGTACTGCTATTGAAAAAACAAAGTTATGGTTCGTTTTAATATGTAGGTGGCCCCCTGAGCAAATTGTATATACATCATTTAAAAGTAGACTTTGTTTCCAATCGTTCGGTACCAGTAACTTTCTTCTACGATAATTTGTTGAGGAGTTAGTAGGGGGTGTTTACTTTTTTTTCCACGACTGTATATTCCAATAGTATTAAATTTACACTTTTCTTATTTTTGTAATGCATTTTGCAAAATTTTGAATAGTCAAAATCAATAAAATCCATTATAAGCAGCATAGCGTGTTTATTTGTTTGACTGGTACATATTTGATGTTGGTCTGTTACAGGTAAGATTATATATATTTCATAACTATATTCTAACAACAGTCAAATTTTGTGAAAGAATTATGTTTCTGAACTCCCTTTGAATGAAAATGCATTTTTGTTATAATAAATTGTATGCTATTTTAAAAGTATTAGAGATAAATATTAAGGTGTCCGGAAAGCATGGGAATTCCTGCTTGTCTGTTATAATATCATTTTTAATCATAATTATTTACATTAAATAATTAATTCATAATAACTACATTAGTTTATCTCTTAATATCATGTGTTAATTGTAGCGATCTTTGAACTACATAATTATTATTTTTTAAATAAGGTAACGTCACGGGAATTGATTTATTTTTTCCATTTCTCGGCGAGGACATTTAATTCTTGTGTTCTCGTACATTTTTTATACGTTTCCTAAAAAGTTTTTTTTTTTTTGTAAATTAGTTTTCAAAATAGGATTATAAACCGGTAGTTGAGAGTTCTAGAAAGTGTATTTTAACTTTAATATCTTGTGAAATTAACAGTTTTCCTAACAATTTAGTTTAAAGCATGTAAATATTTAATACATGTACGGTGTATACAGAATATTCTATGTTTAATTGCAACTAAGCCCACTGTTCACTTTCACTTGCTCCGAAAATTTTTATATAAATCCATCCCTGATGTATATTTCCTTTGAAATCTTGTAATCCCAAGTCGCTCTTCAAATGAGCAGAAAAAATATGTATTACAAATTCGCTTGTATCCATTAAATGGAAAATTCTTCGAATTGAATTGTTCTTTTTGTTGTCGAATAAGATGACATTTTGCTGTCAAATAAAGTATCATTTTGTTGCTGAATAACATACAGTTCTTTTGTAAAGGAATAGGTTTGTTCTTTTTTGTTGTTGTTACTCAGGCAAAAAATATTACGTAACAGTGTTTGTAACAGAGTTGTTTAATTCGTGTAATGATTTAATATACAACCAATTTCTTCTACTCAGATGTCTGATATTATGTTTTTTACATCCGTCTTTTATATTTTCTTAATTTTATCGGGTGTTTTTTATGTCCATTCTTTCTCATACATTATAATTCCTTTTCAACCTTTAAACACGAAAGAAAAATCATGGGTTTAGCATAGACCTTGAAACACATTCCAACACATTCAGAAAACTGTAAAGAACCATCATCGTTCAGTAACATGAAAGAAAATATTTAAGCAAACTTTACAGAAAACGCCTAGCAAATTTCAAAACCAAACTTCAATAATTGCCGTCAGTAGTCGGAAAATTACTCGAATACTTTAACGAATCATTGTATATCATCTGTAGATTTGTATATATGCTACATAGCATGCGAAATTTTTTTTCCTTTAGCAATAACATAACCTAGTCAAAAAATCCCCTTTAGCAAATTCCTTAAAAAGTGGAAATATACTCGATATCTTTTGTTCAGCCCTGTTTATAATCAATACTATTGAATTTATACACATCAATTACTGTATAAAAAGTTAGTTAAATTTAAATCTCATGCCACAACTGAAAATACACATTCAGCAGTTATCGCTCATAGACAGTAGGGTAACCAAATTCATTTGTATGTCACTGTAAAATGAACGATAAATGTACGTGCATCGTATCCTACAATTAATGTAACGGAAAGATGTGAGTGCCCCCCTAAACGAACTATAAACGCTACACACTTCATTTTCAATACCGAACATGCCATCGTAAATCTGAATGACATATATCAATTAAATGTCAATTCAAATATATTTATGCGAGTTAGAGTAAGAACTAGAGGTCTGCACATGGCCCAAAGCTCCAACCTCTTCTCGGGCAGAGCCGAGCCCGCACATTACTTTTTAACAGGCTTGGCCCGAGCCGGCCATGGACTAGAGGTCTCCACTGGTCTAAACTTCCAGGCTTGGTCCTGACACAGCTCGTATTAAAATCATTGGCCGAGTTCTGCCTGACCCATGCAAAATTTAGAAAAATGAGACCGGGACCAACAGTTTTTGCAAATAATTATATTTTTAAATCACCATTGCTCTGCAATTAAAATTCTTTTTAAAGAGGGGTTCAGAGAGCATGTTTAATTTACAAATCATACTGCAAATTACAAGCTTCATCATAACCCCTCAAAAAAATAAAGTACAAGGAAAAACATGGGAAAAAGCAGCAGTGCCAAACACTGCTTAATCCCACTTACAAAATAAAAAACTTATAGGAAAGGTAAGGTAAGAAGAAATTCTTTACATGTTTAAAAAAAGGATAGCAAAAAGATAAAAAATTTGGAGTGATTCAAACCTGAACACCCCGAAAATACTAAAATTTTGAAAATGAAAATGTTGTTGTTAAACAACTCAAAAATCGCTGTTTCTTGAAACAGCACTAAAAATGTTGTTTCTTAAAACAACTTTAAATTAATTATTAATGTCATTTCTGGAAACGGCGCTAAACTTAAAAGCTTAATCTTAACTAACTTAACTAGACCAAATAATTTAAATTACTAAAACAATTTAAAATATGTTGTTCTTAAACAACGCTACAATAACAACAGAGAGAGGGGACAGAAAGGTGGGAAGATACGCGGCCTAAACACATTAAAAAATACAATCTTAGAACTAGAATAAATGATAATATATTTAAAGTGAAACTAGTAATACTAATAATACAAATAATTAGAACAAATATAACTATTTACAATCTAATACTAAATAGAATAAACAAAAGAAATATTTACAGATGAAAAGATGCTCTGGTACAGTACAATTATGGAACATGAGGGGGTGAAAAACCATGCTGCTCCGGCAATAAAGCTCGAGAGTCCCGCACTATGTCATCAACAGGGTGCTCAACAGAAGCAGAGTCTGATCTATCAATACGCTGCTCAGGCAATAAAGCACTAGAGTCCCGCGAGATACAAGAGCTCAAGTTTGCATTAGAAGAAGGACGAATAGGTCCCAAAGGGGAAGTATGGGACTCAGGCTTGTGAGAGTTCCCTCTTTGAGCACATGTTGGATATAAGATGAGGGGTTCATCTTCCGGTCCCAGGCCCTTTTCAGGCCCATTTGTCGACGCAAGGAACCACCCGCGAAACAAGCCCCGCGACGCGTCCCGAAGGTCGCCGCCAGACAAGCTCCAACAGAGCGGAACCCCACGCCAACTCCGGTCAAACCGACACCGCTGCCCAGCGCACACGGTGACGGCTATTCCCAAGAAGAGACGAACGGCCGCTACGACAGTCCTCACCACCCAGCTAGAAAAACCAAGTGGTCCCTAAACTTGGTTACTCGAGCCGGTAGACCCCGCAAGCCATCGCAGGAACCAGACGCCTATAAAGACGCTGGGGCCACGGACTGAACCGAGGCTTCCGACCCGAATTTAATTTACGGACAGGCCCCCAAGATCAGATACCATTTTCCGGCAGAGACATTTTTGTGGGCCAGCCGATCGGAAAGTTAGTGAGGAGCCCCTAGCTTGAAAACCAGGGAGGACGGGGAAAATCCCTCCGGCCGTAAAGCGACCCAGCTCCTGGCTTTTCGCCCAGACCACCCGGCTCAACCGACGGAACCCCTCGCGGATCTCGCCGGGAGCCAGTTGGCCCAGACTAGGTGCCGTTAGCGACCCCAGGTGGGCACGGAAAGCTCCACCTAGACGGAATAGACTCCGCCTCGCTAGGGGGTTGGACGGAACGGAGTCCCGCCAGCCCCCACCGACTCGACTCCATCCTAGGACAGAGAAGCCAGCGGAGGCCGACAGAAGCCCGCCCGCCACTACCTTACCTCACGGCCGTCGAGGGTACCCAGGCCCGAAGACCCCTGACCCCGTGCAGTGACCGACCGCTACCTTTGTTAGTGCGTTCGAAAGTTAGGTGGAGACACCTCTAGGTCCTCATCACCAGGCGAGGCAAACTCCGGTACCGCATAGACACGGAGGACCTGGATCGGACCAAGAGTTCACCTGAGGCACGATGAGCCGCCGCGTTACCGGCGAGCCTCCGGCCCGTTTCCCTGCGGGAATAGCGTTCGATGGTGGACCTGCCGGCCGACGCCCTCCCAAGGGTCACGGCACGACATGGAGCAACCAGAGCCACACTGGCCTCCCCACGCGACAGCTCCTTGGTCAACGGGGGCACCGCCAAACCCTACCACCCTGAGGGTCGGCTCCCAACTGCTCCAGCTGAGGTCCTCGGAGGGATGAGCCACCCAAGTCAAAAAGTAACCTGGGCGCTGTCCGTAACCCTCGCCCTTCGGTTGCTCCGGGAGTCCCTGCATGGCGTTCCCGCGAGCCCCGTCGTCACTAGCGAGCACCGAGGACTTTCCTCTACAAAGCCCTCACTCATACTTCAGGCTCCCTCTTAGTCAATTGGTGGATGGGGTCCTATCGCCTTAGCTATCCTTTGCCCAGAGTCACCACCCGGCCACCGCCGGCTCTGGGATCAGACTATGGAGCGTTGCTACCCGGCTTGGCCAGAGAACCCGGCTGCCGGAGGACCGCCCCTTTGACAACCCGCCGAAGCGGGCAACGGCCCTATGCACAACGTCCGCTAACCGTGGCCACCGTGCTCAACGCCTGTCGGAGATGAGCATCTCGAGGAGGTGGCGAATCGTCCCCATCCGGCCCCCTCGCATTCGTACACAACGAACTCTGCCGAGCTTCCCGTCGCCTCCCCCACTCAAGGGGTCGGATCGGAACCACCCGGAGGGGCGGCCACGCACATGTTGGATATAAACTGTCCGACGACGATGAGCCGGACTCAAGCGAACGAGAGTTCTTGGCTTCATTATCAGCTGCACCAGAGGCAACTTTTGGACAAGAATCGGGAGTGCTATGTGCATCGGAAGTGACAAGCTCATTAACAAAGTTGACAACATAAGGGTTCAAACCAACAGTAAGATCGGAAGCAGGCTCAGCAACAGGAGCAACGATCACAGCGGGCGGATCCGAAACAGCAGAAGAAGGAGAAGATGAAACAGCTAATGAGGAAGGACCAGCAGCCACAGCAGGAGGGCTACCACAACCAGAAGATGAATCGGCAATGCGAGAGAAGAACTGCCGATACCTGGGAGGCTGGAACTGCAGATTTTTCTATTAAGATGTGTAATGTAAATGTCTTACTACATAGATTTCTAGCCCGAAAAATTAAGGTACAGTAAAACCTGTGAAAAGGAGGAATTTTGTCTTAAACGAGAAAAAGTCTTTCCGTGCAAAACGAGCAAAATAATCCGTGCAAAATGAGCAAAATAATCCGTGCAAAGAGATTTACAATAGACGATGTACCGGCTAAGAAGGAAACCTCTTTATAACGAATTTTTTTTTCTCCTATCCGATCGCGACTTGGAAGATTTTACTGTATAGTATTCGATGGATTTTTCTGTATCTGAGAAATAGAATATGAATTAAAGGTAATAAGGATAACTCAGAAATTTTCTTACAAATAGAAATTCATAAGAAAAAAATCAGTATAGTTTACATGGTCACACACAGAAACAAATGGACGGGCTCGTGCCAAATTTTTAGCTATATACTTGGTAGGGTTCGGGACGATATTTTAGCTTTCATAACGGCCCGGACGGGCTGGGCTTGAGCAGAACTTTAGCTTTTATATCTACCCGGCCCAATAAATATTTTGTACAGCCCTGGCCGGGATCCAACAGTACTTTTAACAAACGCTCTATAAAATACTCTATACTTTAATTTACCAGTTAGTTTTATTTTCCCACAAAATATTATATTACTTTTTTATTTCATAATTTGCTTATTGGTTCCCTTTTTACTGAGCATTAACCAATTGCATGTACTGTAGTTAGAGCGTTGTCTACTAGAGAAAAGATGCTCAGTTCGAATCTCCACTCAACACTGTTGTCTGTAGTGGGACGTATTGCATGCTGAACAGAGTCCCGAAGTTATCAACACGGCAAACAAATAAAATTATTTGTTTAGCCCTCGTCTACAACAGATTACCGTAGTGTCTACACCAAATAAGCCCTTTTTTCTATTCATTCTCATTCATTCCTTAGGGTATCTTTTTAACACTCTCCAACACAGTTTAAAAGTGTTTATGAATTCAGTTTGTCTGACCGTCTGTCCTTTTGCCGTGACCGCCGTGATCGCTTGACCGTCTCTTTTCTTTCTTTACTGTCCGTGTGTCGGTCTGTCCGGCTCTAACTCGAGTAAATATCGTCACGATTGCCCTGAAATGGATATATGTTATTGGGTATCATTGTGGCATGTATCTTATTGCAAATGAAGTGTGTAGCATTTTCGGTTCATTTACAGAGCCACTCAAAAGAATTCCGTTACATTACGGTCTATAGGAAAAATCGTTTGCGGTGCATTTTAATGCTTTACACTATTTTGAACATATTGAAATTAATATTTATCACTGAAGTGTACTACAACGTTCTTACTATAGAGCGTGGGGAGCATAGAATTTATAGTTCATTTACAAGGACACCCAAAAGAATTTGGCTAGAGAAGAAAATGAACAATAATTGAACTATTCAAGTCTACGAACAATAATTGCTGGAAGTGCGTTTTCAGTTGTGGTATGCTTTTTTAAATTTAATTATTTTTTAAGTACTATTACTTGACGTATATAAACACTATAGATCATGTACAGGACTGCACAAACGTTTTCGACAACATTCGTTTATTGGCGGAAATTGCTGAGTGGAAATTTTCAAATGTGTATCCGTTTAACTGAACTAACTTTTCGCATACTATGTAGTATGCATACATATATGTAGATAATATACAGGGGGGCACAAAAAATGTATGTTTTTACGACTATTCATGGTAATAGCAATGAAGTTTTGTAATAGTATTCTGAATATGTTAGAAAGCGTTTCATAATCCATGCTGTACGCATGATTTTTCGCTCTTGTTAAAATTTATTTTTGTTTAGTAAGCATATTGTTTGTTTTTTGTAACTACGTCTACAGCTTACTTTTACTAGCTTTGAAACATATTATGTACATAGATAGATATTAATTCGTACGTTTTGGTATTCCAAGAAGTATATTCCATTTAAATCTCATAATCCCAAATCACTTTTCAAAATGAGTAGAAAAAATATATCCTAAGAAAATTCTACTTGCATCCACTATACTGTTTTTTTTTAATCCAATTTTTGTTTTTGTTCCCAAATAACGTAACATTCTTGTACGGAAACAGACTTGTATATGTTTCTTTTTTTTTCAATTTCTGAGAGAAGAAAATTTATTTCAAAAGTGCTTTACCTTTTTTTATTTAAAATTATGAACAACTTTTGCCTGATATAAATATTAAATTCACTTTATAAACCGGTAGTTGATATTTCGAGAAAGATTTTTTATTTTAATCTTAATATCTTGCAGAAGAACATAAATTTCTTAAGAGCACGAAAAACAAAAAACCTTTCTTCCAGTTTTCAATTTTGTGCCTAGAAAATAAACCAAACTGAATTCAAAAAATAATATTTTATGTAGCGTCACAATATATAATATGTAAAACAAGGCCTTTATTTTCAGTTAAAAAAATCTAATCAGATCGATTGCAAAAAGCTTTTCAGTTTTCTCAGGATGTATTTTTTACATATTTAAGTACACTTTTTATAAAATCTTTTGAAGGTGCTAAGTTGAATTTTTTCATGTTTCTATAACTAACTTTTCTATATTATCTCAAATTATGGATGTAATTATAATGTTTCAGAAATTTAGAAGAATGTATATAATTTTTTCCACGATTTCATTTTTTAACTGACTATTTTTTAAATGCATTTATTTTATAGAAAAAAAAAGAAATATTTTCTTAATATCAAAAGATGTATATTGAACTTTCCTGTAGAATTTTAAGCTATCTGTTTCTGTTAGTTACATTCTATATTTTTTACGAATTTCATAATTCATATATTATAAAATTAATAGTAACATTATAGACTTATTTACAAATTTATTAATATTTTATGTATTATAAAATTAATATTCGACAAAAGCACGTAATGTAAACTATAAAATATTTTAAGAAAATTGATTTCTAAAAGGTTCAAACATGCGAATCCAAATTTTCAGCTCATTCTTTCAAGTAGATTTTGAGTAAGGTTTAAAAAGATACCTGCATTGCAATTTCTTTTGAAACGGAAAAGGTTAATTTAATGAGCTCAAAATGTTACATCTGCATAATTTCTGAAAATTTTCACCGAATAACTCAGGATTTCGTATTTAAAAGTATAACAAGGATAACGTAGCAAATAATACGTACCAAATACGATTTCAAAGTTAGGTGTTTGTATTGAAAATATCAAAGTTTGTTACAATTTCAATATGAAGACGGTCACCTAAGCATAGTTTTAAAATACATTTAGAGAAGACACAAATCCGAATGGAATAGCTATTTTCGTTTTTTCCTGATCCTATCTAGCGATAAAAATAGCATTTTTTTTTTTTGGGGGGGGGGGGGGGGTGTATTTTATTTTTCTTCATAGTCTGTACTTCTGACTGAATAAGTGGATTGTAAATACTACAAAGGAACATGGCGATTACTGTCCATGTTGCCGTGTATTACCACACCTGTTTGTTTTAAAATGTTGCAATGTAGATGTAAAAAGAGAACTAATAAAATGGGTTTTCAAATATTATTGGCTATTGATGGTAACAAAAGATGGTAATATTGATTAAAAAATTAAAACATATGATAACACTGCAATACAAGGTGTACGAAAATTCCTGGACACATTTTAAAATTCAATATAAAATCAAATAGTTGTCGTACAGGAGTGCGACTTGGACTAAAGTGCTTCACAGAGTGAAAAGTTTTCTTCAAGCGAATGAGAATAATTAGCTCTAAATTTCGATCATAGATGGCGTCACTTGGCCGTACGTATGTTTGTTTTCAAACATGCGTTTTTTCTGAATTTCAGATTAATTTTGACTCTGTGACAAGGAAATGATGGCTCCCAGCAATGGAAGTCAACAGTTCTGTGTCACAGCGTCAAAATTAATCTGAAAATCAGAAAAAACGCATGTTTGAAAGCAAACATGCATACGGCCAAGTGACGCCATCTATGATCTAAATTTAGAGAAATTATTTTCATTCGCTTGAAGAAAACTTTTCGTCCTGAAAAGCCTTTTAGTCCGAGTCGCACCCCTGTACGACAATTACATGATTTTATATTGAATTTTAAAATGTGTCCAAGAATTTTCTGATACCCTGTACATCATCAATAAAATATTATTTGCGTATACTGAATATCGCTTAAAACATCTTTCAACAAGGAATTACAAAAATGGACTCAACAAGAATCCAGAAGAATTACGAACTCGAATGACGTTACTCTTCAAGGGCTCATATATTTCAAGACGTTATTGTTTATATTAAATTTCCGGTACTTTCGCAATTTAAACGTATTGAAATACTTACTGAAAAAATACAAATACAGTAATACCCCGACTTATATCAGCAATTTGATCTAATGTTATAGAAGTTTGGTAATACAATTCTATAAAATCTGATGAGCATTTTTAGGTCGCTTACATTACAAAAAGTAAAAAGCTACCTATTGCAGCCGATCAGAGGACACTTCCGAAACATTTTGGTATATTTTCACCGATCATGACCCCAAAACCACCCTCCGCTTAAATGTGACATATATATATATATATATATATACATATATATCTGATTTTTGTGATGCGATAACTCTCGTATTTATAAACTGATTTGGATGAGATTAATTGTGTCCATAGTACATACCAATGTCTACGACCGAGTTCGTTGGCTATCTTCATCCGCCATCTTGTTTCAAAATGGCGGTCATATAAATATTTAAAACTAAAAAAAATGCACAAGAAATTTAGAAATCCAAATTTGTTATCAAAGTGCCAGGCTTGATACAAGGGTTCTGGAGTATTTTTTGTTTCGTCTCTAACTTAAAAAATGGTTGAGATATAGGAGTTTAAAATTCTAGGGTGGTTGACATTTTGAAACAAGACAACAATTAAAGAAAATCAGGTATTAATTTATGAGTGCTAGTGAACGTTAGCTTCAAATTCTCGCCAAGCTTGGCGACAGTTGGCGAAATATTAGCAAATTTAGCGATCAAAACCAAGCAACCATAAATTATGCTAACTTAGCTATAGCTTGCTAATTTGGCGCAATTCTCATTCGAATTTAATATTGACGAATATTCTTTTATCGGGTTCGTCGCATTTTAGCTTCTTAAAATTTGAGTAAAATTTGCAAAATTTTAAAACCAAGAAATATCAAAGCTACCTTTTCATCTCGGCACATGCCGAAACTACTTTTTATTGTACACTAGCGGCAAAACTACAAGAAACAATCCTAAAAACTCATTAAACTGGAATTATTTTTCAGCTAAAAACATAGAATTTCCTCAAGATCTTTGTTTTTGTCATGCTTGACGTGTCTTCAAAATGTAGAATATCCCATTTCTGTAGGAAAAAAATATAAATAAGAACATAGGAAATAGGATATAAAAAAATTTATGTTATTTTTAACAACTTTTCAGAAGTATGTTTTTAATGAGTGAGAACACCCTTGATCAAAAGGCAAACTTTACAGATTTACAAATTTGCTCTCCTTCTTTTGTTTTCCCAAGTAAACGCCGTTTCTCAAAATCAGTCAAAAACCTTCTCGACGGTGTGTTCTACCTTCCACAGGCAAAAAATTGTAAGGAATTTGCATTCTTCTGTGTACGGAAGGTGAATATTATTGTACAACGTGATAAAGTTCACCTTGAGTTTCCAATCTACTGAGAACAAGAACTGCATTAGTTCTTGAGATAGAGCGCCCACAAAATTTGTGTCACATACACACAGACAGACAGACAGACAGACAGACTCACAGAGTCACAGACAGACATTTTGTAAAAACATGTTTTTTGGAATCTCTGACCCCTAAAACGTGTAAATCCGTCGAAAACCGGAATTCGAAAATTTTCATGAATCCAATACTTTCTTCTTGTAAAGATAGAAGAAAGTAAAAATTGAATGTTATTAAAAATGCATTATTAGTAATAAGAATGAATGGATTATAATATTATCGAAGCTCATTCATGGACAACAGAAAATGACGCTTTTCTTCTTAATGATAAAACCGTGAAACAATGAAATGGACTTTATGCACGTGACTCCCCACAGCTGGCTACATTTTGATCCATTATTCTAGCCCCTATACCACCAGAATGCCAGTATGCGCAGCCGCACATACCCCCGGCAGACGAATTTGAGCATCGACCTAGGCTGCCAGCATAAAGTTTAAGCGAAATTTTTCAAATTTAGTGAATGTTCTTGGATATAGAAGAAATTTTTATTTCATATTATAGTTTACTTAGTATCTACTGCCGCAACAAGGAATTTTTTGCGGTATTTTTAAGAAATAAACATTAATAACACTATTATTACCATAGAGCGCTATGCTAATATTCAAAAGCAAATATCACCAGCAGACGAATTTTAGCCTCGAATTCAGATCCCATGCATAAAGTCAATTGTTTTAGATTTGAAAATGTGCAATTCTGTTTAAAATTAACATGCTGAATACGGATATCGCCTTGAAATAACTTCAGCGGCTCCTGATTTAAAAAAAGAAAATGTTTTTTTTCCAAAATATATATATTTTGAAATTAATATTCGAAAAAAAAGTATGAACTGATTAACCTATAAATGTTTTAACAGAAATCCATTTCTAGAATATATATATATGCAAATATAAAATAACATCTTATTCCGCAAAGTATGTTTTGAGTTTAAAAACTTTAAAAAAATCCGAATATAATGTCAGAGTTTAGTTTTCATATAGAAAATCTCAAAGTTTGTAATAATTTCAATATGGAAAGTACCTCTATGTTTATTTTTTTTTTAAATATAAACTCTAAGAAATTGTAATCCCCTATTGTAAAATTATTTCCGCTTATCCCTGCGACAAATTTCGATTAAAATGTATGATTTGATCACTATTTTTTATGTACTGTACATATATCAAAGATAAATTTAATAGTAAAGTAGAAAAAGTGTTATACATATCATTTTAATTGTATTACAGTCATTGTTTTGATAAATTTATTTACATTTATTTCTTACTCTTATTTTTATACCTGATTTCGTTTATTTATCAAAATATTTATGGTATTGTTATCGCGCATTCTAAAAAAATATATTTAATGTAAAAAAGACAATATAATAGTTATCAATAAAAAAATGGTTTTCACCTATATTCTGTAATCCAGAAACTCGGGTATACTATAAATACCCTTATAACTATCAATACAGAATGAAAGAAATATAATTTTCCTCATAAAATATTATAGTAATTACTTCTCACGGATGCGAATTCGTAAGAAAAGATAATAATAAACTTTTGTGAACCCGTTATTATCCTATTGCTTGTGCTTACTAATTTTCACAAAATAATATGTGAAGTTTTTAAAGAAAAATAATGTTGCTAAAGCGTTTTTTTTTCTTTTTTGAAAACATATTATGGATATAAATTTTAAACACACCAAATAAAAGAAACTACGTGTTAAAGAAAAAAAATAACGTGTACAAAGGAGTTTAAAAGAAAACCTTTACTCCAGTAATTGAACGCAATCATTGGTGAAATTGAGGTTTAAGTTAAAGTATTTCAAGTTACAGTGACATTCAAAGTTAAAAAATATACGGAAAATAGCATATCCAGCTAAATAAAAAATGTAACAACAAAATAAAAAAAAATTATATGAAAGAGGAACTCACAAGAATTAGAATGACAAAAAACTGAATATTAATATTTAGGAAAAAAGAAATATTTTAATTTAAAAACTTCATTGTTTTACAAATGGATTATATCTGTGTTAACTGAAGGGACTTTGGCACAATATTTATTTTTATACAGAAATATAACTGCAAAAGAAGTAGGGGAATAGAAATTTAGAGACAACTTCCTCATAAGAATAAATGTGTCATAAATTAGAAATTATACAGGTATAAATTACATTCGGCTGTCTCGGGAAAATAATATAAAGTTCTTATAAGTAATGCTTTTTTGGTTAATAGGAATAATATATGTTACAATTTCCTCTCTTTTTTCGTCAATGTATCATAAAATATCGAGATATAAAATAACGTCAAATGGAAAAACAAAAGCTAACATCTAACCAACTGGAATAAGAAATAACTATCAACCCTTAAATGCCTGATTTTTCAAAAATCATTGTAATAAGGTTTGTTGGCTTTCATTTTTTAAATAAATCATGGGAAAAATACTTACAAAAATCATATTTTGTTTTATGTATGGTTTACGGCTAAAAAACAGTTTGTTACTAATCGGCAATACTGGTCTTTAATTGAAAAAATAATTTTCCTTGATAAAATTCTATAATGTTAAACACACAAGAATTTTAGGAATTATAATAAAAAATAAATTTTACTTGCTCACTGCAGAACAAAATAGGGGTATTTCACAAGCTTCCAAATAAAACAAAAAGAACATGTAGCAACAATTGAAAAAAATAAATCTATCTTTATTTTTAAACAGCACAAGTGTTGCCATCTACATGCTGAAAATCTATTTAATAATATTTTCAGAATGTATTTTATTGGTAACATTAGGCATTATAGATTCGATATTATTGTAATAGTATTTTAGAAGCCTAAATTGGGTATGTTGCCGAAAAGCAACACCCGGCATTTAAGGGTTAAAACCGGAAAAAATAGCGAAGATTAATGAAGGAAGTAAGACTAAGAGACTTGATTGAGAGAGAGAATATCTTGGCATTTTGTTAATAGAAACTTACTTACCACTGGGGATACAATACAATGTACAAATACACGAGGAAGAAAAATGAAAATTTATGATGCTGTACAGTTAAACAAAATCGTAATTTACTCCTTTTTAGGCACAATTGTATTACATTGTTTTTTTTTATAAATGAATGAATATAAGTAACCTTACATACTTAAAATAACTTTGTGGATACATATAAATATAATCCGGAATAACTTCCTTGGTGATTTAGAAAAAAACTGAATCATAAACGCGCATAAAAAGCCTAGAAATATTTTGTCACAATAAATTGAATAATAAACTGGTTAATTTCAAACTTAGTGAACTATTTCTAAAGGCAGATGCATCGAATTTGTGTATTGTATGTGTCTCGTTTTATTCACATTTCTTGCGGCGCAGTGATTTATAATGGATCTATTCAGGACTACAAATTATTTAAAAACGAGGTGTATTGCTCTCGTTGATTATTTATTATCTATGATTATAATAAAAAAGAGATGCATTTATTATCACCAAAGAGAAGCAAAAATCTTAGAAGATGGTTCAATGTATCTAAAGAAAGTTTCAGCAAAGGATTTATGATTGTTCCTGGCTTTGCATATAACGGCAAATTAAAAATAAAGAGGATGGAAAAAAATGTTAAGATCAACTTCACATATTATCAGAACCATATTTTACTCACAATCTTCAAACATGAAATACCATCTCTTTACCGTCAGAGCCACGAATCTGTTGAACTGCATCAAGATAAAGCAAGCAGCCACGCATCACAATCTACAGTTAATGTCTTGGAAAAAATGGAACGAGAAATGGGTATCATGGTTATACCCTTCACTGATATACTTGGTAAATCTCCTGATTTATCAGCCATGGATTTTTGCACTTTTGGCGTTTGAAAAAGAGTGGTATCCCCACAAACGTCGACCTACAACCCTTCATGGACTTTTGAAAGCTCTTTCTAGAAAAATGGGCCAACATACCTTTTCTAAAGCTACAAAAGGCATATTTTCATGGAAATTATGGTGTAGAAATGAAGTTCAGGATTGAGGGTTAACAAACTGAACATTTGAAACACGGATATTTTATGTAAAATAGGTCCGTAAGCACCATGATAAATGTCTAAAAATGTATGAACATCTGCAATTACTGGTTCTAATATACTATTTTTGAACCACTTGATATTTGTTTGAGTTTATATGGGCTTACAACTTTAAAAAGATTTGTAAAATCGTATATATTTTTTCTGTTTCAGTACATTGTTATACATTAATTACATTCTACTTATTTTTGTACATTATCTAAAAAGTTGTATTGTTTTTTATATATATGTATAAATAAATGACACATGCTGAAAATTAAGATTTGTTTACTAGAATTAAAAACAATATTTACAGCACTCCAATAGAGATACGACTTAACTATATTATTACTAAATACATAAAATAAATTTTTGTGTGCTCTTTTAAGCTTAAAAAATACGCAAAAGTATTTATGAATTATTATGCAAATTACTAATCATTTAGAAATGAGATTACAGTTTTACTTCTGGTTTGTTTTCAAGGGAAGCTAATTAAACATAAGAACAAGTTAAAAATTAATCTTGCATTAAACGGAAAATAGTATGGTCTCGATGGAAAAAATTCGACACAATTGATAGGCCAAATAAGACTGAAATTCGCCAGAAATAAAAAATTTTCAGGCCCTTTGCGAATCGACTTAAGCAATTTTCTGAATTAGGCGTACACGTCTACATCTGTACAGACAGTATCGCATGATATAGTATTTAGCGATCTGCATGGCTCGGGCCTATTTTCATTCACGGCACTCGGGGCGGGCCGGGCATAGTGACTACTCTTTACGGGCCAGGCCGGGTTCGGGCCTTACTTTTTCCCGGAAGAATCCGACCGGGCCGGGCCTAACATCTTTTTTCTGTACAGAGCCGGGACTGGTTTCTTTCCTAGTCTTTACAACCCAAAACTTTCAGTCTAGTTTTGAGCCAGCTCGTATGAAAATCATTGTCTTGGCGTAGTCTGTCTATTCAAATCAGTAAAATTAAGCCTGGCCCAAAAATTTTGGCAAAAAATTCATACATTTTTAAATCGCCTTTTATTCTTTTTAAAGAATAGTAAATTCCTACGCTGATTAAAATATAGTAAAACGTGTGAAAAAGAACCTGCCTATGATGGAATCCTGTTTTAAACTAAAAAACGTGTTGAACCATGCAAAATTAATATACTAATACGTAGGAAAATAATATATAATACATTTACACTGTTAAGAAGGGAACTTGTCTATAACGCATTTTTTTTTCTATGTAATTGAGTCTTAGAAGATTTTACATGGAACATCGATTAACAATATTAATGGTAATTGAAGAGCTGAGTGGAAGAACATGTTATGCTACATTTTCTTAAAAATTATTTTATCTTTTGGACGAAGGTGTTATCAGGTATTCTATCACATGATAAAGCTAAAATACCAAAGTTTTATTTAGCCTTGAAGATTTAAGACATTATTCCTTAATATTTAATATTTTAATGTTTAATAATGCAAATAATATTAATATTTTTAATATTTAAAAATTAAATATGAATAAGTTTTTTTGATAGAGTTTAGTACCACAACTATTAATATTTTAAACACATGGTATCAAACAGAAAATAAATAATTAAAATTGACAACAAAAACTTTCACATCAAATTTCTTCGAATGTAATTTTTGTTACTTAACTTAGCTCTTCAATTGAAACATTTACATACAAGAAATAGTGACTCATTAAAAAAATAAATATCGCAGCCTGCTGCACTTCTATAAAAAATGAAGTTTAGAAACATGAAAAAAAGTAAGATAAATATTTTTAGTCCGAACTCCTCGTACAAGACAAATTTTTACTCAAATCGTCGTAAAAATCAATATTTTGTAGAAATTCACTCAGGCCAAGATTTTAACATTTTTCCGGGCCGAATTTTTTTCTATGAGTCGGGCCGGGCCTGGAAATTTCGGCTCGTGCAGACCTTAGATCTTCCGAACTATTTTACAATTTTAAATTTACAAAGCGTTGTATTATAATAAGTTTCCTAATTATTTTTTCTGGTACGTTAAATTCTTTTTTCAAAAACCAGAACAGTAATTAAAAGGTAATTAAATTTTATTTTTTCAGAAAAAGTAAGTTTTAGATAAAATGTCTACGCATTTTGTTCTTAGTGGTTTTCATCTTTAACTTTGTCTTATCCTATATCTCACTTTTGCAATAAAGTAACTGTAATAAAGAAAATCTCAATTAAATCGGAGATCTATTGAAATCGGTTTACATTCTCTTAACATACTAGAACTAATTGATTTTAAATTTACTAGGTATTTTTCAAAGTAGTACATTTTTTAGGTTTTCATAATTCTATGCATTACCGTAAACAATTATTCTATGCATAATCGTAAAAATTGACCGTATATAACTAGTAAATCTGCAGATCAAGAGCCTCAACGTCATCTCTGCAACTTATTGTTTTTAGCAAATTTTGCTTAATATTAATCTTTCTACAAAAACAAAATTTAAACTTTTAAATTACACAAACATTTACAGAAGGAGAAAAAAATATTTCGATGGTTTCAGATATTAGAAGCGTTAAATTAAACACGTTGTTATGTAATGATATTCTGAAATTCTCACGAGCTACTTATTCTAGTAATTTTTATATAATAAAGCAAATTTCTTCAGGGGGGGTGCCCCCCCCCTGAACCCCCCGTTGTGTAATTTATTTTGCATTTGTAATTTTCTATTGATTGAGTTAATGATTATCCTATATCTTAGATTCATTTTTACACTGCGATTTATAAGGATAAGCAACAATTTGGTCAAGCATTTTACGTTATCCTAATATCCATACAGCAGTATTTACTTGCCTGCTAACCACAAACATCTGTATCTAATGGATAAAGAACTTTTGGAAATGTAAACTGAGACTTCTAATTTAGAAATCTAATAATAATTTTGATTACCATTCTGCAATATTTATATCTAAGATCTAATCTAAATATCTAAAAATGTACTCGATAGCATTAACTTACTAAAATCACCCTAAAGTAGGGGGAGTTCTAAACCTAACGGTTAATAATTCATCATCGTGTCCACTTCCAATTGACTAAATAGATAAACGTGATATGGCGCCGTTAAGTATTTTTTGTGATAGCCTTTTAATAGTATCCACATTTAATTTAAAATCGTGATGTTACAAACACCGTTGAAATTTGATGCACACCTGTGTTCAGGTCAAATTACGAAAGGTTAACTAAACTTTTATTTCCCTTAGCCGGGCATTTTGTTTCATTTTTCGTAATAGGGATTATTTTAATAATTTATTTTACACTCTACAAGCTGTTACACGGGACGTTGTTCACGTAGCATTAAAATAGAGATAAATGCATTAAATAAAACATTTCACTCACCACCAGACATGACAAGCCTCAGGCTTTTTGCACAACACTATTACCTTACAGAAAATGTTGTTCTTTTAAATCGCGCAAATGTTTCAATTAAATAAAGTAACATTTTTTGTATTAAAATACTGGTATCCAGAACGCCGGAGGCTTGGCAGCCCTCCTCCTCTTAATAGAAACATATATAGTTAACCAACACTTTATCACATTTTATAGGAAACAATACGGAATTTCTTATTTGTATGGCCTTACATATACCTCAGTCATAAAAATGTAAAATTTTGTGCCAATTAATATACGCAATTGCGAAAATGAAATCGCAACCAATGAGAAAAGGAAGTCCAAGTAAAATCGTGTAAATCGAGGAATCTTTCTTCGTAGTGTGGGAAAATACCACTACAAAAATTAATTTAGGTGGTATTTGGTGTGAAATGTTTATATGTATTCATTCCTGTCCTATTTATCTTTTTTATTATTTGTAATTTGCTGCATTTTCCCTTTGCACGTGAAAATCTTACAAATTAAAATGAACTCTTTGGGAGAAATTGTTATTCCCTTTTTTTTTTTTTTTTTGGCAACAATAAAGTTTATAAAGTTTAATAGAATAATGTCAGTTTATTCTGTATGAAAATAACGAACTTTTTCCTTTATAATCAAAATAGTTGAATACATAAATAAAGATATTATTCTATATAGTATATAAATACTATTTTCATTTCTGCGTTTAAATCAATTTATATGCAAATATCTATACAAAGGCATTCATTAATTCATTCCTTTTAACTTTGATTAGACTTTAAAAACCATACATACTTTCACATTTATGTTATTTTTAGATGAGATATAGTTGCTACGCAACGGTTAAAAGAAAAAAAAATGAAATATAAGTAAATTCATAAAATAAAATGTTTTATATTATTCGAACACATGTATAAAATTCCATCATAAGTTATACACCTAATTTAAAAGCTCTGACAAATGTTTTGACAAAATTGCAAACTAATAGGAATAATTTACTACTCTTATTTAAAAATTTCAGCATCAAAAATTTACCATTTAAATCCATTTTTTATATGAGCCATTTCTTTCAACAAATGAAAATTTGAAAATCGTCTGACTTGCCATTGAAAAGCATTACAGAGCAAAATAAAATATTCTATATTTCCCGAACGAATGAACCAAATTTAACCAAAAACCATACAGCTAAGTCCGAGTACCTCCTCAACATGCCACATTAATTTCAAGCCCATCGGATGCTTTTTGCGGCAGTTATCGCGGAACAGACGGACAGACAGACAGACAGACAGACAAACGGAAATCAAAACTTTTCGTGTCTCCACAGTAAGCCTTCACTGACGTTTCGGCAAATATACTGTTGTATTATCTATAAATATTTTATTTCATTATTTCATTATTTTGAAATTTATATTTTTATCATGCTATTTATTTATTTTATACATTTACTTGATTGGAAACCTTAGAAATACAGTAGTATCTCGACTTACATTACACTTCATTTACGTCGCTTGCCCTAGATAATGCGATAATTAGACACACTTTGAACAGTTTTGAGCGCTTTTGATATTACATTATAGGAAGAGAACGTTTTGGAAGAACAATGAATAGTAAGTAATGATTTACTGGACTTTTGAAAAAATTTTATAGTGTAAATGCGTTTGTTGCAAATGTTAATTATCTGTAGTATTATATTTAAATACATTGGGAGGGGGCGATTAAAGTAAAATCTATACACTGCAATAAAATATTTTTTCTTAATCTACGAAAATATATTCTAACCACGATCGAAAATATTCAATAACCTCTTACCAGTTACCCATGATTCCAAAAAGCGATCTTTATCTTCAGAAACCTCAGAAACAAATATATTTTCCAGATTTAAAATAACATTTATAAAAACAAAACTTATATTGTTGCCCTTGATTATCGGAAACGTAGAAAAATATACGAATTGAAAATACTGATTTACTTTATTTAAAAAGAGGCTAAAATACGTAAAAAGCTCTTCAGAAGAAAAAAAAACCGTCAAATGATATTAAAAACCAAGCGTTTTGAACTGTTATAAAATAGCAATCTTCAGGGGAAAATTAAGAGGCTTGAAAGTTCATGAATGTTCAATACTTAAATAGCTAGAGACGAGTCTATTCCAAAGGAAAGGGGGGGAAGGGAAAAATACGATAATTATGTTCTAAAATAGCTAGAGATATTTAGTATTCCATACCAGATCCTAGATATATTGTAGGACAGCACATCATTGCAAGTGTTGAGTCAAAATTTCTAAAGATCCTCTGATTTTTGATGCGTAGTAATGTAAATTACGGGCTGTGATTCTTCCTTTACTGATATCTATGTCGAGCTGTTGAGTGCTTACTATACTTTATGTCTGCATTATGTTCTTTGAGATTGTGTTTAAATTTCGTAGTAGTCATGCTTATGTAATTGAAGAAAGAGATCCATAAATAAAGAACATAATGTTAATGTCAATGATTTTAATTTATCATGGTTGTCTATAAAACATGTTTGTTGAACACGAAAATATTTACTCGAGAATAGATAACATAAAAAAAAAAACCTTATATTCCAGGTTGATAAAACTGATTAATACAATATAAAAATTACATGGAAACGCTTCCGAAAACCAGCGGAAGGAAAAGAAAAATTCTTTCCATAAATACCTATTTAAATCGTGAAAATATATTAATTTCTGAGATTTCTAAAGATAAAGAAAGCTTTCTTTAATTGTTGGTAACTCGGAAGAAGTTGTATATTTTCATTTATGGTCATATTGAATTTTCTAGATTAAGAAAATTTTATCTTTTTTCACAATATAAAAAGGTACAATAAAACTGTCAAACGCTGTCCAATTTAATATTAAAATCACACTAGATAATAAACAGCGTACATATATATCAAAACAATATTAAAATTTAAAACACATATTTAAAATGCATCCAATGTTTTGAACTTTGCCTTTAAAGTCATCTTCAGGGTTTGACCTTTGTTTGGAGCTCACTGTGCATAAATATAAGAAGAATTTTAAATAGATTTAACATTCAACATATTGCCTTCCCCATTAAAAATCTTCTTACAGCTATCAGTGAAAAATAAGATCCTATACCGACCTCTTTCTTTTCTGGTGTTTATGAGATTTCATTACTACTTAATAACGGCCTATTATTGTTTTAAATTGGTATGACAAAGAGAGGACTGTTCGAAAGAATTAAAGAGCATGAAAACGATTTGAGATTCAATAAACCGTCCACAGCAATATATAGATTATTTTCTAAAGATAATGTTAGGAAAAATGATTTCGAAAATGTTAAAAGCATTTCAAGGTATTCTAATATCCTTAAAGCTCATATCAGAGAATCAATACAGATTAATTTGCAGAAAGGTGAAGTTTGTATTGAAATGTTTCGTTCAAGTTTGGATTAACAGTTTGAAGGAAGCATCTGTCTATCTATATTATAAAGGACAAACGTGTCTGTGTGTAACACTGACTTCATTTTGAAATTGGCAACAGCAGACGAATAAAATTTGCTTTTAATGCCATATTTAAAGCTTCTACAGATCGCGCATTCATAATTTTTACATCCTTGAATACGAAAAAAACAATTACTTTCTTCATTCGCAATTCGTTTAAAAACTGTATCGTAATTTGTTTGAAAACTGCATCGCAACTTATTCATTTGTTATGGTTTTTAAAAAGCATGATATGTTTTTAAAAGTCTATCTCTATCGCATACAGACGATTATAAATAATAAATCAGTTTTCACTTAAAATAATATGAATAATTCAGCATTTGTTTTCGTCTTATAGCCCACGAGAGCATTGCTTTTAATTCAAAACTTTACTTGCATGTATAATTGCATGTTTTGGGTGTTGTTAGTGGAGCAATTAAAAAAAATATGTATATTAAATGAAATAAATCTATTAAACTTTTCAATTAAAAAAAAGGGTTTTGCCTATAATCTGTAATTCTGGAAGCCCGGGTTGGATCCCCTATAATTTGTAATATAAGATTTAATTTTGTTTCAGACCTAAATATTGATGTTTTGATCTACCAACAGATAGCGTTATGCTCTCAGGTCCAGTCGTGTTTTGAAGTTTTTGCTTTTTGGTAGAAATGTTTTTCATTCAAGCAACTGACTTGCTCATTAGGGTGGAACTTAAGTATAGGGTAAAAAAAAAAAAAAGAAAAAAAAAACTTTTTTGTTTTAATGTGTAATAGTGAAAATGTTTTTCCTTTTTGGATGTCAAAACTTTTGACTGAAAAGGTTTTTTAAACTTAATTTGTTTTCCAGTTCCTCAAGGACGTCATAGTTTTAAAATTTCAGTATAAAGTAACTTAAAGTAAACAACGTAGCTGTTAGCTAATATCTGTTTATATTAAGCAAATACTACCCAGAAGTCACCACGAGGAGATGGCTAAATATCTACTTCCACCCTCCTTACCTCCCTTTGTTATGGATTTATTCAAATGGATATTCAACCTACTGGCTTCTTAGGCAAACTTTGTCATTACACTGCGGGAATTAAACTTTCCCTAGATAAAGCAATCTCTTGCTTAATATCTAAAGACGGTTGACGCAGCTCTCGAGACAATTTTGACAAATATTTCCACTGTTTGAGTATGACAAGGAAAATCTAAAATTCAGGTGTATCCCCTGTTTGTACTTTTTTTAAAGTTCTTCACCCGATCAGTCCGTCAAGACAGGATCCATGTTTTTATAGTCTATAATTTCAATATGTTCGCATTTTTTCAAGCTGCTTTTCTATTGGTTTAGAAAATCCTTTAGTACCCATAGTTTTTCCAGCAAGATGTTGAAAAAAGTATCTAAAAAAAGTTCTTTGCATGTAATAAGCAAATTATCCATTGTAAAGTTTTTAGAGTCTTACTTCCGATGTTACAACTCCAGATTTGCGTCCTGCATTGACGTCATTTCTGTTTCACCCAATAAATTTCAAGCTTGAAATGTCTCTATTATTATTTTTGAAAATACACCAAAATTGCAGAAGCTATATTAATATAAAAAGAAGATATCAATGAAATATGACCAATATATTTTGATCCTGGTTTTTGAAGTAAGACTATGTGCTCTTCTTTAATGATTCTTAGTTGTACTTTTTTCCCTTTGCGTTCCCATAGTGTTATCCTTTCTGGTATCAAAATACAAACCTAAAATTAACTCATTTCGTCTTTCTTGTTCTTTCAAATTCTTCCTTCTCTTTTCTCTTTGTCGTTTTCAAGTCCCTCTTTCAGTTACCTTTTCTTTATTATCATCAGAAATACCCATACTAGCCCCATCAGAAATACCTTCGTATCTTCTAGGGTGGCATTTGCAATAATATTTGCAGTTCAGTCTAATACTCCAGTTCTTTCACCTTGTTGATTATCAAATTCAGGTTTAAAAGAACAACCGATTGAACTATTTGCTTCCGAACTATTTTTTTTTTTTTTTAACTTGACGATCATTTAATCAAAGTATAACTTTTTTGTTTTAAAAAAACTTTTTTAGGTAGCTTTCATTACAAAAAGCTACCTATTGCAGCCGTTCGGAGGAAAGCGATTTAAAAAAATTTTGGTATATTTTCCTCGATCATGACCCCCAGACCCCGAAACCACCCTCCGTTCAAAAGTTGATATATATATATATATATATATATATATATATATATATATATATATATATATATATATATATATATATATATATATATCCATATATGTATATATACATCTGACCTTTGTCATACTGTAACTCTCGAATTTATGAACCGATTTGGATGTAATTCGGTATGTACATAGTACATACCAATGTCTCGACCGAGTTCGTTGGCCAGCTTCATCCGCCATATTGTTTCAAAATTGCGGCCATTTAAAATTTTCTTAAAAATTTTAAATTTGAAATGTGGTACCAAAGAATTGAAAATGGAAAGATATTTTTTTCTTATGTATTTGACCTTTATACAAAGATTCCGGAGCAGTTTTTGTTTCGTCTATATCTTAAAAAATGGCTGAGTTATAGCATTTTCAATTTCTAGCGTGGCTGACATTTTGAAACGTCCTGAATTTTGTCACGAGATAAAAGACGTATTTATGAACCGATTTGGATGTAACTTCGTTTGTACATAGTACATACCAATGTCTCGACCGAGTTCGTTGGCCAGCTTCATCCGCCATCTTGTTTAAAAATGGCAGCCATTTAAATTTTTAAGAAAAATTTAAATTTGAAATGTGGTACCAAAAAATTGAAAATTGAAAAAATATTTTTTTTTATGTATTTGACCTTGATACAAAGATTCGGGAGCAGTTTTTGTTTCGTCTATATCTCAAAAAATGGCTGAGTTATAGCATTTTGAATTTCTAGCGTGGCTGACATTTTGAAACGTCCTGAATTTTGTCACGCGATAAAAGGCGTATTTATGAACCGATTTGGATGTACTTTAGTGTGTACATAGTACATACAAATATCTCGACCGAGTTCGTTGGCCAGCTTCATCCGCCATCTTGTTTCAAAATGGCGGCCATTTAAAAAAATTTTAAAAATTTTAAATTTAAAATGAGATACCAAAATATTAGAAAATGAAAAAAAAAATTTTTTTGTATGTGTTTGACCTTAATACAAAGATCCCGGACCAGTTTTTGTTTCGTCTATATCTAAACAAATGGCTGTATTATAGAGTTTTGAATTTCTATTGTGGCTGACATTTTAAAACGACCTGATTTTTGTCACGCGATAACAAGCGTATTTATGAACCGATTTGGATGTTACTTGGTCTGTACATAGTACATACCAATGTCTCGACCGAGTTCGTTGGCCAGCTTTATTCGCCATCTTGTTTCAAAAGGGTTGCCATTTAAAAAAATTAAATTAAAAATTTAAAATGAGGTATTAAAAAATTGGAAAATGAGAAAGATTTTTTTATGTATTTGGCCTTGATACAAAGATTCCAGAGCAGATTTTGTTTCTGAAAATTTGTTCTTTTGTTTATATCTTAAAAAATGGTTGAATTATAGTACTTTGAATTTCTAGTATGGCTAACATTTTGAAACGATCTTGTATTTGTCACGCGATAACACACGTATTCGCCTATTTCCATGTGAGCGATAACACACGTATTCGCCTATTTCCATGTGAGAAAGCATGTGGATAGTATACATCAACATCTCAGCCAATGATAAGTTACTTTAAATAAAAGCAGTTTGGATAAAGCTGACTAATTTCGTGAAATTCTCATTCATAATGATTTAGTATTGAATCTCCTATATTCGGTTTCCACTAAATTGAGCTTCGTGTGTTTGAATAATATAAGTTGGCTTTTTTAAAATAAGGTATTTGAAAGCTACCTCTTCCTCCCGGCACTGGCCGGAAGGACTTTTTTTGACTTGATATTTTCTTTTCTAGTCTTGCTACGCATTATTTTGTAGTTTTTATATCTATTGATCCTATTTCCAACACCCCATCTCTCTTTTGTCTTTTAAAAAGTGACGTTCTTGTTCTGATACACGATAATATTTACTGCATTTACACAAAGAAAAGTTTTTTGCACGATTACCTAACATTTTGCATTTTTATATTGGATGTGGGATCTACAAGAACTAATTAATAAAAATTTATATTCTGTTAGTCCCTAATACAAATTGATGCTGATCAGTTTTTGGTGTAAATCGCTCAACAGGTGGCGCTGCTATGCTGATTTTTCACGATTTTCTCAATAGCTCTATATCTCAAGAACTAATGCACGGATTTTGATCAAACTTCAGATTTAGTTAGTACTTGATATGAATTGATGCTGATTACGTTTTGGTGTAAATCGCCCAACAGGTGGCGCTGTTATGATGAATTTTGCAGGATTTACACGATTTCTCCAATAGCTCTGTCTTAAGAACTAACTCACGGATTTTCATCAAACTTCAGATTCAGTTAGTCCTTGATATGACTTGCTACTGATTATGTGTTGGTGTAAATCGCCCAACAGGTGGCGCTTCTGTGCTGCCTTTTTCACGATTGCCTCAATAGCTCTATCTATAGGACTAATGGACGAATTTTCATCTAACTTCAGATTTTGTTGTATGTTGACACAAGTTGTTGTTAATTAGGTTTTGGTGTTAATCACCCAATAGGTGGCGGTGCTATGCATGAATTTTCACGATTTTCGCTGTAGACGCTGTTGCTTTATCTCAAAAACTAATGCACGGATTTTCTCCAAACTTCAGATTCAGTTAGTCCTTGATATGACTTGCTACTGATTATGTGTTGGTGCAAATCGCCCAACAGGTGGCGCTTCTGTGCTGCCTTTTTCACGATTGCCTCAATAGCTCTATCTATAGAACTAATGGACGAATTTTCATCTAACTTCAGATTTAGTTGTATGTTGACACAAGTTGTTGTAAATTAGTTTTTGGTGTTAATCACCCAATAGGTGGCGCTGCTATGTAGGAATTTTCACGATTTTCGCTGTAGCTCTCCAAACTTCAGATTCAGTCAGACGTTAACATAAATTGTTGCTGATTAGAATTTGGTATAAATCACCCAATAGGTGGCGCTGCTAGGCAGCATTTTGCTGGATTTACACGATTTCAGCGATAGTCATACCTCAAAAACTAATGCACGGATTTTCTCCAAACTTCGCATTCAGTCAGACGTTGACATAAATTGTTGATGATTAGGATTTGGTATAAATTGCCCAATAGGTGGCGCTGCTAGGCAGCATTTGGCTGGATTTACACGATTTCAGCGATAGTCATATCTCAAGAACTAATGCACGGAATTTCATATCTTTAGAATCCTCATGAGATGCATAGATTGCCATTTAATTCTGGCAGTGTGATAGTGAATTTTGATATATTAACATGTATGAGATAGAAGAAAGTTTTGGGATTGGTACATCCGACTAGTTTGTTTTTGGAACGATAAAGCTGATCAGCCAGACAATTTCGTTTTTTTTTTTTTTTTTTTTTTTCTTCTTCCTTTTGCAAAATGATTTTACTGTTTTAACGTCATTTAAGATACTTGCTGTGTTTCTGAACATTTTTTGTTTGCAGATTGTTTCAATGTGGGGTACTGGATCAGATATTTCGGTTTATTTAGCAAATTTTAACGAATTTCGAACTTTTTAACACTTTACAACAAAGATGAAAAATGTTTATGTATTTGATTAATCTGTCTGTCTGTGTTTCCGTTTTTTAACTCTATTCGGATTACAGTGTAATTATTATATGTTATTTCACTTAGGGATATAATGTTCGATATTGAAAAGGAAGTGTGTAGCATTTATAGTTCGTTTACAAGAATACACAAGAAAAGTCCATTATGTTATGATCTGTGGGGCAAAATCAGCTGCGGTGCATTTTAATGATGCTAGACACTTCAAATATAATGAAATTAAAAAGGAGCACTGGGATGTACTGCAACTTTTTTTTTTTTTTTATGGATAATGGAAGGCATAGCATATGAGGGTGTAACAATAAGTTTTTGTCCTCAGATAGAAATAATTTAGTGAAATTTATGAAATTGCTACATTGTATTAGTCCTTTTCTATACAGGCACCGTGCACAGGTATTTCAAAGATTGGGGAGGATGTATTGCAGGAACCGCGATAGTAGACCCAAAGGGGGTTTTCTAACTTTTGCCGATTCTCACATGTGACATATTGTTGAAAAGGCCTGTGACCACTTATTCATGCTATGCACTACCGAGCTCCTCCCCCAAATTTTCCCCCAAATTTAGTAAAGTGCCCCCCGGAAGAAAAAATGGGGGACTCGGGAGTGCATAAAATGAATAAGTGGTCACAGGCCTTTCCAACATTATGTCGCATGTGGGGGTCGGCAAAGATTAGAAAAATGCCCCCTTTGGGTCTACTATCGCGCCTCCTGGAACACATCCACCTCCCTCTCTTTGAAATACCGTTTGCAGAAATGTGTTACTATGCACGGTGACTATACAGAAAAGGACTAATACAACGTAGGAATTTCATAAATTTCACTCAGTTATTTCTATGTGATGGCAAAAACTTATTGATACACCCTCGTACGTCGTTCATTTAGAGATGCACAATAGAGTTCCGTTACAGTGATCGATAATTTTTGTCTGTAACTATGATCGGTAATTTATGTAAGTACATTTTCCGCCGCGGTAGGTTATAGCATCTGCTATTATGTATAGTTAAACTCATCTAATTTTTAGTGTATTACGTGGTGTGTAAAAATTCAATAGGTCATATACAGGTCTGCACAAAAGAATTCGCGCACATCGCAGGTATGGACAATGGACAATCAATTGCTATTGATAAAAATTCAATTGCTAAAAAGGGATTGTTGCTCAGTTATGTTTTTTTTTTTTTTTTTTTTTTTTTTTTTTTTTTTTTTTTCATATTTAGAACCAATTGCTAAATCAATCGATTGCTCCACCCAAATGCTGAAAATCAGTAACTTGATGCATCAATTTCTAAAAATGGAGTGTTATGCGTCTTTTTCAATTGCTTCTTTAGAAATCTCATTTCATTGTTTGAAAACATGAAATTTTATTAAAATATTCTGTTACTGTTGGAAAGTGTTTCATAATCTATGTCTGATTTTTTTGTTCTTATTTTACATGAATTTAATATTTTTATAAGATCCTCTATTTACGCCTGCTTGCTCATTTTACTTTATTATTAAAAAATCAACATATTTAACTACAATGGCATTACAAGCGCTTCTTTTTTTTTTATTAAAATTTTTTAATATAAAAATACATTGTAATTTTATAAATAATCTGTATAACATATTAAAAGAATGTTCAACCAATTATAGACTTCTTCAACCAATTTCAACCAATTATATCAATTATAGAACCATTCTAATTTTTATTAACACAAATAAAACCTCCAGATAAAGAATTTTTTCTGTACCACAAGCACTCACTTTTTTACGTAACCAATCAAGTCTTATCTATCCATCTATATTTTTAACATTATTAAGTTTGATAAACATTGTATTTCCTTATTCAAATATTATATGAATCAATAATCTTTTGAGTTTTCTTTCCCTTTCAAAGCTAAAGAAAAGTTTATGGCTTAATGCAATTTTTTCAAGACAGAAAATTTATATATATATTTTTTTTCAACTTAGTAAAGATTTGTCGACTTTTTTGTTGCATTTAAATTTCTCCTTTGAAAGACAAATAATAAAATAATGATAAATTGGAAATGAAATTTGAAAGCATGTTTCTAAAATAAAAAAGGTCAGAAAAGAACAAGCTTGAAAATAGATTAAAAAATTTTAGAATAATAACAATAATAATAAATGATCTGCAGATTTAAAACATTTATATTCCCTATAGAGAATTTCTGCGCGAACTTTTCTTCAATGTATTTCTTAAATAGTTTTTTTTTATTTTGCATTGACATATGCGTACATAAAAAAAAACATCAGATATTTTTTTTGTTTTATAATTAATCTTATAAACAATGTTTTAAATTTAAAACATTGTTTATAGAAGTTGCACTTCCAAAAAAACTTCTTTTGGTGAAATTGAAAATATTATATACCCTTTCTTGAACTTTTAATGAAAAATGCTTCTGAAATCATAAATGATTGTTCATTTCTGCGCTTAGTTTAGAAAAGGGAAAACCTGACTATTCATTTGAATAATTATTTACAAGAACTTGAGGTTTTCACATTATTATTTAATAAATTCATCTATAAAACTATATATAAAAATCACTTGAAAAGATCGAAATAATTTAATATTTGCTTAAGTGATAGAAATACTTTTATTTATTCAGATTCGACATTTCATTACTCTGACGGTAACATTCTGAAGAATTAAAAAAATAAGAAAAATCATGCGTACGACATAGATTATGAAGCACTTTCCAACACTTCCTGAAAGCTTTAACAAAACTTCGTTATTAGGGAAATAAGATAACTAAGTAAACGTTTAAAAAAATTATTTCACCAGTTACCGTCCATAGTCAAATATGCATCGCAGTTTTTTGGAACAGCCCTGTATTTGATCTGTATGTTGATATATATAATACGTAATGGGAAAATTTAGTTTAGCAAGAAAATGCATAATAGGTTGAAATTTCTCTTTCAGCAATTTTTATTAATAGATGGAAACATACTTGAATAATTTCTACAGCCCTGTACTTTACCTAGTACCTTTTAATGCGCCACTATTTAGCTAAAATTTAATTCAAACTAAAACACTCTCAAAACTACTGAAATCATATTTCCAGAAATTATCATCCATACACATTCTTTGGTATCCATTTCTTTGAGTGACCATCTATATCATTTTATCTATATTCTACAAATATTTCTTAATAAACTGAATGCAGTTCAACGTAAAAATGCATAACTCATTTAAGCAATTTGCGCTCATACCCTATACGCCAACAACCCTTACGAATTCTTTTGTGTAGCCCTGTATATAAATTACAGCATTAATACACACCATATAGTATGCATAAATATATATAATATGCATATAGTATGCAAAAAACACAGACTAAAAATTCTAACAGCTGTTTTTACATACATAATGTTAAAAACAGCTTTTCGAAAAGTAAAAGCAAATTTTATCGAATAAGATTTTCTAGAAAAATCAAAATATTCAATTTGAATACCTAAAACTGTGACTGTGAGTGGATTATAACATATCAGTTTTGATTTTGCGTATTTTCTGCTCTAGCCGTACCTTAAACTAGTGTACTTACACCTACTTAACTATAAAAAGAATACGGAAACTGGAATATTCTATTCATTCTGTATTTGTATTTCAGGACGCGATTTACTTCACTATTTGCTTCTGCTTTCAATAAAATATAATTTCATCTCCACAGTGTTTCACATTATTCTCTTTAACACTCAAAGCGGAAAGCACATTGTAATTTCTAGGAATTTATGATTTTAAGGGGGGTGGTTTCTAAATTTTATATTGTAAGTAACTTATCATTTTTACTTTATTTTATAATGGTAAAATAATAAATACCACATTTTTTATTTCGTTTCCCAATTTGTATTTTTGTAAGATGGTTATTTTTTTTTCAAGAAACTTTTACTCGGAAGTATTTGAGAAAATGTTAAATACAAAAAATAAAAATAACTATATGAATTATATATGATATCAAAAAGGTATATTAAAGTGTATACTTTAAAACCATGTCTGTTTGATACGAAAGAAAGTAAATACCGCATTTCTGATCTGAAATTTTAGCTTTTCGTTTTTTTTTTTACTTTTCCTTTTGAATTTGTTGTTATTTCACATACATTTTAGATTTTCCATATATTCTTTTATGCTGGAGTCTTAAACTTCTGAATACACTTTCTTTCCCTTTACTTTAAAAAGGATAAGACAAATCCATTTATTCAGCAACTGTATTTGACGAAGCATTTCCGCACACAGTTTGCTTCTGCTTTCAATAAAATCAATGACAAATTTTACATTTTTTCTTGAAATATTCAATTAAAAAGCATTTCTTCATTCTATTAAATCTTGTCTTGTTCTTACTTTTCAGAATATTAATATGCAACAAGTTTAGATTTATATCTGATTAATAATAAATATTCTTTTTTGGGAGTTCTTTATATAGCACTTTTATAACATGGATTAAATTAGCATTGTCTACAGTGTTTATTTTATCGTTATATTTTTACATTTTTCTGTCGTTTTCACAAATAATTTGATAAAAATAGCCACGAAAATATTCTATATCTACTAGGAGTCTCTGCCCCTGCAAGCTGCCCTCGGCAACCCCCGTTCAGATACCGCAGAATCTAAAAAAACGCTAATCTGATGGGTTTTAAAAATATTAGAGAAGATTGAATTATACTGGAAAAAGCTGTGCAGATCTCCCTGTAAACGGGTTACCATTCAATTCCCTTTGATTGCAAAAATGTAAGTACGAATCAGTTGCTGTTACGACATCCAATAGTTGTTTTCGTTTTTGATTAAAGAAGATCAGTTAAACATTTGAAAAGAAACTAAAATAAAATAAATTAAGTATACAGAGCCTTTGTCTCTCGGTATTTTAAAACAATCTCTATAACAATAACCTAAGTCATGTGACTATCATCAACAGTTCCAGGTGGGCCACTTCACTTTTTATACTCTAGGTGCCATTTTGGTACTTTAATGTTAGCCAGGCACAGGTGATAAGTCGCCAAATATTATTCTATCGCCATCATTTCATCTATATTATAATAGTTCAAGTCATTAACTGCCATAAACAAATACGGTCTGATCCCTTCGCCGTTCATTTGAAAGTTTGGCACAAATGTCATATGCGTCCCAAATTGACGTCACGTCCCATATCAGAGTGATTTTTTAACGACGCCAATTTGGGGAACGCATCAACAGCATAAACAGCAACATCCGGCTTACCATATGAAGCAAAATAACTATACTTTCGCGCCAGTTAAGTGCCCGTTCCGTATATGACATTGGCGTCAGAAAAAAATCGCGCCAATATGGGACCACAATTTTTCCATTTTGATTAACAAATCAAAAAAAAAATTTTAGAATAAAACTACATAAAATTTGCCATGGTTGCAAAGAGTTCTTGGTACTGTTACGCTAGCCGGATGCAAATCTCGCCAATAGCTTTTTTTCAACTCGCCAGTTAGCATTTTTTTTTTTTTTTTTTTTTTTTTTTTTAACGAAAATTTGGCGAAAACCTCGTTTTCAAATACCAGTTACATATGCATTTTTGGTATTACTTAGTTATCCCATCGACCAAAAATCTATCGCCAAACTATAACTTTAAATACCAATAATGGTTGATCGTAAATGTCACATTCACTTGGTTTAAGAAAGTTACACGTGTTTACGTCATCGATTTTTATTTCGACTTTTTATTTGTATATTTATTAATGTTATACTAATTTATTTGTTCTTTCATTATTTAAAATAAAAATTATGTCAATTTGCATAATTTGGCGAAATTGGTCGACGGAATAACTAAGTAGTACCGTATTTTTTAATTATTTTCTATTATTTTCTAAAGGAAATATAAAAAAAATAATTAATAATTATAGAACAAAATAATTTATATAATTTATAAAAAGAAATAAAAGTAAATCAACATTTATTATCAAATAAACAACAATAGCCGGGTTACCATGTCAACCTTTTCTGAAATATGAAAAAAAAAAAAAATCTGTTTGTTTAAAATTTGAGTTGCCATCATTAGAAAAATGTATATAAAATTAGAAAAAAAAAATAATATTTCGAAAACTAATTCGAATTTAAAAATTCTAATACCAGTTTTGAGATCTGCGGATCAATGCCGATTTGTGGTGTTAATTTCGTCGCAAAGTGTTCCATATTTTACGAGAAATCGCTTGAAACATAATCAGTTGTTTAATCAGTCGATTCATATATCCGTTTCATAAATTCATTTCATTAGGATTTTATATATATAGTGTAGATTTAAGGTAAATAACAACAAAAATTATAAATGAAACAGAAAATATATGTTTTGATAAGCATATTTACTTTAAAAAGCATATTTATTTGTAGAGATAGCAAAAAACTCTTTATTTATGCTTGAGATCTGTTTTCTTTCGGTTTCCACATTCTGAATGTAATGTTCCACATACATTTACTTTAGAAATTTCCGACAAAAAAATGTACTTTGCAATATAATCTGTAAAATAAACTAAATCAATAACTAAAATCATTGACAAAGTAACATAAAGAACATTTAAATTCTATAGTTAAATTTGTTCTGGAGATCGAATAAGATAAAGCATCAGAGGGAATTTTTATAAAACTGGAAAAAGCAACACTTAATGATAAAAATCATATATCAAAGAAAAAACAAAAAGTTAGCTTTCAGATTTTATTTACTCATTAAATAAACAATTTAAATTTGAGCTGAATATTAATATTTTTTATATAACAGCAGTCTTGTGAACTCGAAATGAATTGGCTTCATTTTTTAAGGTATAATACTTTAAGGCCTACATTAAAATGGTCGTTTTCCTAAAAGAGTCAGGGTCCATAAGCTGTGTTTTTGACCGATGAAACAGGCTAAATTTCGATTATGTTATACTGACTTAATTATTTAACTTTTAAATATTAGAAGGTATATAGGGTACAATTTTAACAATGGTTTTTGTATTTTGTTCGGATTTATATGACATGCACAAGCTCAAAGTTCACATAATTCGTAGTTTTGATGACAAATACGCAATTTCTGCTATTTTTAACCTCAATTTACCCACTATTTTTAATATTTTGCTATGAGCGCAGCTTTGAAACACTTTTATTTTAACATTTTGTATATTTTGATGTGTTTTATAATATATGTCAAGAAGAATGTGTTGTACGATTGCGCTCATATAAATAATTGAAGTAAAAATAGCATAAATTGCGTATTTTTCATCAAAACTATGAATTATACGAACTTTGAGCTTGTGTAAGTCAATCCGAACAAAATACAAAAATTATTCGTAAAATCGTACAATATATCTACCCTATATATATAAAAGTCTAATGAAACGAATTTATGAAACGGATATATGAAACGGCTGAAATGAAACGAATTTATGCAACGATTCTTTGAAACGACTGATTAAACAACTGATTATGTTTCACTATATGTTATGTTATATGTTATATTTTCACTGTATGTTATGGTATTAGAATTTTTAAATTCGAATTAGTTTTCGAAATATTAATGTTTTTCTAATTTTAAATACATTTTTCCAATGGTGGTAACTCAAATTGTAATCATAACAGATTTTTCTTCAATTTCAGAAATAATTATAATTTTAAACTAATTTGTCGACCAGTTTGGCCTCCCTTAAATGTATGCTAAGAAATGTATCATGCAGGCCCGTAGCTAGGTGGGGGCCAGGTCGGGCAAAGCCCGACCTAGCGCGAGACTGTGCATTCCAATCACAACAACATTATTATTTTTTTTTTTTTATTTTTTTTTTTTTACCCTCCTGTTTTTATGCAACCTAGCATAAAACTTGACATTCCGATCACTTTATCACCCACTATTTCACTTTAAACAACTTTTATGTAATACAACATTAAATTTCCATTTTTTCTCTCTTTCATGCCAGCCCTAACCAAAAAGAACCCCTCCACTTAACCCACTACCCCTCAATTTCGTATTTAGACTGGGAACAAAAATTTCATCTTTAAAACTTTTCTTTCTCTCTTTGACAGACCGGTCGGAGATTACGACATTGGGCATTCCTCGCTCTTTTCCTTTGTAGAAATTATCCCATACAGTTGTATTTAGCTTATATCCGTAAAGCTTGCATTCTTTGTACAATTATTACTATACAAAATTTATCGCAAGAATTCGGTATTGAAACGAAAGGCTTCTGAAATTAAAAGTGAAACAGCCTACAATTATGTTTCCTTAATTTGAATTTGCTGTACATGAGTTAGCTGCTTGTGACATGGAAACTTGGTCTGATTCTATGAAACAATAACTATCAAGCGTTGCGATTTTTTTCTTTCTCTTTTGTAATTTTTACTTGTTCCATTCCTCTGGAAGTTATAAAAGTTGGCGCTAGAGATCTGCACGGGTCGGGCCTATTTTCATTCACGGCACTCGGGCCGGGCCATACTTTTTTCTGAAAGTTCGGGCCGGGCCATACTTTTTTCTGAAAGTTCGGACCGGGCCTAGTGACTACACTTTACGGGCTGGGCCGGGTTCGGGGCCTTACTTTTTTCTTAGAAAATCATTGTCTTGGCGTGGCCTGTCCGTTCAAAGGTCAGTAAAATTAAGTCTGGCCTAAAGATTTTTGCAAAAAATGTATACATTTTTAAACCGCAATTATGCTGCAATTAAACATTAACATTTATTCTTTTTGAAGAATAGTAAATTTCTACGCTTATTAAAATGTAGTAAAACGTGTGAAAAGAACCTGCCTATGACGGAATCTGTTTTAAACTGAAAACGCGTTGATCCATGTAAAATTAATATACTAATACGTAAGAAAAGAATATATAATACATTTACACTTGCTAAGAAGGGAACTTGTCTATAACGCATTTTTTCTTTTCCTTTCAATGTAATTGAGCCTTAGAAGATTTTGCTGTATAGTATTTTTCAGATTTTTAACACTTCAATACATGGAATATGGATTAATGATATTAATGATAACTGAAACATTTACATACAAGAAATAAAAATTCATTAAAAAATAAAAATCGCAGTCCGCGACACTTCTATAAAAATGAAGATTACAAACATAAAAGAAAAGTTTAGATAAATATTTTTGGTCAGAACTCCTCGTACGAAACAAATTTTTTAACCAAATGGACGTAAAAATTAATGTTTTGGAGAAATTCACTCGGGCCGAGAGTTTAACTTTTTTCCGGGCCGGGCCGAGCTCGGGTCGAACTTTTAACATTTTCACTGGGCCGGGCCGAATTTTTTTTCTATGAGTCGGGTCGGTCCCGGGCCTGGAAATGTCGGCCAGTGTCTCTAGTTGGCGCTTCTAAAATAAGCCAATCATTATTTCAAATTTAAATAATATAATATTTCTGGTAGGATTTTACAAATCCAAATTGGTTATTTACTTGCACATTCATAAAGTCATTTTTATTTTTTAATTAAAAAATTCTATAGGTACTCTTAATTCGAAACAAAGAAATTAAATAGTGTTTTGCCTTTTCTCGTAAAAGCAAATCAGTTTTCCGAAACTGTCGTCAAAGTTGTCATTATAAGTCAATTTTCTGGTAAAAGCCATCATAAGATAAAAATCGATTACAACTCTAAGTATAATGCATTTATCGAAAAGTGAAAAATGATGTTCAGTTCGAAATCACTTCAGTAGTAATGCCTGTAAAATATATTTTTTTGTGTATAAATATGATAGTGAGAATTTGAAAAAAATTTCATATTGCTGAGTCTGAAAAATATTTGGTAGATATAGCCGTGTATACATTTATTCCGTGCTATAATTTAAAACGAATAAACACTATTTATACAGCTTGTTTAGTACCGAAAAGTATGTGCAAATATAATTTTTTTTTAAATATATATACACGTACAAAATACCCCCCTACCCCCCCCCCCCCCAAAGTCCATGCCTTCACCATACATGAATTTCCAAACTCCTCACTGATATTCTAAACAATCCAGTAGCTTTTCATTATCTTCCGTGATGACTTCTTGAGCGAAGTCGACTTCTCCCTGATGACTAAACTACATTCTCACCTACACAATTGTGTAGGTCAGGTCCTAAAGGCTGTTTAGTGACTTTCTTTTATATCAGTGGACCACCTGTGGCGTTATCCTTCGTTTGAAATATTCTTTAAACTGCTTAAAGGATTATTATTTTTTAAATGAAGAGGTAGTGTGAAATGTTTTCTAAAAGTTAGTTTTTGACAATTTTACAATAGGACGATATAGATGCAATTTGTCATTCCTGTGATTGTGGGGACTGTGGGCCTGTGTTTGTGCAGGGCCGCCCTGGAGGCTTTTGTGTCCCTGTCAGATATTTCGATGAATAGCTTTAGAGACTCTTGAAAACCCACTTCTGAAAATATTGCACTTATGCGTTACAATTTTAACTCAACCACTGTGGATTTTAGTTACTAATCAGTCTTTGGTGTGTGTGAAAAAAAGGGTTTTCCTTTTAAAGCTTAGTGCAATCCTCATTACTTCTTCTGTTCATTTTTTTTAACATCTCGTTATTGTATGATGTATACATAATGAATCATTATTTAAGAAATTATACTTGAATGTATCGATAACAAAATAAAAAAGTTCGTGTGCGAGTATGTCGACAGTGTTCTGAAGAGACCGCTGGACGCAGAGCTACGGAATTTGGTAAGAAGATACCTGTATGTATGAAGTTTGGCATCTCGAAGCACGATTTTAGATTTTGTGATGAGATTTCTTTCTTTATTTTTAATGCGATTTTTAGCGCCTTTTTGTGTTTTGAGGAGATTTTTCTACATTATTAAGAGAAATATAGCTTCATTTTTTTTTAACCCAATATCGTAATTCTTGTCCTCTTTTTAATAAAGTTTATTCGGAATTCGTACAGCAATTTTTGAAATTTTCGCGAATTTTTTTTATTCGATTTTTAATGATTTTTCAATTTGCGAAGAAAATGCAATATTTTTACAATGAAAAAGCCCAAAACTGAATAGATTTTGACCCTGAGTGAGGAGCGAGGGTAGCCAGAAAATCACACAAAATAATATTCTATTTCAGAAATTCGAAAAATCTGATAATATCCACCAGTAACATTTTATTTTATCAAAAATTAATTTTTATACGAACAAATAAATGAATTCTTCGGGTTTCGGCATTTATAAAAGGAATTCATTTAAAATTTTTAGCAATATTAATTTGGTTTCAAACTTTTAGCCTACTTTAGTTAATTCCTCTTCCGTGATTTTTAATGCGGTTTTCAATGCAATTTTTATAAAAGAAATATCATTTTAGACTTTTAACCTAATACATTAAATTTTCTCCTGTGCGATTTTTGATTTTTTAGATCATTCTATCATGATTTTTAGCGTCTTTTAACGTTTCCGGGCAATTTATTGACACTCATTCCGAACTTTCATCCTAATATGAATTCTGTCCTTCGTCATTTTTGATGTTTTTTCCGATTTTTATGTTTCTTTGGCGATTTTTAGGCCTAATGTATTAAAATTCTGTTCTGTTTTCAACAAATTTTTCCTGATTTCATATAGCAATTTTCGAATTTTTCCTAAATTTGTTGTATTATTAGTTTTTTTTTTTTTTTTTTTTTTTTTTTTTTTTTTTTTTGCTTTCCCCAGATATTTTTAGAATTTCGTAGAAGAAATCCTGTCTTTCAGTCCAAAATAGTAATTTTTAACGTCTGCGATTTTATTTTACTGATTTTTCACGATTATCTGCGATTTTTCCGTATTAGTAAAAGGAATGTGGTTTCAATCTTCTAGCTTAATAGTTTCTCTTTTTAATTAAGTTTATTCGGAATTCGTGCAGCTATTTTTAAATTCTGCACGATTTTTCGCGATTTTTGCACGATTTTTTAGAGTTTTGGTGTTTTTTCGTGCCATTTTTTGACGGGCAGCACCGGGCGTGTCAGCTAGTTATTAACATAACCGAACATAAAACATGCATATATTTAAATTATTTAATTAAAAGAAAAACAACTTTCTTAAGTTATGTCAAATATTTCATTTATCTTTGCTATATTTTTATTGTGTCTTGGAAGGAACTTTAAAAATTTCATCCTGGATTTTGAAAGATCTTATGTTATATATAAAGGAAAAAAATTATACCCTATAATTGCAATACATATTTTTGAAGAACTACGGATAAGAGACTGGGGAAAAAAAAGAAATAATCTGCCCCTCCTAGAAAAACTTTTGCCCTACCTGGAAGTATGGTCTAGCTACGGGCATGGTATCATGCTACATTTATTCATAATTCAATTTACTTGAACAATCTTTTGCCAAATCGAAAGATTCTGTTAGAGAAATCAATTCGGACGGTATTTTTATGTTAGCGAGACGCGGGTGATAATTCGCTAAACATTTTTCCCGTCGCATTTTTTTATTTCATTAATTTCATTTAAAATATAATCCTTTCATTCATTTTATTTAAAATATACAACTTTCATTTCAAATTGATGGATTTCACTTCTTTCTTTGTTTTTAAAACAAAACGAAAAGAAAGAAATTAGGCACAGATGTAATCTACGCACCGAGGTTCCTAATTGGCGCCAAAATGGCATTATTGTGATTGACATGGTAACCCGGCTATTGTTGTTTATTTAATAATAAATGTTTATTTACTTTTATTTCTTTTTAAAATTATATAAATTATTTTGTTCTATAGTTATTAATTTTTTTTTTTTATTTCCTTTAGAAAATAATAGAAGATAATTAAAAAATACGGTACAACTTAGTTATTCCGTCGACCAATTTCGCCAAAGTATGCAAATTGTCATAATTCTTATTTTAAATAACGAAAGAACAAATAAATTAGTATAACATTAATAAATATACAAATAAAACGTCAAAATAAAAATTACTTGATGCCGTAAACACGTGTAACTTGCTTAAAGTCAAGTGAATGTGAGATTTACGATCAACCATTATTGGCATTTAATCTTATAGTTTGGCGATAGATTTTGGGTCGACGGGATAACTAAGTAATAACAAAAATGGATATGTTACTGGTATTTGAAAACGAGGTTTTCGCGAAACTGTCGTAAAAAAAAAATTACGCCAAACCTGCGGTGCGTATATGACATTTGACCAAATATTACCACTCGAAAAAAAATGCTAACTGGTGAGTCGTAAAAAAGCTATTGGCGAGATTTACATCCGGCAAGCGTAACAGTACCAAGAATTCTTTGCGAACATGGCAACTTTTATGTAGTTTTATTCGAAAAAAAATTTGATTTTTTAATCAAAATGGAAAACTTACGGCTCCATATTGGCGCGACTTTTTTCTGATGCCAATGTCATATACGGAACGGGCACTTAACTGGCGCCAAAGTATAGTTATTTTGCTTGATATGGTAAGCCGGATGTTGTTGTTTATGCTGTAGATGAGTTCCTTAAATTGGCGTCTGAAAAAAATCGCGCCAATATGGGGCGTATAAGACATCTGTGCCAAATTTTCATATGAAAGGCGAAGGGATCAGACCGTATTTGTTTATGGCAGTTGATGACTTGAACTATTATAATATAGATTAAATGATGGCGATAGAATAATATATGGCGACTTATCACCTGTGCCTGGCTGACATTAAAGTACCAAAATGGCACCTAGAGTATAATAAGCGAAGTGGTCCGCCTGGAACTGTTGATGATAGTCACATGACTTAGGCTATTGTTATAGAGATTGTTTTAAAATACCGTGAGACAAAGACTCTGTGTACTTATTTATATTATTTTAGCTTCTTTTCAAATGTTTAACTGATCCTCTTTAATCAAAAACGAAAACGACCATTGGATGTCTTAACAGCGACTGATTCCCCTTAAAATTTTGAAAACAAAGGGAATTAAATGGAAACCCGTTTACAGAGAGATCTGCACAGCTTTTTTTCAGTATAATTCAATCTTCTCTAATATTTTTAAAACTCATCAGATTAGAGTGTTTTTAGATTCTGCTGTGTCTGAACGGGGGGGGGGGGGCGAAGGTAGCTTGCAGGGGGCAGAGCCCCTAGTATATATACAATATTTTCGTGGGTATTTCTATCAAATAATTTGTGAAAACGACAGAAAAATGTACAAATATAACGATAAAATAAGACTAACGATAAAATGTAGACTATGCTAATTTAAGCCATGTTATAAAAGTGCTATATATAAAGAACTCCCAAAAAAGAATATTTATTATTAATCAGAAATGAAATCTAAATTTGTTGCATATTAATATTCTGAAAAGTAAGAACAAGACAAGATTTAATAGAATGAAGAATTGCTTTTTAATTGAATATTTCAAGATAATATCTAAATTTTGTCGTTGATTTTATTGAAAACAGAAGCAAACTGTGTGCGGAAATGCTTCGTCAAATACAGTTGCAGAATAAATAGATTTGTCTTATCCTTTTTAAAGTAAAGGGAATGAAAGTATATTTAGAAGTTTAAGACTCCAGCATGAAAGAAGATATGGAAAATCTAAAATGTATGTGGAATAAAAACAAATTCAAAAGGAAAAGTTAAAGAAAACCAAATCTAAAATTTCAGATCAGAAATGCGGTATTTACTTTCTTTCGTATCAAACAGACATGGTTTCAAAGTATACACTTTACCATACCTTTTTGATATCATATATAATTCATATAGTTATTTCTATTTTTTGTATTTAACATTTTCTCAAATACTTCCGAGTAAAAGTTTCTTGAAAATAAAATAAAAAATAACAATTTTACAAAATTACAAATTGGAAAACGGTGGTAAAAATATTGGAAAAATATGGTATTTATTAATATACCATAATAAAATACTGTAAAAATGATAAGTTACTTATAATATAAAATTTAGAAAGCACTTCCCTTAAACATCATAAATTCATAGAAATTACAATGTGCTTTCCGCTTTGAGTGTTAAAGAGAAAAATGTGAAACACTGTGGAGATGAAAGTACATTTTGTTGAAAGCAGGAGCAAATAGTGAAGTAAATCGCGCCCTGAATACAAATACGGATTGAGTAGAATATTCCAGTTTCCGTATTCTTTTTATAGTAAAGTAGGTGTAATTGCATTCGTTTAAGGTATGGCTAAAGCAGAAAATACATGCAAAATCAAAACTGATATGTTATAATCCACTCACAGTCACAGTTTGAGGTATTCAAATTGAATATTTTGATTTTTCTAGAAAATCTTATTTCATAAAATTTGCTTTTACTTTTCGAAAAGCTGTTTTTAATATTATGTATGTAAAAACATCTGTTAGAATTTTTAGTCTGTGTTTTTTGCATACTATATGCATACTATGCATATTTATGCATACTATATGGTGTGTATAAAGGCTATAATTTATATACACTGTAAAAAAAAATCTGTAAAGTTACTAAAATATTTCTAGGAAACTGGGATTCCAGGAACTTTTTATGTAACGGCAACAGCAAAAATTTCTGTAACAGCATCTGTTACAGGAATTTTTCTTGTTGCCGTTACATAAAAAGTTCCTGGAATCCCAGTTTCCTGGAAAAATTTTAGTAACTTTACAAATTTTTTTTTACAGTGTACAGGGATACACAAAAGAATTCGTAAGGGTTGTTGGATATTAGCACAAATTGATTAAAGGTGGTTTTTAAATGAGTTATGCATTTTTACGTTGAACTGCATTCGCTTTATTAAGAAATGTTTGTAGAATATAGATAAAATGATATAGATGGTCACTCAAAGAAATGGATACCAAAGAATGTCTATGGGTGATAATTTCTGGAAATATGATTTCAGTAGTTTTAAGAGTGTTTCAGTTTGAATTAAATTTTAGCTAAATAGTGACGTATAATAAGGTACTAGGTAAACTACAGGTGTGTACAAAAATATTCAAGTATGTTTCCACCTATTAATAAAAATTGCTGAAAGAGAAATTTCAACCTATTATGCATTTTCTTGCTAAACTAAATTTTCCCATTACGTATTATATATATCAACATACAGATCAAAAACAGGGCTGTTCAAAAGAATTGGGATGCATATTTGGCTATAGACGGTAAATGCTGAAATAATTTTTTTAAACGTTTACTTAGTTATCTTATTTACCTTATTTCCCTAAATAACGAAGTTTTGTTAAAGCTTGCAGGGAGTGTTGGAAAGTGTTTCATAATCTATGTCGTACGCATGATTTTTCTTATTTGTTTTAATTCTTCAGAATGTTACCGTCAGAGTAATGAAATGTCGAATCTGAATAAATAAAACTATTTCTATCACTTTAAGCAAATATTAAATTAATTCGATCTTTTCAAGTGATTTCTATATATAGTTTTATAGATGAACTAGGGGGCTCTGCCCCCTGCAAGCTACGCTCGCCAACCCCCGTTCAGACACCGCAGAATCTAAAAATAAAAAAACATGCTAATCTTATGGGTTTTTAAAATATTAGAGACGATTAAATTATACTGATAAAGGCTGTGCAGATCTCCTTGTAAACGGGTTTCCATTCAATTCCCTTTGATTGCAAAATTTTAAGGGCGAATCAGATGCTGTTAAGACATCCAATCGTTGTTTTCGTTTTTGATTAAAGATGATCAGTTAAATATTTGAAAAGAAGCTAAAATAAAATGAATTAAGTATTCAGAGTCTTTGTCTCCCGATATTTTAAAACAATCTCTATAGCAATAGACTAAATCATATGACTATCATCAACAGTTCCCGGCGGAACACTTGGTTTTTTACACTCTAGGTGCCATTTTCATACTTTAATGTTATCCAGGCACATGTGATAAGTCGCCAAATATTATTATATCCCCCATCATTTCATCTATATTATAATAATTCAAGTCATCAAATGCCATAAACAAATACGGTCTGATCCCTTCGCCTTTCATATGAAGGTTTGGCACAAATGTCATATACCATATTGGCGCGATTTTTTTTCCAACGCCAATTTGGGGAACGCATCAACAGCATAAACAACAACATCCGGCTTACCATATCAAGCAAAATAACGATACTTTGGCGGCAGTTAAGTACCCGTTGCGTATATGACATTGGCGTCAGAAAAAAATCTTGCCAATATGGGGCCGTATATGACATCTGTGCCGAAAGGGAAAAAAAGCCGGGTGCAAATCTCGCCAATACCTTTTTTGCAACTCGCCAGTTAGAATTTTATTATTCTTCGAGTGCTAAATTAAAACATTGATTTGAAGTTGAAATTAAATGTCATGGTTTGTCACATAATTTAATATTTCGCCAGATGTCATATACGCACCGCATATTTGGCATGATTTTTTTTTTTACGAAAATTTGGCGAAAACCTCGTTTTCTAATACCAGTTACATATGTATTTTTGGTACTACTTAGTTATCCCGTCCACCAAAAATCTATCGCGATCTATAAGATTAAATGCCAATAACGGTTGATCGAAAATGTCACATTCACTTGACTTTTAGCAAGTTACACATGTTTACGTCATCAAATGATTTTTATTTGAACGTTTTATTTTTATATTTATTAATGTTATTCTAATTTATTTGTTCTTTCGTTATTTAAAATAAAAATTTTGTCAATCTGTACAATTTGGCGAGTGGTTTGGCGATTTATATAATTTGCGAAATTGGTTGACTGAATAACTACGTTGTACCGTATTTTTTAATTATTTTCTATTATTTTCAAAAGGAATTAGCAAAAAAATAATTAATAACTGTAGAACAAAATAATTTATATAAATAAAAAAATAAATAAAAGTAAATAAACATTTATTATTAAATAAACGACAATAGCCATGTCAATCAAAATAATGCCATTTTTGCGCCAATTAGGTACCCCAGTGCGTATATGACATCTGTGCCTAATATTTTTCTTTTCGCTTTTTTTTTTTTTTTTTTTTTTTTTTAGAAAGAAGTGAAAGCCATCAATTTAAATGTTTCATTTTTAAATGAAAGTTTTGTATTAAATAAAATGATAACGAAATTCAAAAAAAGCATTTTTCTTAGCATAGAGGCCAAACTGGTCTCCAAATTAATTTAAAATAGTAAACTTTTCTGAATTATGAAAAAATATATATCTGTTACGATTAAAATTTGAATTGCCATCGTTAGAAAAATGTATTTAAAATTAGAAAAAAATTAATATTTCGAAAACTAATTTGAATTTAAAAATTCTAATACCAGTTTTGAGATCTGTGGATCAATACGGATTTTAGGTGTTAATTTCATCGCAAAGTATTCCATATTTTAGGAAATCGCCGTGAAACATAATCAGTTGTTTAATCAGTCGATTCAAAGAATCGATACACATTTCAGCCGTTTCATATATTCGTTTCATAAATTCGTTTCATTAGGATTTTATATATATAGGATAGATTTATTAAATAATAATGTGAAAACCTCAAGTTCTTGTAAATAATTATTCAAATGAATAGTCAGGTTTTGCCTTTTCTGAACTAAGCGCAGAAATGAACAATCATTTATGATTTCAGAAACATTTCTCAGTAAAAGTTCAAGAAAGGGTATATAATATTTTCAATTTCTCCAAAAGAAGTTTTTTTGAAGTGCAACTTCTATAAAAAATGTTTTAAATTTAAAACATTGTTTATAAGATTAATTATAAAACATAAAAATCATTTTTTTTTTTTTTTTTTTTTTTTTTTTTTTTTTTTTTTAAGAAATACATTGAAGAAAAATTCGCGCAGAAATTCTCTATAGGGAATATAAATGGTTTAAATCTGCAGATCATTTATTGTTATTGTTATTATTCAAAAATTTTTTTAATATATTTTCAAGCTTGTTCTTTTCTGACCGTTTTTATTTTAGAAAGATGCTTTCAAATTTCATTTCCAATTTATCATTATTTTATTATTTGTGTTTCAAAGGAAAAATTTAAATGCAACAAACAATTCGACAAATCTTTACTAAATTGAATAAAAAATAAAAAAAAAAAAGTTTATAAATTTTCTGTCTTGAAAAATTTGCATTAAGCCATAAACTTTTCTTGAGCTTTGAAAGGTGAAGAAAACTCAACAGATTATTGATTCATATAGAATAATATTTGAATAAGAAAATACAATGTTTATCAAACTTAATAATGTTAAAAATACAGACGGTTTTCTACACATACAGACAAATTTCTTTTAAAATTGATGGCTTTCACTTCTTTCTTTTTAAAAAAAACAAAACGGAAAGAAAAAAATTAGGCACATATGTTATCTACGCACCGGGATAACTAATTGGCGCCAAAATGGCATTATTGTGATTGACATGGTAACCCGGCTATTGTTGTTTATTTATTAATAAATATTTATTTACTTTTATTTCTTTTTTTAAATTATATAAATTATTTTGTTCTATAGTTATTAATTATTTTTTTTCGTTTAGAAAATAATAGAATATAATTAAAAAATACGGTGCTACTTAGTTATTCCGTCGACCAATTTCGCCAAATTATACACATTGACATAATTTTTATTTTAAACTAGAAAGGTAGCCCGTCAAAAATGACGGAAATTTAGATATAAAGATATATACAACTCATATGCAAGAATATGAGTTTCCTCGCTTGTTCCGTAGTGATAGATGAAAATAACACATTTTAAGAACGAAACACATTTATGAAAAACTGTGTGCAGTAGAAGACCTCTAATCTGCACAGTTTGGTTCCCAGTTTTGTGCACATTTGAGGCTTTTTGCGGTCATGTCTATTCAATCTTTGTTTACATTTTTTTTAAATTCATGTATTGGACAATTTGGATTGTTAAGCCTTAAAAATAAATAAATTACACACTTGAAGTAAGGTAAAAACAATTAAATTATCGTATACGTTTTCATGAAATGGTATTATATGGTATTATATTTGTGTGCTTCACGATCTTTGTTACGACGTTGGCGAAATTGGCTGCAACTTGTCATAATCCTAACAGTGTGGGCCACTATAACAAAAAAGGGTACTTTTCGGTTAGCCGGGCGCCAGTGTTTTATATACATATTTATATACATACATATATGTAAATATGCATATATATTTACATATATATATATGTGTGTATATATACAATAATATTTACATATATGTATGTATATAAATATGTATATAAAACACTGGCGCCCAGCTAACCGAAAAGTACCCAAAAAAGTAACCAGTTTTTAATAAAATTTCTGATAAAAAGGAGTTTTCAAAAACTTGTGTAAAATTGCAGGCTGTTCTCATGTCATGTCAGTCCTAGGAATAATATTTGTAACACTGAAGAGTTTCCATGTATATGTGGAATTTAGAAAAGCTTCTCCAAAATAAAGGTCCTGAAATGACATTGTAATTCCTCTAACTTCAAATTTTAATCGGGCCCTGATGTTATTTACCGAAATCTAATAAATAAAGTTATTTTGAATATTACAACAGAATTAAACAGTTAAACTTATTTAATTTAAACCCGCTGTTACTTCCCGATGTTATTTTTTAATATTAAGAAAGAAAATTATTTAAATTTTTCAAATCATGCATTTATAATTTTTTTCCGTCTTTAATAACTAAATATTGAAAAAATATGCTTTTGTTCTGAACTCATAAATATGACAATAAAATAATGTAACTAAGAGACATTGCAAAATTAAATCTTTGTGAATTCAAACCATAAACAAACGATACCGCCACCATTTTACCTATTATGACGTCATAAGAATATTGTCCATTGATTGTTGGAGAACTTACTTTGTGAATGATTACCTCAATGATTTAATATTTTTTACATTTCACGATGAATGAATCACTTGTTTTTGTTTAGTTTTATGGAATGAGATATTTCAACTGAAGTTATCCAAGGATATATGTATTTTTAATCGAAATTAAAAACAATGCTTTGATCTCGAAATAAAAAGGACACAGATGTCATATTCGCCCCATATTGGCGCGATTTTTTTCTGACGCCAAGGTCATATACGCAACGGATACTTAACTGGCGCCAAAGTGTCGTTATTTTGCTTGATGTGGTAACCGGATTATGTTGTTTATGCTGTTGATGTTTTCGCCAAATTGGCAATCCAAAAAAATCGCGCCAATATGGGGCGAATATGACATCTGTGCCATAAAAAGTTTTAGTTTGTATAATTGGTTATTTCTATTAATTATTTAGGTACTTTTCGGTTAGCCAGGAGCAAGTGTTATATTTACATACATATATACATATATATACACATATATGTACACACATATATACATATGTATGCCTATATTTATGTGTGTGTGTGTACATATATATATGTACATATATGTGCATATATATGTATATATGTATGTAAATATAACACTGGCGCCCGGCTAACCGAAAAGTACCATTATTTATTTAGGTACTTTTCTATTATAGCGCATTTAAAAAAAAAAAGCTTGGCGCAATTCGGGCATTAGAAAATGAGATGTGTTGCCAAAATATATAAACAGCTGTGAAAGCAAATCTAATGAACTTTTGTTTTGTTTATATATGCACTTATATACATAGAAAAATCGTTTTTAAATATATATAATATTTTTTTATATACAAATTACGGCACAGATTTCAGATATGCACCGGGATCCCTAATTGGCGTTAAAATGGTGTTATTTTGCCTGCTATGGTAACCCGGCTATTGTTTTTTATTTATTAATAAATTGTTTATTTACTTTTTTTTTATTATTATATAAACTGTTTGTTCTACAGTTATTAATCAAACTTTTATTTATGTATAGTTATTTCCTTTTCAAAATGATAGCAAATAATTAAAAAATATATAACTGGTATTCGAAAGAACTGGAACCCAAATTGACGTCAGAGAAAAATCACGCCAACGCCGATGCGTATATGACATCTGTGCAAAAATTACTTCCGTTTCTTTATAAAAATGGTAAATAGCTTTTTATATATTAAATAAATTGTATACATATATAAAAATTTGCGGTACTTTTCGGTTAGCCGGGCGCCAGTGTTATGTATACATGTATATGTCTATATACATGTATATATACATATGTATACATATACATATATGTGAACATATATGTATATATGTGTATATATACAATATATGTATACGTACATGTATATATACATATAAACGTATGTATACATAACACTGGCGCCCGGCTAACCGAAAAGTACCAAATTTGCTTGTGAGTATGAAGCAGTAAGTAGGTTGTCAGAAAATACGTTGGCAAACTTCTTTCTCGCCAAGAAACTTTTCTCCGAAGAATTGTACATAAGCGATGATTGCTGGAAATGCATTTTTAATTATGATATGTGCTTTTATGTTTCACTGCATTTATGCATACTATACTGTGTGTTAAATGCAGGTTCATATGCAGGGCTACACAAAAGAATTCGTAAGGGTTACTGAGTATGAGAGTAAATTGCTTAAAGGTGGTTTTTAAAGTAGTTATGCATTTTTACGCTGAACTGCATTTAGTTTACTAAGAAATGTTTGTAGAAAATAGATAAAATGATATACAGGGTCACGCAAAGAATTGGATACATAACCGTCTATGGATGATAATATCTGGAAATGTGATTTCAGTAGTTTTAAGAGTTGTTTAAATTAAATTTTAGCTAAATAGTGGCATGTAATAACGGCACTATTGGCTAAGGACGGTAACTGCTGAAATCAATTTTTAATTTTTTATGGATTTTCTAAAATGTTTACTTAGTTATCTTATTTACCTTATTTCCTTAAATAACGAAGTTTTGTTAAAGCATTCAGGATGTGTTGGAAAGTGTTTCATATTTTATGCTTAACGCATGATTTTTCTTTCTTGTTTAGTCTTATTTTGCATTTATTTTATTCTTAAATTTTTAGTCTTGTACTGCTTTATATACATTTTGGCACAGATGTCATATACGACCCATATTGGCGCGATTTTTTTCCGACGCCAATTTGGCGAAAACATCAACAGCATAAACAACAACATCCGGGTTACCATATCAAGCAAAATAACGACACTTTGGCGCCAGTTAAGTACCCGTTGTGTATATGACATTGGCGTAAGAAAAAAATCGTGCCAATATGGGGCGTATATGACATCTGTGCCGAAACGTTAATATTTAATGTTTAAACACTTCGCTCCCCCCCCCCCCTTGCGTATAATACAAACTATGACACAGATAGCGCTAAATAATAGACAGTTTGGTACTTTTCCACTGTAGGGTCTTTGGCGTTTTTTTAAAAAAAGCTTGGTGTAATTCGGGCATCAGAAAGTGAGATTTGGGTACTTTTCCGTTATACTGACACCATTGTCGCCAAGCGTAATAGTTGACGCAAAATGAAAATCACGGGAATTGAAACATTTGAAAAATAAAAGAAAAAACATTGTCGATAGTAAAGTGAGCATTTCAAAAATATAACATTTGAAAATTACAGACTTTTACGAACTATATTTCATTAAATCACAAATATATACTTAAAATAAGTGAACAAATAACTGTTATAAAATAAAGTAATAAAATAAAACTCATATTAAACTGCTGGCATAAAATTACAAATATCTTTTAGCATTTTGAAATAATTGGCACATTAGCATACATTTTGGCATCGTGTCCGTATAACGGAAAAGTATCGAGACTTTTTGTCAAATCATATAAACAGCTATGAAAACAAACTTGATGAGCGTTTTTGTTTGTGTTATATATTTATTTTATATGTATATTATTGATGTTTTTTATGTACAAATTACATCTGTTTCTGTAAAAAATTAGAGAAACGGCTTTTTAATGTTAAATAAATCGTATTAATATCGAAAAAAATGCGTATGTATATAAAATGAAACAATGGATAGGTTCCCGGAAAATATGTTGCCAAATTTCCTTTTTCGCCAAGGCAGCTATACTGGAAAAGTACCTAAAGCACTTTAAAATCGCGCAGTTAGGAGGTCACACAGTACAGCGTCGTCTATTGGCGGTTATTTTATTAGTAGCATCGGGAGGAAGATGTAAAGATATACTTTAAATTCTCACCGATAGATTTTGAAAAAATATTTTAAAAGAGCGGAGTTTAAATTAAACTTCAGTGACCTCTTTTATGAAAGAATAATGGTTTTAAATGGGAATTTCGCCAAATTAGCCAGCTATCGCCAAGTTGGCTAACATTGGGCGCTACTGTGGTAACCCTGCATTAGTATTTTTCAACAATTGCTCATTTCAATGAGGCGGTCCTACCGGAATCGTGAGGGACACACAGAGACTTGGATTTTATATAAATAGATAACGAAAGAACAAATAAATTAGTATAACATTAATAAATATACAAATAAAACGGCGAAATAAAAATCACTTGATGACGTAAAGATGTGTAACTTGCTTAAAGTCAAGTGAATGTGACATTTACGATCAATCATTATCGGCATTTAATCTTACAGTTTCAGCCAATCTTACAGTTACCAAAAATGCATATGTAACTGGTATTTGAAAACGAGGTTTTCGCCAAATTTTCGTAAAAAAAAAAAAAAAAAAAAAAAAAAAAAAAAAAAAAAAAATCACGCTAAACCTGCGGTGCGTATATGATATCTAGCCAAATATTACCACTCGCAAAAAAAAAAAAAAATGCCAACTGGCCAGTTGAAAAAAAGCTATTGGCGAGATTTGCATCCGGCTAGCGTAACAGCACCAAGAATTCTTTGCGACCATTGCAACTTTTATAAAGTTTTATTCGAAAAAAAAATTTTGATTTTTTAATCAAAATGGAAAACTTACGGCCCCATATTGGCGTGATTTTTTTCTGACGCCAGTGTCATATACGGTACGGTCATTTAACTGGCGCTAATGTATCGTTATTTTTCTTGATATGGTAAGCCGGATGTTGTTGTTTATGCTGTTGATGAGTTCCCCAAATTGGCGTCGGAAAAAAATCGCGCCAATATTGGGCGTATAAGACATCTGTGCCAAACTTTCATATGAAAGGCGAAGGGATCAGACCGTATTTGTTTATGGCAGTTGATGACTTGAACTATTATAATATAGATGAAATGATGGCGATAGAATAATATTTTCCGACTTATCAGCTGTGCCTGGCTAACATTAAAGTACCAAAATGGCACCTAGAATATAAAAAGCGAAGTGGTCCGCCCGGAACTATTGATGATAGTCACATGACTTAGGCTATTGTAATAAAGAAAATACCGGGAGACAAAGACTCTGTATATTTAATTCATTTTATTTTAGCTTCTTTTAAAATGTTTACCTGAACCTATTTAATCAAAAACGAAAACAACCATTGGATGTCTTAACAGCAACCGATCCGCCCTTAAATTTTTGCAATCAAAGGGAATTGAATGGAAACCCGTTTACAGGGAGATTTGCACAGCTTTTTTCAGTATAATTCAATCTTCTCTAATATTTTTAAAACCCATCAGATTAGCGTGTTTTTGGATTCTGCGGTGTCTGAACGGGGGATGGCGAACGTAGCTTGCAGGGTCAGAGCCCCCTAGTGCATATATAAATAATACAAAATTTATTACAATTTTAAGACCTAAAGCACACACGCTTTTATTTTATGTAAAATGACGTCCTTCGCTTCCGCTTTAAAATTCCAAATTTATGATCCACCCTTAAATATCTACAGTAAAGCATGCATGGGATGTCACTATCGCAAAATAATACACAAATGCAGCAAAATGATGCCGTCATTAAAGAAACTCGACAAAAAAAAACGGCTAATGATTCATGGGCTTTCATTGGTTTGTAACATTAATATAGATACTTAAAATTAATTATACTTTATAATAGCTCCTTGTTTTAAATTAAATCATTCGTTTATATTTGTCAAAATAGCACATATTTTAATTACATTTTCTTTCGATTGTTATGAGAAAAAGGCAACAGAAATATATAATTACTATTTTAGAACTATTTTTCCTTTACTATCTACAGAAATGGAATACTTCTGTTGCCAATATTAAGCAAATAGCTCTAAAAACAACAATAAAATTAATATTTCAAAAATAAATGGAGATACAGTTTTCAAACAAATTCCATTTAAAAATACTTTTTTTCCAATACGACGGTATAAAAACAGAAAATGTGCGATGCTTAGACGTTTAAAAAATTGCTGTAGAGTATTTAATCGTACAATAATACTTCTGCTTTGTTTTACGGCTGGCTTATACAACGTAATGTTATTTTTTGGAGACGACACAAAATAAGCTGGGAGAAAGAAATAGCATACTGGGGGCTAATACATATGCAATTCATATGATAGCAATTTATGTTATAAATATAATGAAAAATTTAATAAACCTTCTCATTACACAAGATAGTAAAAATAGACAGACAAATTAAAGACAGCGATAAAATAATCATAAAAGCTTACGTACGAAAAATTTTTGTAGTGTCATATAATAAATATTTTCCTTGAATTCATTTAATTAAATTTCAATTCTTCTTTAATGGAGCAGAATATACTGTATTATCTTACACTTTCATTATCTGTTAGTTTTTTATATTTGGAATGCAGAAATTTTATTATGAACAGCGAACGAGAAAAAATTGCGTTATCTCTTTCATATCTTGATAAGAAGAAGAAATAATATTGTTATGATATGGTTTCATTATATTCATATATTTATTACTGTATATTTTCAGTGTTCTTTTTAGATATCGCGTTTGACTAATTTGATTAACTAGTTCTTTATGTTGTTTACACAGACATAAAGTTATTTAATCAATAAAATACTTTTTTAGAGTAATCCAACATTTGGATAAAATATCAAAGGTAATCAACATACATTTCGGTTTACAGAACATTATTATTTTGTAAGAATTAGATGTCGTCCGCAGTTGTTCGTAAATAAAATTGAAGGAATTTGCGCGATTAGGCAAGACACTTAGTCCACATAATTTATCTACAGTAAAATTTTATCTTCAATATATAATTTTTAAAAACGTAATAAATTTGCAATATATATTGAAAATATCGACTTTTATTTTTATTTTATGAGATTTAACTTTTTTTTTATCTCTAACATACAGAATGGATGTTGATTTACTGGATAAAATGCTTTTGAATACATAAACAATTGTAAGGTAGTAATTTTTCAAACTGAAAACAAATATGTTCAGGTCGGAATTTCAACCAATAACATTGGTTTTAATTACCAATATTTTTCTAATTGAGCTATCTGGACGACATCCCATCCAACACATTTCACTAAGACAAACATTTGATATTGGCATCTGATGTGTTATTTAACACATCTTGACAGTACAAACCGCAAAAGAAACTCCAATGCGCTATGAAGACGTAATTAGAATTTTATTATATTAACACAACCATACTAATTAATAAACAAATCATACATGTAATAATTTTTTTAACTGAGTAAAAATGTGTACAGGCCCCAGATTGGGGCTCAGAACCATTAATATTAACGGCCAATGCTCTTCCAGTTGAAATATACGGACAACATCCCAGCCAACACAGTTCACTCAGGCAAGCTATTCCTGCTTGCATATCGTAATGCTGTCCATTAGATTATCGCCTATACTTTATCACAGACTTTTGGGTGTCGTGAATTTTTTTTATTTCCTGTTTGGTCACACCGTTACTGCCAGATTCACTTTTATCGCCAGGAGAATTTATGCAGAATATCCAGGCATGGTTTGAACACGTTAACAATATTTTTCGGAAGCGGATCAGTGTTGCCAGGTGTCCCGCGTAAATCGGAGCTCCAAATGCTCTGGACGTCAGTACTCTAAAGTTAATTTCTGTGATTAAAGAATGCGAAATAAACTCTAAGTAATTAATGGTGCCCAGAGCGTTTGGAGCCCTGCTTTAATCAGAACATCTAGCAACACTAGATATGACATCGGAGAAGATAAAGACAAGATACGATGCAAAAAGGACAAGTCAAAAATTTATCAAGTTATAAAAATTGGCTACGGAACACTGTTCGACCTAAAGAACTGTCACGCTACAATGAAACTGGGAGTTCATATGCAATCCTAAAATGACAAAATAATGTCTGGGTTCAATTTAGAAAATCATCTTCCTTAAAACCGCAGGTCATAATGAGATCAAAGAAATTATGATAGACTATGTTTATGTTACAGTGTAATTTAATTTAAATTAGATCATGGACGCTTCTTATTTTGTATAAAATATAAATAGTTGTTTGTCTCTCGTAAAGAATTGTTTTATATATTTTTTATTTGTTTAGAAATTTGTATGTTTATGTGCAATTTATTTTGTGATAGCCTGTCCAGTAATTGTCCAGTAATTGTCCAGAACTGAACGGGAAATGCAGTCCTCATGAGAGGGCAATGTTACTGATATTTTACGGGTTTTAGTTTCGCTTACGCGTATGGGACAGACGTCAGCTTGGCTGGCGCATTGTTTTTATCAATGGTGGGAGCTCCAAAATTTTCACTTTCAATTTTTGATTATCAGATCAAGGGGCGGATTTGTATCTTACTATAATGAGAGGGTTTTCTGGGGTCCCTCGCATGAAAATTATAGATTAATCTCCACCATTCGCGGAGAGCATGTAAATAGAGCTTACGCAAGGCTGAATAGCAGTACTATCAGTCAGCTTATTTACGTGAATGGGTTTTAGCTATCGAGCCATTGAGAAGCATTTTAGGTAGATTTCGTAAGAAATACTACCTATTGCAGTCGTTACCATGGTGCGACTTTTGAAAAATTCCTTCATAACTTTTCATTATAGGACCCCAGGAACCCAAAACCACCCCCACCTAAAAAGTTTATATATATATATATATATATATATATGTATGTATGTATGTACTAAATTTTGTCCGCACGATAAAAGTCGCAATTATGCACGGATTGTCCTCAAACTCGCCAACAACTTTGATATGGCTAATATCTCGGCGGGGATTGAAAATGGGCGAAATCGATCCAAGAGGGTGGAAATGGGGAGGGTTCAAAATTTTGAATACTGTCTTAACATGATTCTGATAAAACCAGCTCTTACACAACAATGGCAGGAAAAAATAAAAGTTTTTCGTTATAGCACTTGCCAACAATTAAAAAAAAAACAATAAAATTCTCACCACAACAATTACTTTTCTAATGCAAATTTTTCACGTGTAAAATTAAATAGTTTGACAAATTGAAAACAAATTGAATATTACGTCATAAGTTTTCTAGAGCAAGTTTTCAGCATGAAAACTCAAAATAAAATAGTTTGACGAATTATAAAAATATGTATATTGCGTCATATTGGAAATATAATGGACCTCAGCAGGTGAATATGTAACGTCATGTGAGTTTGAAGAAACGTATTAAAACTGATAAAAACCCGACTATGGAAATATTAACATATTTTAACACTTTAAGGTTCTCTGAATTTTTTGTAGCCATTTTTTAAACCTATTCCGTATACATGTGTGTGTGTATTCGTGTATATTATAATTTTCACAAAAAGTTTAGCTCCCTACAGCTCACTCTTTGTGAAGAAACTGGGTTTATCTCTAATCTTGATTTAAGTTTTGTTGGAGAATTTTGTACTTAACTTCGAAATTTACCTCCGCCTGTAGGCCCGAGCCGGCAGGGATTTTTTCCCTGTGATTTTTTTTATTGTTTTTTCTGCTGTCGGTAGTTGTTAAGCTGTAAGTTTGAGCCATTTGCCTGATTGGAAAAAAATGTTCACTTACGCTTATGTATTCCTGATTCTACTGGAATATTCGAAAAATAAATATAATGTAACGCCCCAATTGACTATTTTTCTTGAATTACCATCACACGAACTTGAATTTTGTAACAATTTGTGTCATGCGTAGGATAGAAAAAATCGTAGAGGTGTAATATAGTGCCTCTCTAAAGATTAAAATTTTAAGTCCCTTTTAAATCTTCATTTAAAATTTTAAAGTTTAAAAAAAAATGTGATAAGAAATAATGAATATTTTTGGTTTGTTTTTAGAAACAAGTTAAAAAAATTCCATTACTTTATTTTAAAAACTGCAACAATATGATGCTTTAAATAGCTTTCCATATAACTTTATGAGATACGACAGTTGAACACATTTTTGTTCTACAAAATCTTTCAATCCATTGAAAATATAGCGTGATTTTAATGAATATCACATACGTAAAAAAAATTTCCTACTTTATACATTACTTCCTATACTTCTATTTTCACAAAAGTTATCTTTCTTAGTGCCTTTGAAAAGAAAAATGAAATGCTGCCTGGTAGATATATTTCCTCTTGTAATGAGATCTGTGTTTCTTATTTTATTCATATATCTGAAAGCTTCTGTATTTAAGAAATAATATACCTTGACGAAATAGCACAACATCACGCAACATATTTTTCTAAATGTTTAGCAAGTAGATAGTATTTTAGAAACTATAATATCAAACATTTTTATATGAAACTAGCTGAAGTACTCGCCGTTGCCCGGAATTTTAAGAACGTGTGTATTTTTTTACGTAATTTCACTCTTTTTTTCATTTAATCCGGACGACAGATTACCTTATTTGCTTTGTAAATACAATCTGTGATCTGGATTAAACAGAGATTAAAACTTTTTGATGAAAAGTTGTTTCCGAGTATTTTGTTATTTAAATAATTTTTCCATGATTAAAGAAAAATGGCAAGTACAAAAAATCTATAAATTTTATTATTATTATTTTTTTTATCTGAAATCTTTATTTCAATTATTAACTAATAATGAGCTCTGGGGACCTAAACATTTGTGGAAGTTCTAATATACACACATACATACACGTATATATATGGAATAGATTTAAAAATGGCGAAAAGAAATTCACAAAACCTCAAATTTTTAAAATATGCCAATATTTCTACAACCGGGTTTCTATCATGTTTCAATACTTTTTTCAAACTTATATGATGTTATTTATCCACCTGCTAACGCCCATTATATCTCCAATATGAAGTAATATTCACTTTTTTAAAAATACGTCAAACTATTTATTCATTTTCATTTTTCGCGTGGAAATCTTGCAATAGAAAATTAATAATGTAGTAACAATTTTATTGTGTATTTTTAATTATTGGCAACAGCTATAACGAAAAATGTTTAAATTTGATAGGAAATTGCTGTTAAATTAAGGATTGTTTAATAATTAAAAACTAACTATAAATTATTTCGATTACGGATTGCTTTAATTGCCTCGGCCGTGTTTTAACCCCTTGAGGGGCAAGTAATTACGTTTGTAAAATGCTGAATTTCCACCGGAATCTTTGAAAAATTCTATTTCAAAATAAGTAAAAGCAATTTTACGGCTTTTTTCCACCAAAGTTAGAAAAGTAAAATTTAATAAAAATTTTCTGGTGTAAAACTTCATTAATCGTAGGTGGTATATGATATATACCGGTGCCCCTCAAGGGGTTAATACACATGTACGTAACATTTTACAATTCTGGCTTCCAAACTGTGGATTTGTATAGAATTTCAGACAAGCGGACAAATTTTCATTTTCATATGTTAGACGATACAGTGATTAAGAAAAAAAATAATGCAATATTTTGAAATATTTCTATTAAACAGGCATGTACGACAGAGTTGCTTATTGCTTTTAACTGTTGATACACGTCGTGTCATATAAGTGTGTAAGAATAGTGAGCAAAGATCAACTGCCTTGGTAACAATTATTCTTTCATAAAAAATTGCCCTTCTTTCCTGGTGTTTAAGTGGATCAACTGCTCAGGCAAAAGAGCAAAGAATGCAAATCAGAGTTTCTAAAGAGAAAAATGTAACATCCTCCTTGGACAACCATATCAAAAATATCTGACATTAGGTAATGCGTGGATCCATATAACGCAAGTATCAGGGCTTCGCGCCCATGAAAATCAAACAAAATATCATAAGTTGCAGGAACCTTAGTGTACGAATCTATACGAACGTACGAAAAAGTATATGCATATCCGTAATGCCGCGATTAATGTAGCACATGTAGGAGAACTTCGCGTCCATGAAAACAAATAAAAAAAACATTGGATGAACGAATGGTAATTCATAATACAGGAATCTCAAAAACACATGAAATTCGGTTATGCAGCGATCATTATAAAACATATATGTGCATATAACACCCTCTAGTTTTCATAATTTTATTGATGACTATCGGTTGAGATCAGAGATTAAGGTTAGGTGAGTTCACTAGTTACGGGACGACATTCGCAAGCTAATCTTAAACCAACGGCAGCGTTCTTCCCGGTTTTCTCGTTTGAATTTCAATATTTTTAAAATACTCTTTTCTTATATGATGTTTGAGATCGAAGTTTAACAGGAAAGCTAATTAGCTTTTCGTTCTCGGTTACAGTTTTTTTTTATGACGACACTTTTGTTTTCAGAAAAGGTTATAAAACCGAAAGTATTCTCAGAAAAAATTTGCAACCAAACTGGAAAAAAATAAAAAACTCCCAGTTAGATACCGACCTGAGATCACTTTAAAATAATGAAATGCAAACGAGAAAATGGAAAAGACAACTGCAATTACCTTGCTAATATTAGCTAACATCAGCTTGCGAGTGTTGTGGCATTACTAACATACGCTCTTGTGCCTATTCATCAATAAAATCATGAAATTTGGTTGATAGCTTCCTTTTGTATCACAAATACACAAAAGATGTTTTTGAGGAATATTTGTCATAAAAACAATTTTAAAAACCTTTTTTGATATAGCCAATTGTAATGCAATTATTAGATGTAAATCTCTGTCGAATAAAGAAAATATATTTCTTTGTTGTCAAAAATGAATGAAATATTTATTGAAAATACTTTCCATCGGAAGCTGCAACACCCAGTCATACATCAAGCAAAAATAGTAATAATAATAATAATTTCGCAATGGAAAAGAATCTAAGGCATTTAGCCGACAAGGATATTTTAGTTTTCTATAAAAAAAAAAGAAAAACTAAACTATTTTTTAGAAAGTACACTCGACATGGAAGCTCTTCAAGAGTTTTCTTGACGGATCTTAAAGCATGTAGGCAAGAGTTGTCATGTTGTAAAATAACCTTGTCGTATCTTTCAGCATGTTTTGGATTTTTATAATTTGGCGCTTTATTCTGTTTTGAAAAACTGTCATGTCTAATTTTCACTTCTAATTCTCTCAAGCCGGTTGCAACAGTTCATAACAGACTACGCATTTTTAATCCCATCATATGCTTGCCAATACGTTTAAAAATCCAGTCAAAGAAACTCTAGAAGCAATTCACTTGAATGTGTGACTTTAACCACTCATTTTACCAGTTGTTTTTTCTTCATTTTTCTCTGTGTTGAGCGCCGTTTCTCGATGCCTGCTCAGCTCTTATTCAGAAGTGAAAAATTAGCTTGATGACTGGTTTTATTTAAAACAAGAAGATTCTTTCCATTGTGGGATTCATTTGTTACCTGACGTGGTTGAAAGTTGTAACTTCTGGTGGAAAATAATTTGAATAAATTATTGTTTCATTGTAGGCAACAAACAAGTAACGTTTCTGTTCTCTAAAATGGACAAGAGTCATATATATACAATAAATTATTAATTGATTTTTGACAACAAACAAGTAACGCTTCTGTTCTATAAAATGGACAGAATCATGCAGACCAAAAATTTGCTTGATGACTGGATTGCTTTAAAACAAGGAGATTTCTTCCATTGTGGAATTCATTTGTTGCCTGACATGGGTGAAAATTGTAACTCCTTATGGAAAATAACTTGAATAAATTATTGCTTAACTATTGTTCCCCTTCAGAAATATCCATCAATAAACGGAAATATACTTCAGATGTTTTATGCAGCCCTGTATATGATCTATAGAATTTATGCATACTGAGTAATATGAAAAAAAAATTAAAAACGCGTTCCACACCGTAAAACACATTTCCAGAAGTTATTGTTTATAAAAGAGTAACGTAACTGAATTATTTTGTGTGTCCCCGTGTAGGAATGATGAATGCTACACACACCATGTTCTTTAATAAGTATCTTGAAGTGCACCTCAGATATATATATAAATTGCATTGTGTTTGAAATTCTGAAACATGAATAAAATACGCCGCCAACGATTATTTCCCATAGGTTGTTATGTAATGGAATTCTTTTGAATGTCCCTGTGCAGGAACTATAGCTTATACATACTTCATTTTCAATACCGAACATGTCATTGTAAATTTCAATAACATACATCAGTTACAAGGTAACCCTAGTATATTTGCTCGAGCTAAAGTGCGGTTAGACAGGCGGACAAATAGACAGACCAACCAACGAGTTGAATTCAAAAACAATTTTCATTTGAGTTGAAAATTTTTAAAAACGAAATTTTTGATCTAAAAAACATCAAATTTTACATCAAATACACTTTTATATGATGGATAGTAAGAAAATTCAGGAAATGATATCATTTTGAATTACAGCCGCATACTTGAATTTCTACGACTTTACACGATGCTTCCCCCTTCTTAAATGCTTTGCATTTATATAAAGTATATACTGACCAATCAGGATATTCTTATAATGATTTGCAGTTTTTTCACACATAGCACCGGAATTAATAGAGTCAAAGTGAACATAATAAGTAATTCGGATTTAAAAATACTATAAAGCAATGTAAATCGATTTTCGTGTTTTGAGATTCAAAAGATTTATCAAAAGACTTTTACGCGTTACTTAATAATCTCTGGAGTATAGATAGTGATTACTCAAAGGAATATTCCGTAAAGAAGTGTTTGAAAAGATAAACATATTTTTTTAATTTTTATCGGGAAAAGTAGAGAACTTGAACAACTATTTCATCATGCATTTTACAAACAAAAATTTATCTAAATTTAGAAAATCTGACAGAAATCTTTCATTTTTTTCACCGCTATAATTTACAGTTTTGACTCATTTGTTTATTTTATTATTAATCAGTTTCTTGTAATTATGACGAATATCAATATCGAATGTTAAACGGCGAATACATGAATTAAAATATACTTTAATATACATAACTGAAGAGGTTTGATACATAGAAGTTTCTAAATAAATATTATATTTGTTCTGATTCAAATTTTTATTGCATACAGTTGCTGTTCCTTCACACTCGTTCAAGACAGAACTTCTAGTTCCATATAGAAATTCTAGAACCAAAATGTAACCTCATTAAACATCTCTATGAGATAATGGTATTTCACACAGAAATATTCTAATAATATAAAACCGTAGGTCTCAATAAACGATTTAACTCAAAGCAATAGTTAAATAAACTAAATAGAGAGCTGTGAATCACTAATATCCTGAACTGAATTTCGCCAATGTTTGCCTTTCCTAAAAAAGCAACACGTATGTCAATTTCTAATATCTCTTTTAAAGTTCTAGAATAACATTAATAATGTTGTGATAAATTAGTTGTATTATCATGAAATTTAATTTAACCTAATTTTCATTACTCAAAGCAATGGCATACTGGTAATTATACTTACTTTTCATGCTGTTTGTTCATTAAATTACATAATAAGTTAAATAAACTAAGTAGAGAGCTGTGAAACTCTAATATCCTGAACTGAATTTCGCCACTGTTTGCCTTACCTAAAAAAGCAACACGTATGACAATTTCTAATATCTCTTTTAAAGTTCTAGAATATCATTAATAATATTGTGATAAAGTATTTGTATTATCATAAAATTTAATTTAACCGAATTTTCAGTACTCAAAGCAATGCCATACTGATAATTATACTTACTTTTCATGCTGTTTGCTCATTAAATTACACAATAAGTTAAATAAACTAAGTAGAGAGCTCTGAAACTCTAATATCCTGAACTGAATTTCGCCACTGTTTGCCTTACCTAAAAAAGCAACACGTATGACAATTTCTAATATATCTTTTAAAGTTCTAGACTATCATTAATAATATTGTGATAAAGTATTTGTATTATCATAAAATTTGATTTAACCGAATTTTCCTTACTCAAAAGAATGGTAATATTACTTTATACTTACTTTTCAAGCTGTTGGTTCAGTAAACTACATAATAAACTGATTTTTAACATATACGAGGGGGAGTCGGAAAATAAGTTTCCCCTGGCGACTGTGGTCAGAGTTGTGTATGAAAATCAAAAAATAGAATGAGACATTGAAGATAAAACATATCTTTATTTTTCTACATAATTACCAAGTACATTGAGACATTTGTCATACCGTTTGATAAGCTTTAAAAAGCCCTCCAGAAAAAACTCAGGGCTTTACATACAGAAGAAGCGTTGAACGGCTTGTTTGACTTCAGCATTGCTTCCAAAACGCCTTCCGCCGAGATTCTTCTTCAAAACTGGAAACAGATGGAAGTCACTTGGTGCGAGATCAGCACTGTATGGCGGATGGTTTAGACACTCCCAACCAAGAGTTGCAATATGGTTTTGCGTTGCCGTCGCCGAGTGTGGTCTCGCATTGTCATCCAACAGCAGAACGCCAGATCTGAGAAGGCCAGGTCGCTTTTTCCGAATCACCTCTTTCAATTTCGACAGAGTGTCACAGTACCTCGCAGCATTGATGGTTCCATCCTCCAAAAAGTCCAGCAACAAAGCTCCTTGGCCGTTCCAGAAAACGGTGAGGAGCACTTTACCTGCAGACGGAGTTCTTTTGAACTTCTTTCGGGCAAATGATGACAGATGTTTCCATTCCATGGTTGCGGACTTGGATTCAGACGTGAAATGGTGGGCCCACGTTTCATCTCCCGTCACAATCCGGTCGACCTCTACCCAATGGTGTATCAGTGACTTGCACGTTCGCGTTTCACCTGCTGTGTCGTCTTTCACCCATAGACGTTCAACGCTTTGCCCGTATGCAAAGCCCAGATTTTTTCCTGGAGGGCTTTTTGAAGCTTATAAAGCGGTATGACAAATGTCTCAATGTACTTAGTACTTATGTGGAAAAATAAAGTTATGTTTTATCTTTAATGGATCATTACATTTTTTGTCTTTCATACACACCTCTGTCTACAGTCGCCAGGGGAAACTTATTTTCTGACTGCCCTCGTGCAATAAAATATTATTCCGTGTTTTTTCTTAGTTTCACCTTAGTTTCACCAATTTACCATCAATGGAACAGCTTATTATATTAAATTTCAAGCATAATTTCACAGCGCAGGGTGTCCCAAAATGGTTGAAACACGCTATTATTTTTTTGTGTGTTAGAGATGTAGACAAAGTAAATTGGGAAAGTTTTCAAAATAAGGCAAGATTTAAGATTATGTCGATGAAACAGTCATGCAAATATTTTTAAAAAATCATGCTTTTGAAAAAAAAATTTTATGATCGTTGTATCTGTAAAAGCAGACAGAACTAAAAATGGACAGATTAATTTTTAGCGCCGGAATGTGTCAAAATTTCATAACAATCAAAGTATTATAACTCTATGAATGTGGGTCGCAGAAGAATGCATTTTTACAGTTAAGCTTGTCAGAACATGGAGCAAATTTTTTTATCTGTAACTTATAGGTGTCAGGGACTTTATAAATATTTAAAATGTATAATGGCAATTTTAATTATAAAAGTTAATTAATTAATTTATTAATTATGCCAATTGATCGGAGTTCAAATTAATCTAGCATCGTATTTAGTGGTTCAGTGTTAAATCTACAAATAATACATGTACTTTACGACACAAACACATATTTAATAGCAAAAAGAAAATTTTTAAAAAAGCGACGCGATTCATATCAGAATTCTGCTTGTGACCAAAAAATTATTTCTTTTCAGTTCGGAACAAGAGAGTTAAAATGGCGCATGGCACTGGTCAACTATGTGATTTGTGAATTAACCGGATCAATATTGATTGATAAATTAATAATAAATTAGTTAATATATCAGTTAATAATTTAATTAATTAATTATAAAAGCTAATAAATATCTGCAAGATCTAATAATTTTAAGGATAAAAACTTAACAATAAATGTGCTCTTACTTCTTTCACTTTTCAGTTGCAAAAAGTCCAGAATCTCAACCTATTATAACATATAAATTAAAAATAATCTAAATTACTTCAAAAGGAACAAATTAAAAGTTTAAGAAAAAACAACTAAATCCTATGAAATCAAAAATACTGAGTCTTTTATATCTATGCAATTTTAAATATTTGCATAAACAACGATACGATTTTTTAAATTGATGCAAAAATTTTCGATTAAGCTAAATCTTATTAAAAATATATCCAAATTCATAAAATGGCAAATTGTTTATTTTGAAGTTACTTGAAACAGACGATACTGAATATGCACTTGAATAAATATTCAAGAAAAACATGTCTGAAGTTAGTAAAGTTTTAATAAAATTCCTAAATATCTAAATATAAGTTTATCCATTTTTTTTCTAGAATGATTTCAAAAAGTTTTGCATAGCAAACTGAATGGGAATTTAAAATTTCAATATTTTTTTTTTCAGAACTGCAAAGGATATTTTAAACACCATTTCAGCCGTTTTTACTATTGCAGTATGTGAAAAGTAATTTTAGTAATAAAAAAAATAACAAAAAATATGTTCTGAATCCGTTCAAAATAAATTTTCTGTTTGTTTTGACGAAAAAAAAAAAAAAAAATCTGCATAACATTGCAAATTGTTTATTTTGAAGATACATGAAAAAAATGATAGTGAATATGTATTTCATTAATTGTTTAAGAAAAGATATCTTTAAAGTTACGCGGGTCTAATTCGACTAATTTTAAACTTAATTAATCACTTTTCAGAAAACGGCATGGATGTTTCTTCCTATTCTGTCCCTGTATTTAATCCCCAAAATATCTTTCATAAGTATCAGAAATCACTAACTATTCGAATACTGAATTTGAAATGCTGCTCAGTATATTTACGAGACTTCGTAAATGTAGAAAGTCATAAACATTTTATCATGTTAAAGCATACATATGCTTCTATGAATTATAGTGAGCCGTTTCTATAACTCATAAGTGTGTCAAAGATGAATGATTTTTACAGAGCTTCAGAGAAAATCTTTGAACCCGGTATGGATGCGAAGGCGGGTCCTTATGTATCGCATTGGAAAATAATGTTGTCGAATAATTACTTTTTACGAAGTCATACACGGATATCATACTAAGTCTTATAGTATAATACTTTAGTCTTATTTGCTGTATATAATCGACAAAGGGTAGGAGAAAATAAAGGGCTTTTTTAAACTGCTAATATAACTACTGAGTATCATAAAGCAATTTTAATATGAAGCCAATAGCTTAATCTTATTTTGTTTAACATAAATTGAAAGAAAACATAATTTCCAGTGGAAAAGTTATTTTTTCTGTAGAAATGATTTATTAACATTTCAGAATACATATTAAAAATGATAAAACAAAAAAGGAATCCTCAGAATTATAGCAGTACATCTCACATGTATAACGGCAGAAAGAAACGCCTGGATGAAGTAAATGGAAGTATTTTAAACGTGAGAGATCCTCTCTGATTACTTTCTTTTAAAGGATTTATTGCTTCAAAAACTTGTTGCTGCTTTGTGTTTTTATGCTTTTTGTATATTATGGTTGTATATTATAAAATGAAGTATTTTGTTTCTATATAAAATGGAAGATCTAAGCTGTATGAAGAAATATACAGATAAAATTACTTTAACACTAAAAGGGCCGTGAGAGGTCATGTTAACCCCTACCATATGAATGTATTGCGATTCAAATCAGAGATTATTTTATAACATACGTTTAAAAGGTACAAAGAAGAAATAAAAAAGTAAAATAATGAAGAAGAATAAATAAATAAGTTAAACAATTTTAAATATAAATTCTGGCGGGAAATATTTTTATAATACTTGAGTAAATTTTCCAGCTCTTCTTCTGTTAAACAGTCTCCAGAATTTCAAATGATAAAATCCTTTCAATTTTTTTAAATAAAAATAAAAAAATATATGAATGATCTCAAACGTATTCTACAATCCTTTCAGAAAATCGTACGAAGAATATATATAAAGGGTGATCGGAAAAGATTCCCTTTTACAAAAATTCTCAGACAATTCGTAGGAAAAATTAAAACATTTTTAAGGATATAACTGAAATTTAATTTTTTGTTTTCTTTACTTATAAGAAAATAATTCAAGACTTTTTACTTTGCGTATTATTTTTTCATTTCAAAAAATTTCTCTTTCTTTAGAAGTTTTATATTTTATCTCAAAATGTTGATATATTTTCATTTCTAAGAGCAATAAATACGTATATACTCTTTTTTCTTTCGAAACATTAATCGCAATAACATGAAAAAAATATTAAAGCTATATACCTAAGGAGTATTTAGAAAATGTTTTCATGCACTAAAACATCACGTAAAATTGAAAAATTATGTTTTCATGTAAAATCACATGATAGTATGTAAAAATTAAGAATAGAATAAAAGAAATAAGGATGACATGAGAACAACTTTCTTAAAGAGCACTTAATTTCTAGATCTGATAAAATACAGAAAAGCATAACATATTGTGATTTAGTAAGAAATTTTAATGCTCACAGAAAGCTGTAAAAATGGATTATACATGCATAAGAGGTTTATTAATAAGTAATATGTTAATGTTTAAGATGATTTCTGTTGATGCATAAAAACACATCGCCAGATGCCAGAAACTATTTATCAACTACAATCACCACTAAAATTGAAACAGACCATTATGTCTTTTTAACTCTTCGGAAATTTTCTGCTGAACATAAACACATAGCGAACATTCAGCATAAAATTTAACCTCATCATATCACACGTAATAATTGTGTTTTTCTATTTTGCAGACTATCATAATGACTTTCTACATTACTCCGTTTTCAATCTTTTGATTTTTTTTTCATTCAGAATTGCAAATCTTCCCGAATCTCTTTAAAAACAACGACACAGTGGTATATTCGCACAAATTTATGCCGCTGTTGTGAGCAGAGGTTCTCTGTAAATGAGGCTAGAAAGGCTGCTGCCCCCTCATCAAATTTCATATTTTAGAGTGTATACACACAAGTCAAATTAAAACATCTTTTTTCGAAATAGCACAAAAGCCAAAATAACTTCACTGATTTCTTTAAAATAGAAATAAAAGCATTAAATGAACACTTTAAACACATCAATTAATAATTACCATTAATATTTGCTAAAATATTTATATTGAAACATTATCAAAGTTAGACATTTTGTGCCTAATTAATTTTTTTTTAATTGCACTCTTCAAAGAAATCTTTTCCCTCCATTAAGAATAGTTTTAAATGGCGGGAGGTCGAGAGATCTCATCAGTGTGTCTTCATTCAATATAGTTTGTATTTTGCTAGCTAAGAGAAACTCGCTTGCAGAAAATTATTTCTGTAATAATAATGACAAAAACTTTTAACACTTCTGTAATAAAATTTATGTAGTTTTTTAACTTCCCTACTCTTGCAAGACGTTAAAAAATGCTAAAAACACATTAGGTGCTCTTGTGTAATGTGTGATTAAATATGATGTTAAAATAATCATTTATTGCAATAAATATATGTTTCCCTAAATATCAAACGTTTAAGACTCTTTTAAATATTTATTTAAAATTAAAAAAATAATGTGCTTATATACTATATTAAAAATATTTTTTTTTCATTAATGGATTTTCGAAACCGTAATTTCTTAGCATTATTGCTCTTTTTCACATTAGAAATGTGACTCAGAACACATGTATTTTTCTTCCATTCCACAAATCATTTCAAAGGTCCGTTGAAAATATTACTTGATACTAATATAAAAGAACAAATGTAAATGTCTGTCATACTTTAAGCAATATTTTATATTCTTTCAAAAGTACTCTTTTGCAATGCCATTGAAAAGAGATTGGATCGAATAGATTTTTTCCTTTTCGAATGAGATCTGTGTTCGTTATTTTATCCATGGATTCGAAAACTTCTATTTTTGAGGAAGTTTATCTTGTGACGAAATAACACTACATCACGTAACATAGATTTCTTTCATGACATATTTTTCAGATTGCTTACAAAACAGATAGAAAAAAAAACTAAAATAAAATTTCTCTAAAGTAATTTGAAATTTATAGAAATGACCCTATTAAACAAAAAAATATTTTTAAGCCATGGATTTGCTTATTATTTTTAATCATCGAATTAACATCATATCATATGTAATAAAAGCTCGGTCATTGAAAGACACCATTATTGTAGCGAATGTTGTGTTGTTGGTGTTGTTTTATGACGGCCGATTATCTACACTAGGGATAGAGGCCCGAGAGAGGATACCCTCCATGGGGGTCTTTCTAATGGATTCAAACCAGTATTTACGCAAAGTTCAAAGAAAACCACTGAAAACTCCGAACGAGTAGGCCGACGGGCGAAATTGGGTTCGAACCCAGCACCTCCCGTTTGCCAGCTTTGAGAGCAGAACCTCTCAGCCTCTGGTGGGGCGTGTTGTTGATTAGGATTATGGAATACTATTTATTAAACACCATTATGTGAGGGTGGGTAGGTCTAAAATTTATATTAGAGATGAGATGGTCCAGTCTGAGCCTAGACACGAAATGAGCTGGAAGTCTCTCGAAATAGAAATCATGATTTTCTGCCAAAATTGTTCAATGATATTTTCAAAGAACAAGAATTTTGACTTTTGCAGATTTCTGCCCACGGTTAGGTATAAATAAAACATTTGCTATTTAAAACAGAATTTCAGCGACAGGAAAATCACGAAACGCTTTCATAGTGAGTACTTATGATTAATACTTATTAATTATTACTATGTTAAAAGTTCTTTTTTAATGAGGAACATAATCTTGAAGCAGTTCTAAAATGTTAGTATCAATTTTCAATTTAGTACTTTAGGTATCGGGTTTCGAATAAAATAACCGAACTCGCCTCTAATTGATATCTATCGCAAATAAACGACACCTAAAAGCACAGGTGTACTGGATACATTTATTGCGAATTTGAGATTTTGGGAAAACGCGAATCGGTATAAAAGGCATTGCCAAGATACCAAGCGTTTCATGTTCAATTTGTATGAACAAAGTATACAAATAAGGGAAAACGAAAAATGGTAAGTCCCAACAAAACACTTTCCTATGTATACACAAAACTTCTATATGTGTAAATACACAAGTTTACAAACTATATAGCTGCCTAAAACACAGGGTGATTATAATTAAAGTTTAAGTTTCAAAACGCTCTAAAAAACGAAGCACTGATCAGAATGACGTCAAAAATTCAACGGCGTATTATTGAAGAAGGGGGAAAGAACATGAACCAAAAAAAGTTCCAAATTTTAGTAACAGATGGCGCTGTAAGCGTCAGAAGATGTAAATTAAAATACCTGGCATGTGCACGGCCATTTCAGGTGTTATAAAAGCGTCGTGTAAACGGCGTTTCCTTATTTCGCGTCTCGGACGTTCGCCATGAGTGTCTCAATGAAGGACCGCGCTCTGCTTGTAAAGCTTTATTACAAGAACGGTGATTCTGCACCAGTAGCTCTGCAGAAGTTTAGGACCCTCAAGGGTATGAAAAAAGGCGTTGGACCGATGACTGTCATGGGTCTGGTGAAAATGATAAAAAAATTCGAAAATACAGGTTCGTTTGATGTGCAGTCTGGTAGAGAAAGGAAAAGATGCGATTCGGCCGTAGTTGAAGAAGTGGCCACAGCAGTTCAGGAGGCGTCGAGCGGTGGTGTGCAACATGCAGTTCACGGAGAATTGCCCGAACATTGGACAGGCCTGTGAGCACCATGCATAACATTCTACGAAACATCCTGCAATGCTATCCGTACAAAATTTGCCATGTGCAGGAGTTGTTTATTCTGACCTGCCAGAAAGAGAGGGTTTTTCTTTTGGAATTTCTTTTTCGCATGGAAGTGGACAATGATTGGCCGTGGAAAATTCTGTGGACAGACGAAGCATTGAAGCAGACGACATTTGTAGTCCAAATTCTGACGCTTACAGCGCCATCTGTCGCTAAAATTTTCAACTTTTTTTTGGTTCGTGCTCTTTCCCCCTTCTTCAAAATACGCCGTTGAATTTTGACGTCATTCTAATCACTGGTTCGCTTTTTAGAGCGTTTTGAAACTTAAAATTTAATTATAATCACCCTGTATATGCTTTCGTCCATGTATCGATAATACTAAAAACACCATTTGGTAGTTTTAAATAAATATGATGTAAATAATATTTTCCATAAAAAGTGAGAATTTAATATGTAACTACTCCGATCTATGACTGTACGTGCATTGTAAAATATTTCTATTTTCCCTACTTTACAGTCATGCCCCTACTTTACAGTCTTCAAGCTCTTGCACTCACTTTACTATAAAAAGAATATGAAAGATAAAATATTCTATTCTTCCTGTATTTGCATTTCAGGATACAATTTCTGCCCGCTATTCGCTTCTGCTTTCAATAAAATGGGTTTTCACCTACAAAACGTCTTTTTACATTTTTCTTTTCGAAAAAACAAATGGAAAAGCGCTTCGAATTTTCTATGAAATTGTAAAATTCTATAGGTTTTTGTTTTCTAATTTTTAAACCAAAAATACCTCCTAACTTTTGCAACTTTTATTTACGTGAAGTAATTAATATTTAGTGTTTTATTTCTTTTAAAAGTAATTTATGAATTATAGAATAAATAACCATCGATTGTAAAAATTGTCTTAAAGTTACACTGTTATTATTTACTTTCATTTCGGCAACATTTTCTCTGAAAATATCTAAGAAAATGATGAAACTGTTTGTTTGTTTTCGGAATTGGACTGTCTTGTGTGTAGGTTGCATGCTCCCGACAGAACACGTGGGGGGCGTTGACTAACTGTGCGGCAGGCTATGTGGTCTCCGGGTGTGTAGTATTTCTTGGTGGGTGTTTTTATTTTAGTTTGCTTTCCTAGTGAGGTAAGCGTTTTGAATTATTCCATAGTTTGTAGCTCGGAGTTTTTCCCAAGTGTGTTAGTTATTATTTTTTGGCTTGTCTAGTGTATTTTTCAATTTGGTGTCGCCATTATGACGAGTTCAGTAATTAAAGTTGTTACGGATGATATTGCTGAAATTGCTCCGTCTAATTTTGATATGGTCGACTTAGAGGAAGCTAGTGAAGAAACCAGCGTTCAATTTTCTGAGATAAATCCAAACCTTACTCGTTCTACTTTTCCGATAGATAGTCTATTACAATTGGCTGTCCAAAACGGCGGAAAAAACTTTAACATTTTTGTCATAAGTGCTGAAACTTCCAGTATGCCCAAGAAAGATCCTCGGGCTGTTCAAACCGCACTTAAAGAAGTCACTGAACATGTTAAACATATTTCAAATATTCGTTCTACCCGTACAGGTATGGTCATTATCAGCACCAATGATTTAATGTGCGCTGTTGACATCTCGAAAATATCCTCCTTTTTGGGGGTTAAGGTGACTACCAGGGTGATTTGGGACACTATTACTAATAGGTTCCTGTTATTCAATATCCCGGTTGATATCCCGTTGGCGGAAATTGGACAGGAAATCTCTACTGAGAACAATCTGGACATTTTGGAGCTCCAAAGATTTCACCGCCAAGGAAACACGAATGAAGTGTTCCCACATTACGTAAGTGCTCTCTGCTATTGACTGTATTCTTATCCTTTTGGTTGGGGTGGCTGCCAGAGACAGTTTCACCTGGGTCTGATTTTATTGGTTGCTTAGTTATCTTATTTGTGTGTCATATTTATTGTTACTAACCTTGTTTTTTTATAAGCCTAAATATCATCCAGTGGAACTGTAGGAGTATCACTAATAAACTGACCTGGTTTAACCTCCCCCCTTTTTCCACTGCGAACATCCTCGTTCTCCAAGAAACCTTCTTGTCTACTGACAAATCTTGTCATATTCCTGGGAAAATAGTCTACCGTCTGGATAGGTCAGATTGTTCCGGTGGTGGCCTTATTATTGCAGTCGATTCTTCAATCTCCTCCTCATGGATTGACTTCCATGGTACTCAGTTCGAGTCGGAAATCATGGGTGTTCAAATCTCTCTCGGTGCTTTCTCCATTAACATGGTTAACATCTACTCTAGATTAGGAATGGCTGTCACAGATATCTCCAAAGTTTGTCAGCTCCTCTCAGGCCCTACACCACTTTTGGGTGATTACAACTTGCACCCCCTCTTCTGCCACTCGTGCCAGCGAGGATTTTGTATATTGGCTAGCAAACAACTCCTTTTGTCTTCTCAACTCCACTGAGCCGACGCATGTATCTCCCGGCGGTATTTGCTCTCTTCTTGACCTCTCACTCTGCTCTGCTGATCTGTATGCCATCTCTTCCTTGACCGTCGAAGACGAGCTCTTTGTCAGTGACCATTACCCCATATCGATTACTCTTGATGTCAGTCCTAATGTCCAGCCTAATCCCTCCTTTTTCAGTTGGAAGCGCACCTGCAATGAGTTCAATAGCACCATTTCTGAACACCGCGGTCCAGATTACGACAGTTTTTTTGACTTGACTCATCAAATCATGATTAAGCACAAGCACCCCCGCAGTTCTCCCTCCAGAAGCTTCCCGGCCTGGTGGTCGGCCAGATGCTCCAATCTACGCAAGCAAAAAAACTTTCTATTGAGAAAAGCTCGGCAATCCGTGTCAATGGACTACTGGACGAAATACAAAAAAGTAGCTGCTAAACTTAGATATGTGATTGGAGTCTCAAAGCTCCAGTTCTGGGATTCTGTATGTCAAAATGCCAGCGACCCGTGCATCCTCCATAAGACCTTCAGAAATAATTAGAAACAGGTCTTGTCCACTCCCGATTCCCACATTTGTCTCTTGCATGAGGATTCTTTAATTTCTGACGGCGATCTTCAAACGGAGATCTTTGCAGACCACTTCAGTCAAGATTCCGCTCACGAGCCTCTTCCTTTGAGCTATGGCTACGATAAGAGTGTATTGCTTAACGGCCCTCTCCAGCTGTCGGAGCTAAAGAATGCAATACGCAAAACCAAGGTGACGTCTCCGGGCGAGGATAGAATCAGTGCCAAGTTTTTCAAAGGACTCGATGAAAAATCGCTGACCTTACTGCTTCGTATCTATAACCAAATCTGGAGTTCTGGGAGCATCCCCAAGTCATGGACCTCCGCTATTTTCTTACCGATCCTAAAGCCAGGGAAAAAGAGAAAGGAAATAACATCATATCGTCCTATCGCACTTACTTCAGTTCCCTGTAAAATCTTTGAACGTATAATTGCAGGCCGTATTAGTGCCCATATCCTAGAAAATAACATCCTGAACCATCGTCACCTCGGGTTTCAACCATTCAGAGACAGCCATACCAGCCTGTCAATCCTTCATCATGACATTTCCCAAGCAAAGAGAGCCAAGAGGTATGTTCTAGGCATTGCACTGGACCTACAGGCGGCTTACGACTCAGTATACGTAGACGGGCTAATTTGGAAGTGTGCTCACGCTGAGATTACTGGTTCTATCCTTCGCTGGCTCCATCGGTTCCTTTCCTACAGAAACATCAAGATTTACTGGAGAGGTCAGTTTTCTAGGTCCCGCTCCACTGGTAGAGGTGTTCCTCAGGGGGCTGTCCTCAGCCCTATCCTTTTCACCATCTTCATGCATGACTTTTTCGAAGCACTCGACGGACTGGGAGTGAAATACCTTCTCTATGCGGACGATTTTCATCGACTGCACCGATATTTCGTTGAATGCATGCTGTGATAAATTACAAGAGGCCCTTCGGGTAATCGCTCAATCGTGCGCATTTTGGAAATTATACATTCGTCCAGATAAATGCTCTGCTATTAATCTATCCCGGAGAAAGGACGTTTGCTAGTGTGATTTCACTATCAATAGTGGCCTTATTGATTGGAAAGACGAAATCAAGTTTCTTGGTCTTTATATAACAAGACGCGGGGGCTTCCGTTCGCACATGGAGTACCTGAGACAGAAAGGGCTAAAGAGAATTAACATCCTCAAAGCTCTCTCACAGAGAAGATATGGAGCTAATTCATATCATCTTTTAACCTTGGCTACTTCCTCCATCCGCAGCATTCTTGAGTACGGAGCAGCAATTCTTAATACAGCTTATGATTCTCTCCTTCAAAAGCTGGAAGTGATACAGTCCTCAGTCATCAGGACGGCCCTTGGGTTGCCTCGGTGGGTCCCGAATATTGTTCTACGGAAGCACGCTGGTATTCCTCCCCTCCATAACAGAATTAACTCACTTGCTTTTGGACTCTGGATCAAGCACTGCTCGCTGAACAAGTAGTCTCCGCTCTGGGATTTCTTTGAAGGAAACCTTCAGATGGCTACTAGTACTGTCCCTGGTGTTGCCGAAATTTTTGAGGAGATCATTGGTCGTCTGGAGCACCTTCTTGACTTCCAGATGCCGTTGCCGAGAAGATCAGATGCCATCCAGTACATTTTTTACAATCAACCATTTCAAAGTACAGATCTTGACAGTAGTATCATTGTCCCTCTTTACAACGACTTCATTCAACAATTCACCAACTAGTGGATTATCGTCACCACGGACGCTTCAAAGTCTACTTCTACTACGTCCATTGCAGGATTCACGGCCACCGCTAATTTTAGTTATAGAGTTCATCCAGCAAACTCAATCTTTACGGCTGAAGCTTTAGCAATAGGCACGGCTCTCGATGAACTTTGCATCGGGAATCATCCTACCGTTATTCTTACGGATAGCCTGTCTGTTATCAAGGTGCTTCAGGTGGTTACTATCAAGTCTCCCAGAATCATCCTCTTGCTTCACAATAAGATACATAGGGCAGCATCGCTTTTGGGCAAAATGTGCATCTGTTGGTTACCGGGCCATCGGGTATTCCCCTAAACGAACAGTCTGATCGTCTTGCGAAAACTGTTTCTGACCATGATGTGCTACTTAACTGGCTCTCTTCTGATGATCTTGTTCGATGCCATAAACGGAAAACCAATCTAATCTCTGATCTCCTGTACAAGTCAAGCAAATACTTCTCGACTATGGGTGACATCCCATCTATTAAGCGAACTTCTAGCTGGGCTTTGAACAGACGCGAAGATGTCCTGATCTCCAGGCTGCTCTGCAAGATGTTGATTATACCTGCGATCCTCTTCCGCTTCGGGCTGACTGACGATGACAATTGTGGTAGCTGCATGATTACTGACTTTGTGGAACATATTCTGTTCTCTTGTGCAAGATATCACACTCTCCGCACGTTATGCTGTGACAGCGCTGTGTTGAATTAAAGTTGCTTTCGCTCCTACAAGAACTTTCTGAACATGGTCTGTCGTTCTAAGGACTTTCGTATGTCTATCATACGTTTCTTGAAAAGTATTGATCGTTTCTAACGCCTTGTATTGTTGTGTCCTGTGTTGAATCAATGTTGGTTTCTTTCCTACAAGGACTTTCTGATCTTGTTATATCGTTCTATGGACTTTGGTGTCTCTTCCCTTCGGTTTTTGAAAAGTATTGATCGCTTCTTACTCCTTGTTTTGATGTGTCGTGTTTTGTTCCTGCTTGTGTATCATTTGAGACAACAGCCTGCCGCTATAGGTCTCAGAGAAAGCCCCCTTCAAAGTTCAAAGTATCTAAGAAAATATCATAAACAGAGCAAGTAACTAATAGTTTGAATTATACATGATGTCGGAAGGGCTTAGTAATGTATTTACTTCAAAATCATGTCTTTTTGGTACCAAAAAAGCAAATATTAAAAATCAGATATCTACAGTCGTGGAGAAAAGAAGTAAACACCCCTTACTAGCTCTGAAGCAAATTATTGCAGAAGAACGTTACTAGTACCAACCGATTGGAAATGAAGTCTACCTTCAAATGATGTATATAAAATTTGTTTAGGGAGGCATCGACATATCAAACTTTGTTTTTTCAATAGCAATACCCAAGCTTGACACCGTAAATAAATTCTACACTCGCCAATTACCCTAAATTCAAATTTTCATTAAATTCGCACAATTAGTTTCAGAGAAATTAATTATTTTAAAATGAGCATATTTTAGGGGCTGTAAAGTTCGGTACTCGATTGTTGAAATGGAACCGAATGACTAGGCCACTTCTATTAATGTATTATTTCTTGCCAATATTTTGCCATTTCACTCGCTTAATATGTTTCGACTATTGCCATCCCAAATGTTTCAATAAAATGAAAAAAAAAATTATTTTTTTCAAATTATGCTTTTCTCCACATCATACCCTTTAAACCATCATTTTGAAGTTTTTTAAGCATAATTCGAAAACTACTTGAAATTAAAATTTGAAATTGAGAATTCGCATAAAGCAGGACATTATAAATATAAACCTATCGAAAAAATTGTAGGTGGCAATCCATATTTTTTTTTCGATTATTAATTTCATAATTCATATTATAAAAAATTACTCGTTAAATTACAAATTCAATGTATTTTTGTTTGGGTTTTTTAGTATTATAACCACATAAAAAATTATCCCATTAGGATTATAATTTCAGAAGATATCAACAAAAACATGATAATGTAATTTACCATTAGAAGCTCTAAATTTTGAGTGATTATAATTCAAAACTTATCATCCTATTGACTTGAAATTTTGTTTCTAGGCATAGTTTGAACTGAAGATTTAAAGTATATTATCAAAATTAGGTGTTTCCATAGAAAAAAACAAAGTTTGGTTTAGTTTTGATTTGTATATCGTACCCTAAGCAAATTTTATATATATCATGTAAATGTATACTTTTTTTCCGATCGTTTGGCACCAGTAACTTTCTTCTATTATAATTAGTTGCAGAGTTAGTAGGGGTGTTTACTTTTTTCCCACGACTGTACCTTATGGTTTGGTTCTCTTTCAGCTTTCATTTTGAATTTCTCGTTGATTCCACATGTTTATTTGCAAAATTCAGCAACTAAACATTTTGTTATGTTATCATTTCTAAAAATGTATTCTTCAGCCTCTCATGTAGGAAGTAATTTTTAATGGATGAAAAAGACAGTTTGGAGTTAAAATAGATTTAAAACGTATTATAGAGAACACAAAATATGGAATTTTTAATAAATCACACATTTATTTTTAAATTACCGGACGGATCTCATATAACATTTACAACCAATCAAAATTGTTATGACCCTTTGTTAAATAGCGTTTTGTGATATCGTTTAAATTTTGGATAAAACAGTAGAAAGCAGATGACAAAAAAAGTTATTTCTCATGTTATTGTTTATTCCAAGTAATTCAAAATGTATAATATCGAATGCGAGAAAAGTTCAAATAAACATACCAGGATGAGAATATTTTCTTGATTATTTAGTACACGAACTATATATTATACAAGTATATAACCCTCGTCAAAAATCACGGAAAGGGAATGATAAATTTTCAAAACAATAGTTTAAAAAATATTTTTCGGGCTATTAAAAAAATAAGATGCCTCATGCATTTTGTTAATCAAAAAGTATTATCCTTTGATTTTTGATGATTAGAACAAAGAAATTTTGTAAACTACAGTTTAGTCACCAGCGCTTAATCGCGTCATTTCCAGCTACACATTCTATGACGAAAATGCTTGTTTAGGTTCCCTTTACATTAAAAATTTGCTGTATAGCGTGACTATTTTTTTCGCCACAAACTATGCTAAAATTCATACTTTTATTTGCAAGGTAATTAAAATAAATTGTACCGATAAGAAATATTCCTTTTATGTGCAATGTCTTCAAATCTCTGATAAAATGCATGGTAAAAAAAGGTATGAGTACAATAGAAAGTTTACGCCAAAAGAATTAGCAAAAAATATAAGCTCCTATTTTATTGGGAATTTAAACGGCCTACAGAGGAGCTGCTCACGGCCTTCGGTACAGAAAAAATTGTCCTTTTAACTAATGCTATGCCATTGAAATAATTCTTTATTGTAAATGCATTTGAAATATTAAAGCTGTGAATTATCACTTTGCCAACTAAGCGTAAACCAACTGAGTGAAAAATGTACAAGCCGGGAATCGAACCCGGACCCCTGGAATACCGCTTCAGTGCTCTACCATTAAGCCACGAGGACGGTGACCAGCTTGGCATCTCTCACTCACATAAGTCGGTAAGACTGCCACCACAGCTACAAGATGGAGAAGTATTCATGAGCACACAATCTTACGGCGTAACATGCGATGCAAATGAACCCAGCATCGGTGAATGTACATTTTTTTATTAATTTTTAAACTACTTTTCAGCAGTTAAATTACGCTTGAAGTTATTGAATATTAAAGACGTGAATTATCACTTTTCTAACTAAGCGTAAACCAACAGAGTGAAAAATGTCCAAGCCAGGAATCGAACCCAGACCCCTGGAATAGCGCTCCAGTGCTCTACCATTTAGCCACAAGGACGGTGCCCAGCTTGGCATCTCTCACTCACATAAGTCGGTAAGACTGCCACCACAGCTACAAGATGGAGAAGTATTCATGAGCACACAATCTTACGGCGTAACATGAGATGCAAATGTACCCAGCATTGGTGAATGTACATTTTTTAATTAATTTTTCAATTACTTTTCAGCAGTGAAATTACGCTTGAAGTTATTGAATATTAAAGACGTGAATTATCACTTTTCTATCTAAGCGTAAACAAACAGAGAGAAAAATGTCCAAGCTAGGAATCGAACCCAGATCCCTGGAATAGCGCTCCAGTGCTCTACCATTTAGCCACAAGAACGGTGCCCAGCTTCGCATCTCTCACTCACATAAGTCGGTAAGACTGCTACCGCAGCTACAAGATGGAGAAGTTTTCATGAACAAACTATCTTGCGGCGTAACATGAGACGCAAATGAACCCAGCATCGGTGAAAATACATTTTTTTAATTAATTTTTCTACTACTTTTCAGCAGTGAAATTACGCTTGAAGTTATTGAATATTAAAGACGTGAATTATCACTTTTCTAACTAAGCGTAAACCAACAGAGTGAAAAATGTCCAAGCCAGGAATGGAACCCAGAACCCTGGAATAGCGCTCCAGTGCTCTACCATTTAGCCACGATGACAATGCTCAGCTTGGCATCTCTCACTCACATAAGTCGGTAAGACTGCTACCGCAGCTACAAGATGGAGAAGTTTTCATGAACAAACTATCTTGCGGCGTAACATGAGACGCAAATGAACCCAGCATCGGTGAAAATACATTTTTTTAATTAATTTTTCTACTACTTTTCAGCAGTGAAATTAGGCTTGAAGTTATTGAATATTAAAGACGTGAATTATCACTTTTCTAACTAAGCGTAAACCAACAGAGAGAAAAATGTCCAAGCTAGGAATCGAACCCAGATCCCTGGAATAGCGCTCCAGTGCTCTACCATTTAGCCGCGATGACAATGCTCAGCTTGGCATCTCTCACTCACATAAGTCGGTAAGACTGCTACCGCAGCTACAAGATGGAGAAGTTTTCATGAACAAACTATCTTGCGGCGTAACATGAGACGCAAATGAACCCAGCATCGGTGAAAATACATTTTTTTAATTAATTTTTCTACTACTTTTCAGCAGTGAAATTAGGCTTGAAGTTATTGAATATTAAAGACGTGAATTATCACTTTTCTAACTAAGCGTAAACCAACAGAGTGAAAAATGTCCAAGCCAGGAATGGAACCCAGAACCCTGGAATAGCGCTCCAGTGCTCTACCATTTAGCCACGATGACAATGCTCAGCTTGGCATCTCTCACTCACATAAGTCGGTAAGACTGCTACCGCAGCTACAAGATGGAGAAGTTTTCATGAACAAACTATCTTGCGGCGTAACATGAGACGCAAATGAACCCAGCATCGGTGAAAATACATTTTTTTAATTAATTTTTCTACTACTTTTCAGCAGTGAAATTAGGCTTGAAGTTATTGAATATTAAAGACGTGAATTATCACTTTTCTAACTAAGCGTAAACCAACAGAGTGAAAAATGTCCAAGCCAGGGATGGAACCCAGATCCCTGGAATAGCGCTCCAGTGCTCTACCATTTAGCCGCGATGACAATGCTCAGCTTGGCATCTCTCACTCACATAAGTCGGTAAGACTGCTACCGCAGCTACAAGATGGAGAAGTTTTCATGAACAAACTATCTTGCGGCGTAACATGAGACGCAAATGAACCCAGCATCGGTGAAAATACATTTTTTTAATTAATTTTTCTACTACTTTTCAGCAGTTAAATTAGGCTTGAAGTTATTGAATATTAAAGACGTGAATTATCACTTTTCTATCTAAGCGTAAACCAACAGAGAGAAAAATGTCCAAGCTAGGAATCGAACCCAGATCCCTGGAATAGCGCTCCAGTGCTCTACCATTTAGCCGCGATGACAATGCTCAGCTTGGCATCTCTCACTCACATAAGTCGATAAGACTGCTACCGCAGCTACAAGATGGAGAAGTTTTCATGAACAAACTATCTTGCGGCGTAACATGAGACGCAAATGAACCCAGCATCGGTGAAAATACATTTTTTTAATTAATTTTTCTACTACTTTTCAGCAGTGAAATTAGGCTTGAAGTTATTGAATATTAAAGACGTGAATTATCACTTTTCTAACTAAGCGTAAACAACAGAGTGAAAAATGTCCAAGCCAGGAATGGAACCCAGAACCCTGGAATAGCGCTCCAGTGCTCTACCATTTAGCCACGAGGACGGTGTCCAGCTTGGCATCTCTCACTCACATAAGTCGGTAAGACTGATACCGCAGTTACAAGATGGAGAATTCTTCATGAGCACACAATCTTGCGGAGTAACATGAGACGCAAATGAGCCCAGCATCGATGAATATACATTTATTTTAATTTTTCAACTACTTTTCAGCAGTGAAATTACGCTTGGAGCTGTTGAATTATTAAAGGCGTGAATTATCACTTTTCTAGATAAGCGTAAACCAACAGAGTGAAAAATGTCCAAACCCGGAATCGAACCCGGGCCCCTGGAATAGCGTTTCATTCATTCATTCGCGACATTTTTCACTCTGTTGGTTTACGCTTAGTTAGAAAAGTGATAATTCACGTCTTTGATATTCAATAATTTCAAGCGTAATTTCACTGCTGAAAAGTAGTTGAATAATTAATTTTTAAAAATGCATTTGAAAGTTTTAGATATTCAAATTCGGATAATTTTTACTTTGTCGTATATGATAGAACACAAATGTCGCAGGAAATCTGAAATTGTGCAAAAGGATAATGCAATGTGCTTGCAAGGCACCTTCCTAGAGCGAAAATTATATCTTTTCTCCACCAGGTGGCGATAGTTATCCGTTATTTTTTATGTAGGACTTGTTGTTGATTTTTCCCTTAAATTTAGAACTTAATTGGTAGTTTTTGAAGGTTTTAAATAAAGCTAAAATATTTAAAGGTTTTAATAGACTTTGACAAATATTTTAAGACCAGCATTGACGTTAACCTGTATTTTTCTAATAAAGCGTTCAAGGAGTCATTCGTTTGTTTGTAGATTTGCTGGAACTTGAATCTGAATGGCGACAGTATAGTTTGTTCAGATCTGAGTTCTATGTTTATAATAGCTTAATTTTAATTTAAAACTTAATACATTATAAGTGGATATGATACACATGTTTTAATTGAAAATATGCTGAACAGACATGATTTCAAGTAGAAAAAGTGATCGTTTAGCTCTCATATGTTAACATACGTTTTTCATTAAGCCTAACATGGCGTTTAGCTGTGGTCGATTCGCAGACCTGAGTGATTCGCACCAGCATGGTTACCTACACTTTCCTGCACTCGATTTTAGATAAATTTTAGATAATTATAAGTAGATGGCCTCTTTTCAAGCTTACAGCACCGAATTCATATTTACAAGTTAAATATTTCACCACTAGGGTAGCTGGAATTGGTTGTGTAACGCATACTAACTTTCATATGATAGACAATATGTGTAGCTACACTTGTTCACAAACTATATAGCTGCCTAACTTATATGCTTTCGTCCATGTATAGATAATGCTAAAAAAAAAACACTGTTTGATTGTTTTAAATAAATATTATGTAAATAATATTTCCCATAAAAGGTGAGAATATTCGATTTAACTACTCCGAACTATAACTGTAAGTGCATTCTAAAAAATATATATATTCCATATTTTACAGTCATGTATGAAACGTCTAAGAGCTCTTGCACTCACTTTACTATAAAATGAATATAAAAGCTAAAATATTCTATTCTTCCTGTATTTGTATCTCAGGACGCAATTTCCGCCCGCTATTTGCTTCTGCTTTCAATAAAATGGATTTTCACCTACAAAACGCTTTACATTTTTCCCTTCGAAAAAACAAATAGAAAAGCACTTTGAATTTTCTATGAAATTCTAAAATTCCATAGGTTTTTATTTTCTAAATTTTAAGTCATTAATACCTGCTAACTTTTCTAAATTTACGATAAATAATTAATATATTATAGCGTTTGATTTCTTCCTAAAGTATTTTTTATATCATAGAATAAATATACACCGTTTGCAAAATTTGTCTTACAGTTACATTGTTATTATTTACTTTCATTTAGAGAAACTTTTAGTCGAAAATATACAAGAAAATATTATATACAGAACAGATAAATAATAATTTGAATAATACATGATACCGAAAAGGCATGGTAATGTATTTACTTTAAACTCATGTCTTTTTGGTACCAAAGAAAGCAAATATTGAATATCGGATATGTACTTTATGATTTGGTTCTCTTTCACTTTTCATATTGATTTTATTGTTGCTTCCACATATTTATTTACAAAAGTCAGCAACTAAATATTCTGTTATGTTATCAATTCTAAAAATGTATTCATAAGCCTCTCATGTAGAAAGTATTTTTTGATAAATAAAAAACACAGTTTCCAATTAAAATAGATTTAAAATGGATTATAGGGAGACACGTAATTTGGATTTTTTTTTTTTTTTCAAATACACATTTATTTGAAAATTACCGAAATATAATCATATGGTTTTCAAGCAATCGAAATTGTTATGTGTAGTTATTAAACAGTGTTTTGTGATCGTTTAAATTTTAGATAAATTAGCAGGAAGTATACGATAAAAAAAAGTTACTTCTCATGTTATCGTTTATTCCAAGTAATTCAAAATGGGAGAACATAATAATCATGTAAATATATAATATGGAAGGAAAGAAAGTTCACGAGCAAGATTTTTTAACTTTGTGTTTAATACGAAAAAAAATACACCAGGATGGGAATATTTTCTTGATTACTTAGTACACCAACTATATACAATTTTTACATTATTTAGAACATAAATTTAAATAATACCAGCATAAAATTTCATTGTTACGTATTCGCAACCAATGTGCTTTTCAAAACATGATTAGAAATCGCTTTTAGTTACATTGCTCCTTCTTTAGAACTCACGTATTTAATATACAGTTAAAAATTCAGCAATCTTTTCCTTCTATTAAAAGCCGTGATAAAAAATAACATACTTTCATGCTCAAGAACAAAATTATTTCAAATTAAATAAAAATTATTCCTTCGATTCCCAAGACTAAAATATAGCAGCTTACTTCCCGCGTTCAAATTTTACTTCTACATTTAAAATGAAAATATTTAAACCATTTCTCCACTGCGTCACGTGATCACAGCGCCTCGCAGAGGCCCACAAAGTTTTAAGATTTGTAAAGTACTGTAACACACTGTAATTAAATTTAAAAAATCAAAAAACCCGACTGCGTAAAAAGAGAACTAATTAATTATTTCTCATCAATGTGAAACTATTTTTTATATTACTTACCTATTTTTTTTTATTTATTTGCTTGTATTGATGACTATTAAGTTGTGTTTAATTGTTAATTCCTATCTATAAACACTGTTTTGATGAGGGCTATAGATGTCTATGAAGGTTAGAGTTGAATTAAAGCTAGAGATCCTACCTACACAACTTCCAGGTTGTTTAATATTTAAACGGAGCTTCTGACTGTAAAATAGTCAAAGAAACATCGTCTTCATTTTGAAAGATCTATCGAATGATATGCCACTCAATAGGGTTCGTGAAAAATTTGTTTCGTCTCTATCGCCATTTTGTATTTTAAGACCGCCATTTTGAATTTATAAATACAGAACCAACCCTATAACCATCGGACGATTAAGACGAATCGATAGCGACCTCATTCATTAAAATCCATCCAGTCTTTGGGATGTTTAGAGGGTACAAAGAAATCCACATACCCAGTTACGCGTGAAACACATAACCATTCTTGGCAGTCGGGTAAAAAAAAAGATGGATGTTTCTTAAGCTAAAAAAATATAATATAACCACGAAAGCAACATAGAATAATCTGTTCCGAGATAACCACGATTCCGAAATACTTTCTTTATCTTTAGAAATCACGGACACGAATATATTTTTAAGATTTAAAAAAGCATTTATAAAACAGTTTTATTTTTCTGCCGCTAATTTTAGGAAATGTTTCCGAGTAGTTTCTTATAGTGTTTTAATCAGTTTTCTCATCCAAAGTGCTATCAATTCTCAAGTAAACTTTTCCGTGACCCATAAATATGTTTTACTGGAAAACATGAAAAATTAGCAGCATAAACATTAGCATTAAAATTAATTTTATTTTATTACTCCTGGATGTGTAAATTCAGTTACGCAGCTGCAAACGTTTAGATTAACATGTTTCAGTAAAATTATTTAATTTTAGAGAAATATAAATACTATTTTTTAGCTCATAGGCTATCAAAGCCTGAGAGCTGATGTGCCCGCAGGCTCTTGTATGTATATACGCACGTACGTATGCATGCACGTAACGCGATAACGCTTGATAGAAATATCCGATTTCCTTCAAATTTGTTTCCTAGGTTTATTTTGATAAGGCGCTTCCCTGATTAGATTTGGAGATTCATTGTTTAAGTATAAAGGGGGTAAACGGTTGGGGGGGGGTAATCCCCTTCTTTATTTAATTTTCGAGGGCATTATTCTTTGAAATAAGAGTATAATATACAATTAGTGTGTGAGCTCAATGCCATCAGTTTAACTGGGCACTTTTCTTTTTTATTTAAGTATAAATGTAAAACATTATATATATTAGGGATTATTGTGTAAAACCAGGAATTAAACAACATAAAATCAAAAACAGGGTGACGAATTTATTCAAAAATTCCTAATTAAAACATAAAATTGAAACAAATTTGTGTAATTGCATATATAAACATATAATTCCAAGTAATTAATATTTCATATAAGCAGTTTCTCCTCTATAATCTCTTCAACACTAATATAATTCTCGTTATATCATTCTAAATTTAAATGTGGGTACATTACTATAAAAAGTCCAATAACGAATGTTAGGTACTTATAAAATTATAAGTTTTATTTAGCGCTTTTAGATCTTCTTTTCGTAAGGTTCAATATCTGAAAACCGGACAATTTCATTCCAAAATTTATATATTTCTAAATTAATGTACCAACTACCGCATACAATTATGTACTATGATACATGTTTTGTCATTTAAAGGCTGCAATATTTTGAGATCAAGGATGTATATTTTATGGGTAGGAAAAACTTTTATGAAAGAAATTGTCTGTTAACATCATAATCAATATCCCATAACTGGAACTGAGATGATGGGGACTGAGGTAATGTTTTTGTCTTAACAGCTGCACAGCCATTTTGTTGAATCATTTTGAACACATGTAAATTATTAAATATGCCATGTGGCATTTGTATGTTGCATAAATAAGGTTGCAATAAACTTTTTTTTTAATAAATAAAAAAATAAATATGGGGACATGAATGATGCTATAAAGAAATACTCATCTCTATTCAGAACAAAAACTAAATATTTCTAAATATGAAACAAAGAGAAGAACAACTTACCTTCATCCATGGTGGCTAGTTGAACTTTAGTTGCTGTTGCAATGGAAATAATTCTGCCAGCGTCACCTAGTATCTGTTAACCTAAATGTGTGTTTAGACGGACTGAGATGGTGGTCAACCACAAGGACAAGTATATTTACTACAATATTTTACTATACAATCTATACTAATAAGGGAGAATTATATTTTCCCATACTGTATATACAGGGTGCAATATGTTATCTATCGCCGACCTTTAATTTCTCAATCGTTGGTTCTAGACATATAGTTCCAATTACAAAAACGTTTCAAATGAGCTAAATATTCATGTTGTGGCATTAATTAAAGTAAAAAATCAATTTTATAAAAATTACGAAAACTAACTTTTTATACGGTCCCCCAGTCCCTATTGTTATATTTAGTCAAATTTTACTCATATCATAACAGATGTAACACAAAAAGTTTGACATCTGTACTAAAAAAATTGACACAGTTATTAAATTTCAAAGTTTGAGATTTTTGCACATGATTTTGTTTTTCATTGAGGGGTCAGTTAAAAGACGAATTAAAAGTAATTCGAGATCAAAATCAGGGTGCAATGTCCTTTTTACGGCGAAGCCACTTTTAGCCGGTATCGTCGGTACTTTTGAATGTTGTTCGACCCATAAAAGTTAGCTCAAATTTTTAGATGAAATAACCCTATTTGGTTATACTGGCTAAAGATGGTTTCGCCGTAAAAAGGATATTGTACTCTGATTTTGATCTCGAATTACTTAATTCATCTTTTAACTGATCCCTTAATGAAAGGCAAAATCATGTGCAAAAATCTCAAACTTTGAAATTTAATAACTGGGTCAATTTTTGCAGTACAGATGTCAAACTTTTTGTGTTATATCTATTATGATATGAGTAAACTTTTACTAAATATAACTATAGGGACTGGGGGACCGTATAAAAAGTTAGTTTTCGTAATTTTTATAAAATTGATTTTTTACTTTAAATAATGTCACAACATGAATATTTAGCTCATTTGAAACGTTTTTGTAATTGGGACTATATGTCTACGCCCAACGGTTGAGAAATTAAAGGTCGGCGATAGATAACATATTGCACCCTGTATATAAGTATAAATATATAGTAGCAAAAGTTAAAAATATTTATAGAAATTTTTACAGCATATATTTAATATTGGATATTTGTACCTGGGTACAGGGACTGAAATGCTGATTTCTTTTGTTTAAAGCTTAAAATTAATTATTTATAGATCATTATATGCCCATTTATCATTGGTAATTGTTATAACAAATGTTACACTATATTACATTTATCAGTTTTTGGTTTTAGTATAATTAATGAAATATTATTTGCAGTGGACGCAAATTGTCCAATTTTCAGATACTGACCCGTAAATATATACGGAAAAAATAAAAAAAAAAACATTAAATAACACAAATATTTATTTATAACATTCATTAAAATAATGAAATAAAAATATTAAATGAACTTCTCAGTTGATAGCTACAAAAAAGAAAAAAAATGTGTTAATTTTCCGCATGGAAACATAATTTCTTCATTTTTTAAACATATGTACACAACATATCATTCTGTGTAAAAATGGAAGATATTAACAAGTTTAAATTTAATGGTTTTTTTAATACTACAGAAGTATGCAAATTGTTCTAAGTATACATGTAACAATTCATATGTTATATAGGATGGCCGAGCCAGTAGTAAATCAAATAAGGTCGGTGCTAATGGGTTTTTATTATATTCCCTTTCTTTTAAGTTCTAGAAGTAAACTAACATAATTGCTACAACCCTTAATGATTGTCCTATAACGGACAGAAATTAAATCTGCTGAAATTAACCCCCTCACTGACAAGCCCGTGTTAATACGTTCACTAAGCTCCACGTTTCACTGCAATACAAGCAATATTTAAAGTAAAATAATTCTATTGATTTAATGTATTTTTAATACATTGAACAATGATTAATACTTCCAATGATTGCATTCATATTCGTTATTAAGTTTTTTTATAAAATGTTCAAAGAACCATTTTTTTTAAGCATTTAAAACAAAATGCAGAGAAAACAACATTACAATTTTGCCCTTTTCCAAGACAGTCGGAGGGTTTTAAATAGCAACAAAATTATAAGTAAATAATTTCTTTAATTGCGATTTCCCCAGAAGTTGAGCAATCGAAGATAACCGGTCGAAAATTGAAAATTTTATCTTTAAAATATCATGCTTAAGCTGTGATAAACAATAATTCATATAAAACTATTACTTGAAATAAGCAAGATGGAAGTGGTTTATTTTAACTTACCGTAATTGACTCCAACTAATAAAAAACGGAATTTTTACATTTTCAAATAAAAAAAAAAATCATAAAATTACTTCTATTACAGCAGGCAGCTGACAACAATATCAAAACAGGTGCTCCAACATTCAAACAAAAATATTATGTCTAGTACCACGTGTAAAACTCATTTCCGCCTTAAATGGCGCAATATTTCAACAACTACTGGAACGGTCACCCTATTTCAGTATAAAACCAGAAATTGAGAAAATAGAATCAGAATTAAGATAAAGTACTTAATCTTAAAGCTTTACTAAAAAAGATAGAATTGCTCGCAATTTTGTTTTTCAATTGTTTTTATTTACATCTGCTTCTCGTATTATTTCAAGTAATGACTACTTTTATGAAAACAATTACTTATCTAATATCCTTTCATCAAGAAACTTTTATTTTTTGTTGCAGTATTTTGAAAATAAATGTTGGTTGATGTTATGCATTACTACAAGAATAAGAAAAGTTAGGGCCCTTATTAAATTATAAATCTTATTTAGTGTTTTTAGATTTTCTTTTCGTAAATATATGCAGAAAACACTGAATAAATATTAAAGAATGCAAAAACTAATATTTCACATGAAAACAATAAAAGAAAAGAAAAATATTAAACTATCTTCACACTTGGTAGCTACAAAATAAACGTCATACACAAATTTTCTGAATGGCAAAGGAATAAAACTGATATTTTAATCTGTTTTCAATCTATTTGAAACCGAACATTTTAACAAAATTAATTCTTAAAATATATTTCTGTGGAATCCATGTCAGTAAAATATAATTATATACGGTATCATCTAACTTTCAACAGCTGTTTAACAAGATATCCTTTCGAGGACAAATGATGACTATTAATTATTTCTGCAAAAGTTAATTAGTATTTTTCTAATGTTACAGAAATATAAGGTTGTTTTCTTTGAAATTTCGTGAAAGAAATTACATTTTATGATTCAAATTTAAAATTATATAAATACCAAACTATCCATAAGACTTTATTACAAAACTGCAGATGTATATGTTTAAAAATTAAAAACATAAAGATAAAAAATTCCTTTTCAAACAAAACATATTCTCAATTTATGTTGCCATTATTTTATGCATAGGCATCCATAAACATCAAAATATTTCTAAAGTTTAAAACTGACTTGTGTCAGATATATTGCATACCGAATTTACAAAAACATATTTCTTTAAATGTAGTATACTGTTTAGCAAAATACATAAAGTTTTTACAGATCATGTTCAAATTATGTATTAGTATTTATTTTTTCTTATATAAAATCTTTCTATCCCTTAAATTTAATAAAAAGTAAAGAAAAGTAAAAAAAAAAATAAATAAAGAAAATAAAAAATAAAGAAATAATGTAATCCTTCAATTTAAATCGTTTCCCAAATTTTAATAATTAATTAAATTCCCCAAATTTTAAAACACGAAATTACTCCGCCCCAATAGTTATCTATATTTATGTCTGAAAAATTATTAGAAAAAATTATATAATTACTAGGGGGCTCTACCCCTGCACCCTTCGTGCGCCAACACCTGAAGCAACAAGTGCTTTGCAGTCTTTGCGGCAGTTATGCGTTTCGCTCACATTTTTATTGTAATCGTATTTTAATTTTGATAATACACCAGTACATTGAAACCTACACTCATTTATTTTTAAAAATATATACTTATAGTACATCTTTCCAAACAACTTTTGTAATAACGCCACCGTATTGAATTTTTGTGCCTTTTCAAATCAGCTCCTATTTTGTAAACATGGAACTCTCATTTTAAAACAAAGTAAAATGTGAGTTTACAAAAAATGTTGCTTTGTTTTTTATTTTTTAAAAATCGCTGCTTATTACACCATTTTCTTTTGCGGTAAACTTTTTTATTTTCCGCTACTCAATCTCCATGTACCATTTCAAAAATAATTTGCTATGAAACAAATCAGTTTCAGCTAACCTCTTTGACTACTGTGACGTCTAAGATGACGGATCCAAATCCAAAGGTCTCATAAAAATTCTTAAAATTTCTAAATTAACAATATGTAAAAGTAATATTATTTAAATAATAATTCGTTTTAAATTTTAATGGTATTTGTATAACACCGGCAATAAATCTTCTTTATTGATGTGGAAGAGAAAGAAAAATAGGTGAATGATCCCATTTTCTCATTAATGATGTCATTTTCTCATTGAAATTGAAAAGGTAACAAAGGAGGAAATTTTAAACTCTTTGCATTCAGTTGGACAATTATTATTTCATCTATTCGGTTCATGTGTCTGAATTATTAAAAATATATATATACTGTTATGGAAATCTCGCATTTCTTATAAAAACAGTTTAAACATATTGTTGGAAATTTGGACAAAGTCTTGTCCCCCTCAATTTATCGTGTGGTTTGTTCGGAAGTTATATCGTTCCGAACCGTTTTTTCTTTCCCCATTTCGGTCGTAAAGGCACTCTCTTTTAACTGTAACTGTATGCATATTTTTATTCCAGTTTGATGTACTGAGTAAGTGTATCATGTGTGAATCAACTCCATGGAGTGTGTAGTGGTATGAGGTGATGTAAGGTGTATGTATATATCTTTATTATTTAAGTTTTATAATTCCAGCTGAATTTAATAAATGAACTGTTATTTTCAAATGAACTGTTTCATCGATGTGATTTATACTCAACGCCACACCAACTGACCTTAAAACCTGCTTATTTATAACTCTGCTCTAATTATGACACATATGTATTGTTAAATAACCAAAATTCAGCGTTTATGCACACAATAAATATATTGGGTAATGTGAATAAAACCAGACGTATACGTTTCGTGAGTTCCACCACCGTTACAGAGTCAAGGAACACATAAACTATGTAACGAAAAAAGTTTTCAAAAATCCTCTATTGCTTCTCGTTGCTGCGGAGAGGGACATAATTTCAATTTTGACTCAGCTACTATTATCAAGAAATACATTACTCCTCTAGATTTAGAATTTTTTGAAGCTGTTCATATTCATAGATTTAAAAACTCCTTGGTTAATGATTTGTCTAATGTACCTTACATCTCAACTTTCTGGGTGAATTTTTTGTGTCAGGATGCTCCACTTCCGCTTTGATTTCATTGGTTGCTAGAACTTGATAGTCTTTTGGTGCTGTATTTATTGACATTTGGGTTTTCGTCGTGCCTCTAGTTGGACGGATATTGTTTTCATACATAGATTTTATACACTGATGATGTGAGTCCTGAAACTCACGAAACGTATACGTCTGGTTTTATTCACATTACCTCATGTATTTATTGCGTGTTTAAATGTTGATTTTTAGAGATTTAGAATTCCACACAAGTTTTATCTACTTTTTTGTTACCCTATCTGTAAATGAAAAAAAAAATTATTGTTGCAAATTTCTCATACAATATTTTTGAATGACAGAAAATCTACACCAAGGGGAAACAACCACTTTGAAAAAGGTTTTGCTTCGACTAAACCGCTGTTCTTTCTAAATTTGATCGAGCAAAGTATTTTGTATTAAAAATAAAATCTACTTTTATTAATAGACGGATTAAACAGATTTTATATAAAATTATTCTTTTTAAGGATAATTAAATGTATTGTTATAGCATAAAGGGTTAAAGTATTTTTTTACTTAAATAGGGGGATTTAAGGTTATATTTGGATGATCAGTTTTCTAAATATTCTACATAATAATTAGTATACTTAAACGATTTCTTCAGAAACTCTCATTTAAATAAACTGAGAAATTTTCTTAAACTTTTATGCCGGAATAATACACCAATACACTGAAATCAAGACTCATTTATTTCTAAAAATATATACTTGCCGTACATCTTGCCAAATAACATTTGTAATAGCCCCAGCGTATTGAATTTTTGTGCCTTTTCAAATCCAGCTCCTGTTTTGTATGGGACTTTCATTTTAGGACAAAATAAAAAACGACTGAAAAAAAATATGTTGCTTTGTTTTTGATTTTTTTTAGCTGCTGTTAAATATTACACCATTTTCTTTTGCGGTAAACTTTTTTATTTGCCAATATTCAATCTCCATGTATCATTTCAAAAACAATTTTCTATTAAACAAACCCGCTTCACCTAACCTTTTTGACTATTGTGACGTCTAAAAATGGAGTATTCACATGATCCAAATCCAAAAGTCTCATAATAATTCTTAAAATTTCTAAATTAACAATATCTAAATATAATATTATTTAAATATTAATTTATTTTAAATTTTAATGGTATTTCTATAACACCGGCAACAAAATATTTTTATTGATGTGGAAGAGAAAGAGAAATAGGTGAATGATCCCATTTTCTCATTGTTTATGTCATTTTCTCATTAAAATTAAAAAAGTAACAAAGGAGGAAATTTTAAATTACTTGCATTCAGTTGGACAATTATTATTTCCTCTATTCGGTTCATCTATCCGAATTATTCAAACTAATACTGTTATGGAAATCTCGCAGTACTTATAAAAACAGTTTAAACGTATGTATTGTTATCCTATCTGTAAATGAAAAGGTTTCTCTAGTTGCCAATTTCTCAAATAATATTTTTTAATAAGAGGAAATCTACACCAAGAGGAAACAACCACTTTAAAAAAGGTTTAGCTCCGACTAAACCGCTGTTCTTTATAAATTTGATCGAGCACAGTATTTTGTATTAAAAATAAAATCTACTTTTATTCATAAACGGATTAAACAGATTTTATATTAAATTATTCTTTTTATGGATAATTAAAAGTATTGTCGGAGCATAAGGGGTTAAAGTATTTTTTTTTAATTTAAATAGCAGGATTTAAGGTTATATTTGGATGATCAGTTTTCTAAATATTCTACATAATAATTAGTATAATTAAACCATTTCTTCAGAAACTCTCATCTAAATAAACTGATAAATTTTCTTAAAATTTTAAGCCGGAATACTTAGAACATTGATATGAACAAGCACGTCAGTTTGTTACCCTGAATAAAACTAATTTGAACCTTATTTCGAAGCCACAATTTATTCCAAATAAAATGGCTTGGTAACATATTTTAAAAAGAAGCTTATTTCGAGCTCGTGTGTAATTAATGTCATACACAAACTTCTCACCGACAGAGTAACAAAAATGACATTCCTATCTGTTTTCCGATGTTTAAAGCTAGGTACAGTCGTGGAAAAAAAAAAGTAAACACCCCCTACTAACTCCTCAACAAATTATCGTAGACGAAAGTTACTGGTACCGGAAGATTGGAAATAAAGTCTACTTTTAAAGGGTGTGTATAAAATTTGCTTAGGGGGCCATATACATATTAAAACGAATCCAAACTTCATTTTTTTCAATAGCAGTACCCAAATCTAACGAGATATTTCAAATTTCGGTTAAAAATATGCCTAGAAACCAAATTTCAAGTCATTCGAATAATAAGTTTTTGAATTATAGACATTCAAAATTTAGTACCTCTAATGTTAAATTACATTTTCATATTTTTATTTATATCTCCTGAAATTATGCTCCTAATGAGCTAGTTTTTTGTGTAGCAATAATACCAATATACCCAAACATAAATACGTTGAATTTGCAATTTTTATAATTTTATGATATGAATTATGAAATTAATATTCTAAAAAATTATGAATTGCAACCTACAATTTTTTTGATGGATTTAGATTTATTAGGTCCTGCTTTATGGAAATCCGAAATTTCACATTTTTCTTTCAAGTGGTTTTCAAATTATCCTTAAAAAACGGCAAAATGATGGTTTAAGGGGCCGTCTATGATAGAAGTGAGTAAATTTTTGAGATTTATTCTGCCATCCTGTAATCAAACAGGTTTCATTGACGCTTAAACGTGCCTTGATCAAGAAGGCGGCTCTCTCGGTTAACAATCGAGTTCGGAACTTCAATTTGGATACAGCCCTTAAAATACGCTCGTTTTAAAATAATTAATTTCTCGGAAACTTATGGCACGAATTGCATAAAAATTTGTTTATAGGCTAATTTAAAGGTGTAGAGTTCATTTATGCTGTCAGAATTGTGTACTGCTATTGAAAAAAACAAAGTTATGGTTCGTTTTAATATGTAGATGGCCCCTTAAACAAATTTTATATACATCATTTAAAAGTAGACTTTATTTCCAATCGTTCGGTACCAGTAACTTTATTCTACGATAATTTGTTGAGAAGTTAGTAGGGGGTGTTTACTTTTTTTTTTCCACGACTGTACATTCGTCATGTGATTCATAAAATTCTTTTCTACAATATTCATATAAGTAAAAATGTAATTGGTTATTGCATCTCCCAACTTTCAACAGCTGTTTATCAAACTATCATCACGAAGAAAAAGGAGAGACATTAACACATTTCTCTAAAAGTTAATTAGTATTTTTCCGATGAACAGAAATGAAAGATTGGTTTTGAAATTGCATGTGGCGAATTATGTTTTATGGATTCAAAAGTAAAACCATGAACATACGCACCTATCCATAAGAGTTTAATTTTCTTAACATTTAATATTCTTAAATGTAGATATTGAATTTTAAATACAGAATTCAAAAAATTCCTTTCGAAAGAAAAGTATCCTTGATTTCAATTATTATTAATTACAAAAATTATATAATTATGAGAAAAAATTCTTATTATAATTAATAATTATTAGAAAAAATTATATAATTACTTGGGGGCTCTACCCCTTGCGTCCTTCGTGCACCAACCCCTGGAGCGATAAGCGTTTCGCTCACATTTTTATTGTAATCGTACTTTAATTTTAATAATACACCAATACACTGAAATCAAGACTCATTTATTTCTAAAAATATATACTTTCCGCACATCTTTCCAAACAACATTTGTTATAGCCCCCGCGTATTGAATTTTTGTGCCTTTTCAAATCCAGCTCCTGTTTTGTAAAAATGGGAGTTTCATTTTAAGACAAAATAAAAAGCGACTGAAAAAATATGTTGCTTTGTTTCTGATTTTTAAAAAAATGCTGCTAAATATTACACCGTTTTCTTTTGCGGTAAACTTTTTTATTTGCCAATATTCAATCTCCATGTATCATTTCAAAAACAATTTTCTATGAAACAAACCAGTTTCACCTAACCTTTTTGACTATTGACGTCTAAGATGAAGTTTTCGCATGATCCAAATCCAAAAGTCTCATAATAATTCTTAAAAATTCAAAATTAACAATATCTAAATATAATAGTATTCAAATATTAATTTATTTCAAATTTTAATGGTATTTCTATAACACCGGCAATAAAATCTTTTTATTGATGTGGAAGAGAAAGAGAAATAGGTGGATGAACCCATTTTCTCATTGTTTATGTCATTTTCTCATTAAAATTTAAAAAAGTAACAAAGGAAGAAATTTTAAATTCTTTGCATTAAGTTGGACAATTATTATTTCCTCTATTCAGTTCATATATCCAAATTATTCAAACAAATACTGTTATGGAAATCTCGCAGTACTTATAAAAACAGTTTAAACGTATGTATTGTTAACCTATCTGTAAATGAAAAGATTTTGTAGTTGCAAATTTCTCATATAATATTTTTTAATAAGAGAAAATCTACACCAAGGGGAAACAACCACTTTTTAAAAAAAGTTTAGCTTTGACTAAACCGTTGTTCTTTATAAATTTGATCGAGCACAGTATTTTGTATTAAAAATAAAATCTACTTTTATTCATAAAGGGATTAAATAGATTTTAGATTAAATTATTTTCTTTAAGGTTAATTAAAAATATTGTCTGATCATAAAGGATTAAAGTATTTTTAAAAATTTAAATAGGAGGATTTAAGTCTAGATTTGGATGATCAAATTTCTAAATGGGTCATTCTCACAAGCTTTTGACTTTCGGATTGAAAATCTGGTGAAATTAAACTTGCTAAAATAATATTTTAATCTGATAGACGAATGCCTTAATGATTCAAAATAAAGAAAAAATGGTCAGCAGCGAAAAAAATTTTATTTAACTGAGGTTTATGTTAAACTTGAGAGTTTAATTTTCCTTACCATTTTGCCACTATAACTTTTTATTTTCTTCTAAATTTTTACTTATAATGAATTTGCATAGTACCCACACGACATTCAGATAAGAAATAATAACAATGTAGTATTTTTAGTACAAAATTTTGGTATAACATTGTCTTAAAGGGGTGTTAAAGAACGGACGAAGGTACAAAAAGGTGACGGTATGGGAAAAAAGGGACGAAATGGGAAAAACAGGGACGGTACGCATGGAACGGTAAAGAAAATTACCACCTATTTTAGGCAAATCATGTTAAGACTAAGTGGTAGTCACAATGTTCATTGATTTTTATAAACAGATATTTAAATTGGATTAAATTAAAAAAAATAATAATAATTTACCTCGAAAAGTGCAGGAATAAACCTTGGGAACGGTTAAGACTACCAATACAGCCACAATGCTTGAAATTGATAATTAAATGCTGATTTAAATTCTGCAGTAAATTTTCTGTCAAAGAATTTTAGCCATTCTTTCTCTAGCATACTTCTGCATGAAAAAAAAAAAAACTTGAAAAAAAATTCTGTGGCTGCATCTGAAGTGATTTTCTGTTTAATTTTAGAAGAGAGGCGGTAAGGAATCTAAAACCCAGGGACAGAGTTAAAAATAATAGCAACCCTAAAAATGTGTGTAGGTTAATATTTTGCTACGTATTTATATAAAACATTAGTTCCAGTTTTGGAAAAAAATTACATCGAATTATTTTTATTGAAACAATTTTAAACAGACAGCTCCAAACTTAAAAATCAGCATCAAGGACACGGGACGGTATAGGAGTTTTCCTGGTATCTGGACGCCCAACATCGTCCAAAACTTATTTATCTCGTTAATATTGTTATGCAGTCATGCAATGGGTTGTTCCCCAGTATATGAAATTTAAAAAAAAAACACAAGAACATGCACTAAAATAAAAATTATTATTCAGGGACATAAAAGTCAAAAGATTGTGAGAATGCCCTAAATATTCTAATAAAAGTGTTCATTTATAATCAAGCATGGAAAACACTTTAATTAATGCGAGGATTACAAAAGAGGTTAACAAGATTACGTTATTGTGTTTTATACTTATATTTCTAAAGAGGTAGACTCTATTCTGTTAAATTTACGCTCAAATGATGCAGAAATTATTATACAAGCGAACCATAAAATTTTTATTTATTTAACTGTCAATATCCCTAACCATAAGGACATTACAGTTAATTAATTGGATAAATACCATGTGCTAAGTCATGCAATAAAAATCAAATATGAAGAGTGTACTTAATCTTGCCGTGTAACTTTGTATGTATTTAAATTGGTTATCTTTGAATGAAAGAAATCATTTCCACATTTATTCTAAATTACTTTTTATTATTAGAATGAAAAATCTATTACCGAAAAAAATAAAAAGTAACAAATATTATTTTTTAAAACGCAACAAAATATGTTTACAAAAATATTCTTATCTAAACCATACTTAAATCTTAAGATATGTTACGTATTTTATAATGCTAAAAGTACAGAGCATCACAAAATGTAACAAAAAAAGTTAATGACTTTTGAAATTTCCCATTAACATTTTTTTCGAAAATGTAATGCTTATTAATTTTATGTTTTCATTTATTAATTAGTAATATATATTTTCATTTTTAAATATTTTTCCATATGTTTCATGAAATATAACTTCATAATTTTCAAATATATATAATTAGTATACTTAAAAGGTTACTTCATAAACTCTCATTTAAATAAACTGAGAAATTTTCTTAAACTTTTATACCGGGATGCTTAAAAGATTGATATAAACAACCATGTTAGTTTGTTACGCTGAATAAAACTAATTTGAACCTATTTCCTAACCACAACTTATTCCAAATAAAATGGCTTGGTAACATCTTTTAAAAAGAAGCTTATTCCCAGTTCGTATATAATTAATGTCATATACGAATTTCTCACCGGCAGAGTAGCAAAAATGATATTCTTATCTGTTTTCCGATATTTAAAGCTAGGTACATTCGTCTGATGATTCATAAAATTCTTTTTTGCGATATTCATATTAGTAAAAATGTAATTAGTTGTTGCATCTCCCAACTTTCAGCAGCTGTTTATCAAACTATCATCATGAGGAAAAATGGGGGACATTAACACATTTCTTTAAAAGTTAATTAGTATTTTTTGGATTAACAGAAATGAAAGATTGGTTTTGAAATTGCATGTGGCGAATTATGTTTTATGGATTCAAAAGTGAAACCCTGAACATACGCAACTATTCATAAGAGTTTAATTTTCTTAACATTTAATATTCTTAACCCGGGAGAACTCGCTAGTGAAAATGCCCAATTGCTTTTCTTTTACTTTACGTTCATATAATATCAACTTTTTTGGTTGGCTTAGTACTTTTATTCACAAAATAGGTAAAATAATTGAAATAACATTTTGAAATTTTAATTAAAATGAAAAATGGTTTAAATAAGAGTCTTTAAAAAGTACGACTGTGAGAGAAAATCTCATGCAGCGAGTTCTCCCGGGTTAAATGTAGATATTGAATTTTAAATACAGAATTCAAAAGATTCTTTTCAAAAGAAATATATCCTTGATTTCAATTGTAATTTAATTATTTAATTATGTAATAACGACACAAATAATCAAAATGTTCTTGAAACTTAAAATAATCACGCCAGATATATTATACAAGATTTTGAAAAATTAATATAAAAATTTTCATTTTAAGTTGCCAATGTATAGTAGATGTTAAAATTGCCCTTATCCAACTTCCAGACACTATGCTTAATTATGTTCACGAAAACTTCTTTCAGTATGTCAGGTCAATGTATGATAATTACGAAATCGCTTCATTATTGGTGTGTAATTGTTGTCTTCGTAAAAAGGGCTTTCTATTTACCAGCCTTCTCTGTCTATTTCTTCTTGGATAAATAAACTTTGATAATGGTAAGAGGGATGACCGCCCCGAGAACCCAGCTTTCGCTTTAGAGTATAAGTGCAGTCCCGAAAGGGAACTTTAATAATAGCAATAACACTCTTCATGGAACTACATCATATTGATATGCCACACGTAATCGCGTTTCTTGACGTTATTCTCAACTCATCTCCATATGCCGATTTAGCAACGAACATAGCAGACTGAGGATTGAACAAGCGGTTTTCAAAAGTCCCTTCGACTTGTTAGCTATTTACCTCAGTAATTAGCAGATGTAGATTTATTGTTAAAATATGTAGGATAGAAGTAGTACATGGTATTTATACGATAATATTTGTAAAAAATAAATCGTTATAAAGTATAACTATGTATGTAAATAATTTTGTTTTTTATTTTCAAGCGCTATAGTGCTGGTAAGCTTGCTGATATCCAATATAAGTTCAGTCTACTATCGCTACAAAAGTCCAAAGTATAATTTTCATTCAAAAGGTAAATTTTCTTATGTTCTCTTCTGCTCCCAAAAATAAAATAAAATCCACATTTTTAGGATTATTATTACATTGTTTTAGTACAAAAATGAAATTTCGAAAGCATTGCACTTCATTAATTTAAAACAATTATTCTACTTGGTAAATAAATTACTTATTTATCAATTAGAATCAGTGTGTTCAATTAATGAAGTGTAAATGCTACAAAGGTTTCTTGGAGTTCTCTACCTGCAATTTATTGTGTTTATCTGTTTCAGATAACAGATCAGATGTCATTATCAAAAATATTGACTGAGTGATTGTGTCCGTCAGATTTGTCCAGGATAGCTCAATTGGTGAAGCGTTAGCAACTTATGCCAAAGGTCCCTGATTCAAATCCGGGCAGGACATTTTTCACTTAGTTGGAAAAGTACAACTCCTATAAAAGCATTATTTTAACTTTAAGTAGCAGATAACCACAGGGATAATAACTGCATTTTGGTGTTATATTACTAATGAATATCGAAATCCTGTTATCTAAGAAAGCATTTTCAACAATCTCTTTATAATAAATTAGAAAACCCGTACAAAAGCGCACTACTAGATAAATATTTAGAAAATAATTTGTATACTTGGATGAACATTCCCATTTCAAATGTTCCTAGTTAAGGCATAACAATTTTGGAAACACTTGCATTATAATGAATTTTATATGTTCTGTGTTATGTGTATGCTTACTATATAAATATAATCAATAACCATATTGTTTAAGTATCTAACCATAAAATAAGAGTGTTCATTCATAAACAAGGATGGAAAACTATATATTTAATGCAAGCATTACAAAAGCAGTTAACGAGTTACGTCATTGTGTTCTATACTTGTATTTCTAAAGAAGTAGACTCTATTCTGTAAAATTTACGCTCTAATGATGCATATATTATTATACAAGCGAACCATAAAACTTTTATTTATTTAACTGTCAATATGCCTAGCCATAAGAACATTACAGTTAATTAATTAGATAAATGCCATGCTAAGTCATGCAATAAAAATCAAGTATTAAGAGTGTATTTGACACTTTGTGTAACTTTGTATATACTTAACATGATTACCTTTGAATGAAATAAACCATTTTCACATTCCATTCTAAATTACTTATTATTAGAATGAAAAATCTATTACCGAAAAAGATAAATATAACAAATACTAATTTTTAAAACAAAAAAAATGTGTTTACAAAAATATTGTTTTCTAAACCATACTTAAATCTTAAGATAAGTTGCGTATTCTAAAATGCTAAAAGTACAGACCCTCCGAAATGTACCATTAGATTTATCTTAATTATGACTTTTGAACTTTCCTATTCAATTTTTTTAATATAATACTTATGAAATTTATGTTTTCATTTATTAATTAATACATATAGAAATAATTTAAATGATGTCTCTAATTTCTTCAACGATATTAATGCTATCATAAGCTGCAAAGAATGCTGTTTTTTTTTTTAAAGATAATTATTGCATTAAATTTTTACGTCGTTTTGATAACAGAAAAGAAAATTTTAATTACATCCCTTAACTTTGCCACTTTCTTAGCTTTTGTGCTTATTTTTTAAAAAATAATTTCATTTTCTAAAGCAAAATTTTAAATAAACATAATGTTGTGTTAAAAACTTATGTTAATTTCTTCTTTAGTATAATTAAAAAATATTCATATTGAATTTCATTATTTAAAGAAGAACTAATACAAACTTTACCTAGTAAATACCTGAATTATATATATATATATATTATATATATATATATTAGAATTACATCTTCAGTTACTCATTTTTTCTATCTTCTTTCCAGAATTAATTAAAAAATATATTTAAATTTTGTTAAGTTTTAAAATTTTTCTTTTGAATAATTAAGTTTCAAATTAACCTCGGTATTTATAAGCGAGCAAAATTTCCAGAATTCATTTATTTTATTGTTATTTATAAAACTGTTTCCGAACACATAATATGTAAAATAAAATTAAGGAAAAGATAAATAACAAGAAATAAAAAATCTTTTTTAACAATTACATATAATTTTGATCTGATAAAATTTAAATAGGATAATTCTGACATAAATTAAATTAATTAACATTTTAATAAAGCTCAAATAAATTTAATTTTGTTATTTGATCTTTATGAGGAAGAGAATAATCCCTTTTTTATTATAATTTCATTTTCGTTCATTTTGAATTTGTTTTAATCTAAAATAAACAACAAATAACATTCGGAACTTAAAATTACGTATATAAATAAATTAAAGTACTGTTATGTCTTGAAATTTAACAACACACATGTAATAAAATATTTTACTTATAGACGGATATTATACACAAAAGGTAAAAGCTTTCAAAACATTAAAAATAAAATTTTAAAAGTCTAAAAACCGACAAGATTCAACTACTCTGTGGCCATCATCAGGGTCATACTTCAGTATCGAGAGACACAAATATTTATAGATTGTAGAAGTAAAAAATAAACACCTCCTTAACTTAAACTTTGACCATTTTTTAACACATTTTTAATGCATTAAAATGGAAAAAAAATACATATAAATATTTAGCTATTTTTAAAAAGTTACATATTTCCGGTAATGGCAACCAGTCGGATAATATGGAATAGGGTCATAAGGAATATTAAAATTGCAAGAAAAATTGCGAGTTAAAAGAATAACCAAATGTATTTAATGAATATACCTTAGTACAACATCTATAAATCATCAGATTTCTTCAAAAATTGTTTTAATTTTGAGACTTGTCTTGAAACTGTAACTCAAGGTAAAGTAACTCGATGTTAAAGATATCTCACACAGCTATTAGCATTAATATTCTGTTTTCTTCCTATTTTTTCTCTAGAAAATGAATAGTTAAATTACAGATGGCACTATGATGGTGGCCAGTTCAACATAGTATGTTTATTTTTTACTTTTACAATCCATAAATATTTGTATCTTTCGGTACTGAAGTATAACCCTGGTGATGGCCATAGAGTGTTTTAAACGTCGGTTTTTAGAGTTTAAAATTTTTATTTTTAGTGTTTTGAAATTTTTTTGTGTATAATATATGTCTTTAAGAAAACCTGCTTATTATATGCGGGTTGGTAAAATTATATTTTTAATGTTTGGTGTAAGAATAAGCTCTATCAAATATTGGCGTAAGAACTTATTTAGTAAAAAACAGGTTAACTATATCTATATATATATAGTACGCTATAGTACTTGGCACAGAAATCGCGATTATTTGTTAGTTTTTTAATGGCAACTCCCGAATGAGAAGCATCTCATTGGTTATTGACCAGAATTGAATGCATCTCCATACCTATAAAGGGGTTACCGTAGGAAGGGGGCTGTTCTGTCGCCCAAATGCCACTAAGTTTGTTGCCAACTTGGCGATATCTCTAATATTTTGCAAATTTCCCATAGACTTCCATTATAAGCCAATAGGGTTTACTTGCTTAGAGAAAATCACAAATTGAGATATTTTAATGCAACAAAAACTAATATTAGCTTAGGGGATTATATTATTGATATTTAAGGGAGTCCAAGTAAAATAAATTATGAATAAAAGTAACGTGATACAATGCTTAGCATGTTTTGCCAGGCATAAATTTTAGGGAGACCAAACTGGTCGCCAAAGGCGGCTAATAAAGAAGAAGTTCGAGTATTATGGAATACCATTATATGTTTATTTTTAAGTCAATATAAAAAAATTGAGATACATTAAAAGTTAGGCAGACTTTAACTGTTTCTTAACCCCTTAAGGGGCAAGCAATTGCGTTTGTATAATGCTGAATTCCCACTGGAAATTTAGAAAAATTTTATTTCAAAATAAGGAAAAGCAATTTTACGACTTTTTTCCACCAAAGTTAGAAAAGTAAAATTTCATAAAATTTTTCTGGTGCAAATCTTCATTAATCGTAGGTGGGATAAAAAATATCCCACCGCCCCTTAAGGGCTTAACACATTTTTAATGTGTTTAAAATGGAAGAAAAAAATACATATAAATATTTAGCTATTTTTAAAAAGTTACACTTTTCGGGAAATGGCAACCAGTCGGGTAATGTGAAATAGTGTCATAAGGAATATTAAAATTGCAAGGAAAATTACGAGTTAAAAGAATAACCAAAATCATTTAATGAGTAAACCTTAGTACATCATCTGTAAATCATCAGATTTCTACAAAAATTGATTCGTCTTGAAACTGTTGTCTAGTTGATATTCCGTATTACTCGACACATCATCTTGAAAAACATAAGATATTCACTCGTCAAAAAGTTAGCAAAGAAGGAAACTGACTAACATAGCAATAAATATAGCTGTTCAACTATATACTAAATTTGGTTAACATCGCTGCACTCTAAATAAAAAAGAGTGACTATTCACTCTAAAGGAGTGAATAGTCACTCTATCGCAGAGTCAAAATATGCCCAACCTCTTTAGAGTGACTATTCACTCTGAGCCAAAGTGAAATTTTTGACTCTCTGAAAGAGTGAATAGTCACTCCTTGAAAGTGAATATCCACTCTAAACAGGGGTGGATAATCACTCTTTCGGAGGAGTGACTATTCACTCTTACTAAAGGGGTGCAGTTTTTCACCCCTGGTAGGAGTGTATAGTCACTCTTTCACAGGAGTGACTGTTCATTTTTTTTTGTAGTGGGTTGGGTTTTTATTTTGCTTTTATGGTCATTTTAAAAGAATCGCACCTTTTACGGCATGCAATGGAAATAGATAAAGCGTGGTAAAGATTGGAATAAAATACTTTATTAGCAATATCAATTTAATTCATAGTTTGTAACACTAATTGAACTTTTAAGGAAAAATTCAGTTAAAGTTACATACGAATTTAAGTTAGATTACTGACAGAAATAAACTAAAATATTTTATCCTAATCTTATCTTTTGTGTTTGCTTTTATTGCATGCCCTATAAAGATATTACTTTTAAAGTTTTATTAATAAATTTTTAATATGTGGATGTTATATGTTTAACAATGTTTCATCTCATTTTAATTTTTGTTTTAAATCTAAAACCGCACTTTTTCCTTAAATTATTGCTATTTTTGCAAAGTACTATTGTTCTAAAATATTTTTAATCTTTCCACTTAAACGCAATACTTATAAACTCACTTCTTTTTTAAATAAGTTCTAAGCATGATTTAAATGTTAAGAATGTGTAATTTTTTTTATCCGCTGTGATTTGCTTTTGTTTTATTTAATATGAACGGAATTTATTTCATTTTCTTCAAAGAAATCGGTCTCTCATGGAGGGAGTTCAACTGGGATGGTCTCTGAATGGAGGTAAAATTAGTATTGAGCCTATGGGAATAAATTTCGTTCCATGAAAAAATGGTCGTTCAGCGAGGTGGTCGCCTAATGGAGTTGGTCGCACAGTGAGGTTTCACTGTACCAACCTTTTCATAATATCATAAACATCAAATATCATATTTAACTCCGAAACAATAATAAATACACTTAACTGTATATAATCCGAAATCAATAATAAACAAAATCTCATGTAACGGCAAATTAATGTTTTCGAATGTGTCTCCTACGAAAATGATACATATATCTTCTCTTATGAGTAAGCCACCCTTTCAAACAAAAGAGATAAAACTTTTTTGTTTTGATCGCTGGCAAAAATAATTTGCAACACAGCATTGAAAGGGAAGAATTAAATATTTACTCCTTTTTTTATTCACATTTCTCAAACTAATGAAGTTTTGATTATTTTTTTGCTAAGCATTGTTCATATTAGAGGTCTGCACAGGCTGAAATTTCCAAGCCCGGACCTGGCCCGACTCATAGAAAAAAAATTCGGCCCGGCCTGTAGAAAAAGAATTGGCCCGACTCGGCCCGGTAAAAAACTTAAAAGTTTGGCCCGAGCCCGGCACGTCAAGGAAAAAAAGTTAAAATCTCGGCCCGAGCCCGGCACGGCCCGAGTGAATTTCAACAAAACATTGATTTTTTTTTTTTTTTGTAGTATTAAAAATCTGAAAAATGCTATACAGTAAGACGGAATTGCATGGAAAAAAAATGCGTTATAGACAAGTTCCCTTCTTAGCGAGTGTAAATGTATTATATATTCTTTTCTTATGTATTAGTATATTAATTACGCATGGATCAACACGTTAGTGAGTTTAAAACTGGGTTCCGTCATATGCAGGCTCTTTTTCACACGTTTTATTGTGTTTTAATTTAGCTAATAAGCGCAGAAATCTAGTGTTCTTTAAAAAGAATAAATTTTAATGTTTAAGTGTAGAATAATGGCCATTTGAAAATGTATGCATTTTTTTGCAAAAATGTTTGGGCAGGCCTAATTTTACTGACCTTTGAATGGACCAGGCCACACTGAGACAATGATTTTCATACGGGTTGGGTCAAAATTAGGACTGAAAATTTTGGGCCGTGAAGACATGCAATGAACCTGTCCCGGCTTTGTACAGGAAAAAATAAGTTAGGCCTGGCCCGAGCCTTCAGAAAAAAGTGTAGGCCGGGCCCAGCCCGAGTTCCGTGAGTGAAAATTGACCCGAGCCTAAGCTGTCCCGTGCAGATCTCTAGTGCGTATTCAATTGTTAAAAGAATTATATTTCAAACCGCTACATGAAGAAATATAACAGACAATCACTTTTAAACACTCTAACGATCAATCTTTTTCTATACAACATACAACTATTTTGCTAATAATCTTAACATTTCACATATCTGCACGGATAAATGCTTAAAATTAAATAAGACTTACCTTTATTTTATGTATTCCATAAAGAATAATTTTAATGATATCCTAATCTGTTAATGCTAAGATGTCGGACAAAAAAGTGATCATTTTTCTTATCTTTTAAGGGTGTCGTCTCGTTTGCTGCTCTGATTGGTTAATAAGCAATGCATACGTAAGCAACTCTTTCAGGAGTGAGACATTTCACTCCTTTCTAGAGAGTGGAAAATTCCACTCTTTAAGGAGTGTATTTTTATAAAATCCACTCCAAAAAGAGTAAAAATGCCTGTCACTCTTTCAAAGAGTGAACTTTTCACTCCTCCCAATTTTAGAGTGTGGGTATGAGAGTTTATGATTAATACGATTTTTATCAAATTTGCCTGCAAAAATTGAGAATAAGATTTTATTTCACTGTGTCGCTCACTCCAACAACCGGTATCCAAACAGAACCGAATACAATGCCTGATGGGTGTACTAGGAAGTCGTATGGCTGATTAACGCTTGCTGCAACCCCGTATGCAAACTACCGAAGCATTCCGTATTGTCCGAGCATTCCATAATACCCGAACTTCCACTTTATTAATAAATTCCCACTTCAAAAATTTTACACCAATTAAATCGTGGAAAACTATTTATCATTAGGCAATGGAGGTGTCTTATTTGAAACATTTAAAACGCGATGTTTAGACAGTATAGCTGTAGTTATGTAAACTACTGAGGAAATGCGAAGGGAAAATTGGTAAAATATAAAAAACAAAGTTTAATTAACATTAGCTCAGAAATAAACAGTAGCCAGGACAGGTTAGTCTAAGCATTAAGGAAGAGGCTAAAGCCATAGGATAAAAGGCAAAAGCACTTTTCAGAGGAATTTTTTTTATCATTTTAATAATAAGATAAAAAAAATAATTAAAATTTAATTCATTTTCCTGTCATATATTTTTTCTCCTACTATTATTTCTTCTGAATATTCAAGGAAATGTTATGTTTAAATCACGAACTTACATCGCTTATATATGGCTCCAACATTTCTAATAGACAAATAGTTCAAAATAAATAGTTCAAAAAGGGTGAATTTAGGCATACTAATATACGCAAATTATAGAAATACTATCGCACATATCATAAAAAGCAATTTTAATTGATTTAATGATTGATTTAATATTTAAAATATAATTTGAACTCTTATACAGTTAATAATATGCAAAATTAAAGTGGCCTTATTATTTCTTAACAAACTGTAATTGTAATACAGTGTTTAAAAGCTTGATTGTATTAAATAACTCAGGCTACTATATCTGCAATTGTTTACTGTATGATTTCATTCAAAATTTCAATGCTCATATATCTTCTCCTTTCACGGTTTGACACGGACCGGGTGGCAACTGCACCGGCCTATACCTCATCGAGCTGACGGCTGAAATTCCCGGATTACTTAAAACTAGATTCGCATATTAAATTGCAATTCGTCTGCCAAGTCATATATATCTAGGTAGAAAACACTTGCAAACCTGATTTTAATGGTCGACTGGTTATGTTTTCATGCTCCCAGTCCTCGATGTTTTCATACCTTTGATTGCAGCAAAACGCAACGATAAACCTACCGATCATCCACTAAAATCGGGTTTGCAGGTGTTTTCCACCAAGATATGACTTGGCAAACCAGTTGCATTTTAATATGCTAATCTAGTTTTGACTGATACTAAAATTTCAGCTGTAAGCTCGATGAGATGATGGAGTATGTAGACGCCTCCCGGTCTATCTTATAACATTTTATCATTAGTAGAATAAAATTATTACTTTTATTTTTAATAATTAACGATTAAAATAAAGTTCTATTTCTCTTTCCTTCTATTCCAGTTAAAACTTTATATATTTAACAAGTAAAAATTAAATTCAACCAGTAATAATTAAATCAAAAAACCCGACTGCATAAAAAGCGAACTAATTTTTTCTCATCAATATGAAACTATTTTTTATATTACTTAGCTATTTTTTTAATTACTTGTAATGATGACTTTTAAGTTGTGTTTAATAGTTGGTTCCTATCTATAAACACTGATTTGATGAAGCCTATAGATGTCTATGATTGTTAGAGTTGCAGTAAAGCTAGAGATCCTTCCTGCACAACTTCCAGGTTGTGTAATATTTAAACAGAGCTTCTGACTGTAAAATGGTCAATGAAACATCGTCCTCATTTTGAAAGACCTATCCAATGATATGCAACTCAATATGGTGCGTAAAATTTTTTTTCGTCACTACCGCCATTTTGAATTTATAAAAACAAAACCTAGCTTATAACCATCGGACGGTTAAGACGAATCGATAGAGACCTCATTCATTAAAATCCATCCAGCCGTTGGGATGTTTCGAGGATATAAAGAAATCCGCATATCCAGATACGCGGGAAACACATAATCCTTCTTAGCAATCGGGTAAAAAGAAAAAATGTCACAAAAGTGAAAATTAGTTTGATAACCTTGAGATGCAGTTAACCTTAAAGATGGTAATTATATCTTGGAATTAGTAAATTGGATTAAGATTCCTAAACAATTACTTACAATGACTAGATTATCTAAGAAGGCCCTGACAACAATCTCTTTATAAAAAATTGCAAAGTCGCGTACACTAACTCATTACTATATAAATAATGTTTGCAGAGCATGTTAAATATTAGAATGAACGTTGTTTGTTCGTGTGTTACTAACTAAGCCGTAACTATTTTGTAAATAGTTATTAGTATAAGAATATTGTGTGCGAAGTGTTTTGTAAATTAAAGTAATGTAAAGTCATAATTGTCGATAATCCAATAAATAATAGCGTTCATTTAAAAAAAAGAATGGAAATTTTCATATTTAATGCCAGACTAACATTAACAGTTAATAAGCTTACATCATTCTTAAGCTTGCGTGTTTTGTATACTTGTATTTGGAAGAAAATAAACTCTGTTAAATTTACGCTGTAATGATGCATAAATTATTATATAAGCGAAGAGCGAAACTTTTATTTCACTAACAATATGCCTAACCATAAGGAGTTCACTTACAACTAATTACCAAATTGAATAAATACCATGCTTGTTCATGCAGTAAAAATCAAATATGGAGAGTGTGATTAATCTATTCGTGATATTTTGGTACGTATTTAACATGATTATAATTTGATGAAAGAAAACCCTTACATATTCTATTACTTATACTTTATCCTTATTAGAATAAAAAATACATCACTGAAAAATATTAAATATGGCAAATGTTATTTAAAAAAAAAAAAAAAAAACGTTTAAAAATATCACTTTTTATAAACTATATTCAAATCTTCATATTATCACTACATATTTTATGGAGTTATAAGTACAAAGCATCACAGGACCTTTTGATTTAGTGAATTTTTTCTTTTATATTTAAAAATATTTGTAAGCAATATACAACAAAATCTGTTTTTTTTAATAGTGGTGCGAATAGAATAGAAAAATAGTCGTCTGTGACAGCCCTGCATAGCATTATTGCGTTTGATAAAATTCTAATTACATTTTTTTCACATAAAAATTCATTTACATCAAAAAATATTTTTTTAAAAAATACGCGTAATTTAATATCTATAAAATACGTGTGTTCTGTAAGTTATATTTAGATAAACTTTCTTCGTATTTTCGAAGTAAAACAGTAAAAATTACGTTCTTCTACGACGAAATCTTGGGGAGTTATAAAACTTTGGTTTTTTTTTTAGTATACATCTTTTCTGAGTGAGTTGAATATTTTTATAAATATATATTTACATATGATGGTCACTCTGAATTTTTTGAGATAGAGCTAAATAGTACAGGTTAAACTTACCCATTCTTAGGAGTGTTCAAAGTATAGTTTCCTCCTAGATCAATGCACTTTTGTCGGCGAATTTTCCAAAGATTGTATGCTTCAAGCCATCCTTTTGTTGGAATAGATGAAAAATATTCTTTTATAGCTTCATTAATCTCATCTCCGTAATGAAAACGACGCCCATGTAAATTTTCTTCGGTTACAAAGTAGCCAAAAGTCTCACATAGCAAGATCAGGAGAATAGGGTTGGTATTCTATCACTTTTATATTATTTTGTTCAAGAAATTTGACTGTAATCCTTGCTAAATAAGAAGATGCATTGTCATGATGAAGCATGAATCCCTTAACATTCACCTCTTGAAGAATTTCTTGAAGACACTTAGTAGTGTACTAGTTCGCTGTAACTGTCTTCTATCCTTTTAGCTTAATGACTTTGACCAGACCTTTAGTTCTGAAGAACACGGCATAAATTACTTTTTTCATTGCTCGATATCTTTTCGTCATTGTTGGTTTGAGATAGAAAATCATAGCTGGATAATGCTCTTGCGGCAACTCCATTTTATCTTCTTTCAAAATTTATTCTGCGATTGCTAAATTGTAATTGTTGCCACAAATTATTATCTGCGGACATAAAAGAGTTCAAATTTACATATCCGACCAATATTTTGTTGTTGTTGTGGTTGTTGGCACATATCGTCTGCCCCTGTATCAGAAACTTCAAAGTTACCCTCGTATATGAAACGAAAACACGATTTTATTATCAAAATATTATTTATGTTTTGGTACACATAATTTATTAATAATATTACATAAAAAAAACTAATTTTACTGTGCCGCACGTGATTTTTTATGCATTTCAGAACAGCCATTTAAAAGACAGCAATATTACTCTAATGGTTATATTTTCAAATAATTTAATTATTTCTAAGCACATTTTACCTTTTTACGCCATCTAATTTGCAGAATATAAATTTTAATTAATTCGTGTTTCATGGGAAGTTTCTTAGTGTTCGTGTGTAAAAAATAGTTTTTATATTAAGAAAAACAATTTCACTATAGTGTTTTCTTCGTTTCTAAGTGCCGGAAAACGCCGAAAATTCATAAAATGCAAAGTATCTTAACTCGGTAAGTTTTGGCCATACAATAATATATATTTTACTGTTTTACTTCTTATATCACGAGGAAAGTTTTCTAAATATAATCTAAAGATCTCTGAGACATATAAAAATTTTAATTTCGTAACTTTTAAAGAAAGTTTTCTAAATGTAACATAAAGATCTCTGAGACCATATAAAAATTTGAATTTCGTAACTTTAAAAAAATAACTACAGTGAAATACGTTTAACACAAAACTGAGGAGACCGAAAAATGTTTTCGTGTTAAAAGAATTTCGCGTTAAAGGATTCGTAAAAAAAGAAGAAAACTCAGAAATATTTTCGACGTCGTCAAATTTTACTTCGATTTCCTGTTAAACTATTATTAAATTGCATCCATTAGAATAAAAAGCAAGTAATATATATATATATATATTTTTTTTTTTTTTGGTGGGGGGGGGGGGTGTCTTTTTCAGCATTTTGAAATCTAGCTTGTTTGAACCAAATAAGCAAAGCTGTCTCTAAATCTCAGTTCTCATACGTTTTCTCTCTGGCTTAAACATACAGCGCTCAAACATTAACGTAATGGGATCCCTTTTTTTTATTATTGTTGATAATGTAGAATTGATAATGTCAAACTCTTTGAAGATTTCTATTTTCGTTCTTCTTTTTTTCATCAACTGCATTAACCCTTTCAGGGGGGCCGTTTGAAGTCAGCAAACGCTTAATTTTAATACCCAAATTGACAAATGGCACCATATTTTAGTACAATTTCGATCTCATAATATACGTGAAGAAAAGCTTTTGGTTAGTTTCAAATAAATTAGTTCGTAAATTGCGCAGTGAATTAATTATTTGAACTTTTTTGAGCAGAAATGCCTTGCCTCTGAAAGGGGTTAAGCAGATTCATCTTCATTTGAAGCGAAATAGTAAATTTGTTTTCGCACCAATTTCTCAGCTATTGTGCTCATAAAACATAAGCTAATTTACAAAAAACACGAAATTCACTGATTTTCACCCAAAATTCAGTGGTTTTAACACAAAATTCACCAATTTCAACTCAAAATAACTAGATCTAAAGCGATTTTTTTTTTATTTTTGTTTCGTGTTAAAAGGAAAAAAATGTATTAAATTGTATAGTATACTGTCCGGACACCGCTATATCTTTTCGTGTTAACCGATTTTTCATGTTAAGCGTTTTCGTGTGAAACGTATTGCACTGTATTTTTATTTAAATGGATTTTGATATGATGAAGAACATCATTTGTAATATGATTTTCAAATCGAACAATACCTCTAAAACTAACGTTTTACGAATTAGCTATTGATTGACGAAAAGTTGAAACACACTGTATAGATATCTTCAATGTCTCAGAGTTCCCAGATTGCACCTCTAAGGATAAAAAATATAACGAAGTTATAAATTTTCATAATCGCCTAGCATCTTTTGGGCCGTCGTTTATTTATTGAATTTACAATACTTTTTCTTAACGTTTATATGTCAAATTATGTCCACACAATTTTCCTACAACAGACTTTTACTAACTGAATTATTCGGGCACGGTCCATCAAGCGATGGGCAGAACGAATGATTTTACTATTCGAATGAATGATTCAAGCATGCGCAAAAAAACATAGTTTCCAACCTTTGAATATATTTTTAATCAATTACCACCAGAAATTTTGCAAAAACAAAAGAAGAAAAAAGCATACTTGTCAGTCTTTGCAATCAATTGTCTTCAGAAATTTTGAAGATAAAAAGTATTTTCATATTTTATGGGATTCTTAAATTAATTCTTATTAAAATATGAAATTTCTTTTTCGATACAAAATTTATGGTAGAAATTGAATTTTAAAAAGCAAAAGTTAGCAGTTATGTTTTTACGTATGCCCAAATGATTCATTCGAATAGTAAAATCTTTTTTTCAGCCCATCACTAGTTCATACTAGTTTCGTTACATTTCTTAAAGAAAACTTATACGAAACATATGCTTGTGTAAGAAAGACCTTTTGTCATAGAGTATGCTTTTTTCCTTTGAGATATTTGAATATGCTGCAAGCTATAAAAATTTTAAATAAGCTTCGAAAACATGCAATAGAACAACTGAGAGAGATAGATTCGAGATCAACCAGGACTTCTAAATGTTGATACAGATGAAAATTTTGATATTAGAATTTTGAATTTCTTGTAATGAAAAATTTTATTTGAGGAATTAGAATTAAATATGAAGTGGAAATTTCCATTAAATGCAGACCTGTTGTCTCAATTCAATATATTTATCTATCTATCTCTGTACGTGCATAGAGCTATATGGATTGATTCATTGATTAGTAGATACACTGCTCAAAAAATTTAGGGAAGCAAGCAAAAAAGTGAAGAGAACATTGCAAGACAATCATGTACATGGGATAGTACGTGTGTATCAATGCGCAATACAGAAAAAAAGAAGCAAAAAATTGTAAGGGAGCTTTTATTCTTCGAAAAGATGGAAAGAACATGAAAAGATGGTTTAGAGCAACAATTTGGTTTCATGTAAATGATAAAAAAAAGTATTGTTCAGAAAGGATGCAAGATTTTTAATATGGCGTGTGGTCTCCTCGAACAGCTAAGACTGCTGCGCACCTGTTTCCCATGGATGCGATGAGGTTATCGATAAGTCTTTGGGAATACAGTTCCACTGATCAAGAATTGCAATCTCCAAGTTCCGGACAGTAAAAGGAGGCCTTGGTCTTGCAGCAATACGTCATCTGAGTACGTTCCAAACATGCTCGATCGGATTTAGATCAGGTGAGAATGCTGGTCATTCCATATGCTGCATTTTTTTAGCTTCAATCATGTTTTCCGCAAGACGAACTGTATGAGGTGTGACATTATCATGCATGGAATAAAAGAAATCACTAATTGCTGCAACATAAAATACGACATGAGGTCTCGGTATCTCGTCTGTATAACTTCGGACCGTCAAAGTGCCGTTCCGAATGATATGCAGGCCCCTACACCCCCCTATGCGGATTCCAGCCCATAGCATCAACTCACCTCGTCTGTAATATGATCTTTCACCAACGAATGTGGGATTATTTTGATTGCATCTTTTTCTCCACGCCAAAACACATCCGATGTCACATCCAGACTAAATCGGGTCTCATCTGTAAACAGAATTTGATTCCAACATTGCTGCCTTCAAACTCCATGTTCAGTTGCCCACCTTTTTTGGGCCGCACAGTTGCTTAAGATCAACGGAATACAGATCACTGGCCTACGTGCATAGAGACCACCCTTATGAAGCCTATTTCGGACTGTTTGGCTGGACATCTTTCGTTTTATGGCCAAGAACAACTGTGTTTGCAGCAGAGTAGCATTACCCGTTCCGTCTCGACGAGCTGTTAACAGAATATATCGGTCATCAGTTTCTGTGGTAGCACATAGCGGACCTTGCCCTTGTCTATGTCTACCATTCCATGTGTTTTGGAATCAATTCCACAGCCTTGCATTCACACTTCTCGCGACCCAACAGCGTCTGCTACACTTCATTGTGTTTCCCCAGATTCAACTGTCCCGATAACACGCCAAGCCATGGATTTCGTTAAATCAAACTTTCAAGTCACCTTTTCTCAAAACACAAGCTGGGCAAGTGAATTTTACAACTGAGATAGTGAAACAGACTTTTCTGCAAAATCCTGATTTCTACACTTACCTCTTTTTTCTACTTTTTGACGTCATAAACTTTAATTTGCATGTGAAGTTTTTTAATCTGTTTTCTACTACGCTTTAAATTATGGATGTTTTATTTTACGTTACTTATCAGTGTAAATATTTGCGTAATTTTGTTAAAACCATGTGCTCGCCTAATTTTGCTCCCCCATGTGCCCCCCCTTGTGTTTTGAGCAGTGTAGATAGATGGAAAGAGAGAGAGACAGAAAGAGTGAGTTGGGCATTTTTATAAATATATATTTACGTATATGAAACGAAACAGGATTTAATTATCAAAATATAATTTATGTTTTGATAGACATAATATGCTGATAATATTACATAGAAAACTAATTTTACTGTGCAACGTGTGATTTTTAGTGTATTTAAAAAACACTTTAAAAGATATGCAATGTTACTGTAATGGTTATATTTTAAAGTAATTTAATTATTTCTAAGCACATTTTAGCTCATAAACTTTTATGAGATACTCGTACTTCCAAAAAATTATTTTGTGATTCTTTGAATTCCTGTACGAAATAAAAGCTATCTTACATTACGAAACTATTTATTTTTAAAGATGCTTGTTATAATATTACATTTTTACGCCAACTAGGTTACAGAATATAAATGTTAATTAATTCGCGTTTCGTTGAAAGTTTCTTAGTATTTGTGTATAAAAAATACTACTTGAACTAAAAAAATAATAATAATTTCACCACCCGAAGAAAAATATCAAAATAAACAAAACGTTTCGTTAAAAACTCGCTACTTTAGGCTTTAGTTTGAAATGTATTTGAAAAATTTTGTTTATAAAAAATAATTATTTACTAAAGAACTATTGAAATTTCTACTTGAATTCGATTTTTTTTCTTTATAAGCAATACTTCTGTAGTTACTTTTTAATATTTTTGTTTAATAAAAAAAATATTTAAATTTTGTAGCGTTTTGGAAATTTTTATTTGAATAATTCACTTTTAAATTATTTTCGTTGTTGAAAATCTAGCAAAATTTCCATAATCATAATACAGTTATTTTTAAAACTGTTTTCATCTGCATTGCTACAAAAAAATATAATTGGGGGATAAATGTAAATAACAAGAGTTTAAAATATTCTCTCTTTTATTATATTTCCTTTTGATCTTCAAAAATTAAAGTGAGTTAGTTCTAATTTAAATTCGAATTAATCATAATTTGAATAAAATTTGAATAAATCTATTTTTTTTTATTTGATTTATGTGAATGTGAGTATTTTTTTTCTTCAGAAATTTATTTATTATTAAATTTACGAATTACTGAGTTTGTATATGTATTTCTAGTGTGAGAGGCTCTGACAATTAAACGCGTATAATGTTTATTGTAGATTTTTCTTTAGTTGTATTGAAAGTAATAGTGTTATGCATGTTTGTTGTCTTTATTACTCGATTCAGATATATATACGCTGGTCATCAAAATTAAAGGATAATGAGACAAAATATGCTCACTAAGTTAATGTTGCAACCAATGCCCAATGCTGCAATTAGTTATGTTAATTAAATGCATTTGAACATAAAATAATCCATCCGTGCATACGTTAGCGCCGGAAATATGCAAATTCGGTGATTGACAATGTGGGCGCAATGGGCGCATGTTAGAATTCCGGTCTTTAATGATGTTTAAACTGAATGTGGTGTCTGAGAGTGATCGGTATTCATTAGTTATGACTCAAAGGCATCATTAAAGTGAAGGTAAAAGTGGCAAATAATTGACAGACTCGAGGGAGGTCAAACACAAATGGACGTCCTAAGATTTGAATATTCCTCAAAGTGTCATATCAAGAGCTTGGAGCCGCTTTTTAAGCACTGGATCCGCTGATAGACAGCCTAGTCAATGGCGACCAAGAGCAACAGCTGCATCTGAAGACCGTTTTCTGTCATTATCGGTTCGAAGAAACCGCGAAGTGACTACAAGAGATATGGTTTCAGACCTTCAGAATGCCACAAGAACTCGAATTATCCGTTCTACTGCTGCACGAAGGTTTAATGAGCGTATACTGTATGCGAGAAAACCGATAGTTTGTATTCCACTCACTCCGGCTTCTAATAGGACTCGTTTAAACTGGTGCCATCGTCATGTTCAATGGAGCCAAGAAGGCTGGGCCCGAGTATTGTTTAGTGATGAGCCAAGAAGACTGGGATCAGTCCAGATATAATCTGAACACTGAATCTAGACGTGTTTTGATCTGGAGAGAGGAAGGAACATGCAATTTGCCTTTTCTTGCCCGTGAAATATCCCGTTTTTGTGACCGCGGTTTAATGGTTTGTGCGGAATCATGATAAATGGCACCGAGCTGCATATCTTTCAAGGAGGTTCTGTAACATGGTCGGAGACATGTGGAGGGGTTATTGGAACCCCAAGTTAAACTGTATAAGGGTGCTGTTGGCCCAGAGTTTTTGCTAATGAATGACAATGCTCGGCCACATCGATCATATGTGGCGTCAGAATATTTGCATACGGAAGAAATCACTCGAATGGACTGGCCATCTTACTCACTCGACTTAAACCTGATTGAGTATATGTGGGATGCCTTAGGGCGTCAACATTCAGCACGCCAAATTCCTTCCCGAACCCTGCAGGAGCTGAAAAGCACACTTTTAGGAAAGTTGCATGCAATTCCTTAACACTTGATTAACACTATGATAAAGTCTATGAAAGCAAAGTGTGAGGTATGCAAATGTACCCGAGGTGATCATACACCATATTAAAGAAAACATTTTTCCACAAAAGGTGACTTAATTTTCCTATCATTTTCCAATTTCCACAAATTTGGTTTTAATTTCAATATTTTGAGAATAATCAACTGCCAAACATTGTAATTTATGTTAATTAATGCTTTTGTACAAATTTCTATTAATAATATTTCATTAATTATCAGTTACGTTTTATTTCTGTCATTATCCTTTCATTTTCATGACCAGTGCATTATAATAGCTATTTCTTTAACTGCTAGTTTCAGAGGTATACTTCTAGTAGTAATGTGTTTAAAATAATTTTTTCCATCAATTTATAAACAATTTACTTCAAAATAGTGGTTTATATAAACATTATGAAATTAAAATGTGTACACGGTCTTTCGGTCATATGAATTATATTTAGAAAAAAGAATCTTCACGTTTACAATTAAAAAAGAGAAAAATCCTTTATTTTGCGATCAAGACATACAAAATTATGTTACTTTAAATTTTAAATACACTAACAATGCATATTTTTTTATCAGTGCCGGTAAACGCTAAACAGTTCGAAATATCATAACTCAATACGTCTTTATCGTACTAAAATGTGTTTTTAATTATTAGAGAACGGAGAATGTTTCTGAATATAAATTAGAACGTAGAACCCGTATAAAAAATTAAACTTCTTGAAATTTACAAAAACTGCTATTTTAAAGTAAATATTTTTCAATGTGATTAAGAACAACGTTCGAAACATATTTCTTATTGAAAGTAGGTCTCTAATGAAGAGAAACTTTTTCTCTGCTCCCCATGGCAACGAAGGACGCGCGATGCGCGCGCATCCTACCTTAGAATGCGACTTCGTTTTTTATGGCTGGAACGAAAGGAAGAGATGTTTTGATTTCAAAAGCATGATCGCTGTAATTTTTTTACAGTTTGTTGATGAGGCTAAACCTCCCTTTTTCGAAAAACCAGATTAAGTATTTGATAATACTTATTGTAAATATGTATAGAATCATGTATCTGTAAATACTCATTAAATATTTCAAGAAAATAATCCAGAAAGCACCTCCTTCTTTGATTCTATGTTCGAATGATTTGAAAATTTCCTCATGGTGCATCACGCCGGGAAAGAAAGAAAGAAAAAAAGTATTTGTTACCTTTTTAATGTCTTCAAAACACAGATAAGGATATAGAGGATAGTAAGTAATAAGAAGACGGCAAAGGTAAGATAAGTTTTTCATATTTTGTTTCGAAATGTCTGATTTAGAAAAGTTGAAAAAGAACCGAACAGTATTGAGAACAGCAGTAACAAAGCTGATTAATAATATAGAAAATGTTATGAAGGATAGTCCAATAGATTTTGATAATTTAGAAGAATTATTTATTCAATTAGATACTAAAGCAGAATTATTGAAGTCAGTTGACGAGAAAATTGAGCCCCTTTTAGGGTTAAACGACTATGAAACTGAAATCAATTCTGTTTATGATTACGCGGATAAAATATCAGTTGCAAAATTCCGGGTGAAGAAAAAATTAACCGAAAACAAAAAAATTGTTAATATTGATTTAAATAACAGTCAAGATTTAAAATCGAATGTGATTAATGATGAAAACTCAGTTGTTAAATTGCCAAAACTCAATATACAAAAATTCTAGCAATTTATTTCATTTTTTAATACCTTTAAAAATACAATTCACGAAAATAAATCGCTTTCGAAAATTGAAAAATTTCATTATTTGAAGCGTTATTTATCTGGAGCTGCGGCTAATGCTGTAGAAGGTTTTGAAATATCAGAAGCTAATTATGACGCAGCATTGAAAGTTTTAGAAACGTGTTATTGTCAAAAAGACGTGATAATTAATCATCACCTGAACAAGCTTCTTAATTTATCCCCTGTTTATAAGGCTAACGAAATTCAAAAATTGAAAAAATTGCACAGTAATATAGAAATAAATGTTCGATTTTTGTCCACATTAGGACTCGAACCAGCAAATTATGTCTCCATGCTTATCGCCGTAATTTTAAAATTAATACCGGCAGAATTAGCTTTGGAATAAAATAGACAAAATGTAGATAATTTAACACATTCAGATATACATAAATTATTAGATTTTCTGCACACTGAAATAAAAAGCAGAGAACACACATTTTTTGCGAGAATGAAAGCATTTGAAAATAATAAAACAAAAATCAAGAGTCAAACAACAAAATCTGATTTTAAATCTACTTGTGAATTTATGAACATTTCGAATGATATATCGACTTCAGATAGGCAGCTGGCTCATTGCAATTTTTGCAACGATAGTAAACATTCATCTGATTTGTGTGAGGCTGTTGATGTAAACACTAAAAGAAATTTGTTGAAATCTCAAGGAAGATGTTTCCTTTGCTTAGGCATGAAACACGTTATCAAAAATTGTAACTCTAAAACTAGTTGCAAGAAGTGTTCAGGCAGACATAATCAAACGGTATGCCTAAAATCTAAATAAATAAAAAAAATAAACACACCCGAATTAAAAGGTAATGAAAGTGAAACTAGTGAAAAAGTAATTTCGGCTATTTCCTCTACAGAAAATAATAAAATTCTTCTACAAACTTGTTGTGTAAAAATAAAATCAAACGGAAAACAATCTCTAATTAGGTTACTTTTAGATTGTGGGAGCATGCGAACCTTTATATCTGAAGAAATAGCAAATAAATAGAATTTACAGGCAATAAGAAAAGAAAAATTGTCGGTTTTTACATTTGGAAATAAGAACCCCATTGAAAAAAACCTTTGAAGTAGTTAAACTAACTATTGAAAATAAAAATGTACCTAATTCAAATTTAGATATAGAAGCGCTAGTCACCAATCAAATATCAGCTACTGAAATCCCCCCCACCTGAAATCAATGATTTGATGAAAAGTAAACAATTTGAAAATTTAACCCTTGCGGACACACCCACATCCAAAGAACCCATAACATTACTTATAGGTGCTGACTATTATTATAATATAGTTACTGGAAATATAAAACATTTGAATAAAAAATTAGTAGCTGTCGACACCATTTTTGGTTGGTGTCTACAGGGAAAAACAACTGACAGTTATACGCCCTTAGCATTTAATGTAATAGTAGAAAATTTTTTTATTTCTGAACAGATTGAAAAATTCTGGAATATCGAATCATATGGCCTTTTTAATACTAAACAGGATTCAAATTTTTCAGAAAACAACGTTACGAAGCAGTTTGAGTCAGAAATTAAATACAATGATAAGCGATATACAGTTCGATTTCCGTGGAAGGTTGAAAGGGAATGTTTAAATGACAATCGGAAAATTGCAGAATATAGATTTTTTAAACTCAAACAAAGATTGATTAAAAACCCTGAATTATTTTTTGAGTATAAGGAGGTGCTAGCAGATTATTTGAAACAAGGTATTATTGAGTTAGTTACAGATCCTGAAGAAAAACAAAATGTAACTTTTTATTTACCTCATCGAGAAATAATTAGAACTGATAGGACAACGAGCAGATTACGCATAGTTTTCGATGCCTCTGCTCATAACACAGGCTCACTGTCTTTGAATAATTGCCTGCATGTAGGTTCAAATTTGTATCCTGAAATATTTGATGTTTTGTTACGGTTTAGATTTAATCCAATAGCTTTTACAACTGATATAAAACAAGCATTTCTACAAATAATTATAGATGAAAACGATCGTGATGTAACAAGATTTTTATTTTGACAAGATTTGTTTGATAATTCTAAACCCTTTGAAATTTATAGATTCACCAGAGTGTTATTTGGAATTAGTAGCAGTCCCTTTTTATTGGTTGCAACAATTAAACACCACTTGAAAAAATACACCGAAAAATATCCAAACACAGTAAAATTTTTAAATCAAAATATCTATGTTGATGACGTTATAGGAAGTCATGAAAATATTGATCAAGCCCTATCCACGAGTTTACAATGTATTGATATATTTGAAAATGCAAGTATGCATTTACACAAATGGCATACGAACTCTTTACCACTTAGTGAACTATGGAAAGAAAATGGTATCACTTCAGAAGTCAATTCTGAAGCTTTTGGAGAACAAAATCTCCCTTATAAAATTTTAGGAATCACTTGGAATAATTTCAAAGATTTACTTTATTTTGATGTTCGAGGTTTAGTTGATTTCGTTTTAAAAAGAATAGACGCCAAAAGATTTATTCTACAAGTTTTAGGCAGGATTTTTGATCCACTTGGATTCCTAGGACCATTTACATTAAGACTAAAATGTATAATTCAACAAATTTGGAATTTGGGTCTAGATTGGGATGACACCTTACCCGAAGATTTACGTATACTTTGGAGTAGCTGGTGTAACGAACTCCCTCATTTGAAAAACTTTTCCGTACCCAGATACTATTTTTCTGACATCACCAATTGGCATGATTATGACCTACAATTGCATATTTTTACCGATTCGAGCATGAAGGCTTATGGTACGGTTGCTTATTTACATGTAGCAACAACCACCAAAAATGTTCGAACAGTTTTTGTTGCTTCGAAAAACAGGGTTGCTCCACTGAAAGCGCTTACCTTACCAAGGCTTGAATTGATGGCCGCATTGTTGTCAGCCAAGCTAAGTAGTAACATTTTGAAAGCTCTAAAATTGAATGTACCGACTTATTACTGGACGGATTCAAAAATATCCTATTTTTGGATAAAAGGATCGCCTAAAAAGTTTAAACCCTTTGTCAGAAACAGAATTGAAGAGATCCATAAATTGACCTCACCTGATAACTGGTATCATTGACCTGGTACTGCCAATCCAGCTGATATAGTTTCTCGAGGATCAAAAATCTCTAGGACAATCAATGATACAACTTGATTACAGGGACCTGAATGGCTAAGTTTACCTCCTGAGTGTTGGCCAATATCAGAAAACAAAGAAATTGCTTACTCAGATGAATTAGAATACAAAAAAATCCTAACAATGTTTTTCAGAGCGAGTGCTTAGTCAAAAAACTCGAAAATCCCATAAACATTTCAAAATATAGTAATTTAGAGAAACTTTTGAGAATTACCGTTTGGGTAAAGAAATTCATTATGAAGCTGAAAAAATCAACTGAAGTGCAAGACGTAGTAACAACCGAAGAATTACTCGAAGCTGAAAATTTTTTGATACAATCTGAACAAAAACAATTTTATAAGGAAGAAATAGAATCTCTAAAAAATAGTAAATCAGTGGATAAGACGTCATCCTTATCAAATTTCATGCCGTTTATTGACAAAAACGAGTTGATGAGGTTGAGCGGAAGGCTCGAATTTTCTACCTGTCCGCAGAAGAGAAAAATCCAATAATTATCCCCAAACATTCTTGGTTAACTACTCTAATAGTTCGTTAAGAACACGAGAAAATTATGCATGGAGGGACAGCCAGTACTTTGGCAAAAATTATATCTCGTTTTTGGATACCTAAAGGTCGTCAGTTGGTCAAGAGTGTTATCAAGAATTGTATAATATGTAAAAAATATTTCTCCAAACCAGCAGACCAGATCACCGCACCATTACCAAAAGACAGAGCTAGTGAAGCACCGCCATTCGCAATCTGTGGTTTAGACTTCGCCGGTCCGATCTATATCAAAAATTTTAAAGAAACGCAAAAATCTTACATTGTCCTGTTTACTTGCGGTGTGACTAGAGCCATTCACCTGGAACTCGCGTCTGATATGACAACAAATTCTTTTTTGATGGCATTCAGAAGATTCACAGCTAGACGAGGAAATCCCAAAATTATTTATTCTGACAACGCAAAAACCTTCAAAAAGGCCAAAGGTGAACTCGACATTTTATACAGCATACTGACAGACAAAGTATTTTTAAATTTTATTACAAAAGAGAGAATTATAAGGAAGAATATTATAGAAAGAGCTGCATGGTGGGGAAGCTCTTATAAGCGACTAGTAAAGTCAGTCAAAGACTGTTTGAGAAAAGTAATTAGTAGAGCACTCTTAAGTTATGATGAATTAGCTACTCTGTTGACAGAAGTGGAAGCAGTTTTGAATACGCGACCACTGACGTATGTATATAGTGACAGCGATGAACCAGAACCTCTTACTCCAATGCACTTTATAAATTTTGGAAAAGAACTTTCATTTCCTATTAATTTTTTTGAAATAATTGAAAATTGTTCAAAGAGATCAACACTCCTGAAAAGAAAAAAATACCAATCTTTACTATTGAAACAATTGTGGACCAAATGCAAAAAACAATATTTGATTGATTTGAAAACAGCCCATTCCTTGAAAAATCGTAATGCCCATACGCCACTGAAAGTGGGCGATATTGTTTTGATTCAAGATGACGCAAAAAATAAGTTTCTTTGGAAACTTGGTAAGATTCAGACTGCCATTCCTGGAAGAGATGGCAATATTCGTTCATACCAAATAAAAACAGCGAGTGGAATCTTAAAACGATCCATCCAGCACTTGTATCCCTTTGAAATACAAAATGACTAACAAATGACTTTTTGCAGACTTTTTATAAACATTCATAAACTTTTATAGACATTTATTTAGTTTGTTTTTTCTGCATTTAGGACTCCAAATATTTTCTTTCTCTTTTTTAATTTTTAGTCTTATTTATATATAGAATCTTTGAATTTTGGTATAAGTAAGTATCTGATTTAACTGCAAAAAAAAAAAAAATGTGTGTGTTATTTAACTGTCATTATTTTTACTTTGTTTGAATTTGAAGTGTTTTATTTAGAATTTATTGATATTTTGAATTTAACTAATTAAGTGATTAATTAGATATTGTTTGAATTCTTATATTTAGTATTTTGTATTTTGTATTCGAATTTTAAAAATTGTATTAGATTACTGAACCACTGATACGAAAAATTGAATTTTTATGATTTTATGATGGAATTTTGATTTGTGAACTCTTTAAGAGTTCAGGTGGGGAGTGTGAAGAGAAACTTTTTCTCTGAAGAAGAGAAACTGAAGAGAGATTCTGAAGAAGAGAAACTTTTTCTCTGCTCCCCATGGCAACGAAGAACGCGCGATGCGCGCGCATCCTACCTTAGAATGCGACTTCGTTTTTTATGGCTGGAACGAAAGGAAGAGATGTTTTGATTTCAAAAGCATGATCGCTGTAATTTTTTTACAGTTTGTTGATGAGGCAAACCTCCCTTTTTCGAAAAACCAGATTAAGTATTTGATAATACTTATTGTAAATATGTATAGAATCATGTATCTGTAAGTACTCATTAAATATTTCAAGAAAAGAATCCAGAAAGCACCTCCTTCTTTGATTCTATGTTCGAATGATTTGAAATTTTCTACACTAAAATCATTTATTTAGGTCGTTTCAGAGTTAATGGGGTACTATGTATAAGTACGTTCAAATATTTACTGTTTTTGAAAACATAATAAACAATGAAATGACAGTACCTTAAATAACAGAGTTGCCATTTTCCGTAATTTACACTCACAGGCGATCAAAGCCTGAGAGCTGATGTGCCCGCAGCTTCTGTATGTGTAAATGTATGTATGTACGTAACGCGATAGCTCTTGATAGAAATATCCGATTTGCTTCAATTTTGTTTTGTAGGTTTATTCTGATGAGGCGCTGTCCTGATTAGTTTTATGGGTCATTGGTTAAGTGTAAAGGGGGACGTGGGGATAACCCCACCCTCCCCCTTAATTTAGATAAATGGATTTTTCATGCAGAAATATCCGATTTGCTTCAAATTTGGTATACAAGTTTATACTGATAAGGCGCTTCCCTGATTAGATTTGGAGGTTCATTGGTTAAGTACAAATGGGAAAAACGGGGGACTAATCCCCCCCATAGTTTATTTTTCTAGGGACATTATTCTTTGAAATATAGAGTATCATATACGATTAGGGCGAATAGCCTGTTAGCTCAATGCCATCAGTTTAACTAAGCACTTTTCTTTTTCTTTAATGATATATCTGGGGTGACTCTATCTACTATTAATATACGTATATATTTTTTTTTCTTCCACCGATAAAATCCTCGTCGTATCCTCGTCGTAATCCTCGTCGTAAAATCCTCGTCGTAGCTACAATGTGATCAAGAATAAAAAATTAAACAAATCTCTCTCGAAAATTATATTTTGAAAATTATGGTCCTAATAAAACATAAAAATGATAGGCAGTGGCACCCCGAATATATTAAAAATTGTTGTGCAATACGGAGAACCCTGTAAAAGGTTATCACATGTTTTATAATTATTTTCACTCAAAAAATCAATAACGTTTTAAATACATAATTTGAAATAAGTAATGGAAGACGTTTTGCGGTCAAAGTCTGAGATTATTTTTAATTAGAAATCTTACTACTTTTAAAGTTAAAATATCTTTAAAATTAGCTTTTTATTCAATACAAATTTTGCATTCAAACACAGTTACAAGTTGTAGGGTTCAAGGATATTCAAATTCATGTTACATGATTAAGTAATCAAATTTTTAAACATTATTCATCCTAACATTCGTAACAATGGAATTCCTAAACAAATGTCCCAAGTAAAAAAATTGCGTAATAACTGTAAGTTTTATAATATTCAACAAAGAAAATCTCCGTTTGTTTCATTTTTTGTGAATCACACAATCAACTTTGAGAGTTTTATATCTTTACTAGAGAATTATCTACTTTAAGCTGTCTACGAAATGTAACAATCCCTATGTACTAGTAAACAAAATGATAAAAAGCATGACAGTCGTCTTCATGTTTACTGAGAAATCTTTCCTTAAAATAATGAATTATGTATAAGGTTTCCACAATAAAATATCAGTTCGGAAAAAAAATATATAAAACTGCTTACAGCTGAGAGAAAAATGACAAGCATTTCATGAATCTATCATTTTAAAATTGTTTCTCTATTTAGTTATTTATACACTGTTTGGTTCTAGAATTTGTTCTTTTTTTACGTAAATTTCGATTAAGTATAAAATACTATTGCATATTCCTGTAAGAAAAAAAAGGCAAAACCTTCTTAATCCATACAGTACAAAAATGTAGTGATTTTTCCAGCACTTTTTGTTGTAATTTTTTAAGCACCGATGCTTTGAAATCGAATTCAAGCTATGTTACTACGATGCACTACGTTAGAATGATGTACTACGTTAGAAATATTAAATTACACAAAAATATAGATAAATCAACGGTTTCAACGTTCTGATGTGACCATCTTCAGAATCTAAAGTCAAAAATATTTTTTTACTTTAAAGTCAAATAAATAATAAATTCAAATAATGTTTCACTTTCGACCGTGAAGATAGCCCCAAAAGATGATTGAAACAGTTGATTTGTGTATATTTTTGTGTAATTTTAATATTTTTAAAGTAGTACATCGTTTAGCAATGCATATTTTATCACATTTTATCTAGTTACTAGCTGTTTAGCCCGTTCTACGCACGAAGGTTGTTCAATAACTATTCGATTTCGAAAAATATTTTTCTACTACTGTGCATTTTTTAGAAAAATTAAATATATCATGTTGCTATGGCAGCAGACGGTAAAACGAGATCTTTGGAATAATGGAATAAATAGAATAACATTTTTGTTGATGTTTGTGATGAAATGTTTTTCTTTAATTTTTAAAAAAAGGTAATAATTAAGCGCAATTAAATAATCTCTAATTATTTGTATGTAAGGTAAAAGAATTATCGTAATACACGCTACAGTTTCTTAGTATTGCAACGTGGCGTACCTAATATGTATATCTCACATTGCAGTAAACATTTAGAACTGTGGTTAGAACTCGTGCGATTACGGGTTGAACATAAAAAAGACAAAAATTCGTCAAAAACATAATTTTCGAATTTTTTGCCCCAATCGTTCATGCTCAACCTACCAGCAACCCGTGTGCCAAATTTCGTAGCCCTGCGGTTTCGGAGTTTTTGAGGTTATATATATACGCACACGGATTTTAATGGAGAAGATTGAAATGTTTACTTGAGAATTGACAGCATCATAGATAAGTCTATGTTCAGGGTTGAAAGAACTGATTAAATATAAAAACTTCTCGAAAACGTTACCGAAAATCAGTAGCAGCGAAAGAAACTTTGTTTTTTTTTTTATAAATGCTTCTTTAAAACTCAAAAATATATCGGTTTCTGATCATTCTAAAGAAAAAGAACGCTTTTCGAATGCGAGAGTAACTCGGATGAGGTTGTTGTATACAGAAGAAATTCTTTAATCCGGCACGTTCGGGGCCACCGCCGTGCCGAATTACCGAGTTTGCCGGATTATCGAATGTCAATTCTTTTGTTGTGTTCACCTACTTTATCAACGTGTGTAAATTGTATAAATATCTGACAAATAGTGTTTTATATTTCGTTATTCTAACAATTGTGAGCATTAAAGAAAAACATAGAATACAAACTTAAAATCCAATTATTTAATATATACTGTATATATACAATGTAATGTACACATAGGGCACTGTATATGTACATTACCTTGTACATGTAGTAAAAAATTAATATAAACATTACATTTTTAAAAAGTATTTGATATCATGTTGGTTCCGCGATTCGGATTTCTTAGTCAAAAAAATCGTTACTGATTATACACAGATTTGTGAGTTCAGCAGCGTTGTAGCTTTTGTTCGATTAGGCAAATTCTGTGATGCTATCTAATACATCAGAAGCCTGTTTCCAAGAGACTTTAGATTCATCTGTCACGGCTCCTTCTTTATCCGATTCTATTTTCTCAATATGGGCTTCTTGTGGGTGCTCGCATCATGATGATCCCAGTTAACAGTGATCGTAGGAAAAAAAGTGCGGGCTCGCGTGCTGGATTATAGAATGTACCGAACCATAGAATGCTGGATGAAATAGCTTGTACTGTATATTCGTTTGCTGTTATGCAGTAGATTTCCGCTACAACGAATTTCATTACAACGAAAAATCCTGTTACAACGAAATTTGACAAATCCCCTTTTCAAATTGCATTAACCTTAATGTATTAAAAATTCCGTTTTAACGAAGTGCATATTTTTAGGAATTCCGCTACAACGAAAAATCTTCATCGAGCTCTTTTTTTCTTTCTTTGAAATGATCTCTGGTTCGTGGCAAGAAATTAGCCAGAAAGCAATTTCTAACTGTTGGAAACATGCCCGGTTAACTGAGACCGAAGAAAAATTAATCAGAAATTTTAGATTTGGATGAATCGTCTGAGTTAAACACAATTTGGAAGGCTACCAAAAAATTAACATCAGTCTTTGATCAGGTGGATTTGGAGGCTTTCTTGTTTGTGAATGACAATATTCAAATATGCTCTGAAGTGTTTGATGAAGATACCCTTTTGTTCATTAATAGCACATTAATAGACCGACAAAATTACGAAAGCAGTGATGACGATATCAAAAGTTTACCAACGATTCAAAAGTTACCGCTTCGGGAGCTCTTTCATGCTTGGAGAAAATGCGTGCTTTTGTTTCTCATCAAAAGGATGTTCCAGAGGAGGTATTTTCTGACATTTATTCGTTGCACACATTTTTGTTATCATCAACTACACATTCCTTTGTACAAAGTAAATCACAGATTTTCTGTAATAATGTGTACTAAATAAAGGTTAGTTCGTAATTTTGTATTTTTAACATTGAATTTTATTTTACTAACTTTTTCTATGTTAATTTAACTAGTCTTCCATTAAAATCTTCTATAACGAAAGGTAAATTTATCTTGCATAATTAGTTTACGTGTATATGTAATTCATTAGATAAATAGGAGTAATTCCGTTACAACGAAAAAATCGTTACAACGAAATATTTTAGCAGTCCCGTGGAGTTCGTTGTAACGGAAATCTACTGTATTATCATTTCCTGGAATAAGAAAGATTTGTATTTTTTACAGCGTGTTTAATCAAATCATGCTCACAAATACTTCTATTTCTGGAATAATAAATATTTAAAATTAAAAGTTTTTTTTCTTGTGTAAGATTTTGTATTAGTACTGGATGCTTTTTTATGGGATTTCTTACAGATAAATGTAATGTCTGCGATTAAATCAAGTGGTTACAAAATCTGCTATTTGAATATTAAATGAATTTTTTTTTGTAAACTAAAGTAGCAATAGTGGTACCATACTCCATAAAAATTTATGTGTGCACACTTTGATTATTGTTTTGTATATAATTTAACAATAAAATAATTTTAAACCAAAAAAATGTTTAAAGTAAATTTTCAATTAAAGAATCAGTTATGATAAATTTATACTTAGAATTGTATTTATTTATCCTTTATATATATATATATATATATATATATATATATATATATTGTAGTTATGTAATATTAGTAACAATAAACTAACATGGAAACAGAAGATAAATTTAAAAATTCAGTTCCACTTAATATTTGCCATACCGTAGATTTTACAAATTTACAAATTATTAAGTGTAGTTTATATTCACTAGAATATTGCAAAAGCAAAATTGTTGCTTTTGTTTGTACAAAACTTAATACAATACAATTCTAGCTTCTCACTACAAATATTATTAATACATTTTCTTGATCAAATCATCGTGTAAGGATTTCAGATAATAAAATAATGACTTTGTACTAAACTGTGAAACAAAAGACATATGTCTCTTAATCTGTAAAAATATAACATAACCACAAATGAAAACTAGTCGTTGGGGGCCACCGTAATACTTACCCATCATGAATATGCCTGATATAAATTATGAAAATAAAACTTGTGTTAACCATTTATAAAATGCATTGCAATCCCAAAATAAAATTTAAACGTATTTTTAAATCTTTTTAAAAGATTTATTCATATAAATAATTATATAAATCAGTATACTTAAAAATCACATATTTATAGCAGTGTTGAAAAATCGAATAATGTACACATTATGATCGCAGATATCAAGGCAACTGATTGTCCGATCGACCTTATTCTTTACTAGCAAACTTGCCCGGCGTTGCCCGGGTACGTCAAAAAACAGCAGGAATTACGAAAAAGCGCTGAAAATCAAAATAAGATATCGCGAAAAATTTTTAAATCGCTTCTCAAATTTTGAAAACAGAAAAAATAATTATATATTGTGTTCGAAGATTGAAAGTTGATTCCTTTCACTAATGTGGAAAAATAGTAGCAAATCGCTAAATTACGCTAAAAATTACATACAAAATTCCCGAAAAATTCGAAAATTGCTATACGAAATCCGAATAAACTTTATTGAAATGAGGGCAGAATGTACTTTTGATCAAAAATGGAATGTCAAAAAATTGCAGCAGATCGCGAAGAAACGTAAAAATCGCATTAAAAATCATAAAAAGTTCAAAAATCACGAAAGGCAAAATTTACTGTAATTGGATAAAAGTTTCAAATGTAATTCCTTTGACCTGTGGGCTCTCTTAAAATTTATGTTTTGGAAATCATGCTAAGCATTAGACCATGTTACTTTTATTCGTAATTAATTTACTTGGACTCCCTTAAATATAATTAACATAATCCCTTAATTTAATATTAGTTTTTGTTGCATTAAAATATCTCAATTTGTTGATTTTCTGTAAGCAAGTAATCCATATTGGTTTACAATAGAAGTCTATAGGAATTTGGCGAAATATTAGAGATATCGCCAAGTCGGTGTCAATTTGGCGACTCATTTTGGTCGCCAAGTTTTGCGATATACCGCCAAGTGGGCGACAAACTGGGCGGCATTTGGCGACAGAACCGTGTCCCTCTACGGTAATCTCCTAATAGTAATGGAAATACATTAAATGCTGTTCAATAATTGCATAAAAATTCCGCTAAAAATTCAAAAATCGCTGCACGAATTCCGAATAAACTTTTTTGAAAAGAGAACAAAATGTACTATATTGGGTTGAAAGAAAGAAACCATATTCTTCTCATTTATATGTAAAAATCGCCTCGAAACTTAAAAAAGTGTTAAAAATCACATAAAAAATTAAATAAAAAAAATCTAAAAATACATACATAATTACGTCTGGATTACTTAATAATTAAACACAATTTGCATAACTACAGACATACACACATTAAAATTTTTATTAAAAACAATTAAAATATAGTTAAAAATATATATAAACGTTTCGGCTATTTTCATAGCCCTCATCAGTAAACGAACAGAGTCACAAAACAACAAGAGCCACAGTAAACGAAAAAACAGTTAAAATCACGGTCTAAGTAGGATAAAATAATCAGCAGGAACTTGGGTTGCTTCGTTGATTGGCGATTCAGCTAAAACGGTTCTCCAACCCTCAAGGAAGACACGGCTAAAATAGACGGGGCAATTGGATTCCACAATTCGTGCACTCTCAAAATCGGGGACATGATCGAACTCAAGTGCATGTGCCACCAATCTTGAATTCAGAATACCTTTCTTAAAAGAAATTTTATGCTCCTTGAGTCTAGCATTAAATGAGCGTCCAGTCTCACCAATGTAAATCGATCTGCAACCTTTACAAGGAATTTCATAAACGACACCATTCAGGTCAAACTTCGAATATTTATGCTTAAAACTACTGAAAAAATTACCAATGCGGTTCAAAGGAAATGAGCTGTCCTAACATTAACATTCTTGAGTACGGCTGAAATTTTCTCCGAAATATTACTGTAATAAGGCAAAGATATAGTTCCTATGGGATTGACACGCTGGTAAGGAGTGGGATACTGGTCTGATTTGCTCGTAAGTTCCGAAATAACTCTAAGACACCAACGACGTGGATAGTCGTTGAGACGTAAATCATTCATTATCTTACCAATTTCATTATCAAAACTTACTCTGTCACTGCAAAATCTCAAGGCTCTGTTGTACAAGGATCTGATGACTGCGATTTTATGTGGCACATGCACTTGAGTTCGATCATGTCCCCGATTTTGAGAGTGCACGAATTGTGGAATCCAATTGCCCCGTCTATTTTAGCCGTGTCTTCCTTGAGGGTTGGAGAACCGTTTAGCTAAATCGCCAATCAACGAAGCAACCCAAGTTCCTGCTGATTATTTTATCCTACTTAGACCGTGATTTTAACTGTTTTTTCGTTTACTGTGGCTCTTGTTGTTTTGTGACTCTGTTCGTTTACTGATGAGGGCTATGAAAATAGCCGAAACGTTTATATATATTTTTAACTATATTTTAATTGTTTTTAATAAAAATTTTAATGTGTGTATGTCTGTAGTTATGCAAATTGTGTTTAAAAAAAATTTAATCAAAAAATCGAAAATCGGGCTTCGAGGTGGTCGGGCTTCATATATAGACGTACCTTTTCCCCAAATTTTGTAGCTCTACGTGCAGTGGTCTCTTCAGAACACCGTCGACACACAAACTTCTTTCCTTATTAGTATAGATGCAAAATTTATGTTATATTCCTTCTTTAAAAGAAATAATTCCGAAAATTTTTATATACGCTTCATCAGAATGAATATTTCGAAAGCCCGGAAAAAAAAGTTCTGGATAACTAAGGTTACTGAAATTTAATAGGCTATGTCGCACTGTTACATTCTAAGTACGTACCAAATTTCAAGCCTCTATCTCGATTTGCTCGCTAGATAGAGAGTTTAAAATCGTTGCTTGATGATGACATAAACTTTAAATGCTTTATTACTGAATTGCGTAAAAGAAACATTGTTATAACTCAAAAAATGATAATCATATTAACTAACAGTTTACTGCGTCGGATTAAGAGTCTCATTTCTAATTAAAATATATCTTTGAATTGAAATTTAAATGAAATACAGTATCATGAAAAATCGAAGAGTGTGGAAAATATGATTCCAAATATATTTGCAACTAATTATTCAATCGACTTCATTCTTTATGTAAATTTATGTTATATCATTCTTTAAAATAAACAATTTTGAAAATTTTTATCAGGGTTTGTACGGGTCCTTGAATTTTTAAACTAAGAAAATATTCGTTACCAGTATTTTCTTATAGAAAATCTCTTCTTAAATAAGACGGAATTTCGCGCGTTTAAACTAGATTTATTTTTCTGTAAAAAATACTGATAATTGGCCTTGAAAATAACGGTGCCCGTACAAACCCTGTTTATGTACCTTTTCTCAGAACGAATATTTAGAGAGTCTGAAACAAATAGTTCCGTATAATCGAGATTACTTAAATTCAATAGGCTTCTTCTCATTATTACATACTAAATACATACCAAATTTCAAGTCTATCTCAATTTGTTTGGAAGAAACAGCGTTTACAGATACACACGCAGACGCACAGACAGATGAACGACATTTTTTTTCTAAACATATGTTTTTCGGAATATCCAGCGTCTGAAAGACTATTACAAGATTTAGCCTATACTACGTATGATGGGTAAGTAATATAAAATAACTTCTACGGAACTGCTAGAATTTCCGAAAAGCCTTCTTTATCTTTAGAAACCTAAGAAACGAATATATTATCGATGTTTAAAGATGCATTTATAAAAGCAAGCTTCTTTTGCTGCCACTGAATTTCGGAAACTTCTCTGAATAGTTCATATAATGTATTAATCAGTTTTCTGAACCTGGAATATACATTTTCTGGATGCTATCAGTGATCAATAAGAATTTTCAGTTGTGTAAATGACATAAATATACGGGATAGTAAAAAATGATGTTACCATTCATTTTAATGGAAATGCTGCTATTTATCATGTTCGTTGAACATGAAAATTTTTACATCAGAATCGATAGCATCTGAAAACTTATTTTTCAGATTGAGAATGTGACAGATGCACTATAACTTCCAATAATTTATTCCAATAATGGATTTCTATAATTGATTCTTATAATTGTCAATGCACTATATCGAACATTTGGGTTGTTTAATATAGTTGCTTTCGGATAAACCTTTTTAATTGTGAATCGTGGTGATTTTAGGCTATTAAGTATTGCAGGTTTCGTTTTTTTTTTTTTTTTTTTGGGGGGGGGGGGGCTTTTTCATACTAATTAAACTGTTAACTTTATTAGTATTCTGGAGGGATTCTCATCTTTATAGAATTAACATGCAGCTGTAAATTTTTTGTAGAAATGTGTGTCAGAAATAACACTTCATCAATATTTATTTTAGAAGCTGATAACATTATGATTTTCACAAATCGTCTCTTATTCTATAAAACATTATTTATTGCATAAAAACGTCGCTTATTTCACAACTGTTCATTTATTCCACAGAATATCATATATTTCAGAAAACCGTGACTAATTTCAGAACCTCTCAACCATGGCGGAAAAATTCTAATGTCAAAAGCATGAAGTTTTATAGGCAACTTAACTATGGTCAGGATTCAGAAACAATCTGAAAATTATTCAAGTTCCTGAAACTGATGATTTTCTCATCCATGCCTCATGTGCCAGATCAATAATTCATCATTTGCTGCTTCTTCTCGCTACGGAACCTTTATGTGTGACTTTAAAAATCCTACCGTTCTGGGCAAATGCACATATGGCATCGCTGTCAATAAAGTTGACTTTAGATAAAGCTAAAAAATGCATTGTCGTGTTTTCGAGATCGAATTACAGTTTAGTTATCGCCTTGAGATTTCGAAGAATTAGCGTTGGCTGGGATTGAACATGGGACCTACTGTATGGAAGGCGAACGCCGTAGCACAGTGCAAAAGGATAGCGCTAGCTCGATTGTTCTAAGATAGTGACTCACCATACATAGTTTGTTGAAGTTTTGTTGCGAGAGATGACGTCGCTACACACTCCATCTCCAGTGAAAGCGTCTTAATTAGACATTGACTTGCGCTATTTTAACTAGTTCTGCCGAAGCTTTACCTATTGTGGGCGAATTCGTTGTGGTGCTGTCATCTGTTGTGAAGGCAGCGAGTTACTTTTTCCGTATCACCAATGTACGTTTCAAGGAATTGCGTTCGCTGGGTTTGAACCTGGGACCTACTGTGTGGAAAGCGAGCTCCGTAACACAGATCAAAAGGCTAGCTCTATTATTCTGTGCCAGTGATTCATCGTATATTGTTTGTTGATGTTTTGTTGCGCGAGATAACGTCGCTACACTGCCAAAACAACTTTTCAAAATGTATAGAAGCCGTTTCAGGAGTTTCCGAGAAGTATTTTTCGCGTGATTTCGCAAATGATGTAGTTCCATTAATAAATGCATATATCAGAAACTACGGAGAAGAATATGTTTCTCAGTTTCCCACAAATATTTTCGCATAATCTTTTTCTATCCGTAATGTAAATCCATAATTTGCTATTCGGACATTACATTTATCTGTGCCGATTTTTTCTTCTAAAGATTCCCGCATATAAGAGAAAAGTTTCCGAAGTCTTGCGTCATCACTACGAAATCAAAATGAACTTTCGAAATCTTTTTTTAATATATTAGGAAACGTTTTTGAACTATTTTACAGTGTAGATTAAAACATTCTATACTTTCTCTAAATAAATATACGGATCACTTTCGTTTGCTCTAAAAATTACGTTTTATATATATATATTTTTTTTTATTAGTTTGAGCAAAAAGTTCTGGGAAATTTTTAATCTAATAGTTACCAGAATTTGTATCTTATATAGGAGCACTAGTAGTATATCTATAGGAGTTGAGGAATTTCGGCTCCAAAGTGTCTATTGAACAGTATGATTTGCGTGTGTTGATCCGGTATTATTGGAGGAAAGATCTAACGATTCTGAAAACCGTCGATGTGATTAATGAGGGGGAATGTGCTAGTACGGCGACAAAGTTCGTTCTTCCAGCAAATCCAGAATCTGGCAGAAAGTTGTGGACTATGATGGTCTTTACTTTGAAGAATAGTCCTTATTGCTTTTGTTGTTAATTTGCGCATAACAAAGCAATTTTCACAAATTTCCCAGAACTTTTTGCTCAACCTCGTATTCGCTCTTAATTTACCATTGGTTACGTTAATTATTTTTCCGTCTTTACGTTAGCTTTTTAAGCTTTATAAAATCATTCAGTTGTATTTTGAGAACAATTAAAGAGCTGAGTGGATGAACATGTTAAGCGATATGGAACAGATGTTCTTCGACAACGTACGGGTGTTGGCGATTTTTTGATTGGCTCGCTTTTCTAGTCATGCCAAACTACTGTTTTCTAATACGTTGACAACTTTTATTCATGGGAAATATACTACTTATAAATAACGACGTATTAAAAAGTACAAAAAATGATGTATTTTTACAAAACAATCAAAATATAGCAAAAACACATATTTTACAACATAAAATTCATGGGAAATGTGCTACTTGCGTCATTTCGTGCTTTTAAAATGCCCTTGCACATCAGAGTAGACATCAGATAGTTCAAACTCTAATTTCTCGCAAGCTTTCAAATAACATCATGACGTCATCTCAATGTTTTAAAAGTTATCGGCCAATTATAATTTGAATCATTGAATTTTTACTTCGAGAAAAGCGTTAGAACTCTATAGATTCGTATGCCATAGCGCACAAATATTTAATAAATGTACGTTACTATTTATTGAAATAAATAATATTTGTAAAATACATGAAAAAAAATCCTAACATAAAATAAGTTCATACAAATATGAGTAATGTGCTTTTTAAATTCATTTTTTGTAATATTTATAATGCTTAAATAGTTTTTTATGGGGAGTTTTAAGGGACAAAAAACTATCTCTGATGTAGAAGGGCACTTTACCCTGTTAAAAATCTGCAGCTTTTGCTGCTTAATCACTCCATCGCTTTCATAGAATATCTCTATTCTGACCAATAAGAATGCTCCATAATATAGTCAAGTAACCGTTTTCTCTAAAAGCGATGGAGTGAAGCTGAAGATCTTGAACAATGTATAAGATCGAATTGACACATTGAAATTAGCTTACTTTGAGATAAACTTTGAAATTCTGTAATTTTCCATATTTCATCATCAATGACGTAATAAATGCATTCGCAATAACTTCTCTTAACTTTTTTTTCAGAACCACGCTAACGAGGGTCCCAAAATCAAATCTCAACAGCAATAGCTTAATTAATCATAATAACCAGGTTACCATAGAAGGAAATATTCCCAAAGTTTGGCGATTTTTATCCTTTTTTTAACCGATAAAACGGTGCGCGTGGGTAAAGCGCCTTAGCTTTATCACTTAACATGTTCATCCACTCACCTCTTCAATTGATAACATAATTTTATTTAGAATAAAATTTTCTATGATTTTTCTGACTAATTCCACCGTTTACTTTCACCTACTCAAAAATATAAAATGCTATATTTTTCCATTACTTTTACGCTTTCGTTTTCCCTACATGTTATTAATCTTTTTGGGCATATTTCCATTTAAATCTTATAATACCAAGTCGCTCTTCAAAACGAACTGAAAAAAAAAATACCTTAAGTAAAAATGTACTTCCATCCATTAAATGGAAAGTTCTTCGAATAGGATTCCTGTTTAAGTTCCCATATAACATGTCATTCATTCTTGTAAGAAAATATATTTTCATTCGTTAATTTTTTTTTCGCAGACAAAGAAATTTAATTCAAGTGTCCTTGAACTTTTTCTGTTTCAAATACTTGAAAAATGTTAGGTGAAAATAAATTTAAAAGTGAGATTATAAAGCGGTAGTTGAGATTTGGAGTAAGTTTATTTTACTATTTCGATTAGTTATATGATTATGTTAATTAAGTGTTTTACTTAATGGAATGTAAATTCTAGCATACGCCGTATTTACCTATTAATCGTCCTCCAACAAAGGAAGTTATTCAGTTCATTTTTATGTGTATAGATTTATGTATGCCCACATGTAGCTCTTGAATGTGAGTGAATTTTACTTACAAGGGAACCACTTTTGGTGTTGCTCGCACTTAGCATGGAGACCTGGTGCATTTTAAAGCCCTATTTTGCGAGGTTTGAGAATCGATAAAATTTTTCTGCTAAAATAACATTTCTTGATTTTACAGCAGCATAACTTTCTGAAAATGCAATTTTCGAGACATCAGACTATTAACATCTAAGTTTTTTAAAGAAAAGCATTTAAAAATAAAAATTAGTTAGTAATAAGTATAAAATATTGAAGAAAGTTTAAAAATTCCTTCAAGAAACCACGAATTTCACTTTGAAAAATTGCAATATTATGTTAAAATTTTTGGCGGGGAAACAGTTGGCGCTTTTTTTTTTCAAAAATAGAGCTTTCCGGCAACCTTACCCAAGTGTCATAGCTGTTGGTCTCGTGTGAGGAGTGGTTTGGACTTCAGTAGAAATTGTAATGTCCGACCTAATTATCCACTTTAATTTTTCTAAATTGTCTAAAAATATTAATATTTTTGTGATTACTTTTACTAAAGGACCATTTAATACAAGAACATTTCATTTTAAACATTCGAAACTTTATTCCATTCTATTTCAAAAGAAAATAGTTTGCTTATTTTGTGTTTCACAAAAAAATAGTTTTCAATGATCTTGGAAGCTTTTATAGAATTATATTTACGATTTATATATCGTCTGCATAGAAAAAAAAAAGAAAAACCTAATATTTGTTTCTTATGCTAACAATTGTAAAAAAAAAAAATCGCAATCTGATATAACTATCTAATAATATCTATAATCTGATATCTGATATGTACTGCACATTTACTCCCCGGATAAAGCAAGCGGAAAAATTGTAGTGTCATATTTGGCGACTTAACTCACTTTTGGAGTGAAATAAACAAATAAAAACGCAATAATAAAAAATTAAAAGTATAAAAAAGTATATAAAATATTATTTTAAAAGAGAAATTTTATCGATTCTCTAACTTTTATGTATAGGGCTACAAAATGAACCAGGTCTCGTTGCTAGGTGCGAGCAACACCAAAAGTGGCTCCCTTGTGAGTATAAAATATTCTATGCTTTCTGTAACTAACTCCGCCATTTGCTTTCACTTTTATGAAAAGTAACCAGCATTATATTTTTTAAACTTTTCTTGCGTTTTAGTATTGTTTGGAGTATCTTTCTATTTAAATCTCATAATCCTATGTAACTCTTCAAAACGAACAGAAAAAAACGTAGTTAAAGAAAAAATCTACTTGGATCATCAAACGGAAAATTCTTCGAATTGGATTCTTGTCTTGCTTCCCCCTTGTCGTATCATTCATTCTTGTAAGGAAATGGATTTCCATTCATTCGGGGGAGGGGGGGGGGATTCTTTTCTCAGAGAAAGAAATTTACTTAAAGTCTGCTTGAACTTCTTCTGTTTCAGTTGTTTGAAAAATGCTTGCTGAAAATAAATAAAAAGTTTAATGCGCAGTCCTGGAAAAAAAATGCTTACTTCTAATAAATCTGCCACAAATTATCAGATAAAAATATAACTGTTGCTAATTAAATAGTAATAAAGTTTACTAAATATTCCTAGACATACATTTTCCTTAAGGAGTTTTCTACATATAAAAATTATACCAAACTTAGGAAATGTTCAATCCTAACACTTAATTTTGAGATCATATTTAGATTTTTCAATAAATCGTACCTTCCAAACAGTTTCGTACTTGGTTAGTTTTACAGCCAGGGTCGGCAACTGGCGGACCGCGGTCCACATCCGGACCGCAGAAATTCGAAGCCTGGACCGCCGCAAAAAGATATTGAAAATGAAGAAGAATTTATTAATTTTCTAACAATTCTATAATAAAAAAGAAGAATTCTGAATACACACTGCAGTGTTCCCAAGTTTTATGTCAGATCGTGTGAAGGAATTCGAAGCAAGACTCGGGGTCTTCGCAGAGATAGTTAAGTTGTCTCAATTCTATAAATTGCCTATGAAGTTGCTCCAGCTGCAGAATGGACTCGTGTGGCTGCAGAGCTGTTCATTCTTGAAAAATCTTTACTTCAAATGGAGATATTTGACTTGCAAGAAGATATTTCCTTGCAAATGTATAAAATTGCATCCTCTGAAGAATTTTGGGATAATCATGTCTCAGAAAAGTAGAAAAACTGCAAAAAAGCTAGCTATTAACTTGACTACTATGTTTTTCTCCACATAGACGTGTTAAAGAACTTTCTCCAAAATTAATTCTTTGAAGAACAAATGTTGTTCGATATCAAGGGACGCCCACCTTGAAGACACTCTTCGCTTTAGCTGTACACCACATGAATCAAACTATAAAAGTCTGGCTTAAGACCGCAAGTGTAATTTTTAGCAGCAATTTTTCAAGGAATACCTGTCTTTTCTATTTTATTATGTGCAGGTAAAAAATTTCAGAACGTATACCTGTGTATGTAGTAATTTTTCAGAACTAACTTTTCTGACTTTTCTATTTTCTATCATACATGGTGTGTTCACAAAGTTTCAAGACTGGTCCTAGAATACAAAAGTTATTAAACATTTTTGTACAGCGAACTAAAATTCTTCGAAATATGACCCTTGGGCATCAACACACCGCTGCCAGCTCTTTTTCTATCATTCATAGACTCCCTGAGGGTCTTCGCACGCAGCGCTGTTAAGCGACCTCGTCGAAGCTGGAATCGTGTCGAATCTCTTCCCTTTCAGGTCTTTCTTGATCCGAAGGAATAAAAAAAGTCAATGGGAGCGAGTTCGGGGCTGTAGGGAGGCATGTGGCAGTATTGCCACGTTAAACTTAGGCAAAACTTTTGCGTCTGCGGGCGACGTGTTAGAGGGCGCATTGTCGTGATGTATAATCAAATCTTCTCTGGTGTCTGGCGGATGCGCCGGGTCAGGTCAGTTTTACGCTGGAATGCATCACTATTTGAAGGACAGAGTACGGCGCGCCCGCCCAGACATCAGAGACGATTGAATTGCTCACCATGACAATGCGCCCTTTCACAAGTCGCTTGACACTGACGAAGTTTTGCCTAAGTTTAACGTGGCAATACTACCGCAAGCCCCCTACAGCCTCGACCTTGCTCTCAGAGACATTTTTGGTTCCCCCGGATCAAGAAAGGCCTGAAATGGAAGCGATTCGACACGATTCAAGCGACCCAAGCAGCTTCGACGAGGTGCCTTAACAGCCTTGCGCATGAAGACCCCCCAGGGAGCCTATGAGTAATAGAAAAAGCATCGGCAGCGGTGTGTTAATGCCCAAGGGTCATATTTCGAAGAATTTTAGTTCGCTGTACAAAAATGTTCAATACATTTTGTATTCTAGGACCAGTCTTGAAACTTTACAAACACCCCATGTATGTATGTGTATGAGAAAATAACAATTTAAAAGTAATAAGTACTTATATTACGTATGTGTTTTTTCCTACGTACTTCGATAACATTTTTCAAAAGTATTCAGACCACACTTAAAATTATTTGCGCCCCCTGTTTTACAGTTTGGAACTCCTAATGTTAAATTTATTTTTATTCGCTTTAAAATAGATTATAGTGCGAGTATTTTTTTAATCATAATTCAAAAATTACTTGTCAAGAACAGCTGAAATTCCATATTTACGTATTTGAAGCTTCTGAAAATCGATGTCTCGAAAAAAAATTGAAAGTAATTTTAAAGTATGTATACAATTTCAAAATTAATTTTCGAAAAACGTATGAATTGTAACCTATACATTATTTCACAGAATTTGATTTCTAAAAGCTTTGAATATGTTAATTCAAAATCACAGCTGATTCTGCCTTGTAGAGTTTTAGTTATACTACTTGAAAACTATCCGCATTGCAATGTATTTTGTAATCTTTAAAAATGAATTTAACCCTTTGTGATTCAACAACTCCAATTTCAAACACATTTCTCAGATGTTCGATTACATACTTTTCAGCATGTAAAAAATAATTTTAAAAAATTAGGACATAAAAAAAATTGACTAAAAGGTACTTTTCACATCTGCTATAGGGGAGATTAGGGACGGTTGACCGTACGGGAGACTTGACCCACCCATCAATTTTCATATTTAAAAGAATTTCAGAGTTTTATCAATAGGTGTCAACCAAAGCTACTGGAATGCTCAAACAACAGTCTTTGTTTCATACAGCTAATCGAAATAGGTGTGGAAAAATCAATTGTCAAGCGTTTTCAACCTAAAAGTTGTGTTTTTTAGAAATATTTTGTAAGCTATTTTCAGATAAAGTATATCATAGAAATTTAAGGAAGTAGGTTTTAAGTAATGCGGAAATATCGAGCTTTCATTCCAGGCATAAAGACTGTACAGTAAATTAGGCTTAACATAACAATGTGGTATTGCTTTGAAAAGGTCTATGTAGGGACGCTTGACCCAGTCAGTGTGAGGGAGGGTTGATCAGATGCTCAAGGCTTCCTTAATTAAGTGGTTTTGGAAATATTTTTATTATACACTGCGCATAATGAAAAGTGAATGGTATATATATATAAAAGAATGCAAATTTATTCTGTAAAGCTTCAGTAAAATGGTATGATGGAAAAGTAAAAATGTTTAAAACTGACTATAGAAAAATGTGAAAAATTGCTAGAAAATGGGAAAGTTGATAGGAACTTTTTTCCATTTAGATATTGCTTGCAATAGATAAATAGAAACAGTGGGAAAGACTAGAAAGGACTAGAAAGGATGGAAGCAGCAGTCTTAACCAATTGAGGGGCAGTGGTATATTTATAAAAACCACTTAATTTTAATTCCGAAACATCACAATGGCACCGGAATTTTGCTAAAATCTTTTCCATTTAATATGTATATGAAATATAGCGTTTTTCTTACTTCCAAATAAATTTTTTCATAAATTCCGATGCCAGTCATTTCTTTCAACATTTTAGTACTGAAAGTACTTTGCCACTTAAAGATTTAAATCATGTTAATGATAAGTTAAATGCTTATTCAGTTGCAAAAGAACACAGCATAGATCGAAAAGCTTTAGGAAGGTATGTAGAAAAATTTCACCAGGGAATACAGTGAGATTAAGCCAAACTATGTGACAACTAGAGTTGTCAGATCGAGTGTCACAAAAATGGAACAAGGAGATAAAAAAAGCGGGACAGTGGCTCCTAAATCCGGACATAATAACATGAAACACTATGAAAACTGAACCTGTCTCTAACAGAATACTGCCTTGTTTAAATTTCATTTTCCTTGCTGTACAATTATACCTGCTCAGATAAAATGCAGTTTAAAACAAAACTTTTCTCCTCTGACTTGCGATTGTGTCTTAACAGGTTTGTTTAAGCCTCATATTTTAAAAAAATATTTTTTTATAATAATTAAAACATGTAGAATAAAGTCATTTTCCTTTTTTTAAACTGATTTTATTTCTCTTCACAAATAGTGCAATATAAAACAAAGTGGGTCAAGCCTCCCATATAGTGGGTCAAACCTCCCATATATGGGGAGCATTGACCCATTATTTTTTCATGATTAAAATCAATCATTTTTCAAATTTCTTATATGTTACACTTATGTAGCAGTTTTATTTTGATAACTGATTGTATAACGAATAAAATTATATATAAAACTTTATCATACGTTCAATATTTAAAAAATAAAAAATTATTTTGTAAAAAGTGGGTCAACCCCCCCCCCTAGTCTCCCCTACATACTGTTCATCTCGCGCACAAACTCGATCACAGTGAATGTGCTGTTTCTTTCTTTGGTTTCCTAACTATATTAATATGGAAAATACAGTAGTTGCGTAAAATTGCCAGTACATTGTGCTGTTAATTTTACGCAATTACTGTATTTTCCATGTTAATATAGTCAGGAAACCAAAGAAAGATACAGCACATTCACTGTGATGGAGTTTGTTCTGGCAAATCTACAGTGGTTTTTTTTACAGTGTACTTCTCATAAATATTGTCAATTTTCTAATACAAAATTATAAAATATACTAAATTAACTTTAGATAATTAAATAAATTTTAAATATACTAAATAAACTAGTTTTAGAGATATCCAACCTTTTTCATTTTACAAAATTTATGAATTTCGTTTTAGAAATAAAAATTGCTCAAATGATAAGTAAAATTTAGGCATGAAAAATTATCTCAGTATCACCTTCTGTTGATAATTCTATGAACAATTTATATTAAATTATGTGTTGGGAGAAGCATTAAATAAATTCGTCTTTTAAAGCACAGTGTGTAAGTAACATGGATTTTTGGGTATGTTGCAGATATGCAACGCTGTGATACAAAGGGTTAACATTAGGAACCACCAAACTTTTAACCGGCATAATTCCTAGAATACTGAGCTGAATAACTCCTCGCATGGTAGACTAAGGTAGAATTTACCGAAGAAATTATATATCATGTCAAATATTACATGCATGTATTGAAAATTTTAAAGTTCGGTACAGACTCTATACATAGATGAACCCCTAAGACCCCTTTAGATATAGCATTAATTAGTATACATTATTGCTAATCGATTGGTACTAGTCATATTGTATTTACAATGTTATGCCGTTGGGTTATTATGGGATGATACCTTTTCTTTTTTTTTAGAACTGTATTAATAACTTTTATTTTCTCAGAAATTATTTTATTACTTTTTTACCCTACTGAAAAGAAAGGTTATGTGTTTCACGCGTATCTGTGTATGTGGATTTCTTTATACCCTCGAAATACCCCAACGGCTGGATGGATTTTAATGAATGAGGTCTCTACCGATTCGTCTTAACCGTGCGATGGTTATAGGATTGGTTTTGTTTTTATAAATTCAAAATGGCGACCGTAAACTACAAAATGGCGGTAGAGACGAAAACATTTTCTTACGTACGCTATTGAGTGGCATATCATTGGATAGGTCTTTCAAAATGAAGACGATGTTTCATTGACCATTTTGCGGTCAGAAGCTCCGTTTAAATATTACACAACCTGGAAGTTGTGTACTTTGGATCTATACCTTTACTGCAACTCTAACCTTCTTAATAAACATCTATAGGCCTCATCAAAACAATGTTTGTAGATAGGAACTAATAATTAAACACAACTTAAAAGTCATCAATACAAGTAAATAATATAAAAAGTAGCTTCATTTTGATGAGAAATAATTAATTAGTTCGCTTTTTACGCAGTCGGGCTTTTTGATTTTTTAAATTTAATATATTTATTTTAAATACTTGTTTAAAATTTGCAATAGTCACTTTTTTATGTTTATTACTTATTTTTCTTAACTTATATTACAAAAACTTCATAAAATGATTCAACTTTACTTTAGGAATAGTTGGTAACTGAAGTTATTTGGTACAAAATATCGTATACCTGTAACTAAGACTACCGTTGAATTTCACTTGCACAAGCAGATCTAATGTTATAATTTCACATAAGTTTTTACGTTTAAATGTTTCCAGGAGTATCTTCCATTTAAATCTCATAATCCCATGTTGCTCTTTAAAATGAACAGAAATCTTCGAATCGGATTGTTGTTTTTGTTGCCGAATAACGTATACACGAAAGTGGTTCATTAATTATTATCCCGAGTGTGTATAAAATATTTCTACTGTGATGATTGATGTGGAATATTAACCTCTTCGGGACGACCGTCTTTTACAGAATTTCATCATCGGAACAGGAAGACCAATTTTTCAAAACATAAATTTTTGCCGAATTGAATCGGGAAAATGCTCGGATTAAATAAGGCAAAATTTACAATAAAAATTTACTGGTGATAATAATCACGGATTCTGATCACCTTACACGGCACGTATACCGGTCGCTCGTCCCCAAAGGGTTAAAACCTAATGTCTTAGATGCCTATATGCTAAATTTCAGAAGCGTAGCTGCTACATTAACATATTTCTTTTCGTTTTAGGTGTAAGAGGTGGCATCTAGCTTGAAAAGATTGGAGGGTAAAGGCTGGTTTGGAGCTTATGTGGCCAGACCTGAAGTAGTTCTGTGGAGAGTAGGGAGGCTGTTCCAACACATCCAAAACCAGCTGCATGGATTACGGCACCAGTAACATGTCTTCTGTGGACCGGAGCATTGTACTGGTGGAACAGCACTTTTCGCTACAATATCCCGCGCCGTTTTTCCTTGATTGCTTCGCGTAACTTAGGGATAAGGGCTCCGTAATGGGCCCCCATGATAGTGTGTCCAGACTCCAAGTAGTCAAGTTCGACCGGGTGGGGAGGCCTACCAATTGGCTTGAGCACAACAAGCCCCACCCAACTCCAAGTAGTCAATAAGGAGCACACCCTTCGCATCCCAAAAGATTGTGACCACAATCGTACGCACCTTGAACATGCGGCGGGAGAGGTTAACTGCTGTGCCGCCGTTCCATACGTTTGGATTCGGGATCATAGTGATGTAGCCACGTCTCATCCACTGTCACAAATCTATCACAGAACGACTTCAGGTCTTGCCTCATAAGCTCCAAACCAGCCTTCCTCCCCCTCAACCCCCCTTTCAAGCTAAGTACCATCGCTCATACCTAAAACGAAAAAAAATATGTTAATTAGCAGCTACGGTTCTGAAGTTTAGCACATAGGCATCTAAGACTTTAGGATTCAATATTCCACATCGACCATCGCAGTACAAATATTTTATACACACTCGGGACAATAATTATCGAATTATTGAACCACCCTCGTATATATATATATGTGTGTGCGTGTGCGAATAGGTTTTTACTTGTCTCTATTTTTACATGCTTTCTTTTAACATACAACTCTATTTGTTTATATGCGGTAGTCAAATCTTTTTACTCATTTTTCATCCACTTCCTGTTGACAAAGAGATTTGAAATTTGGAATATATATGTATTCCTGAGGGTAATACCTGAATTGGACAGCGATTTTTTAAAATTCGATCCGCTAGTGAAGAGAGGGGAAGAGCGGTTGATTTCATATCTAGTAATCAGTATCAGCTGCAACAATGAACATTTGTTGAAAAGTACTAATGGCAGAGCTAGCACAATAGCGTCAATTTTTGACCAACTTGGAAAAATATCGCCAAATTTGTTAACAAAAAAAGTTGCCCTATATGAAGCCAACTTACTTGGCGATAGCTGGTTAATTTGGTGAAATTCTCATTTCTACTTTTTAGTGCATTTAAAACTGTATTTTTTTTTAGACATTTTTGTGAATTTTAATAAAAGCATGTTTAAAATTCTTTTCACTTATATATATATATATATATATATATATATATATCACTCACACGTAGAACATTACTTCATGGGTCCTTCTTTTTTTTCCAGATATATATTGTTTTTTTCTTTAGAAATAAGTTTTAGAATAATATTATAAACCGGTACTTGGGACTTCAAGAAAGTTTATTTTAATATCATGCAGAACAGTATAATTATGGTAATTAAGGCTTCTACTTAATGGAATGTAAATTACAGCATACGCTGTATTTAGTTATAAATGAAGGAAGACATGCACTTATTTTGTATATGTATATGGGTATGTATGCCCAGGTATAATTTTTTAATGTGACTAAAATTTTATCCTGTATAGAATATTCTACGCTTTCTGTAACTAATTTCACTGATTATTTTCGGTATAAAGAAGAGTAGGTAACCTTTGATTTTTATTTTTGTTCATAAAACTTTTTCGTGTTTTCGCATTCCTTGGAGTTTTAAACCATTCTATTAAATCTTTTCCGTTCAAAATGAACAGAAAAAATAAGTAAGTAAAAAAAGACAACTAAAAATCTTAACTTAAGTAGCTTAAGTAAAAATCGACTTGTATTCTTTAAACAAAAAATTCTTGCTTTGATTTTTGTTTTAATTGCCAAATGACGTATCATTAGGAATGTTTTTTTTATTTCTCAGAGAATGACATTTTATTCAAGTGTCCTTGCACATGTTTTATAAATTTCATAATAAGTTTTCATAGTAATATATTTTAAAATAAGATGATAAACCAGCAGTTGAAATTTCAAGAAAATTTCTTTTAATTTTAACATCTTCTAAGATTAACAATGCTTGTAACAATGTAGTTTAAAACGATTTACCGCATGAAGTATAACGTACAAAGTATTCTATGATTTTGTAACTAAGTGCACTGTTCGCTTACACTAGATCAACAATATTTTACATTTTTATAGTAATTCTTACTTTTTAGTATTTCCTGGGGTATATTGCCATTAAAATATCATAATCCTAAGTCGGTGTTCAAAATGAACCGAAGAAAATATATCCCGGATAAAATTCTACTTGCATCTGTTAAATGTAAAAGTCTTTGAATTGAATTTGCTGTTGTTGTTGTTACTGTTCTTGCCGAATAACATATTATTTACAATATTAACGTGAATAAACAAAAAATTATAAGTTTACTAAATGGTGTATGCCGAATGTTGTAAAATTAAAAATTAAACAAACATTAAATTAAAATTATGTCAATCGACGTTTCGGTCATCATCAAGGACCATCTTCAGAAAAGAGCTGTTACATTGTCTTTCCTGAAGATGGTCATGACCGAAACGTCTATTGTTATCATTTGAATTCAATGTTTGTTTAGAGTTTAACGTCACAACATTCTGTACACACCATTTAGTAAAGTTGTGATTTATTTCATTTTCACGTTAATATTGTAACTTTTTCATTGCGAAATGTCCAGCTTATTTATTATTAACATATTATTATTATTTTTTTTTTTGTCGAATAATATATTATTTTGTTGTCAATTTTGTTTCCTAATAACGTATTCTTATTTGTAAAAGAAAAGATTTTTAATTCCTTTACTTGTTTTGCTGTTACTCTGACAAAGAACATTACTTCAAATGTGCTTACACATTTTTTTTTTAATTAAGCTCCGGTATGCTATTTCTTTCTCCCAGCTTATTTTGTGTCGTCTCCAAAAAAGTAACGTTGCGTTGTATAAGCCAGCCGTAAAACAAAGCAGATGTATCATTGTACGATTAAATACTCTACAAAAATTTTTTAACGTGCTAAGCATCGCACATTTTCGATTTCTATACCGTCGTATTGGAGAAAAAATGTACTTTTTAATGCAATTTGTTTGAAAACTACATCTCCTTTTATTTTTAAGGTATTAATTTTTTTTGCAGTTTTTAGAGCCATTTGCTTAATATTGGCAACTCAAGTACTCCATTTCTGTAGAAAGTAAAAGAAAAATACCAATTATATCTTTTTGTTGCCATTTTCCCGTAAAAACTGAAAAAAAAAGTACTTAAAATATGTGCTATTTTGAAAAAATATCAATGAATGATTTCTAATAAAACATGGAGCTCTTAGAAACTAAATTTAATTTTAAGTATCTATATTAATATTACAAACAAATGAAAGCATATGAATCATGAGATAGCCGATTTTTTTTTTTTTTTTTTGTGGAGATTCTAGAATGATGAAATCTCATTTTTTTGATTTGCGTATTAATCAGCGATAGTGATGTCACATGCGTTCTTTTCCGTAGATGTTGTTTAATACTGGATAGTAAATGAGGAATTCTTCAGCGGATGCGGATGACGTCATTTTATAAAAAATAAAATCGCGTGTTTTAACTCTTAAAACTCAACTACAGTAGAGTTCCGATTATCCGAGTCCCGCTTAACCGAGTTTCCGCTTTAACCGAGTTATTTTCTTCTGATGGACTGATAACTTCCATTATTATGAAACAGCCATTTTAAATGAAATGTTAGGTGAAGATGAAAGAGCAGCCGTAAAAAGTGAGAAATCTGATTTTCTGTTCAGAATAGGGAAGGGGGGGATGGCCATTTTGTTTTTCGAAAAAAAAAATATGCCCAATTTTTTTTTACATTCTGACCAGAAAATCAGAGTTCTAACTTTTTACGACTGCTCTTTAATCTTCACCTAACACTTCATTTATAATGGCTTTTTCATAATAATGGAAGCCATCAGTCCATCAAAAGAAAATTATCCATTCCAAATGCATAAGTTCGATTGGAAAAAAATATTTAATATTTTTTTTTTTCATCGAGGGCGACACTATAATTCTGAAAAAGCGGAATTCCTGTTCTATAGTTTTTGTTAATTTTAGATGCATAAATAATTTTCACTAGAAATAAACTTTAAAGTAGGATTATAAACCGGTAGTTAAAACTATTTTAGTATCTGGAAGAGTAACATAATTCTGTTAACTAAGGTATCTACTTAATGGAATGTAAATTCCAACATGCCCTCTGTTTAGTTATTGATCTGCTTCCAATCAAGCAAGTTATGCATTCGTCTGTATTGGTAAATATTTAAATGTATCCATCGATAAATTTTGAATGTGAATTAATTTTATTTAGTACAAAATATTCTATGCTTTTTTGTAACAGATTCCACTATTTACTTACGCTTGTATGATAAGTAGTGTTTTTTTTTTTATATAACTTTTTATGTTTTGGTATTCCTTGGAGTATGTTTTAGTATTCCTTGGTATTTCCATTAAACCTCATAATACCAAATCGTTGTTAAAAATGTACAGAAAAAATTTTGAACAAAAACTTGGAAAAAATCCTGTAAACTCACAAGTCATTGATTGTCAATTCACAAATTGATTGTATTTCAATTGATTGTACTCACAATTCACCACAAGTAATCACAAATCATTGATTGTCTCACTCACAAATTGATTTATCACAATTGTTTCTACTCATAAATCATTGATTGTAAACTCAAAAATCACTGACTGACTCACTAGTCATTAATTTTGACATGATCATTAGAAACTTGGAAAAATTAACAGAAAATTGGAGTATGTTTTAATGTTCTGTGGTATTCCATTGAACCTCCTAATACTAAATCGCTGTTTAAACAGAAAACATTTTGAACAAAAACTTGGAAAAAATCCTGCAAACTCATAAATCATTGATTGTCAACTCACAAATTGATTGTATCTCAATTGATTTTACTCACAATTGATAACAATTAATCACAAATTATTGACTGTCACACTCACAAGCTGATTGATCACAATTGTTTGTACTCACAAATCATTGATTGATTCACAATTTACTGACTGACTCACAAGTCATTAATTTTGACATGATCATCAAAACTTGGAAAAATGAACAGAAAATTGGTATATTATTCCTTATAGTATGTTCTAGTATTCCTTGGTATTTCCATGAAACCTCATAATACCAAATCGCTGTTAAAAATGTACAGAAAAGTTTTGCACAGAAACTTGGAAAAAATCCTGTAAACTCACAAATCATTGATTGTCACACTCGCAAATTGATTGATCACAATTGTTGTTACTCACAAATCATTGATTGTAAACTCACAAATCATTGATTGTAAACTCACAAATCATTGATTGTCACACTCGCAAATTGATTGATCACAATTGTTGTTACTCTCAAATCATTGATTGTAAACTCACAAATCATTGATTTGTAAACTCACAAATCATTCATTCACAAATCACTGATTGATTCACAATTTTATAATTTTGACATGATTATCAGAAACTTGGAGTATTATTCCTTGGAATATGTTTTAGTATCCCTTGGTATTTCCATTAAACCTCATAATACAAAATAGCTTTTAAAAATGAACAGAAAAAATACATTCTAAGCAGAAATCTACTTAGATCCGTTAAACGGAAATTTCTTTGAAAAGGATTCTTGTGTTAGTTCCAGAATAAAACATCATTCTTGTAAGGAAATTGATTTTTATTTGTTGTCCTTTTTCCTTTCCTCAGACAATGACATTTAATTCAAGTGTTACTTAAAGATTTTTTATTTAAATTCCATCGAATGTTTTGTTGGAAATAAATTTTAAAATACGATTATAAACCAGTAATTCTGATTTCGAGAAAATACATTTTAATTTTTGTATCTTTTAAAATTAAGAGTGTTTGTGACAATTTTGTTTAATTCATTTTAAATAGACTAGGGGGGCTCCGCCCACCCTGCTCGCTACTCTCACCAACCCCCCCCCCCCCCCCCCCCCCCGCGTAATCGCTTCGTGATTCCATTTCGTTTCGGGAAGCAATCCCTATTTTCGAGCCAACCCCAGACGTGATTGTTTCGCGTTTCCATTCTGGATCGCTTAGTGATCCCTTATTTTCTATGCATTCAATTTTTAGATTCCACTTTGTAAAAACGCGCTCCTCCCCAACTCCTAACAATTTTATTTCCTTATCTCCAAGCACATAATCATTAGAGCTTACAGAGTTTAATAATTATAAGAATTATTAAATATAAAATCATTAAAAAAAGGTAACATTTATAATTTATTTGAATAAATACAAATTAAATACAATTATAATTAAATAAAATTATAAATTAATGGAAAATTTAAAACTAAAAATATTGTAAGTTTCAAAAATATGTTAAATTTCAAAAGTAACAAATTTATTAAAGTTATTTGGATTTTTTTCCCTTATCTTTTTAATGAAGTCGCTAATTTGCAGTTACAGTTAGTAAATAATCTTATCATATAAATCTCCTCTCCTCTGAAATTTTAACTTCGCCGCCTTTTCTGCGCCAACATATATGTGCAATGTTATATATATAATGTTACGAATATTGTAAATAGTTAGTGTTTGTGCTTACAAATAACGTAAATAGCTCAATTAAGTTCTATTCATAAGCTAATATTATTTTTTGTTGCATTGAAATATCTCAATTTGTTGATTTTCTGCAAGCAAGTAAACGCTGTTGGATTTCAATAGGAGTCTATGGAAATTTGGCGAAATACTGAAAATAGCGCCAAGTTGACGTCACATTTGGCGACTCATTTCTGTCGCCAAATATGACGATATATCGCCACGTTGGCGACAAACTTGGCAACATTTGGCGACAGAGTCTTCCCCCCCCCCATAGGTAACCCCCTTTATTGCGTCAGAAAGCTCTCACCAATCAGATGCGTTTCGCGGTATCTACTCAGATTTTCATTGGTCCATTTCCAAAGCTTTACTTTTTTTATATATAGAAGGAAAATATTTATTAAAAAATAAAAAAATAAAAACTTGTATAATTCTTGTACCTGCCAATCCCCATCCGCCACACATTATGTTACAAAAGTGTAAAAAGAAAAAAAATGCAAGTGATGTATTATAGAATGTAGATATACAGAGTGACCTTTGATGTTGGACAGTGAACACGGTCGCCACGGTGGATGATTTACCGATTCTAGCTGGCCAAAAGTCGATTTTTAAAAGTTTATCCTAGCGTAATTTATTTTTTGCCTGTTATAGCTCAATAGTTAGAACGTTGTATCCTGCTATTGGTTTTGATATAAATATAATTGTATGGTCCATAGACTAGCGCAAATTTGGTGTTTCTGAGTTGGAAATGAATCAGTGAATTTTAGTATAGTTCTTTACTCTGTTACTTAAAGTGAAATAAAATATACTGCTCAATTATGGACGCTTCCAAACGAAATATAGACTTTATTTTATCGGGCTTTTTTATAGACTTTTTTTCATTTTATTGCTGTTTCTGAGTTGGAAATGAATCAGTGAATTTTAGTATAGTTCTTTAATCTGTTACTTGAAGCGAAATTAAATATACTGCTCAATTATGGACGTTTCCAAACGAAATATAGACTTTATTTTATCGGATATATGTACATAAAGTTTGCAGATATCAGCCGTTATTTCGTATTTAATGTCGCAAAAAACTCGGTATTTTTTTATTTATTTTTTACAATTTTTCAGTTTTAATATAGAAAAAGTTGCATGATAAAGCACGATTAAGCTAAATTTTTTATATGATTATATAGTTTAGATTATTACTTTTTCGTTCCAATTTAATTTGTTTGCCCTTTAGGTGCCTCCCCAGTTTTTAGATTTGTTTTTAAGTAATTAAGTCTAAATATTTTTTTTTTAATTTTAGTTCAAGTATCGTTTATTTTTTATCAAAGACAGCAGAATTTAAGTTAGTCGCATAAATAAACTTTTCAACCATTATGCAAAGGCAACAAGATTTAAAATTTAACGAAAATGTGAATTTGGTTGAAAATATTTTGTTTATAGAGGAAAATTACAATGAAGAGAACATGAAATTTTGCAAGGTCGAAATGTTTAAACTTATGACCAAATTTGGATAAAAATGGCCAGTTGTATGTAGATATCTCAAGACAAAATTATTTAAAATATATTACTTGACATCATATTTCGAGTGGTTACAAAATTGATCCAGACAAATTCTCCAAATTCAGATTTGATATAATGCAAAACATAATGTAGGTATTTTCTCATGATATCTTATGATTCCCATTCTTTACATAAGGTTCCTATGTGCAGAGATAAACATAAATATACAATATAATATACAACACAGTAATTTTCAGTAAAGATGTCGAATGTCTGTCCCGTATCTTAAATTTTAGAAAAAGAAATTTTAGGATTTGTTATAATAATCCAAAAATAGTTTTATCACTTTAGCTTCCATTTTACAACTTTACTTTCCTACACTTTAGCTTCCAAAGTAAAAAAAAAAAAAAAATAGCTGAAAATGTTTTACATCCCTGTATATGAACTATAGATTTATCGTATAATTTACAATATGCTAAAATTTAGAACAGTTAGTGAACGCATAGCAAAATTGAAAATTCTTCGTCAGCAATTTCCGTCAATAAAATGTACTTCAGATGTTTTGTACCTCGTAGGAGGCAGGGCCCCCTAGTTTTTAAAAAATCTGCCTCTTTTTTACTACTACAGAAATTTATTAAAATCCATCATAAATAATTATGGCAATAAATAATAAATAAAATAACTATGGCAGAATAATTATGGCAATAAATAATAAATAAAATAATTATGATAGAATAATTATGGCAATAAATAATAAATGCAATAATTATGGCAGAAAAATTATGACATAAATAATTATGGCAGAGTCTCCTAATTTTTAAGATAATAAATAAATAAATAACATTAAATAATAATAACAATAACAGCAACAATAATAATAATAATAATAATAACAATAAATAATAAATAAAATAATTATTACAGAATAATTATGGCAGAAATAATTATGGCAGAGCACCCCAGTTTTTAAAAAAATCTGCCTCTTTTTTACTACTTCGGATATTTATTAAAATTCAAATTCATCATAAATAATTATGGCAAAAACTATTTCAAAAAAATAGACAGTAGTTTTCTAGCTAAATGCAAATAAATCGTTGGGCGCAAACAACAGCTCATTCAATCGTTGGGCGCTTCAATCAACAATCGTTGGGCGCTTAGCTCTATTTTCTTAAATCGTATATCATGTTAAAGAGTATTTCGTTCAGAAGAGTAATTCTATAATGATAATGCTAAAGATATAAGAAAAAAATTATTTTGCTTTAAAATATGTGTAGAAGAATTTGCAACACATAATATAGCTTTATTAAATCATTACAAAATATTGTTATTTCAACATTTCTTAAATTTTAAATATTTATTTATACTTAAAACTCGTTTGTCAACCGTGTTAATATTATTTGTTAACTGCAAAATATAGTTGTAAAAAAAAAAAATAAATACTTTTTAATATATTAAAATCATAAATATACATCATCATTTTTTTTTTTTTTTTTTTTTTTTTTGTTAAGCAGTAATTTTGCTTTGTACTAAAAATACAATTCATTCAAAAAATTTAATTTAGAACAAAGTCACTTAAACGTACGGAAATTTTTCAAGTGTTTTTTTCAAATTCTTATCAACTATGACATTTTGAAGATTATTATTTTTTAATTTAAAAATGAAAGTAATAAAGGAAGTGCAAGTTTATAATGGATTAAACGGAAAACGTCTAGAGTAATAAAAAGTCACGCAAAAATATATTTCTTTCTACTATATCAAATAAATTTTCAAAACAGAATTATTGGATGATGTATTTGGTTGAAAAACATACATATTACTAGTTATTTCCCTACAGAATAATAGAAGGCGTTTAACATTGTTCATAGTTACTTGCATATATACATATATACATAAGTATATGTACTGAAATCCTTGAAACAAAAAAATGATCAACCTTCGAACTTCATTTTCCTTTTATTACCCTGTTAAAAATGGTTACATAAAAATAATCCAAGTACACTTTTTAGAATTGACACAGAGTCTGGCACCACTACTTCAGATCAGAAATTTTAACCTAATATATATATTTTTTTCAAATTGAAATCTTCCAGTGATTAATCAAAGAAAATGTAATATTCTCAGAGATTAAGTAAGGTAAAAATTTCTATAAGAAAATTGTGGTAATAGTGTACGCGCCCTAAATAAGCGCACGCATTTTAAGATATTTTTTGAGTTCATAATAGCACGAATGTTTAGGTCTCATTTTAGAAAAACATTTACAAAGTTTATTATTATTATTTATTGTTATTAATTCTATACTTCGTTTTTACATAGCTTCGCTGTTATGAATAGATCCATTATAAACCACTGCGCCACAAGGCATGTAAACAAAACGCAACACAAAACCGACATACACAAATTCCATGCATCTGTCATAAGAAATAGTTCATTAACCCCAAGGTGTCTCAGGACTCTTAAAATTGGAAAATACGAAAAAAAGGGCCATTTTCAATATTTAATATCTTAAAATGTATATAATTTAAAACGCAATTTTTATTGGGATGAAAGATATAAGTATATTCTTTCATTCCATGTATTTAAAAAATTGCAAGACGAAGAATTAGCATTTACAGGGGAACATTTCAAGAGCAGAAAATTGGTGTAACAGCTTACGCGCACAATTACCAACTAAATATTGCAGATAGAATGAAAATTTTAATGCCTACTTATACTTCAGATTGTAATAATTACGCAGAACCTAAATATATTTGTATTTAAAGCATTTTTATATTGTTACAACAAAGTTGTATTTAGCTAATACAAAAGTTTGAAAATTTCGACAATATAATCACCTAAAAAATATATTTATTTGAACAATAAAAAGGAAATTTTAGGTTCAGATTATACAGACTAACATGAAACATGTGTTTCAAAAACTTCATGAAAAAATAGTCAGAAGTTTGTGAGATACCCTTGCGCGTTATGATCAAAAACGTTATTTGGAGAAAAATTACTTCAAAGTTTCGGAAACACCGCTTCAGATATTGAACGGATATAATTCTAAAAGCCATAACTTCGAATCTAATGGGAATTTCAACGAAACAATTATATCATTATGTTCAGAAAAGATAAGAGTTTAACATCTACAAACATTAAATATTCGATAATTTTGAAGCTTTAAGAACCCTAAAACCTCTTAAATGCATAGAGTAACTCAATCGTTTCATGATCATTTTTTGTCATTTGGCGTTTTCAATTGGTCTCTTTGTGAAATAGTATGTGTTACTTACGTTTGATAACATGCATTTAAGATCGTGAAGTCTGTTTTTGTTCAGACTGGTTATCTCGGTGAGGTTATAACACTGTTACTAATTGTCATGTGCTCGACTGGCCTTTTTTTCCTATCTTTATAAGATAGTAATTATTAAATCTACAAACTATTAAAAGCATTATAAAAATCATTATATAGTTTAATAGTTGTTATTGTGCAGTGTAATCACTTTAAAGTAAGCACATAGTTTAAAATTATCCTTTTTTGAGCATTTTTTCTTATGTATCTCAGGACATTATGACATTATGTCCAACAGAAACATAAATAAATGTTTTCACTATTAGGTAGCTTTCATTATAAAAAGTGAAAAGCTACCTATTGCAGCCGTCCTGAGGAAAGCACTTCCGAAAAATGTTGGTATATTTTCATCAATCATGACACCCCCCCCCCCCCCCCCAGACCCTGAAACAACGCTCCGTTCACATGTGGCTTATATCTATATATATATGTATATCTGATTTTTGTCATGCGATAACTCTCGTATTTATAAACCGATTTAGATTAAATTAATTGTATGCATAGTACATACCAATGTCTCGACCGAGTTCGTTGGCCAGCTTCATCCGCCATCTTGTTTCAAAATGGCGGCCATTTAAAAAAAATTTTTACTTAAAAATTTAAAAAGCGGTGCAAATAAATTAAAAACTGAAAATTATTTTTGTATTAAAAGTTTGACCTTAATACAAGGTTTCCGGAGCATGTTTTGTTTCGTCTTTATCTTAAAAAATGGCTGAGATATAGCAGTTTGAATTTTCAGGGCGGCTGGCATTTTCAAACAATCTGATATTTATCATGTAACTCTCGTATTTATAAATTATTTATAAACCGATTTGGATAAGAATTAAGTATGTGCATAATGCATATGAATGTCTTTACTGAGTTCGTTGCCCAGCTTCATCCGCCATCTTGTTTCAAAATCACGGCCATTTGCACCGTGCATTGCCGCGTAATGCTTAAATATTATTAATATCCGTTAGCTTCAAATTATCGCCAAACTTGGCTATACTTGGCGAAATATCGCCAAATTTGGCGTCCAAAAAAATAGTAACCATAAATGATGCCAACTTAGTTATAGCTTACTAATTTGGCGCAATTCTCATTGAAATTCAGTATTGAAGAATAGTTTCCCATCGGGTTCGTCTATTTTAGCTTCTTAAAATTTGAGTAAAATTAGCTTCGAGTAAAACTTGCAAAATTTTAAAACCTATTTTTTCCTCCCGGCACATGCCGAAAGGACTATTTTTCTAATGGATTATTAACAAAAATGGACTTAAATATAATTTTTTCCAAACAAAATGAAAAATCATACATTAAAGGGTTGAGTTTGAAATGAAACAGTTTATTTTTGTAAATATTGCGACAGATATTTCCTAACGTGTACATGCGCGTTTTTTAAACAACTTCTCTCGAAATCTTTGATGCAGCTTTTTCGAGATCATATTTATATACATTGACAAAGTTCTTTTAAGTACGTATGGTTACTTATATTTGAATGCTTCATTCATTTATAAAACAATGTAATAACAATCGTGCCTAAAATACGAATAAATAGAGATTTTGTTTAACAGTACAGCATCATAAATTTTCATTTTTCTTATTGTGTGTATCTACAGTGCAGTGTATCCCAAGTGATTGAGAAAATGTCTATCTACAAAATGGCGAGATATTCCCTCGCTCATTCAAGTCTCGTTAGTCTTACTTTCGTTATTCATCTTCTTAAAATAAACTTGTCAGGTTTGTTTTGTACCATTTTTAATAGTTATTTCTTGTTTCAGACGGTTATATGTTAGTTGTTGTTTCTCCGTGTTATTAATAAAAGGATATGTTTCTCTCTACAATATTAAATAAATTTTCAATACAGGGTTATTGGATCTGTATTTTGTTTAAAAACATAAATATTACTATTAATTTCGCTACAGAATAATAAAAGCTTTTAACTTTGTTCGTTGTTACATGCATATATACATGTATACATAAATATATGTACTGCAATCCTTGAAACAAAAAAGTGATCAACTTTTGAACTTAATTTTCCTTTTTATCACCTTGTTAAAAAACGGTTACATAAAAATAATCCAAGTACACTTTTTAGAATTACCACAGAGCAGAAATCTTTGCTTAATATTTTTTCTTCAGATTGAAAATCTTTCAATGATTAATCACATAGTTTGTAATATTTTCAGCCTTTAATTAAGGAGAAAATTTCTATAAGAAAATTGTGGTAAAACAGCACGCTGCTTAAATAAGCGCACTCATTTTAGAATATCTTTTGAGCTCATAACAGCGCGAGTGTTAGGACTCATTTTTGAAAAACATATGCAAACTTTATTACTACTAGTTTTATTATTATTATCATTATTTCTATAGTTAGTTTCTACATAATTTCGCTGATATGAATAGATCCCTTATAAACCACTGCGCCGCAAGAAATGTAAATAAAACGCGACATATACAGTCACAAACAAAAATTCGATGATTCTATCATAAGTATATATAAAATCATATATTGGTAATTTAATGTACTCAAAATTAGTTTAGTCTCTAAATTGTATTCCTGTATTTCAATTAAGTGACCATAATTCTTGAAATTCATTCATTTACTATTTAATATAAATTTACTATTATCTCATATAAAAAGGACTTCTTATTCAAATCAAATTAAATATATCTTTTTTACAATTGACGGTTATTGATTACGCAGACGTAATTATAATAATACTGCTTTCTTGTCTAAAATAAATCTTTACTTTAGCTTTTTGAGATCATATTTATATTTATAGGCAAAGTTATTTTAAGTACGTGCGATTACTTATATTTTAATGCTTCATTCGTGTATAAAACAATTTGATAAAAATTCTGCCTAAAATACGAATAAAGGGAGTTTTCGTTTAACCGTACAGTACCATAAATTTTCATTTTTCTTCATTTTGTGTATCTACAGTGCAGTATATCCCAAATGGTTGAGTAAATTTCTATCTACAAAATAGCGAAATATTCCCTCGCTCATTCGAGTCTCATTAGTCTTACTTTCGTCATTAATCTTCTTAAAATATAAACTTGTCAGTTTTGTTTTGCACCGTTTTTAATAGTTATTTCTTGTTGAAGATGGTTATATGTTAGTTGTTGTTTCTCCGTGCTGTTAAGAAAAGGATATGTTTCTTTCTATAATATTAAATAAATTTTCAATACAGAGTTATTTATTGGATCTGTATTTTGTTTAAAAACATAAATATTACTAAAGATTTCTCTACAGAATAATAAAAACTTTTAACCTAACCTTGTTCATTGTTACATGCATATATGCATATATACCTAAATATATGTACTTCAATCCTTGAAACAAAAAAGTGATCAACTTTTGAACTTAATTTTCCATTTATCACCTTGTTAAAAAATAGTTGGAAAAAAAATCCAAGTACAATTTTTAGAATTACCACAGAGCAGAAATCTTTGCTTAATATTTTTTCTTCAGATTGAAAATCTTTCTGTGATTAATCACATACTTTGTAATATTTTCAGCGATTAAGTAACGAGAAAATTTCTGTAAGAAAATTGTGGTAAAACAGCACGCAGCCTAAATAAGCTCACTCATTTTAGAATGTCTTTTGAACTCATAATAGCGCTGGTGTTATATCTCATTTTTAAAAAACATATGCAAACTTTATTATTATTTTTTTCATTATTATTATCATTATTTCTATAGTTCGTTTTTACATAATTTCGATGATATGCATCGCAAGAAATGTAAATTAAAAGCAACACATACAGTCACACACAAAAATTCGATTATTCTATCATAAGTATGGTATAAAATCATATATTGGTAATTTAATATACTCAAAATTAGGGCTTAGACACTGTATATTCCCATGGCCGCCATCTTGGATGTTTTGAGATTTCCTGGCGATTTTTTGTTGGCGATGTTTTACATTTTATTTTCGTTAAGCCTAACATGCACATAAATCGCTGCTTGTGCGACATTTACTACTTGGCGGAAAAGGGTTTTTTACGCCAAGAAAAATTCAAGATGGCGGCCACGGGAATATATGGCATCTGTTCCAAAATTAGTTTAGTTCCTAAATTTTATTCCTGTATTTCAATTAAGTGACCATAAATCTTGAAATCTATTCATTTAGTGTTTAATATAAATTTACTTTTATCTCATATAAAAAGAACTTCTTATTCAAATAAAATCAAATATATCTGTTTTACAATTGAAGGTTATTGATAATGCAGATGTAATCATAATAACATTGGTTTCTTGTCGAAAGTAAATCTTTACTTTAGCTTTCTGAGATCATATTTGACTAAATAGGCAAAGTTATGTTAAGTACGTACGGTTACTTATACTTTGAATGCTTCATTCATTTATAAAACAATGTTATAACAATCGTGTCTAAAATACAAGTAAATAGAGATTTTGTTTAACAGTACAGCATCATAAATTTTCATTTTTCTTCATAGTGTGTTTCTACACACTGTTAAAAATTTGCAGCATTCTGGCAGGTCAATTGACCGTTTTTTCCGAAAACGGTTACACCACCGTAATTTAACACAATTCTGACCATATTATTGGCCCTTTTTATGGTCAGAATAGAGTTAAATTATGGTTATGAAACCGTTTTTTCAAAAAACGGTCAAATGACCTGCCAGAATGCTGCAAAACTTTTAACAGTGCAGCGCAGTGTACCTCAGGTGGTTGAGTATGTTTCTATCTACAAAATGGCGAGATATTCCCTAGCTCATTCAAGTCTCGTTAGTCTTACTTTCCTCATTAATCTCTTTAAAATAAACTTGTCAGTTTTGTTCCATTTTTAATAGTTATTTCTTGTTGCAGATGATTATATGTTAGTTCTTGTTTCTCCGCGTCATTTTTTAATTTCTCCTTTTGTTATGCATTGGGTGAAAAGGGGAAAATATTAACATATTTACTTTTCCATTTACCAAAAATGAATTATTTCTAAAAACTTCATATTATTTTTCCCGAAATAGCAAAATTCAAGTTATCAAGAGTGTTGAAGAATTCAACGGACAAATTCAGAGGTGTGATAGTAGTCATCAAGGGGATGAAAAATTACCGTAGAACATGAGGTCGCAAACCAAGTATTTAATTAAAAATACAGGGTGTTCTACCGTAACCCAACATTGGTTGACGGTAATAATTTTCAGAAAACTGAAGTATTTTATAATGAAACTTTTAACAGACGTGCTAAACAGGCATGTTAACAGAAGTTGGACTGCAGCTGTACAGATTGCGCTGTTATGGTGACGTGTTAAACACAGCATGTTTACTTTTGACTTTTACGAACTAATAAATATTTGTTTCTCTTATACTGATGACGACCACAGAGGGGTTGAAACTTGTCGGTTTTAGATTTTTAAAATTTTATATAATGTTTTGAAAGTTTTACTTTTCGTGTGTAATATACGCCTTTTAGTAAATCTTTTTATTATATACGTGATTTTAATTTCAAGACGTAACAGTGCTTTAATTTAATTTATTTTAATTTATTTATGTTTGCAGAATATAAATAAATTCATAAACAGAGGTAAGAAAAGAACTGGATGTATTGCCGTCTATTGATGATCCTTTCTAAAGCTGCATTTATATTTCCTGAATTAAAGTTTTGATATACAAGAAAAAAAAATGCCTCAAGCATAGATTATGAAACAATTGCCACCACTTTCTGAATTCTTTACTAGAACTTTGTTATTTATTAAGGTTTTAAAAAAATTTAAATAAATGTTTTAGAAAACTCAGAACAGGTTTGAAAACCAGATTTCAATAATTACCGTCCATAGCGGAAAAGTTGTCCAACTATTTTTTTCAGCTCTGTATTTAATCTACAATTTCTACATATTCTACATAATATGCTAATACTTAGTTTAGTAAGAGAATGTATAATAGGTTAAAAATTCACATTCAGCAGTTTTTATCAATATGCGGAAACATCCTGTATATTACCAACAGATTTTTGTATGACTACATATTAAGCTAAAACTTAATTCAGGTTAAAACAGAATTAAATCTATTCAAATCACACTCCCAAACATTATCATCCTTAGGAGGTCATGTATCCAGTTCTTTGCGTGACCCTGTATAGTATTTAAATTATATTATACAAACATTTCTTAGTATACAAAATATAATTCAACTTAAAAGCGCCTAACTCAATTAAAAGCTGTCTTTAAGCCATTCACGGTGATAATCAGCAATGCTTACGAATTCTTTTGTGTAGCCCTGTATAATGATCTATACTTCTATGGCGTTTATACACACCACATACTAAACAAAAATTTAGTTAAATGCGCATACCATGAATATAATCGTATTTTCAGCACTTTTAGTTAATAGGCAAAGTACTTCAGATACAGTATTCTATCCGAATCTTTTGCGTGTCCCTGTAAATGAACAGTAAATACTATGCGCATCATATTATACAACAAGTATCTTGTAGTAAGCCTCAGTAATGTATATAATTTTCTTTATATTTGAAAGAGTATAACAGAACTAAAATACGCTGTAAGCACTTCCCCGTAGACCATTACGAAACGGAATTCTTTTGTGTGGCCCTGTAAATGAATAGTAAATGCTTTACCACCTATATTCTTCAGAATGCATGATTTAGTGCACTACATAAATGCTTATCAATCTCATAAAGCTTTAAATTCTTAAACATCATTAAAATGAACTTAAAGCGATTTTTTCCCATAGACCGTAATGAAACGCAATACTTTTCACCGTGATTGTAAATGAACTAAACTTGCTAAACACTTCATTTTCTATGCCGACCGTGCTATAGAAAACATCAAAACACATTAAAAAAATCAGGGCAATCCGAGTATATTTACGAGAGTTAGAGCTCGTACAGACGGACAGACAAACCGAAATCATAAACACTTTTCAACTATGTTGGAAAGTATTAAAAATCAAGCACGTATTAAAATCTGCAGAAATTATACAAGACTGTACAAAATTATTCGAGTGTAAATTATTATTAAGATGCTACTTGGCGCAGAATGGTATAAATTTAAAAGCAACGTTAAAAATGCCAGAATATGCAACTTTAAGCAGACTAGTTTCGGTAGCCTTTAGCGTACCGTCCTCAGTGCAAAGAATAGCGAAAACTTGCTCAATTATATAGAGGAGAAGCGGATTCAACTCAGAAGTTCATTAACCAGTGGGGAAACAGGAAAATACGGGTATCAACAAATAGGAGAATAGAATTGGTAATGCCACCAAAAATGTGGAAACCAATAAATCTTCAATTGCTAAACATTAATGGGAGATGAATCGCTCTTTTGATTTTAATTCAGCCAAAATTATCTCTAACTCTTCTATACGTGAACTTAACTTTCTTGTAGCATTTCATATCTACAAAAACGTTGATAATATTGTTAATAATGAAATCGCTGTTCCCCCTTTATCAGATTGCTGTAAATATTTCATAAGATCCCGTTTTGCTTAATTACTACCAGTATTTTTCACATTTTTGATGGCATTACCTATTCTATTCTTCTATTTGCTGGTACCCGATTTTTCCTGATTCCCCATTGGTTAATGAACTTCTCAGTTGAATCCGCTTCTCCTCTATATAATAGAGCACGTTTCTGTTATTCTTTGCACTGAGGACGGTACGCCTTTAGGTTACCGAAACTAGTCTGCTCAAAGTTTGCACATTCTGGCGTTTTTAACGTTGCTTTTAAATTTGTATATTATTCGAGTGTATTTCCAGATATTGGCGGAAATTCCTGAATGCGAATTCTTGAATCTGCTATGCGTGACAGACAAAATTTCAATAACAATATTTAAGACAATAAACAATTATACACTGTAAAAAAGAAAACGAAAAATGCTTATTAATCTTGGAAAATACAATATAACCGCGAGCGAAAATATACAATAATCTCTTCTGAGTTAGCCACGATTCCGAAAAGCTTTCTTTATTTTTAGAAACGGTGAAAATCATAATATGTTCGAAATTTAAAGAAACATTTAAAAAAAAAAGTTTCTTCTGCTGTCACTGATTTTCTAAAACGTTTCCCGATTTTTTTCATAGTGTATTAATTAGTTTTAACAACCTAGAATATCTGTTTTAGGATGCTATCAATACTCACTTAAGCATATTCAGCTGCGTAATTGAATCTATACATCCAAAAATAACAAAATAATATTAATTTTAATGATAAGGTTAATTCTGTTAATTTATCAACTTTTTCTGTAAAACATGTTTGTTGAACATGAAAGTGTTTTCTTGACAATTGATAGCGACCAAAAAAATGATATTCTGGCTTAATAATAGGTTGAGGCAATATTACGATTACTCAGAAACGTTTCCGAAAATCGGTGGCAGCAAAAGAAATTTTGTTTTTATAAACGCCTCTTTAAATCTCGAAAATACACTGACCTCCAAAAGTTAAGGAACAGGGGATGGATGCTTTCGATTGTACGCGGCTTGTCGAATATCTACCAAAATTATTGGGGAATTGTTCTTGAACTTCTGGGATGTAAAGAACATGTTTGACTTCATATTTCTCGGTGAAGATTAAGTCGGGCGGACAATTAGGGGGCTAATAATAAATATAATAATAAAATAATATTTGCGATCACCCAAGTAACAGAAAATGCTGAAAATGGCTTGTCACTGTGTTAAATGACTATTTGGATCCTGTTCAATGTTTGTAAGCATAGCACTCATATTCGTTAAGATGTTACTGTGTCTGTGAAAAATTCAAAGTTTTTTGTTTGTAGCATACAGAGTTTTCAACCAAATTTAACACAACTTTCCGAAAGCCTGACAAAGAATAGTAGCAACAATATACTGCAATTAAAACATGAATATGTTGAATATTTGATGAGATATGGGCATTTGTATAAAATAATTTTTAACTGAGCATGCGTGGAAGATTCTAAAATTTTTATTTTATAATTTGGTACTCAGCTATTTAGGGCAACTGATATTTTAAAAAATCCAGTCAAATATCGCGAACATTCACAGAGGTAAGGGTGATATAGTGAGTTACTTTCTATAAATAGCATTATTATAAGAGATTTTCCACAACTTTTCAATCAGCTCACTATATCTTTCGGAGTTTTTACAATATTAGACTAGACTTTGCCCAAAATAGCTGACTACTGAATCTACTGACTACTAAATCATGAAATAAAAATTTTGAAATCTTCTACGCAGTTAAAAATTATTTCATACAAATTCCCATATCTCATCAAATATTCAATATATTCAAATTTTAACTGAAGTATACTGTTGCTACTGTTCTTTGTCAGGTTTTTGAAAAGTTGTGTTAAATTTCGTTGAAAACTCTGTATGATATTAACAAAAAAAAATTGATTTTTTTACAGGCACAAAAACATCTTCACGAATATGAGTGCTACGCTTACAGAAATGCACACAAACGTTTAACAGGACCCAAATTGTCATTTTACACAGTAACAAACCATTTTCAGCATTTTCTGTTACATAGGTGATTGCAAATATTATTTTATTATTTAATTTATTATTAGCCCTCTAATTGTCCGCCCGACTAAATCTTCACCGAGAAATATGAAATCAAACATGTTCTTTACAACCCAGAAGTTCAAGAACAATCCGCGAAAATTTTGGTAGATATTCGACAAACCGTGTGCAATCGAAAGAATCCAGTCCCTGTACCTTAACTTTTGGAGGCCAGTGTATATTAAAAAATAACAAAACTACAAATTACAAAAAGCTTGTGTTTAACTATGTACATATGAGAAAAAAAACGTATGTTAAAATTTTTAAATGTGTATCTTGTGTAGTTCCTGAGATTAATGGTCATTCAGGCAAAAAAATTAGATTTTCAATAAAATGCAAATAAAGTTTAATATGGTATTGTAAGTAGTACATTAATCAATTTAATGCATTCGAATACCAAAGGAAGGATTATATTGTCCCTCTTCTCCAAGGAAAGCCTCTTCAAGCTTTCTTTTGCCACTTGGGCGCTGCTGTCGAAAACATTGGAAAATTAAAATAAACGAAGAGTCCGAATCCGAACCTCCTTAAGAAACATTTGTCTATTTTTCACACTGCAGAATTATCGTATTTTTTATCAAAACAAAGAAAACATCCTAGAAAAGAGAAGAATTTTTTCCTGCACCATGAAGAATTCTTTCCTTAAGCAATCGATACTTATCTATCCAACACCTTCATTTAACATTTTTGAGTTTAATAAACATGTTTTCTTATTCAAAATATATTCTGTACAAATCAATAATCTTTTCAGTTTTCTTTTCTTTTCTTTCCCTTTTCAATGTTTAAAGGAAGCAAATTTAGAAAAAGGTTATTTCTCTCTTATTCAATTTAAGAGATTTGTCAAAATTTTGCTTGAATTTAAAGCGTTGCTTTGAAAGACAAATAATAAAATAATGATAAATTGTGAATGAAATCTGAAAGCACCTTTCGCAAATAAAAACAGTGAAAAAGAATAAGTTTTAAAATCTTTGAAAGAAAATTATAATAATAACAATTATAATGAATTATCTGAAGTGTTCAAATATTTAAATTCCCTATAAAGAATTTGTGGGTTTTTTTTAATGCATTTCCTTTTAAATAGTTATTTTTTTGTGTTTTATATATACATGAATCAAAGAATCTTTTTATCAGGTGCATTTTTCTGAACTTGTTTAAAAATAATATTCATGTTATACACGTAATCTTATAAGCAGTGCTTTAAATTCTAGAAAAATTTCTTTTGATGAAATAGAAAATAAATGATATACTTTTCTTATACTGTTAATGACAATTTTTCTGAAATCATACATGATTTCTGCGCTTAGTTTAGAAAAGTCAGAACTTGACCAATCATTTGATCTTTTTTTTTTTTTTTTTTTTTTTTTTTTTTGCAAGAACTCTTTTTAATACTATATTATAATAAAATTATGTATCCTGATTTTATGTCAGAAATAAAACACTTCTTTGAAACTTTTATTGTTCTAGATTCTGACGATCAAGCTGAATTTTTAAGACTAAATCTCATTAGTTTTAGAGAGATTGGGGATTGTTTTGATAAACTATGAAAAAGCCTTTCTATGTATACAATTGTATTTAAGTTTTCATTAACCAAAATCAAATTTAAAAACGCTTTTAATATTTAAAATGATGTATAGAAATATTATTCAGAATCAAATTTCATTTCAAGGTTTATCTATATCAAGATTCAATACTGTTATGGTCAAGCATGCTAGATAACTAAGCTGGGTATGAGATAATGGCCCAAATCATGCTACTGTGCTCAATAATTTTCTTTTGAGACAATCTAGAAATCATACGTTCTATCATCAGTAAGAATTAATTTGAATAAATATGTGTTCTGAATTTTTATTGATATTTCTGTTCTTGTTGTTGTTCGTAAATTTTAAACAAACTGAAAGTCGTTTTAGTTAAGGTTTATGAATGTTTTTATTTAGGTGACTAACCCTAATGATTTATTGTGATCAACGTAATACTCAGCTGTTTTTTCGATTTCTCAAACAAACAAATAAAAAAAGGATATGGTAAGGTGCCCTATTATTGTCCCCCAGTCACTTTTAGGCGCCCTTGAAAGTTATAATTTTCAGTGAAAATCTACCAAATTTGAATTTTACATAGACTAACTACCCACGCACATAGAAACATACGCAAATATCCTACAAAAAATTTTTAACAATGCGAAAAATTTTTTTTCAAAAGTATCTAAAAAATGCAAAAGAAACCTCAAAAAATTTCGTCCCCCAAAAAATCCAATATGCCGAGGCTTAGCTTATAACTAAATCAAAGTTTATTTCTAAATGTGTGAGTAATTTAATTTACATTAAAGTAAGGCACATAGAAATGTACTAATTATCAGTGGAAGAATAACATAACGAAACATTAGCCATTCAAACATGAGGGAAAAAATTTAAAAAATATCATGAAAAAGCATTCTTAATTTCGTCTCCGGGACGAAAACAAGAACTGCAAGGGGGACGAAATTGGGACCACGCTACTGCCCAATATGACGGAGCTTCAGTTCCCTTAAGATGAACTGGGCGTCCTAAAACTCACTGTATGCTACTATCAGCATCTTACCAACGTAAAATATATGCAATGAATAAGAAATAAATACTTACAGTACAGTAAATAACGTTCTACAAACGACGTAATAAGAACTCAGGCCATCTAAAAATAGGAAATTCGCCGTCTTTAATTTATGTATGCGTTTTGGTAAACGAAGCTTTTAACACTGACCCCTTTTACCTCCCTCCCCTGTGCCTTGCATCATAAGTGGCGCCATTTTCGCAGAAGCAGAGAAGTTAAGGGGGGCGAAATTAGGAGAGGAGACGAAATATGGGCACTTTTCCCTAATCAAAACCCAAAACTTAAATGTGTTTAAAATGCATTTTTTTTAATCAAAACTATCATTTTAAAATTACAATTCGATGAACAAGAACGTTTTTGATGTGCATTGTCATATAATACTTTACTAAACCCTAAACTTGGGATTTCGTATCGACATATGCAGATTACAGACTTTGATACTCACTACAAACTAGAGATTATTTGTATCGCGTTATTCCATATATCATATTTTTCAAAAAGTAGGGCGTGACACTATAGTCTATGTCAAAAAGTAACGGTTGCTGTTGTTTCCCTACTTCTATAATGCACTACTTCCGTCGGCGGCTCCACTTATTATTATTAAATCAAAACTGGTTATAAATTTTGGTTTATTGTTACAATTATTTAAAACTCGTTTTTTGCATATAAATTTACATTTTTACAATGATAGTAAAAATCGTGTGGAAAGGCATTGTAAATAATATGAAAATAAGAATACTTCCTTTCTGTGCGATGTATAAAAATATTTCACTCAAAAATTTCTTGCTTACTTTGTAGCAGGCTGACGTTGGTTTTTAATAAACCATATGACGAGTTCACACTTCCCTGTAACATGCTTAAAGGAACTCAAGAAGCACACGATTTTTAAATCCAAGAAATTAGGTTTAATTTCCTATTGCTTGCAGAAATGTCTTGAATGGAGAAGGTTTACCATTAAGCACATATATTGGATGAATGTTGTGATCAAAACTGGTTACTACTTTCGCATGTTTGCCACAGATTATATCTTGGCACTATTTTCCAGAACATGTTAAAGTAACTTCGAAGTGTATATGCTTGCATGATTTGAACAAAATATGTATCATAAGACACTTAGATAAATTGGAAATTAGATAAATTAGAATTCAGTATAAACGAACTACGCAAAAACCTTTCTCGCTCGATAGGTTTCATGACTTTTTTGATGCATCATTCTGGACATCATTATTCAAAGGCAGAAGTGTCTCATATTTAAGATAAATATTTGTGCACATTTTAGTCAAGCATATTTAGATTTCCAACAAAAACTGAATTCAAGAAACAAAATGGAAAATGTGTGTAATCTAAAGTGTATATGCTTTCGTGATTAGAATAAAATATCAATTTTAAGACACTCAGGTAGATTAGAATCTTAGTATAAACGAGTTACGCAAAAATAATCACTTCTCCGCTCAATAGGTTTCATTACTTATTTGATGCATCATTTTGGATATCATTATTCTAAGGCAAACTGTCTCATATTTAAGATAAATACTTGTGCACATTTTAGTCAAGCATATTTAGAATTTCAACAAAAACGGATTTAAACAAACAAATGGAAAATGCTTGTAATCTAACGTACATATGCTTACATCAATAGAACGAAATATCAATCTTAAGACACTCAAATAAATTAGATCTCAGTATAAACGAGCTGCGAAAAATAAGCACTTTCCCACACGATAGGTTTTATGACTCCCGCCTCTTAATGCATCATTTTAGACATCATTATTCAAAGCCAGGAGTGTCTCATATATTAAGATAAATACTTGTCCACATTTCAGTCAAACCTATTTAGAATTTCAACAGAAACTAATTTCAACAAACAAAATATAAAATGAAGGTAATCTAAAGCGTATAACTAATAGCTAGTAATAAAATTTCTGGTCCGATTTTGATATAAATTTACTTCTTCCCAAGCGTTCGACTTTGAAAGTTGATTGCTTTTACATTTAAATGTAAAATATCATTTAAATTATTTCATAGAGTTTTCTTAAATACGCTTCAGATTAATTACTGTAACGATTGATATAAACATTGCTGTTAACTTACATATAAATAATCATTATATCCATACAAAAATACAAACCTTTATTACAAAATAACAAGTTATTTCATATCAAACAGTTTATTACTGTCTTTTAAACAAAACTTAGTTCATAGTCATACCAACATAAATGTCATATGTAAATTGGCTACCAAAAATAGAACAGATAATGATATTTCTAAATGTTTTCCAATATTTGAAACTGAATTTATTTCATGAATGCTTTTTAAAATTCTTTTGTGAATTTTATATAAGCAAAACGTAATTAATTGTTCCATATTCTTATTTTCAAGATCTATTTTTAAACATATCATGAATAAAATGTAGATATATTCCCATAAAAAATTCTGTATAACAGATAATTAGTTTTTCCTAATGTTATCGAAATATGAAATTATTTTCAACATAAAATAATATGTAAAAAATACCATTAGAAAACTTTTTTTTTATTATTTCCAAAAGCCTCGTGGACTTTTCATCGACTTTGAACAAGTAATAGAAAAATCTAATTTAAGTCCAAATAATGTCAAAAGTTGCTTATTATAAAAAAAAAGAGATGATGATAAGAATCAGAATAACAAAGAGATGGTAGGACAAAAACAGCTTATAGAAAAAAAGTAATTTTATTTTTAAATATTTTTGTAAATGTTTTTTTATTTTTATTAAATCAATGTAATTTTTCATTTTACATTTTTTACTAAATTTATCTAACTTGTGTAATTTGAAACAAACTCACAATATTTATGTGAGTCCTCCTTTTTTAGTATTGTATTGTACTAATTATTACACGGAATCAAAATATACGCGGTTTTTTGTATATTTTTATTAATTTTAAACATATTTTACCAATCTATTCTCCTAAATAATATGCATAGTATAATGAAAAATTTATTGGGTAAAAATAAGTCATTTTTATGTACTGTATTACATCGTGTGCTCTAAAAATGCGCCAATGAGATTTTTGTTACGCGTCTGTGCGTAATGCTGACGTCATTTTGACGGTGGCAGCAACAGATGATTAAATTTAACTTTTATTAACTTTTATTGCAATTTTTTTAACTTCTAAATAACTTCTAATAAACTTCTAAATTTTAAATTTTTACACCATTGAATAGGGAGAAAATATACTTTCAAATGCAATTTTTTTTTTAAACTGTATCGCAATTTTCGCAATTTTTATTGTTTTTAAAGTAATTTTCAAGCATGATTTTTTTTCAAATCTATCGCGTGCAGACGATAAATTCGTTTGCACTTAAATTAATATAAATAACCCATCATTTGTTTCCAGTTTATTTTCCATAACGAAATTAAAACATTTATCAATCAATGAATAAAACAATAAAATATCAATAAAACACAAATTTCGGACAGGCTATCGCTTAAATAACTGAAATGAATAATCAAAAAGGCTTATTTTAAATAGCAATTTTGGTGATTTCTTCGGCTGTCAACTCCTAATGCGAGAAAAAAATGTAAATATCGTTTTTAGTACATTTTAAAACTTTATTTGAACGCTTTTGCTGCTATTTTTCATATTGCTATTCGGAATTATAAAAAATATATTAAATGTAAAAAATCAATTAGAGTTATCAATTAAAAAAAAACAAAAAAACAGTAGATCATTTTTCTCGCCGCAGTGTTTGAGTTTTTTTGTTGATATGTTTATTTAATTAATTTTTGATTAGTTGCATTTTTTTAAAATCAAACAATATGTTTTAATGATATATACGCATACTACGTCAAAAGCCGCTTGAGGAACCTTTCAAGAAATACCTCATTCATTGCTGTGCTTTTTGTATTGTGCAGAGAAAAAAAAGATGTTAAACATCAGAAATAATATATATGATGTTTTTCGCCTATTTTCAGTATCCCCAGAAGCCCCAGTTTATCCCCTTGTATAGATAACAGGTAAAAGAAAAAATAATAATAATAATACGAAAGTAATTTTATAGGGGAAGTAGCACGCTTCACTTTCTTCATAGTAGTTACAACCATTTCAACTTACATTTGCAACAACTGATAAACTTACACTACCATATGATGACTGACTGAATATGTACACAGCTGCAATAGCAATGTTTTCAACATGACCAGACTCATGCAGAGGTCGGGTTTTACCCGAAGAGCAAAATCTCAGATTAAAGTGAACTCGAATGCGACAAGAAAAATTGCCAACATGAAAACCGGCCCGAACCTAAAGTGAAGGAAACCTAATTCATATTTTAATACAATTATCGAAGAATATTCTACAGTTACATCTATAATATCAGTTTTATCTTTTTGTATTAAAATAGACATTTAAAGTCAACCAGACTTACAACGTAAAAAATTGCTTTCAAAATTAGCCTAAATCGGTTTACCCGATTCGATGCAGGATTCTAAACGCTACAAAAGCCTACTCGTTTCCGCCCTCTGCTAGAATGTCGAATTTTTATGTTGACTCATTTTTATAATCGCATTAAGGTATCTGTTTGCCTTCGGAAGGAATTTTTTGAATTTTTGTAAATTGTGAGTTTAAAAATGCTAATTATCATCAATAATGTCATAAAAATATAACATAGACATGCAAATAAGTAAGTTAATTTGTTTAATTTTTTAGTTCAACGGGCGATCAACGGCGATCACCCCGTTGATCGCCTAGATAATTGGGGCATTTACCAGATCTCTTGTCAGTGTGGTCTTTCTTATATTGGTCAGACTAAACGTGCTCTTAGATTTCGTTTAAAAGAGCATGAAGGTTATGTTAAAAATCAGGAGCTCAAACGTTCTTCTATTGCTCAACATTCTTGGTCTTCTCAACATAGGTTCGATTTTCCCTCAGCCATCATTATCCAAAAATGTTCTTCTAACCTTGATCTTGATTTTTGGGAAGCTTACCATATCATTAAAAATTCTCACTCTTTAGTCAATGACTTATCTAGTACTCCAGATTTTCCAAGTATTTGGAAAGCGTTAATTTAATTCCCCTTTTTTGGTTTCTTTTCTCTACTTCTCCGGTAGATGTCGCTACTTGTCCACCCAGTCGTTTCCACTGCTTCTCTCTCATTGGTTGTTTCGGCGCCTTCGCCACCCGCATAGGGTATAAAAGCCAGCGCGTCTCTGTCTATGATTTTGCTCAGCCTTGCTTTTTCTAGCACGCTGTTCCTTTCGCACTGAAGAAGAATCTCGCTAGTAGATTCGAAACAGCTGTTTGCTGCTTTTCATATATTATTTGTGCATTTTAAACGTTGGTTTTTCTGCTTTTTAATATTGTTGCTCAAAGGCTTTATTTGCTATTTTTATGTATTTGGCGTTAACGGGCCTTTATATTCTTCTGTAATTTTTTTTTTCCGCAATGTCTCAAATCAATAGGTTTTGTAATTTACGATTAAAAAAGTACAGATTTTTGGAACACTTACATTTCCTACTTGATTGTAGGCGTAAGAAGGTTATTCCTAAATTCATTTCCATTCGTTGTAATTTATTTTCTTCAAATAGGATTGAGAAGGTCTTATTTCGTTCTAAATTAGCTCTTTTAAGAGCTTTGATTCAAGAGACTCGCCACAAAATTGCTCATATAGAGCGCGAGTTATATTCTTTACATATCATCCTCGCTAATTCTACTCCTGATTTTCAGTCCATTGACAGAAGGTCATGGAGCAGAGTTCTCACAGCTTCTTCTGTTCATTGTTCTGTTTTAAAGAAGAAATTTAATGCGCTTTGTGGAAGTTCTGTCGCTAATAACTGCAGTAATTTGCCTCTTGTTAACCAAAATGCTGTTGTCAATCTTTCTAGTGTTCCATTAAGTAACAATCAGCTCGATGCTCTCAAATTGAATAACAATTTTTCTGTCTCTGCTATTCCTTCTTTACCTAATCTTATTGCTCCTATTGAAAGAGCCTTTAAGCATAGCGCTCTATCTTCTTCTCAAAAAGAGTCTATTAGGCATCTCATTGCCAATACTGTTGATTTCAATTCTAATGTTTATAAACCCAATCTTAAACATCCTGTTAAACAATGTCTGAAAAATTTGCGTTCAGATCCAAACTTAATTACTACTAAGGCCGACAAAGGTGGTCAGAATGTTCTTCTCGACAAATCTACGTATTTGGAAAAAACCATAAATTAATTAATGATGGTCCGTATGTGGATATCCGTAAAGACCCTTCCACTAGTGAAATTAACTCTATTAAGTCTGCAATTAAGTCTTCTTCCATTATTCCTGCTAACTTTAAGAAGTCCCTTATTCCGTCTATTGCGCATTGTGCCAGGTTTTATGCTTTACCTAAGGTCCATTAACCTGACATTCCTTTTAGACCTATTGTCTCTAGTATCGGTACAGCTTCTTATAAGCTTGCCAAATATTTAGTTTCTGTTTTTTCCCCACTTTTAAGCAGTAACTGTTTCACTGTTAAGAATTCTTTTGATTTTGTTAAAAAACTTCATAATTTTAAGCCGCAGGGTCACATGATGATTTCTTTTGATGTTAAATCATTATTTACAAACGTTCCGGTTGAGGGGGCTTTAGATTGCCTCAAGAAAAGGCTTTGTGAATTCCATTTCTCTTATTTTGAAATCGAGGAACTTATACTTCTCACTCGCGCTTGCTTGTCGCAAAATACTTTTGTTTTCAATGGTAATTTCTTCCGTATGATTGACGGTTTGGCTATGGGTAATCCTCTTAGTCCAATTTTATGTGATATTTATATGCACTATTTTGAGGTCAAGCTTTTTGAAATCTTAAAATTTCCGTTCTATGTTCGTTATGTTGATGATGTTTATGTCCTGATTGAAATGAATTCGGATATTAATCATATTCTTTCTATTATGAATTCCATTGATCCCTGCATTCAATTTACCTCTGAAATTGAGACCAATAACTGTCTTTCTTTCCTGGATGTCCTTGTTATTCGTTGTGAAAATGGCTTTCAGACTACCGTCTTTCGTAAACCTTTTGCTGTCAGTCTCCCACCTCACAGGCATTCTTCTCATCCCCCTAACCAGAAATTCGCTGCTTTCAATACTTTTGTTTTTCGGGCTACTAATATTTGTTCCACTCCTCAGTTACTTAGTGCTGAACTTAATTACCTCAAAGCTATTGCTGTCGATCGTGGTTATTCCTCTAATATTATCGATTCTATTTATAAGAAATTGACGAAATACGACCATTTTGAAAAGCATTCTAGTTCCAACTCTAATACTTCAGTTGTATTACCATTTTTTCCTAAAATCAGTCAGCAAGTTGCTAAAATCCTATGAAGGTTTGATTTTAAAGTTATTTTTTCTCCTGTTAATAAAATCCCTTTTTCAAATCTCAAACACCCCGTTGATCGCCTAGATAATTGGGGCATTTACCAGATCTCTTGTCAGTGTGGGCTTTTATTATATTGTTCAGACTAAACGTGCTCTTAGATTTCGTTTAAAAGAGCATGAAGGTTATGTTAAAAATCAGGAGCTCAAACGTTCTTCTATTGCTCAACATTCTTGGTCTTCTCAAAATAGGCTCGATTTTTCCTCAGCCATCATTATCCAAAAATGTTCTTCTAACCTTGATCTTGATTTTTGGGAAGCTTACCATATCATTAAAAATTCTCACTCTTTAGTCAATGACTTATCTAGTACTCCAGATTTTCCAAGTATTTGGAAAGCGTTAATTTAATTCCCCTTTTTTGGTTTCTTTTCTCTACTTCTCCGGTAGATGTCGCTACTTGTCCACCCAGTCGTTTCCACTGCTTCTCTCTCATTGGTTGTTTCGGCGCCTTCGCCACCCGCATAGGGTATAAAAGCCAGCGCGTCTCTGTCTATGATTTTGCTCAGCCTTGCTTTTTCTAGCACGCTGTTCCTTTCGCACTGAAGAAGAATCTCGCTAGTAGATTCGAAACAGCTGTTTGCTGCTTTTCATATATTATTTGTGCATTTTAAACGCTGGTTTTTCTGCTTTTTAATAATATAAATAGTTTAAACGTTATAAGTATTAAAAAAAAAAACCCATCAGTGCTGAAAAATCATGAAAAACGTTAATTCATAAATTAAAACTGTGTAACTCATAAACGTTTCAATAAATCAGCGTAAGAACAGTCTACTTCCTCCGAATATATATTTAAAACATAATTTAAAAATTTTACAGGAACTGAACTATTATTCATTGAGTTAAGACAATTTTTCCACAAAATTGTACAAAAAAAAATTTTCTGAAAAATCAGAAAACAACTTTCATTTTAGTTTTTTAAGGTTTGTAAAAAAAAAAATAAATATTTCAAAAGCTCAACGATCATAAAATTCAACCTCTTTTATTTCTAAAGCAGTAAGTTTTTGAAATGAAATTTTGAACGAAATTCATTTTAAGGCCTTACGCTAGTCTAAAAAATAATGATTTATCCAAACCTATTATTTTTCTCTCATTGATATCCTGAGTTTCTTCAACTTTAATACAACTTTAATAAAACAATTTTTTATACAGGGTTATGCTCTTTCAAAGCTACTATTTTTACAAAGTACAACGATGTTAAAGCACCGAAGAAACGAAGCCATAAACTTCTTCAAAATAAAATGAATTGAAGACCTTCTTGTAAGTCTTTTAAAGACTATGAAGTTGTGGAATAACTAACTATATTTGTATAGTCAGTATATGATTTCAATAATTAAACATTTTTCTTGAAGCGTTAGTTATAGTTTTGTAATTTTATTTATTTCCACTAGAATTTTTTTTTTTTTTTATCGAAAAGGATGTTAGTGATTCCAAGTCTTTACGTTTGAAGTAAATTTAGCTATCCTTTTCGACTTTAAATAATACTGAAAAGATTTTTACAGTTTTGCTTTAATAACTCTAAGCAAAATCTATGCAATTCCAGATTAGTTATTAATGTAGATCAATTTAGCAAGGAATGCATATTTTTTTTCCCCCACAGAACGCTCTCTTTTAGGTAGCTTTCTTTACAAAAAGCTACCTATTGCAGCCGTTCGGAGGAAAGCGATTTCAAAAAATTTTGGTATATTTTCATCGATCATGACCCCCAGACCCCGAAACCACCCTCCGTTCAAAATTGATATATATATATATATCAATATATATACATATATTGTATGTATATATATATATCTGACCTATGTCACACTGTAACTCTCGTATTTATGAACCGATTTGGATGTAATTCGGTGTGTACATAGTACATACCAATGTCTCGACCGAGTTTGTTGGCCAGCTTCATCCGCCATTTTGTTTCAAAATGGCGGCCATTTAAAAATTTTTAAAAAATTTAAAATTTGAAATGTGGTACCAAAAAATTGAAAATGGAAAAATATTTTTTTCTTATGTATTTGACCTTTATACAAAGACTCCGTAGCAGGTTTTGTTTTGTCTGTATCTTAAAAAATGACTGAGTTATAGCATTTTGAATTTCTAGCGAAGCTGACATTTTGAAACGTCCTGAATTTTGTCACGTGATAACAGACGTATTTATGAACAGATTTGGATGTACCTTGGTGTGTACATAGTAAATACAAATAACTCAACCGAGTATGTTGACCAGCTTCATTCGCCATCTTGTTTCAAAATGGTGGCCATTTAAAAAAATTAAAAAAAAATTAAATTTAAAATGAGATACCAAAAAATTGAAAAATGAAAAAGATTTTTTTTTGTATGTGTTTGACCTTAATACAAAGATTCCGGAACAGGTTTTGTTTCGTCTACATCTAAAAAAATGGCTGATTTATAACATTTTGAATTTCTATTGTGGCTGACATTTTAAAACGACCTGATTTTTGTCACGACAGGCGTATTTATGAACCGATTTGAATGTAACTTGGTCTGTACATAGTACATACCAATGTCTCGACCGAGTTCGTTGGCCAGCTTCATTCGCCATCTTGTTTCAAAAGGGTTGCCTTTTTTTAATGTAATTTAAAATTTAAAATGAGGTATTAAAAAATTGGAAAATGAAAAAGATTTTTTTTATGTGTTTGGCCTTGATACAAAGATTCTGGAGCAGTTTTTGTTTCTGAAAATTTGTTCTTTTGTTTATATCTTAAAAAGTGGTTGAATTATAGCCCTTTGAATTTCTATCATGGCTAACACTTTGAAACGATCTTGTATTTGTCACGCGATACCACACGTATTCGCCTATTTCGATGGAAGAAGGCATGTGGATAGTATACATCAATATCTCGACCAAGTTCGCTGGCCAGCTTCATCAGCCATCTTGTTTCAAAATGGCGGCCATTAAATTAAAAAAAAATTATATTTAAAGTGAGGTGTAAAAAAATTAGAAATTGAAAAAGGTTTCTTTCTTAAGTATTTGACCTGGATATAAGGATTCAGGAGCATTTTTTGTTTGTCTTTATCTTAAAAAATGGCTCAGATATAGCAGTTTCAATTTCTAAAGTGGGTGACATTTTGAAAAATCTGATTTTTTGCCTGCGACAGCACTCGTATATATCAACCGATTCCGATATGAGTGAGCATGTGCACAGCAGTTACTAAGGTCTCGACCAAGTTCACTGGTTAGCCTCATCTACCATGTTGTCTTAAAATGGCAGGCACTTTAAGAAATCGCCGAATTTGGCAGCCAAATATAAGTGACTTTAAATAAAAGCAGCTTGGATAAAGCTGACTAATTTCGGGAAATTCTCAGTCATAATGATTTAGTATTGATAAAAATTAGTATTGAATCTCCTACATTCGGTTTCCACTTAATTGAGCTTCGTGTGTTTGAATAATATAAGTTGGCTTTTTAAAAAGTAAGGAATATGAAAGCTACCTCTTCCTCCCGGCACTGGCTGGAAGGACTTTTAAATATCTCGTGAAATTAAATATCTGGTGGTTTAATTGGTGACATTTTGCTCCCTTTGAAGTCAACATATTGATATGCACCTAGAAATGTCCTGTTAGTCTAGCATTATTTTTTCTGGTTAGAAAAATTCTATTTAATATTTTAATCAACGAATTCGTAATCCCCTTGTTTGTTTTCAGATTTTGTAATGTTTTTCTGTGATGAATAAGGCGAAGAATTATATTAAAAAATTGTACGCACATTTAGCCATAAAAATAGTTCTAGTGTCTTCTTCTGACTAAGAGAAATTTAGTCATAACAACCCCGTACTATTAACATCTTGTTAAAAAAAAAAATAAAAGAAATGATAATTCAAAATAAATTTAATATTCCAATACATACTTTTATTTTCTAAGCAAAATTGTTACATGACTTTTTTAAAAAGAACAATATTGCGTTTATTTTTCATAAACTACAATTCATTTCATAAAATTTTCCTTCTACGGCTTTATTTGCTTTTCTTCCCCAACAATGTGTACACAAAAGACTTTCATTCTCTACAGTAGTACAAATGTCTTTATGCTTCACAAGCATAAAAAAATTTAATGTATAATTTTATTTGGTTTAAAAAAAAATCTTCTCCATTCCGAATAGTTTTCAAAAGATAAACAGAGCATTTGGTAATCATGCTATGTTTTCGTTTTTACACTTGGTTAAATTACAGCAGAAAACGAAATTCAGTCGTTTGAAAAATTGCCTTCTTGTCCCTTTCGACAATAAAGACACATTTTGTTCTTATCGTGAAACATTTTATTTTGATCGATACATTGTGCCACATTATAGTAGATGTACTTCTTGAAATGTCCTATAAGTCTAGCATCGCTATTTCTGATTGAAAAATTTCTGTTTAATATTTAAATCAAGGAATTCATAATTACCTGGTTTATTTACAGATTTTGTAATATTTTTCTGTGATTAAACAAGCTCAAAAATTCGATTAAAAAACTTGTGCCAAAACTGTGCGCCCTCTTAGCCATAAGAATAGTTCTAGATCAGTATATATCTATCAGCGTCTTCTTCTGACTAAGAAAAATTTTATTTGTAACAGCCATGTACTAGTAACATCTTAACAGTTGTAAATTTCCAAATGGGTGAAAAAAGTCTGGGCCATGATTCGAACCATGGCTGAAGCTGCCAATGCTCTACCAACTGAGCCATCTCGGACGAATCTGGAGGACTAATTCACCCAATTAACATTACGTTAGTCCTTCAGATCCGTTTGGGATGGCTTAATTGATAGAGCATTTGCAGCTTCAGCCAGGATATCCATGGTTCAAAGACTGACCCGAACTTTTTTACCCACTTGGAAATTTACAACTGTTATAATTTATTTACCAAATGAATAATTGTACTAAAAATTAATATTACCATCTTGTTGGAAAAAAGAAAAGAAATGATAATTCAAAAGGAATTGAATATGTGCATGTATACTTTATTATCTAAGCAAACTTGTTACGGATGGGTCAATACTGCGTATATATATGTATATACCCACAATTCATTTCATAAAATTTTTCTTCTTCGGGTTTATTTGCTTTTCTTTCTCAACAATATGTACACAAAAGACTTTCTTTCTATATAGTAGTACAAATGTCTTTCTACTTCAGAAACATAAAAAAATTAAATGTATAATTTGATTTGGTTAGGGAAAAAAGTCTCCACCATTCCTAATTGTTTTCAAAAGATAAACAGAGCATTTGGTAATCATGTTATGTTTTCGTTTTTACGGTCGGTAAATTACAGCATATAAACGAAGTTCAGTCGTTTGGAAAATTGTCTTCTTGTCCCTTTCAACCATAAAGACACATTTTGTTCTTATCGCGAAACATTTTATTTTGATCGGTAATTTGGAAGTCAATTTGCCACATCTACAAATTTATAGTAAGATGTGCGAAAGACTTGTTTTCACGATGAAATACTGTTTTAATTTAAATGGAATGCTCTATGCACATAGAAATGTTTCAGAAACTTATTAATATATCTAGAAAATTTATCAAGATTAATTAATAAGAAACAAACGGGCAGAAAATAATCCGAAATCAATTAATGTGCGAAAGTATAGTTGTATTTAATATAGCTGGTATATAACGATTTTGGCTACATCCAGAAAAAATTGTCACTATGAAATATCACTTTTATTCGTAGACTGGCACTATTAAAAAAATTAGCCGAGCAAAGTTTTCCAAGCATAAGCTTTCCAACATAATTGAAAAGTATTTTTGAATTCAATTGTACCATCTGTCTTTCTTTGCTCTAAATTTCGTAAATATACTCGGATTGCAATGAAATTTTTATGTGTCATTGGAGTTTATTATTGAAATTTCTGTATTGAAAATGAAGTGTCTAGCATTAATACATCGTTTATGGGGACAAATAAAATAATTCTGTTACATTAAGATCTATGAGAAAAATCGTTTTGGCGAATGTTATTGATGGTACGATATTCCAAACATAATGAGATTGATATGCATAAATGAGATGGGCTACAATATGCTTTCTCGGGAGTATAGAATAAGTGGCATCTGTATTTCGTTTACAGGGACTCACAAAAGGATTCCGTCACATTACGATTTTCGGAGAAATATCGTTTGAGGTGAAATTTAATGCTGTTATGATACTAAAACCATATCTAAATCACTGAAAAGCACTGCATGTACTCTACAAATTGTACATAATTTATCCTTTATTTAACGAGATAGTCTAAAGAAGTCAGTTAAAGGACTTTTCTGAGATCGATAATTGCTGGCAGTGAGTTTTTCTCTCTATTATGCTTTTTTTAAAACTCATCTAAATTTGAGTGTATTAGGAGGTGTATATAAATTTTATAGATCGGATTCAGAGCAACATGAAAAACTTTGCACGCATTACCGGATATGGACAACTACAGCTGAAAATGGATTTTTACTAATTTATGTGTTTTTTAAATTGCTTAATTAGATATCTCTTTTAATTCTGGGAAAAAATGAATTTTTTTAAATATACTGTGAGTATTCGAAATTGTTTCATAATCTTCACCAAATGCAGGATTTTTCGCTCATGTTATTTAAATTAAATAGGAAATTACTTCAAACATTTTATATTTAGAGTACCAAGTAACTTATTTTCTTCAGTAGGATCGACGTTACTTTGGGTTGGGTTGGGTTGGGTTGATTTATGACGGCCAATTATCTACACGAGGGATATAGGCCCAGGGGGGGAGTGCCCTCCGTGGGGGTCTTTCTAAGGGAATCTAATCCGTATTTACGCATGGAAAATCCACGGCTCGAAGAAAACCACTAAAACTCCGAACGATTAGGCCGACGGGCGCGATTGAGTTCGAACCCAGCACCTCCCGTCTACCAGCTTCGAGAGCAGAACCTCTCGGCCACTGGTGGGTCCGACGTTATTTTTAATTATCTAAAAACTTATACACAGTAGTGTTTTAAAGCTTCATAAGACATAAATTACATATCTCCTCTACCTCAATTGATTTTAAAGATGTTTAAAAGTAGCCAACATGAAACATCCCTGATTTCAAATATTCATCGAAGGAAACTATGAGTCCTAGAGATTTGCGATTTGCGATATCATGAATAGCAACTCAACAAGTTTATTCTGAAGCATTTTTCCCCTGAATCAATTAATTTTTGTTGTATGCATTATTGATATGTCATATAATTGCCATTCTTTTATTCCAGGTGTTGATTAATGAGCAGAGATGACAATAGCACAAGAAAGAGCCTCGTGCGTGATATCCTACGCTGAAACGAAATCACTTATTACCGTCCAAAAGAATTTCCAAAGAACGTACAAACGGGAACCACCAGACGTAAAAACATTTAAGGCATGGTTTGACAAGTTTCTAGCCAAGGGTAATGTTAAGGCTCCTATTCCTATGCCGAAGATAACAAGTTCCTATCTAATTCACTTGACCATTGTCATTTGCAAGGCGTATCGTCTACGAAGTTATTGGTTTTTTAAATCCAATGATTACCCAGTATAGCTTTTAAAAAAACTGGGTAGTAAATGACAGACGCCTTTTTATCACACCTGTCAATATAAAAGGATGACTGACTTTTCGTTCCACAGACCACAAAGGAACAATTTTCGCTTATTGGGGGAGTTGATTTGAAAATGAAAAGAAGAATAAAATCAACTTTTCAAAAAAAAATATTAACCGACTTCAAAAAAAAGCACTAAAAAGGATTAAATAATTCCTTAAAATTCTCTAATGACGAAACGTTATCCAAGCACACATCGGATATCATGTATCAGTATAAAAACGTTAAATGTAAGAATTTAATATGCACCAAACATGGATTTTCTAGAGAATATTTTTTACAAGAGATTAATTTACATATTTATGATTTAATTTGCGAATATATACATATAAAAAATAACCAATTAGTTTTGGAATTTGGCGCCAAACAATCACAGTAGGTAATGATTAAACAAATAATTTTCTGAAGAAATAGAGAATTTTTTCCCACTTTGTATCATAGTTTCCGTCATCACTCTATTCATGGTAATAGGTACAATATATTCACAATTTTACTATTCTTAAGATATTTTGGCATCAACTTCAAAAAGTAATTGATTACTTTTTATCTGTATATATTCTCAAATTAAATCATAAATATGTAAATTAATCTCTTGTAAAAAATATTCTCTAGAAAATCCATGTTTGGTGTATATTAAATTCTATATATTACATTTAACGTTTTTACGCTGATACATGATATCCGGTGTGCGGTTATTTGAAAAGATCTCATATATGTGTAAGAGTAATAGCATGAAAAAGGAACGCTTCTAATTGGGCAACTAGTTCAAAAAGAATTTTTATTTTAATTTTAAAGTTTTTATTTTTAAAAAAGTTCTAATCAACAGGTTTTGATGAAATTGGAATGGAACCACACGGGTGCCTTACACTTTCAAACGAAAAAAGAATTATCAAAATCTGTTCATATTTACGAAAGTTATGCGGGAACAGGAAATACATACGGGTCGAATTGATAACCTCCGCCTTTTTGAAGTCGGTTAAAACATTTTCTTTTGTTTAATTTAAATAACGTGACACTAGAAATTAAATAGTTTTAAGGATATTTAATGGAGCACAGTGCCATCTTAAAAATAATACAGTTAACTCAGTTGGAAACATTCAAATTCGTATGATAACTTTACCAATCAGTTTGATTGTGTTAAAATAATAGTTCATCTACGTATCCATCGTTTATATGGTGTTCCTTTACCTGCGGTTTATTCTGTTGAGCTGTCTACATGACAGACCAGATGTTCTACCAATAAGGTTTTCTGAGCGAAATATGCTGGCTGGTTGTCGGCCCAGTTAGCTTAAACGGAAAAGCATTGGCCTTGTAAGCCAAGGATCTGGGTTCGATTCCCAGCCTGGGCATTTTTTCGCTCAGTTGGAAATATTCAAATTCGTATGATAACTTTACCAATCAGTTTGATTGTGTTAAAATAATAGTTCATCTACGTATCCATCGTTTATATGGAGTTCCTTTACCTGCGGTTTATTCTGTTGAGCTGTCTACATGACAGACCAGATGTTCTACCAATAAGGTTTTCTGAGCGAAATATGCTGGCTGGTTGTCGGCCCAGTTAGCTTAAACGGAAAAGCATTGGCCTTGTAAGCCAAGGATCTGGGTTCGATTCCCAGCCTGGGCATTTTTTCGCTCAGTTGGAAATATTCAAATTCGTATGATAACTTTACCAATCAGTTTGATTGTGTTAAAATAATAGTTCATCTACGTATCCATCGTTTATATGGAGTTCCTTTACCTGCGGTTTATTCTGTTGAGCTGTCTACATGACAGACCAGATGTTCTACCAATAAGGTTTTCTGAGCGAAATATGCTGGCTGGTTGTCGGCCCAGTTAGCTTAAACGGAAAAGCATTGGCCTTGTAAGCCAAGGATCTGGGTTCGATTCCCAGCCTGGGCATTTTTTCGCTCAGTTGGAAATATTCAAATTCGTATGATAACTTTACCAATCAGTTTGATTGTGTTAAAATAATAGTTCATCTACGTATCCATCGTTTATATGGAGTTCCTTTACCTGCGGTTTATTCTGTTGAGCTGTCTACATGACAGACCAGATGTTCTACCAATAAGGTTTTCTGAGCGAAATATGCTGGCTGGTTGTCGGCCCAGTTAGCTTAAACGGAAAAGCATTGGCCTTGTAAGCCAAGGATCTGGGTTCGATTCCCAGCCTGGGCATTTTTTCGCTCAGTTGGAAATATTCAAATTCGTATGTTGTATTATGTTTTATGTTAGTGTTTGTTCCTGTAATTTTGTAATAAATAGTGAGTGTTTAGAATAAATAATTGCTAAGTAAATATAATGCACATAAAAGTATACCACTAATGAGAAACATTCACACTGGCGACGAGGAGGGCTTTGTTTCATCACGTTTATAAATATTAGAATATATACGTTAGAATGCTTATGATTTCGGAAGGTTGCAAAGGTAAGAAATTTCATATTATTCTGTAAAAATGGAAAAGTTAGTAGAAGAATTAAACAAAATAAAGCGTTAATGGGTGCGCTAAAAGGGGAAAGTACCCATAAGAATCATAAGGTTTCTGGTGTGCAATTCGAGAAATATGACGAATCATTAGAAAGTTTCGATACTTTCATGGATAGGTTTGAAGCATTTTTAGACATACAAAATGTATCTAAGGAAAAACGCGCAAAAACACTAATATCAAGTTTATCAACTAAGTTGTATAATTTGCTCAAAAGTCTTCTTGCTCTACAGGATCCCAGGGATCGGGAATATGAAATGCTTAAAAATATTTTACAAGAGCATTTGAACCCTAAACCATTAATAATACCGAGCAGACATATTTTTTTGAACAGGAAACAAAATGAAAGGGAAAGCATTAGTTCTTACCTTGCTGAACTTCGCTCTTTAGCAGTTCCTTGCAATTATAATCAAATTATGTTGAATACTATGTTAAGAGATGTCTTAGTTAGTGGTTTGAGAGATAGGGCAATCTTAGATAGGCTGTTTGAAGAAAACGATATCGATCTCGATAAAATCGTTAAGATCGCTTTAGCAATGGAACGAGCCGCTAAAGGAGTTAATGATATGAGTAAGTCTCAAAGAATTAAAGCTTTTGGTGTATATTGACGGGATTTGAATCCCAATAAAAAGGCGTGAGTAAGTGATAAATTGTAAATTGGGACTTGCCCTTCTTCAGGATTTTTATCCATTTCGGTGTAAATCCCAATTTATTTTGATCCCATATATATTAGTTATCTTAATTTTAATCAACCACTCTTTATAACCTCCTTTGACAAAAAAGATTGTAGAATACTTGTTATATCAAATGAATAAGCAGCTGTAACACTTTAAGCAATTTAATTCACGCTGTTTAAATTGTAATAGAAAGAGCATTGTACATGCTTCTTCTCTGGATAAACTACATGTTGAGAATGGAAAAAATGTTTACATTATAAAATAATAAATCAGTAATAATAATTGTAATAATAATATCATAATAATAATAATAATAAATCAGTTTAATGTAGTCTATGAGTCTTAATGCAGTCACTCAACAAGTCATTATCTTTATCAAAGGATTTTCAAGGTTAAATACATTTGAAGAGATTAATTAAAAAATTAAAAATTAATATTACCATCTTGTTGGAAAAAAGAAAAGAAATGATAATTCAAAATGAATTGAATATGTGAATGTATACTTTATTATCTAAGCAAACTTGTTACGGATGGGTCAATACTGCGTATATATATATATATATATATATATAACCACAATTCATTTCATAAAATGTTTCTTCTTCGGGTTTATTTGCTTTTCTTTCTCAACAATATGTACACAAAAGACTTTCTTTCTATATAGTAGTACAAATGTCTTTCTACTTCAGAAACATAAAAAAATTAACTGTATAATTTGATTTGGTTAGGGAAAAAAGTCTCCACCATTCCTAATTGTTTTCAAAAGATAAACAGAACATTTGGTAATCATGTTATGTTTTCGTTTTTACGGTCGGTAAATTACAGCATCTAAACGAAGTTCAGTCGTTTGGAAAATTGTCTTCTTGTCCCTTTCAACCATAAAGACACATTTTGTTCTTATCGCGAAACATTTTATTTTGATCGGTAATTTGGAAGTCAATTTGTCACATGTACAAATTTATAGTAAGATGTGCGAAAGACTTGTTTTCACGATGAAATACTGTTTTAATTTAAATAATATTCTCTATGCACATAGAAATGTTTCAGAAACTTATTAATATATTTTGAAAATGTATCAAGATTAATTAATAACAAGTTGGAAATTGCTCGTCAAACGTGGCAAATGAGGTGCGTTCGTACTATAACTAGTTTTATAATTATTTTTTGCACCCCATATTGTACTGAATGTATATTTTTTTGCGCTTCATAAGTGCATAGTCTGTAACATCATTAAAATGCACTTACAATAATTTTTTCCCCATTCCCCGTAATGTAACGGAAAACTTTTGACTGTCCCTGTAATTAAACTATACATTCGATTTTCATAAAATTTGAAATGGCTCGACAAAATTTTGCAGCAATTATACATTTAAAATTTTAGACCATTCGGAAGGCTGTAAAATCATTAAAATGCATTTGCAATAATTTTTTCCCATTGGCCATAATGTAACGGAAAACTTTTGGGTGTCCCTGTAATTAAACTATACATCCGATTTTCATAAAATTGGAAATGGCTCAACAAAATTTAGCAGCAATTATATACTAAAAATTTCAGACCATTCGGAAGGCTGTAAAATCATAAAAATACATTTGCTATAATTTTTTCCCATTGGCCGTAATGTAACGGAAAACTTTTGGGTGTCCCTGTAATTAAACTATACATCCGATTTTCATAAAATTGGAAATGGTTCGACAAAATTTTGCAGCAATTATATATTAAAAATTTCAGACCATTCGGTCGGGTAGTTTTTGCTCTGTTATATGCGGACGGACAGACAGACGGACGGACAGACAGACGGACTGAACGACGACTATAGGTGCTACGTATTTATATAATTACGAACGCACCTAAAAAACAAACGGGCAGAAAATAATCCGAAATCAATTAATGTGCGAAAGTATAGTTGTATTTAATATAGCTGGCATATAAGGATTTTGGCTACTTCCAGAAAAAAATTGTCACTAAGAAATATCACTTTTATTGGTAGACTGGCACTATTAAAAAAATTAAATTTTTCACAAAAGCCGAGCAAAGTTTTCCAAGCATAAGCTTTCCAACATAATTGAAAAGTATTTTTGAATTCCCTTGTGCCATCTGTCTTTCCTTGCTCTAAATTTCGTAAATATACTCGGATTGCAATGAAATTTTTATGTGTCATTGGAGTTTATTATTGAAATTTCTGTATTGAAAATGAAGTGTCTAGCATTAATACATCGTTTATGGGGACAAATAAAATAATTCCGTTACATTAAGATCTATGAGAAAAATCGTTTTGGAGAATGTTATTGATGGTACGATATTCCAAACATAATGAGATTGATATGCATAATTCAGATGGGCTACAATATGCTTTCTCGAGAGTATAGAATAAGAGGCATCTGTATTTCGTTTACAGGGACTCACAAAAGGATTCCATCACATTACGATTTTCGGAGAAATATCGTTTGAGGTGAAATTTAATGCTGTTATGATACTAAAACCATATCTAAATCACTGAAAAGCACTGCATGTACTCTACAAATTGCACATAATTTATCGTTTATTTAACGAGATAGTCTAAAGAAGTCAGTTAAAGGACTTTTCTGAGATCGATAATTGCTGGCAGTGAGATTTTCTCTCTATTATGCTTTTTTTAAACTCATCTAATTTAGAGTGTATTAGGAGGTGTATATAAATTCTATAGATCTGATTCAGAGCTACATGAAAAACTTTGCACGCATTACCGGATATGGACAACTACTGCTGAAAATGGATTTTTACTAATTTATGTGTTTTTTAAGTTGCTTAATTAGATATCTCTTTTAATTCTGGGAAAAAATGAATTTTTTTAAATATACTGTGAGTATTCGAAATTGTTTCATCATCTTCACCAAATGCAAGATTTTTCACTCATGTTATTTAAATTAAATAGGAAATTACTTCAAACATTTTATATTTAGAGTACCAAGTAACTTATTTTCTTCAGTAGGATAGACGTTATTTTGGGTTGGGTTGGGTTGGGTTGATTTATGACGGCCAATTATCTACACAACGGATATAGGCCTAGGAGGGAAGTGCCCTTCGGAGGGGTATTTCTAAGGGAATCTAATCCGTATTTACGCATGGAAAATCCACGGATCGAAGAAAACCACGAAAACTCCGAACGATTAGGCCGACGGGCGCGATTGGGTTCGAACCCAGCACCTCCCGTCTACCAGCTTCGAAACAGAAACTCTCGGCCACTGGTGGGTGCGATGTTATTTTTAATTATCTAAAAACTTATACACAGTAGTGTTTTAAAGCTTCATAAGACATAAATTACATATCTCCTCTACCTCAATTGATTTCAAAGATGTTTAAAAGTAGCCCACATGAAACCTCCCTGATTTCAAATATTAATCATAAGGAAACTATGAGTCCTAGAGATTTGCGATTTGCGATATCATGAATAGCAACTCAACAAGTTTATTCTGAAGCATTTCCCCCCCCCCCCGAGTCAATTAATTTTTGGTGTATGCATTATTGATATGTCATATAATTGCCATTCTTTTATTCCAGGTGTTGATTAAGGAGCAGAGATGACAACAGCACAAGAAAGAGCCTCGTGTGTGATATCCTACGCTGAAACGAAATCACCTATTACCGACCAAAAGAATTTCCAAAGAACGTACAAACGGGAACCACCAGACGTAAAAACAATTAAGGCATGGTTTGACAAGTTTCTAGCCAAGGGTAATGTTAAGGCTCCTATTCCTATGCCGAAGATAACAAGTTCCTATCAAATTCACTTGACCATTGTCATTTGCAAGGCGTATCGTCTACGAAGTTATTGGTTTTTTTAAATCCAATGATTACCCAGTATAGCTTTTAAAAGAAACTGGGTAGTAAATGACAGACGCCTTTTTATCACACCTGTCAATATAAAAGGATGACTGACTTTTCGTTCCACAGACCACAAAGGAACAATTTTCGCTTGTTGGGGGAGTTGATTTGAAAATGAAAAGAAGAATAAAATCAACTTTTCAAAAAAAAATATTAACCGACTTCAAAAAAAAGCACTAAAAAGGATTAAATAATTCCTTAAAATTCTCTAATGACGAAACGTTATCCAATAAGCACACATCGGATATCATGTATCAGTATAAAAACTTTAAATGTAAGAATTTAATATGCACCAAACATGGATTTTCTTGAGAATATTTTTTACAAGAGATTAATTTACATATTTATGATTTAATTTGCGAATATATACATATAAAAAATAACCAATTATTTTTTGAATTTGGCGCCAAACAATCACAATAGGTAATGATTAAACAAATAATTTTCTGAAGAAATAGAGAATTTTTTCCCACTTTGTATCATAGTTTCCGTCATCACTCTATTCATGGTAATAGGTACAATATATTCACAATTTTACTATTCTTAAGATATTTTGGCATCAACTTCAAAAAGTAATTGATTACTTTTTATCTGTATATATTCTCAAATTAAATCATAAATATGAAAATCAATCTCTTGTAAAAAATATTCTCTAGAAAATCCATGTTTGGTGTATATTAAATTCTATATATTACATTTAACGTTTTTACGCTGATACATGATATCCGGTGTGCGGTTATTTGAAAAGATCTCGTATATGTGTAAGAGTAATAGCATGAAAAAGGAACGCTTCTAATTGGGCAACTGCTTCAAAAAGAATTTTTATTTTAATTTTAAAGTTTTTATTTTTAAAAAAGTTCTAATCATCAGGTTTTGATGAAATTGGAATGGAACCACACGGGTGCCTTACACTTTCAAACGAAAAAAGAATTATCAAAATCTGTTCATATTTACGAAAGTTATGCGGGAACAGGAAATACATACGGGTCGAATTGATAACCTCCGCCTTTTTGAAGTCGGTTAAAACATTTTCTTTTGTTTAATTTAAATAACGTGACACTAGAAATTAAATAGTTTTAAGGATATTTAATGGAGCACAGTGCCATCTTAAAAATAATACAGTTAACTACTGCTGCAAATATTAATAAATATATAATAGTATATAAATTATATATGTGTCGTGTATTGAAAATTAACATTATGTACTTTAATGGCAACACTTGAATAACAACTTTTACTCGCAGATATTGGCAATGGTTAAAATAACGGAACTGCGATAAGAAATATTGAAATGTTGTATTATGTTTTATGTTAGTGTTTGTTCCTGTAATTTTGTAATAAATAGTGAGTGTTTAGAATGAATAATTGCTTAGTAAACATAATGCACATAAAAGTATACCACTAATGAGAAACCTTCACACTGGCGACGAGGATGGCTTTGTTTCATCAAGTTTATAAATATTAGAATATATACGTTAGAATGCTTATGATTTCGGAAGGTTGCCAAGGTAAGAAATTTCATATTATTCTGTAAAAATGGAAAAGTTAGTAGAAGAATTATTTAAACAAAATAAAGCGTTAATGGGTGCGCTAAAAGGGGAAAGTACCCATAAGAATCATAAGGTTTCTGGTGTGCAATTCGAGAAATATGACGAATCATTAGAAAGTTTCGATACTTTCATGGATAGGTTTGAAGCATTTTTAGACATACAAAATGTATCCAAGGAAAAACGCGCAAAAACACTAATATCAAGTTTATCGGCTAAGTTGTATAACTTGCTCAAAAGTCTTCTTGCTCTACAGGATCCCAGGGATCAGGAATATGAAATGCTTAAAAATATTTTACAAGAGCATTTGAACCCTAAACCATTAATAATACCGAGCAGGCATATTTTTTTGAACAGGAAACAAAATGAAGGGGAAAGCATTAGTTCTTACCTTGCTGAACTTCGCTCTTTAGCAGTTCCTTGCAATTATAATCGAATTATGCTGAATACTATGTTAAGAGATGTCTTCGTTAGTGGTTTGCGAGATAGGGCAATCTTAGATAGGCTGTTTGAAGAAAACGATATCGATCTCGATAAAACCGTTAAGATCGCTTTAGCAATGGAACGAGCCGCTAAAGGAGTTAATGATATAATGAGTAAATCTCAAAAAATTAAAGCTGTTGGTGTATATATATGGGATTTGAATCCCAATAAAAAGGCGTGAGTAAGTGATAAATTGTAAATTGGGACTTACCCTTCTTCAGGATTCTTATCCATTTCGGTGTAAATCCACACTTTGTTTTGATCCCATATATATTAGTTATCTTAATTTTAATCAACCACTCTTTATAACCTCCTTTGACAAAAAAGATTGTAGAATACTTGTTACATTAAATGAATAAGCAGCTGTAACACTTTAAGCAATTTAAGTCACATTGTTTAAATTGTAAAAGAGAGAGCATTTTACATGCCTCTTCTCTGGATAAACTACATGTTGAGAATGGAAAAAATGTTTACATTATAAAATAATAAATCAGTAATAATAATTGTAATAATAATATCATAATAATAATAATAATAAATCAGTTTAATGTAGTCTATGAGTCATAATGCAGTCACTCAACAAGTCATTATCTTTATCAAAGGATTTTCAAGGTTAAATACATTTAAAGAGATTAATTAATTAAAAAATTAAAAATTAATATTACCATCTTCTTGGAAAAAAGAAAAGAAATGATAATTCAAAATGAATTGAATATGTGAATGTATACTTTATTATCTAAGCAAACTTGTTACGGATGGGTCAATACTGCGTATATATATATATAACAACAATTCATTTCATAAAATTTTTCTTCTTCGGGTTTATTTGCTTTTCTTTCTCAACAATATGTTCACAAAAGACATTCTTTCTATATAGTAGTACAAATGTCTTTCTACTTCAGAAACATAAAAAAATTAAATGTATAATTTGATTTGGTTAGGGAAAAAAGTCTCCACCATTCCTAATTGTTTTCAAAAGATAAACAGAGCATTTGGTAATCATGTTATGTTTTCGTTTTTACGGTCGGTAAATTACAGCATATAAACGAAGTTCAGTCGTTTGGAAAATCGTCTTCTTCTCCCTTTCAACCACAAAGACACATTTTGTTCTTATCGCGAAACATTTTATTTTAATCGGTAATTTGGAAGTCAATTTGTCACATGTACAAATTTATAGTAAGATGTGCGAAAGACTTGTTTTCACAATGAAATACAGTTTTAATTTAAATGGAATGCTCTATGCACATAGAAATGTTTCAGAAACTTATTAATATATCTTGAAAATGAATCAAGATTAATTAATAAGAAACAAACGGGCAGAAAATAATCCGAAATCAATTAATGTGCGAAAGTATAGTTGTATTTAATATAGCTGGCATATAAGGATTTTGGCTACTTCCAGAAAAAATTGTCACTATGAAATATCAATTTTATTCGTAGACTGGCACTATTAAAAAAATTAAATTTTTCACAAAAGCCGAGCAAAGTTTTCCAAGCATAAGCTTTCCAACATAATTGAAAAGTATTTTTGAATTCCCTTGTACCATCTGTCTTTCCATGCTCTAAATTTCGTAAATATACTCGGATTGCAATGAAATTTTTATGTGTCATTGGAGTTTATTATTGAAATTTCTGTATTGAAAATGAAGTGTCTAGCATTAATACATCGTTTATGGGGACAAATAAAATAATTCCGTTACAGTAAGATCTATGAGAAAAATCGTTTTGGCGAATGTTATTGATGGTACGATATTCCAAACATAATGAGATTGATATGCATAATTGAGATGGGCTACAATATGCTTTCTCGAGAGTATAGAATATATGGCATCTGTATTTCGTTTACAGGGATTCACAAAAGGATTCCATAACATTACGATTTTTGGAGAAATATCGTTTGAGGTGAAATTTAATGCTGTTATGATACTAAAACCATATCTAAATCACTGAAAAGCACTGCATGTACTCTACAAATTGCACATAATTTATCGTTTATTTAACGAGATAGTCTAAAGAAGTCAGTTAAAGGACTTTTCTGAGATCGATAATTGCTGGCAGTGAGTTTTTCTCTCCATTATGCTTTTTTTAAACTCATCTAATTTTGAGTGTATTAGGAGGTGTATATAAATTCTATAGATCGGATTCAGAGCTACATGAAAAACTTTGCACGCATTACCGGATATGGACAACTACTGCTGAAAATGGATTTTTACTAATTTATGTGTTTTTTAAATTGCTTAATTAGATATCTCTTTTAATTCTGGGAAAAAATGAATTTTTTTAAATATACTGTGAGTATTCGAAATTGTTTCATAATCTTCACCAAAAGCAGGATTTTTCGCTCATGTTATTTAAATTAAATAGGAAATTACTTCAAACATTTTATATTTAGAGTACCAAGTAACTTATTTTCTTCAGTAGTATCGACGTTATTTTGGGTTGGGTTGGGTTGGGTTGATTTATGACGGCCAATTATCTACACGAGGGATATAGGCCCAGGGGGGAAGTGCCCTCCATGGGGGTCTTTCTAAGGGAATCTAATCCGTATTTACGCATGGAAAATCCACGGCTCGAAGAAAACCACGAAAACTCCGAACGATTAGGCCGACGGGCGCGATTGGGTTCGAACCCAGCACCTCCCGTCTACCAGCTTCGAGAGCAGAACCTCTCGGCCACTGGTGGGTCCGACGTTATTTTTAATTATCTAAAAACTTATGCACAGTAGTGTTTTAAAGCTTCATAAGACATAAATTACATATCTCCTCTACCTCAATCGATTTCAAAGATGTTTAAAAGTAGCCCACATGAAACCTCCCTGATTTCAAATATTAATCGTAAGGAAACTATGAGTCCTAGAGATTTGCGATTTGCGATATCATGAATAGCAACTCAACAAGTTTATTCTGAAGCATTTTTCCCCCGAATCAATTAATTTTTGTTGTATGCATTATTGATATGTCATATAATTGCCATTCTTTTATTCCAGGTGTTGATTAATGAGCAGAGATGACAACAGCACAAGAAAGAGCCTCGTGCGTGATATCCTACGCTGAAACGAAATCACACATTAATAATACCGAGCAGACATATTTTTTTGAACAGGAAACAAAATGAAGGGGAAAGCATTAGTTCTTACCTTGCTGAACTTCGCTCTTTAGCAGTTCCTTGCAATTATAATCGAATTATGTTGAATACTATGTTAAGAGATGTCTTCGTTAGTGGTTTGCGAGATAGGGCAATCTTAGATAGGCTGTTTGAAGAAAACGATATCGATCTCGATAAAACCTTTAAGATCGCTTTAGCAATGGAACGAGCCGCTAAAGGAGTTAATGATATAATGAGTAAATCTCAAAAAATTAAAGCTGTTGGTGTATATTGATGGGATTTGAATCCCAATAAAAAGGCGTGAGTAAGTGATAAATTGTAAATTGGGACTTACCCTTCTTCAGGATTCTTATCCATTTCGGTGTAAATCCACACTTTGTTTTGATACCATATATATTAGTTAGCTTAATTTTAATCAACCACTCTTTATAACCTCCTTTGACAAAAAAGATTGTAGAATACTTGTTGTATGAAATGAATAAGCAGCGGTAACACTTTAAGCTATGTAATTCACATTGTTTAAATTGTAAAAGAGAGAGCATTTATCCGCACTTTGTTTTGATCCCATATATATTAGTTATCTTAATTTTAATCAACCACTCTTTATAACCTCCTTTGACAAAAAAGATTGTAGAATACTTGTTATATCAAATGAATAAGCAGCGGTAACACTTTAAGCTATTTCTTTCACATTGTTTAAATTGTAAAAGAGAGAGCATTTTACATGCCTCTTCTCTGGATAAACTACATGTTGAGAATGGAAAAAATGTTTACATTATAAGATAATAAATCAGTAATAATAATTGTAATAATAATATCATAATAATAATAATAAATCAGTTTAATGTAGTGTGTGAGTCTTAATGCAGTCACTCAACAAGTCATTATCTTTATCAAAGGATTTTCAAGGTTAAATACATTTGAATAGATTTATGGCTGAGATGAAACGACGTATTATTTATGTAACTGAAAAGATTATCTTTAGCACAATTATTTAGCTTGATTTATGTCCATCATATAATGAAAAAAAATAAAACAACACAACTTATGTATACACAAAAGAAAAATAACGTAGTATATTGTTCTAGATGTAACGGATCAAATCATAATAAATATAACTGTAAGTTTAAAATTAGTAAATGCAGAGCATGCCAACGTATTGGCCACATTGAACGAGCTTGTTACTTCACTAAACATGCTAATCCAACCAGATTTGTGAAACAAAAACAGTTTCATGTAAGCGAAACAGAAGTTCAAAATTTAGTTCCACTTCATAGTTTAGAAGTTGAGAACAATTCTATCAAAGAAGAATTTCCTAAGAGACCTCCCATAATAGTAATTGTGGAAATTGAAGGTAAATCTGCTGAAATGGAAGTTGATACGGACGGTACGGTATCGGTAATGAGTTTGAAGAAATTTAATGAGATTTCTAGAAAGAAAATCTTTCCTACGGATTTGACATTTAATACCTACAACGGGGAAATTCTTAAACCCCTAGGTTACGCAATGGTTAAAGTAAAATATAAGAATGAAATAGAGCACTTAAATTTGTATATTGTTGAAGAAAACTTAGGCACCATCTTGGGTCGGGAATGGCTGTATAAAATCAATTTAGATTGGGTGAGGATAAAAGCTCTTACTGTTAAAGAACAGGGGAATCTTACAAAACTATTAGAAGTATACGCAGAGTTATTTGATGAAAAATTGGGCCAAATAAACAATTATGAGTGTAGTCTTGAGTTAAAACCGAATGCCTTTCCAGTTTTTTGCAGACCGAGACCACTACCTTTTGCAATGAAAAGGCGTGTTGAAGAGGAATTATAAAAACTTGAGGAGGACGGTGTTATTAAAAAAGTAACATTTCAGATTGGGCGACTCCAATAGTACCAGTAGTTAAAGCAAATGGAAAAATTCGATTATGTGCTGATTATTCCATCACTCTTAATAAAAATCTAAGAATTCAAAGACATCATCTTCCAAAAACAGAAAAAAATTTTGCTTCGCTCAATGATGGTAAGATATTTTCAAAGATTGATTACAAAGATTTTACTCTAGATTCTCAAACAAAATTTCTACTTTAGCATATCCATTGAATAACTTAACTAAAAAAGGTGTTCCTTGGAAGTGGGATAAAAAGTGTCAAGAAGCAGTCCAAAATATGGAAGATGAAATCTGTTCTGATAGAGTATTAGCACACTACGACCCCAAACTTCATATTTTTCTTGCAGCTGATGCATCTCCAGTCGGCTTGGGTGCAGTGCTCTCCCACAGATTTCCAGATGGTTCTGAGAGGCCTATTGCATTTGCTTCAAGAACACTTTCGCCATCCGAACAACGCTACTCACAATTTGATAAAGAAGCTTTAGTTCTAGTTTGGTCAGTAAAAAAGTTTTATCTTTACCTTAAAGGAAATATATTTACGCTCATTACAGATCACAAACCCCTCGTGACAATTTTTGCTTCCAAAAAGGGTCTTCCAGTTTTGTCTGCTACAAGAATTTTGCATTATGCTCTAGTATTGCAGGCTTACCAGTTCGACATAATTTATTGGAATGCTAAGGACCATGGTAATGCAGATTGTCTTTCACGATTAGAATTAAAAGATGAAGTTTCAGTTTTTCAACTTTCCCAAATTGAGACACTGCCAATAACAGCAAGAGATTTAGCTAAAGCAACTGCAAATGACAAAGATTTGGCACCTTTGCTAAATGCTTTAAAAAAGGGGACTTCTTTAAAAGGGAAGGAAGTCGAATATACTCTCCAGGATGGTTGCATTATGTACGGTCAAAGAGTTTGTGTACCTAAAAAATATCATGACAAGGTTTTGGAAGAACTTCATCAGGAACAATTGGGAGTCGTAAAAATGAAGGCAATAGCTAGATCCTATGTCAACTAGAAAAACATAGATAAAGACATCGAAGATGTTAAAAACTGCACTGATTGTTCAATGATTAAGGATGATCCACCAAGGTCAAAAACACACCATTGGGAGTATCCAAGTTCTCCATGGGAAAGGATTCATATTGATTTTGCTGGGCCAATCTTTGAGTATATGCTTTTATTAATTGTGAATGTACATTCAAAATGGCTCGAAGTCTATCCTATGAAATCGACAACTGCCTTGAAAACAGAAGAATGTCTAAGAGATTGTTTTGCTCATTTTGGATTGCCAGTCATGTTAGTCAGTGGCAATGGACAACAGTTTTCATCATATGAGTTCCAGAAATTTATGCAAAATAATGGAGTTATACATAAAATTTGTGCACCTTTCAAGCCCTCCAGCAATGGTCAAGCAGAAAGATATGTACATACTTTGAAGCAATCTCTTCGAGCAATGCAAAAGTACCCTGGTAGTATTAATCAAAAGATTAACTGTTTTTTGTTACAATTTAGGAAATCACCCAATATGACTACCATGCAATCTCCAGCAAGTATGTTCTTGAAAAGAAAAATTCGTACGAGAATTGACCTCTTAATTCCTAACCCTAAAGGAAGAATTAAAAACAAGATTAGGAAGGATATATATTTTAATGATGGGTATTTTGAAGTGGGTGATAAAGTAGCCGTTCAAGGTTACACTGCAGCTAATCCAAAATGGAAATTCGATCATATCATCAGCCGAGATGGTGAATTATATTATACCATAAATGTGCAAGGTAATTTGGTTAGACGACATGTCGATCAAATTCGATCGGCAAGCGAAGACGTAGACAATGATATTGAATATAGAAAAAGAATAGTAAATGTGAATGAACCATCGAATACAACAATGACAGAAACGGAGAGCGACACAGAGTCGACTGAGCCACCTAGGACCTCCGAGGATACCACCAAAGAGACTCCAATCGTATCTCCTACAGTTGCCACACCCCAAGTTGTTCACAATCCAATGCAGCTAAGAAGATCTAAAAGGATCCGGAAACCACCAAAAAGATTGTGCTGTTAATTGAAAGGGGAGGAAACTGTCGTGTATTCAAAATTAACATTATGTACTTTAATGGCAACACGTGAATAACAACTTTTACTTGCAGATATTGGCAATGGTTAAAATAACGGAACTGCGATAAGAAATATTGAAATGTTATATTATGTTTTATGTTAGTGTTTGTTCCTGTAATTTTGTAATAAATAGTGAGTGTTTAGAATGAATAATTACTTAGTAAATATAATGCACATAAAAGTATACCACTAATGAGAAACCTTCACAATATATATATATTTAGATAATTTAATTTTGTTTTCTGTTTACTGCAAATGATTTGTTATGTCACTCAGTAACGGGGAGAAAACGCATTTTATAGTAATCTTTGGTTGTTGAGACACGGTTTACTCTTACTCACTGAGTGATAAGAGATTATTATGATTCTTTGTTACTAGTTATCTATGTAATTAAATAACTTGTGCAAAGAATTCGATTTTTTCAAAGTTAACGTACAGTAGAGCGCCGATTATCTGGATTGTCCAATTAACCTGATCGATCAAGGACCATACGTTTTTTCTTGCCTTCCCCAAAATTTTTGAAGTGAAACTTCTTTAGGGACGGTAGGGTAAATTCGGCTGGATGTTACGAAAGTAACTTTTAAATAACCATTTCCTAATCCTGAAATAATAAAATCTCCAACAAAAGCAAAGAGCAATGCGTAAAATCACCTGTTTCTAGAACCTAAAAAGTTTCACTTCTAACGCGCGAGAGTCCTACGCATACTTTTTCCCCCAGGAACATCCCTCTTTATCTTCAAATTCTCTGAAGGGCGTCGGAAAATTGATTCTTTTGTCCCTTGGTGTCCTCGGAAAGAGGGACCCCCTCCCCCCTCTCTCCGCTCGCGTGTGTTCGTACAATGTATGCATATATACATGCAATAATTTCTATGTATAACTTTGTAGCTGTTTGAATCTCTATGAATTTTGTGCCTAATAGATGGCTCAACCTGTTCCATTGTCTCCATTTCCCTCTGAATATGTAATGAGTTACTGATTTGGTTTCTGTGCTAGAAGTAGAAATGTAAAAGCAGTTGTACGTGGCTTGCCGCGAGAGTTTTTAAAAGTGAAATGCTGCATATTATTAATTGTGTGTCATATTAAACTAGCAGAATTATCCGGCTTTGCCCGTGTTAAACATTGGGGCGTTCCAGGTAAAATAAAGTAAAATGAAATAATATGGCAATCACAATAATGGAGCTTTGTGCATTCTCGTCAATAAAAGATAAAAAATATAAGAAGAAAATACGACGATACTATGTTGCAACCATAGTAAAATCCCTCAACTTTAAGCATCGGAATGCGCGTTTACTTTGGCGGGTGTAATAGAATAATATATTATTTTAAAAGTAATACAAAAAAAGAAAATTAACTAAATGGCTCAGCAGTTTTGGTTACAGTTTAGTGTTAACAGTTTAGTGAAATTCTCGTTAGCATGCCATCTATCTAAATTTTAAAGCAAAAGCATATCAATTAGTAACGCTGAAATCATACTGATGGTGACATCGGCCTAATCCATAAATTGTGCTTTTACTGTATTTTTTCTTAATTTCTAAAAAATATCCAATTTCATTTTTTACGTTGTTGAATAGAAAAGAAGTACTCTCAAATGAAATTCGTTTGAAAATCGTATCTCATGTTTTTGATTTTTAATGGATTTTAAAGTATTTTTCAGACATGGATATTTTAAAATTTGTGTGCAACCAAATTATGATAGATGAACCCGTTTGCACTTAATGTAGTATTATAAGGAAAAGACATGTCCATCAGTAACGCTGGCATCATATTTATGGTGGCAATGACCTCACCAATAAATTTTGCTTTTACTGCAATGTTTAACCTCTAAACATCGCACATCATATTTTTCCAACATCGAATGAAAAACAAAAAGTACTTTCAATGCTATTTGTTTGAAAAGTTTACTTCAGTATGCTGATTTTATATGTATTTTAAAGTAATTTTTAAGCATGAATATTTTATAAATATGCGTTCAACTCAATTACAAAAGATGAATCCGATTGCTCTTACAATGTATATAAACAGCATTTTTTTCGTGCAATATTCCATAACTAAATCTACAAACGAGATTAAAATTTACAAAATAAATAAATAAATAAAACAAATTAAATCGAACATTCCGAATTTCAGATTAATAAGGGTTGCTATAAATAGTGGGGGGGGGGGGGGGGGTTCGCGATTAACAGCTTGTTAATACTAAAGTACCAAAAATGCTTTTTGGTTTACCTTTTGTGCATTTTAAAATAAATAGTAAATGTAAAAAGCTTTTAGTGTTTTAAATTAAAAGCGATTTTTTTTTCTGCGCTGTGAACTGGCAGTATATGGCCATTTTTAACCATGGATATTCCAGAGTGGATTGCCTGATTGTTTTTAAGCGCAAACTTTCATTCGTGAAAACTAAATCTATAGCGACTAATCTAAAAATGACACCAAATTCCATAAGCTTTCGGTCCTGATGTCTAATCTGGAAGCTTTCTTTTAAAAGAAAAGGACCTAACTCTTAGAAATATTTACTAAATTTCTTTTTCTATTTAATATAAATCTTAGAAAAATCGTATTTTATGTAATTGTAATAATACAAATCGCAGAATCCTCTATTACATTTCAGGTATTGAAACACTTGATTAAATGGGGTAATGAATGATATAGCATGCCAATTAAAGAGGAAATATTCCGTAGCTACCGTTTGTACTTCAGAAAAATACATCATTTTGACATAATTACAGTAAAGTATTTCAGCTTTTAAAATCTGAAGGCTTGTTTTTTTCAGCAAGTGTGACAGAAAAATACGATTTCCCTGACAATACGCAGACAAATGCAATAAATGCACCCAAATGACTTTGCATTTACTGAAATGTTTGTTCGCGTGGATTAAAAATAAAGCCATCACTTTATGGTTGATAATAATAAGAATTAATATCAGAAGATCAAGAGATTCCACTCAGAATGAAACATTATTAAAAAGTGATGTCATAATTAGCAAGTGATTTTTTTTATTATTGATTTCTTAAATTGATTTCTTGATATTGAAACGACTTCATTAAAATAGATTTTTTAATATCATAATATTAAAATATTTATTTGCTTAAAAGACATTATAAAAACACATTAATTAAAAAGTAAATTAAAAATCTATATTGCATGTTTCAACTCATTTTCTGAGTCGTCGTCAGAATGTATAACAGAAAATTACAAATGCATATGAAAAATGGAAAAAATCATCGAATATAAACAAGTAATCATATAACTCGCCCTATATTTTCGCGATTGCTGGTGTAATAATATATGCAGTTCAATGTATGCAAACAGAGTTGGCACAATACACTTTTATGCAAAAAAAGTAACGAAAATAAGGAGTTAAAAAATTTCCAGGCTAACACTAACATAGAAAACAAAAGCAATGATACAATATCTACAACTTTTTCAACATGTAGTGCAAACAATTTAAATAATAACTCAACTGTTTTTCTGAAAACTTGCACAGCTGTGATTTCCTCAAAATTTAAAAACATATTGATTAGAATCCTAATTGATGGAAGCTCTCATGGTCATTTATAAGTAAGGGTTTAGCTGATAAGTTAAAGCTTCCGGTTATCGGAGTTAAAAAAAAAAAGAGAAATATTAAGTGATATTAAGCAATTTGGGAACTTGATATGTTAGGAATAAAGCAAAAGGAAAATGTAACTAATGAAACCGAAAGTAGTATGATAAAGGAATTTGAGAATAATATAGTGTATAAATATAAGCGTTGTGAAACCAGGTTACTTTGGAAGATGGAGCAGGAAATTTGGATTCGAACTAGGAAATTGCTATACAGCGGCTAAATGAGTTAAATAGAAGATTAAAGCAAAATATTTGGTTGTTTGATTTAGAAGAGTTAAGAGAGAGTTGGAGGGAAAACAATGTATTGCTGGGTGATGAAGAAGGCTCGTACAAATTAGCAAAAATATTAGGGATAAACTGAGATACACGTACTGATAATTTAAGTCTTGATATTAAGCCATTGTTACTGGCATTAAACAATGTTAATGATACAAAGAGATGTGTCTTGAGTTGTGCTGCAAAAAGCTTCGATCCTGTTGGATTTCTTACTCCCTTTACAATGAGAATTAAATGTTTGTTAGGAATTATGGGTAAAGGGATTGGACTGGGATGAAGTATTTGACAGCGAATTAAAACATAAGTGGAATGAATGGTGTTCTGAGGTGAAACATTTGCCTGAATTTTCCATGCCGAGGTAGTTTTTCAACATGAATGATAGCACTATGCAAGATAATATTGAACTTCATGTTTTCTCTGATGCCAGTTTGAAAGTCTTTGTCAATAGCCTATTCAAACAATTATACACAACATAGATGTACAGAAGCTAAAATGGAAAGATTTGCATTTGAGGGGGATTTTTAAACCTCTGGATATCGTTAAGTCGAAAAGACGTAAGGAAAGACAGCTTATTAAGTTGAATAATTGAAGATAGATCAAATCAGTAGCAATTTTGTAGAAAATAAAATTTTAAAAAAGTTCTTAAAAATAACTTCTAAACATGCCATTTGTAATATGCTAAAATATGCACTATAGTGTATATTGTAGTATACTACAATTGTCAGACCTAAGTCTGAAAAAGGTGGGAAGGAAAGTTACCTAAAAAACATTGCCATAGCCTTTTTTATGTTCAATTATCCGGAATTTTTATTAACCGGATCGGCCTCGGTCCCGACCGGTCCCGATAATCGGAACCCTACTTTATTTGGTATTGTTTTTATCTACATATATTTACAATCCGTAATACTTAAACTTTTAAATAACCTAAAACCCTGGCTCGAGGAAGAAACGCACGTCTAAGGAAACTGTTGACGAAATTAGGGAGGATTTCAACAGAAACCCAACACAGTCAACTCGTAGAGAAAAACAAAGAGAACATACAAAGCAGACACTCAGAAACAAACAAACATTTTGAAAAAATATGTTTTGACCGCCAAAACCGTGTAAATCTGTCGAAAACCGGAAGTCAAGAAATTTTCGATTACAATATTTTCTCCTATTATAGATAGAAGAAAGTAAGGGAAAACTAAATAGGCGTTGAGCATAGCGTCTAAAATACTTTCAATACATCCAGAACACTGTAACAATATTTCACCGTTTAGTAATAATATAAAAGGTGACAGCTTAATGGACAATTTATAAAACTCATAATACAATTGAAAATCTAGTTTCAGCAATTACTATTCATAGTCAGAAAACAATTAGAATTCTTTTGCGTAGCGTTATATACGGTCTAAAAATGTGTATGTATACTACATAGTAAGTTAAAATTTAGTTCAATTATGAAACGCAGAACACAGCTGAAAATTCTCCTTTAGCAATTTCCGTCAATAAACGGCAAAGTACTCGAATTCTTTTTTGGAACCCTGTGCACGATCTATATAATTTATACACACTAAGTAATATGGAAAAATTTAGTTAAACTGGAAAACATACTTCAAATGAAAATTCACTTCCAACAATTTTCGCTCACAGCAATATTCTAACCGTGTTCTTTGCGTGTACTGTAAGCGAAAGATAAATGCTCTGCATACCATATTCTACACTAAGCATCTCGGTGGTGTATATTAATTTCAATATATTTGAAATAACATAATTTCATTAAAAACACTTCATTAAAAGGATTCATTATGTTTGAAATAAAGTAAATTCATTAAAAAACACTGCAAACGACTTTTCCCATAGTAACAACTTTTCCCATAATGTAATTTTTTTTTAGTATCCTGAAATTAACTATAATTACTACATAGTTCATATCCAATAGGGAACACGCCATAGTAAACTTCAATACCATATATAATTAATATCGTAATCCGAATATATTTACACCAGTTAGAGCATGGACAGACAGGCAGACAAATCAAAGTCATAAACACTTTTCAACAATGTTGGAAAGTGTTAACCCTCCGAGCGTTTTGAGGGCTAACCTGCATTTTCATAAAAATGCTTATAAAAATAATCGTAATTGAGGACATCAGAAGCCAAGGGGTACAAGTGACAAAATTTCGATTTAGAGTAAATTGAGTTCAAAGATAATTGATGTTAAAATTGAACATCAATAATAATTGACTGAATTGAAAAAGGAAATTGCTGCTTGTTTCATAGCGGTCTATGAACTCTTATTTCAATAAATGTGAAAAAAATAGACTGCAATTCTCTTTAAATTTATAATTAATCAATATTGATCATTATACGGCAAAGGTGGTTGATCTCTAAAGCTCAACATATAATTAGAAAATCACTTATATTTCTTTATCTGAAAAGAAAAAAGCATATTTCTAGGTCGTCTGTGCACTTAGTTCAATTTTCTCAATTTTGTCACTTATACCCTTGGCTTCTGCTGTCCTCAATTAAAATTTCCTTTCCCTGTTTGTTTCTAAAATACACTTCATACCCCTTTATCTGGCATACATTTAAAAATACAATGCTGTTTAAAATATTTTTTTCTACAACAGAATTAAGAAACGTGCACAAGTGTAATCTCCAGAGCTAAACAAGAGAAACTCTTGTACAGAATTTTAAAAGATTTCGGTCTGTGATCTCATATTTTACCCCACTTTCTTTTACTTTATGTTAATTAACATAATTGAAGATAAAATAAAACCGTGAAACCTTTTAACTCAACTAATGGTTTTAATAGAAAAGTTCAGGCTTTTAATTAAGATGCATTATTTGAATGTCTGTTTTCTGCTTTTGCTTTTATTTTTCGCTATTGGCTACATTTTTCTGGCTACAGTTTTGAACTCTATCATAAATGTTTTCGAAATAATTATGTTTTAATATGTATTTCCAAGTTAAGAAAAATCATCTAGTATTCTCAACCTTCTTTTTAGGTGCGTTCGTAATTATATAAATACGTAGCACTCATAGTCGTGTTCGGGTCCGTCTGCCTGTCTGTCCGTCTTTCCGCATAAAACAGCGCAAAAACATCCAAACCGAATGGTTTGAAATTTAATATATATATATAATCATTGCAGAATTCTGTAGAGTCATTTCAAATTTTATGGAAATCGAATCAAAACTAAAATATATATTAATAAAAGTTTTCTTCATTCTATTAAATCCTACAATAGGTAATTAATTCAATGATATCCCATGATAGGTAATGATTCTAGGTTACCGTGGTGATTGCGTCCTATTTAAAATGGAGTCATATTATTTCCGTATTATTGAATTTAATCTATATAATCGTAATAAATTTTGTATTGATACATTTTTGTCTAAGAGTGCAATAGCTATTGCACAAAGATCTGAATATTTATAAAACTAGCTATAGTACGAACGCACATCATTTGCCCCATTTGACGTACAATTTCCGACTTGTTTTATTTTCTTTAGTTTAAAAGTATATTTTAGTATTTGAAGTTATAATATTTCTTGATTTTGTCTAAAAGATGTTATGAAGTATAACCTATATGTATTTCTAATAAGAGCAAAAGATTGGAAGGATTCATACACATGTAAGCAGTGGCGCCAACTTATATGAGCCCGTGGGGCGCGAGCCCAACCAATAATTTGATCTCTCTACCCACTCAATTTCATTTGATTTAATTCATTATTTATTTAATTATTTAATTGCTAAAATGAAATTTGGTTTTATTGGGGTTCTCAAAAACAATGTTTTGAAAAATAGTATAAGGACATCAATTAGACTTACAGGAGCACTAAAAGCCCCTTCAGCGGATGTATAATTATATTTCTCCCGAAAACAAATTTTCTGCATATTTTGCCATTTGCTTTGATGTCTTGAACTGATAAAGCAATTATGTGACTAAACGGTATATTTTTCTTGGCATTTAGTTTTTTGCACTTTCACTAGTTAGCAATTTTTATATTATGTATAATAAATATTAATGTATTTGTAAGAAAGAATTTGTGAGAATACAATTTCATAAAATTATTTGTTAAACTATAATTCAATTTTTTAAAATTTATGTTTTGCTTAGAAAAAATAATTTAACTGGTAATTATCATCTTTAGTCATTCGCTCCTCCCCCGCTTCTGTCTCTACACACATGCGCACTAATGAGGGGGGGGGGAGGAGGTTGTTGTATGTGTTATTTTACTCAAAATGTTTTGAGCCCACCCAATAATTTTCAAAAGTTGGCGATACTGCACGGAAGGAATAAAAAATTAAATATAACACTTGAGATTTCATGGTCACTGCATATGCACAAAAAAAGGTGTTTCATTATTATGAAGATTAAATTAATCTGCTGCAAAACAACATAATAGTTTTAGCATTTATTTTTTTCTTAGCGTTTTTGTGCTTTCTGTAATTTTAAATTATCTAATTGTCAATTTATCAGAAATCTAATCGAGTTTTGGCAGCTGACACATTATACGAAAGAATACTTATAATTAATTATTAAAGTAAGTATCGTATTGAAATTTAACGAAGTACCTTATTGTTTTGCATAAAAAACAATGAAATATCATATCAAGTCGGAATAATACTATAAAAGCATTTTCTTTATTTTTTACACCAAAGAACAAAGAAAGACCACTTTTTAATTAGTGTTTTAGGGGCTTACTAATTACTAGGGTGTCTAAAATATCAATTTAATTATAAAGAGGTGGTTCCTATAATAAGAAATACCTATTCTTTAAATCCAGGCAGTTCAATTTGGCGCCCTCTTAACACCAGAAACTTCTTACAGAGGTATTTGCCTTATTTAATCTCTGAATATTTCCGGTTAAAAAAGGTTAGATCTGGTAATCTGCGGGAGTCAGTTTGGACAGCTTTGCATTAACCCTCCGCCTACCAGACGGGTCAAATGGGCCCGACAGATACATTCAAAATAGTTATTCAAACCAGAAATTTCTTTTAATAACCTAACTATATAAATCACATTAATAAACTGAATAAATAAGTTAAATAGTTTTAAATAAAAATTCTGCTGTGGGTATTTTTATAAAACTTGAGAACGTTTTCCGGTATTTAGAGTTAAATAAGCTTATAATCTGCAAAACCTTCCCTTTTTACTGCAAATTTTCTAAAAATAAACAGGTATGAAAATTACTTACTTTCTTGGTCATGAGACATTTGGCCTTGGAGACATTTTACTATGTCTGATTAATACAGCATTTAAATGAAACCAGCTTCGATGTTGCCATTTGTTGATGTCGTTTTAAAGAAAAAGCATTCAGCTATATGGAAAAAAAAGTTTTAGTTTCTATGAAGAAGAAAATAAAGGTTCATAAGTGTAAATTTCACGACTGAAAAGAACTTTTTTATCGTAGATGAAATAAATTGCTACCTAATAATTGAAATAATTATAATTACAACGGAATATTTTTTTTTAATTCTATTTATTTTAATTATAGAATAATTACAAATTTTTAGTTCAAATGTATATTTCTTCTGAAGGTGTACTTAAAAGGGCTTTGTTATAAGTACTATAAGTAAAAGTTTATGGCAGTTTTAAATTTTTTAGTACATCATCTGTCAATGGTTAATTTTTGCAAAATTTTCAGTTTTGTAGTTTTTAATTTTACCAAACTTTAACCTGTTGCTTTACTTTATTAACAAGTTGAGTGCCACCATACAGATTTGCCAGTTTGGCCTCCATTTTTATCCAGAAATTTAGTGTTCATACCAGAAATAAAGAATAGTATCTTACGCTTTATTTAATAAAAGACATTTAGTGATGACATAAAGTAAAATATCTTCTTTCGAAATTTCCGGTATCAATTTAAAATTTCTTATCGCTTTCGCTGCCGATCGCTTTCGCTGCCGACGCGCTGGCGCGAGATCGGCAGCAAAAGTGATAAAAAATACCTTTGACTAAAAAATTGCATTATAAAAAAATATGATAAAAATTTTTAAGTCAATTAATGCAATATTAATTAATTAGTTCAGATCTTTTGTTTATCTAACAATTGCTTACAGGAAACAAATACTTTGATTACATCTTTAAATATATATATATATATGGAGTCCACCTACATAATATACCCAATTCCGTTACAATCAAAAGACAAAACGATGACATATTGCAGCTTTTTTTTTAGGAATATATAAAACAAACAACTTCCGTATTTGTTACCATTATCCTATTTATCTTGGGGATATTCCATAAAATAATGTATTGTTCTCAGGATTTAACGCATAAGTAAAATTTAAAATATTTCGGATTAGTGTATGTAAGGAAAACATAAAATGGACTTTTTAAACTAATCAATCTATTTATTAAAAAATTATAAATAAGGTTTCCTTAATTATACTTACAAAATTTATTTAAAAGTTTAGTAACGTCTTAATTTAAATGCAAAGTATTTCATTAGACGCTGCATTAAAAAATTCTTAATATTGCAAATATATTTATCTAATAAAATATTCAAAACTAAATGGCATAACATATTTAAAATCTTATTTAAAACTTTTGTCATCAATTCAATAAGCATTTTTACTTTATTTATTTTCCATTTACTTCCGGTAATATTAAATCTTCTAGTTTCCTTAGCATTTTCCACAAATTAAGCTTTACAAATATGGTTCTATTCTTTGATTATTTACTTACTAAGTATTACTGAACTTTTTTTAATTGAGCTTAAATGATAAAATTTAATCTTAAAGTCATTAAAATTTACGTTAAATCTACATTTCTTTTTAAATTTTAGCAATTAGCATTTTTAAAAAGAACTTTTGTTCAGTTTCAGATATTTCTTACTCTGACAAATAATAGAAAATTTTAATCATCAAACACTCCAACCATTCATCCTTAGTTATTTTCAAGTGATTAATAAAAAAAAATAATTGCATGCTGACTTTGCGTTTTCTGCGTGATATAGACGTATTTATTTATTTTGCCTTTATAATTTAAATTCATTTTAACACTTAGAATGACATGTATCATCAATCCAATGTATTGGCCTAAAATAATATCAGTAATTAATAGTTTCCTTTAACAGTAAAAAACAGATCAAAGCTTTCCTCACACTTTACTACACTGGTGTCCAAAATTAAGGACCAGTCACAAAATGCTAATATTTAAGTAAGCGAATACTCAAAAGGAAATAATATAATTCAAATAATTACTATCCCTACAGCACAGCTAGTCCATATAGCATCTCATTCATGTCACACATGGTCACAAGTGTCACAGTCACTACGGTGAAACAAAAAATAGGATATTCCACACGTCTCATTATGAGTCTCAAATGATCACTATATGCGACTCCACTTAGATGTCAATGTGATTGCTGCTTTGTGACGAATCACCAGGTGACTTTACAATGTAGTTACATTGTGACTCTCATGTGACTGTCGTTTTTAGGCTCAATTTCAAAGTCATCATGAATGTTGCATTATGAAAAGTCACCAAATAATATCACATTATAGTCACATGGTGACTTTTCACAAAAGAGCACAATGGTGACATCACAGTAGTCCCTCTGTCGCCTGAAAGTTCGTGTGACTTTAATATGACATTATTTGGTAACTTATCACAATGCAGCGTTCACGATGACTTTGAAATTGAGTCTACAGATGACAGTCAAATGAGAGTCACAATGTAATTACATTGTAAAGTCACATGGTGACTTGTCACAAAGCAGTAGTCACAGTGACGTCTCAGTGGAGTCACATATAGTGATCATTTGAGACTCATAATGAGATGTATGGAATTTCCTATTTTTTTGCTTCACCGTAGTGATTGTGACACTTGTGACCATGTGTGACATGAATGAGATGTTATATGGACTAGCTGTGCTGTAGAGATGGTAATTATTCGAATTATATTATTTCCTTTTGCGTATTCGCGTACTTGAAAATTAGCATTTTGTGTTTGGTCCTTAATTTTGGACACCAGTGTAGTTGAAATTCAAAACGGATTATTTTAAATAAGGAACATTAGAAAATAAATATAAGAAAATTGCTCACTTATACTGTTAATTTTTGCGCCAGGGTGGCTTAAGATTATCAGATACTTTTTTAATTTTATTTTCAATGACACATTTTTCTATTTTACACGCATACACAAACAACACGCTGCTGTGTCAATAACAATTTCAGATGGAACAGGTGAATGCTTTTATGATATGCCCAGTAACAATGTAACTCCACTCCCAAAGAGTAATTATGTATCACGTGTTAGAGGAGTCATAGAAAAATAGTCTAGCCATAGCACAATAGATGTACTATAATATAATTAAGAAAGGTTAAAGAGAAATTAAGAAAAAATGCGTCTTTAAAGAAAATGAAACGATCAAAGGTATAGGCTGATAAATTCGGATTGCGTAATCCAAGAGAAGGAGGCGAAGCTTCTCGGGAAATCCAAGAAATACGATTAGTAGAAGGGTTTGAAAGAATATAACGTAAAATATTGAATATTTATGATACCAAAAAAAAAAAAAAAAGATTAAAAAGTAAACGAAAAGTGTGTCTGAACAGGTGAACAGGTGATGTTCTTGATGGGATACCCACTAGCGGTGCTACTCTACTCCCTGCATATGAGTATATTACATCATAGAAAAGCCATAAAAATAAAAAAAGAAATTTTTAGTGTTTTAAATTGAAAATTTCTTTGTAATTTTTCTGGTATGTAATACTTCATCCCTTTTCTAAAATTAGAATGTTTGTTCTTTTTCTATGATCGAGTTCATTTCGGTCATGCGTAGTACCATAAAAAATATACATTTTTAAAACAATAATCATATAACGATATTATTGATATTAGTACATTTTTCTGAATATTCTTTTTCTGTAATAACATTTAAACCTTACGAAATCCGAAAGTATTCAATTTTTATAGGGGTTTTAAAATATTCAAAAAAAGAGCTCTTACAGAAACTATGAAAATTCAGAAATGGGCAAAATTATTTTGGAAAATATCAATACTATGAAGCAGTTTTGTTTAACATGTGCTTACGTGGTCATTTCACTCCGATCAGAGTACAAAATGAATAATATACATTTTAAAATTTGATATGAGGTTTAGTTATGTGAAAATTTCATCCTGAATATTATGATAACATACAACAGACAATTGATGATACTCAAATTACTCAATGAAATTTAATTTATATGCATAATTGTCTACATGATTTGTATCATATATTATTTTTAATTGCTAAAAAGGTGTAAGATTGAAACGTTAAAAACAGTAAAAAGTTTTATATGACTGTTGACATGTTTCAACCCATTCAGCGTCATTTTTAAAACAAATAAATAATGATATTCTGAAATTGCACGCTCTATGATGGAATGAACTGAAACGTCCCATTCAGTTTTTCATGTAACGCAAGTTACTTTTTTATATTTTACTTGGATGTTTATTTCTATTTTGTAAACCCTTGAGTACCTGCAGCCACGGTTTTGGTAAGGTGAATGATGCTGTATCGTTACATATGTTATTTTTACGTGTTAGAATCTCTATTGTTTCTCATATAATAGATGGATAATATTAATTGGAGGGGAAAATTATCTTACTTTCGCTGAAATTAATTAATTTCTTCTTGATGAAATCTTGCCAAAGCTGTGGTTTTTCTATTATATTTAATATCAACTACATGCTCCTTTTTCTGTATTTGAAGGTACATAAAGATATTAACATGTAGCGGTCTGTCGGCAAATTGACATAATGTAATTATTTTAGTTTTTTTTTAAATTTTATATTGAACCAAAGAAGTAAAAAAAAAACTAAATTAATCTCCTTGCATTTAACTAGAGTATTATTGTCCACTATTTAAAAAAAAAGTAATAATAATAATATAAAATAGAAAGACAGATGTTTAACTGTTTTCTTAAAATTATGATTAAAACTTTTCAGAAAAACGTTAAAAGCAAAACGTTTTAGCTCGAAAAATCATATTTTTGTAAGCATTTATTTTAATTCATAAATATAAAATGATTTTGAATAAATTTGTCAAAACAAAGTCATTCTTGTATAAGGTCATCCACATGGCATCATTATTACCAGCTCCGACATTAGCATACCAGCAGAACGAAAAGCTTTTGAGAAACAAAGTTACAAAACATGTGCATTTTTATTGGAAGCGCTTTTAACTTAAATTGTATTTTTATTTTTTTTTTAAGAGGAAGAATAATTTCAACTAATCTCAAATCTTTATATTTCACGGTCATTAAGATAGTCATCTATGACATGAAATTCCTCAAACTTATTATTTGACAAAATAGTTACTTAGTTTTAAAACATTTTCATTAGCTCGTCTGATAACCCATTAGTCAATATTGCACAACTCATAGTCTTGTTCAATATTAATAATCAGATTATATCTCACTTGCCAGATTTGTAAACATTCTTCACCTTATTTGTTGATTTCACTTCCGTCATTTTAGTCCTGAACTAAAAAAAGGTTTTTTTTGTTTTGTTTTTCTTAGATTTCTAAAATAATGGAATTAAAAAATTGAAAGCTAATATTCTAAAAACAAAGTATATCAGTCAACATTTTATTCTTTAAGCTGACTAAATTAATTGTGTAATAAAAATATATTAATATATGATAAATTTGTTTTATTAAACGCACATATTTGAATGTTTCATAAGAGCTATGTTGCTTTTTACCTTTCGCTTACACTGATTTACATAATTTAAGACAAATTTATCTACTCCTGCAAAATAAACATTAAAAAACTTTTTTTTTCTTTTGCGCTGTAATATGAAAGTTAATTCTTCTTGAAAAAATGCTATTTTTTTATTTTATTTTATAATTTATAACTGAAAATGTCCAAGGTATAGAATAGAAGAATAAATGTCGGTTTACGCATATTCACATTCCGGTGATAATTGCTTTCATTCATTTTATATATTTTTTTTTTTTAAGTTCAACGGACATTATACAGTGGTGGAAAATTGGCGCAGAGGAGGAGCCTATTGACACCACTAATATTTTATAGTATTATATCCTTTAATAAAAACTCAGAAATTCTGTCATTAGATAAGCCGAAAAATACTACTAAAATTTAGTGATGTCAATAGGCCCCTCCTCTGCGCCAATTTTCCACCACTGCATTATAATATTCCATTAATGACATGATGGCAGCTTATATCTGATAAAGTTTTTTTTCTTTTTTCGTATAAAACCATATTGTTAGAAATACATCCATTTACACGTTCAAATTTTATTTTATTTTATTTGTATCTTTTCCCGATATATTTCTTGCTTTAACATAAAATGCTTAGTATAGAATTTTTCTCATTTTGTCATGAGTAATAATATGAACAAAATATTTTTTTATATAATTAAATTTAGATTCTAAATTAAATAAGATCTTTCCAAACTTATTATTTTACAAATAGGATCTCATTTATAAAACTGAAGTCTTACTTTAATATTTTTAATACGTTAAAATACATCACATAAAACGATTTATTGCGTATAAAGATTTTGCAAAAACGTTAAGCATCATGAACCTCTTTATCTCTCTATACAGAAACATATGTTGTTGTTCGAGTTATTAATCAGTCTGTATTAATAATAAGTAATTATGTATGCTATCCAATTTATTATATGAACCATAACATATTCACACACTGGCACATAAATATATGTCCTAAATAGATTGTTGTTGTTCGAGTTATTAATCAGTTTGTATTAATAATAACAAGTAATTATGTATGTTATCTAATTTACTACATGAATCATCCCAGCAAAGAGGAAATTGCTGGCCAGCAGCAAGATAGGTGCTGGCAATGATGGACAAGTGCTGGCTAATGGTTTACCACTGCATTACCACTGCTGGACAGCTTCAGTCAACTTTGCTGTTGGAAATCATAAGATAAAATTCTGGTGGGCTTCCGTTTTATCTCATGCGCTGGCCCACCACTACATGGAAATGCACGAACTTTTGCAGTATTATTGCTGGGAACCCTTACGCTAGGTGGCGTTGTGAATATCGAAGACATTGAGTATTTAAACAGAAATCTGAAATGAATATCTTAACACAATTTAAGCTGTGAAGTTATCTTTTTTTAAACTGTAAATAATATAGCACCACTGCCACCAACAAAATAAATAAGTAAATGAATAAATAAATAAATTCTTTATTTCAATGAACTTTTTTTTTCTCCTGAAATCTGGTTTTACTAAGTTCCACAGGATTTTGGTTTTCCTAATTTACACAGCTGAGAATCAATAATAAAAAAAAGCGTATAAAATATATAGGATTTCTATATAATGCAATAATTTCTATACAAGTTTAATGATTGGGAACGTAAATCACAAAAGAAACAAACATCAAACAGTGTAATGAGAGCTTGAAAACTACGGTCGTAGAATACGCTGAAAGTAATTCTTCATGTCTGATCGCGAAAACCAAACAGCACCGAGCGCGGTTAGTACTTGGGAGAATGACCACATGGAAACCGCTGCAAGTTAAAATATTTCTATAGACATATCTATTATAGACACTTCGACAGATATTTCTATAGCTCTTGGTGAAACTAGCTTATAGAAAAAAGGGCCATGATTCTATAATACTTTGTTTTTTTTTTATAGAATTCTATAAGAAATTTTTGTAAAGGAAAGTGCTGGGCCAGCAACGGAATAGCTGTGGGATAGGTGCTAGCACTGCAGGAAAAGTGCTGGATTGAAGTAATGTGATGGAATACTAATGTTGGCCTGCTGTTGGCCATCACTGATGGGCCAGCTGCATTGCGCACGGACGCTTTTGTACTAGTTTAAGTAATGGCACCATTGCACTTTACCGCTGGTGGCAGTGCTAGCTGCCATCTTTTTTCCAGCTGATGGTCCACTGTTTCTTTCTTTGCTGAAATAACATATTCACACATGGCACATAAATATATGTCCTAAATAGACTTAAACGCGCTTTAAGTACAGTGCTGGAAAAATGTTTAAGATCGCATGCTAATTGTGTTGTTTAGAATAATATTCCGAAAAGGGTTATATATCTTGAATTTAGGCACATGTATTTGATATAATATGTGAATTTAATTCCATTGTAAAAGTTAAAAAGTATTTGTTTTCGGTAAGCGTTAAAATCTTGTAATATTAATAAATAGAAATAAGTTTAGAACGAGTAGCTTCTTTTAAATTTAGCATAATGAGATGACGTCATGACTGTAGTATTTTATGCGGGACTCATTTGTGATGATGTTTGTAGGTTAGTAGTCGCTAGATTTGAAGTTTTGGAACATGCAACTACTGCTTTGAGCGTACTTGGGAGGAAATCATTGATTGAAGAAGAAATGGGTAAAATAAGGGCTTTTTCGGATTGCGGGCTGACTAAAAGGCAAATTGTCCTATAAATAATTTTAAATTGTTGTTCATAATTTTCTTTATGGCCAATGAAGTTAATGTTAGAAATAAAAGAAGCGGATGGCCATCAAAACTATCAGCTCGTTGTAAGCGGAACATTATTAGAATGACTGTTGAGGATTGTGCTTATTCTTCCGCTGTGAAATCTACGTTAAAACATTAAGTAACGTCCAGAATTGATAGAAATGTGTTAGTGCCAAATGCTTGAATTGTGCCAAATTAAAAGCCAAGCCAAAACTTCAAAGCATGTCATTTATGCATGACTATAAATCCGAATCTTCTAATGTCTTAAAATTTAATCTATGGTGCAAATTGGTTTTTACGAATGAAAAAATATTTATCCTTGATTGTACAGATGATTTAAGATATTATTGGATTGATTTACAAAATGAGCCATTTCTGCTTTCAAAACGTGTATAAGGTGGTGGCTCTGTCCTAATTTGGGCAGGCTTTAATGCAAAAGAATAGCAAGTGTAGTTTTCACCAAGGCTAAGATGAACTCCTTTGGTTATCAATATATTCTTGGTAATAATTTTGTTCCAGTTAAAGATGAACTTATGGATCGGAATTTTGCTATTCGCTTCTATTCGCAAGTCTGTGTCAACTTCAGATTAGTTATCTGCAAACAACATCAAAACTTTAGACATTCCAGCTAAAAGTCCTGACATAAATCCCATAGAAAACATGTAGGGAATCTTGATTCGTCAAGTTTATGCTAACAGTAAGCAGTTAGATTCGGTTGTTGAACTGAAAGCAGCCATTTTGAAAATATGGAAACAAATACCCATTTCCACATGTAAAAACTTGACCAAATCCTTCCCAAAGCATCTTTTGGTACTTGGTAGTTCCAAAAGATGCTTTGGGAAGGATTTTAAGGGGATTGTTAAAGGGGATGTTAAGGGGAATATTAAGGGGAATGTCAGTATTAAGGAGAACAAACAAAGTACTAAAAATTAATGCACAAATCATTTACATGTGTAATTTAAATTTTAAGTATACTGGACCTAAACTTTTTTTCACCAAATTGTATTATCTAAAAATTAATTTTGCTTATTTTTTAAAACATATTATTATAATTTAAAACAAATAACAAAACTTGTATAACTTTATATGCATAATTTTGCTACATATAGGTTTTTCATTAAAGTAAGAGCTTTGCTGCTTTTATTGGTAGTTCTGAACTTTTACAAAGCACTGTATTTACCTTTTGGAGGTAAATATGGATTTTAAATTCGAAATATGGTCAAAATATGTTATAAAGATAGTGTTAATGGAATTGTTCTACCAATTATTTTCACAAAGCTACATTTTTTATTTTTTTATACAACCGACATAAAATTTGGTTAATAAAAAATGTTTTCTTTTTACTGCAACAAGATCATTATAAAAGACCACATGCATATTTCTAAATGAATTATATTTAATTGAAAATTGATCTTCTTCAAAGAGGACCATGTATCAAATTAGAAAAGTAAATGTGTGAGATGTTAGAAAAAAGAGGAAATTCAAAAGATAATACATATGAAGTTACCCTCAAACAATATATAATCTATGTTTGCACCAATGATAGTGGAAAAAACTTCAAACTATTATCAGAAGCACTATTGGAAGAGTTTAGTTTTGCATTGGATTTCTCAGGAAACACTGAGATTTCGTTGTAATTTATCTTTTATTTATTTTTTAGGGTTCCGTACTTAAAAAGTAAAAACGGAACCATTATAAAATCACTCCTGTGTCTGTCTGTCTGTCTGTCTGTCACAGGCATTTTACTCGTAAACTATGGTACGTGGAAATTTCAAATTCGGAGAAGTAATAAAGACTATTGACCAACATATTTTCAGATCATTAAACATTCATAAATATATTTAGTAAAAATGTACAGGGCTAATTAAGCTACTTGGAAAAAAAACTTTTTTCTTTTTATATCATGTGGGGTATCGTATGAAAGCTTTCGTAACGCTGAACTCAAAAATACATTCCTTTTAATTTTAGGTATTATATTTTCAAAGATATCTTCCAAAATGTAGTGCAAAAATATGTCCCCTCCCCTCCCATCTAATTCCGAATTTACTGAAACTAAAATTATGGAAAAATTAGAGGTAGTTGATGCTAACTTAAAAATTGAAGGAAAATTATAGTGATTACCCTAAATCACATAGTTTTTGAGAAAATCGCATTTTTCTGTTACACACAAATTTCGATTTACGGGCATTCAGCAAAATTGTTGAGCAGTGCTGAAGGTACCTATCGTAGCAGAAGTATAAAAGCATTGTTGATAGTGATTTTTGAAAAAAATTGTCAGTAATTAGCCGAGATATTAACCCTTAAAGATACGGATACTTTCGACATACATAATGACAGGGCGTCATAATCTATGCCTAGTTAACAACTTTTAATGATACATAAGTATAATGTAATATCCAGTAGTAGTATAAAAACAATAAACGTCAAATTGTTAAAAACAGAATAATTTAAGGCGTCTCGAGACTCTTAAAATTAAAAAAAAAGAAAAAAAAAAGACCATTTGTAACATTTAATGTCTTAAAATGCATGTGATTTAAAAACACAATTTTTATTGTGATGAAAGATATAAATATGTTCTTTCATTTCATATATTTAAAAAATTGCAAGGTGCAGATTTAGTATTTATAGGGGACTCGAAACTGTTGGACATTTGTCGAGCAGAAAATTGTCATAAGATCTAATTGTCATGCGGGATTACAAAATAAATATTGCAACTAGGATGAAAATTTTGGTGCCTACTTATACTTCAGATTGTAATAATTACCCTGAACTTAAATACATTTCTATTTAAAACTTTTTTATATTTTTAATGCAAAGTTGTAGTTAGCTAATACAAAATTTTGAAAACTTCAACAGTATAATGACCTAAAAAATATATTTTTTTGAACAATAAAATGAAATTTTAGGTTCAGTTTATACAGACTAACATGAAATATATGTTTCGAAAATTTCATGAAAAAGTATTCAGAAGTTTTTGAGGTACCCCGCGCGTTATGCCCAAAAACTTGTTTTGCAGAAAAATGACTTCAAAGTTTCGTAAACGTCGCTTCAGCTAGTGAGTAGGTATAATTCTAAAAGCCATAACTTCTGTTCTAATGGTAATTTCAAGGAAACAATTATATAAAAATGTTTAGTAAAGATAGGAGTTTAACATCTAATAAAAATTTAATTTTCAAATATTTTGAAGAGCCCTGAGACCACTTAATTAGAATGAATCATATAAATACTATGGGATTCGCGACTAGTTTGCATTCAGTGCATCTCTCAATGCGTCTCAAGTGACTTTAAAAGTTAATTAAAAACCTATCTGGAAAAACGCGGCACGGACCAAGGCGTCGTTGAAACTTTCCGACCTCCTTTTGAAGAGCGCATAGCACAATGCCAAATTTAAACTTTGAACAAGGATTTTGTATTAGCTACATTGTAGAAAGAAAAGTTATTACTACGCTGAATTTAGTTTTATGAAATTCTAAATGAAGTTTAATTACGCACTGCTTTTATTGTCAGTGCCGAATTAAGCTCATCATAAACAGATTAGGATAATATTAAAAAATGAGTTGCAGAAAATAGTTATATTCGATATTATTTAGGTTTCATATCTCTTTGAACTTTCATGGTACTAGTATATACAGTTATACCCAACACTACGTTGTAGAGTTTTTTACAAAGTCTTCTTTTAACAACAATTACAAATTCATATATTTATTTTACGGAACCCTCTGTGCACGAGTAATACTCACACTTGACTGTTTATTTATTTATTTATTTATTTATTTAGCATTTAGAACCACATTTGTCTTTTTTAAAACGATATCTGCAAGTGCAATACTTTAATTACATGCATTTTCGGTGCAACTTTTAAAAACTTGTTCGCATTATTTCTTTCATTTAAACAGCTCTATCGTCCATTGTATATATTCCATTTTTCACTGGTGAAAAGAGATGCAAAAAAGCGGTATAATTAAGATTTTCTTCCCTCATTATAATTCATGGGATTATTTAGTCTTTGTTACGATCTGTAAAAAGAAAAGATAAAAACTTGCTACCAGACTAGTTTTGTTTTCAATATAAAAAGAAAAAAATTCTAACTTTTTGAAAAATAGTGGCATTATTTCATTAATGTAATCTTATTTCTTTTTTTATATTGAATACTTTTACAATTTCTTTGACCCACGTATCCCAACAGATAAAAATTTAAAGTGCATTTCAACCTTTTTGCGACATTCTGTATATCAGTGATTTAAAATTGAAATTATGACGATTATCTTTTAAACCACTAAAGATAGATACATACTCCCATTTACAATACGCACACAATACTAATTAGATATTATATTTCCTTTAAAATGTGCTTAAGAGATATTAAAACACAAAATTTAAATTTTGCGATCACATTCTTTTCCGATAATTTCAATTTAAAAACTGTTGCCGTGAGCCTACGAAGAACATTTTAAAAAATCCTTTCTATTACGACCAAAACTTACCAACTATGAAATTACAAATTTTTATTGTTTTCTGGTACTAAAAACAGAAACACGCGTAGAAACCACCCTGCGTACACGTCCTCTTCAAACATATATATGATCGTTCTCTTATTTTCGCAAAGTGTAATAAGCTTCATTGAGAAAACAGTCGCAAGCTAATGTTAAAATGATGGAAGAATTCTTTAAAACTTTTTCTTTTACATTTGGACATTTTTAATGATTTTTTTGTTTTGTTTTCGTAAGATATGTGAGATCAATTTAACCTGATATCTATAATTTTGCTTTTTCTGGTTTGCTTTGAAATATATTTTTGAGGTGATTTTCAATTTCGGAATCATTCGGTTTTTTCCAAAATTGAAAGTATACTCTGAAATAAAATGCAATCAAAATCAGAAAAGTACAAATGATGTCATTTTAGACGTCGTCCTCAAGTAACCTATGCAAAAACAATCATTTGACTAGTCGGATAAGCCATTACCAAAACTTCCTTCTTCTCATTACATGTTAACATTTCAAAAGTTGTTACACATGTTAATTCGTCAGTTTTATTACTTCAATATTACACCAACTTTGATTTTCATCTTAAGTTTCTGCTTCATTTTACTAATCGGAGTAAAAGCGAGTTAATCTCAATCACAATACTTAATAAAATTAATATTTTTCGTTTTTCTGTTGTGCATCAGCTGCTTGAGCATCGCCGGGTTAGCTTGATGAGAATTGTCCGTCACTACATGAACAGCTGATGAACTAATATGAACAGAACTTGAAAAATGGCTATTACAGGGCCTCTTTCCGGCGGATTGTTCCCAAATTCATGTGGAAACTGCTGGCCATTGCCAAAAGCATACACATGAAATTTGGTTCATTTCTACGCATAACTTTATACACTTTTCGGTGATACAATATTAAAAATGGCACAAAAATAGCTATAACAGCACTCCCTTTCAGCAGAATATTTCCAATTCATGGAGGACCTGCTAGTCATAGCCAAAAATATACACACAAGATTTGGTTAAATTTTATGCATAACTTCATTCATTTTTCGAGGGTACAAAGCGAACGTACGTACACACGAACATACAGCCAGGCGGACAGGCACACATTTTGTATAAAGATGTTTTTCGGGATCTCTGATACCTAAAACGTGCAAATCCATCAAAAACCGGAATAAAAAAATCTCGGTTACATTACTGAAATGCAAAAGATAAATTTGTAAAGAACGCCTCCATTGATTTAACATTAGCTTGCAATTTCATGACGTAACTAGGCTCTTAGTAAGACAAAAACCTGTGTGTGTACTTTACGAAAATTAATTTAAAATTTCTCTTATTTGAAAATATTACTAATAAACGAAATTACATGCAGAGATTTTATACGTTCGTCCTCGTAGTTCCTATTTTTTCCTTCTAAATAATCACAGTTTCATTTTTACACATTTTATTTAAATTATTGCTTCAAGGTTCAGCTTAAATTGTAACATAGAAATCTTAGCGTTTAATTTATTTATAATATTTCTTATAACTATCGTACCAGAGATTCAAAATAAACATTTTGAAAAATATAAAAATGTCTCCTTCAAAATTAGAATTATCTGTCATTAATTAATTCTTTATTAAATTTTTTTAAAAATTCTTAATTAGTATTTTCTTAATAGGTAATTTCAGTTTTCATTCATTAAACAAACTAGTTTAAATAAAAGAAATTCCAATTGTGCTTATCTTTTTTTCTTCTTCTTCTTTTTGATTAAGAAATATCTCTTATTTCAACTATATTAATTTCATTAATCGAAGAAAATCTCTTAATTAATAAAGTATTCTGTTTGCATCTTATGTAAATCAACTAATTGTAACTAATATTCCACTTGTACAAAATATTATTTATAATAAAATTATTTAAATATTTCAAAGATAAATGCATTTTACTTTGAAAAGAAAACTTAATTTATTTCTCATTTTTCCAGCAGAATAGCTAATGTTATTCATTTTTCCCATTTTCATCTAATTATTCAAATTGTTGTAAGAAAAACTTCAAAAGTAAATTACGTTTAAGAATTTTCTATTTAATAAGTCAATTATAATTTATCGCCACTACTAAACAAATTAGCATTACATTCAAGTAAGATCTATTAGCTCTTTTAAACTATTTTTGTTCCAAATCACGAAAATAAGAAAATTAAGAAAGTAAAATCAACGAAATATTTAAATTTAAATAACTTATGTACATGGTACATTTCGTAGTTCATACATTTTGTCGTTCATGTAGCATGGTACATGCTACATAACGTATGTAGATATTTGTAGAATCGGTTTAAGGTGGGGGAGGCAAGAGAATGAGATAGAACAGTCCAATAACCACTCGACTGGAAATTGTAAGTTGTCTTCAATTTATATTTAAAAAATAGGCTTAAGGGATCGTCTTTACACTAACATTGCATCAAACTCTGAAATTTTCAATGAGAAGATCTAAGTTAAGTTTGACATCATATTTCTCTTACGCCTCTCCACATCATATTTCTCTTTCTAAAATTTATCATAGAATACTAGACAGAAACTAATTCGATCCAGAAGTTTAGGAATTGTGCAGCTTTAAAGTATGGGACTCTTCGTCTTAAATTCATTTGTAATCATTGCAAAAACGGATATTAATGCGGGTAATTATTTAAGCATAACTCAAAATCTACTCATCATAATGAGCTGCGCGTTTGGATCCTCATATTTGAAGCTTCTAGAAATCGCTATTTGCTTCAAAATTTATACGTTATTTCAGGTAATTCATAGTTTGTTTTTCTCGAAAATTCCTTTTAAGAAAAAAAATAAGAATTGTAATCTATAAATTATGGTTCTAAAATAAATTGAACTGATGATTTGTGTTTTAAAACGAGTTTAATGCATTGTTTAATAAACATTAGCATAAATTTTAATGAAATCAAGAATAACGTACGTGAACCGTTAAAATATTGCATTTTATTGTTTTTTGTGTTATAATAATAGAAAAATTAATATTCATAGATTTTATTCAGAGGGGGACATTACATTTAGAAAATCTCCACGTATTTTTGAAAAATAACGTTTTTATTTAAAAACTAACTAAAAATAATCGATAAAAATTAACTTTAAAAATTTTATAACATTAAAAAAATTAATTTATTATTCGATTTATTAGCATAAAAATGAACTGTTTTTAAAAAATAAAAAATTGTTTTGTTTATAAACAAACAATTCAAAATTGAGATAATTTTGGATTTATGAATTTAATTAAAGGAAAATAAAAGTGTATACACGTTTTCTATAGCTCTGTACAATATTTTTTCTTAAACTTTACTACTCCCTTTTTGTTCTTGAATCACCATCTATATTTTTTTAGCATAGCATTGTTCAACATATTTCAGCAATCAATAAAATTCATGCTTTAAAAAAAGGACTGATATTTTTTAGCTGTAATTCCCATATGAATACAAATATTCATAAACATATATTTTCTGAAAAGGAGTAAAAATTATAGCTGCTTTTCAATTTTAATACCGAACAAGGTTTATTAAAATTTATAGGAAATCTTTCGCAAAAACACTTATTATTCATTTACATTTTAAAGTGGATCAAATAAAAACGGAACAGAAGCTGCATAATAAAATGAAGTAGTTTATTTCAAACGTAATCTCCAATGCTACAAAAACCTATTTCCCACCGTTTTACCACGCGGTGTATATACAACGTTCACAGAAGTCCTTTAGCTAAAATAGGAACCAGTTAAAAAAAAAAAAAAAAACAATTAGTGGCATGACTGTGGCCATCTTCATGTACAGTCGTGGAAAAAAAAAGTAAACACCCCCTACTAACTCCTCAACAAATTATCGTAGAAGAAAGTTACTGGTACCGAATGATTGGAAATAAAGTCTACTTTTAAATGATGTATATAAAATTTGCTTAGGGGGCCATCTACATATTAAAACGAACCATAACTTTGTTTTTTTCAATAGCAGTACCCAATTCTGACAGCATAAATGAACTCTACACCCTTCAATTAGCCTAAAAACGAATTTTTATGCAATTCGTACCATAAGTTTCCGAGAAATTAATTATTTTAAAACGAGCTTATTTTAAGGGCTGTATCCAAATTGAAGTTCCGTACTGGATTGTTCACCGAGAGAGCCCCTTCCTTAATCAAGGCACCTTAAGCGCCACTCAAAGAGTCAATGAAGCGTGTTAGATTACAGTACAGCAGAATAAATTTCAAAATGTCTACTCACTTCCATCATAGACGGCCCCTTAAACCATCATTTTGCCGTTTTTTAAGCATAATTTGAAAACTACTTGGAATAAAAATGTGAAATTTTTGAATTTCCATAAAGCAGGACTTAATAAATCTAAATCCATCAAAAAAATTGTAGGTTGCAATTCATAATTTTTTCGAGTATTAATTTCATAATTCATATCATAAAATTATAAAAATTGCAAATTCAGCTTATTTATGTTTGGGTATATTAGTATTATTACTACAAAAAAATTAGCACATTAGGAGCATAATTTCGGGAGGTATAAATAAAAATATGAAAATGTAATTTAACATTAGAAGCACTAAATTTTGAATGTTTATAATTCAAAAACTTATCGTTCAAATGACTTGAAATTTGGTGTCTAGGTATAGTTTGAACGGAAGATTTGAAATATCTCGTTAAAATTGGGCATTGCTATTTAAAAAAATGAAGTTTGGATTCGTTTTAATATGTATATGACCCCCTAAGAAAATTTTATACACATCATTTAAAAGTAGACTTTATTTCCAATCGTTCGGTACCAGTAACTTTCTTCTACGATGATTTGCTGAGGAGTTAGTGGGGGTGTTTACTTTTTTTTCCCACGACTGTACACTAGGGTGGTCACAAGAAATGAATTTTTGAATTTTTTCCGGGGGACCCCCAAAAAGTTGCCAATAGACTAGAAAATGAGAATGGAAAAGTTTTAGTTCATTTGGATAATATTAACCCGTGCCTCATTGAGGTTAAAGTTTGAAAAAAACGTGATTTTTCGCAAAAAAATGCTGTTTTTCCTTCATAAAATAAATACAATTAAACCTAGAAACATAATTCAGGTCTCATTTTATATAAAAAAGCTTCGTTTTGAAGAACCACACACCATTTTATTTCTAAAAATGTATAAATTTAGACATATGCGCATTTTTCAGGACCAGACTTCACCCAAATCCTAAAAATTGATTTTTATGAAAATGTGAAAAAAACATTGTAACATTCCATTTCATCTGCTTTCCCCCTTTTGTTTTTCATTTTGTACATGATAAAGTACTAATTTTAAAAAAATTCCAAAGAAAATGAAAAAAAAATCGAATTTTAAACTGAAAAAATTTAAAAAAAGGGGGGGGGGGTGCAAAGAAAGTATAAAAATTAGAACAAATATGCTCAAATGAATTTTATTATTAAAGTTGTGTTACAAGAAAGGAAGCATAATAAAGAAAATTAATTATTATCCCTTACAATTGTCACATTAAGCCTTTCCAGTACAGAAAAGTTCTGTTCGTAAAATAATGAAACGATTGACTACACCTAAATTTACAAACAAGTAAGTTTGGAATTAAAATTAGGTAGTCTCGACATGGGACCACTGCGCCAGAAAGGATTAAGATGGTAAATGACTTAGATAAGGTGGCTTTTGAAGAATCTGGAAAAGTTTTTCTACATTCACATACAACTTTTAGCATATACTGTTTTTATTTTTCGTTTTTTGTTAAACAGGAATTGAAATCTCTGGTTAATTTTCTTCCCCTTTCAGCTGTATCATTGACAACTTTAAAACCATTCACTGATTTCTTGCTTTCAAATAAGGTTTATTTTCACACCATAGATTGGGATCAGTATTTAAAAAATGCTTATTAATATAAAAGCTCTTAAAAATTTTTATAGTTTGAGATGAAACAAAAACATTGACTTCTTTGTTCAATAAATAATCCCCTTCGTTGAAAACTTTTGTTGCTTTTAAATTCTTATCATCATCAGCATTTCTTCTTCAAATGACATTAATTTTACAGCCATGCTTATGTTGACTTTTTTTTTTCAAAGTATCATCTAAAAATGAAAATGCAACTTGATCCGTGTTAAGATACCAAAGATGGTTTATCATTTTAACGAGTGCTTTGTCTGCAACCTATTTATCAATTTTTCTGTAGTGAACAAGTGATTTTATTATTTGCAGGTCTTGGATTGGGGTCCAAAGTGGGAGTGGGAATATTGAAGCACAATTTTACATAAATATTGATTAGAAATAAGCAAAGGTCTTTAATATCTTCTTTTTCTAAAATTGTTATTGAGAGATTATCTATGACAATATATTTTGAGAGAATAAATTGCTTGTGCATCTGACATGATTAAAAGCACCGGGTGCTCTGAAAAAAGTCTTTTGTAGGAAGGAGTCCTATAAAAATTAAACAAAGTTGTATAAACTCTTTATAATCATCCCTGAGCTGTTAATTTTTAAAAGGTCCTGTAAGAAAACTTGAAATTTCTTCTGAATTAACTATTTATATCTACTATTTCATCTTCAATAGCATTTTTATATTTACTCTGGTTTAATTTAAACCACCCAATCAGAATTGTTTTTTTTTAAATATCTGGCTGAGGAGAAGTGATTATTCCCACTTTACAATCAAAACCAGCTTTTAGGAAAATTTCTAGATTAGGGTGGCGACATGGTAAATACAGAAGACTTTTGCTTTAACAATTGCTATAGAAGAATACAGGTTCCTCTGAGGTGACCGTTGTTTACTGCAGTTGTATGAAAACATATTGCCTGGATTTTACCAACTTCCTCCACTCTTCAACTGCTGAAAATACAGCTTTCGCCTGAATTATTCCGATACTATTTTCAAGCTGTGGAACTCGTAGAAACTGTTCTTCATTCCCACAACTAATTAAAACTTCTATCCTCTCTACATTTTCTTTATTAAAAAAATGGTGAAGCAGTTTTCCATCCCAGTGAATAACAGTTCTCTCTAAACCGGAATTTTTAAATCTGTTTTTGATGATCTCAGTTCTTTGTTTACGAAATAGTTATTTAGGGAGTCAATTGCACTTCTACTTAAAATTAAAGTCTGTGGTTAATTGGTGGATGTACTCTAAATCTAGCAGCTTCTCTGGCGTTCAGTTTCATTTTGCGAATATCATAAAATAAAATACATAAAACTTGACGATTACTTGGTAGCTTACGTCGATGATTTGATGAGACAAGTGGCCAATTAAAAAAATCTTACATTTCTGCCATCATATCAAAAGGGGGGGGGGGGGCTTTACGAAATGTTTCGTCAATTCTAAAAATAGATAACGATAACAGGTAACAAAAACAGCCTTGTAATAAAAAGAGAAATTCAGAGGTTCAACTGCAACACAAATCGAGAAGTTCTTTCTTACTAGACACAGAACTAGATAACTAATAATCAATTATAATACGTGAAATATTTTTAAAGTTGCAAAAATTGCTCATCTATTTTTGCCTATTAATGAAAATAATGCAAAAAAATTATGAAAAGTAATAAAATTATTAATTTGTCATTTTTCACTTATGTTTCAAAAATGCAGAGTTTGAGGGTATAGTTCACGAGCTGACCTGAAAAATACCAATATTCATTAAATATAAGTTTTGATGAGAGTAAAAGTTTAAGGCAACAACTGTTTCTATGAAATGAAACAAGAATCAGGTTTCTAAGACAAATAGTTTTCACGTAAAGAAAGAAAAACGACAATTTTTTGCCAAAAACTGCAAATTTTCAAGACTTCAACCTCGATGAGGCACGGGTTAATGTTATTCATTTCAGTTGAAACTTTGCCAATCTCATTTTCTAACCAATTGGCAACTTTTAGGAGGGTCCCCCCGAAGAAAACGTTAAAAAAAATTTTCCCATGTTGCTTGTGACCACCCTACTGTACACCTTTTTTAACGGAGCCGTTAAGGACAAATGTAATGGACCCCGATAGAGCACTTTGGGCCAAGGCTAACGCATCCATCAATGGCCAGCACGTTCTGTGTTTGTTAGGTTATTTATTGTTCATAAAATGAAGGCTTCTCTAAATAGTCCATTCATAAAGCGACTTATTTAAAGAAATTTTCATCAAAAGAAATAAGTTATTTCGAATTCTCACAATGATAGTTAATATTACAGTACTATTTACTGTTGATATTTTAATTTAGGATACTTATACCTAATAAGATGTGCAGGTACACTCTTTGGATGAGCAAATATTTGACATAAAACGTAGTTGCAGTTGCGTCGATATGTGGAATAAATGCATGATTTTTTTTTTTTTCGTTGAATATGATAAAATTAATATAAATTTATGTTAAAAGTTTGCATATTTATGATTTAAATATATGATACTTGTAAAGCAAATTTTGTTAACATATTTGAGTCAGCTATCATTAAGTTCTAAGGACCGAGATAAATGAATATCCATACTGTTTGGTGAATAAATATTATTAGACCAAGAGGCGGCAGCACAGATGATCACTTCATCGAGTTCAGTGGTGAAATTCCAGAATTAGTTAAAACTCGATTCGCATATTAAAACGCAATCGGTCTGCCAAGTCATATCTTGGTGGAAAACACCTGAAAACCCGATTTTAACGGTTGACTGGCATGTTTACTATGGCGTTTTCCTGCTCCCAGTCCTCCATGTTTTCATACTTTTGGGTGCAAGAAAACACAATGGTAAACCTACGAGTCGACCGCTAAAATCATGTTTTCAGGTGCTTTCCACCAAGATAGGACTTGCTAGACCGATTGAGTTTTAATATGCGTATCAAGTTTTAACTAATTCTCGAATTTCAGCCGTGAACTCGATGAGGTGATTGTCTGTGCTGCCGGCTCCTGGTCTATATATTTTTCAAAAAGACAATGCTTCAATACACTTTGCAGAAAACATAAAGAAGTGATTACCACATGTGATTAGTGGACCAATATTCTGAAGCTAAATCCCATGGAGAACATTTGGAGTATTATAGTGCACGATATCTACTGAAAAAATGGTTACATGGTCCCGTATAACTTGAAAGCAAAATTAAAATCTGTGCCATTTTGTCAGGCAAGGCATGTTTTGTCACTTCAACAAGTTCAAAATCTTGTAAACTCTATGCCACAATTCTGCATGGGAATTATTAAACAAAAAAGTTTGTTAAAGTTACATATTTTTTATTTTTCGTTCTTCCCATTTTAAGTGAAGGGGGGGGGGGGCGTGCTTTGTTTTGTTTCTGCAACAATAAAAATTATCCTGTAAAAAAAACTGTGATTTTATTCGCTGTCCAAAGATATCTTTAAAATTTAAAATACTTCTAAAGTTACGTTTGTATTGAGTCCAAATTTTAGACCTTGTCAAAATCGTATTTTCTTTTCTCTCTAAAGATATGTCTCAAAAGAAAACTTTCTCTAATACACATAAATTTATTTAAAAATGACGGAAAGTCTCTTCTCTATTTAATTTTTTAATTTCACTTTAGTTTGATCAATAAATCTATACCTTTAAAATAAGCACATTGACAATTTTTTATCTTTTACGTTATTATAGAATTATATTCTTTAACTTGTCCATAAAATGTAATGATACGGATGTTCTTTTAAAAACATCTGACAAAATTATGACAACCGTTTTCAGATTTTTTGAGATATCTTCCCCTAGACATCCATTATGCATTAAGTTTTCTCCATGGAATATATTTTCAGAAGGTTTTACAGTTTCTTTCAAAAGGAATGCAGTGGAGAGAATATGTCAAACATTACTTAAGGGTGTTCTCAAATCCAAAAGGGCAAATTTATGACATAAGTTTTAATTTATTTTTGTTCGGAAATGCATGAAACTAGCTGGTGTTCTTGTTCAGAAACTATGTAATTGAGCTGTTTTTTCCCTTTTTTCCAAACGCAATACACCTTTTAGAAAATAGCATCAAAGTGGGCGTTTTGAATCGAATTTTCGCGCGAAGGGAGAAAGAGCACTCAAGAGCGGGCCAAAAAGGGTCACGTAATCAAATTCGCTTATAACTCAATAGTTAATTGATTGATCAAAAAATGGAAAAAACAATTCAATTTCAAATCGCTTCCATGGCCAGGCTTTCCAATTTTATACCTTTCCGTTAAAAAACGAATTTGTAAATGTGTCAAAACGTTTTGCTCTTATTGAGCAGAGCAGTTAAGAACAGCCTTAAGTATATCATATTTTTTTATCTAAACTTTTTCTTGTAAAAATTCCTCTGTTTTGCGAATCTTTAATTGAAGTCATAGAAAACGAAAATTTTATTCTATTCATTCGATAAAAAATATTTGGAATAAAATTAGTTCTGCTTGAAAAGTTACCTTATTAATTTTGAATAAAATTCTATAGTGAAGCATCGGCCAACAAAAATAATTCGTTCTGCTGTCAAATTTATTAACCAAAATTTTTTTCACCGGAACTTGATTTTTCGTACAATCAACATGCAGGGAAACTACGTTACATTAGTGTGCATCCAATAAAACACTCGTTAGCCATAGTTTTTTAATGCAACTTTGCATTAAAATGCACTTTTTTAATGCAGTGTAGCCATATGATAAACATTTTATTAGAATAATGTCTATAAAACGCATAATAAAGAGAGGTAAACTAAAATGAAGCGCAGCGTACCTTTTCTCTTTTTCTCAGTATTCCAGATCCTTAACTTTAAAAAAACCTGTAATAAGGTTTCTTATAAAAAAAAATCCACTATTCATAAAATTTTTCGCAGTTTTGTAAGTATTCGAACATTTAATCTGTAACATTTTCGTGAAACTGGAATCCCCTTCTTATTGTATCGAAGGCTCCCCCCCACTGTCAGCGCCAGAGCGTGTGTGTGAATGAGTGGCGATAGTAAGAGTTTTTTTAGAGTGAAAAATTGTTTTGTTTAGCACCAAGAAGAATAAAAATGTTTAAATAAATAAATAGTTTCATTTTCCGACAACCCCCTGAAATAAATTCATACATCCATCGCAAGAGTAACTTCTCCGTTTGAATTCTGTACACGCACAAAAGTGGAATAAACTTCGTTATGTAGAATATTTTTATCGTAATATGGAGATTAATTTACATGTTAATGGAGTCCAAAATCAAGGTTCAGCAGAAAATCTTGTTCAGAAAACTTCGTTTAATAGGGACTTCGTCAAAGGGAAGGTCCACTGTATACACACCTCGAGAGTAACTTCTATGAATTCCTGCGTTTTAAAAGGTAACGTTTAAAAATTATGCACATTTATGAGTATTATTATCCCCGGTACGGTATGCTATTTCTTTCTCCCAGCTTATTTTGTGTCGTCTTAACGTTACCTTACAGAAACCAGCCGTAAAACAAAGCAGAACGATTAAATACTCTATAGCATTTTTTTTTTTCTAAGCATCGCACATTTTCAATATTTATATCGTGGTGGTATTGGGGAAAAAAAGTACTTTTAAATGCAATTTATTTGAAAACTGTATCTCCATTTATTTTTCAAATATTAATTTTTTTTTTTGTAGTTTTCAGCACCATTTGTCTAATTTTGGGAACTAAAGTACTCCATTTATGTAGAAAGTAATGGGAAAATAGTTGAAAAATAGTAATGATACCTTTTTGTTGCCATTTTCTCATAACAACCGAGAGAAAATGTAATTAAAATGCGCGCTATTTTGAAAAAATATAAACGAAAAATTTCTCTTAAAACATGGAGCTATTATAAACTATATTTAATTTTAAGTATCTATAGACGCTTTCAGTATGACGTCAGTCATAACGTTTTGGTTGAAAACTGACTCCAAACAAACGGTTGCTATGCGTCATTTCTTTTTAAATATATATCGTGGGAAATGTTACCAGTACATATCAAGTATAAAAACACTTAGATGTGAGATATAGATATAACATATAGCTGCAACACACAAACAAAATAGAAAATGCAACATAGCAACCGTTTGTTTGGTGTAAGTTTCCAACCAAAACGTCATGACTAACGTCACGACTGAAATCGTCTATATTAATGTTACAAACAAATGAATGCCTATGAATCATTGATAGCCGATTTTTGTCGAGTTTCTTTAATGACGGCATGTTTTTGTTGCATTTGTGTATTATTTTGCGATAGTGACATCCTATGCATGCTTTACTGTAGAAGTTTAAGAGTGGATCATAAATGTCGAATTCTTAAGCGGATGCGAATGCCGTCATTTTACATGAAATAAAAGTGTGTGCTTTAAGTCTTAAAATTGAAATATGTTTTGCACTATTTATATATACATATATATTTTTTTTTATCGGGGGCAACTCTAAATTCTAAAAAAGCAGAATTCCTGTTTTCTAGTTTAATATTAATAATTACTACCATAGAATTCACATTTAGATGCCCGTATATTCCACTTTTTAAATACTAACATGTTTTTATGAACTCTGAAAGATTAAAAAAAAATCGCACCTTATCTAAAGGAAGAATTCAAATTCTGAACTTTTATTCTTATTCAAGTAAAATTTATCAATCACTTTTACTTCAGTAAAGGTACTTAGAGTTATATTTCTTTATATTCGTTTTTTTAGGATTTTAGCATTCATTCGAATATTTTTCAATTTCATTCGCATAATCCCATGTCGCTCGTCAAGAGAAAAATTTAAAAAAAAACATTTCGTAAGTAAAAATCCGTTTGCTTCAATTGAACGGAAAAAAATATTCGAATGGAATTTTTCTTTTTCTTTTTGACTAAGGTGACATTATTGTAAGTGTATCTTTGTTCGCTCAACTTTTCTTTTTCTGAGACAGGAAAATTTATTCGAAGATTGCATGACATTTTTTCTTAGATATCTTTTTTTTTTCACGAAAAGTTTTGGTAAAAAAAAAATTAAATTAAGTTTTTAAATCAGTAGTTCAAAATTATATATATAAAAAAAGAAAAAAATCTCGTAGGAAAATGTATATCTGGGCAATCCCATACAAGTGTCAACTAGTCCAAATAAATAACATGGCTGAAAAGGAAAATGCTTGCAGCTGTGTACAAATAGTATTCTTGAAGAACACTTGGAAAAAGAAGGTAATTGTTGTTTATTTTGCATTTTTTTTAAATAAATGAATGCATGCAGTATAATATTTAATTGTTTACAATAGCCTTAAAGCAATATTCTTGATAATAAGGCATGCACAATAAAATCTTGTGTTGTGTCATTTTGTCACATGTTTTTGTGCATTTTTTTTTTCAAATAGACATTACATAATACATAGTTATGTAATGTACGTTCATTCTAAAATTTATTAGTTTAATCATTTTTTCTTGAAATAAACGTTTAAGAAACTTACAGTCATTCCATCACGTCAAATAATAGTTAATATCTTCAACCCTAGTACAGATAGGTTGCTCTACATTTTTATTTTGTACTTCTTATACATCATATTTAAGGTACGAATTAGTTTAAAAACTGAATGGTTACAAAAATGTCATTCCGTCACACAGTAAGAAATTACTCAAAAATGAAAGAATAAAATCTGTAAAAAAATTGTTTCAGATATTTTTTTTAATCTTTTAGTCAATAACAGTCATGTGCAAACTGAAAAATTAATTTTGTGTGAAAATAGCTTCAGGGTAAGCTAATAGCTTTCAGTAATAGCTTTAGCTGTAATTCTACAACTCAAACTGTCATTCCGTCACATATGGAATTTCCCTTCTGTTATGTTTAAAAATGATTAAAATGGAATGTTTTTATTAACATAATTCGATTAAATGTGTGCACTAACAGGCAAATAAATAAATAAAGCAATAACTAATATTAATTAAATATTCCGACAATTACTAAATATTCAGTGTAACATATAGTTAAGTTGTCATATACTTTATAAGCATTATTATTCATAATGTATAATCATATGATTAGGGCATTATAATGTTCAAAATCAAGCCACATGTTTACAACATAAAGATATAACATTATACAGGCTGTCCAACTAGAAGGTAAGCTCGGAAAATGTTGATTTTAAAAAGGGTGTGACATGCTATACTTGTAGGTTTAAGAAATGTGAAAGTTTATGACTCTATTCGAAACGATGACGAGTTTCCCGCATTTGATAACCCCGATTATTTTCTAGCCTAAAATGACATTTCTACACGAATAAACCACGCACACTCTATGAGATACAGGAAAACATAGGGTGAAAGATCTAGTCAGTGACATCAGGGGTTCTATTAACCATCTTAAGAAACATGCACTGTTGTGTTCATCTGTATTTGGAAGCTCGGGGAGAACATTTCTAGCACCTCATGTGACAACCTCATTTGTACCTCGTGTTCAGCTGTGTTTGGAATCTCAGGGAGTATGTTTCTAGCAGCTCTTGTGAATGCCAGGGTTGTAGTGGAGAACATACGATTGAATACGCCGTTCACCTTCTGGGTTGTTTTAATAAGCTCCGTATACTGGTTTTCTAATAAACCTTCAGCATATATTCTCTGGTTTGTTTACGAGTTCATCACCATTGATGATAACCTCATTCCTATGTCGTTTTTAGCAATGCTTGGAAGCTTAGGAAGATCTTTTCTGACACTTCATGTGGTACCGTCATTTTTTAAAACATACAGATATAACATCTAATTATTTTGTTCTTATTCTCCCTGTACTTTTTTCTAAAATATACATTTTTTTTTTTCGAAACTACTTTCTACTCCGTATATAGTCCTGTATAAAAAAAAATGTATTTCTAAATTCCACGAACATTTATGTACTTAATAAATGAGAAATAGGAGTTTATTATTTTAAAGATTTTCTTAAAACATTACTGCATAAGTATTATAAAAATCGAACATTTTAATATTTTTTGTACGTTTAAAAGAGCAATACGTCATTTTTTACCGTAAACCCGTGTAATAAAATAGATTGTTTATTAAAAAAGATAAAAATGTAATTTTAAATATAGCAGAATACTGTACAACATTGATTTACTGAATCACTATTTACTGAATGACTATTTACTGAATCATTTAAATAATATTTGTAAAATCATATTTGTTTGGATCATTTGTTTTACACATTTTCTTATCTGAAATATTATGAAATATTATTCTACGCTATAATTCCCAGGTAAATACCACAATTGAATTTAGAGTACCGCTGTTTTTGTAGAGTAATTCTCGGCTTTTCAATCACAGAATTTTAGTAATTAAATAAGATGCATTTTATTTTTCGTAAATATCATTATTTAAAATTGAATTGAACTTTCTTGTAGAAATCCTTAAGATAGCACACCCCTCTTTTTAATTAAATAGCACTATTTGTTTGGGATTGTCGTGTGTTTCATATATGCAAATGTTCCTCATTTTTTGCTCACACTAATTTAAGATTTGTGCATGCTTTAAGGAAAAAATTCTCTTTTTGTATTTTTTTTTTCACTTTATTACCCTGTTGGCCACTATTTTGTTAATAAATTCCACACCCAATTCTTGTAGCTCTTGAAGTTTTTGCCTTGAAATTTTTTGCACAGAAATATGTTACAATACCTTTATTATATTTTATCGTCCTAAAAAAGTATTAGCGAATGTGTTATTATACGAAATGTCATCTTCATGCTTGAAATAATTTTACCTCGCAAGTTTCCCCAAAAAAATTTACGCTCCTTTATTTTAAAATTAACTTGGTTCATGTGTTTATTTTATAAAAATTTTATTAAATTCGTAATATGCTAAAATTACAAAATATGATGCACAAAGATAGGTTTTCGATGAAAGTTCAGTAGAACCTCTTTTATTCGAAACTCTTTTAACCGAAACTCTTGGTTAACCGAAATCCATTTTTAAACCTTTTTGTTTTTAACTATCCTATTTCTTGTGTACAAGCGGTCCTTCCTAAACTACGAGTACATATAACTATTTTCGATCCCTTTTCTTACAGTTCCTTTGAATTTAACTTGAGCTCCCGTAAGCGGCAGAGTGTAACGAAGAAAACAAACAAATTAACAATTCTGAAGCTTTTGAATGTTTTACAAAAGGTTTGGCGTGGCTGAAGAAGCGGAAAGACTGTGATACTGGTGAACTAACAATATTACAAAACTCTATGATAGAGCCTCAAAGCAAAAGCAATCGAAACTGCGACAAACAAAACATTTTTTTTCAAACCCTTGCGATAAATGTAATATTACATTAATTTCAAAATTAAAATTAAGGAAATTTATTCTTGTTTCTATTTTACTATTGCTTTATTTTTATTAAGCACTTGTTACCATAATAAGAAATATTGCATATATTTCTCCTTAATCTTAAAATTGAAGCAATCTCGACTAACTTAAAATTTCGATTTTTCGAAAGGTGGTCGGTCTCAATTACTTTAGATAATCGAGGTTCTACTGTATAATAATTTAATATTTGTTAAAATTGAATTATAAAAAGATAAATTAATTTGTAGGTATTTTGACAATATCCGGGTACACGTGATAAATCGCCACATATTATTTATAGTTTTAACTGTATACGAACTGTATACGAATTAAAACAACAATGGAGATAATTATGCACCAAACCAAGCTCTCTAGAAGAATCCCAACTGGCTGTGAAACAGCAAGAATAAAATATACAAAACATTGAAAAGTAGAAAACAAGCTTAAAATAAAATATGACTGTAATATCTTTTATACGATTTTATTTACAAGTATTTTTTGACAAAAATGTAAGTTGTTTATGTTATGCTTAAAAAAGTCACATTCTCAATTAAATATTGCACTTATCACAAAACAACGCTGATATAACGTTTAAAAGCATTAAAATTCATTAACAGTTATTAAATACTTTTTTCATATTATTTAAATTTTGGACAGCATACCATAAAGTACAAAATAATAAAATAAGTTTTTATAGTCATTTTTCAGATCCATTAGTGTAAATTGTTATGTTACTAAATGAATGTAAGGTAAGATGGGCAATTTCAAAAGTAGTGTTATCCTTATTTTCATTATAAGAGTTTAATCTGTGTTGGTTTATTCTTCTATGTAATTCAATATCTTTTTGACCAATATAACGTTGTTGTCAGCTGAGACATACATTTTCTATGAACAATATTATAAAATTATTAAAAGGTAATGGAATTATTTGGCAACATACCTCTATCAACATGACCAACGACAGAAGTTTTTCATGACTTATTTTTTCACTTGTATACCTTCATAATTAATATATTCCGAGAAATTTGCATAAAACTTTTTCTAAGTACTTTGACATAACTACAAACAAACACAACAAAAACAATATTATGTACTTTCTTTCTATAAAACAAATGATAATGAAAAATATACATGAAAGAAACGCAGCCTGCAGGTTATTCATGTCATATATAGCAATATTTCACTCCATTTAGAAATAAATGGGCAACGTTAAAAAACACAAATTGTAAATATCTGTATACAAAAGAGTGCAGACGGCTGTTTTGGAGCTTCTAAAGGTCCATCATCAGTACAAAGGTTTAAATTAGCCAATTTACTCAAACAGGAACAGAGAGCAGAGCGAGTAAAAATATCAGAGCTTGACAGTTTTGATGTGTTGGCATTCAAAATAACCAAATTCGTCACAATTTAACAAAATAATAAAAATTGGAGCAATATTCGAGAACATAGGGAAAAAAAACTAGCCAAATTAATAATAATAACAATTAATGTATTATTTGATCAACAAAAAGGTGAAATCAATATAATAGCATATATTTCATCCTCTAAGCCGAAATCATAATATACATTTTAATAAATCATTTCACCGGCCAAAACAAGAACACATTATAACATCGTAAACAATAATTTTATGTTCTAAAAGAGGCAAGTTACATTTTATTTTGATAGATGAATTGTTTTTATTAAAGGAAATTACATTTTGATTATAAAACATGCATGAAGTTGAAAATTCCATATATTTCGTATAATATATGACTCGTTTCGTTCGAATGATTGCTTTTTCTTTGGGCAAAAGTATGTAAAGTCAGGCCATTACGTGACGAAAATCTGTTTATGTCCCTCAAAATGAACTTTAAATGCTATACACTAAATTGTCAATAGGGAATGTTTCATTAAACCTGAATAATATACGTATTTAATCAATGAATATTTACGAAAGTTAGAGAGCGGACAGACAGCTGGCCAATCAAACCGAAGTCCCTTTTCAACATCGGTGGAAGTGTTATAAACGAACAAAATACAATTTTATAAATATATAATACAAATATGTGCACATGGTTTAAGTAATTTTGCTTTTACATTAAAACTCACAGTGCAATGAAATTCCAAATATTGGGACTAATCGTTCTATGCACAATCCGGTAAAATGAAACATTAATCAAACGAAGCTAATGTTTTGAAATAAAAAATTCTCTCTTTTGCGGAATATATAATGTATGTATAATGTATGATGAAAATAGGTCACTTTTACTACAAATAATTCAAAAATTCAGAAAGTACGTTCTCTATGCACATTTAGAAGTGTCAGCTCAGCATGCATACAAATGAGCAACATTCCTAAGAATACAGGCAGTGGGAAAAGCCGGATATTTTCTTCTTTTTAACTTACTTCTACCACGCCTAGTGAAAATGTTCAATACACTGTAAAAAAAGACAAATTTCTGTTAATTTAGGAACATTTAATATAATCATGAACGAAAATATATAATAACCCCTTCCCCGTTACCCATGTTTCCGAAAAGCCTTCTTTATCTTTAGAATCCGCACAAACCTATACATTTTTGTGATTTAAAGAAGCATTTATAAAAAATAAAGTTTTTTTTTTTTTTTTTTGCCAATGGTTTTTGGAAAACTTTCTGAGTAGTCTTTACACAGTTTTAATCAGCATTTTTTTTTAAACCACAATATCAGTTTTATCGGATGTTTCAATTTAATATTATCCTGTTCTACAAACAGGCTTTACAAACAAAAATGACAAATTAACAGCATCATCTTTAAAACCTATATTCCAGATAGAGAAAACTGATTAATACACTATAAAAATGACCGGAAAACGTTTCTGAAAGTCAATGACTGAATAAGAAACTTTGTCTTTATAAATGCTTCTTTGAATCTCGTAAATATGTTGATTTCCAAAGTTTCAAAACATAAAGAAACCTTTTCAGAAACGTGGGAAACACGGAAGGGGTTAATGTATATTTTGCGTTATTGTACTATATTTTCGAAGATTTAGAAACATTTGCCATTTTTTAGAGATCACTACTTCCTTTTCACTTAAAAGTTCAGTACAATTTCTAAGGAGAAATGAATTCTTAGACTTTTCTTAGAATATATAAGAAATACAGTATCTCTGAAATTGCTGAAAAATCGACATACAATTATATAAATATATATTTCGAAAATTGCAATTAAACACAAAATTTAGTGTTCGCTTAAATGGGAGTTATATTTTAACAAACGCACAAATTCGCATGTCAATAGGAGGGGGGGGGGGTTATGTGCAAGCCCTTATAAAAATGCTAAATATTGTTCCGATATTTAGCGATACGGATTAGAGTCTGGATAACTAAAAGTTTTATTGCTCTTAGATTGTCACATTAAAACTCAAAACCACATTTACATTCCCATAGAATTCACAAAAAACTAATAAACTTACCAGGAGAAATGCAACTATCTGCCATTTTTCAGTATGAGAATAATTCGTTGTTGAAAATTAGGAGATGCAGAAACTACTTATGTTTTACTAATACGGATCTCTCAGAAAAGTATTCTACGAGCCATCTGGCTAATAAATGTAGCTTAAGATATAGGAGAACAGACTGGAATATTTTTGTTTTTCTGTTTCCAATCATAAATTTATGAATGATATTAAATTCCTCTTGACGGTGTGTTTATTTTACCATTAAATGTTAAACGTTTACCTGCTTTATTTATGTCAGGTTGGCACTTCGATAGAAAATTCAAAATAATTTAATTCTAAATAAATAAACTGATATTTAGTATTTTAAGTATAAAGTTTACTAAAAAAAATTTTGAGCTAATTAAAATGAAGCTATCCGAAGAAACATTCAAATACACTAATTAATGTAAAATATTTGAAAAGCTGATAATAAAAATATTGTATGAAATCATTTGTTTTAAAGTTTATAGTGTAAAACGTTATGAAATAGGAGAATTAGATAATTTGCATGTTTATTTTTAGCTTTTAACAAACAGCAGTAGTACGTGTTCACATAAAAATAAAAATAATCACAAAACTAATTAAAACAAGTGATAAAAAATTGATTCAAAACACACTTTCTAAAAGACGAATTTGCTAAATATTTCCTATAAGAAAAGTAATGCTTTTGAGGGAATGAATGCATTTTCTTCTGATAAAAATTAATGTTACCACCACAAGACTTCACATGTCTGAAAATAAATTCCGAAATCTCAAACACACCGAAAATAATTGTTAACCCCTTGAAGGATGGTGGTACATTTTCAAAACACTTAACTTTAATCCCATAATTCTTCAATGTCACCTGAATTTTGTAATAAAAATCTTCATTTGTAATATAATTGTAGAAAATTCTTTACATTTAAAAAAATAAATTTGTTAAAAAAATAAATTTTGGTGACATTCAATTATTTCAACATTTTAGCAACAGAGGTACTTTGTCCATGGAAAAGTTGAATTGATAAGCAACTTTGTTAAAACAAAAGCGGACTTAATAAAATTTCTAGAAATATGTACTACCATGTATAAAAAATATTTTTTGAAGTAATATTGATTATACATTAAAATAAGATGTTACAATCAAAACTGCCAAAACGGAAGGTGTATGTAAAGGAATATTGCCTTAAACGGAACCCTTTTATAAAAATATAATTTCCCCATTAAAACCACCACCAAACTACCTCAACTTCTCCCAAAATGTGTAAACTGCGGTCTCCCGCATCATCCAACTATTATGGCTGAGCAAAATTCCCAAATAAACCACAATAAAAAAAATATGCCGAAACTGCTGCTAAACCTAAAAAACCTCAGCTTTAAAGACTAACAGCATTCCTCCTCAAGTCCCTAAAGAAAAAGACCTATCTCCTCCCTCATTTGCACGAGTGCTGAAATCGGGAAAAAAATTAAATAAATAGGAACTGAAAATCAACTCATTCGCAGAAATTACTAAAAAACTCAATAGTTTCTCTCTATTCTAAAAAAAAGTAACTACCGCTGTCACCGCCGCCGCCGCCGCCGGTTTTGAATTTTTTGTGACCGGAGGTCTTTCTTCGTTAATACTAAGAAAAATAATGCATACAAAAATATGAAAATCAGTAGTATTATACAGAAATGTTTGATAAACACGCTGATGCAGACAGTTTTCAGATCGAAGAATTATTTTAAGAGATATTTAATGCTAAAGTTGGACAAAATCGTTCCACTAAAAAAGTTTTATAGGAGCAAAAACTGTTCATAGGAATTTAATCATTTTTTAGATCATTTTATGCGTTAGAATTTGCCGGAGTGCAGATTGCATTAATTTTTTTATTTTGACTAATTTTTTGAGGTTTTATTTCTATTTTAAATTCAGATTTTCAGCATTTCTAGAGATATTTTTAACAGATTTTAGAAAGTGATATTAATTTAAACTGTTGCCAACTGTATAAACAGCGGAAGCAATAATGTTTGCTTCAAAAAAATATATATATATTTATACGTGTAAATAAATTAAAAATTTATTTACACGTGACTATTATAAACAGAAAAAAACATTTGGAATTAGAATTAAATAATTATGTACAAAAAGCAGGAACTTATTAAAAATTATGTCATAAAAACTATAATTACACGTGAATTTTAAGAAAGAAAGGAATTTGTAAAGCAATAAATTTATTAACATGCGTTAGAAGTCTTAAATAGGAGAAATTACGTCATATTTACGTCACATTACAGTTATTACATAAAATGAACACAAAATAATATTGCAAAACGGTTTAAATTTAGAAATTGCGCTAGACATTTATTTGATATTTTAAGAGGATACTTTTCAACTATTTTTGTTAGGAAAGCGCAAATAATATTTAATTTTTAACACAAGTATTTTCACGTGAATATTAAAAAGAGAAAGAATAGTTTGGTCAAAATTACGTCAGATTAAAAACGATTAATTTAAAATGTCTCATTTAAAAGAACTTTCTTTTCACTTTGTTAAAAAATACCAGGAGACAAAGACTCTGTTTACTTAATTCCTTTTATATTAGCTTATTTTGAAATGTTGTTACACGTGTCTACGTCATCAAGTTATTTTTATTTCGACGTTTCATTTGTATTTTTATTAATGTTGTACTAATTTATTTGTTTTTTCGTTATTTAAAATAAAAATTATGTCAATTTGTATAATTTGGCGAGTGGTTTGGCGATTTATATAATTTGGCGAAATTGGTCGACGGGATAATCAAGTAGTACCGCAATGGATTTGGCGTTAAAATTCCCCAATCAAAGAGAAATGAATAGAAATACGCTTATAGAGAGATCGCCACTGTTTTTTAAATTATAATTCAATCTTTCGAAATCTTTTTAAAGCCGATCAAATTAACGTGCATTTAGAGTCTACGGTGTCTGGACGGGGGTTGGCGAGCGTAGCTCGTAGGGGGCCGAGCCCCCTAGTCCTCGAAAAAATACTCCCCCAAAAAAGATGTATTCTCGAATCCTTGCATTCAGTTAGATAATTTCAAATCACACAAGTATCGGTACTAACTCTTAATTTTTATCAATGCAAAAAAGGAAATATTTTCAAGAAAAATTATTGTTTTTCTATTTCTAAAGCAATTAAAAAGAAAAGTGTTTTCTAAAAACTTATTCGTTATTTTAAATGCGATGTAAATATGTGGACTTAAGAGTAATGTAAGAGTAATGTAATACTCCTGTACTCTAACATTTTCCTCTATTAACTGTACAATGGGGGATTTCAAGCGAGATTATCAGCTCTTCAAATGTTTTACGTAGTAATTAAGGTACTTCAATGCTTATTCGGAAAACTTCATTTTTAATTAGCTTTCTAAAAACTTTTATGCGTCAAATACGAAAATAAACAACAACGCTAGTTTATTTATTTAGAATACCAAACCACAACTTGTTGCAAATAAAACAGCTAATTACTTCCTCTTAAAAGAAAAATCAATTCACCGTCAAGGAGAAATTAATGTCATACATAAATTTGCAGCAGGAAATAGAACAAAGATTATATCACAATCTGTTTTCCGATACTTGAATCCGAATTTATTATCCAGATATTTCATACAATTCTTTTCTCCAATATTCATATTTGGTAATTAATTACTGCACCTCCGAATTTTCAACAAATGTTTACTAAGATATTATTGGGGAAAATGAAAGACTGCAATGGAAAGGTATTTCTGCCCGTTAATTATTATTATTATTTTTTTTTTTGAAAACCCGCTGAAGTGTAAATCAAGTTTGGAATTTCAGTGTAACAAATGTGAATTTCTATCTGAAACTAAAACATTTGGATTTTACGTTATCAGAAAATTTAAATACATTAAATAAATTGTCTTATTGGGGAATTATATTTGCTCGCCAAAACAACTAGAATTAATAAATAATTATTATATTTAATTTAGAAGCGATGAGTAAATAAAATATGAAAGTGAGATCAATTTTGAATGTTTTCAGCTGGCAAACTTTTTGTAATTTTTGTCCATCCCCTTTCCATAATTGTGGCTTCATCCCGTTCTATATACTGACAATATCCCAATTTCTTTTTCAAATCAAATTAGATCACATATTTTATTTTTATAAGAAATTTCCTAAATTGAAAAAACATTTCCTTAAATATTTTTTCTGGTACAAGTTTTTTTTTTGTTGTTTTTTTTTTGTTGTTTTTTTTTTTTGTTTGTTTTTTGTTTTTTGGCTTGTGAAAAACAGAAGATGGGAAGCTATGGGACTGGAATATAAAACATATCTTTTAACCTCCTCAGTTCCGAAGCTAAATTAATAATACAAATGCTTATTCATTGTTTTTTTCCAAACAATATGACATCGTAAATGACAGAAAAATTATCTTTTCTGAAATTCATCCTTAAGGCGCTTAGTAATTTAGGTTCAAAAATATGGATCTAAAACTACAAACCCCCTTAAAACATCAATTTAATAACCATTAACCTCAATTAACGCAATCACAAATTTAAGAGTTTTAAACAAGTAAATAATCTACAAATCCTCAACATTTTTTATTGAAAAAGATTTAAGTTAAATACTTATGAAAATTTCTCGCTTTCTTGATCATACTGTATTTTGGGTATTTTTAGGCATTTAGCAAACTCAGATGAAAATAACATTTATTTTATGTGGGAATAAGCTTAGATGCTGCTATTTATTCGTTTGCTTTGAACGCAAAAAACATTCAGCTATTAAGAAGGGATATGAAAATGAATATGAGAACAGAGGTCCCCGTTTGGGGACCCAGGGACCGAAGAGGTTAAAATACGAAATTAAAAACATCATTTTGATTTTTTGTATTCGAAGTAGAATACATCGTAAATGAAAACACACATTTTGTTCAAAATTTAAGTTCTTTGCATATAAATTGGTCTACATTTACACTAAAAAAATTTAATAAATATGTAATGAAATTAAAATTTCTCCTGTAGCCAAAGTGTTTTGACAACAATGTTTATTCAAATGCAGCAGCGCAAATACAACATACAGGTTGAACAAACGAAATAAGTACACTCTGTCGCTAAAACAAATCATCATTTTCCGTGATCAAGGTGCTTTTCTCTTAAATCTAACAAATTTTTTCAAGTGAAAGAAAACAACTCTGAAATTGTACGCCAAACATGTCAAATGATTCGTACTATATCTAGTTTTATAAATATTTAGATCTTGGTGCAATAGCTGTTGCACTCTTATGCAAAAATGCATGAATTTTAAATTTATTGCAATTATATATATTAAATTCAGTAATACGGAAATAAGACTCCATCTTAAATAGGACGTCATCACCACGGCAACCTAGAATCATTACCTATCATGGGATATCATTGCATTAATTACGTACGATATGATTTAATAGAATGAAAAAAACTTTTATTAATATCTTTTTAAGTTTTGATTCGATTTTCATAAAATTTGAAATGACTCGACAAAATTTTGCAACGATTATATATATTAAATTTCAAACCATTCGATTTAGTAGTTTTTATGCTGTTATATACGGACAGAAAGATGGACGGACCAGCCGGCGACTATAGGTGCTACGTATTTATATAATTGCGAACGCACCTAAAAATGCTGCTTTGTCGGTAATAAAGAATGTAAAGATTTTCTAAAAATACAAAACGATATTTATTTAAATAATAGTTTTAGATGTAATCTTTCGTATAGTCAGACTACGCATCTATAATCTTCTCAACGTAGTGCCAGATTTTGTTACAATGTAGTTAAAGTAAATAAAGATAGATGCATTACATTCCTAAAAAGAGTCTGATAATAATTTTAAGGATATAAATAGATTATTTTCAGAAGTTGTGTTACCAAATTCATTCAAATCAAAACAAATTAGAATATAATTTACTCTTTTGAAGAGCAGTAATGTATTTTTAATTCTGCTTAATTTTAATTTTCAACTGCTGAAACGGCACCAGAGTTTTTGCAAAAAAATTGCTTTTATAATGTACCTGAAGAAAAGCTTTTATTTATTTTAAATTTAATGTATTCGTAAATTATGGAGGCAGTCAATCATTTTACCATTTTAGTAACAGACCTACTTTTCAGTAAAAGGTTAAAGATTACAAATATGTATATCACAGACTCCGATCAAACAAGCACAATAAACAAATATTACATGTTAAAAAGAATAACAAAATGCCATAAAATATTTTTCTTTAAAAAATACTTTTAAAATTATCGTAGAACTTTATCTTTTTCTTTTTAATGTACAAAAATAAATCAAACTGGTGATGAAAAAAGCATATAATAAAAAATATATTCGAACAAACATTTATGTTTTTAAATTAAAAGAAAGGAAGAACAAATGAAAGGAAGTGAAAGAGAGAGAATTAAAAGAAAAGAAAGAAAAAATTCTAAGCAAGAAAAAACCCTTTAAATTGAAAAAGAAAAACTATTGTATTTTAGCGCAGAAGATGGTTATTTCTTTTAATGGAATTATATAACTGATATAACGATCAATTTTAAAATTCTTGAATAAAACTTAAATGTTTAATTAGTGCCTTAGTGAAAATATCTTTGTCGAATATGATACAAGCTACAAGCTTAATTTTTGAAATTCTGAATCATCACATTTTTCTTTTTTTTTTTTTCAGCGTTATTTATTACAGTGTGCAGGGAGGAGGGGGTAAAAAAGCGACGGAAATTCGCCTATCTTTTTCTACTTCCATAAAACCAATACATGAAGCGAGAGTATTAGAACGAAGAATCAAAGAAAAGTTGCAGTGTTACAAAATTAGAAAGATGTTTTTACTCAAATATCGACCACTATTTTCAAATAATAACATTCGCATTGATTAAACTGTCATTAAATAAGGTGGATATTACTACTCGGAAATTGTGGTATCTGAATTTTAAAAAATCCCACTAAATTGGCATATTGGTCTATGAATTCGTGTATTAAGCGAGATTTTGTGCCTCAAGGAAACGAAATTTATGACGTATTAAGCGGGATCACGTAATAACCGTTCGCCTATTAAACGTGATGTTTTTGCATTAATCTTATGGGCGATGTTCAAAGTTCCGGACAAAATTCGCTTAGTAAGCGCAATCGTGTATTAACCGTAAGCGCCAAGGGGAGACATGAGTGAAATTAAAAAAAAAAATATTGTCTTAAAAATTTTTTTGAACCTTCCTGAATCTATTGGTACGCCCAGTTTTTTTTTTTTTTTTTTTTTTTTTTTTTTTTTTTTTTTTTTGACCGTTAGGAATAATAGTAAAAATTCAAGGAAAGGCAAGAATGGGACGCCACGTCCACTCACGTTAATTTTACTCTAATATTTTATACTCATTTAATATATGTAACTAAATTTTATCCAACTGTTTATATATACTTTAATTCACGTGTTTGATAAAACTGTGTAAGAACTTCACACAAGTCAGAAGTGTCAAAGATTTTTAGCTCTCCGAAAAATCGTACTTTTCTGGTAAAAATGCCATTATCTCATAAAGTATTCGAGCGATTTCGATATTTTTTTTTTTTTTTTTTTTTTTTTTTTTTTAGGTAGAGTATAAATATAAGACCATATATGGCAGACAGTTTTAAAAAAATTAATTAGTTTCAGAAAAAAAAATTCTGAAAAATGGACAGTTTCTGAAAAATTGCAATTGCTCTAAAATAAAAAGTTTTATCAGATGTAAATTTCCAACTGGGTTAAAAATGTCCGAACCAGGAATCTCTTGGCTGAAGTCGCCAATGCTCTACCACCTGAGCTATCCGGAACGAATCTGGTGGAACTTTTTCACCCATCTAACCTTGAGTGAAAAAGTTCCACCAAATTCGTCCGGGATAGCTCAGATGGTAGAGCATTGGCGGCATCAGCCAAGAGATCCGTCGTTCGAATCCTGGTCCGGACATTTTTCGCCCAGCTGGAAATTTACATCTGATATGATTTATTTACCAATTAGAATAATTGTGTTAAAATTAATTTGGTAAAAAGTTTTAGTCGCAGAAAAAAACTGTCTGCCATAGGTCTTGAGCATAATCCAGTGAATACGGATTCCTAATTTCATCAAAATCGGTCGGGTAGTTTCCGAAGAAATAGGTCTTAAAGCACGGATATTTCCCATAGGATTGCAACCAGTCTTGTTTTCCCTTAACGGAGATCAACTATATATCAGTCATTTTAATGATAAAAGAGATAAAGAGAAACTGACACCCGAAATATTAATAAAGTAAATATTATATTTAAATTTTTAATAAAATTTCTTGGTAAATTTTCATGTTGATTTTCTCATTAATCCAGCTATTCAACTATGCAGATGTACAGTCGTGGAAAAAAAAAGTAAACACCCCCTACTAACTCTTCAACAAATTATCGTTGAAGGAAGTTACTGGTACCGAACTATTTGAAATAAAGTCTACTTTTAAATGATGTATACAAAATTTGCTTAGGGGGTCATCTACATATTAAAACAAACTCAAACCCAGGGGCGGATTTAAGGGGTCGCGATGGTCGCAATCGCGAGGGGCCCCGCATCCCAAGGGGCCCCCAAATCTTCTTTTGAGTTCAAAGAGAAATGTGACGTTTTAATAAAAGGATTTTCTTTAGTTTTTATTTTTTTTTCAATTTTTCAGTTATTACTACAATATCATTTTCATGTAATAAATATAATTTTTTCTATCATTTGCTACTACCAGAAATGTTTTAGTTTTCCCTCATCTTTTTTCCCTTTATGAATTATCAGGATCGACTGTGGACGGATAGGGTGAGATTCAAAGTGAACTTGGGTCTGAGCCGAAAGGAGCATTGTTAGAGACATTCTATGACGATTTAATTATAGAGATTGAGGGACTAATTAAATCATGAGCCGTCAACCTGAGGCCCCTGATTTTGGGGGGCCCCACATTTGGTATGCAGTTTTCATAAAGCTGATAATTTAAGTGAATTTTTACTTTGTTACTGATTATCTATACTAATAAAGCAAAGTTTCCCTCTGTCTGTCTGTGTGCAAATGGCTAGCAAAATCTACCGCACATAGAAGTCTGAAAATTTAGGTGAAGATAGTCCAAGACAGGTCCTAATGCACCTGTGGATCAGATTTTTAATCTTTTGAGGCCCGGGGCCCCTGGGTCCTTTTAAGTTTTTATGCACTTAATTATTAATAACTTGCCCCCTTTTTATCCAATCTTCTTCGTTTTGGGGGACCTTTCTCCATTTAGTTATTCTCGCCTTTCTACTCTTCATATAAGACCCTGACACCTTGTGGCTCGATACAGGGCCCTTCAAGTTTTTGTGCAAATAAAAGGTTAATAAATTGCTTCCTTTTAATCCGATCTTCATTTTTTATATCCTTTTTCCATTTAGTTAGTCTCGCATTTCTACATTCCAGTTTAGATTCTGGGGGCCCTAGGGTGCAGTAGAATCCGGTGCAGGGCCCCTTGAACTTTTTGTGCGCCAAGAATTTTTCACCCCCTGATTTTCTCACCTTCTCAGTACATAATTTTAAACTTAAGTCTTGGGCTCTTCTTCCTAGATCAACACCCTCATATTTTTATTGGGTCCTTAGAGCCCTTTTTTAAACATTTACCCAATTTTTTGTGCATTTCTTTAAAATATTATTATAGGCTTAATTGTGACTAATTGGAGATCTAAAGTGCTAAGAAATTAGATTTTTTAACACGTTTTCATGTTAGGGCACTGCTCTTTACTGTCAGTTGGCTCTTTTTAGGAACTTTGTTATAGGTCACTTAAAAACGGTCCGATTCACTAGCTTCTTTTTTAAAACAACTTCTTAAGTCATCCCGCTACTACATGAATGACAAAAACATTTCCCCGACTTCAACTACCACCAATTTTGAATATTAACCTGCTTCTTGGGGCCTTTGTTGCAGCTTATTTAAAAACTACCTGATTCTATTACAATTTTCGTTAACATAGTTTTAGCGTCCTCCAGCTACTTTAAAACTACTAAAATAATTTCTTATACGCAACTACATTCCAGTTAAGACACTGGTCCCCAAGGCCCGGTCTTTCTTTATATCTCAGCTACAACTTTTTTCAAACATTAATCGCCTTTTTCAGCATCAACTTACGTTTACCAACTACAGCCGTAAATTACAAATCGCGTTACTTTAAAGGTAACTTTAGATTAGGGATTTCATCCTTTTATAAAATATCGTGTTAATGTTAAAAGTAATTCGTGAAATGTACAAGGGGAGGGGGCATTTTCCGCCGCTTGGGGGCGCATTCTTTCCTCGGATTCTAAGGACCCAATTTCAACGGGATTTGGTTCATTCAACTTAGATTATAATTCGGCTACTTTCTGTATTATGAAATTTTACCTTAGACTTCAGGTACCAACATTTTCTAACATTAATGATGCATTCTTTTTTTTTATTCTTTGGGCTTGATTACTACGAGGTTTGGCTCAATCAACTTGGTTTTTGATTGTATCCGGCACATGTGGAGCACTTCCGGTACATGTTGCCTTGGATAACGAGGACCCAGGTTATAGGTTCGTTCGGAAAGAAGTTTGTTGGGAACACTCTAGATGCTGCGGAAAGCAATGGGGGCCTCCGAAATTAGGTTCATTTAAAAGAATTTCAAAAGATATAAAATCATACAAACTTAAGTTTTGTTTAAGGTTATTATTTACGGACCCCGGTAACGCCGGGCGGGTCTGCTAGTCTATACTAATAAAACAAAGTTTCGCTCTTTTTTATCCGATTTTCTTCGTTTTTGGGGGCCTTTTGACATTTAGTTATCCCCTTACGTTTCAGTTAAGATCCTGGGTCCCTGGGAACCGATACAGAGTTCTGGAAGTTTCTGTGCCCTAAATTGTTAATAACTCTCCCTTTTTAATCCAATATTCGTTTTTAGTGCCCTTTTCAATTTAGTTATTCCCCAGATTGTACATTCCAGTTAAGACCTGGCCCCCTAGGACCCGGTCCAGAGGCCCTTGAACTTTTTGTCTGGCATGCATTTTTCACTCCCTAATTGTGTCGCCCTCTTAATGCATAACTTTAAAGTTGATTCTTAGATTCCTGTTCCCGGGCCAACACTCTCATATTTTTATTGGGGCCCTAAGGCCCTTTTTAATGCATCTCGCCCCATTTTTGCGTAATTCTTCAAGAATTTATTCTAATAATTCATATCCTATGCTTAATTTCGTCTAATTGAAGATCTAAAGAGCAAAGTAGCCTTTTAACATGCTTTCATTTAAGAGCCCTGCGCTAAACCATCAGTTGGCCTCTTTGGCATCTCCTATTATAGCTTCCTTGAAAATGGTCCTATTCACTAGCTTTTTTTTTCTAACAACTTCTTAGGTCAATATATTTATTTACCTAATATATTTACAATTAGGTTTTTAATATTCCTGCACAAAGGCTTTAATTGCTATTTTAACTTCTTAGGTCCTCCAACTACTGCATGAACTAGAAAAAATTTTCTCAGACTTCAGCTACCACCAATTTTGAATATTAATGGCTTTCTTGGGGCCCTTCTTTAAAAATAATCCAATTCTTTTGCAGTTTTCTTTTTTCATAGTTCTTGGCTCCTCTGGCTACTTTATAAACTACTAAAAAATTTCCTTATACCCAACTACATTCGAGTTAAGATTGTGGTCCCCTGGGATGTGGTACAGGGTCTTTTGAAGATTTTTGTGCCCTCAATTGTTAATAATTGCCCCCTTTTAATCCGATCTTTGTTAACAGGAACTTTTCCATTTAGTTATTCTCCCATTTCTAGATTCCAATTAAAGCTCTGGGGCCCGGTCTGGAGCCCCTTGAACTTTTTGTGCGTCACGTATTTTCCAGCCCCAATTCTGTCACTCTCAATGCATAAATTTAAAATTGAGTTTTGGACTCCTGTCCCTAGGTCAACACGCTCATATTTTTATTGGAGCACTAGGGCCCTTTTTTAAGCACCCCCCCCCCCCATTTTTTGCGCATTTCTTTAAATTTTTATTTAAATGATTAATTTACACCCTATGTGTAATTGCGACTAATTAAAGATCTAAAGTGACTACTAGAATCTTTTAACATGCTTTTATCTCAGGGCCCTGCTCTCAGCTATCAGTTGACCCCTTTAGGGCTCCCTATTATCGCGCCCTTAAAAATGGTCTGATTCACTAGCTTTTTTTCTAACAACATTTTAGGATATCTACCTACTCCTCATATTTTTATTGGGGCTTTAGGTCCCTTTTTAAGTATTTCTCCTTATTTTTAGCGCATTTGTTTAAAATTTTATTCTAATGATTAATTTGTACGTTATGTTGAATTTCGACTAATTGGAGATCTAAAGAGCTAAATACTAGGATCTTTTAACATGTTTTCATCTTAGGACCCTGCTCTCAACTATCACCTTTGCACCTTTTGATCCCCCTATTATAACTCCCTTAAAAATAGTCCGCTTCACTAGCTTTTTCTTTTCTAACAACTTGTTAGGTTTTTCAGCTACTCCATGAACGACAAAAAAATTTCTCAGACTTCAGCTACCACCAATTTTGAATATTAATCGCCTTTTTGAGGCCCTTGATCCGATTCTCTTGCAATTTTTTTAATATAGTTCTAGGGTCCTCCTGCCACTTTATAAACTACTAAAAAATTTCCTTATATCCTTGCTACCAACTTTTTCGAATATTAATCTTCTTTTCGGCATCAACTTACGTTTACTCACTACAGTCGTAAATTAAAAATAACGCTACTGTTAAAGGTAAGTGGTTAATTTTAGAGAGGTGGGGGTATTTCATCCGTAAATTAAATATTAGATTAATGTTAAAGGGACTTTGATAAATTTATAGATGGAGGGGAACCTTCCACATTCTGTCCTCGGGTTTTATCGGCCCGATTTCAATGGCAATTGGTTCATTCAACTGAGATTATAATTAAGCTACTTTCTGCATTATGAAAGTTTATCTTGAACTTTTGTTACCACCATTTTCGAACGTTAACGGCACATTCTTTTCTCAGTTTCTATGGCTCGTTTCATCGAAAATTGGTTCATTCAATTTAGCTTAAGATTGTTATACAGATTTTAGTTCCATATTCTACCGCTTGGGGTAAGCATTCTAATCTCGGGTTCTATGGGCCCGATAACTACGGGATTTGGGTCATGCAACTTGATTTTCGATTGTCTTCGGCGGTACGGAGCACTTCGGGTGTACGCTGCCTCAGCCAGCGGTAACCCAGGTCACAGGTTCGTTCAGAAAGAAGCAAAGGCATAACCAGAGAGGGGGGTCTAAATGCTGTAGATACCAGTAATATTTTAAAGTTTTCTTCTTCTTGATTAATAGCTGAAAATTCTCCAATTAGATAAGGCGAACTGAATTTTACAAAATCACTGCTATCCAGAGCATTTGGACACCCACCCTGGCTACGCCAATGAAAAGAGGTTTATTGGGAACACACTCGACGCTGTCGAAGCCATTGGGGCCCCGGAAAAATTAAGTTCATTTGAAAAACTGTATGACGCCGAAGGCATTGGGTCACCGATTTTCCGAAGATATAAAATCATACAAACTTGAATTTTGTTTAAGGTTATTATAAAGGGCCCGTTCAATGCCGGACAGGTCAGCTAGTAATCAATATTTTATTATTGCAGAAGTTTATAATTGCATCGTAAGTGTTCATACTTTTCCCCTCTCATAAAATTCTCCACATCCAGATCAAAAATGACACACGACAATCAAATATATCATGACTGTCAACGACAATGTCCCCCATAGTTTTCCCCAGTATGAATTTTTTTCCATTTTAGCAGGTGTTTTGCTAATTGCAGCTGTGAAAGTGCCACTTTTAAATTTAAGGGACCATTTTTTATAGCATTCGCTATTAAGACACACACAATTGCAAACTTATATGCAGATTAGTTAATTAAATTGTTGTTTAAAAAATATCTATCATATATATATTTATAAAATCCTAATGAAACGAATTTATGAAACGACTGGTTGTATTTCACAGCTATTATTTCTAAAATATAAAATCCTTGGCGTCGAAATTAGCACCAATTGTTCGTATTGATCCACGTATGTCAAAAATGGTATTGAATTTTAAAATTGGATTTAGTTTTCAAGGTATTAATTTTTTTTTTAATTGTTACAGTATTTTTTTAATGATGGCGATTAAATGACTCCATTTTTGTGGAAAAAAGGGAGGAAAGGGGAAAATATAAGGATTATTAGATTTATTTTCTTTTTAGTCATTTTCAAATTCAAACTGAATTTATCTTTTATTTCAATCGAAAGTGAAGACAATATTGTGATAATATTTTTAATATGTGTGCAATATTTTTCAGGAAAATTTGAAAAAATAATTCATATTTTTTTATTTATTTTAATCAAACTTTTCTCATTTCAAGATATATTTTTTCATATTTTAGAAAAGGTTACTATTTTATATTGTTGCCAATTTTGAAAACAGCGCAAAGAACAATATTTCATTTCAATTAAAAAATTAATTACACGTGACTATTATACGTTTGCAGGGGCAGACCCCCTAGTATTTATATAAAAATGCGGTGCAGAGGGTTATAAAAAAACTCGTGGAGTTTCGAATCCTTTTTATATCCTTTAAAAGGAGAAAAATATAATTTAATTTAGTTATAGTTGATGAATTTATTTGATTTCTGAAATTGTTTTATTAAAACATGAAACTAAAACTGCAAGCAAGATAATGCCATGCAGTGCAGACCGCTGCAGCCCCATGCATTAAAACCCCATACATTTATATCTTATTTCGTGAAATAAATGAGCCAAAAACGAAAAGTAGCGAAAAGAGGTTTTGAGTTTAGGCTCAGCAGAGGCAAAATATTATATCCTTAGTTTCTGATTAATTTTGATTGGAATTATCATTTTATGTTCTTAAAAAATTGAAAGGAAAATAAGATACACAATTTTAGCACATTTATCCATCACAGTATCTAAGTTCGTGTAAAATAATCTGATGTAATTTGAATATGAAATGAATTTCGTATAATTAATCGTTAACGATTTAAATACATTTTAATTTATTTTTTAGTAATTATTGTAATTAAGTTTTGAATAGCTATTATTTTTAAACTAGCTGACCCGCCGGCATTGCCCGGACCCGTGATGAATGACTCTTAAATGAACCTCAAATTTGTATGACTTTATATCTTTAAATCCATTTTGTCTGAATTTATATTTTTAAACGAAAAAATATTGAATTAAAAGTACATGCTGTTTTGGTATTTTATTTTCTGCGTAATTAGATTTTTTGGAGTCTATGCTTAACAAAAGCTGGCGAAACCGCGACGAAACAGGCAGGATTTTACTGATTTCGTCGAACTTTTCACACATTTTATCTTTACCGATTACATTACCGATTAGAAGAAGGTTTCAGCTTTAAGAACATATTTTTGCTTCGTCGGTACTTCTAAAATTGCGCCCGAAGCTAGCGAAACCGCGACGAAACACTAAAGTTTCTACAGATTTTGCCAAAATTTTCACACAATTTTATTTTGTAAAAAATATTTCTACCCGTCCGAACGTTTCATAATTTTTGTAGGTGATCTAAATATAGTCTATTGAGATTCTCTAAAAAGACTTAAAATACATACGGATGTTTAGTTACTTTTAGCATACAAAAAATGTCGTCTCTGTGAGGCGCGGAGTGACCCGAGTTCGCCGATTATTTGAAAGGGTTAAAATTCATATTTTTAAAAACCGATTGCACCATCGATTAGAAGAAAACTTTATCTTTAAGAAAATATTTTTGGTTTGTCGGTACCTCTAAAATTGCACCATGGAAGGGCGTTGCCATAAGGGAGAAAAGCTTTTTTTTTTTTTTTTGTAAAAAAAGATCGTCTTTGAATTTTCTTTTTCAAAGGGTTAACCGCGATATGTTTTTTTAATTGATTACGGGATTTGAGACATAAAGGTATGATCTTTTAGAATATGTCTTCCGTTTTTAACTTTAGTAAGCGGTTTGGCCAATGTAAGTTAATGTCACAAAATACCCCCCCCCCCCTCCTTGAATTCCTTCTTTTCGATGTTCATTTTCTCATTATGCGTAAATAAGGCTTGCTTTTTCCCTCTCGTTGAACGAGATAAGTTTTTAATGAGAGTGCGTTGCGATTGTTAATGAATAACTCAGCTTATAAATATTAGAATTATACATTTTAGAATTCGGAGTCTCAGATGTATTAGGAGAGGCCTTGGACTGCCCTCACAAAATTTTTTCGCTTTGTACGTGCGGTAGATTTTGCTTGCCATCGCGAATACACAAACACAGAGCGAAATTGTCTTTTATTAGTATATATTATAAATATACCCAATTTTTCAAGATGGAAGGGCCCCCAAAAAGTTCCAGTGAGAGGGGCCCCTCACTTAATAAATCCGCCCCTGCTCAAACCTCATTTCTTTCAATAGCAATACCCAATTTTAACGAGATATATCAAATCTTCGGTTCAAACTATGCCTAGACACCAAATTTCAAGTCTTTTGAATTATAAACATTCAAAATTTAGTGCTTGTAATGTTAAATTACATTTTCATATTTTTATTTATATCTCCTGAAATTATGTTCCTAATGTGCTAATTTTTTGTGTAGCAATAAAACTAATGTGCCCAAACATAAATACGCTAAATTTGCAATTTTTATAATTTTATGATATGAATTATGAATTATGAAATTAATATTCGAAAAAATTAGGAGTTACAACCTACAATTTTTTGATGGATTTATATTTATTAAGTCCTGCTTTATGAAAATCCAAAATTTTACATTTTTCTTCCAAATAGTTTTCAAATTATGCTTAAAAAACGGTAAAATGATGGTTTAAGGGGCCGTCTATGATAGAAGTGAGTAGATATTTTGAAATTTCCTCTGCTTCCTTGTTATCTAACAGGCTTCATTGACTGCTTAAGGTGCCTTGATCAAGAAGGGGGCTCTCTCGGTTAGGAATCGAGTACCCAACTTCAATTTGGATACAGCCCTTAAAATACGCTCGTTTTAAAATAATTAATTTCTCGGAAACTTATGGTACGAATTGCATACAAATTTGTTTTCAGGCTAATTGAAGGGTGTAGAGTTCATTTATGCTGTCAGAATTGGGTATTGCCGTTGAAAAAAATGAAGTTACGGTTCGTTTTAATATGTAGATGGCCCCCTAAGCAAATTTTATATACATCATTTAAAAGTAGACTTTACTTCCAATCGTTCGGTATCAGCAACTTTCTTCTACGATAATTTGTTGCGGAGTTAGTAGGGGGTGTTTACTTTTTTTTTCCACGACTGTACCTGTTGAATTTGTTAGAGTTATAAAACAGAATGCACTTTATTGGTGTTCCGTAGTGATGTGCAAAATGATTTATCCTGATAATCGAATGATTAAAAAAAATCGGATAATCTCAAAAATGTTGCAAAATATAGATGACAATAATCCATTGGTAGATTCTCATTCAAATTCATTGATTCTCAATCGTCCTCGGATCTACGAAAAAATACGTAAAATGGCATAGCCGGATAAGTATGGTCAACATGTCTTTCAATCAATTTCGCTAACCTTTTCAACAGATATGTCTGCCTATCAGAGAGTAAATTCCGCCTATAATCACCTTATGAATACTGATATTTTATGAGATAAAGATTTTTTCTATTTTTATAGAATCGAATTTTCTCAAAAGCTACTGCACGGAATTTTATGCCATTAACATTAACATAGGTTGTAGAGATACTGAACACGCATAAATTGGTACTTTTGTACAATTTTATGTTAATAAAAACTGTGGGAAATAACGGCAAGAAAAATTTACAAATAAAAATCATATTTCATACTTATACGAAAATCACCACATTTTTGTCAAAAAATCTTCATGTCTACATAACTTCACGTCGCCATAATATATATAAATGGCGAAATTGTATGATGGGTAGCACATATAAATATTTACAAATATATGTATAAAAACTTTGGAAGGCGGTGGTTGGGGTGTAGTATTCAAATTCGACATCCGACGAATGTTGTTGGTTTCTATGGAGAAAATATTCTACTCTATTGTTGTCTCGGACACCAATGCAATTTTCGATTCCAAAGCAGTATTCACAGCGTTGAAAATAATTCTTATATATTTATTTCAATTTAAAATACAGCATAACACTTTGGCGGCTATAACTTTTATTCATTTTCCACATATATTTCAAATATTTATATGTGAATCCCAGGACAAAATTTGGGCATTTATATACATTATATGAGCACACATGAGGACTTTTTGACAAAAAAATTGCGATTTTTAGTATACATATAAGATGTTATTTTTTATTTTTATTTTTTTATCGTTTTCTCACATAGTTTTGACAAACAGAAACTGTACAAAAATTTCCAGTTATGCGTCTTCCTTATCTCTATATTCTAAGTTAATGGCATGAAATTCGGCACAGAAGTTTTTAAGAAAATTAATTTATATACATATATATATATATATAACCATTAATTAAACATAACCTACCACCGTCAATTATTATGAATTAAAGCTGTAAGTATTAAAAAAAAAAAAAAAAATTATTATAAGAATTATTATGGAAGAAAAAAGTGGACACATATATATATATATATATAAAGACACATTTTTATCGCATTAAATAATAATAAAAATAATAATAATAAATAATAATAATCTCATATCTCTTTATACTGTGATAACAGGGGAAATTTATTGTCAGACAGACAGCCAAATCTCGGAAAAAAATCCTTACAATTGATTGAAAGGCATGTTGCCCTTGCCTAACCGGCTATGTACTTTAGGAGGATTCAAATATCTTTAGGGATTTAGGGAAAACTTCCTTATATTAAATCTATTGAAAATTTTGGAAAATAGAATAACTCTCTTAAAATAATGGCAAAAAGGCATTTAAAAACCACATTCAACTATTTCTAGAGTATTGCGTAGAAAGACTTTGAGTCACACCAGAAAACCATATGGTTCAAAACAACGCAGGCGAGCTATTTTTATCAATCATTCTATTCTCCTTTTGTTGTGCAAGACAAACAGTTTAGTTTGATAGCAGATTTTTAAATGTAGTCATTTAATCCTTTACCTACTGACGCTACTTATAAGTACCATTAAAATAACTTGGTATAAAATTCATTTAATACATCGATTAGTAGTAATACAGTTCAGAATGAGTTATAGGTGTATTACTTTATCTTGTCCCAAAAGCATTACTGGTTACACAAAACAAAAATATTTTTAAAAGGATGATTTCTTTTGCCTTTGCATCTTTTCAGCTTTCTTGGCGTTGGAAGGGGGGGGGGGGGATTTTTCATTTTGGAAATATTTCTATATTTCTATTGTAAGAATATTTGTACATTTCCTAATTCTACAAAATATTAAGAAAAATATTTAAAATAAAAGATTTGAATGGGGTTATAAACATTGCACAAAATCCCTATAAATTCAAATTTAATGAATCCCTCTAAATCCTTCAATCCTTCTAAAATCCTTCTAAAATTTATTAAATGATTATGTAAATCTTCTAAAGTAGTTTCAAAAATTCACGAAAAATGCTTTAGAAGATAAAATTTTCATGAATTCATAATTCAGTACATAAACGGTTAAAGAGCTTACATGGGCTAGAGGCTATTGAAACAATTTTGAATTTTTCCTTTCTATTATTTAAAAATTAATTCATAATTTCTCTTTGGAAACCATTTTTTAAAATGAATCTCGTTCAACATAATTTTAACAAAGTCCTACAAACACCTTTCGAGAACATTAGAATTTCAACTAGTGTTGCCGGGTATCCCGCGTAAATCAGGGCTCTAAATATTTTGCCAAATCCCACCAATTTTTACAGTTTATTTTGCCATCTTTGATAGCAGATAATTCTACCATTAAATAAGGCGAAGAAAATTAGTTTAACAAGTAAAAAAAATCATGCGTTTAGCATAGATCATGAAACACTTTCCAACATTTCCTGAATGCTTTAACAAAACTTCGTTATTTAGAGAAATAAGGTATATAAGAGAACTAAGTAAACATTTTAGAAAACGCATGAAACATTTGAAAAACTGATTTCTGCAGTTACCGTCTATAGCCAAATATGTATTCCAATTATTTTGAACAGCCCTGTATTTGATCTGTAGGTTGATATATATATACTATATAATGGGAAAATTTAGTTTAACAAGAAAACTCATAAAAGGTTGAAATTTCTCTTTCAGCAATTTATACTAATAGATCAAAACATACTTGTATACATTTGTACAGCCGTGTAGATAACCTAGTACCTTTATTACACGCCACTATTTAGCTAAAGTTTAATTCAAAGCAAAACACTCTTAAAACTACTGAAATCACATTTCCAGAAATTATCATTTATAGACAGCCATGTATCCAGTTCTTTGCGTGACCCTGTATATCCTTTTATATATGTTCTACAAACATTTCTTAGTAAACCAAATGCAGTTCCGCGTAAAAATGCATAACTCATTTTAAAACAACCTTTAAGCAATTTGCAATCATACCCAGTAACCATTACGAATTATTTTGTGTAGCCCTGTATATGAATTACAACATTTATACACACCATATACTATGCATAAATATAGTGAAACATTAAAAGCACATAACATATATAAAAATGCATTTCCAGCAATCATCGCTACTGTACAGTACTTCGTACACAATATAGTATCTGAAATCTTTTGTGTTTCCCTGTAAATGCTATGCACATCGTATTATGCATGAAATAAGTTATAGTAAACCTCAGCGACGTATATCAATTTCATTATACATGAAATAATTTAACATAATTAAAATACGCCACAAACAATTCCCTCCACCCCTATATCGTTCTGTAACGGAATTATTTTGTGTGGTCCTGTAAATGAATAATAACTATTCATTGCATCGTATATTCTACAGAATGCATATTTTAGTGCACTTGACAAATGCATATGGATTTTATTATGTTTGAAAGCATGTAACATCATTAAAAACCATTTTAAACGATTTTTTTTTCCATAGGCCGTAATGTAACGGAAAACTTTTGACTGTCCCTGTAAATGAACTAAACATCCTAGAAACTTTATTTGAAATAGGGATCGTGCTATGGTAGAGGTCACTAACATCCAAAAATTTCAGAACGATCCGACTATATTTGCAAGAGCTAGAGCGTGGACAGACGAACAGACGGACAGACAAACCGGAGTCATAAACACTTTTCAACATTGTTGGAAAGTGTTAAAAAACCGGTGTCCGGATCATTTTGAGTCCTGATTTACGCGGGACACGCGGCAACACTAAATTTCAATCCACATTGTTTTAACATAAATTACTTCGACAACTTTAATCATTTCTCTTTGAAATGAATTTTTAGGAACTATTTCTTATACCATTTGGAACTTTCCTTATTTCAATTAAAATAAATAAATCTATGAATATTATGTCTAATTTTATAATGCACGATAACTGACAAAAAATGAAACAAGTTTTAGAAATGAGCTTTATTGGTTGGAGAAAAACGCTTAGAACTTAGAAAAGGTTATCTAATATAACTTCTAAATTATTTTTTTATTGCGTAAAATAATTTTGCTTTAACCCTTTAACCGACTGGCCCGGATTTTTCCGTTTCTAGATATATTAAAATGGCTGTAGACAAAAATATTTTAAATCTTATTTTGAACAATTTATAGAGAGAAGAAAATGAATTTTGAACTTTGAAATGAATTTTTAGCAACTATTTCTTATACCATTTGGAACTTCCTTGATTGCAATTAAAATAAATAAATCTATGAATATTATGTCTAATTTTATAATGCGCGATAACTGACAAAAAATGAAACAAGTTTTAGAATGAGCTTTATTGGTTGGAGAAAAACGCTTAGAACTTAGAAAAGTTTTTCTAATATAACTTCTAAATTATTTTTTTATTGCGTAAAATAATTTTGTTTTAACCCTTTAACAGGCTGGCCCGATTTTTCCGTTTCTAGATATATTAAAATGGCTGTAGACAAAAATATTTTAAATCTTATTTTGAACAATTTATAGAGAGAAGAAAATGAATTTTGAACTTTGAAATGAATTTATAGGAACTATTTTTTATACCATTTGGAACTTCCTTGATTGCAATTAAAATAAATAAATCTATGAATATTATGTCTAATTTTATAATGCGCGATAACTGACGAAAAATGAAACAAGTTTTAGAAAGGAGCTTTATTGGTTGGAGAAAAACGCTTAGAACTTAGAAAGGTTTTTCTAATAGAAGTTCTAAATTATTTTTTTATTGCGTAAAATAATTTTGTTTTAACCCTTTAACCGGCTGGCCCGGCTTTTTCCGTTTCTAGATATATTAAAATGGCTGTAGACAAAAATATTTTAAATCTTATTTTGAACCATTTATAGAGAGAAGTGATATTAAAGCTATTATAGCATTAAACTGCGATTAAAAAAAATAAATATCCTGGGATTTACAAGCATTCTTATAAAAATACAGGAAAACCCTCGGACGGAATTTTGTTATCATAAGATTATAACAAACAAAGAGTTTGGGCTTTTGTTTAACTAAATATAAATGTTTCATAAGAAAGGCACAGAAACGATAAAATAACAACTAATAAAATGCATAAAAGCGTAGTAAAACTGGCTTTTGCGAAATTTTATTTATGTACCAAGATGACTAATATAAAAATTTAAAAATAAGACAATCCTAGAGCATTTGAAAAACAAAATAGTTATATGTAAGCAAACTGGCGAACTAGTAAAATCTGTCGATATGACAGATTTTATTATCAAACATTTTATTATTTCACATTATATTTTTTATTATATTAAGAAATACCACTAAACCTATGTGCGATGTTATCACACTGCAATCTTTGACATACTTTTTCATTAATTTTTAATTAGCTGGATTTTGAATTCAAACAACATATTTTAATATAATGTCAGTGTGCTATTTCAAAAGTTTTATCAAAAACATATAGAGAAATACCCCGTTCACTGTTATACGCTTTGTATGTGCATGGAAAATGGTATGATGCCATGAAAATAATATACATGAAGGATTTACTACCAGGTGATTAGAATATATGACTGAATAACTAAAATAGCTGTGTAATAAAGAATGGGGTTGATTCAGATAAGAAAAGAAAAATTAAAAATACGTTAGAAAAAGTAAGTAATTTAATTAACCACTTCATTGTTTTTTAACAGCAATTACTGTACTTTTGCTACCATAGAAAAATGGAAACAATTTTCTTAATTTTTGAATGGGGGTGGGAAGAAACACCATTGAAGCGATCACAGTCTTTAAAAAGTATAGTGTAAGCAAATAAATAAGTAACATGCTAAAATGCATCTTTAAAAACTTAAAAATAAACTGAAGAAATAGACTTTCCCTGCTTTTCACATCAATAGAACAAATTTTGAAAAGAATGATTTAGTAACAACAGTTTTGTATTTTGTCCCTGAGGAGGACTATTCATATACTTGAAAGTACTAGGAATTGGATAATGTAGTTCAACATCTGCTTTTTATCATATTTTCAGTAATAAAGCATATTATGTGTAAATTTAATTTTTAAGCATAGTGTAGCTATCTTAAAATGTTTTTCAATATCATTGTTAAATATTAATGTTAATTACGGAGTTACACCCTAACAGTTAAGAATTTGGAAATACAGTGCGACCTGTGCGACCATTTCCATTAAGCGATCGCCTCCTTGAACGATTATTTTTTCATGGAACGGAAAATTATTTCCATTGACTCAATACTAATTTTACCTCCATTCGGAGACCATTCCAGTTCAACTCCCTCCATGAGCGACCAATTTCTTTGAAGAAAATTCCGTTTTTTCCTGGTCGCTTGAAGAAGGTTTTATTAGAAAAATAATTCCGGAGAGCGAATTATTCATCAAACGTCTAAAATAAATTTAGATTTTTTTTAAATTCCGGTAACCTTTACGTGTTTAAATTCATTTGTGCCTTTTTAGACAAAGAATTTAACTCTGAAGACAAATTAAGAATGACGGTCAATAAACTCCCCTGCCCTATTCTGTCAGGAAACTCTCAAAAGAAAAATTAATGAAATCATCATTATTTGCTCCTGTCCAAAAAAAAATGCATTTATTTACGAACTTCGAAAGGACTTGGAAATAAAAGTTATAAAAGATAAAACCGTAAAATCAAAGCAAACGTTAATGTATTCCTTTTTTAAACTCTGCAGTAATTAACTTATGTAATTAACTTTTGTTTTGATACTTAAATTTTTATATATTTTCCTAATGTGAAAAATAAATTTTAGTAACATTAATTGTTACTTTTTTCAACAATTAAAATCTAGATTTAAACATGACCTCCATTAAGAGAACATCTCTCGGAGCAACCAATTTTCACTGGAACGGAACGTGGCCGCTTTAGGGAGGTTTTACTGTATTGTGTATTTCTTTTCAATTTATATGGTAAAGCATGAAGTTTTAGTTATAATTTCAAATATAAACATTTGTGTATTTCTACTCTACAAAATCTGAGACTAATCTATACTATTCATTCGTAAAATGCTAGGAAGTCGAAAAATTTTATGAATTCAATTCTTTTTTTTCTGAAGTAGAGGGGGAAATACTTTTTTAATTCAACTAAAAAATTCACCTTTTAAGTTGAGAAAATGTCTAAAATCGTAACGCCCTATCATTCTTAATAGCGATACTTTTTCAATAAATGAAAATAAAATTTGTTCTATCATAAAATAATAATAATAAATATACAAAAGCCTAAATTACAACGCTTGTGATCGTTAAATTAATACACAGCTAGACATTTTTTAAGCAAAGGTTCCATTTCTGTAAACTGTTAAAATATATATATATAATTTGAACAAAATTTTATAACTTCTGTAATTTTTTATTGATATCTTTAAAAAAGTGGATAATTATTTTAATTGAAAATCGATTTTCCCGCCAATCTCGCTAATGTCTCCAATATTTCGCCAACTATCGCCAAATTTGACGAAATGTTGCGAACTTTGCCATTTTGTTCATTCCCATTGAAATGCATTGACCCGTAGCGACCCCAAAATGATCCACTAATCAAATTTTTTCAAATATATGACCTGGTCTAATAGTCTTCTTGTACCCCAAAACGGTAGGATACAAAATTTATTCAAAACAGATAAAGCCGTTTTTTAGATAAAATTTGCATACACACTTATAGACACAAGATTTTCTCGTATTATAATATTAGATACTAGGGCGCTCTGCCCCCTACGAGTTAGGCTCGTCAACCCCCGTTCAGACACCGCAGACTCTAACAGCACGCTAAGATCGGCTTTAAAAAGATTTCGGAAGATTGAATTATAATTTGAATCTGACAATTATAATCTGACGTAATTTTCACCAAACTTTTCTTTAGCTTTTTAATATTCACGTAAAAATACTTTTGTTAGAAATGAAATATTATGATCATCTTAAAATATCAAATAAATGTCTCGCGCAATTTTTAAATTTTAACTGTTTTGCAATATTATTTTTTGTTCATTTTACGTAATAAGTGTAATGTGACGTAAATGTGACGTAAATTCTCCTATTTAAGACTTCTAACGCATGTTAATGAATTTATTATTTTACAAAATTCTTTCTCTTTTAAAATTCACGTGTAAATATGGTTTTTATGACCTAATTTTCAATGAGTTACTGCTTTTTATATTTTCTGTTTATAATAGTAAGGTGTAAAATAAATTTTTAATTTGAAGCAAACATTATTGTTTGCGCTGTTTATACAGTTGGCAACAGTTAAATTAATACAATTTTCTAAAATATGCAAAAAATATCTCTCGAAATGCTGAAAATTTGAATTTAAAATACAAATAAAACCTCAAAAAAGGAGTCAAATTTAAAAACTAAATGCAGTCTGCACACCGGGAAATTCTGACGCATAAAATGATCTAAAAATGATTAAATTCTTATGTAAAGTTTTTGCTCCTATAAAATTTTTTTAATGGAACGATTTTGTCCAACTTTGGCATTAAATATCTCTTAAAATAATTCTTTGATTTGAAAACTGTCTGCATCAGCGTGTTTATCAAACATTTCTCTATAATACTACCGATTTTCATATTTTTGTATGCAACAGTTTTTTTAATATTAACGAAGAAAGGCCATGCTTAAGCATTCAAATTGGATGCCGATCTGCCGGGAATATCTACGCAGATTTTCATTGGTCCATTTCCAAATCAAAACTTTTTTTTTTATATATAGAAGGATAAATATATAAATAAACTTTTACGAATACAAGTATTTGTATCAAAGTTTAATTAAAGAAAAATATCAAAGCAAACCTAACCTCGCTATTTGAACAATCACAATTAATGTCATTAAAAAAAAAAAATCTCCAAAGATACTTTTATAATTGCCATTGACTATCAACTTAAACAAAAAACAAAAAAATGCAAGTACGAATCAAACTAATGACATAAAATTGTACCCAATAAAAAATAAATGTTTGAAAAAACTAAATACATGTTTGTTATGTAGGAAAAAACTTGAAACCAAACAAACGATAGCAAAAGAACAAATAAAGACAAAGCTAGTCTAAAAGAGGAAAAAATTTTTTTTTCAAAAATGAAGCCATTTTTTACACGTTGCTTTTATTTGAAGGTGGATGTTTATTTTTATTGGAATAATCTAGCTTATTGCGTAAGGTTCAATAAAAAAAACGTTCGAATAAATTTTAAATATTTAATTACTGTATAATTAATTGAAATATCTTCATCAAATTATATGTAAATTTTTATATAAGAATAAATTAAAAGATTCTTATAATACGTTTTCTTTTATAAGTTCAAAAAATATAATTGCATAGATACCTGTATTTGTGTTTTAATGCCCTATATCATGGTTCGCACGCCTCCTTGAATTTTGCAGACCAGAAAATTTTTTGGCGCCAGTATTATCTTATAAAAAACCTCTTCCTAAAAGAAGGCGAAATTTTGCGCATTTAACCTAGATTTCTTTTTCTATAAAAAGATGCTGTTAGTTTTCATGGAGAAATAACGGTATCCGTACGAACCATGTATATGTATGTTTGTATTCCTATATAACATTAAGCACGTGAAACTAAGTAGATTTCTCAGAAATAAAAGCATGTTTTTCTAGATACTATTAGTAATATTATGATAAAATTGTAAATATGTATATAATAATTTAACCCTTAACTGTTGTGTCAAAAATTGTCACATAACTACTGTGAGCGGTCTGTCAGACCGCCTAATCTAAAGATGAATAAAATGCTACATCAACTCTCAAAATACTATTTCTGTACTAACTTTATGTACAAGACTATTATAATTAAAATTCATTCAGCTATTCAAAAGTTTCTAGCAGCCCCGTGCGAAAGGGGGGGGGGCGAAGGGGGCGGTCGCCCGGGCGCGGAATTTAAGGGGGGCGCCAAATTTACACTACCAACATCTTTCTTTTTTTTTGCTATCGATCTTTTTTGGAGGATTTTTTTTTCTCTCTGAGGACCACTTGTTTCTAACCTGGTTGTTAGCGATTTTTACTTTGCCAAGTTTGTCATTTTCTCCAACTAAAATGCTAACAGCAGTTGAAAATGGCAAGAAAAAAAAGAGAGAAAGGTTGAGGAAAACATGTCCAAAACATCGCAATCTCTCTGACAATTAACTGCAATTTTCTCTTATGTTATTTAGTTGCTTGGAATTTCTGAATAATTATAAAGTTACACGTTTTAAAGTTCCAAAATAAACGCAAAATATTTATTCAATAGACTTTATTTCTCTTTCTGCACTTTAATCAATTTTGTGGCACCTGTCACAAAGAAAAGGTGGAGGGGGGGAGGGGCGCCAAATTTTTTCTTCGCACGGCCCTGGTTTCTAGTGACAGTAATAGGTCTCCAAACAAAACAAAATTTAACCAGTATCTATAGTTAAACTGAAAATTACAAGTTAAACTGTGAAAATTGAAAAACGCAATTAACAGCAGTTAAGAGTTAATGCCCACAGTTGTAATTGAAGTAGAAAAATAAATGTTATTATATTTCCTTGTACACAGGAAAGTTTTGGAAATGTAATTTCACCGTTTATTTCCCGAATAAACTGTTACAGATCATATTTCAGCGTTTATAATAAATGATATAATTTTTAAACTTTCCGAAATAGTTGAAAAGGGTTGAATTCCATTTGTCTGTCTGCCCACCTGTTTCTCTATTCTCTGGTAAATATAATCGGAGTTAATCTACTTCAAGCAAAGACCTTATGTCTAATTTTCTTTTCATGAATGTAGAAAGAGACTTATTTAATAACTTAAGATAAAATTGTTATCATAGATGAAGTAGCCAGGACCAGCGGAGAACTATACGGACTATAAGTAAATATAACTCTGGTAAATATACTCGGATTGTAATATAAGTTTTATATGGTATGTATGCTTATTATAGAACGTTTGGTATTGAAAATGAATTGTCTAGTATTTATAGTTCTTTTATAGGTATACACAAAGATTTCCGTTAAATTATCATCCATGGGGTAAATAGTTTCCGATGCATTTTAATAATCTTACAATACATGAAACATTTTGAAATCTATATGCATCAATGAGGTGTACTATGCTTTCTCAAGTGCATAGAATAATAGGCATCTATAGTTCGTTTACATGCAAGCATAAATAATTTCTAGTACATTATGGTTTATAGAGAAAAATCGTCTTCAATGCATTTTAATGAGGTAATAATACTTCAAACATTATGAAATCGATATGCATCACTAAGATGAACAAAGCTTTCTCAAGAACATAGCATCCATAATTCGTTTACAGGCACACACAAATGATTTCTAGTACATTACGATCTATGGGGGAAAATCGTTTGCGATGCATTATAATGAGGTTATGGGGCTTCAAACATAATGAAATGAAAAAGGATTACTGAGGTGCCCTACAAGATGTTTTTTTTTATTATTATTATTAAGGAGTGCGTAACATTTATCGTTCTTTTACAGAGATGTGCAAAAGAATTCTCTTACAGGACGGGCTGTGAATGATTCCATTGTACGCATTGTACGAGAAAAGAACTTTTCTTGCAATATTCTGTTAGTATTGAAAAGTGTTTCATTATCTATACCAGATGCATGATTTTTCGTTCTTATTTTAAATATAATTTGAAGAAACCTTTCAACTACAGTATGTATTGAATGACTGTATCTATTACACGAAAGATATTTAGTCATTAATCATGAACACAAATGTGGTCTTATAAAGAAGATGCGTATATACTAATAAAAATTACAAATGAAAATGAATAGACCGGACAGCGGCTGTACAAACGAGGCGGTTCTAGAAACCATCACCTCATCAAGTTCACGACTGAAATTTTAGGATTAGTTAAAATTCGATTAGCATATTAAAACGCAACTTGTCTTCCAAGTCATATTTTGGGAGAAACCACCTGTAGACCTCATTTTAGTAGTTGGCTGGTATGTTTGCCATTGTGTTTTCGTGCTCCCAGTCCTCCATATTTTCACACCTTTTGGTGCAGGAAAACACAATGGTAAACCTGCCAGTCAACCACTAAAATCAGGTCTGTAGGTGATTTCTTCCAAGATATGACTTGGCAGACCAGTTGCATTTTAATATGCTAATCAAATTTTAACTAATCCTAAAATTTCAGCAATGAACTCGATGAGGTGATGGTTTCTACAACCGCCTCCCGATTTATAAGTTAAAATTTGTTTTAACAAAATAAAGTTAAGCATGTTTGATGTGTCTGTCATCGACTTGAAGGTCCGCACTCGAATTACACTTCTTGTTGTACATTCAGCATCATTTAAGGTGTTCATTAGTCCATGTTTCTGTAATGCTGTCTTGTACATAATCAATATTGTGTGGTTAGTAAGCTGTACATTTCGTTTTTCATCTAATGCGATACGAAAAATGTCTAATGGATTTATGCCAAGTGACCTTAGTGACCACTTCGCCTATACTCCTATTCCTGAAATTGTCTGCCAAGAATATGTGCACACTGTCATACTCGAACTTTACAGAAAGCATATGAATTATAATAATTGTAAATCCTCAGGAAATGAGGAAGTGCAATCTTGAAAAGTATTATATTTAATTTCTCATTTAATGTTTTAACTTTAGAGTTAATTGTGGTTTTAAAAATTACAGGGTGTTTCCAGGAAGTAATGAGACTGAATTTTTTCCGCCAAGCAGAAGGCCAAAGGGGCGGAGTCTGCATGCGGTACGTGCGGTGAGGACTATCAGCAACAGAGTCTGGTGGAAGTCAGTTGGCTTTGAACCTTTGTAGCGTACGGATCGCTCGTGAAGCAGACACGTGTTCAAAAGTCGCGTTAGGTTTTCAGAATGCAACAGATTGTGTAGCAGCGACACGCCATAAAGTTTTGTGTAAAACTAAACAAATCAGCTACTGAGACGCTTGCCATGTTACAAGAAGCTTACGGTAAGGATTCTTTGTCCAAGACTGAAGTATTTAGGTGACACAAAGCCTTCAAAGACAGAAGAGAGAACGCGGATGATTAACAACGCGCTCTCCGTCCATCAAGTTCTTGAACTTCAGACAATGTGTCTAAAATTAGAGCGCTTTCAGATTCTGATCGTAGGAGGAGTGTCCGAATGATTGCCGAGACTTTGGGACTTACAAAATCGATTGTGCATCAAATCGTCACGAAAGAATTTAAAATGCGGAAAATTTGTGCCAAGCTGGTTCCAACACATCATTCAAACTGACTCAGTTCCGGTCCAAACACAGTGTTGATACGCTGCCCCAGCCACCATACAGCCCCAATCTGTCATCGCCCGAGTTTTTCTATTTCCTCGGTAAAATCCTGCTTAAAAGATCATCGTTTTGACAATCTGAAGAACTTGCAGAAAAATATAACGCGCGTACTGATCAGCATTCCAGTTGAAGGCTTCCAGGAGGGCATAAATGAGTGGCAGAGTCATTGGCAACGATGTATTAATGCAAGTGGAGGCTATTTTGAAGAATATTAAGTGTCTGTAAAATTATCTTCAAATGCACGAATTTTACGGAATCAGTCTCATTACTTTCTGGACAGACCCTTATATTCTAGTATTCTAAGTTATTGTTCTTTTCATCTTGCCCGAACGGGAGCCAAACATCCATCCTACTCTACTTCTTCTTTTTATTTATTTTTATTTTTTTGGTTAAGTCAGTAGTTACGTTCGCAGTGAGAGGTGCCGCTAGTCACGATTAACCCAATCGGTAAAAGTGCGATTCGGAGCGGATCTATTTGTAAGTAAATGCAATTATTGCAGCAAAAAAATAAATCTTGTTATTTAAAAAAAAAAAAAAAAAATGCCTTTTACTAATTTCTGCGAAAACAGACAGCCTATATAATTTACAAATAATTATTTTTTAACTTTTCTTATTACTTTTATATATACTGGTATGAGTATAGAAATATATTCTTATTATATATTTTAAAGAAGTCATAAAACAGAAAGGGAAAAATAATTCGAAATAAATTACATATCCAGAGAAATATTTTCTTATTTAAAAGCTTGTTTGTTAGATTTAATGTTTGATTTTTTTTCTTCTTTTTCAGGCATACTTATTCATTGCATAAAATTTTGTTCATTTGTTTTTATTATTCGGTATTATGTACAGTGCACTAAAGACTTTTATTTTTCGTATTGTGAAAACTAAGGGACATCGTAAATATAAGAAAGATTGAAAAGGAAATTAATAACCATCGTTCTGATTTGAAAAAAGAGGTCGCTTTGACAAATTATTTCTTTGTTTTCAAGCATATAACAGAATTTGGTAATCCTATTATTTCTTCATTTTTATGGTCGGAATACTACAGAGCAAAACAAAACAGCTTGGTCTTTTGGAAAATTACCTCTGTTTGTTCTCTTCAAGAATGAAAATGTGTTTTCTTGTTATCAGTAAACATTCTTTGAAGATTTTTCTCGAATAATTTGATTTGCAGTAGCTTCCATGCATAAATTATCTTTAAATTGGAACATGAAAAATATATCATAATTTAGAACAAGGTTTTTTCTTTATGCATTTATTAATAATTTTAAAAGCACGAATTATCATATTGATATCTCAAATAAGTAGAAAATCCTTACTTTTCAGAATTTTATATAAATATTACAAGGTGGCCAGAAATAACATAACTCTGACTAGAAGTAACGTCACGGTTGATGATTTTGTTATTACTCGATTCTCAGGTGTTTTCTTTATCTTTGTTCTAACTCTAATTTTTACAGTAGGGTAACTCCGGGAGAGTCGCCGCATACGGGATAGATGCCGCACCCTTTCTATTTCTTGTAATTATCGATATATTGTCGTCAAACGCACAGTATAGGTGCGCAATGAGATTATTTCAACCAGTGTATAGTGTGAATCCCATTTCGATGTTTACCTGTAGAAGTACAATCCTTAATTTGACGTAAGTGCATGATTTCACTGTCCAAACTTATAAACACGCTATGTTTAAATACTTTTCATACACTAATTTCTAAATGCATGCATGATTTCGAAGTCAAAACTAAGTGTAGCGTTTGTATAGAGTACTGTATGTATGATTACGCCATTCCCCTTAGCGATGGCAGGTAACTGTGATGGCCGAAATCTGCACCATGCAAAATGGGATACATGCCGCACTGCTATTCCGGTATACATGCCGCAGTTTCTTTTGTACGGGATGATTAAGTGTTATTAACTTTTCCTTTTCCTTTTGCACAGACTAACCATGTTAGGCATGTTATCAAGTTTACGAAAACCAAAAGAGAAAAAGGGCAAGAAAGATGCAAGCCAAGATGATAGTAATGAAAAATTGGATTACGCTTAAGGGGTCTTGCACCTTTTAAACGCGTCGAAAATTAACGAAAATCTTCAAAGTTTGAATTAGTCTATCTTCAAAACTTTTTTATATATAAACAGGAAATTTTGGATATTGATTAAACAGATTGTGCTTTGTAATATACTACCAACAGAAATTTATTAACCCTTTACAGAATTTCTGTATTGTTGAAATCAAAATAGCACTTTTTTTTACCCCATAAGTCATTGCGCGCATGATATCTTGAGAAAGTATGTATGGATTGTCATGAAATTTGGTAAATATACTTAACAAATATGTGTGTTTAAAATGATCTACTTTTAAGTATTTACAATGGTAATATTTTTAGTTATGACTATTTTTATTCATTAAAAATACAATTTTTTTTATCTTTTTTTACGAAAATATTTTTTTATATAGTTAATGAAATAATTTTAGCCTAAGAGTAGATCAATTTAAACACACATATATGTTTAGTATCTTTACCAAATTTCATGCCAATCCATACATACTTTCTCAGGATATCATGCGCGCAATGACTTATGGGGTAAAAAGGGAGCTATTTTGATTTCAACAATACACAAATTCTGTAAAGGGTTAATAAATTTTTAATGGTAGCACTTTACAAAGCACAATCTGTTTAATCAATATCCAAAATTTCATGTTTATACATAAAAAGGCTTTGAAGATAGACTAATTCAAACTTTGAAGTTTTTCGTTAATGTTCGACACGTTTAAAAAGGTACAAGACCCCTTAACGCAGACGTTCTTTACAAACTAATCCAAAAAAGAGGTTATGTAATTGGCTTCGTTGCATCATGTGTTTAAATGTAGTTACATAAAGGCTGTACTTTTTCGACGCTTTTTCTGTAGATTGGAGTCGATATCTCAACCCATTCGGGACCATAGGTGCATATAAGCACCTTCATAAAGAGCTTACAAAATTTGTTTCTGGTACCAGTAAAAAAGAATAGTAATATTTGTTTTGTTTAATTAGAGAATTTTCATGATTATTTAACTAAAGGTAAGTTCTTTTAAAAGAAAGTGGTACCAACCGAATAAAATTTGTGCAAAAGCCACCCGTTCCAAAGGGTTAACAAATAAATTATGTAAACACAATTTTACTTTTTTTCTTTTCCCTTTCTAATACATTGATGTTACGTTGCTGCTGAAATAATAATTAAAATTTAATATAAAAAAATAAGTCGATAATTTCAATAGTGAAAGTAGGCAACAATTATTAATTTGAATCTACTAATACGTTTCATTGTACTCATTTAGTTTCATTTTGTTATTACATCCATAATTATAGTCCAGATATGAATATTTTTTTTAATATTTTTATTTTTAACTTTATTCTGTTCTTATTACAAGCGCGGCATAACTACCGCACAAGTGCGGCGTCTCAGCCTGAAGGTGCGGTGACGCACCGCAGTGTAATGTTTTAGGGGAAAAAATGTTAAAAAATATTAATCATTCGTTTTGAATTTTTTTGCCGCAGTACACGCGTTCTATATTTAAAATTAAATAGCACAGCATGATTTTTTTTATTTTATGTCTACCATGGGACTTTATACACAAATTTAAAAAAATGTGCGGCATAAATCCCGGAATTACCCTACACTACAGGCTTTTATTCTTCGTATTGTGAAAACTATGAGGCATCGTAAATATAATAAAATTGAAAAGGAAATTAATAAACGTCGTTCTGATATTATTCGAAAAAAGAGGCAGCTTTTACAAATTATTTCTTTGTTTTCATGCAAATAACAGAATTTGGTAATCCTATTATTTCTTCCTTTTCATGGTCGGAATACTACAGAGAAACAAAACAGCTTGGTCTTTTGGAAATTACCTCTGTTTGCCCTTTTCAAAAACGAAAATGTGTTTACTTGTACTCGTTATCAGTAAACATTCTTTGAAGATTTTTCTCCGATAATTTGAACGATTTATTTCCAATACATAAAACATTTACAGTCGTTTCTATGTATAAATCATCTTTAAATTGGAACCTGAAAAATATGTAATAATTTAGAACAAGATTTTGTTATGCATTTATTAATGATTTTAAAAGTACGTATTGTCATACTGATATCTCAAATAAGTAGGAAATTCTGATTTTTCAAAATTGTATCTAAATAATGCATACTAGGTAATTCTAAACAGATGTGGCAACTATCTCTTAAACCGCTAAAGATAGAAACATGCTCCCAATTACAATAAGCATGCAAATGAAGTAAAGCTTTTAGATATGGCAGTTATTTTACAAACAGGTTTATACTTGTTAAAATACGGAATTTAATTTTATATACGGTCTCTTTTTCCTATCAATTTTATTTAGAAAATGTTCTGCGTCTGAGAAGGACATTAAAAAATCCAATTCTGGTAATTTTTTGGTCATGCTATACAATAACCTTGCCGTTTAAGAAACGTCTGTCTTTTTAGGTGCGTTCGTAATTATACAAATACGTAGCACCTATAGTGGTCGTTCAGTTTGTCTGTCCGTGTGTCCGCATATAACAGATCAAAAACTACTCAATCGAATGGTCTGAAATTTTAAATATATAATTGTTGCAAAATTTTGTCGAGTCTTTTCAAATTTTATGAAAATCGGATGTATAGTTTAATTACAGAGACAGTCAAAATTTTTCGTTACATTACGGGCAATGGGAAAAAATTATTTCGTGCATTTTAATGATGTTACAGCCTTTCGAGCAGAATGAGATTGATATGCACTTATGAAGTGCACTAAAATATACATTCAGTACAATATGCGGTGCAATAACTATTTAAAAAACTAGTTATAGTACGAATGCACCTCATTTGCCATGTTTGGCGTGCAATTTCCAACTGGTTTTATAGTGTATTTAAAAAGTAAGGAATTTAATAGTTTACTAAGGTTTCCACATTTTTATCAATGGGCTTATTAATTCGATAAGGTACTGTATGTAACAGACGTTTAAAGACAGTGTAGTGGAAGTCACTGATTTTGAAAATTTAAATGCATGAAGGATATTTACAGGGTTTGTAAGTAAGTAATAAGACCAAATTCGGTAAAAAAAAAAAAAAAAAAAAAAATGTAGTAAAAGAATGGCTACAGACAATTAAAATTCCTCAAAATAAGAGCCGTGGGCGTCGACACACTTCGTCGACCCACTTCTGCCAACGAGTTCTCTACGCTTGGAAGTCCTGAAAATCCTTTTCTCCAACGTCCTTCAAGCAGCACGTCGAAGCTGCTTTGACCTCTGCTACGATCCCATGGCATACTTTTAGGGTTGGGTTGGGTTGATTTTTGACGGCCAATTATCTACACTAGGGATATAGGCCCGGGAGCAGTGCCCTCCGTGGGGGTCTTTCTAAGGGAACCTAATCCGTATTAACGCATGGAAGATCCACGGCTCGAAGAAAACCACGAAAACTCCGAACGATTAGGCCGACGGGCGCGATTGGGATCGAACCCAGCACCTCCCGTCTACCAGCTTCGAGAGCAGAACCTCTCGGCCACTGGTGGGGCGCATACTTTTAGGACTGTCTTCAATCTGGGGATTAGGAAAAGTCCGCTGGAGCCAGATCATGATTGTAGGGCGGGGAGGGGCTGAGGAAGCGTTGCGATGCCGTTCCGTGCCAGGTGGTCATTGATTGCGAAGCATGTGTGACTTGGTGCACTGTCAAGATGCGTCCCCGCTTGGAGCATGCACGCTGCGACGTATAGGCGTATGAGAAAAAAATAGACCACATTACTTTTTATGCAAATCCTGTAGACATACGAAACACACTGACGAACACACACAACTATGTAGAAGTCCACTGTAAATAAAAGAAAAATTATGTTTAATCTGCGAAAGTATGATATAACCACGACGGAAAGGATACAATAACTTCTTCCGAGTTACATAGGATTACGAAAAGTGTCCTTTATCTTTAGAAATATCCAAATTTTCAACATTTAAAAAAGAATTTATAAAATGCAACGTTTCTTTTGGTCTCACTGATTTTCGGAAACATTTCCGAGAAGTTTTTATTGTATACAAATAAGTTTTCTCAAATCATAATATCGGTTTTTAGAATGCTATTAATATTGGCAGTTAAACATCTTCCGTGACATAATTGAGTTTATCTGTGAAGAGTAACAAATTAATATTAGCTTTAATATTAATTTAAATTTTAATGTTAAAATTAATGCCATTAATTTATCAAATAGCAAAGAGTAACAAATATTAGTTTTAATATTAGTTTAAATTTTAATGTTAAAATTAATGCTATTAATTTATCATGTTTGTCTATAAAGCATGTTTTTTGAACATGAAAATATTTGCTTGAGAATTAAAAGCATCCGAAGAAACATATTCCTGATTGAGAAATCTGATTAATATACTATAAAAACTACTCGGAAACGTTTTCGAAAATCAATGGCAGCAAAAGAAATTTTGTTTTTTAAAAATGCTTTTTTAAATCTCGATAATATATTGGTTTTTCAGGTTTCTAAATAGAAAAAACTCTTTTCAAAATCGTAGGGAACTCGGAAGTGGTTATTGTATATTTTCGTTAATGGTTATATTATATTCTCATGCATTAAGAAACATTTTTTTTTAGCCCCTGGTATGTTCTTTTTTTCTCCCAACCATTAAAGTGGCGTCTCCAAAAAATAACGTTCCTTTGTATAAGCCAGCCGTAAAACAAAGCAGTTGTACTGTTAAATACTCTACTGCATTTTTTAAAACGTCTAAGCATCGCACATTTTCACCTTTTATACCGTCGTATTGGGGGAAAAAATTTACTTTCTAATGCGATTTGTTTGAAAACTACATCTCAATTTATTTTTGAATTATTAATTTTTTTATAGTTTTTAGCGCTATTTGTTTAATTTTGGCAACTCGGGTACTCCATTTCTGTAGAAAGCAAAGAAAAAATAGTTGGAAAATAGTAATTATATTTTTTTATTGCCATTTTCTCATAACTACTGAAAGAAAAAGTAATTAAAATACGTGCTATTTTGAAAAAATATAAATGAATGTTTTCTGATAAAACATGAAACTATTATAAACTAAATTTAATTATCTATATTACAAACAAATGAAGGCATATGAATCATTAGACAGCCGATCTCGCTTTTTTTTTTTTTTTTTTGTCGAGTTTTTTGAGTGACCACATCTGTTTTTTTTTTTATTATTATTATTTGTGTGTTATTCAGCGATAGTGAAGTCATACGAATAATTTACTGTCGATGTTGTTTAAGACTGGATCGTAAATGAGGAATTCTTCAGAGGATACGAATAACGTCATTTTATATAATATAAAAGCGTGTGTTTTAAGTCTTAAAACTGAAATATGTCTTGTATTATCTATATTTTTATACATGTGGTGACAGAATTTGAATTCTGCATTGCAAAGACCAGTAAATTCTTTAAATGAGGCTCTGGACTATCCACCTCAACCTCTGAGCCTACGAAAAAACTGCTGAACCTACAATAACATTTGTGTGAAAAGAGAGAGACGACATTTGACTGTGCTTGTGAACAGACGTGCTGAAACGTCGTTGTTCGACGAATACCCGGTCAGCGGACCTGGTTAAGCAGAATGTCGCCCGGCCAGTTATATTTTTTATGTCTAACTTAAATGTAAATACCTCATCTGTAAATATTTTCATCCACATACCCAAGAATATTAAAGTGTTAAGATTTCCTCAAAAATCTGCCTGGATCATTTACTTCTAGACACCGACCAGAGTAGAAGTACATTTATTCCACAAAATGAATGTGCAGTTATTCTACATACATATATTTTTTTTTTCATCGGGGCTACCACTAAATTCTGAAACAGCAAAATTCCTGTTTTCTAGTGGTTGGTTTTTTTTTGTTGTTGTTGTTGTTGTTGTTTGTTTGTTTATTTTTTGTTTTTGTTTTTTTAAATTGTAATTTAATCACTAAATTTGTGACAAAAATCATCCGGAAATATTTTATCCCATAGGAAATCTTTGTAACTGGCCAGGAAAAAAACATGTTTTTTCAGCATTTAAGTAAATGTTAGACCAGTTTGTCTTTAAAACCTCATACACCAAGGTATTTGTCGAAGCTGGTAGACGGGAGGTGCTGGGTTCGATCCCAATCGCGCCCGTCGGCCTAATCGTTCGAGTTTTCGTGGTTTTCATCGAGCCATGGATTTCCATGCGTAAATACGGGTTAGGTTCTCTTAGAAAGACCCCCACGGAAGGCACTCCCCTTCAGGCCTATATCCCTAGTGCAGATAATCGGCCGTCAAAAATCAACCAACCAACCAAGGTGTTTGAGAGTTAACCTGTAAACATTATGATAAAATAACTAATTATTTTTTTATTATGCAAAATTGTATATGAGGAAAACAAAAACCAAGTTTCAATGTGAGGAAACTCACCTATTCTTCTGTTAATGCGCTGTTTCCAGCAAATTCATTATTTTAAAACATAATCGTTGAAAAATAACACACATAGGTAAAAAATTCTCCTAAATGTAATCCCTTTCTAACAGAGAAACTCGTATATATTTAATTTCGGAATAATACTTACTATTTTCCCATATTAAAAAAAAAATATCTCATAAATGTAATCCCTTTCTAACAGAGAAAAGCGTATATTTAATTTCAGAATAATTCTTACTGTGTTCTCCCATGTTTTACTCATTTTCTTTAAATTAATTACATTAGTAACATTCAAAAGAAAACCAAAGCATTTCCCAAGTAACATAATGGGCTTAAGATGGGCTTTCGTATTTTCGTAATTTCCCTATGCTTTAAATTAATCATATGTGCGCATATGTGTTTCTAAATTCGCTTCAAGGTTTTTCTTCTTAATGTTTATAACTTTACTTTTCATGCTGACACAATATTAAAATTTAATATGCTTCCAACTGATAAATTAAAGTAAAATCGAAACTTCTTAACGTTTTGTTATACAAATTATCCTACTATTCTGTTCCTAATATTAAAATTATAAATATCGGTCATGATTATAAAAATTCTGCATGTCTGTATTTTTTTATTAACCAAAATGTCATAAAATATCTTAAAATTAAGTTATGTCTGTTCTCAAATCCAAACTGGCTAATTTCTGAGACATTTTTAACGGATTTTTGGTTCAGGAACTTATTAAAAACTATGTAATCGAACTGGGTTTTTAGAGTTTTATGGAATAAACAGAAAATACAGTAAAATTTGTCGTTTTCAACTAAATTTCTGGATGAGACAGCAGAAAAGAAAAAAAATCTGCCGCCCAGACACAATAATCGCTTATCATGCCAGATGTAATTAATTTATCGGAAAATGAAAAAAAAATGCTCGATTCAAAATCACGTTAATAATCATGCCTGGAAGTATCATGCTATTATGTTTAGAAATGAATGAGAAAATTTGTCAGAATCTTTTACGTTGCTGAGCAGGAGAGAGTGTGTTTTGAGAATTGCCTTATGTGTAAGGAATTTGTAATCAATTTAAAATAATTACATTTTTTTAAAAAAGAAGAATATAAATGAATAAAACAAAAACATCAACATATGTGCAGCATTTTGGTGAAATTTGCAAGTTCAATTGCCGAACCGCCGATTGGTGTTTGGAATCAACATGGTCAGCACTGAGTTCATATGCGTTTAGTTCTTTTTTAATGTGAAATTGACGGTTTCTGGAAGGCGATGACGGCCTTTGTATTGGAAACCGTTTTTATGGTATACTGAATCTCTATTATTACTTTTGAACTCAATTATTGTCCCTTTACTTTCTATAGAAATGGAGTTCTTCAGTTGCCACCATTATAGAAATGGCATTAAAAACTACAAAAAAATTAATATCTCAAAAATAAATCAGTATATAATCGTACAATGATACATCTGCTTCGTTTTACGGCTGGCTTGTGTAACGTACCGTTATTTTTTAGTGACGGCACTTTAATTGTTGCCTGAAAGAAATAGCATATCGGGGGCTAATCAACACTAGATCTTCAAATTCTTATGATAATTGTAAGAAAAAATTATATCAAGGAAAAATTCTCTGATTTTCACATTTAAGCTATTTGAATAAGTTTCATGTATACGTTATCTAAAAACTTCTTGTAAAATAGCATATGCAAGTAAAAGATCCTGAAAGAAAAAAATTTAAATACTTGTAACGAAATTAAAACAATCTATTATTTAATATATTTCTAGAATTGAACTGTAGAAACATTTTCCCTTTCATTTTTATCACCACTTTAGCTTTCTACACTAGATGATTTATAAAACAGAAACTTTAACTTTTTTTTCTTTTCATCTCTTTTACTTTGTGCATTTAAGAAATACCGTTTATTTAACACAAAATAATTTCATTAACTAGATAAGAGATAAAAATTAGGAAAACATGTTAACAAATTACGCTATTTTTTTTCTTTCATGTTTAATTTTTGAATAATGTTACTTATATCAAAAATTAATTACTTCAAAAGAAGTAATACTTACTTTGAAAATTAAATATTTTCACTTTATTTTATTTTAACAAGCAGTATATCTCTAGTTGTTCTTTTTACATATGTTAGATTTGATTATTCAAAAGGATGGATTTAAAAAAAAAACAAGAAAACTCTAAAGTAAATTAAGTTTCAAAATTTTTCATCTTAGTAATTGAATTCTGAAGCATTTTCTCTACTGAAAAAAATAATAACCTAATATTCAAGTATACTTCTATCGCTATTTGTTTTTTACAGTGTGATCACAGGTTAAATAGAATTAGGGAAATAAAAGTAACGAAATGCTAAAACTTAAACTAACTTATTTTAATTATTGTGATTTCTTTTGATCTTTTAAAATTAAAAAAGTTTGCCTCCAGTCAAAATTTGAATAAATTGTATTAAATTATTTTAATTTCACGAGAAAAATATTAATCTCTTTGACTTTGTTGTTTGTTTGTTGTCGTTGTCTGTGTTAGCACATTCTCGTATGCAAAATACTTATTAAAACTAAATTTTAAAAAATTCTTATTTTTTAGAAATACAAAATAAAGGAAGGAAGAATGTCGTGCAAAATATAATATTTTTTGAGTAAAAATTAGCTAATACATTCAAGTTTTGAGTATTTTGTATATTTTAGGACTTTGCTAATTTTGGAAGTGATGGTTTACATTTAAGATTATCTGTACGAGAATAATCATATTAGAGCGTAAAAATATTGAAGATGAAGATTTATTGTTAAACACTTATATTACATTTAAATTTTAAGGTTATTTTTTGCAAATATTTTTATGTCTTGAATGTGCAGCCGGCCAAAAAAGAAGAGAAAGAGAGAGAAAAACATTTCATACTTTTGAATCTCTAAATTTTTACAGAAAGAAAAAACGGAATAGATATTCAACTGGAAATTGTGTTTTTTTTTTCCTTTTATGTTAAAAAAAAAAAGTAGGCTTAGGGTATCATCTTTATATTTACATTGTTATACTGATAACGTTAATATTCAAAGTACGATGAATCTGACAAAAGTACTCATCAGCCTGTGATCTCACGATTTTTTTTCACCCCAAAATATGCATGGATAAACATTAATAAAGTTTTCAAAATGTATTGTAACCATTCTAAAATAGCATTATTCATTCAAACATGAGGTTATGTCAAAAATATATATATTAAAAAAAAGAAATTTTGTTAGCGTATAGTTTTGAAAAATTAAAAACTGTTATTTAAATGAAGATTACCGGAAGTTATTAAAATCATTTTCAAAATACCCTTGCCATATTACATCAAATAATCGTTTAGTATCAGCTTAGAAGGAAAATTTTTACATCTCAATTTCTAAATTCTAGATAATAACTAATTGTCCATCTTGTATAATTCAGATTATTATATAAATTAATCCTGCTCTAAGACATCCTTCTAAATAAGTGTTATTTTGCTGTCAATAACTGTTTTTTTTTTTTTTAAGAGATCGAAAACCATTGTAAATAGTTCACTCATCATGTGATTTATTTAAGAAATTATTCTTCTGAAGATATCATCTTAAAACTACATAACGACGAGCAGCAGCTAATATATTTTAACTTAGATATTCTGATCAACTATAAGCAAATGCTATTATAATTTATATAATGCAAATTCACGTAAATCATATAAAGCTATTTTTAAAAGTTTAAATTAAACTCTAATATGTACCTTAAAATAATAGCTCTTCCAAACAATATTAGAGAACGTTATTATATAGCATGACTATGTACAATGAATTTTTAGGAAAGTTGTCTGTGGATCTATTGTAGTTTTTTCCCATTAAATGCATATATCGATTAATGTGTTTTCAATTAGTGAAAAATATTTTTCTTATAACTAGAACATCTAGTTTTAATTATTATCTGAAGTGTAAAATGTGATGCCGAATAGGTATCCGTGTGAAATTTTTAATAGAGCACATTTTCATTTTCTGTGAAATTATCCAATGTTGTACATAGGGTACAAAATTTCCTTGTAACTATACTGTTAAAAGGATTTTGTTGTGTTGAACTAAATTTCGGTGCTGCAGCAGCTGCAACCATCAGACATACAGTTATATCAAAAATATATTATATAAAAAAAAAGAAATTTCGCTCGCGCTATAGTTTTTAAAAAGTAAAAACTACTATTCAAATGGAGGTTACTAAAAGATAAATTTTAAAATAATTTTTAAAATACTTTTGCCCTTATATCAAATAATCTTTAATTAACAGATTAGTAGGAAATTTAAAGACAAACACTCGACCTAACGTTCGGAGTTCCGATTGAAAAGTAGTTCCAAATATTTGAATGATATTTCATCATATTATGTTTGCAGCTACTGCAGCAGCAAAAGTAATTTCAACACCGACCATAGTGTAGGCCTATATCCCCAGATATATTTCAAATTATAATATTTTTAAGCGATTTCAAGGCTTGATAACTTTAAAAGTTGATTGTTTTAGTATCTATTTTGATTATTCAATTAATTCTGAACACAGTGCGAAAAACCGCATAAATATACAGTAAACCCTCGATTTAACGGACTAATTGGGACTAAGAAGTGTCCGTTAAATCACAAAGTACTATTTATAATATTATTTTGTTATAATTATAGTACATATATATATTATTACGTACTTGTAATTACATATATTATTACAGTGTAAATTACATATATATATATTACAATATATACAGTGTATATACCGGGTGTCCCAAAAAGGACTGACTGATTTTAAAATTCAATAACTTCCAAACGGTGACAGATATTAAAAAAATTCTTCCAGGAGGGTTATGCATAAAGTCAAAAGTCTTTTTACAGTGATTTTCGATTTTAGTTCGAATTACAAACAATAGATGGCGCTACGATCAATAGAGGCTAAATTCAGGCTCGATTTTAGGTACTTCGTGGTCCGGATAATACATTTCCATCTCCTTTTTCTGCATGGAACAACAGAAAGGACCAAAAATCGAGCCTGTATTTAGCTACTATTGCTTACAGCGCAATCTATTGTTTGTAATTCGAACTAAAATCGAAAATCACTGTAAAAAAACTTTTGACTTTATGCATAACCCTCCTGCAATAATTTTTTTAATATCTGTCACCGTTTGGAAGTTATTGAATTTTAAAATCAGTCAGTCCTTTTTGGGACACCCGGTACATGTATTGTACATATACAATATGTGTATATACATAAATATATATTGTATATACATATATACTACTGCATATATATATATATATATATATAAACACAATACATTACTTTTAATAATACAATATTGGTAATGAAATACAAACGAATTAACACATGTGCAACTTTTATGGGAATGAAACACTTTTTACACAGAAATAATAATTAATAAACTAGCAATAAACAAATGGAAAAAAATTGCAATGCCCCCAAAACAACAGGCATCATTTTATGTTATTTACATCACATTAAGGTTGCTCCATACTGCTGGATTGAAAAAAGGCGTCTAGTTTTAGTTGTTTCCCACTTGAATGTTTTTTTTTTATTATTATAAGAGCTCGAAATTGTCTAAAGTGTTCATAATACGCAAACACGTCGTATCTCAAGATGCCCTTATGTAAGTAATGACGTCATCCATATGCTCTCGTACTGTAGATAATTTCGGTCGAAATTCACTTAATTCTTCTTTCTTGTCGTCCTCGACCTCATCTTCATTATCATCATGCAGAATACTTTCTGCGATCTCCTCCCCATTTAGAATCTGGTAACCTGGATCTGCTTCGTCATTCTTGAGCCACTGTTCTATATCTTTCTCAGGGATATCATCACCAGCCTCCATTATTGTACTCCTAAAATCCGAAATCTCAAACCCTGTAAAATCGTATTCAGGATCTGCGTCGTTGAGTAGTTTTGACCAGCCGTTAGCCAGTGTGGATACCTTCATCTCCCTCCACGCAGCAGCAAAGTTAAAGATAGCTGATTTTAAATTGTAGGTGCGCAAATTTTGCAGCGTTCTGGCTCCTCTCAAATCTTCTACTGCATCATTTTCATTTTCCAACACTACCATTACTTCTTCAGAGAATTTCTTCTTATAAATCCTCTTGCAGGCAACAATGACTCCTTGATCCATCGGTTGAATTAATGAAGTTGTGTTTGGAGGAAGGAAATCACATTTTATTCGTACATCCCTACTAACTAACTTTTCCGCGTTAGGGTGGCAGGGAGCATTATCAAGGAATAATAGAGCTTTTACTTCGTGGGAAGGTATTTTTATAACTTCTTCTTGATAGTGACGCATGGCAGGAACAAACTGGTTAAAAAACCAATCAGAAAAAATATCGCCTGTGAAACAACACTGTAAAAAAAATTCCGCAATGTTCCTGGGAAAAAATGGGCAGCTGAGTTGCCCATTATTTCCAAGAAACATTTCTTGAAAATGACTGGAACTTTACTGTATATGTTAAAAACATTCTACAGAAATGCCAGTAAGTTTCCTGCGAAATACCAGGAATATTTCTGTTGACAGCAAAATATTACTGACATTTCACAGCATGCGGGATCCGCAGACGATTTTTACATTTCCAGTTGACAATTTTCGCTTTATTATCATTATTTGTTGGAATGAAAAAATATTTTGAAATTGACATCAAAATTATTATTTATAATTTACACGAAAAAATAAATTTTCAGTTAAAATTCAATAAAGTAAATATATATATATGATATATTGTTTCTGAACTTTGCTTAAAATATAAAAATATATAAATGTAAATAATAATTAGAAAAAAAATCTAGACATAAAATATTTTGGATTTTCGTCAGTAATTATGTTAGTTTACAAGTTAGATAAAATACATATAAATTTTCATGAAAGAAAAAATCCTAAACGTAATTGTATATTTTTTCCGAAAATAAAAAAAAAATCGAATTTGCAGCAATTCAAAGTGTCAAATATATATCAAATTTAAATCAAATTGTAAAGTGTTAAAATATAAAATTAATTAAAAAAGAAAAAAAAAGTCAAGAGGTAGCATCGAACTCGGGCCGTACGGGTGGCGTGCGAGCCTTCTGCGTCCACACCACAAAAGACACATTGACAGCTGCAAACTAATGGGTATTTGAAACGTATGCTAAACCTCGGCATCTAATTTCTGAAAATCTAAGGCCCATTTGAAGAAATCCTTTCAGAAGAATAATTAGAGATAAGAACTCTAAAACATACTTTAAATTAATCAAAATCGGTGAGAATCATGTTTGATGGTCCCCTGTTTAATTTTCATCTGAATGGTCTTGACAATAGAAACGTAAAGGATTATGTCGTCTATTGATTTATTTGCATTCCATATTGATTTTTTTACATTCATTTAAGGAATTCGTTTTCGACACTCGCGCGCGAGGAACGGATTATAGCAAAAAAATAATAAATGGCGGCCGCAGCGTTTTGCTGTTTCCAACTTTTGTTCAGGAACGTTTCAGATAAGAAAACCAGAATTTCACAGGAAAGAGCTAAATTATTCTGAAAACCTGAGAAAAGGCGAAACGTTCCTGGATTTTACATGGAACGTTACCATTTTTTTTACAGTGAAGCATTCTTTGAACTAGAATAGATGACTGGCAGTTTTTGCATACTAATATTTTTTAGAGCACGCGGTTTCCTGGCCTTTCCAACTACCATTGGTTTAAGACGATGACTACCATCAGCATTAGCACAAAGGAGTGCTGAAATACGCTCCTTGTTTAGCTTGCGGCCAGGCGTCTGGGCATCCTGTTTGTACGCCAAGGTATTTTCCGGCACAGAACAAAAACAGAGTCCTGTCTCGTCAGCATTGTATAACTGACACAAAAGTTGGCCCTCGGATTCTATCAGTTTCTTTATCTTTTTTTTCGAAAAGGCTCCACCTGTTCGATGTCGGCGCTTAAAGATTCACCGCATGTTTTCCTGTTAGTGAAACCATGGCGTTTACGAAAGCGCCAAAGCCAACCATCACTTGCACGAAATGTCACTAAACCCATATGTTTCGACAATTTTTCTGCGGCTGCCCGCAACTCAACACTACGGACGACGACGCCACTTGACCGTTGTTGTACAAACCATTTGTATACTGCCTCCTCCAGGTTTTTATTTTGTGCCACTTTTACATGTTTCCTGTCCGCCACTGAGAAACCGCTTTTTGAATCACTCACGCTGTATTTAAGGAAAAAATGGACTAGTTTTTCCTTATTCTTGCGAATGTCTGAAACGGTTTGTTTTTTAACTCCGTATAGTTCGCAAACACGAGCGACCGACACACCACTCTCCCACTTCTCTATCAACTCAAGTTTCTGTTTTATAGATAAATTAACGCGTTTCCGTTTAATATTACAAGCCATTTCACAAAAGCACTAGTAGCAAAATACACTTGTGAACTGAAGCAGAAATGGATCGTGGGTACGCTAGCGCATGCATAGAACGAAAAGCATATCACATGACCGCATAGGTCGCCAGCATCATTGCGCATGCTTAGAACGAAAACCACGCTACAGTGAGAATCAAAGCGCGCGCTTTCGTGTTCTTTCCCTTTTTTTAAGGTTTCGTTCATTTGATCACGAGACATTGTGTCGCCACAGATATAATAAATATTTTTTTATTTTACCGAGAAATCGCTTTTTAAAAATAGTAAAAAGAAATGCTTTGTCGTTGTTCATTGCTTGATTTTTTACATATAAAAGCTTAAAAGAGGGCTGCGTGTTGATTCTCAAGTAGGGGAGGGGGAGGGGAGCAGTAATACTTTTTTTTTTTTCGAAGCGTGTTTCATCGTTTTAGAAGCTGTTTTATCATGGAGGCTTCCAGTAAATAATAGTGATAAATAAATATTTGACATTTGTCAAATATAAAAATTTGAAATACGGGCGTTGGATTTCAGGTTAGGGAGAGGGGAATAATTTTAAATTAACGATTTTGATTTGTTAATTTAAGGATAAAGTGTTTTAAAAGGGATATTAAACGAAACCCTCTGTGCGGTCTGCGATCACACTTACCCACCTGTTTTACTTTAATTTTTGTTTACTTTTTAATTTTAATTTTTTTTTTAATTAGTCCGTTGAATCCGAAGTCCGTTGAACCGAGGTCCGTTAAATCGAGGGTTTACTGTATTTGCATTTTTAACGGAGTTATAAGCATTTATGTAACAATCACCTTTAAAGCCGCACCCATTTAATTGCAACTTTAAGTCGCGTTTTCTCAAAACTTGATTTTTGTCGACTATCCGTAAAATTAAAAAATAAACTATTTGATGGAATGGCTTAAAAAATTTTTGCATGCATATAACTTCCTTATCTATAGAATGAATTAATATATTTCAGATAGTTTAATATTCTGAGTATTTTTAATTTTAAAAAAATTATTTTTTAGGGGTTTTCAAATTTTCAAATTTGAGAGTTTTTTTAATAAGGTTTTCCTTGAGTGATAGTTATATCCTTAATTCATTCTATAGAGTAAAGTTTTCTCATAATTTTAAAGCAAAAATTAGGTTAATATGTCAATTCAATGTTAAGATATCTTACGTGTGCTGATATGAATCCTAAATTTTTTTTCGAAAATTGTATTATAAAAATTTAGCTATATTTTTTTAACCATTTGGAAAAATGGTTAATGTCCTCGTCAGGGTAGGAAATCAAAAGCATCTCTGAAGCTTTTTATTGGTTTAATCCGCATTTTATTTGTTTTCTGATTGGTCTATATACTAACCTTTACTTTCAACAGAGATGGATATTTCTGTTGCCACTATGACAAAAAAGTAATAAAAACTACAAAAAAATTAATAACTCAGAAACAAATTGAGATACAGCTTTCAAACAAATTGCGTTTAAAAGTACATTTTTTTCTCTATACGACGGTATAAAAAGTAATATTGTGGGATGTTTAGAATTTTAAGAATGACATTTCATTTAAAATTGGTCGTCAGATTTCTTGGAAATCTGACGCTGGAAAAGCCTTTTCCCGAACAGCCAATGAAATGCTTGGATAATACGTAAGTTTCAGATGGATAATACGTATGTTTCAGGAAATCTGAGGAGTCTTAGGCGATTTTTGTCGCTTGCAATTTTTACGTATAATAACACTATTAATGTTTAATCCATGGCGTACGTAATGTATGATCAACTCCGTGCGATTTTTTATGTCTTAAATTTTAGTCTTCGAAAAAATCATTTTCCAAATGGTCGTTGTAATTTTTTAATTTTCCTTTTTTTTATTTATTATTATTACATTGAAGTACTTCATTTTATAGTTTGATAAGACTACAAACATGCCTTAAAAATATCAGAAAGTTTAAATTAGTTACATTGAATACTCCTGTTTTTATATGGACTCGAAGAGAGAACTCTGTTTACATGTTTTTCGGTATCGATCAAGCCCTGAGCCCCCTTAATAGTTCATGACAAGAGTATTTTCATTTTATGTACAGTATGTCCGTAAAGTCATGGTGCACTTTTGGCCGGTCACAGGAAATCAACGAAACAAGATGGAAATGTGAAATCTTCACCAAATAAAAGGAAAACTCGCCAAGTTCCATACCTGTTCAGTGCAGTTTGATGTGGCCTCCATTTGTAACACTACACACATCTAAACTATATTCAACGTCTTCTCACACACAGTTAAGGACGTCTGGTGTTACAGCGTGAATAACGTCTGTGATTCTCTGTTTCAAATAGAGGCCACATGGAATTGCACTGAAGAGGTATGAAACTTGAAAAGTTTTTCTTTTATTTGGTGACGATTTCACATTTCGATCTTGTTTCGATGACTTCCTGTGACCGGTCAAAAGTGCATCATTACTTTATGAACACCCTGTATAAAGCTTACGTGCTAGAATTATGGAAAATTTTCAGAATTTAAATAGTTCCTATATGGTATGTTAGTTATTATTCATGTGTTAGTTTGTGAGTCATTTTTCCACATTAAAAAATTACATAAAATTTTAAAGACATTTTAAACCAGTTGATTAATTAAACGTGAGTTATTTAATGGTGATTATTTGTTTTATAAAATTTTTATATAATTTTCTAATTTATTATAGTGTGTAAATTCAAAAATTCAGAGAACGTCCCTAGGTATAACTACTACTTGTCCTACCAATTGCATTGTTTTAAACCATAATTTCTAATTTTAAGTAAGTTCAATATATTCAGTAAGACACAAATATTACAAACATGCGTTCACATTAATTCAATAGTATTAAAGGTGGTTAATAGCACAGTTTGTATGTGTTACACAAAAAGTAACCCTATATATAAAGGTCTCGCTTTTTATGTTATATGTCTTGCTTTTTTTGTTTAAAAAAACCGTCTGCAGAAAGTTTAGAAATGCAATTATCTTAACACTAGAACCGTTGGAAAAGTTGCTCAAGTTTTATAATAAATATTTTTTTCACCGGAAGTTTTATTTAAAAATATTTAACTTATTTTGTGCGGTACATATTCAATTTATTGTATGAAAGAATACTGTTTCGAATTGAAATCTATACCGATGATACGGGTAAAAAAAAAAAAAAAAAAAAAAAAAAAAAAAAAATCTCTTCGCGGTTCAATAGTGTTAAAATATATAAGCAAAAATATACTAATGGAATAGTTCACGTAATAATAGGTTATAATTCAATAAAAACTCTAAAAAAAACTAATCTACATAAAATTTCTTACAGTACAAAATACTCCTGCCATTATTTCAAGTAACGCTCGATTATCAGCTTGGTCTGAAAACGTCTACTTTAAAATACAATTCAAAACTCTTAATTCTATTATAAATATTCCTTCAATAATTCCGATTATAGTGTAAATAAATTCTCCTTTAAGACATCCTCCTAAATAAATATTACTTTGCTGTCATGCATTATTTATTCATGGAATAAACACCGTTGAAAATAGTCCATTCATAATGCAATTTGTGGAAGGAATTGTTCGCCTAAAGAAATAACCCCAGAATTGCATTATAATAACGATCATCACTGCTACCATATTTTAACTCAGATCATCTGTGCTTAATAAGGCGTATCCTTAAGTATACTATTGCTAGGATAAACTACGCTTCACAAAATTGCTTCACTTGTTTCAAGATCGTGGAATAAATGCATTTAATCTATTATTTCGTTGCATGTAAGATTTTACTAAAACATGATAAAAATATTAACTTATACAGATTATTAAAAGCTTTTGCATTTGTAAATTAAACATGTTTTACAAGTGGAACAAAATTTTATTTGATCATGAATGTTGAGAACTTATGCTAGTTAAAATGTAACAAGTAATATTTAAAAAAATTTAAAGTTTAATCCTACTTAGGTCATCAAAGATAAATTTAATATAATCCCTTAGGCTAATATTAGTTTTTGTTGCATCAAAATATCTCAATTTGTTGATTTTCTATAAGCAAGTAAACCCTATTGGTTTACAATGGAAGCCTATGGTAATTTGGCGAAATATTAGAGATATCGCCAAATTGGCGTCACTTTTGGTGACTCATTTTGATCGCCAAATTTGACGATAAACTTGGCGGTATTTGGCGACTGAACAGTGCCTTTCTATGGTAATCCCCCTTATAGATATGAAGATGCATTAAATGCTGTTCAATAACCAATGGCCGCCATATTTTCTCTCATATAAAACTAAAATTAATTAATTAAAATTTAATTAATGAATTAATATTTGAAAAAACTGTATTAACATCAAGTGTCATCCACTACAAGTTAAAAAAAATTATTTGAACTTGATAAGGTGATTAATAAGTATTGTATTAACGATTGAAAATTTGAACAAGATATATATAGGGAGAGTGTGAACTAATTGTAGGAATTGACAAATAGTTGAAATTAACAATTAGCGAGTATAAGGTTTGATATTTTTAGCTCCTGATATGCTATTTCTTTCAGACAATAATTAAAGTGTCGTAACTAAAAAATAACGTTACACCTAACCATAAGCCAACCGTAAAACGAAGCAGGTGTATCACTGTACGGTTAAATACTGATAATCTATTGCAAATTTTGAAACTTCTAAACATCGCACATTTTCAATTTTTACGTCGTCGTATAGGGAAAGAAGTACTTTTAATTGCAACTTGTTTGAAAACTGAATCTCAATTTATTTTTGATATATTCATTTCTTTGCAGTTTTTAATGCCATTTCTGTAATGGTGGCAACTGAAGTACTCCAATTCTGTAGAAATTAAAGGGAAAATAGTCCTCCGTGGAAAATAGTAGATTAATATATTTCTTTGTTGCCAATTTATCAAAACAACTGAAAACAAATTATTAAAATACATGCTATATCAAGAATATCGTCTGCTATAAAAATGTATTTTGAAGAATATTTATGTGACTTACTTTCCCACATTTATTTAATTCCTGTCAAAAAGCTGAAGGAATGCAATTTTATTGATGCGTGTGTAACAACATTTTCCGAATTTTAAAAATATACAATTGAAGGATTTCTGATAAAACATGGAGCTATTATAAACTATATTTAATTTTCAGTATCCATATTAATGTTACAAACAAATGAAGGCATATTAATCATTAGATGATTTTTTTTTTTTTTTTGAGTTTTAAGAATGACGACATCGCTTTTTGCTGAGTCTGTGTATTACTCTCTGAGATAGTGATGTCATACGCATGTTTTTTCTATACATGTTGCTTAAGACTGGATCGTACATGTGGAATTCTTCAAAGTAAGCAAATTACGTCATTTTACGTTGACGTTCATGTAAAATAAAAGCGTGCACTTTAAGTCTTAAAACTGAAACATGTTTTGAACTATCTATATTTATTTTAATTTTTTTTTTTCATCGTTGGGGACACTAAATTCTGAAAAAGCAGAATTCCTGTTTTCTAGTTTTCTTTCTTTTTTCACTTACAAAATAGCAAAGTTGCTTACTTCTTTTCATCACTGGTAAAATATGGTGTCATGTTTGACAAACGCAGCCTCAGGGAAAGAAACCACGTACATTTCACTGGCCCCGCCCCATACTCATTTTGAAAATTCAACAGCACCATTCGTTTGTGCTACGTTTGTGCTGGTTTGTGCCGCAAAAATTTTCGTTTGTGCCACTTCCGTTCTCTCGTTATAACGAACACAATGGGGCGGGGCCAGTGAAACGACAGCCCCGCCCCATCAATGAAATCAAAATTTTATTACTGCATTCGTTTGTGCTAGGTTTGTGCTGGTTTGTGCCGCAAAAATTTTCGTTTGTGCCACTTCCGTTCTCTCGTTATAACGAACAAAATGGGGCGGGGCCAGTGAAACGACAGCCCCGCCCCATCAATGAAATCAAAATTTTATTACTGCATTTGTTTGTGCTACGTTTGTGCTGGTTTGTGCCGCAAAAAGTTTCGTTTGTGCCACTTCCGTTCTCTCGTTATAACGATTTTTTATAATTCAAGGTCAAATAAAGAAAATCACTTATAAAAATCGCAAATAACTACATGTCGCGAAATGAAATATGTAAATCTTTAGTCCCATGTAAATGTCGGTTTGTGCCACAAAAAGTTTCGTTTGTGCCATTCTGGTTCCCTCGATATAACGAATTTTCCACTATTTCAACACAGAACGACCATTTCAGTGGCCCCGCCCCATCAACGAAATCTAAATTGTATTACGGCATTCGTTTGTGCTACGTTTGTGCTGGTTTGTGCCGCAAAAAGTTTCGTTTGTGCCACTTCCGTTCTCTCGTTATAACGAATTATTTAATTTCAAGGTCAAATAAAGAAAATCACTTATAAAAATCGCAAATAATTACATGTCACGAAATGAAATACTTAAATCTTTAGTCCCATGTAAATGTCGGTTTGTGCCGCAAGAAGTTTCGTTTGTGCCATTCTGGTTCCCTCGATATAACGAATTATCCACTTTTTCAACACAGAACGACCATTTCAGTGGCCCCGCCCCATCAACGAAATCTAAATTGTATTACGGCATTCGTTTGTGCTACGTTTGTGCTGGTTTGTGCCGCAAAAAGTTTCGTTTGTGCCACTTCCGTTCTCTCGTTATAACGATTTTTTTTTATTTCAAGGTTAAATAAAGAAAATCACTTATAAAAATCGTAAATAACTACATGTCGCGAAATGAAATATGTAAATCTTTAGTCCCATGTAAATGTCGGTTTGTGCCGAAAAAGCTTCGTTTGTGCCATTCTGGTTCCCTCGATATAACGAATTTTCCACTATTTCAACACAGAACGACCATTTCAGTGGCCCCGCCCCATCAACGAAATCTAAATTGCATTATGGCATTCGTTTGTGCTAAGTTTGTGCTGGTTTGTGCCGCAAAAAGTTTCGTTTGTGCTACTTCCGTTCTCTCGTTATAACGAATTATTATAATGCAAAGTCAAATAAAGAAAATCCCTTATAAAAATCGTAAATAACTACATGTCACGAAATGAAATACGTAAATCTTTAGTCCCATGTAAATGTCGGTTAGTGCCGCAAAAAGTTTCGTTTGTGCCATTCTGTTTCCCTCGATATAACGAATTTTCCACTTTTTCAACACAGAACGACCATTTCAGTGGCCCCGCCCCATAAACGAAATCTAAATTGTGTTACAGAATTCGTTTGTGCTACGTTTGTGCTGCAAAAAGTTTCGTTTGTGCCACTTCCGTTCTCTCGTTATAACGAATTTTTTAATTTCAAGGTCAAATAAAGAAAATCACTTATAAAAATCGCAAATAATTACATGTGACGAAATGAAATACTTAAATCTTTAGTCCCATGTAAATGTCGGTTTGTGCCGAAAAAGCTTCGTTTGTGCCATTCTGGTTCCCTCGATATAACGAATTTTCCACTATTTCAACACAGAACGACCATTTCAGTGGCCCCGCCCCATCAACAAAATCTAAATTGCATTACGGCATTCGTTTGTGCTAAGTTTGTGCTGGTTTGTGCCGCAAAAAGTTTCGTTTGTGCTACTTCCGTTCTCTCGTTATAACGAATTATTATAATACAAAGTCAAATAAAGAAAATCCCTTATAAAAATCGTAAATAACTACATGTCACGAAATGAAATACGTAAATCTTTAGTCCCATGTAAATGTCGGTTAGTGCCGCAAAAAGTTTCGTTTGTGCCATTCTGTTTCCCTCGATATAACGAATTTTCCACTATTTCAACACAGAACGACCATTTCAGTGGCCCCCGCCCCATCAACGAAATCTAAATTGTATTACGGCATTCGTTTGTGCTACGTTTGTGTTGGTTTGTGCCGCAAAAAGTTTCGTTTGTGCCACATCCGTTCTCTCGTTATAACGAATTATTTAATTTCAAGGTCACATAAAGAAAATCACTTATAAAAATCGCAATTAATTACATGTCGCGAAATGAAATACTTAAATCTTTAGTCCCATGTAAATGTCGTTTTGTGCCGCAAAAAGTTTCGTTTGTGCCATTCTGGTTCCCTCGATATAACGAACTTTCCACTATTTCAACACAGAACGACCATTTCGGTGGCCCCGCCCCATAAACGAAATCTAAATTGTGTTACAGAATTCGTTTGTGCTACGTTTGTGCTGGTTTCTGCCGCAAAAAGTTTCGTTTGTGCCACTTCCGTTCTCTCGTTATAACGAATTTTTTAATTTCAAGGTCAAATAAAGAAAATCACTTATAAAAATCGCAAATAACTACATGTGACGAAATGAAATACTTAAATCTTTAGTCCCATGTAAATGTCGGTTTGTGCCGCAAAAAGTTTCGTTTGTGCCATTCTGGTTCCCTCGATATAACGAACTTTCCACTATTTCAACACAGAACGACCATTTCAGTGGCCCCGCCCCATCAACGAAATCTAAATTGCATTACGGCATTCGTTTGTGGTAAGTTTGTGGTGGTTTGTGCCGCAAAAAGTTTCGTTTGTGCCACTTCCGTTCTCTCGTTATAACGAATTATTATAATGCAAAGTCAAATAAAGAAAATCACTTATAAAAATCGTAAATAACTACATGTCACAAAATGAAATACGTAAATCTTTAGTCCCATGTAAATGTCGGTTAGTGCCGCAAAAAGTTTCGTTTGTGCCATTCTGTTTCCCTCGATATAACGAATTTTCCACTATTTCAACACAGAACGACCATTTCAGTGGCCCCGCCCCATCAACGAAATCTAAATTGCATTACGGCATTCGTTTGTGCTAAGTTTGTGGTGGTTTGTGCCGCAAAAAGTTTCGTTTGTGCCACTTCCGTTCTCTCGTTATAACGAATTTTTATAATGCAAAGTCAAATAAAGAAAATCACTTATAAAAATCGTAAATAACTACATGTCACGAAATGAAATACGTAAATCTTTAGTTCCATGTAAATGTCGGTTAGTGCCGCAAAAAGTTTCGTTTGTGCCATTCTGGTTCCCTCGATATAATGAATTTTCTACTATTTCAACACAGAACGACCATTTCAGTGGCCCCGGCCCATCAACGAAATCTAAATTGCATTACGGCATTCGTTTGTGCTAAGTTTGTGCTGGTTTGTGCCGCAGAAAGTTTCGTTTGTGCTACTTCCGTTCTCTCGTTATAACGAATTTTTATAATGCAAAGTCAAATAAAGAAAATCACTTATCAAAATCGTAAATAAATTTGTGTCACGAAGTAAAATACGTAATTCTTTAGCGCTATGTAAATGTGCATGAACTTTTTTAAAACACGGCAACTGTAAATATTCGAAAAAAAATCGAAGAAGTAATCAAATTAAAAAAATGATTGAACTCTGCACTTTACAATCTAACCAAGTATATGTGCATGCAAAAGCTGCTTAAATTGCTCTTTTTGATTAAATTACACTTGTTGATCATATAAAGCTTGTAGACTTATGAGAACATATTTATGAAGAATATGACTTCTTGATAGTTCTTGAGAACTAAAGCTTCATTATGACACTTTTAAAACGTAACCTACAATGGCTGGATGCACACAAAAATTGCATCACATCACAACAGAAATGTTACCATTGAAAAAAATGTGAGAGTGTTGAAAAATATTTTAAATAATTATGTGAAAAGATTTTTTAATGAGTTAATGAATTTTAATAATTAAACACCTTAATGAATTTTAATAATTAAACAAATAACAAAGGAAAATATTGATTTTTTAATGAAACAAGAAAGAAAAATCATGCGTTAAGCATAAATTATGAAACACTTTCCAACACTTCCTGAAGGCTTTAACAAAACTTCGTTATTCAGGGAAATAATGTATATAAAATAACTAAGTAAACATTTTAGAAAACGTATAAAACATTTTAAAAACTGATTTCAGAAGTTACCGTCTATAGTCAAATATGTATTTCAATTCTTCTGAACAGCCCTGTATTTGATCTGTAGGTTGATATATATTCTACACTGGTGAAAACAATTAAAGGGACAAATGGGGTTTTTTTTGCAATTAAGATAAAACTAACAAAGCAAATAAAACCAAATTTGGCCAAAATATCATTTGATATAAGACTAATGTATGGCAAAACAAAAATGGGCACAACCTGCACCCTAAATAAGGAAACTGGTCACGTGTTCAGCACAGCAGCTAACTGACACCCTGTCAGTCAGAGAAAAACATGTCTAATAGCGTGTATGATCGTCTGTAACAGCTACACAACTCTCGCATCGGCGTTTCATAGTGTTTACCATGGACCTTATCAATCTCTGTGGCAACTGCACAAACTCTTGCACCAAGGCACCCTTGAACTTATCGATGGTCGTTGGAGCTGGTCTTTGAGCTGCAATTGATCGTCCAAGGACGGCCAATACGTGTTCGATGGGATTAAGGTCAGGGGACATCGCAGGCCACTCCATTCGTTGAAAATCCTACTATTCTAGGTATTCGCCCGCCAACTGAGCCCTATGTGGACGAGCGTTATCGTCCATAGAGACGAAATTTTGTGCATATGCCCCGCGGAAAAGTCTCACATAGGGTGCAAGGTTCTCGTCCCTGTATCGCTGGCATTCAGAGTACCTCTATCAAACACAGGAAGGTCGGTACGCCCGTCTGCCATGATGCCTGCCAGACCATCCGACCATTTCCAGCACAGTGATCATTTTCGACAATGTTGGAGGGCCGATATCGACTCTCGGGTTCTCTCGAGATAAGAACACGTCTCGAGTCGTTGTCCAGACTGAATCGCGACTCATCACTGTAGAGAACCCGCCCAAACTATCCTCTGTCCAAGACAGGTGTTATAGGCACAATGCTAGACGGAACTTTTTGTGGTTCGGAGTCAAAGGGATGCAGACTACAGGACGCCTGGCATACAGGCCACCTGCATTAGTAAAACTTCCCAGGTCGTTTTTGAATAAGAGTCTAAGAACATTTTTATTAGATATGTGGCAGTACAGCTGGGATAACTCAGAGGGAGGCAGATTCACATATGCAATTGTACCAAAGGTTCAACTTTCGTTATTATGCAAGGACAGAGTCTCGATTTACTTCTTGACAGGCTGCGGCAGTTTTCTGACCTTTTTACACAGTATAAATAAAAAAGAAGACGATCTCTGTCAATGTGGTCGGCGTGGAGATCCAGTACACTATCTTTTCGAAAAATGTAAGTTTATGAAATACAAATTTACTAGAAAACATCCACAACTGCTAGACGATATATTAGAAATTTTAAATAACAAACAGTCCCTCAGTCAACTTTACCAAAATTATAATATTCTTAATGAAAAATACTCGTTCATTAAGTATAAATCCATGCTAGTATGATTTGTACCTGTGGCCGGACAATGGTGTGAGATGCAGAAATGGAATTATAGTGGAAAGGAGTGATTCATGATTGGTGTAGTTCATTTAGGTGTCGTATTGCATTCTACTAGAAATATTATAAATAGTAAAATATTGAAAAAATTAATTGAATTGCAAAAGTATTGTACATAATGAAAATAATCAATTGAATTGCAAAAGTATCGTAAATAATGTAAATAATCTGGTTACTGCTGAATATACTAACTAACGTTCCCCGGATTGCGATGGCGCAAAGGTGATAGGAACCAGACTTCGAGTCGATTACGAAGGACTGTAATCGATTACGATTACGATTAATTTCAATTTCTGAAAACAGATTACGATTATGTCTCTATTTATGCGAATTAGATTACGATTACATTTTTGATTATCTATTTTTTAAATTCTAGATTACGATTACGTTTAGATTACGATTAATATTTTTTATTGGATTACGATTACCGAACTAGTCGATTACGATTACAGTTCGATTACACTGATTTCTTAATCTGTGTGTTATAAACTAGAGTTATAACATCGTGTCGGTTAACCTGATTATTACCCAAACCGGACCCGACACCAAGTTCAGGTAGAGTTGGAAGTTGGAGCTAATTTCGTTCGCTGCAGATTGAGATGGGTTGATTTTTTTGTGTCTGCAGGTCATGTTAACATTAAATGTTTCGAATTGTGTTTTCGCATTTGCGAGTCGTTTTCGGATTTATCCAAATTTTTATAAAAAAAAAAAAGAAAAGAAAAAAAGCCCTAAATATTTTGTCAGGCTAGAAAATTGCATACTTGAATATTAATGAGCATTATATATATGTGTGTGTGCATGTTTTTCTTTCTTACAAAAAATAATTATAATATATATTAGAGATATAATTATAGGCCAATATTCTATAATTGCATTACATTAATTAAGGATTATTTTTGATACATTTCTGTTTCGAATTTGTTTCGGGGTGAGCTGGTTTCGGGTTGACTAAAATAAAATTTTCGGGTTCGGATTAGGTATATAACCCGAGTTGTGCAAGATTCTATTACGAACTCCTCTTGCTTCAAATTCATTGCTTAACTATCTATATGTAATATTCACATTTTATATTTTTTTAGGAATGAAGAACTGCATTAGTATTTATATGTAAGTGTGCTCACAGTTCTTAAGCAATTAAGCTTGTTTGAAAAAATTTCCCCAATTGAAATCTCCCTTGTTTTATTGAGTTTTGATCATTTACCTTTATAAATTGTTATGAACCATGAAAAAGTCAACAAAAAACACATTTTTTCATATGCATGTTAATATTCGATATTGAGAAAATGCCTCAGTAAAGAGTTCTGAGGCTTTATTTTTTCCTTCTCATTCACAATTATGAAAGATTAAATTTTCTTCTGTTTGCCAATTATCATAGTAGAACGTAATTCCTTGTCTCATCTGTGTGTATGTCTATAAATATGCAGTGCTTAGCATTAATGATTATATTGTGTTCAAATTATGCTGATTTTTTTAATCTTAAATGTAATAAATTTTAAAGTAAATTTGATACACATGAACGTTAAAAGGGAGATAAAAACTGTCTTCTGGTAGGAGAGAATTTAGCGGATGTATAAGTGCTTTTCCATAATAAAACAATAAATACAGTATTTTTCTTTCTTTCCTTTTATTTTATCCATCATCACTGTAACTCAATGATCCATGACCACTGGGTTGACCACATGCCGAGTTTGTTTTCCCAATTCTCATATCTTTAACAAAGTCAAATCAAATAGTACTATTTCTATGTTCTATCGTACACGGCATACACTCTGTTCTCAGAAAGATACAATATATGCACCAAGGCCTCCTTATCATAATAACAGGCCTCGCAATCGCAAGTTTCGCAAGTTTCCTTTGTCCGCTGTACACGTGGTTAGAAACCACATGGTTTCCTGTGACTAGCGCCATCTACCGTGAGAAACAGAAATATTTTTTAATTTGTTTTCCATTTATCTTTTACCATTTTCTTTACGATGTGCTTTGTAGTTTGCAAATGATAGTTGTTAATCTAAAAATTTTCGTATGTTCTAGACATTTTATTTAAAAAATGAACTTACTTTACTGTTAAACAAAAAATACTGCTGTATTCACTTATATAAATAAATGATGATGATAATAATAATAATAATCAGGAAAGAAAAATATATTAACATGAATTTCTCAGTGATATTAGTTATTGAAATAAATGGATAGCATCTAGGTCCGGAAAATGTAAAATATTTTATTTTCTCTTTTATATTTTCAAATATGTGATTAATTTTGTTTCTGGTATTTGTTTTCTTTTCACAGTTAATTTCATGTTACAGTATTAATTTAACATCGCTCCTTCAATTTTTTCAATGCACAGTTTCATTTATTTATTTATTGGCCTATCATTTGTTTTATTTTTGAAGATATGGGGGATCATTTCAGTTTAACATACTTTAGATGAAAGTTTCACTGTTTTATCATATAAAGTTTGTATGTATTAATCTTTGGAAAGTTTCATAATTGGCTCCACAGCCAATTGGCATATCTCGCGAGCATAGTTTGGTGCGTAATTAATTTCCTTGTTTTAGCTCACACATGTTATGTAAGTTTTACTAAAATGTATCAAATTATTTTAGGAAAAGTTAAAGCACGTATAGATACACAAAAAAACAGACTGAAGTCATAAACACTTAAAAAATTGGAAAAATAAAAAAAAAAGTTTAAGAATCACTTAAATTTATGCATGTCCTTCAGCTTTCCCCCCATATTCTTGTATTCCCAACCGTATCCTTGTCATGCTACGATTTTGGTGCTTGTAAATCTTGGTTTGGGTATTCTTCCTTAATCAGACCTAGAGTCAGTTGGCTTAATACAGTAAGTGTAGTTTAGCGCAAAATTAATTTTATTTTTAAACCGTATACTTGATATCACATTATTCCAGCCTCGCGTTTTTTGTAGTCAACTTTGACTGTGGAACAGATTACAGAAAATTAGCTAATACTGCATTATATAATAATAAATCGGTACTTTTCAAGTATAGGGGGCTTGACGAGAGAAAAAAATATAGCAACGTAATTTCTGGAAGCATATTCACTGTTTCACATAAAGAAGCAATATTTTCCAATATTTGTACAATTTAAATAATATAAAAAAGCAATTTATCTATTTTTATAATCTATTAAGTAAATTGTATCTAAAAAACAATAATAATATCTATAAATTAAATTTATACATGTAAATTCTTATAAAACAAGTTAACAGATCATAAATTTTTGTTTTCGTAACTGTTTGTATCATTTAGCAACAAATCTCACTTTTTGAAGCCCGAATTGCGCCAAGATTTAAAAAAACGAAAAAAAAAAAACGAAAAAGCCTCTTTACTGAAAAAGTACCAATAAATCTTCTATTTAAATCTTCATTTTTAACATTTTTAAAAGCCAGAAAATAATTGTGCGAAATAATTTGACTTTACGCATTTATTTTAGTGGAATTAAAAAAATATTTTTAATGTCAATAAGACACTATTTTCCATTTTCACTATACATTTGTTTACGTAGTATTACCAGTAGTATGCACCAGGTGGCGTAACTTGCAGGACAAAGTCAGTTAATAAGTTGGCAATTATCGGGTCAATTTCACCCATAGACTTTCACCGGATTGTCAAGCCTGATAATATGATAAGGGAGTCTTGATATGCACTATAAGATTCTGTTTCTCTTTTACCCCATTAAAGGCTATCTACTGTCCCTCTTGATCTCTGACCTTTCACACTCCCACTTTAGGGGCAATTTAATGAGTTGAAAACAGGAACAGATCTCTTTCTTTCCTCCTACAACAATTTTTAGCAAACCGACCAAGTATATTTTGGTTTGGAAACGAAAGGAAGAAAAAAAAAGGTGTAATCAAAGAACGTAATCGTATATTTATGCGAGATTACGATTACAGAGCTTTTCGATATAGATTACATTGTGATTACATTACATTGCGATTACGATTAGATTATGATTATAATGGGAGTAAAATCTTTTGATTATGATTATATTGCGATTATTTCGAAAATGAAATTAATGATTACGATTACTCTGCGATTACACAGTTTTTGTAATCGATTATAATCGACTACGATTACACGATTACGATTACTCGAAGTCTGATAGGAACATCCCGCCCTGGGTTAGGGGCTTGACCCAACCATTAGCCACAAGCAGGTTCCCAGGGAGGGCGATTATATTAGATTAGATTAGTCTCTGGGTGACTGTTATCCGTGAAATTAATGCTCCTGTAACATTATACAGGTGACGAAACTGTTGTGTCGCTGTCGCGGACCTATCCCTTTTGGCTAGAGATGTCAAATAACGGTCTTTAGCCGGTGTTGTTGCCCTTTTACGGCCTTGACCAAGTCGGGGTACCACTGTTCCTGTCTCTGTAAACTGTTTCCACAGAGTAGACACCACATTTCACGGAACCCCGAGGTCCTTACAACAGGTAGCCTGTGATTGGCTGGCCTCGAGTCTTCCAACAATCCACCATTTTGTGGCATCATCTAGACATATTTCGACTAGCCATACTAACGATGGGTAAACAAATAAATTCAAAAAACAAGGATTAGGTTATGCTACGATGCTTCAAAACGTCCTCACGCTACAAGCTACGGCCGCCAAATGAGGCACCTCCGCACAAACGCGATTAGAGCGCCACTGCCTTATGACGACACAGACCACTGCGTGGCAAGTGTGTCCGCGACGACTTAACTATCAACCGATACCTTATTTGCGTATAGGATAACTTATTTTGTTTTGTTTTTTTTTTTAAACCGTTTGTCCCTTTAATTGTTTTCGCCAGTGTATATATTGGGAAAATTTAGTTTAGCAAGAAAACGCATAACAGGTTGAAATTTCTCTTTCAGCAATTTGTACTAATAGATGGAAACATACTTGAATACTTTTGTACAACCCTGTAGTTAACGTAGTATCTTTATTACACGCCACAATTTAGTTAAAATTTAATTAAAACTAGAATACTCGTAAGTACTAATAGATGGAAACATACTTGAATAGTTTTGTACAACCCTGTAGTTAGCGTAGTACCTTTAGTGCACGCCACTTAGTTAAAATTTAATTAAATCTAGAATACTCGTAAAATTATTGAAACACATTTCCAGAAATTATCATTTTTAGAGGGTCATGTATCCATTTCTTTCCGTGACCCTGTATATCATTTTATCTATATTCTACAAACATTTCTTAGTAAACTAAATGCATTTCATCGTAAAAATGCATAACTCATATAAAAACCATCTTTAAGCAATTTGTGCTCATAGCCAGTAACCATTACGATTTTTTTTTGTGTGGACCTGTATATGAATTATAGCACTTATATGCATCATATAGTATGTATAAACATAGTGAAACATAAAAGCACATATCATAATTAAAAATGCATTTCTAGCAATCATCGCTAATGTACAGTACTTCGGATACAATATAGTATCAGAAATCTTTTGTGTGTCCCTGTATATGCTATGCACTCCGTATTATACATGAAATAACTTATAGTAAACCTCAGCGACATATAACAATTTCATTATACATGAAATAATTTAACATAATTAAAATACGCCGCAAACAATTCCTCCACTCCTATATCATTATGTAACGGCATTCTTTTGTATGTCCCTGTAAATGAATAATAACTATTCTTTACACCGCATATTCTGCAGAATGCATACTTTAGTGCACTTCATTAATGCATATGAATTTTATTATGTTTGAAAGACTGTAACACCATTAAAAATAATTTTTAACGATTTTTCCCAATAGGCCGTTGTAAATGAACTAAACATGCAACAAACTTCATTTAAAATAGGGAACGTGCTATGGTAAACGTCAATAACATTCATAAATTTCAGGGCAATCCGAGTATATTTAGGGGAGTTAGAGCGCGGATAGACGGACAGACGGCCAGACAAACCGAAGTCATAAACACTTTTCAACTTTGTTGGAAAGTGTTAAAAAGACTAATTCAAACGAATTTGATTAATTTTTATGCTAGATTGACATTATTTCATACTTTTAGATGCTAGCTATCTAGAATTTTAACCCTTGAATGAGGTACTCTTCAAGAAATACTCATTACTAAACAAAATAAATTAATTTTTAATCTAATCAATAACTGAAAATTCACATTTACAAACTAATTTTCTTAATTTTATCACATTGGAAAAGAATTTTCCACATTTGAACTCAATTTTTTATACATAAAGCATTACTTAATCAAATTCTATACTTTCTGATTCAACGCAATTCAGTAATTTCTTCAGTTTTTAAACCAATTCTTACATTTTTTAATTCTTAAAATTTCCCAACCTCTATTACAAAACGTTTGAAGAACAACGGATCACTTCATTAATGAGTATTTCTTGAAGAGTACTTCATTCAAGGGTTAAAATTCTACATAGCTAGCATCTAAAAGTAGGATAAAATCTCAAACTAGTGTAAAAGTTAATCAAATTCGTTTAAATTAGTCTTTTTTCATTAAAAAATCAATATTTTCCTTTGTTACTTGTTTAATTATTTAAATTCATTAAGAAAATGGTTGTTCAAAAACTAAAATATATGTTTCAGTTTCCCTTTTAAGTTGAAATCCTCATAACTTTTCTCTTTTAAGTTGATATTTTGATATTATAGTTGAAAAAATCTAAATGAATCAGTCTTTTGCCTTAAAAAATGATATTTTCCATTGTTTTGCTTAATTATTGATGTTCGTTAAGGTGTTGTCTATTAAAAATTCAAATATATGTTTAGTTTTCATCATTTAAGTGGATATCTTTATGTTATAGTTGAAAAAAATCTAAAGAAATCAACTTTTTTCCTTAAAAACTGATATTGATATTTTCCATTTTTTTCCTTAATCAATAATACTCATTAAGGTAATGATTGTTCAAAAACTAAAATTTTCCTTTTTGGTTATATTATTATCACTATTTAAATATATAATTAAAAATTCAAGGAAATGTACCCTAAATATATGTTTACTGAACAGTTCAAAATCTGCATTCTTGAGACACGAAAATACTTCGATAAACCTGATATAACGTTCTTTCATTCACATCTCTGCTTGAGAAAGCAAGATTCGGGGTTAGCGAAGGTGTCATTTTTCGAATATTTCACTCAAATGTTAAATGAAGTGATGCGCTTTTCTTCAAACGTTTTGTAAGAGAGGTTGGGAAATTTTAATAATAATTAAAAAAATATACGAATTGGTTTATGAACTTAAAAAATCACTGAATTTCGTTAAATCAGAAAGTATAGAATTTGATTAAGTAATGCTTTATGTATAAAAAATCAAATTCGAATGTGGAAAATTCTTTTACAATGGGATAATATTAAGAAAATTAGTTTTTAAACTCGTATTTTTATATGTACATTCGGGAAAATATTTTTAAAATGTGAAATTTTCAGTTATCCGCTAGATTAAAAATTAATTTATTTTTTTAGTAATGAGTATTTCTTGAAGTGTACCTTGTTCAAGTGTTAAAATTCTACATAGCCACTAGCATCTGAAAGTGTGATAAAATCTCAAACTAGTGCAAAATTCAAATTCGTTTAAATTACTCTATTTTTATTAAAAATTGAATATTTTCCTTTGTTATTTGTTTAATTATTAAAATTTATTAAGGTAATGGTTGTTCAAAAACTGAAATATATGTTTAAATTTCCCTTTTAAGTTGAAATCCTCGTCTTATGGTTGAAAAAAAATTTAAAGAAATCATCTTTTTTCCTTTAAAATCGATATTTTTCATTGTTTTGCTTAAGTAATAATACTCATTATGGTTACAGCTGTTCAAAAACTAAAATGGATGTCAAACTTTACTCATTTAAGTGGATATCCTTATCGTATAGTTGAAAAAAATTCTAAAAAAATCAGCTTTTTTCCTTAAAAATGTTATTTTCCATTGTTTTGCATAATTAATAAAAACATTAATGTAAATGTTGTTCAAAACTCAAATGTAAATTTAATCTTTATCTTACAGTATGATAATCTAGTCGATCTAACATTCACCCCTCATGTTATAGTAGAACAAACTCTTAAAACGTCATTTTTCCCTCTAGGGGGCGTTCGAATCGGCTGGCGGTGGGACCGGAGGGGATGCGGTGCGAGTGTGGTACGGTGGCGGGGCGATGCGGTTCGGCACCGCAGCACCGCCTCCTAACACTGAAGCCCCGTTTTCCTACTACTAATGATAAATAAAAAAATCTTTTTGAAAAAATTCTAACTACTAGTAAATAAAAAAATATATGTTCTCAAAATTTAAAGCATTTCTCCTGTAAAGAACAAGCAAAATTTAAAATTCAATTCTTCTGAAAAAAAAGTTTTTAATACGAAAAAAAAAAAAATTCAAAATAAAAATTTGTAAAAGAAAAAAAATTCTAAAGAATTTTTCTATCATCTGAAAAAAAATATTAAGTTCACAAAAGAAAAAAAAAAGAAAATTTTTTTTTCTATAATTTGGGAAAAAAATCTAAAAATAAAAATTTTCTATTTCCCGCTAAATAAATAACATCCTACTATAAGACGCTTATCTATCCAATTCCGCTAAAATATTGTTATCTAACAACACTTCCGCTGTTATCTTTACGCATTTCCCCTCCAAAACGCTCTTATCAGCTTAGAACTGTGAGATAAACAAGACTTCCGGTTGACCTTCCTTTGACCTTGAGTGAACGTCGGGGACATAGAAATGTCATTCTCACACTACATACTGTAATTTCGATTTGCGGGCGTTCAGCAAAGGTATTGAGGAGCTCTGGAGGACCTATCGTCACAGATGTATAAAAGGATTGATGATAATGGTTTTCGAAGAACAATGTCGGTAATTAGCCGAGATATTAACCCTTAAAGACACGGACACTTTGGACGTACATAAAGACACGGGCGGCGTACTCTATGCGCTATCGGCTTTATAGCCTAGATAACAACTTTTAATGATATGTTTATGTAATTTCAATGCCCAGTTGTCGTATGAAAGAAATAAACGTCGAACTGTTAAAAACAGATTAGTTTAATAAGAGTTAACCACATAATTACTACGAGATTCGCCACTAGTTTGCATTGAATGGCTCTCTCAATACGCCACCCGAGTCTTTAAAGGTTAATTAAAAACCTATCTGGAAAACCGCGCCACGGGCCAGGGCGGTGTTGCATCTTTGCGACCTCCTTCCGAAGCGCGTTTAGCAAAACGCCATGTCTAAAGTTTGAACAAGGGTTTTATTTTAGGTACACTGTAAAAATAAAAGATTACTATTACGCTGAATTAGTGTTTATAAAATGCCAAATGAAGTTAAATATGCACTATTTTTATTGTCCGCACCAAATTAAGTTCATCATAAACAGATTAGGATAAGATTAAAAAAAGAGTTATACAGATAGCAATATTTGATACTACTTAGGCTTCATATCTCTCTGAACTTTCATGGTATGTCCATTTATACTTTTGTAGTATATACAGCTATATCCAACCGTACGTTGTATAGTTTTTTACAAAGCTTTTTTGTTCTTTTAGAAACGATATTTTGTGCAGTATACTTACTAATTAATATATTTATTGTACGGAACCCTCTGAGCACGAGTAATACTCGCACTTAACCGTTTATTTATTTCATAAAATTACACTCATCCATGCTGCTATGTCTCTAAAACGAGGAAAGAACAAACACTCTTACATTAACTTTTTTTTTTTTTTTTTTTTTTTTTTTTTTTTTTTTTTTTTTTTTTTTTTAACAGGAAAAAAAATTATTTGTTGAATTATTGTTTTTTATACAATTTTTTCTTTACTATATACTTTATTAAATGAAATTTGCAAATGCACTTTTCTATTTTCATGCATAGATAATGTGCACATATTTTGTACATATTATTAAACTGCGAATTATTTTTTATTTCATAAAATTACACTCTTCCATGCTTATGTCTATCTAAAACGAGGAAAGAGCAGTTTTACGTTAGTAATATAGAAAAGACAGTTCGAAAGCGGCGGAGGGAGGAGTGAGGTGGGTGGAAGTGAAAATCCTACTATAGTAGGAGAGGTTTAGAGAGAGTTAGGTTCTTATCAGCCGGAAATGAGATAAGAAATGATAATCTGATAAGAGCATGTTATAGAGAGATGAGGATAAAGTATGGAAACTGAATGTCGAATATAGAGGTTAAGATCGTTTTAGAACGTAAGGAGTCGATTATCCTTGTAGATCATACTATAGTATGATGGGGTAGACGGGGAGTAAATTTTTAGACGGGGCTTAATTTTTCGTATCTTCTTAGGGTTTGAATGAATGACCATGTAAGGTAATGTAATACTATAACATAAGGGGTTAGGTCTTTTTGGGAGAAAGTGTGAGGAAGCTTATTTATTTATTTTTTTGGAATCAACTTAAAGTTTGAACATGAAACGTAACTGAAAAATACTATGTGGCGCCCTCTATCGGTAGGAAATGGAATTATAAGTAATGCAATCAGGTTTTTTTTCGTAAAAATTTCACTTGGAATCGAACCTGTGACAAAATAGTATCTTGATTTGATAATTTGAAGTAGGTTTAACTGAGCAAGCCAAGAAACTATACCTGTGAGTCGAGATTTTAGATGCTTCAAGACAAAAAATTATGTTCCTCTCATTTATGTGCAAAGAAAGGTTGATTTATCGGTTACTTAAGATAAGTCAACAGTATCTGTTTTAACTACTACTACAATTTGAGAATTACTTTAATGTACACGATTTTTACTTTTAGTTTAACTGATTTTATCGATTTTGTATACGGGAGTATGGTCATTTTACCAAACCATAGTTTCGAACTCGCGAACTTCGTATCAAATTTCATTTTTTTTGTAACTGATATGCTATCCACTGATTGAGAATTACTTTAATGTACACTATTTTTACTTTTAGCTTAACTGATTTTATCGATTCTGCGTACGAGAGTATGATCATTTTACCAAACAGTAGTTTCGAACTTCGTATGAAATTTCATTTTTTATAATTGATATGCTATCCACTGTTAGAAAATTACTTTTATTTAATACATGCTAAATACAGCTCAACTTGTGCAGAATATGTTTAAAAACAAAACAATACAGCATATGTAGTGGCCAGCATACACTCATCATTTAAATCCGATCGAGCATCCGATCGAGCAAAACACACTCTATTGCATGCCACTGTTGACGTGTTCGTTACTTTGGTACTATATCAGATTTTGAAGAGTTACTTCCTTAACTCTTATCGACAATCTCATTGCATCCGTGGAAAACAGATATTGCACAATATTAACTATTACGGGGGAGCACACACCATAAAAAGTATAGTCCATTCTTTTCAAACATCATATATATGTCATTTAAAGTTTCTCAAATTGGTGCGGAGCGTCTGATTATGCTCATGACATCATTTTATACAGTTAAAATTCCAATATAAGATAATTTAGTGTTTCATTTTCTATTTTACATTCAATATAATGCCTACTTTCAATTTTATATCCATGCATGGCTGTCTTACATGGTTTGCTTTCTCACTTTTTTAAACAGTGTATACGAATTTATATATAAGATTTTGTAATTCTATGATTCGTTTATTTTCATCATTTCAATTAATCGCTGTATATGGACAATTAAAGATAACATCTCATTTTCTTTGCTTCCGTATGTTATTATTAAATCTATGTTCTCAGCAATATCGCTCAGACTAATCCCTCTGAGGGAAGTCCTAGTCTAGTCAATAACTGAAAATTTCACATTTTAAAAGTATTTTCCCGAATGTACATATAAAAATACGAGTTTACAAACTAATTTTCTTAATTTTATCACATTGGAAAAGAAGTTTCCACATTCGAAATTAATTTTTTATACATAAAGCATTACTTAATCAAATTCTATACTTCCTGATTTAACGAAATTCAATGATTTTTTCAGTTCATAAACCAATTCGTACATTTTTTAATTATTATTAAAATTTCCCAACCTCTGTTACAAAATGTTTGAAGAAAAACGCACCACTTCATTTAACATTTGAGTGAAATATTCGAAAAATGACACCTTCGCCAACCCCGAATCTTGCTTTCTCAAGCAGAGATGCGAATAAAAGAATGTAATTTCAGAATTATCGAAGTATCATACGAATTGAATATTTCCAACTGAGCGAAAAAATGCCCAGGCCGGGAATCGAACCCAGATCCTTGGCTTACAAGGCCAATGCTTTTCCGTTTAAGCTAACTGGGCTGACAACCAGCCAGCATGTTTCGCTCAGAAAACCTTATAGGTAGAACATCTGGTCTGTCATGTAGACAGCTCAACAGAATAAACCGCAGGTAAAGAAACTCCATATAAACGATGGATACGTAGAACAACTATTATTTTAACACAATCAAACTGATTGGTAAAGCTATCATACGAATTGAATATTTCCAACTGAGCGAAAAAATGCCCAGGCCGGGAATCGAACCCAGATCCTTGGCTTACAAGGCCAATGCTTTTCCGTTTAAGCTAACTGGGCCGACAACCAGCCAGCATGTTTCGCTCAGAAGTTGATTTCTTTAGATTTTTTCAACTATAAGATAAGGATATCCACTTAAATGATGAAAACTAAACATATATTTGAATTTTGAATGAACAACACCTTAATGAACATCAATAATTAAGCAAAACAATGGAAAATATCAATCTTTAAGGCAAAAGACTGATTCCTTTAGATTTTTCAACTATAAAAGCAAAATATCAACTTAAAAGAGAAAAGTAATGAGGATTTCAACTTAAAAAGGAAATTGAAACATATATTTTAGTTTTTGAACAACCATTACCTTAATGAATTTAAATAATTAAACAAGTAACAATGGAAAATATTGATTTTTTAATAAAAAAAGACTAATTTAAACGAATTTCATTAATTTTTACACTAGTTTGAGATTTTATCCTACTTTTAGATGCTAGCTATGTAGAATTTTAACCCTTGAATGAAGTACTCTTTAAGAAATACTCATTAATGAAGTGATCCGTTTTTCTTCAAACGTTTTGTAATAGAGGTTGGGAAATTTTAATAATATAAAATTTAAGAATTGGTTTAAAAATCACTGAATTCCGTTGAATCAGAAAGTATAGAATTTGTTTAAGTAATGCTTTATGTATAAAAAATTGAGTTCGAATGTGGAAAATTCTTTTCCAATGTGATAAAATTAAGAAAATTAGTTTGTAAACTCTTATTTTTATATCTACATTCATGAAAATATTTTTTAAATATGAATTTTCAGTTACTGATTAGATTAAAAATTAATTTATTTTGTTTAGTAATGAGTATTTCTTAAAGTGTGCCTCCTTCAAGAGTTAAAATTCTTGATAGCTAGCATCTAAAAGTATGAAATAATGTCAAACTAGCATAAAAATTAATCAAATTCATTTGAATTAGTCTTTTTAACTCTTTCCAACAAAGTTGACTAGTGTTTATGACTTCGGTTTGTCTGGCCGTCTGTCCGTCTATCCGCGCTCTAACTCCCGTAAATATACTCGATTGCCCTGAAATTTATGAATGTTATTGACGTTTACCATAGCACGTTCCCTATTTTAAATGAAGTTTGTTGCATGTTTAGTTCATTTACAACGGCCTATGGGGAAAAATCGTTAAAAATTATTTTTAATGGTCTTACAATCTTTCAAAAATAATAAAATTGATATGCATTAATGAAGTGCACTAAAGTATGCATTCTGCAGAATATGCGGTGTAAAGAATAGTTATTATTCATTTACAGGGACATACAAAAGAATGCCGTTACATAATGATATAGGAGTGGAGGAATTGTTTGCGGCGTATTTTAATTATGTTAAATTATTTCATGTATAATGAAATTGTTATATGTCGCTGAGGTTTACTATAAGTTATTTCATGTATAATACGGAGTGCATAGCATATACAGGGACACACAAAAGATTTCAGATACTATATTGTATCCGAAGTACTGTACATTAGCGATGATTGCTAGAAATGCATTTTTAATTATGATATGCACTTTTATGTTTCACTATATTTATACATACTATATGAAGTATATAAGTGCTATAATTCATATACAGGTCCACACATAAAAATTCGTAATGGTTACTGGCTATGAGCACGAGTTGCTTAAAGATGGTTTTTATATGAGTTATGCATTTTTACGATGAAATGCATTTACTTTACTAAGAAATGTTTGTAGAATATAGATAAAATGATATACAGGATCAGGCAAAGAAATGGATACATGACAAATGATAATTTCTGGAAATGTGTTTCAATAGTTTTACGAGTATTCTAGTTTTAATTAAAGTTTAACTAAATTGTGGCGTGCACTAAAGATACTACGTTAACAACAGGGTTGTATAAAAGTATTCAAGTATGTTTCCATCTATTAGTACTTACGAGTATTCTAGTTTTAATTAAATTTTAACTAAATTGTGGCGTGTAATAAAGATCTACTAAAAAACAACTTTTCAACAGTTAAAAAAAAAAAAAAAAAAAAAAAAAGAAAGAAAGAAAGAAAAAAAAAAAGAAAAAGAAAAGAAAAAAAGTCAAAGTTGTGGCTAAAAAATAGTGCGATATCAAATTTTCAAGCTTATTTCATGTTACTTATTTTATGGTACTTACATATGGTAAATTTTCCATTAAAAATTTACCATATGTAAGTCGAGTACCTAAGAATGTGTTGATAGAAAGCCTTTTCTCCTTTACTAAATACATCATGACGTGTTTCTGAAAATTAAACTTTTTTAAATTATGCATGATGGGCTTGGCGGCCATCTTTCCATATTTTACACAAATTCTAAGCACACAAGTTCATTGTTAAGATTGGAAGTTCGAAATTGTTACTAAAGCAAACATTTTATTCTTTTAATTTGTGGAAATGAGCGCCTAAAAATTTGTGTCTTAAAATAAAGCTGAAGTAACGTCAGGTTTTATCATATGATTCTTTTTTTTCGGAGGGGGTTAATTAATTATTTAAGCAGTAAGAATCAATTTGTTTTTTCAAAATAAAAAACTTTCTTAATTTATCTCTCTGTAGCTAAATCTAAAAGTTCGAAATTCTTAATAATGCAAATATATTACGAGCATGAGTGCTTAGAAATTTGTGTAAAATATGGAAAAATGGCCGCCAAGCCTATCATGCATAATTAAAAATTAATTTTCAGAAACACGTTATGATGTATTTAGTGAAGGAGAAAAGGCTTTCTATCAACGCATACTTAGGTACTCGACTTACATATGGTAAATTTTTAATGGAAAATGTTAAATAAGTACCATAATATAAGCTTGGAAATTTGATATCACACTTTTTTTAGCCACAACTTTCACCTTTTTTTTTTTGCTTGGCTTTTTTTTACTTTTGAAAAGTTGTTTTTTAGTAGATATCAGTTCTTTTTTTAAAACAAATGACATATAATTGAAATAATTCTACTAGCTCAAATTAAAATTAGTCCTTGTAACCTTTATAAGCAGGGAGCAAACACAATAGTATACATTTTGTTTACCTATCATTCATTTTTTAGAGTGATTAATAATTTAAAAGTAAGGAAAGTCAATTTCTTCTATCAAAGTATCAGTTTTTCTCAATTTATATTTCCTTAAAATTTTCTACGACAGATGAAAATTTAGTAAAAAACAGATAGAGTCGAAATAAGATATATATTTAGAGTTAGTCTGTCAGTCAATTGTTTTTTCTAACTTTTTTTGCTGACGGTCTTTCAAAATAAATTTACCTTTACAAATACCTACGGTTAATCCGAGAATGAAATCCCGCAGGCATCTAAAGAATTGAAGATCTGTTTAAAGATCTGTAAATCTAGCAATTCTAGACATAATAAAGGAACATTTTTGATAAAAAAAATCTAAAAATTTAAAGATATAAACTGTACGTGTACATATAACTTCATCTTTATCTAGATCGTGTTATAGAGAAGAAAGAATAAATATGTAATTTTACTCAAGTCTGTTTATCCGTACATATTTGCATAAATGTGAGGATATTAATTTACTATAAAATTTCCCCTAAATTGATTATCTTTAATAGTCTATTATAAAAGCCGCATATACATTAGAATTAAATATTTTTCGGTTAAAAATTGCCTGAAATCTATAGTCTTATCGTTCGTCAAATTTGTTTTATGTTTTTTTTAATACCCGGGCTCTTTTTCTGAACTCTGACAAAAGATCACAGACATATCGAAGTTATCCAAATTCTCATATCTTTCTATCGTATTTCCTTTTTTGAGGGGGGGGGGGGGTTGAGGAAGAGTCCTTCAGAACTTTGTTTTGTTCTCAGAATTCTGAATTATTAATTCAAAAGATCTACCTACATAATTCTTGTTGCAGAATTTTCATTAGCTAAGAGTTGCATCAAGTTATACATCATGTGAATGAATGAAATTATTTTTGTGAAATACCAGATGGGAGCCATTGATATTTCCAGACCATTTGCCTACATTTTAAACTTGAGTCATTTACTACTATTCATTAGTTTTCTATACGAATTAAAGAAGTCTTTGTTTCCATGGAAACTGTACCTTTCACTATTGCTTGTTTGTTTGTTTGTTTGTTTTATTGAACATATATATCAGATCACATGCGGATCACGGCGGGATTCGAATCTGCTTCCACCTACGCTCTCAAGCGATTAGCGGCATGGTGTCTTATCCACTCAGCCACGGTGGGCCACTATTGCTTTCTCTAATACCCAGATACTCAAATTTAACCAACTGCACTTAGAATCATGGTCATAACAGAGAACATTTATATGTTAGTGTGGTGACATATGCGCAAGTCGTGTACTCATATTCAAGTTTTTGTCCAAAATACGGTAACTCAGTTTTCAGTAATAGCCGAGGAAGATTTCAATCAATCTAACCAGAAAAGTTAACAAACATTGGCTTCCTGATTTGATTTTATTCAAAATTGTCTTAACCAACCAAAGTTAATGTCCGGGATCCAGATAAAGTTTTCTCTGTTAGTAAAATTAGATTGACCAATCAGTAGTCTCCATCCTTGCAGACTTTTCGGTGTTTACTGCAAACATCAAAAAGTTTTGGAAAATGCAGGCGTCTTATTGATCAATCTCCATCCCGCTAATAGCGAAAAATCTATCTTGATCCCTGCCTATTCAGCGTCCTTTAAATATTGGAGAAAGCCTTGACACATATCAGGAAAACGTCCCACAAAGCAGGCAAAACAAAGAAGAAAAATCATTCATAGGCTCGTTCATATTCACGAGCCAATGAATGATTTTGTTTCTTTGCTTTGCCAGCTTTGTATGATGTTTTCGTGACGTGTGTCAAGATTTTCTCAAATATTTAGGGGGCTTTGGCTTATTTCACCACCATGAAGTTATGAAAGGAGAGGAATAGACATGTCAATCTTCCCGTGTGAAAAACTAGATACCAAAAAAACGAGTTCTTTCTCTCTCTTCTGCCCTTTTCTCTCTTGATTTTGACCGATAACAGCCCAGTTTAGCAGTCTCCAGTACAAGATGCCACTATATATGGTGGACGCAGGAGGGAGGATGTTAGCGCGAGCAATGACATAATAGGCCAGTTCATGACGTTTAAAATTAACACGGAGTTGGATCGAGGCTAACGAAAAAGACAGCCTACCGTGGTGGGTCCGATTCTTCTTTTTTTACAACCCGCCGGAGTCACGTGATGCTCTTTTCGTGCAACTTCATTGGTGCATTAGAGCATCACGTGACTCCAGCGGTCTGTAAAAAAAGAAGAATCGGACCCACCGCGGTAGCCTGTCTTTTTCGTTAGCCTCGGAGTTGGATCATCTTTACACGATGATTAGTACAAAGCTGCGCGCCGATTTTTTATTTGTGTCCATTGCCGTGCACAGATAATCAGCTCCGTGTGACATTATGAACTGGCCTTATATGTTGTTGGTCACAGTTTAGGAACAGCTTCAAATGACTTCATCTATATCTACTCTGTGGCAAACTAAAAAGACAGGCTACCGCGGTGCTACAGCGCCTAGAATATAGAGTGTGGAAGTCGGCTATTTCAGCAATACTTAAAAAAGTGCTAAAATATTGGATCTCTTAAATTTCAAATTATGCTGAAATGTAATGAGTCGATCACAGCGATATCTGCAGGATATTTCCTAAAACTTCATGACGATTTGGTTACAGCGTCTAGAATACCTACTGTGGAAATATGCTATTAAACAACGCTAAAAATTTTTATCCCATAAATGATCGACGATACTGCTAAAATCCCAAGTGTCGATCGCAGCGAAATTTGCGGGATTTTCGTATTACATTGTTTAGACTAGCAATATCTTGCAGTTATAGAAAATGTTCTGCAGATGTCGCTGCGATCTGTATATTTCAGCAGCATCGTTGCACATTTAAGTGATACAATATTTTAGCACTTTTTTAAGTATTACAGGGATAGCCAATTTCCACACTATATATTCTAGGCGCTATAATTTGGTCTAGACGCTGTAGCATTTTTTTTTTTTTTACATTTTACTAACATACATCTGATCTGTGTGTCTGATCAATGTGCGCTGTAATAATACGATGTTTACTTTGAAATTTGTAAGTATATCACAGATGTCGCTGCGATCAGCTCCCTGGATTTCAGCGTCAGTTCACATTTAAGAGATACAACTTTTTAGCGTTGCATGGATAGAAAATTTCCACATTATGTATTCTAGACGTTATAGCGATGCATTACACGTGTCTCTTTCTTCTTTAAAAAATATCCTGCAGATGTCGCTGCAAATGACTCTTTGGAATTCAACATCGTTGTACATTTAAGGGATTCAATATTTCCGCGCTTTTTTAAGTATTGCTGAGATAGTCGATTTCTACAACATATAATCTAGGCCTATAACGGATCTATAGTGTCTAGAAGATATAGTTTAAAAATCGGCATATTAAAAAGATGCTAAAAAATTGTATCCCATAAATGTTGAACGAGGCTGAACGATGAATGTCGATCACAGCGACATATGGTAATTCCAGCGTAACTTTTTCAAAAGACATCAATTGAGAAAACGTTTCGCTCAGGAAGATCTAGAAAATGTTGCTGCTATCGACATTTGTCATTCGGTATTTTTCAATATTTATGGGATTCAATTTTTAGCAATTTTTAAAGTATTACTGGAATAGCCGGTTTCCACACCATGACCGTGATCTAGGTAGATTTTTCTCTGTTATCGCAACGAGATTGACCAATCAGAAGCGAGAATTTTTACTAACGTTTCACTGTTTGCAAAAATGTACCTGGATCCCGACCTATATTTCTAGACGCTATAACTGAACTCAAGAATAGTACAGAAAGCAAACTCCGTATTTTGATACATTAACGCCGGGATCCAATTAGGAACAAGTGTGTCGCTATAACGAAGTAGCGACATATGGCCAATAAAGGTTTATTGGTAGAAGTGATAAAAACAAATCGTTAAAGGTCTTTGAGAGCGTGTCATTATCGCCAGACTAATGCATATTGAATTATTTCCCTAGTCTAATAAAGCTCGTCCATGCGCGTATCGTCTAATGGAGGATATTCCAAATATGGGTTCAAGGCTGAAAAAGTCACGTGGTACCGGCAATTTACCTAAAGAACTTCTAACTGATAAGAAGGGAAAGAGGAAACTACTACTGCTTTCTCCCGTGAACTGTTTCATTGGCTAGCGGGGATTTATATTATGTCGACGGAGCCTTCCCCTCTTTACGTTAGACGTTTTTGCCTTGACCACGTGATCATAACGTAGATAGAATATCCTCTATTCAAGAAAGTGGATTGCCGTACTATAGCGCCTAGAATATATAGTGTGGAAATTGGCTATTCCTGTAATACTTAAAAAAGTGCTAAAGTATTGTATCCCTTAAATGTGCAACGATGCTGCTGAAATATACAGATCGCAGCGATATCTGCAGAATATTTTCTCAAACTGCAAGATATTGCTAGTCTATACAATGTAATACTAAATCCCGCAGATGTCGCTGTGACCAATACTTGGGATTTTAACAGTATCGTCGCACATTTAAGGGATACAAATTTTCAGCGTTGTTTGGATAGCATATTTCCACACAAGGTATTCCAGACACTGTAGCCGTACTTTCGGCAAAAACTTGAAATGAGCATGCCTCCTGTCCATATATCACCACTCTTATTTAAACATATTTTTATACATTTATACATACTTATTTATACATTATTCATACAGGCTCTCTGTTATGGTGTTGATTCTGAGCGCTCTTTGTTAAATTTCGATATTTGTGCTTTAGAGAAAGCAATACAGAAAAGTACTGTTACTATTGAAACAACAACTTCTTTAATTTGAAATGTATAGCAAAGGAGTTTAGAATCAGTGCCTTAAATACTTTCGAATATGTATTGTTGATATGACAATCAATACCCTTCCTGGATGTGGAAATGCAAAATTGTGTTCAACATAATGGAGGATATTCCATCTACATTTTAATCACATGGTCAAGGTAAAAACTTCTATCGTAAAGAAGAGAAGGCTCCGTAGACGTGTGATGTAAATCCCCGATAGCCAATGAAACGGTTCATGAGGTAAAGTAGTAGTATCTTCCCTTCTTATCACTTAGAAGTTCCTTGGGTAAATTACCGGTATCACGTGACGTTTTTCAGCCTCGAACCCATATTTGGACTATCTTCCATTGGGCGCAATCTAGATAGTTTTTGGCTGTTAGAGAAACGAGATTCATCAATCAGAAGCCTGCATTTTTGCGAACTTTTCGCTGTTTGCAGAAATGCAGGCTATTGATTGGTGAATCTCGTCTCGCTAACAGCGAAAAATCTATCTGGATCCTAGCCTAGATTTCTACAAACATTGCACTTCATCCATGACACTAAAAAAATGAGTCAAAAATTTCAAGGGGCCTCCGCGGCCGAGTGGTTAAGACACCACGCTGCTAATCGCTTTAGAGCGTAGGACGCTTGTCGGGTTCGACTCCCGCTGGCTCCATTGCACACTCTTTGTGGAGCTCCCGGATGTAAAAATTCTCTGTGTTGTAAATTTCATTGTGCTATCTCGTCCCTGTATATCGACGATGACTTATAAGCGGGCATTGTTGTCAAGCACACAAGTCTGATGTATGTGCCCAATAAAACAAACAAACAAAAAAAAAATTTCATGACATAGGCCGGGATCCAGAAACAGCAAATATTCTCAAACATGCATTCTTCTAATTGGTCAAACTCATTTCGCTAACAGCGAAAAATCTATCTGAATCTCAGCCATAGTTTTCTTCGATGAAATTAATGCAAAAGGATAATATAAAGTAAAAGTATAAGGTTTCTAAAATGTTTTGGCGTGTTTATCGCTATTTGGCATAATTTGTAAACTTTAGACTTAATTAAGAGTTTTTCGCTAATTAAGAATAGAAAATTTATGTTTTTAAAGCAGAATTTTATAAAAGCACGTAGATTGAGTAAATATCTCTCCAAAAATTCAATCCTTACTTTTTTCTGTCCATTATTTAAGTCTCTACTGCGATTGAAACATAAGGTGTGACAAAGAAAATAAATCTATCATTTTCAATATCTCGACGTTAATTAAAAAAACCTATATCTCTGTTTATAATTAATTTATGAGGATGCATTTGATCTCGAATTGAAGATCTTCTTGACTAGGTCCTTCTGGTTTTGGTTTTATTTTTCTGCGATGATTGGTTTTTTGATATGGGAAATTTTACGCTGCCATGTTTGGTCGATTTAACATGGAGAAGTTGTCTTTAGTATAATAAGCAGTTATAATGTCTTGCCGTTATTCTTGGCGTTTGTTTGTTTGTTTGTTTGGTTAGCATTTTTTTTTAGCTTGGCTTGGCAGAACGACCGTCCTGCTTGATACTACGTTAACAACAGGGTTGTACAAAAGTATTCAAGTATGTTTCCATCTATTAGTACAAATTGCTGAAAGAGAAATTTCAACCTGTTCTGCGTTTTCTTGCTAAACTATATTTCCCCATTATATAGAACATATATCAACCTACAGATCAAATACAGGGCTGTTCAGAAGAATTGAAATACATATTTGACTATAGACGGTAACTTCTGAAATCAGTTTTTAAAATGTTTTATACGTTTTCTAAAATGTTTACTTAGTTATTTTACATACATTATTTCCCTGAATAACGAAGTTTTGTTAAAGCCTTCAGGAAGTGTTGGAAAGTGTTTCATAATTTATGCTTAACGCATGATTTTTCTTTCTTGTTTCATTAAAAAATCAATATTTTCCTTTGTTATTTGTTTAATTATTAAAATTCATTAAGGTGTTTAATTATTAAAATTCATTAACTCATTAAAAAATCTTTTCACATAATTAATTAAAATATTTTTCAACACTCTCACATCTTCTTCAATGGAAACATTTCTGTTTTGATGTGATGCAATTTCTGTGTGCATCCAGCCATTTTAGGTTACGTTTTAAAAGTGTCATAATGAAGCTTTAGTTCTCAAGAACTATCAAGAAGTCATATTTTTCATAAATATGTTCTCATAAGTCTATAAGCTTTATATGATCAACAAGTGTAATTTAATCAAAAAGAGCAATTTAAGCAGCTTTTGCATGCACATATACTTGGTTAGATTGTAGTGCAGTGTTCAATCATTTTTTTAATTTGATTACTTTTTCGATTTTTTTTTTCGAATTATGTCCTTTACAAAGAAGAAATATCCATTTTTATTTACAGGTGCGTGTTTTAAAAAAGTTCATGCACATTTACATAGCGCTAAAGAATTACGTATTTTATTTCATGACACAAATTTATTTACGATTTTGACAAGTGATTTTCTTTACGTGACCTTGAATAATAAAAATTCGTTATAACAAGAGAAAGGAAGTGGCAGAAACGGAACTTTGCGGTACAAACCAGCACAAACATAGCACAAACGAATGCCGTAATATAATTTAGACATCGTTGATGTGGCGGGGCCACTGAAATGGTGCCCCAGTGTTGAAATAGTAGAAAATTCGTTATATCGAGGGAACGAGAATGGCCCAAACGAAACTTTTTTGCGGCACAAACCAACATTTGCATGGGACTAAAGATTTACGTATTTCATTTCGTGCCATGCCTTTTTTCATAGGCGATTTTCTATTTGTGGCCTTGGATGAAAAAAATTAGTTATAACGAGAGAATGGAAGTGGCACAAACGAAACTTTTTGCGGCACAAACCTGCACAAACGTAGCACAAACGCATACCGTAATACAATTTAGATTTCGTTGATAGGACGTGGCCACTGAAATGGTCGTTCTGTGTTGAAATAGTGGAAAATTCGTTATATGGAGGGAACCACATTGGTAAAAACGAAACTTTTTGCGGAACAAACCGACATTTGACTAGCGCTAAAGATTTCCGAATTTAATTTCCTGGCATTTATTTATTCATAGGCGATTTTCTATATGTGCAGTTGAATTTAAAAAAAAAATCGTTATAACGAGAGAATGGGAGTAGCACAAACGAAACTTTTTGCGGTACAAAACAGCACAAACGATTACCGTAATACAATTTAGATTTTGTTGATGAGGCGGGGCCAGTGAAATGGTCGTTCTGTGTTGAAATAGTGGAAAATTCGATATATCGAGGGAACCAGAAAGGCACAAACGAAACTTTTTGTGGCACAAACCGACATTTATTTGCAACTAAAGATTTACGTATTTAATTTCTTGACATGTATTTATTCATGGGCGATTCTCTATATGTGCCCTTGTATTATAAAAATTCTTTATAACGAGAGAATGAAAATGGCACAAACGAAACTTTTTGGGGCACAAACCAGCACAAACGTAGGACAAAAGAATGCCATAATACAATTTAGATTTCGTTGATGGGGCGGGGCCACTGAAATGGTCGTTCTGTGTAGTAATAGTGGAAAATTCGTTATATCGAGGAAACCATAATGGCACAAACGAAACTTTCTGCGGCACAGACCGACATTTACATGGGACTAAAGATTTACGTATTTCAATTCGTGACATGTAGTTATTTACGATTTTTATAAGTGATTTTCTTTATTTGACCTTGAATTATAAAAATTCGTTATAACGAGAGAGCGGAAGTGGCACAAACCAGAACAAACGTAGCACAAACGAATGCCATAATACCATTTAGATTTCGTTGATGGGGCGGGGCTACTGAAATGGTCGTTTTGTGTTGAAATAGTGGAAAATTCGTTATATCGAGGGAACCAGAATGGCACAAACGAAACTTTTTGCGGCACTAACCGACATTTACATGGGACTAAAGATTTACGTATTTCATTTCGTGACATGTAGTTATTTACGATTTTTATAAGTGATTTTCTTTATTTGACTTTGCATTATAAAAATTCGTTATAACGAGATAACGGATGTAGCACAAACGAAACTTTTTGTGGCACAAACCAGCACAAACTTAGCACAAACGAATGCCGTAACGCAATTTAGATTTCGTTTATGGGGAGGGGCCACTGAAATGGTCGTTTTGTGTTGAAATAGTAGAAAATTCATTATATCGAGGGAACCAGAATGGCACAAACGAAACTTTTTGCGGCACTAACCGACATTTACATGGGACTAAAGATTTAAGTATTTCATTTCGTGACATGTAATTATTTGGGATTTTTATAAGTGATTTTATTTATTTGACCTTGAAATTAAATAATTCGTTATAACGAGAGAACGGAAGTGGTACAAACGAAACTTTTTGCGGCACAAACCAGCACAAACGTAGCACAAACGAATGCCGTAATACAATTTAGATTTCGTTGATGGGGCGGGGCCACTGAAATGGTCGTTCTGTGTTGAAATAGTGGAAAATTCGTTATATCGAGGGAACCAGAATGGCACAAATGAAACTTTTTGCGGCACAAACCGACATTTACATGGGACTAAAGATTTACATATTTCATTTCGCGACATGTAGTTATTTACGATTTTTATAAGTGATTTCCTTTATTTGACCTTGAAATTAAAAAATTCGTTATAACGAGAGAACGGAAGTGGTACAAACGAAACTTTTTGTGGCACAAACCAGCACAAACGTAGCACAAACGAATGCCGTAATAATATTTAGATTTCGTTGATGGGGCGGGGCCACTGAAATGGTCGTTCTGTGTTGAAATAGTGGAAAATTCGTTATATCGAGGGAACCAGAATGGCACAAACGAAACTTTTTGCGGCGCAAACCGACATTTACATGGGACTAAAGATTTACGTATTTCATTTCGTGACATGTAGTTATTTACGATTTTTATAAGTGATTTTCTTTATTTGACTTTTCATTATAAAAATTCGTTATAAGGAGAGAACGGAAGTAGCACAAACGAATTCTGTAATACAATTTAGATTTCGTTTATGGGGCGGGGCCACCGAAATGGTCGTTCTGTGTTGAAATAGTGGAAAATTCGTTATATCGAGGGAACCAGAATGGCACAAACGAAACTTTTTGCGGCACAAACCGACATTTACATGGGACGAAAGATTTACATATTTCATTTCGCGAGATGTAGTTATTTACAATTTTTATAAGTGATTTTCTTTATTTGACCTTGAAATTAAAAAAATTCCTTATAACGAGAGAACGGAAGTGGCACAAACAAAACTTTTTGCGGCACAAACCAGCACAAACGTAGCACAAACGAATGCCGGAATACAATTTAGATTTCGTTGATGGGGCGGGGCCACTGAAATGGTCGTTCTGTGTTGAAAAAGTGGAAAATTCGTTATATCGAGGGTACCAGAATGGCACAAACGAAACTTTTTGCGGCACAAACCGACATTTACATGGGACGAAAGATTTACATATTTCATTTCGCGAGATGTAGTTATTTACGATTTTTATAAGTGATTTTCTTTATTTGACCTTGAATTATAAAAATTCGTTATAACGAGAGAGCGGAAGTGGCACAAACCAGAACAAACGTAGCACAAACGAATGCCATAATACCATTTAGATTTCGTTGATGGGGCGGGGCTACTGAAATGGTCGTTTTGTGTTGAAATATTGGAAAATTCGTTATATCGAGGGAACCAGAATGGCACAAACGAAACTTTTTGCGGCACTAACCGACATTTACATGGGACTAAAGATTTACGTATTTCATTTCGTGACATGTAGTTATTTACGATTTTTATAAGTGATTCTTTATTTGACTTTGCATTATAAAAATTCGTTATAACGAGATAACGGATGTAGCACAAACGAAACTTTTTGCGGCACAAACCAGCACAAACTTAGCACAAACGAATGCCGTAACGCAATTTAGATTTCGTTTATGGGGCGGGGCCACTGAAATGGTCGTTTTGTGTTGAAATAGTAGAAAATTCATTATATCGAGGGAACCAGAATGGCACAAACGAAACTTTTGCGGCACTAACCGACATTTACATGGGACTAAAGATTTAAGTATTTCATTTCGTGACATGTAATTATTTGGGATTTTTATAAGTGATTTTCTTTATTTGACCTTGAATTATAAAAAATCGTTATAACGAGAGAACGGAAGTGGCACAAACGAAACTTTTTGCGGCACAAACCAGCACAAACGTAGCACAAACGAATTCTGTAATACAATTTAGATTTGGTTTATGTGGCGGGGCCACCGAAATGGTCGTTCTGTGTTGAAATAGTGGAAAATTCGTTATATCGAGGGAACCCGAATGGCACAAACGAAACTTTTTGCGGCACAAACCGACATTTACATGGGACTAAAGATTTACATATTTCATTTCGCGAGATGTAGTTATTTACGATTTTTATAAGTGATTTCCTTTATTTGACCTTGAAATTAAAAAATTCGTTATAACGAGAGAACGGAAGTGGTACAAACGAAACTTTTTGTGGCACAAACCAGCACAAACGTAGCACAAACGAATGCCGTAATAATATTTAGATTTCGTTGATGGGGCGGGGCCACTGAAATGGTCGTTCTGTGTTGAAATAGTGGAAAATTCGTTATATCGAGGGAACCAGAATGGCACAAACGAAGCTTTTTCGGCACAAACCGACATTTACGTGGGACTAAAGATTTAAGTATTTCATTTCGTCACATGTAATTATTTGCGATTTTTATAAGTGATTTTCTTTATTTGACCTTGAAATTAAAAAATTCGTTATAACGAGAGAACGGAAGTGGCACAAACGAAACTTTTTGCGGCACAAACCAGCACAAACGTAGCACAAACGAATTCTGTAACACAATTTAGATTTCGTTTATGGGGCGGGGCCACTGAAATGGTCGTTCTGTGTTGAAAAAGTGGAAAATTCGTTATATCGAGGGAAACAGAATGGCACAAACGAAACTTTTTGCGGCACTAACCGACATTTATATGGGACTAAAGATTTACGTATTTCATTTCGTGACATGTAGTTATTTACGATTTTTATAAGGGATTTTCTTTATTTGACTTTGCATTATAATAATTCGTTATAACGAGAGAACAGAAGTAGCACAAACGAAACTTTTTGCGGCACAAACCAGCACAAACTTAGCACAAACGAATGCCGTAATGCAATTTAGATTTCGTTGATGGGGCGGGGCCACTGAAATGGTCGTTCTGTGTTGAAATAGTGGAAAATTCGTTATATCGAGGGAACCAGAATGGCACAAACGAAGCTTTTTCGGCACAAACCGACATTTACATGGGACTAAAGATTTACATATTTCATTTCGCGACATGTAGTTATTTACGATTTTTATAAGTGATTTTCTTTATTTGACCTTGAAATTAAAAAAAATCGTTATAACGAGAGAACGGAAGTGGCACAAACGAAACTTTTTGCGGCACAAACCAGCACAAACGTAGCACAAACGAATGCCGTAATACAATTTAGATTTCGTTGATGGGGCGGGGCCACTGAAATGGTCGTTCTGTGTTGAAAAAGTGGATAATTCGTTATATCGAGGGAACCAGAATGGCACAAACGAAACTTCTTGCGGCACAAACCGACATTTACATGGGACTAAAGATTTAAGTATTTCATTTCGTGACATGTAATTATTTGCGATTTTTATAAGTGATTTTCTTTATTTGACCTTGAAATTAAATAATTCGTTATAACGAGAGAACGGAAGTGGCACAAACGAAACTTTTTGCGGCACAAACCAGCACAAACGTAGCACAAACGAATGCCGTAATACAATTTAGATTTCGTTGATGGGGCGGGGCCACTGAAATGGTCGTTCTGTGTTGAAATAGTGGAAAATTCGTTATATCGAGGGAACCAGAATGGCACAAACGAAACTTTTTGTGGCACAAACCGACATTTACATGGGACTAAAGATTTACATATTTCATTTCGCGACATGTAGTTATTTGCGATTTTTATAAGTGATTTTCTTTATTTGACCTTGAATTATAAAAAATCGTTATAACGAGAGAACGGAAGTGGCACAAACGAAACTTTTTGCGGCACAAACCAGCACAAACGTAGCACAAACAAATGCAGTAATAAAATTTTGATTTCATTGATGGGGCGGGGCTGTCGTTTCACTGGCCCCGCCCCATTGTGTTCGTTATAACGAGAGAACGGAAGTGGCACAAACGAAAATTTTTGCGGCACAAACCAGCACAAACCTAGCACAAACGAATGCAGTAATAAAATTTTGATTTCATTGATGGGGCGGGGCTGTCGTTTCACTGGCCCCGCCCCATTGTGTTCGTTATAACGAGAGAACGGAAGTGGCACAAACGAAAATTTTGCGGCACAAACCAGCACAAACGAATGGTGCTGTTGAATTTTCAAAATGAGTATGGGGCGGGGCCAGTGAAATGTACGTAAAGAAACCATTTTTTTAGCGATTGTTGTCTTGTGAATCAGAACCTGTTACTGATTCAATCTTACAGAAATTTATCTTAAATTAAATAATGCTATTTTTTTATCAAACTAATAGATTGTTTTAAATTGAATAACGATTATGGAAGATTCTTCATTAGTTCATTCTTCACCTGTTTTTGTAGTGATTAGAGCGTTTGCTTCTGGACAAAGGGTTCCAGTCCCGATTCAATTATGAATGTTTGTAATAGGTCGGTTTCAACTTCAAATGGAGATCCAGGTCTGTTTACCCCTAGACTGCGAAATATGGCTGTAGCGGCTCAACAAATTAAAGCAAGCCACGTTCATTTGTTTATAATTAATTGTTAGATCTATTTTACTTATTAGAAGTTGTTGTATGTAAGTATGCATGTAAGTTACAAGATGCAAGTATTTGATGTCGCTGAAAGTATCTAAGCATGTAAATCAGATGTTTGCATGTAGAAATATAAGCAAAGAAAAGTATGAAGTACCTGCAATTTGCATGAATGTAATTGAAAAATTAAAAGTAATGATTGATCTTATACGCTAGTGCGTAAATAATATCTGTCATTAAGGCTATTTGTTTATTGATCCATTTAAGTATTTGTTTATAATCAATATAAAATGCGGTCGGACATAAAAGTTTTTTAATTTCCACAAAAGAATTTTTTGAGGGGTCAACTCAATGAATGGGACCACAATTTTTTGTCGTTATAACAAATCGAAGACAAAATACATATTATGCGTAGTTAAATCGCATACAAAGCAGAAGCTGCAAGAGCATTAAAGGTGCGAGACTGGGGGGAAATATAAGCAATTTAAAAAGGGTATAAGAATAACAAACGCACTGTTGACATAATCAGAGCTATAGGAAGTTTATAACCAATGTTAAAGAGCACCAGAACATAGAAGGAGGAATTAAGTGATAAACCCATCAAACATCTTTCTGCAGCAGAATTGACTGAATTATTTCAACCCATTGGCAACACAATTAAGATCATGAAATAAAGAATCAAACATTGACAGAAGTGCCAAAATTTCCAGAGAGATTCAGAATAGAGTTATGCATGGGGTCGGGTTACCCGCTTTTACTCACACCCGAATCGGGTCGGTTTGTCTTTTACTTTTTTACTAAGAGTCGGGTTCTGGTGGGGTTGATTTTATTGTTTCGAGCTCGGTTCGGTTTCGGGTTGGGTTTTGACTCTTGCGGGTCGGGTTCAGGGTCGGGTTTACTCGACTTTTCAAAAGAATGCCCAAAGTATTTTTTCACGCTAAAAATCTATACAGTACATAGACACTCCCGGAAAGCGAACCTTTATTTATCGAACAGTTTACAATTCGTAACACCCTTATATATTTGTATGCTTTTATCTCTGAATAATGGGCATCTCACAATCTATACACAATTAATGTGTGTAAGGTTTGCATAAACTATTACAAATACGATATATGTGTTTTTGTGTGTATAAAAAACGAAATGTTGGTAATAGTTTTCATATTAAGAGAGAAGAAAAAATGCTTCGTAACTGTACCGTGAAGAAAGAATAATCTATGATTGCATTATCTTATATGCATTTTATTTCTCAAGCAGTCAATTGAATACATACTCATTCATATTCACATCCGTATTTATTTTCATCTGAAACATAGTTCTGCTCAAACTTTTTGTGAAAATCTCAATAACCTGACTTCCAAACAATATAAATCTAACCCACAATAATTACTCAAAGAGGAACCCAAAACACAGAAAGAAAATTAGTCACTCCGACCAGAAAAAAGAAAAATCAGGGAAACTCAACCCGATCCCGATGTGTGCATTATTCAGAGGTTTTGCTATATTTGAATATTAAATAATATATATATATGTGTGTGTGTGTTCATTTTTCTATATAAAAGATAAAATTGTTATTAGAGATATAATAGTAGATTACCTTTCATGATTGCATTAAAACATGATTTACTTTTCTTTCATTTCATGTTCAGGTCGATGAAATTGTTTTTGGCGGATTCGGGTCGGTTGTGTGTTGACTTGAAATAAAATGTTCGGGTACAACCCGACGCGGATTGGACTGTAATTCAGAATTCTTTAGCTTTCTGTAAGAAGCTATACAGAAAGAGAGAAAGAATGTGGCTTCTTAGCTGAGTCAATCGTCAGCAATCATCAGTCAAAAATCATCAGCTTTCCTTTGCAGAACCTTCAAAAGAGCAATAATGTGATCCTGAATCGACGGAACTAGTTCTGTATATTGCAATTAAAGCCTATCAGTTTTTAACATATCTAAAATAATTTTTCTCTTTCGTTTTACAGTTAATAAAATAGTATTTCTATGCATAAATTGAAATTATAGATTTTTCTTATTGTCAAACTGCACATAATCTTAGATTATGTATGTTAAAATAAATTCACTTTACGCGATAATTTCTCGAGAGGATTAATTTTCGTAAAATCTGCTAGACATCTGCACTTTATAAGTTCGAGTTATCACTAAATTCATAAAGAGTAATTACAAAAATAAAATGTTTAATGATAATAAAAAAAATTGACTCACGCCTTAACAAGGAACTATGTCAATATAGATTTTTAAAAAGATATTGATTTTTAGCATGATTTTATGAAACATTAGCTATTGTTGCAACTCACATATACACTGTAAAAAAAAAAACATTGTAGATTTGCCAGCACAAACTGCCGGCGTCCGAATTACCAGCACATTTTGCTGTTAATTTTACGCAACTACTGTATTTTTCATGTTTACATAGTCAAGAAACCAAAGAAAGCTAAAGCACATTCGACTGTGATTGAGTTTGAGCGCGAGATGAACAGTACTTTGTACTGTAAAAATGTCGTTTTTTTTTTTCAATGTACTTATCACTATAAAATAATGGCATTAAAAGGCGTCATATTTAAAAGAATAAGATATATGTTTTTATTCAAAAAATATTCACGCACACACATTCGCGCGAAGAAATAAGTATATAATGGTGTCCTTCAACATCAAATTCTCGTCAAGTTTGGCGTTGCTTGGGGAATTGCCGGCAAATTTGGCAAGAAAGAGGTTGCCATAAATAATTCCAACTTTCTGATAGCTGGCTGCTTTCTTGAAATTTTTATTCAAATTCAGTATTAACAAAACTGTGAATTTTCTATAATCGGGCTCCACACATTTTAGCTTTCGTGTTTTCAATAAATTTAGGTAAAGTCTTAAAACAAGGGAAAAGGACACATTTTCCTCCCGGTGTAAGTCGGAAGAAGATTGTTCAGTGCCAAGGAGGTAATCTTCCGTAATAGGGTAGCGTGTTTATTTTTTAGATAGATTTTAAAATACTCATGCTTTAAAATTGTTTAAAAATCCAAAAAAAATCAGTAAATTTCAATACAGTTTTCAGAAAAATTAAATTTCACGGTGTAAATATTGAAATCGTGCGACCTTTAGAATTTTACAAATGAGCGACAAACGTAAATTGATTGCTCACGTTGTTGCCACTGTCGATATGACGTCAGTATTACTCAAGGACATGTTTTTACTTTATAATATACGTATAACTAGATTTTTTAAGTTCAAATAATTTTACATCGTTTTAATGCAACCTCAATATTCGACAGATTAATTTAGATAATTTCCTAAAACTCTCAATAGTTTATTTCTTTTATCTTATTGAATAATTTATTAATATTAAAAAAAAGTTAGTTTAGAAAACACATTAATTCTTTTTAAAATTTTAGCGGAAATCCCATTCGAGATCTAATTTTCCGAATCCAAATGCAAAATCTTTAACAAAACTTATTACATTTTTGCCACATATTTGCTAAAGCGGTCACCAAGCTATAATATATTCTTCCATATGGCCATATATAAAATGATACCTTAATACAGATAATCGTATTGATATGAAATGCATATCAAATATCGTGTGTAATAATATCCCATTTTGATCAAAACTTGCATCCAATCAAAAGTACTGTGAAATTCCATGCATTTTCACCTTTCTAGAGGAAACTAGTACAAGCTGTCTTGGTACAGTCGTGGAAAAAAAAGAAAGCACCCCTTTCTAATTCTGCAAAAAAATATTGTAGAAGAAAGTTACTGGTACCACACGATTGATAATAAAGTCTACTTTTAAATGATGTGTCTAAAATTTGCTTAGTGGGGCATCAACATATTAAAACGAACCATATTTTTTTTTTTTTTTTTCAATAGCAATACACAATTCTGACAGCATAAATGAATTCTACACCCTTCAATTAGCCTAAAACAAATTTTTATGCAATTCGTACGATAAGTTTATGAGAAATTAATTATTTAAAAACGAGCGTATTTTAGGGGTTGTATCCAAATTGATGTTCGTTACTCGATTGTTGACCGAGAGAGCCCCCTTCTTGATCAAGGCATTTTAAGCGTCACTCAAGCAGTCATTGAAGACTGCTAGATTACAGGATAGCAGAAGAAATTTCAAAATATCTAGTCACTTCTATCATAGACGGCCCTTTAAACCATCATTTTGCCGTTTTTGAAGTCCAATTTGAAAACTGCTTGGAAGAAAAATGTAAAATTTTGGATTGCCATAAAGCAGGACTTAATAAATCTAAATCCATCAAAATAATTGTAGGTTGCAATTCATAATTTTTTCGAATATTAATTTCATAATTCATAATTCATATCATAAAATTATAAAAATTGTAAATTCAACGTATTTATGTTTGGGTATATTAGTATTATTGCTACATAAAAAATTAGCCCATTAGGAGTATAATTTCAGGAGATATAAATAAAAATATGAAAATGCAATTTAACATTAGAAGCACTAAATTTCAAATGACTTGAAATTTGGTGTCTAAGCATAGTTTGAACCGAAGGTTTGAAATATCTTGTTAAAATTGGGTATTGCCATTGGAAAAAATGAAGTTTGGGTTCGTTTTAATATGTAGATGACCCTTAAGCAAATTTTATAGACATCATTTAAAAGTAGACTTTATTTCCAATCATTCGGTACCAGTAACTTTCTTAATTTGTTGAGGAGTTAGTAGGGGGTGTTTACTTTTTTTTCCAAGACTATACTATAAGCTGCTTTACAAGCTTGAAATTTTGTGAATTTAATTTATTATAAAATTTCCTATTTGTTACTTGTTAGTATTGATACACTTATCATAAAGTAGATATATTTACCAAGTAAATACAGATTCTTTATTTTTGAGCAATTCTCAACTTAAACTTTTAAACGGTTTCCTAATTTTAGATGCAAACTTTTGATTATTTTTTTAAGTATTGCTTATATACATATTTTATATACGAAATATTCCAATTACATACTATAAAAAATAGCTTCATTAGAAAAAGAAGGTTTCAAATCTTGCAAGCAGCGTTAACATCATTGCATTAATTTGTTTTTGCAGATCTATTCACTAAATACTCATTTTAATCAGTAATTATAATCAACACTTTACCATACATACATATTCATTCCTTCACAGCTTAACTTTTTTAATTAAATATCATTATCTAAGAGGAGTTTTCACACTTCATATAATACACCGCTCTTTTTTTTTTCTTTTGCTCAAACTATTTTAACATTTGTGAATCTCTTCCAGATGTTAATATAGAAATAAAAGAATATCTTTGTTGGCCTATTTTCTTCGCCAGCCTCCGATTGTTATTATTATTATAATTATTCATAATTGTTCAACCTATTATTGTAGCTCTTTGTTTTCTCATTTGCATTAAAAGTTTTTACTAAACAGTTCTTTCATGTTTAATTTGCATCCCCATAAAAAAAAAAAAAAAAAAAAAAACAAGAAAATTATATGAAAAGGAGGATAATTCGATATTAACTGTATTTTATACTCTTTCAAATAAATAAGCATTGTTTAAGATGGTTCTCACAAAAAATATTTTTCCCCGCTCAACAACGCGAAACATTCTTGCACATTTTCTTACTCATTTTTCAACGTAAAAGCATGATCTTGGAGGCATGATATCTTGTTTCTCTGTTCATTCGTTTTTTAATTATATATTAAAAACTGGTTGCTCCTTAACTTTTGAAGGGCAGTGTATCTTATATGCGGAATACGGCAATTATACAATATAAAAAATAGCTTCATAAGAAAAAAAAGATTTCATATCTTGCAACCAGCATTAACTTCATCGCTTTAATATGTTTTTACTGATCTATTCACTAAATACTCATTTTAATCAGTAATTATACTCAACTCTTTACCATACATATTCATTCTTTCACAGCTTCCCTTTTTTAATTAAATATCATTATCTAAGAGGGATTTTCATACTTCATATAATAGACCGCTCTTTTTTTTCTTCTGCTCAAACTATTTTAACATTTGTGAATCTCTTCCAGATATTAATACAGAAATAAAAGAATATCTTTGTTCACCTATTTTCTTCGCCAGCCTCCTATTGTTATTATTATTATAATTATTCATAATTATTCAACCTATTATTGTAGCTCTTTGTTTTCTCATTTGCTTTGAAAGTTTTTGCTAAACAGTTCTTTCATGTTTAATTTGCATCCTATCAAAAAACCCAAGAAAGTTATATGAAAAGGACGATAATTCCATATTAACTGTATTTTATACTCTTTGAAATAAATAAGCATTGTTTAAGATGGTTCTCACAAAAAATATTTTTCCCCGCTCAACAACGCGAAACATTCTTGCACATTTTCTTACTCATTTTTAAGCGTAATCTTAGCGCATGATCTTGGAGGCATGCTATCTTATTTCTCTGTAAATATGTTTTTTAATTAGATATTAAAAACAAGTTTACCTTAACTTTTGAAGGGCAGTGTATTTTATATGCGTAATACTGCAATTACACACTATAAAAACTAGCGATATTACTGTATAATGAACTAGAGTAATCCCTTAACATTCGCGAGTTCTAATTATTCTCGAAATAAAAAAATGAGGAAGATTTCAACATTCGCGAATACTTAACTTTGTTATTCGCGAATTGTGTTTTATGAAGAATATTTTTTTTACAAAATAAACTCGCATAGTTTTAAAATTTCTATTGCAGGTGAAAAAAATTTCTGCAAAAATTGTCGAGGAAATCTGAAAACTTCAATAATTACTTGTTGAGAAAGCAATAGAATGGGATTCTTCACAAGTGAAGAGCCTCAAATTTAAAAGAGAATTCGAGATCGCAACCTTTCCTCGCGTGGAAATTTATAAACGAAAGATTTGTTCTGCCAAATAATCGCATATCACTAAATTTTTTCAGCCACCAACTAGGAAATAAATTTTGTACAATGTGTTTATAATTATTCAAATTTATTTACAGCATGTACTATTTAATACTTAATAAATATACTCTTTATGTTTCAATTACTCTTTTCTATTTTTAAAAAAATCTTAAAACCTAACCCCATTTTATGCACGGGAAGATAGTATCAACATTCGTGGAGGTTTCCGCGAACCTAACCCTCGCGAATGTTAAGGGCATAGTATTAGAATAGAAGGTAGGGGAACGCTGTATTTGAGAATTGACCGCAAGGGAGAAGTTCCATGATTCGTGTACTGGCCGGATCGCCATCTATTATCTTCATTTGAAGTTAGAAACGAGAACCTTTTTTTTTTCTAATGTGAATGTTTTTTTTTTTTTGTTGTTGTTGTTTTTTTTTTTTTTTTTTTTTTGCTTTTTTTATTATAAAAATAAAAAAACAAATCATTTTAAATTTTATAAACTATTCATAATACATTTTACAAACTAAAAGTAACTCCCTTTTTATCAGCTGTGTTATTTAAATGGAACAAAAATGGTATTAATTTGTGTTCAAGATAGGTCTAGAATACATTTTTTTTACCTTTTAAATTTTACTGTATCCAGACTATTTTAAGTAAGATTTATTTAAATCAAGAGTATCTAAAAATTGTGTCCTGAATTTGGCATGCAATTTACGCAAATATTTTGTAGTTCAACTTTAAAAAAAAAATTTAAAATAAATGCTGCAATGTTTTTGAATTTAGTTTATGAATTATTATTGTTTATTAAATATTCATAATAAATTTGACAAACTGCAAATAACTAAAAACTAACTTTTTTCAGCCGTATTATAAATGAACAAATATCAATTCTTGTTCAAGACAAAACTAGAATAAAGTTCTTTCTTTTAAATTTTACTGTACTTTCGTTATTCAAAGTAATCAAGGGTGTATCTACATAAAAATTGTGTTCTAGATTTGGTAAGTAATTTTTGCAAATATTTTATAGATTAACTTAAAAAAAAATAATAAATACTGGGATGGTTTTTTTTTTTCATCTCATTTGAAAACCATAAAAACAAGATAGTCCAGGCAATAGGGAATTTTACCTTGCAAAATTAATGGTAGTACTGGAAATCGGCTTTCTAGATGTTTTTTGGATCGCTGAATCCGAATTTGTAACTTCCCACCAAAATTTCCCCCGGCAACCTCCCCAAATTTTGGTAAAAAGCCCTCCAAAAAAGGTTTTTATTAAAAAAATCAATTTTTTTATTGTTTTATAGAAAAAGTATCTAGAAATTCAGAAAGTAGACAAAATTTCCAACAAATAAGATATATGATATTATGACTTAGGATGAAGGGGAAGGGGGGATCTGCCTCGGAACATGCGCGCGGTGCTGCGTAAACTAAGTTGCGCAATTCCACTTAACCACTCACACGTTTACATTCGCCCTCCCATCTCCCCTCCGAACTTTCTCTGTAATGTTTACTTTAAGATTTTTGGGTCGCTGAATCCGAATTTTTAACTTTCCCCCAAAAATTTCCCCGCCCCGAAACCCCCTCCAAATAGTTGTTTTTAACTTAAATTTCTTATTGTTTTAGGGGAAAAGCATTACGAAATTCAGAAACTAGACAAAATTTGCAACAAATAGGATATATGACATTATGAATTAGGATGAACGGGGAGGGTGAGGGCTGCCTCGGAACATGCACTGCAGCGCTACGTGCACTAAATGATGAAGTCTAGGCAATAGGGGATTTTATCTGGCAAAATTAATTGTAGCACTGGAAATCGGCTTTCTAGATGTTTTTTGGGTCGCTGAATCCGAATTTGTAACTTCCCACCAAAATTTCACCCGGCAACCCCCCCCCCCCCAAAAAAATTGATTTTTTGAAAAAATTTGGTTTTTGAGAAAAGCGCGCGGGGAATGTTCCGAGGCAGCCCCCCTCTCCCCGTTTATCCTACGTCATAATGTCATGTATCCTATTTGTTGCAAACTTTGTCTAGTTTCTGAATTTCGTAATGCTTTTCCCCTAAAACAGTAAGAAATTTAAGTTAAAAACAACTATTTAGGGGGGTTTTCGGGGGGGGGGGAATTTTGGGGGTAAGTTAAAAATTCGGATTCAGCGACCCAAAAAACTTAAAGTAAATCTTATAGAAAAAGTTCGGAGGGAAGATGGGAGGGCTAATGTAAACATGTGAGTGGTTAAGTGGAATTGCGCAACTTAGTCCACGCAGCACTGCGACGCATGTTCCGAGGAAGATCCCCCCTTCCCCTTTATCCTAAGTCATAATGTCATATATCTAATTTGTTGGAAATTTTGTCTACTTTCTGAATTTATAGATACTTTTTCTTTAAAATAATAAAAAAAAATTGATTTTTTTAATAAAAACCTTTTTTGGGGGGCTTTTTACCAAAATTTGGGGAGGTTGCCGGGGGAAATTTTGGTGGGAAGTTACAAATTCGGATTCAGCGACCCAAAAAACATCTAGAAAGCCGATTTCCAGTACTACCATTAATTTTGCTAGGTAGAGTCCTCCCTATACGGTCTCTATTGCCTGGACTAAGAATACAGTTTGTGAATTTGCTAAATATTCCTAATAAATTTGACAAACTGCAAATAAGTAAAAACCTTTTTTTTCAGCTGCATTGTTTAAAAGGAGCGCAAAATATTAATTCTTATTTAAAACAGGTCTTAGACACCTATTTTTTTTATTTTCAATTTTACTGTACTCAGATTTCTTTAAAAATAATTTATACAGTATCAAGTTAATGCTGAGATTTTATGCTTTTACAGTAGCATAAAATTAATGAAAGTGTATAGTATGAATCATTTTGTGTAGTTAAGAAACTCGTCAATAACTTCTTGTTCCATTATACCCTGTTCACACTAGAAACTTAAGATATCTTATATTGCCAGTTTTGAAGTGGTACCCTCCCGGAATCGGATGCCTGTTCACATAGAAAAACTTACCTTAAGATATCTCACTGTGTCTGTGATCTGAACAAAAGTAAAGTATGCGCATGCGCTTAAAATAAAAACTGCCGCAACAGCCAATCAGTAAAAGCGAAGCTTCATAGCCAACGAGAGTGAGTGGTCGTTCCTGTATCTAGCTGAAGTAAGTCGAAACTCACTGAGAGAATTTGTGGAACTCTCTCAGAGAGTTCGGCGGCCTGAGATATCTTAAGGTATGCAGTGTGAACATAGTATTAGGATAAAGTCAATTTATTGACATTTTTTCCCCGAAATCAAAATATAAGCTGATGTTTTTTTTATTGCTTTTAATAAAGGTATTTTGATAAATTAAAGCTGTGTGTGTATATTTAAATAAAGATTACATAAGAAAATGTACATTGTCTTTATTTACGAAATAATTAGTCAACAATAGAATATTATTTAATAAGAGAATATCTTTTTTTTTTTTTTTTTTTTTTTTTGGAACGACAGATGGCAGCTCCAGCAAATTCCAATTGATTTTTCTAGAATTTACTAAAAAATCGCATATCATTAAATATTTATTCAATATGGAACAGAATAAAACATTTTAGTTGCAAGTTTGATGTTTAAATTTCACTAAATGTTAGTTGTAATGTGCATATATCAATCTTTTATTTACAGAAATACAGATAGAAAATTCATTGTCAAATATAAGAAGTCTCCCATAAGTAAGTTAATTATTTAATGCATTAATTTCCCAGCTCTTTTAATGCAGGTAATGTGCGCAGCGCCGCGATACGGCCATTTAAGCGTTAGGGTCAAGTTTACTTGGAAGATGCCATAAGAGAAGTTTCTCCTTCTATAGGTACGTGGTTAAGGGATTAGTGTACTGTGATATCACTGTGACATTCTACTGTATAATGAAATATACATGTCACAATTAAATAAACTGTAGTACACTGTTAAAAATCTGCAGCAAACTGTAGTAAGCAATAAGGAGGCAATGTAGCAAACAACGCCTACTATCGGGTATTGTTTCAATTTTATATCACTGCTAAAAATTTGCAGTAAACTGCCCAGTCATTAGATTGTTTTTATTGAAAATGATTTGTAGTGATTTGTAGTCGAACAGGTTCTTTTTTGTTTTGTTTTTTCTCTTAAATAAATTGCATTTTAAGTTATAAGTGATTATTATCTCAGAACAGCAGTTTATTTTTGAATCCCTGCTCTTTCGCATCCAGAAATTGAATTCAAAAGACCAATTTTACCAGTGTTTTCTAAAAAATCTTCTGTCTTTAACAAAAAACAAACGAAAAACAAACTTGGATTATGTAGTTTCTTAGTAAGTGCATCTGCCGATTTGAAACGATTGAGAACAAAAATGAACTAAAAAAAAATCTATCAGAAATAGTCAGTTGAATTTTTTTAATCTATTTATACGTCTCAGTATACAGTATGTCCACTAAATTCCCTTGCCACCCTCTTATTTTCGGAACGGCTGCTGCTATATTCATAAAAGTGTGTATAGATATAGCAAAGTAGTCATGCGCTATTAAATGAAATCGCCTACGGCACAACTTGGTGGGAGACTGCGTACTTTGTATTCCTATCTCAAAAACGGAAAGAGATAGGGGAAAAGTGATTTACAAAGTTGTAGAGCATCATCGATTTAGTTCGAAAAGACACCTCCTGGACATTAATGCGAAGAGTAGAACGGTTAAAACTCGCATTTGTTTTTCCGTGATTTTCTACACTGTGACGCGACAAAACGATCTTAGAAAGAAAAAAGCAACTAGTTATAACAATATACCTTTATTTGAGATGTTTAAACTCTTCACCGTCAGCTGCAGTGCACATTTGGATCCTTTTTTGAATTTCACGTTGCGCACGTTGGAGCTTAGAGGGTAACACGTTGAAACAAGCGTCCATAATGCGTCGTTGGAGGTCCTACAATGGTGACGTAGGGGTCACATACACCTGCTGTTTCAGGTATCCCCATACTTAGAAAGACCCCCACGGAGGGCACTCCCCCCGGGCCTATATCCCTCGTGTAGATAATTGGCCGTCAAAAATCAACCCAACCCAACCCAACCCAGGTATCCCCATAGAAAAAAAAATTCTTATTTCTTTCAATTTTTGTGACATCACGTTTTCGGAAATCGCGAACAAACAAATGCCAGTTTTAAGCGTTCTGTTTTTAGCATTCATGTTCACAAGGTGTCTTTTCGTACTAAATGGAGCATGCTCTACAACGTTGTAATTCATTTTTCCCCTATCTTGCACCGTTTTCGCGATGGGAATGCTAACTCCGCAGTTTTCCACGAGGTGGTACCGTAGAAGGTTTCATTCAGTAGCACATGGCTACTATATGGCTACTATTGCCGCTATATTAATAAAAGTGGTGTCTAGGTATAGTAACTATACCTAGACACCACTTTTATGAATATGGCAGCAGCCGTTCAGAAGTTAAGAGGGTGGCAAGGGACCTTAGTGGGTACATATTTATCTAAAGTTTATCTGTATTTTAAAATATGTTCATTCAAAGTCAGATTTCTAAATATTCATATTTCTTGAAATAAGTTTTAAATGGACTGTAATGAGATTCAAAATATTCCAATTAGTTAAATAGATTATATGATGCAAAAGGAGATAGTAAATTTAAATTATACTAAAACACCACGCCCATTATTCAGAACTAAAACTCTTAAGACTAACACTTTCACTATAACTAAGTAATTAAAATATTTATTTTTATTTATATATTGTTCTGCTGTTATATTATTGCTTTTGTATGTGATATCCCTTCAATTAGGTACTTATTTTAAATTCATAAAACTGTTGAACTCAAAATAAATTTTCTCATTATAAATTTTTAAATTTTTCTTTGTAAGTTATCTTAAATCCTCGAAATAGCTTAAAAGAGTTTTAATCCCATAAATTTCTTTGAAAACTTTTTGATGAGATTTGAACATAAGAATACTTTAAAATCTTTGATATTTTACTTTCCTTGAGTGCTTTCAAATGTTTTCATCTGTAAAACAGATATATATGAAAAATTCAAGAGTGGACAAACAAGTTTGATTTTTTTTATCACATATTGCAAGTATGGAAATAAATCCTATATCGGGTATTGTTTCAATTTTATATGCACTGTTAAAAAATCTGCAGCAAACTGCCCAGTCATTAGGCCGTTTTCATTTAAAACGGTTACATAACCGGAATTTAAGTTTTTTAGGGCCATAATATGGTCAATATTATGGTTAGATACGATTAATAATGTGGTTAAGTAACCATTACCTTTAAAAACGGTCGAATGACTGGACAATTTGCTGCAGATTTTTAACAGTGTACTTATAGGTCTGCACGGTCCGGAATTTCCAGGCTCGGGCCCGGCCCGAACGAAAGCTATCTTGGCCCGGCCCGGTATAAAAATTAAAAGTTCGGCCCGGTCCGTTTATATTTTCACAGCTCACGGCCCGGCCCGATGTGGTCCGACTCAATTTCTACAAAAAATTCAGATTTTTCTTAACATATAATTATGATTCCTCTAAAGAATACTACATACATATTTATGGGGAAATTTTACACTATATTTTAAAACTACGATGTCTTTGCAAGACAGAAAATACACAATAGCAACAATAATGATTAGTACTTAGTTAGACATTTTAACATTCAAATTAGGATTCATTAAAAAAATAATGTAGTTTAGAATAAAAGAAAAATTGGAGGATTAAAAACATAACTTTTGAAGCTGTATAATGAAAAATAAATTTGTAAAAATATTTTTCTGTCATTTACTAAGGCTTTTCTCAAATCTAAAAGAGCTACTTTCTGGCACATTTCTGAATTCATTTGTTTTCGGAAACGCGTAAGATTAACAGGTGTTCTTATTCAGAAACTATGTAATCGAGTGTCGTTATCCATTTTTTAATAAAGACAATATATATTTGAGAAAATACTGTCAAAGTTAGCGTTTTGAATTGAATTTCCCGAAGCGACAGCGCGGGAAGGGAGAAAGACCTACGCCACTTGACAATAATCTTTTATATCTCGACAAGGAATTTATTTATCAAAAATGGAAAACATTAATCGATTCCAAATCCCTTCAATAGTCAGGCTTATCAATTTTATGCTTTAAACAGTTAAAATTTAGTCAGAACATGTGCCAAAGTTTCGCGTTGTCGAGCAGTGAATTCGAGAACCACCTTAAGGTATATTTCCAAAGATTACAGAAGTTCATTATCACTATTAATATTTTTGCAAAACATATTGCCTGCTATACACATCCTATACAAACTGAAGATGAACAAATGAAAACAATTAAGTCCAGTTTCGGGCCGGCTCGACTATGTACAAAAGAAATGCCAGCCTGATCTCTACACGACACAAGTCTGCTGGAAAAAAAAAACTAAGCCCGGGTCAGACATCATGTAACTCTCCGATTCCAATCTCTACGCTGGACATATTACATTTCTGTATTGATGTTGTCAAACTAGCATCGACTCGTGATGCACATTTATATTTATTCTCGCGAAAGTCACATTCGTTGAAAATAGCTCATATTTTATGGGTTTCGGTTAAATTTTTATATCGGGCCGGCAGACCCGCTATTTTTTTTTTTTTTATCGGGCAGACTCAGCTGGCCCGTTCAATTTTTTTACCGGCCCGTCCCATTGAAAAAATCGTCCTAATTCTGCCGACCTGTTTGAAAATTCCCCTTCATTCTACCGGCCCGGTCCGGATGAGTATTAAAAACTCGAACTATCTGGGAAAATAGAATATGCTTAGTGGTTATAATTTTGCGCAATAAAGGATCATTTTGCATTTTGCATGACACAATTAAGCTTCGTGTTTCTGTACTATGTAACACAAAATCGTTTAATTCGATTAATTAATTCTGAAGACCGCTAATTGAAGGTGCACCTCGAATTAAACGAAACCTGCGTCTTTCCAGATCCCACTGTATTTATAAGCATTTTTAATTTAATTAGGAATAGAAACCAACTAAGCATTTTATATATCCATTCAGAGAAAGTCACCTGCTGTGAGATTTGGTGAACGAGGGGGCTATTCAAGGCGTTGAGAACCCTATGGACTATCCCACTTTTTTGCAAAAAATTAATTTAAAGTGTCAAAACCTTGTATATCCTGTCATCTTATGGCTATTTAATGAATTTTATTAATTTCGAAATTATTCAAGGGATGGAGTCAGTTTAACAGATGGTCCAACGTAACTTGGATATCAAGTGCAAGAGATGATCAAGTGACTTGCTTCACTTTTGCTCTGCCAACTTAAGGGCCATATGCTTGCTAAAGAAGCTTGGTCTCCTTCTGCACTAGAAGAACTGGCTTGAAATATTTCGACAAAAATTTATTCACAGTTTGCAAAGCATTTTTTGAGAATAAAAGCTGACGAGGTTGGTACACTCTGGTTCTCAAAGCCTCATTTGATCTTCTAATTACTTGATCTTGAGTACAATTCTGAAGGAAGGCTCTGTAGGCCTTTCACTGTGTGCAATATCTAAGCAATTTTATAGGAAGACTCATTTCCCTTACAGTGATTGGTGGTGTCACCTGGTGGTGCTTTTAATGTTAAATTATGTTTTCATATTTTTATTAATATCGCCTAAAATTATAATCCTAATGCGATAATTTTATCTGTGTTTATGATACTAAACAAGTTGGAAATTGCTCGCCAAACGTGGCAAATGAGGTGCGTTCGTACTCTAACTAGTTTTACAAATATTTTTTGCACCGCATATTGCACCGAATGTATATTTTAGTGCACTTCATAAGTGCACACCAATTTCATTTTTTCGAAAGGCTGTAACATCATTAAAATGCACTTGCAATAATTTTTTCCCATTGGCCGTAATGTAACGGAAAATTTTGACTGTCACTGTAATAACATTACATCCGATTTTCATAAAATTTGAAATGACTCGACAAAATTTTGCAACAATTATATATTTAAATTTTCAGACCATTCGGAAGGCTGTAACATCATTAAAATGCTCTTGCAATAATTTTTTCCCATTGCCCGTAATCTAACGGAAAACTTTTGACTATCCCTGTAATTAAACTATACATCCGATTTTCATAAAATTTGTAATGACTCGACAAACTTTTACAACAATTATATATTTAAAATTTCAAACCATTCGGTTGGGTAGTTTTTGCTCTGTTATATGCGGACAGATGGACAGACAGACGGACTGAACGACGACTATAGGCGCTACGTATTTATATAATTACGAACGCACCTAAAAACCCAAACATAAATATATGGAATTTGTAAGTTTAAAATTTTTATAATATGAATTAGGAATTAGGAAATTAATATTCCAAAAAAATATGAATTGCAACCTACAATTATTTTTGCTAGATTTTCATTTATTATGTCCTGCTTTATGCTAATTCTGAATTGCAAAATTTTTTTCCAAGTAGATTTCGAATTATGATTAAAAAACGTCAAAATGTTGGTTTAAGGAGCCGCCTATGATGTGCACAAAAACATAATTTAGAAAAATATTTATTTTACTCATTTTATTGAAAAATTTGGGCTGGCAATATTCGAAACATGTTAAGCGAGAGAAATGGTGCTATTAGCAAGAAATAATATATTAATAGAAGTGACTTAGTCATTCTAGAGCATTTCAAAAATCGAGTATCGAATTCCAATTTTGATACAGCCCCTAAAATAGGCTTTTTAAAATAATTAATTTCTCTGAAACTAATCATATTAATTTCATGAAAATTTGTATTTAGGCTAATTGAAGGGCGTAGAATTTATTTATGGTGTCAAACTTAGGTGCTGTTATTTAATAAAACAAAGTTTGAGTTCCTTTTGATATGTAGATGCCCCCCTAAACAAATTTTATATACATCAATTATAAGTAGACTTTATTTCCAATCGTTTGGTACCAGTAACGATCTTCTGCAATTATTTGTTGCAGAGTTAGTAGAGGTGTTTACATTTTTTCCCACTACTGTGCATAATATTGTCTTGAGCTTCAAGCACTTTAAGATCAAAAAGTTGAAAATCAACAAAGTGGCAGACATTTGAAGTACAGGTTTATTTCTGACCCCATATTTTCGCACTTTGGTGTGCTTCTAAAAATGCCTATTTTCTTTTATAAAAAATGGCTGAAAGTGACCCAAACTGCAATATATACTAATATTATAAAGAAGTAAAGTTTGTTTCTCTGATTGTAAGGGTAATCTCTGGAACTACAGAACCAATTTCAAAAGTAATGGTATCAAAATGACGGTGTTAATCCCTGTTCCAACATAGGTTATATCTTATGTCGATGCCACTAACCCAAAGAGGATGCAGGAGCAAAAAGCGTTCTAAAAATACGATTTTTATATTAGTGAAGGGTCTAAAAACATGAAATTAGGCATGGTAATTACTTATAAGATATAAATGATCTCTAAGAACATTTCCTAAAAAATTCGAAATTTAAAAATGGTGAAAATGTGCGAAAAACGTTCTCAAAACGTTCTAAATGGCAATTTCTAAGCAATCGCAAAAAGTACCGAACCGATTTTTAAAAAATGAACGGTCAAGTGCAAGTATTACTCGCGCTCAGAGGGTTCCATACAATAAATATATGAATTATTAACTGTATTATTAAGAATATCGTTGCTAAAAAAATAATAAGACTTTGTAAAACACTTTACAACGTAGGGTTGGGTATAGCTGTATATACTAGAAAAGTAAGAATGGGCATACCATAAAAGTTCAGAGAGATATGAAGCCTAAATAGTATCAAATATTACTATTCTGAATAAAATCTTTTTTTAATCGCATCCTAATCTGTTCATGATGAACTTAATTCGGTCCTGAAAATAAAAGTAGTGCATATTTAAACTTCATTTGAAATTTCATAAACCTAAATTCAGCGTAGTAATAATCCTTTCTTTTTACAGTGTAGCTAAAGCAAAACTCTTGTTTAAAGTTTAAACTTGACATTGTGCAAAGCGCGCTTCGAAAGGAGGTCGCAAAGTTTCAACTCCGCCTTGGTCCGGGTGGCGTTTTTTCCAGATAGATTTTTTAATTAACTTTTATAGACATGGGAGGCGTATTAAGAGCCCCACTCAATGCAAACTAGTCGCGAGTTCCATAGAATTTATGTGATTAATTCTAATTACATTAGTCTGTTTCAACAATTTGACGTTTATTGCTTTTATACTGCTACTGGGCATTGCATTACACAAATATATCATTAAAAGTTGTTATCTAGGCTTTAAAAGATGATGGTATATAAAGCAAGCCGTTCCTGTCATTTATGCATGTCCAAGTCGTTCACGTCTTTAACCCTTTCCGATGCAGTGTGCCCAGGTTGGGATACCTAAGTTTAATTCCAAACTTACGAACGGCACCAAGAATATTTTAGTAAAATTTTGCTTTTACGATAAACATATAAAGTAACATGTTTATACTATCTAAAAAGTCGTTTCTAAATTCCGGTGTCAGTCAATCATTTCATCATTTTAGAACAAAAATTGTTTTTGCCGGAAAGGGTTAAGTGTTAATATCTCGACTAATTACCGACGATTTTTTTCGAAAATCATTATCAACAATGCTTTTATACTTCTGCTACGATAGGTACCTCCGGTGCTATTCAACACCTTCGCTGAACGCCCGCAAATCAAAATTTGTGTTTTACGGGAAATTGCGCTTTTCTAAAAAACTATGTGCACCGTGGTAATCGCTATAATTTTCCTGCAAGGTTTAAACGAAAGTCTACTACCTCTAATTTTTCCATAATATTCAGTAAATTTGGAAAAAGAGGGTTGGAAACATATTTTTGCACTACATTTTCTACGATATCTGTGGAATTTTAATACCTAAAATTAAAATAAATGTATTTTTTGAGTTCAGCGTTACGAAAACTTTCACAAGATATCCCACACGATATAAAAAAAAAAAAGATTTTTTTTCAGATTACTTAATTATCCCCTCTACGTTTTTCCAAATATATTTTTGAATATTTAATAATCTGCATATATGTGGGTCAATAGTCTTCATTACTTCCCCAATTTGAACTTTCCACGTCCCATAGTTTACGAGCAAAATGACTGTGACAGACGGACAGACAGACAGACACAGGAATGATCTTATAATGGTTCCGTTTTTACTTTTTAAGTAAAAAATCTAGTAATGGTGTCAAATGATGGTGACAGTCCTTGCTCCAACATAGGCTATATTTTGTGTCGGTGCCACTACCCCAAAGGGGTACAGGAGCAAAAAACGCTCTAAAAATTGATTTTTGTGTTACTGAAGGACTTAGAAACATGAAATTTGGCGTGGTAGTAACTTATAAGATATAAATTATCTCTAAGAACATTTCTTAAAAAAATGCGCGAAATGCGTTCTAAATGGCGATTTCTACGCAATCTCAGGAAGTATCAAACCAATTTCAAAAGTAATGGTTGGAAATTGATAGTAACAGCCCTTGCTCTAACATAGTCTCTATTTTATGTCGGTGATACTGCCACCTGGGGGGGTGCAGGAGCAAAAAACGTTCTAAATTACGATTTTTGTGATACTGCCGGGCCTTGAAACATGAAATTTGTCATGATAGTTACTTATAAGACATAAATGATCTCTAAGAACATTTCCGAAAAAATTTAAAAGGGGTAAAAATGCGATAAACGCTCTAAATTGTGATTTCTCGGCAATCTCATGAAGTACCGAACCGATTTAAAAAATAATTATGTCAAAATGATGGTGACAGCTCTTGCTCTAAGATAGGGTATATGTTATGTTGGAGCCACTAGACTACCCCAAAGGGGGTGCAGGGGCAAGAACTTTCTAAAAATGCGATTTTGCGTTACTAAAAGGCCTAGAAACATGAAATTTGGCATGGTACTTATTAGATATAAATGGTCTGTAAGAACTTTTCCTTAAAAAATCGAAAATTAAAAGGGGTAAAAAAGAACAAAAAGCGTTTTAAAAAACGTTCTAAATGGCATTTTCTACGGAATCTCAGGAAGTATCAAACCAATTTCAAAAGTAATGGTTGGAAATTGATGGTGACAGCCCTTGCTCTAACATACGCTCTATTTTATGTCGGTGTCACTACCACCTGGGGGTTGCACGAGAAAAAAACCTTCAAAACTGTGGTTTTTGTGATACTGAAGGGCTGGCAACTTGAAATTTGGCATGGTAGTTACTTTTAAGATGTAAGTGTTCTCTATGAACAGTTTCTAAAAAATTCGAATTAAAGGGGGGTGAAAATGCGCGAAAAGCGTTCTTAAAACGTTCTAAATTGTGATTTCTACGCAATCTCAGGAAATATCAAACCAATTTCAAAAGTAATGTTTGGAAATTGATGGTGATAGTCCCTGATCCAACATAGGCTGTATTTTATGTCAAAAAGAGAGAACCAACGTTATAACACAAATATAAGTAAGTTAAAACTCATATAGCTATTTCGAAGCCTCTAACGCTTCATCATCGGTGCTTAAAAATAAAATTAAATTAAAACTGTGGATTAAAACAGGGGGGAGACAAAGAGCCAGAGAGGCGTACCTCACATCTCGACCGTCAACGGCGAAATGAAATTCACTGTTAACAATCAACTGCGGAGTCGATCAGTTGGTTGTCAATAGTGAATTTCATTTCACAGTTGACGGTCGAGATGTGAGGTACGCCTCTCTGGCTCTCTGTCTCCCCCTCCCTTTTAATCCACAGTTTTAATTTCAGTTGCGATAAAGCGCTAAATAACTACGAAAGAACTTCGGCCGAATTGTTTTACAGGGATAATCTACAAACCATAGGAAACAGAAAAATGTTCCTTTTTTTTATCGATTTTCTCAACCCAAAAAGGCAAATGTCCTCTTAAATCTGGAAAATATATTTTTTTTCGGGGTATGTAACGATAAAGAACACTTTTCGGAAGCATTAGTAATTCAGAAGAGGTTTTGTATTCTTTTGTTCCGGGTTATATTATATTTTTTTTAGATTAAGAAACATACCTGTCTTTTTTTTACAGTGTTACCACAATTTTATGAATTTAACCAACGCTCGATACGTTTTCAAATATATACACTAAAATAGATCTCAAGATCAATATCAGATTCTCCTCATCTTTTAATTCCTCTAAGCTCATTATTAATGATTAAGCACGTATAGGCAAAGTCTAAGAAAAATATTACTTAAAAACACATTTGCGAAACATGTTATACCTAGATAAAATTTATAGTAAGAAGAAAACATGTTTATCTTGGTAAAATAATTGGTAACATTATCAAACTTAATAAATGGATTGGAAGTTCGTTGTTATGAAACTTTAACAAGTTTCTACAACATGAGTTTAATTTTTGATGGTGTAAACATATTTCATTGTCATTTACATTGAACTTTTCTGGATATTTTGATAAACAAGAATGATAAAATTCAAGAAAATCGATATTGTTTCTCATTATAACATCCTTTATTTAGCCATCAAATGTTAAACGGTATAATCGATTAAATAAAATATCTTTTTATTTACAATATATAAAAATGTTACATGATTTTGGTGATCTTCGGATTCTATTGGTCGGAACTATTTATCAAACTATATAAGCACAGTTAAAATCAGTATTTTTCTTTAATTAGTTTACATTTTATGTTGGTATAAAAGCGTGCTTAATAACCGTAAAGAATTTAAAAAAAAACATTATTGGGAATTGAAACAATAGTTTTGAAAATATTATTACCGTGATTCTTATAGAAATATAACAGTTTTTCCTGTAATTTATAAATACGGGATGTGCCAAACTGCCTATTTCATACATGTATCATTACATATGGCATACATATGTCAAACACATATGTCATACATATGTCAAACATATGTCATTTTTTACTTAGGCATATTTTGTCCCAAACGCAATGGACGACCGTTAGAAGTAGCAGTTTCACAGTAAACTAACCAAAAGAATACTAAATAAAGTATATATATTATATAGGCTTATAATAAACGCAACAACAATTTACAATTTTTGGTATTAGTATAGTATCGGATGTCAAATTATTTGAACACCTACAGTGCAAATAAAATTGTTGTTTTTACGGTATAATACTGTCAGCTGGGATACTAGTTTATAACTGTAAAATTAACCCTTAAATGCCTGGTGTTGCTTTTCGGCAACATACCCAATTTAGGCTTCTAAAATACTATTACAATAATATTGAAGCTATAATGCCTAATGTTGCCAATAAAATACATTCTGAAAATATTATTAAATCGATTTTCAACATGTAGATGGCAACATTTGTGCTGTTTAAGAATAAATACAGATTTATTTTTTCAATTGTTGCTACATGTTCTTTTTGTTTTGTTTGGAAGCTTGCGAAATACCCTATTTTGTTCTGCAGTGAGCAAGTAAAATTTATTTCTTGTTATAGCTCCTAAAATTCTTATGTGTTTAATATTATAAAATTTTATCAAGGAAAAATATTTTTTCATTTAAAGACCAGTATTGTCTATTAGTAACAAACTATTTTTTAGCCGTAAACCATACTTAAAACAAAATATGATATTTTTAAGTATTTTTCCCATGATTTATTTAAAAAATGAAAGCCGAAAAACATTATTATTACAATGATTTTCGAAAAATCAGGCATTTAAGGGTTAACAATAATAAACCGTAAAATAAGCAAATAATATATCATTAAGCAGTATTGTACTGTTTAATTTAAGACTGTATCTTACTGCTTATTTTACAGTTATAAACTGGCACTCCAGGTAAATCAAGATTTTTTTGCAGTGTATTTTAAATATTAAAAAAATGTAAAAAGTTTGTTTTCATACATCTAACTGTGATACTGCATGCTACTTCTCACTGTAGCATTGTAATGGTAACACTTACAGGTAGCAGTTGCATTGATAACAATTATTCTGTGTGATTGCGTTGTTATAAACTTGTGATTGGATAAACCTATTTAGATAATTTTTTTAGTATCTGTTTATTTTGGTTAATTTATCATCACAGAGTATTACACTCGTATTCAGTAATGCGTGTCCGTTGCAATTGTAACGTTATACTCAAATGTGAAATGAAAAGCTTGTCTGCCTGACTTAATCTTAAAGTTTGTCTAAAGGTATTTAACTCATTCTATGCATTATACTTTCGTTTTTTATTAATAAAAATAACATTTCATTAAAAAATTCAACGTTTGTAAGTTTTTTGTTTATTTAAAAAGTATTATAACCTCTTAAATTTACTTAACCTTTCCATTTACTTATATCTATGTATGAATTTTAATTGTTCAGATTTAGAAAAATTTCAGAGTAAAAATGGTAATTTATCTTTGAAAAAGCTTGTGTTTTACATATTATTCAACAATATGAAAGTGTTTAATCATTTTTTTTATAAGTTTGGTTTCTAAACTTAAAAATAATTTTTAAATATTTTTTTTGTGTATAGATTACACAACAATATTGAAATTTTCTTACAACAATCAAGTGTTGAAAAATTAGAGCATCACTAAGTCGACATTTTTTTTTTATCCGTTATTGTGTAAGTGTATCGATGTTTCACTGAACGCTACTCAGTAAATATATCTATCTGACTTCTATGCCAGTCTGTCTGTTTTTCCATAAGCCTATTTGTTTGTTATTCGAAACTGCGGGAAAAGATCTGAAATTCGAATATTTTCTTGTAGTAAATGAATGTATATTTATTTCTTTTAACAATCATCCTTTTATTATGTGCGTTTTTTTTTTCAGAATAGAATAAAATATTTAGATTGTACTGGCAACAATGGATTATTTTCTTTTCTAAATACTTAATTAAATCTAAATACTTAAATTAAATTAAACTTTTCAAATACAACAAAAATTTAATATACTATTTTAAAAGTTCTTATAGTTCATGTTATCAATTCCTTTAATCAATAATATGATTAAGGTACCACGCTTCAGTTTTTTCGATATGCTATTTCTTTTAGACACAATTAAAATGTCGTCACTAAAAAAATAACGTTACTCCTAACCATAAGCCATCCGTAAAACGAAGCAGGTATATCATTGTACGGTTAAATACTGATAATGTACTGAAATTTTTTTTAACTTCTAAACATCACAGATTTTTAACTTTTTACACCATCTTAATGGAGGGGGGAGTAATTTTAAACGCAATTTGTTTGAAAACTGCATCTCAATTTATTTTTGAGATATTAATTTTTTTGTCGTTGTTGTTTTTAATGCCATTTCTGCGATGGATGCAACTGAAGTACTCCATTTTTGTAGAAAATAGCCTTGGAGGTAAGAGATAGATGGAGATGAAGTGTGGTGGCTGGGTGTGATGCCGAAAATGCCAGTTAAAAATGGCGGTGCTGAAACCGGTTAAAACCGGTCAAAATTAAGTCCAAATAGTTGCGGTTACACAGAGCCTATATGCGGCTGGGCCGAATGAAGGCATTTAAATTTCAGCTATAATCGCCTTCATAATGCAAACCGTTTTTACGCTATACTGTATATCTATTATTACTTAGAACTCTGTGGAAAATAGTAGATTACTATATCTTTTTGTAGCCATTGTCTCATAACAACTGAAAAACAAATTGTAATTAAAATACGTGCTATGCCAAGAATATCGACTGCTATAAAATTGTATTTTAAAGGATACATGTATGACTTATTTTCTTCGCATTTACTTTATTCCAATTTTATTAATCCGTGTGTAATAACATTTCCCAAATTTTGAGAAAATATAAATGAATGATTTCTGATAAAACATGGAGCTATTATAAACCATATTTAATTTTCAGTATCTATAGTAATGTTACAAACAAATGAAAGCATATGAATCATTAGATACTCGATTTTTGTCGAGTTTCTTGAATGACGGCATCGCTTTTTGCTGGGTTTGGGTATTATTCCGTGATAGTAACGTCCTATGCATACTTTTCTATAGATGTTGTTTAAGACTGGATCTTAAATTGGGAATTCTTCAGCGGATGCAAATGAGGCCCTTTTATAAAAAATAAAAGCATGTATTTTAAGTCTTAAAACTGAAATATGTCTTGTATTATCTATTTCTTTTTTCATCCGGGACGACGCTGAATTAAAAAAAAAAAAAAAAAAAAAAAAAAAAAAAAAAAAAAAGCAGAATTCCTGTTTTCTGCTCTTTTATTTTATTTATTTATTTATTTATTTTTGGAAGACTAATCTCATCGCAATAGCATTGGCAATAACTGGTATTCAGATAAACTATTGCATATTGTTTTCACAAATCATCGCTATTGTATGCATAGTTTCTCAGTTTATATTTTTTTTACATATTGTAGAGAAAATAATGTTACCAATTTTGTTTTTAACGGGAGATCAGTGTACAGTATCTGAAGTATAGCCTATTATTGTTAGAAAAGGTAATGATACTTTATGAAAGGCACATGATTTTTCTTTCAGTTCACAGATTTGCATGTTATTCTTCAAATATTGCATTAATATTGGTGAATTTGAAGGTTACTTTTTTATGGAGTAACAGTTTATCTTTTTACATCATCTTAAGACTTTTTATTGTTTAATTAAAATTAATTTAAGAGGGTTCATACGGGTCAGGATAATTCCAGACCAGGAAATTCTTTAGTACCAGTATTTTCTTATAGAAAATCTCTCCTTAAATAAGGCGAAATTTGGAGCGTTTTTACCTATTTATTCCTCAGTAAAAAAATTTTGATATTTTACAGGGATAATTCCCTGAAACGTACGGTTAATTAAGCAATAGGGCGTCGATTTAATGTGATAATTAGAGAAGTAATTAGAAAACTTTCTATTATTTTTACATTTCAGGTGAACTGAATTACTTTCACATGTGCTTTAAAAAAAAAAAAAAAAAAAAAAAAAAAAAAAAAAAAACTTGTGAAATTTAAATGTTAGTAAAATGTCTTGAAAAGATTTTTAAAATATTTGTAATAAAGTTAAAAAAATACTTTTTATAATATTTCAAAAACTAAACTACAAAACCTTTTTTTTCCGGTACAAATAATTACCTTCTTAGCTTTTTGCATTAACTTATTTATAGAATAGGTATTTTAATTACTGTTTATTTTTGCAAATCTTTTGCTTTTTTATAATTAAGAAATATCGCTTATTCAATTCAAAATAATTTCATTAACTAGATAAAAGATAAAATAAGAAAAACATGTTAGCAACTTATGCTAATTTTCTCTTTACTATTTCACTTTCGTAAACTGTTTTTTTTTTTTTTTATTAAAAATTAATTAAGTGTTTCAAAAAAAATTAAAATTACTTTTAAAAGTAAATATTTTCATTTTATTGTTATTCTAAAAGCAGTATCTCTGTCGTTGTTTTTCTTTGCATTTTCAACTCGACTTTCCCAATCGGGTGTTAGAAAAAAAGTTCCAAAATGAAATAATATTTCAAAATTTTTCATTTTAATAAATGATTCCGAAGCGTCTTTACGGGAAAAAAATTAGCATAATATTCAAGTACCTATCCTTTAGAAGTCGGTTAGTTTTTATACACTGTAGTCGCAAGATAAATAGAATTAAGTTAATAAAAGTAACGAAATACTCCTAAACTTATTATAATGGTTGCTTTAAGTCGAAGTTAAAATAAGCTTACAAAATTGGAATAAAATCGCATAATATCCTTTGAAAAAAAAATTATTTAAATAATTTAAAAGAAAATTAATCCAGTATGTTAAAATCAATAATACTTCGAAAAGTTTTTTTTTTTTTTTTTTTTTTTTTTTTTTTTTTTTACTTTCCGAAGATATAGTGTAAGAAAATAATTGTAAGTGATTTTGTGTGTGTGCATGCGTGAGTGAGTGAGTAAATGGGTGAGTGAGTGAACGAATACGATAATTCTTAATAGCTAATTTCAGTTGCGTTTCCATTTGGCAAAATGTATAAATTTTCGTAAAAATTGGTCGGCCGATTGAGTATATAATCCATTTTAAAACCATTTTCAAATCACTTTGCGTCCGATTCTAGAGGGGAAATCATCATAGAAATGTGACACAGCATGAGTGATAGATTATATGGCGATGATGTCTTCAAGCGTTAGTGGCGCGGAGGTTTCAGTTGCAAAACCGGAGTTCCAGCGCTCGAATTCAGCCGATTCCATCATGTCAGAAATTCTTAAAAATACACTTTTCTTTTTAAAGGAGGAAGGGTCACATTTACAAATGTTCTGAAAATCGGAAGGTGTTATTTCAGTTTTTTTTTCTTTTATTACAAGAAGTATCTCTCTAGTTACGCATTCTCAATATATTTGACTTGACTGTACAAGCATACCTCTAAAAGGAATTTAAGTTTCTTTTTCTTTTGTTATCATTTTTTCCCGCATTTTTATAATTTAAGCATCTTTTCAACAGCAAAAAAAGTTTTCATTTTAATAATTCAATTTTAAAGCATCTTTTAACTAGAGAAAAAAAAAGTGACTATTATGTTAATCGTTTAAAACAATATTTGAATATTTATATCACTGTTTAGGAAACTGCATTTTACAGTGTGTAAATAAAATTAAACAAGTAAAACTAACGAAATATTAAAGTTTACACTAATTTATTTTACGCGTTATAATTTTCCAAATGAGGGAAAAGTGTCTATGCCAAGATTCGAACCAGGAACCTTTGGCGTAAGCGGCCAGGATCTACCAATTGCGCTATCCTGCAAAAACCGGCAGGCCTTTATCTCCCAGAGAATCTCAAGGAACCTCAGAGAACAAAAAGGTTCTCTGGGTGATAAAGGGCTGTCAGTTTTGTCTAGGATTGTTAAATAGGTAGAGCATTGACAGCTTACAGCAGGGATGGCGAACTTTTTTGAGTATGCGTGCCAAAAATTTCAAAATTATTATGTACCAACATTCTAACGCGCCAGAAATATTTTAACTTAGATAAAATCCAATAATTAATTTTTATAGAATTTTTACGTAAATATTTTTACACTTACACTAAATTCGATTCCTAAGTTATTTATTACGCTGTATTTAAATTTACTCAATAATATAACCATGTCGCATAGAATTCCGTGTTACTAATCTATAAATGAGTTTTTCTTTTATTGTATACTCCCGAATCAGATCATTTTTAGTTGTAAAAACAGGTTCATTAGATACATATTATTTACAGTAACAGATAAAATTCAATTTTCAAAATTAAAACCTAAATATAATGAAATCTAAACTTACTTAAAACTCTAAACCTAAGTAAAATAAAACCTAATCTGAAGTAGAAGCTTGTGAATTAGGTATATTACTATGCAAACTATAACTGAAAATTCAATTTTCAAAAACCTTTGAAATTTCATAAAGAAGCAAAATGATTTGGAAAACACTGTATGCTGAATGGTTTGGCAAGAAAATTACGCAACAGAGTGCTTTCATTGAAATGTATAATACCTTAATTCATACAGAATTTACGGATTATTCTAAAGTAAACTAGATACCTGTTACACAAAACTACACTTTTTGTTAAAAAACATAAAATGGATTGTTCTCCATAAACTGAATACAATCTATAATTTTTTTCCTCGTGCCAGAGAAGTTTTCTTACGTGCCAAGTTCGGCACGCGTGCCATAGGTTCGCCATCCCTGGCTTATACCAAAGGTTCCCGGTTCGAATCCCGGCCTGGACGCTTTTTCACTTAGTTGGAAAATTAGAAGTCGTATGATTCATTTACCAATTAGAATAACTGTGTTAAAATAATATAGTGTAATTACGTATCCAACGTTTCTTGGAGTTCCATTATCTGCGATTTATTTTGTTGAGCTGATTCAGATATCAGACCAGATGTCATAATCGAAAAGGCTCTTTGTATGAGAAATATAGTTTTCAGGTGTCCCACGCAAATCAGTGCTCCTAATTCTCTCGACACCAGTATTTTAAAGTAATTATCTTCACCTTATCTAATAGGCAGAATTACCTGCAATTAAAGATGGTGAAATAAACTGTAGGAAAGTAGTAGCATTTGGAGCCTGGATTTACACGGGACACCTGGCAACGCTAGTGAGAAAGGTCCACCCGATTCTTCCAGGGTAGCTCAATTGATAGGGTTGGGTTGATTTTTGACGGCCGATTATCTACTCGAGGGATATAGGCCCATGGGGAAGTGCCTTCCGTGGGGTCTTTCTAAGGGAACCTAACCGTATTTACACATGGTTTGGTTTGTGACGACCAATTATCAACACGTGGGATAAAGGCCCTGCGGGATGCCCTTCGTGGGGGTCTTTCTAAGGGAACCTAACCCGTATTTACGCATGGAAAACCACGGTTTCGAAGAAAACCACGAAAACTCCGAAACGGTTAGGCCGATGGGCGCGATTGGGTTCTAACTCAGCACCTCCCGTCTACCAGCTTCGAGAGCAGAACCTCTCAGCCACTGGTGAGGCATTTACGCATGGAAATCCGAGGTTTCGAAGAAAACCCCGAAAACTCCGAAACGGTTAGGACAATGGACGCGACTGGGTTCGAACCAGGCACCTCCCGTCTACCAGCTTCTAGAGCACCTGTCCCCACCAGTGGCTGAGAGGTTCTGCTCTCGAAACTGGTAGACGGGAAGTGCTGGGTTCGATCCCAATCGCGCCCGTCGGCCTAATCGTTCGGAGTTTTCGTGGTTTTCTTCGAACCATGGATTTCCATGCGTTAATACGGGTTAGGTTCCCTTAGAAAGACCCCCACGAAGGGCACTCCCCCTCGAGCCTATATCCCTAGTGTAGATAATCGGCCGTCACAAAATCAACCAACCAACCATCTAGAGCACCTGTCAGCCACTGGTGGGGCCTCAATTGACAGAGAATTCGCAGCTTACACGAAAGATTCATGGTTCGAATCGAGGCCTGGGCACTTTTTCACTCAGTTGAAAAATTAGAAGTATGATTTTTTTTACAAATTAGAATATTTGTGTTAAAATCAATATAGTGTAACTTATTTTAAGTATTGTAATTTCTGTTGGTCATTTAAAATTACAAAGGGTTTTTTTCCATTCTAAGTTAACATATGTTTATAAAATTTTAATAAATCCCATTATATTATTTTAACTTCATGGAAAAAATGAAATAACTCATTTTCTTTCATGTTACCTACTCCATTAGAATATTCGCATTTTTGTAAAACAGCAATTGAGACTACTTTTAGAAATTTTTATTTAACTTTTTATTAATATATTTTCTTTGAAAGAAATCAGACATATGATATAGAAACATCTCGAGTATTTTTCTTTTTTCTTTTTTTTTTTTTTTTTTTTTTTTTCGTGTTCTCTATATATTTTTTCAATGCACGAAAAGTAACCTAATAAAATCAATCTTGAATAGCTTTATTCTATTCAGGCATTAATAATCCTTTTTTTTCTTTTTACTAATTCTGTGGGAAGATTGCAAACATTACACTAATAATTAAATTTAAAAGTATGTTATGATTAAAGCAGGTAACTGATTTACGTTTAAATTAAATATTTTTTTTTTCAACACATATTTTCTTCTTAAAAATGTATTATCCAGAAAATTATTGAAAGGCATGTACAGATTTTTAATTGAATAACTGGATGAAAAGGATTCTGAACACGGAAGCTTTGAGTGATTTTAAATTCTTCGATTTGGACCTCATGACATTATGCTTACTTAGTTGGATCAGTGACGTCATCAATCTGAAAGCAGTTTCCCAATTTAAAAAAAAATAAATTTAAGTTTATATTATTTTAAATTTTGAAAATGAATTTGGGGAAAATCAATGATGCAAACATTAATGAGACAAAATTTGCGCCCAATATTTCTGAAACGTAACCTTCTTTTTTACATTTTTTATTGTCTTTTCATTACCAATATAATGTTATTTTGTTTTAAAATGTTATTCTGTATATATTGTTATTACTATTAGAAAACAGCTATTAACTAATAAAATTAAAACACATTTTTTTTTATGCTGTCAATATTTGCAATTTAAGGCACTGTTTCTCAACACCTTTTTACGTCACGTCACACTTTAAAGCCATGGTTAAATTTCCTCTACACCGTAAAATCAGATGGCAGAAAAACATGTCTATAATTTTAATTTTATTTACTAACACAGACAAATTCTCCATTAGAACCAAAAAAGGTAGAATGATTTCTTAAAATTTTTAATTATGAGAATGTTAATATTCTTGTAGTTTTATATTTCTCTTTAACATCCGTAAAAATTTAATGAGATATCTAAACGTCATTCTTTTTTTAATTATAATATTTTCCTTCTAAATTTTTGGTTACGCATGCTTCGCATAAATCGTTTTCCGAAAATAATTTCTACTGTATTTTATATTGTTGCTCTTTTCCGCCCCAACAGTGGCTGAGAGATTCTGCTCTCAAAGCTGGTAGACGGGAGGTGCTAGATTCGAACCCAATCGCGCCTATCGGCCTAATCGTTCGGAATTTTCCGTGGTTTTCTTAGAATCTTGCGTAAATACGGGTTAGGATTTCTTAAAAAGACCCCCACGGAGGGCATCCCTCCTTCGGGCCTATATCCCTACTGCACATAATCGGCCGTCATAAACAACACAACTCTTTTCCTTTAAGATGCATTATTTTTCTCAGAGAAAATTAAATTTATTTGGTGATGTAATACACTGTGAAAAAAAAAAATCCGTTAAAAAATTCCGTTTTTTTTTTCTCCCCGGGGTGAAATGAATTTCTGAAAGAGTCAAAAACTAACGATAGTACTAAAAGTCTAGTTATTAAGTCACCAAGTATGAAACATGTGATTACAAAAGGACCAGATTACCAACGGGGCAATCTTCCACCAATAAATTTTAACAGAAATTTTCATCTTATATAAACGCCATATGCATGAAAAATTACTGTCATGAATAAGAAAATTTTTTATCCTTTTTTTCAGGTGGAAATTTGCCTCGTTGGTAATCTGGCCCTTTTGTTATCAGAAGTTTCATACTTGATGGCCTGATAATTTGTAGTTTTCGCTAAGGTTTACTTTTTAATATTTTACACACTAGAAAAAAATTCCATATTTTGTCAGTTAAACTTCCATATTTTTACACTTTTTTTTTTCTTCTATCTTTACAAGAAGAAAGTAATGGTTTCAAGAAATCTTTCGTCTTCCAGTCTTTGACAGATTTACACGTTTTAAGGGTCAGAGATCATAAAAAACATGTTTTTACAAAATGTCTGTCTGTGACAAAAATTTTGTGGGCGCTCTATCTCAAGAACCAATGCACGGAGTTTAATAAAACTTTATATTCAGGTAGTCCCTGATATAAATTGATGCAGATGAGTTCTTGGTGAAAATCGCTCAACAGGTGGCGCTTCTATGCTGCATTTTTTACGATTCCCGCAACAGCTCTATCTCAAGAACTAACGCACGGATTTTCATAAAACTTCAGATTCAGTTAGTCCTTGATATGAATGGATGTTTTTTTTTACGTTTTAATGTAAATTGTCCAATAGATGGCGCTGATGTGCTGCATTTTGAACTATTTCCTCAATAGCTCTATCTCAAGAACTAATGCACGAATTTTTATCAAACGTCAGATTCAAGTACACCTTGATTAATATTGCTGCTGATTATGTGTTGGTGTAAACAGCTCAACAGGTGGCGCTTCTATGCTGCATTTGTCATGATTTACGCATTAGCTCTATCTCAAGAACTAATGCATGAATTTCCCCCAAACTTCATATTCAGTTAGACGTTCACATAAGTTGATGATGATTAGGTTCTGGTGTAAATCACCCAATAGGTGGCGCTGTTATTCTGCATTTTGCTGGATTTACACGATGTCCACAATAGTCATACCTAAAGAACTAATGCACGAAATTTCATCTTTTTAGATTCCTCTTGATGACCATACGCTGTTAAAAATATTTATGGGCAGAGGCCGGCAGCAGAGATTCCAGTCATACCGCGTAAAAAAAACAATCCGTGCCCATCATTTTGTGTCAATGTGTACACACAAGCGAAGTAAAATATATGAAGTTATACGGTATTTGATGGTTTATTATTTTACCGTTGACGTAACAGATGGGCTAAAACTGCAAGAATATGTGGATTGCCCTTAATTTTCAAAATATCTAAAAATATCCCTGTAAAATTACGGGCGGAGGCCGGCAGCAAAGATTCCAGTCATACCACGTAAAGAAAATTCCATGTCCATCATTTTGTGCAGCCCGTAATTTTACGGGGCAAAGATATAATGCACTTCAAAGCACAATAACACTTTACTTACTGTTCCGTAGCACGTAGCACGTTAGATAATCATCACAGAATCGCTTTTTTGGCGGGTTAAAAAATATGTTACGGTCGCAGTTAACTGACATTATTTTCTGAAATTCGACTAAAACGAAGGGTTACACCCTAGCGGAGGAAAATGTATGGAGTCGTACCGTATTTTTTTTTTTTAGTGAATCAGTCTTTTTTTCATCAAATAAGGCTGTTGCCCGTGAAAATTGAACAGCAAAGGCTCATAAATTTACAGTTTTTTTTCTGACAGTGTAGATTGCCGTTTAATTTTGGCATCGTGATAGCGAGTTTGTAAATACTGACAGGTATCAGATAGGAGAAAGTTTTGGGATTGGTACATCCGACTAGTTTCTTCTGTTTCACTGTAATATTAAAAATAAATGCCACAGATTTAGAGAAAATGAAAATCTAAAATCTATACTTATTGACACATTCACGAAATCACCCTCATCAGAAAAAACAATTCCGTAAAAATACGGAAATTGTACTGGCAAGAGACGAATTTTTCGTGATTTTCTCGCATACTCTTATAAAGAGTATAAAAATAAATAAACTTTTAAATTTACACTCAATCTTTTGTCCCTAAAGCTCATTAAATCGTATAATACGATATGTTGAATGCTAAAGTATGAATTGTTGTTTCTCTTGTTGTTGTTGATCTTGATGCAACTTGACTGAAAATTTTCGGAGCACACCGCTTGAGAATCACTGGTTTAAGGCATAAAGTAAAAAGCAAAAATTATTCTGTCTTATATTAAGTTAATATACATATAAATTTAGTAAAGATATCTTTTTCTAGTTAATGCCTTTTTTTTTTTTTTTTTTTTTTTTTTTTGTAAAATTTATAAGTATTCTTCTCCTTGTAACAGTGCCTTTTAGTAATCATCGATTTGTGACTATTAAAAACTTATCCTAATAAGCGGTTTTTTCTATATAATTTTATTCTCTCTCTCTTTTTTTTTACACACACACACACACACATACCACATATTCACTCACTGATTCATGCATATACGCACTTCCATAAGCATGTATTTAGAATTTCTTATCTGCATTTCCCCTTGCTTGAATTATATCAGTTTATCTTTGAATCAGATTACTAAAATATATTTAAAAGACCGCCTAAAATAATATTATTCGTTTAAATACGTGATTATCTTAAAAATATACAAGCATAAATAAACTAGTGCAAAGCATTTTCAAATTATAGACTAATTTAATTGACTGTCCCTAAAATTCAATTCTTAAAATGACTTCGCGAATTCAAAATACACTTACCGTTAATACAAATAGTGTTTGATTATCAGCTTTGAATATATGTATTTATTTTGCATATGTCAAAATTCCTAATCCTAGAATAAATAAACAGTTATCTTCCTTCTATAATTCCGGTAATTATGTAAATATATCCTATTGTAAGATTCCTCCGCAATAAATATTATTTTATCGTGAAGTATTAAGTATTATTTACGAAGTGAAAGCTGTGCATAATGTAATTTATTAAAAGAATTGTTATTCTAAGGCAGCAACATCAAAACTGCATGGTAATAACGATCATCGTTTCTATAGTATTTCAACAGAGAAACTCTGTACTCAATAAGGCGTAACTTTTATTAAATTATGTGTTATCTCATTCATATCAAATCACTTATGATTAAAATAAAAGTATTTGATATAGTCATTACGACAATTTCTCCATCTTCTTGCTATTCCCAGTTTAAATTTCTTGGATGCGCCAATCCCAAAACTTTCTTCTATTTCATACACGTTAATACTTCAAAATTCGCTAGCACAGTGCAAAATTAAATGAAAATCTATCCCCATCATCAGGATTCTGAAGATATGAAATTCCGTGCATTAGTTCTTGAGATATGACTATCGTTAAAATCGTGTAAATCCTGCATAATACAGCATAGCAACGCCACCTGTTGGATGATATACAGTAAAACCTAATCAACAACACTTATGTCAACATCTGGGTCTGAAATTTGATGAAAATCCGTGCATGAATTTTTGAGATAGGACTATTACGGAAATCGTTTGAAATGTAGCATAGCAGTGCCACCTGTAGGGCGATTTACACCAAAACATAATCAGTACCAATCACAATCAGGTATCAAGGCATACCTGAATCTGAAGTTTAATGAAAATTCGTGTATTCGTTCTTGCGATAGAGCTATTGCGGAAATCGTGAAAAATACAGCATAACAGCGCCATCTGTTGGGTGAATTACCCCCCAAAAACTAATCAGCACCAATTTACATCAGGGACTAACTGAATATAAATTTTTATTGAATTCCACGCATTAGTTCTTGGGATAGAGCGCCCACAAAATTTGTGTCACATACAGTCAGACGGAATCACAGGCTCGCAGACAGACATTTTGTAAAAACATGTTTTTTGAAATCTGAGACCCCTAAAACGTGTAAATCCGTCGAAAACCGGGAGCCAAAAACTTTCACGAATCCAGTACTTCCTTCTTGAAAAGATAGAAAAAAGTAAAAATTCAAATTGCTTCCGAATTCAAATTCAATGAGTAATGGTAATGTTAAATATTATCACTTAACTGTCAATAATAATCAAACTTTAGATATATATGTGTTATTTATATAATTGTATAAAAACAGTAGCATGAAAAAAAATTATTAAAAAATACACGAAGTGAAAATTTTGTAAGCTGCAAACATTTCATAGCATTAAAAAACATCACTAAATCCATCATTAATTACTTGTTTTCATCAAGTAAAAGCGCTCCCTTTTTTACTCTTATTCATTTTTAACAACCCCTTCTTTTACTTACCCATCATACGTAGAATAGGGTACGTCTTGTAATTATTTTAAAAATAGAAAAAAAAAATTCGGATTTACACATTTCAGGCACTGGAGATTCCGAAAAACATATTTTTAGAAGAAAAAAAAAATTGCCGTCCGTCTGTCTGTGTGTGTGCGTGTGTATGTCTGTGTGTCTGTAAATGCTCTAGCTCTCGAACAAATTCAGATAGAGACTTGAAATTTGGTGTGTACTTAGTATATAATAATGGGAAGAAGCCTATTGTATATCAGTTACCTCGATTATGCGGAACTATTTTTTCGGACTCTCGAAATATTCGTTCTGATAAAAGGTATATAAAAGTTTTCGCAATTGTTTATTATAAGGAGTGAATATAAAAGGCAATAAAAAAACATAAATTTTGCATAAAGAATGAAGTCGATTGGATAATTAGTTGCCGAGATATTTGTGATCCTATTTTCCACACTCTTCGATTTTTCATGACCCTGTATTTCATTCAAATTTCAATTCAAAGCTGTATTTTAATTGGAAATGAGAGGCTTAATTCGACGCAGTAAACTGTTAGTTAATATTATTATTTTTTATTTTATTTATTTATTTATTTTAGAGTTATAGCGATATTTCTTTTACGCAATTCGGTACTACTTGATTATCCCGTCTACCAAAAGATTATCGCGAAATTATACGATTAAATGCCAATATTGGCTTATCGAAAATGTCACATTCACTTGACATTAAACACTTTACACGTGTTTGTTACGTCACCAAGTGATTTTTAATTCAACGTTTTATTTGTATTTTTATTAATCTTTTACTAATTGATTTGTTTTTTCGTTATTTAAAATCAAAATTGTGCCAACTTGTATAATTTTGCGAGTAATTTGACGATTTATATAATTTGTCGAAATTGGGCGACGGGATAATCAAGTAGTACCCGCAATTCAGTAATAGAGCATTACTACGTATTAAAATATTTAAATGTACGTTTAAACTTTATTTTTTGGAATTGCAATGCATTTTATAAATAGTTTACACATATTTTATTTTCGTATCTCACATTATGCATATCCATGATGGGTAAGTATTACGGTGGCCCCCCAACGACTTGCTTAATTATATCTCAAAACCAGTGGCGTGGCGTGAAAATTTTCGGTGGTCATCGCAATTATTTAAGTTTGTGGTGAAAAATTATTAACTCTAAAATTCAGTGGTTGAATGTTCAAAAAAGAAACTTTAAATCTTACCTTCACTTATACATGAACTCCAAATGTTCTGCTAAAACTGGATCGTAGAGTTTTAAAAGCTTATTAAGAGTTTTAAAATATTGCTTGATCATCGCCGCATCCAGCGATGACCGGACGCCACGCCACTGCTCAAAACCTCTTAAAGATTGTCACGTCTCACATTTGCATAGCCCTAACTTTTTTTTTTGCTCGAAATAATTTAGAATTTATCAATTCCTTTCTGACTTTATGAAAGAAAAATAATTTTTTTTTATTTTTATCCTCTCTTCCCTCTTTTTTAGTGTCAAGCCTCTCTTCTATTGATACATAGCTAGGGTGTAAAAAAATCATGATTTTTTTTTTAATCAAAAAAATCGGATTTTTTTTTTATTTAAATCAGATTTTTTTGATTTAAATCGGATTTTTTTTATTTTTTTCCCTGCGTTAAAATATTAAACATCTGTCAAGAATTAAGCATTTTCAAAAATGAATAACCCTCCAATTACTAACATAGACTATGTTTTTTTTTGCTTTAATTAATAAAATTTTAATTATGTAATTATAGAAATTACAAAAAACTGCAAATTAAAAATTTCTTTAGTAACATACAAAATTATGTGCATTAATATTTTGTAATAATTATGTAAACCAATATTAAAATACTGCTTATATTTTAAAGTTATTGATAAATTGCATTTATTTTCAAATTGATGATACAGATTAAATTTTGTAATTATTAAACAATTAATAGTTTAATTAACAACACAATCTACATTTTTGAAAAAGTGGTTGAAAGAAGGTGATAAATAATAGTTTGATAAATTCATAAAGCAGCCAGTAATTTTACACAGGTTCTAAAGCGTATGTATATCAAATTGATCAAAAACAGTAGCGATGTATACAGCAAACTCGCACATAATTTTTAAATAGATTACAAAAATTGTATTTCTGAAATTTAAATCAGATTTTTTTCCCCACAACACTAAAATATTTGAATAGCTACTAAATATTATAATGTTTTTAAGTTATTTAACATTTAGTTAGATGTTTTTTAAATGTGTAATACTTCTTTTTACACAGTTTAATATTGTTATAATTAACAATTAAAATTATTACATTTTTTACAAGTGATTTAGTGATAATTTCCATTAGTGATTATAATGCTTTTTCACACTATTTTAAAAAACCAGAAAATATATGATTTTATCATCTGATTTAAAACAATTGATTAAAATCATTGACACACTATTGCTATGTTTATTGTATGTAAAAGAATGAATAACTTGATTATTAAAAGGAAATGATGACATTGTAAGTTATATTAGATTTAAATATCATTTTAAAATTAAATGCTTTTTATGTTTGTTAGATAAAAAAGCATGCTTTTTACAAACTTACTGTACTTAAATTTTTCACAATACTCAGGAATTACGCTTCAAAACAATTATTTAAAGATTTCTTTTGTGTATTCATAAGTCACAATACCTGTAAAAACTTTCTAAATTATGTTCATCTTAGATTTGAATACTTTTTTATGTCATTTTAAACATTTAAAATTTTTTTCATTTTAATCAATGATGTTTTTTAAAAAATCACTTGATTAAAATCATGATTTAAATCGCTGATTTAAATCAACTGATTTAAATCGTCGACACCCTATACATAGCACAGCCTATTCTCATAGTATCTATTTTTTTCGCTTAGAATTTTTTTCTTTAGAGTTCATTAATTTTTATTTCTTTTTTATAAAAACATCTAGAAGATATAGTTATATGAATATTCTCGGCCTCATAATGCCAACGGCTGTATTTTATACTCCTCATAATAAGTATTCTTTAACCCCGTTGAAACTAGTGTCCGTTATACTTCTTTTAAATTTTAAGCACCAGTTTTTGGAATAGAATTTTTTTGCCTTTTTAATGCCTAATAATCCTACATACTTCATATACAATACCAAACATGCTTTGGTGACCCTAAATAACCTTCATCAATTTCATGAAAATCCGAGTATATTTACGGGAGTTAGAGCGCGGACAGACGGACAGACGGCCAGGCGGACTGACAAACCGAATGCATAAGCACTTTTCAACTTTGCTGGAAAGTGTTAAAAATGCAGGATTAGATAGAGTATGTTTGGGGGTGGGCCCCAGATTATTGTTTTGCCCCAAGGACCACTCTAGCGTCGCAAGCCCTTGAAGTATAATTATGCATAATATTTATCATTGGAAGTTTCAAACACTTAAACTTATCTTGTACCAGTATTAATGCTTTATTATAAACATGTTTACACTTTATTAACTATTTGGAAAAATGGTTATTGTCCTCTGTCAGGATAGGAAATCAAAAACATATCTGAAGCGTTCTATTGGTTAAATCCGCATTTTATTCGTTTTCTGATTGGTCTATACAGTAATCTGTATTTTCCCTTTACACTCAACAGAGATGGATACTTCTGTTGCCACTATGACAAAAAAGTAATAAAAACTATAAAAAAAAAGTTAATAACTCAGAAAGAAATTGAGATACAGCTTTCAAGCAAATTGCATTTAAAAGTACATTTTTTTCTCTATCCGACAGTGTAAAAAGTAATATTGTGGGATGTTTAGAAGTTTAAGGATGAAATTTCGTTTAAAATTAGTCCAGGAATATTAATGTTTAATCCATGGCGTACGTAATGAATGACCAGCTCCGTAGAAGTTTAAAAATTTACAGTACCGAAAAATATAATCCATGGCGTACGTAATGTACGATCAACTCCGTGCGATTTTTTATGTCTTAAATTATAGTCTTTGAAAAAATCATTTTCCAAATGGTCGTTGTAATTTGTTAAATTGCATTTTTTTTTTTTTTTTTTTTTTTTTTTTTGTACTGTCTGTGATATTCTTTATTCCAAGATTTTAATGCATTTATCTCAAAGTGTATTTCTTGAAGAATTCTCATATTTAAACTAATAGACCTAAATTTCTGTGAAAGATAAAGGTATGAAGCTTTGTACAGCATTTTAACCCGGGATTACTCGTGCAGGGTATGGCATACCCAGGGTGCACACGGTTAATACATTTCTCACCACTATTTTTTGAAATGCAATCTTCAAATTATTTTATCGCAGAATTTGTGGGCAATCTCATCGATTAAATAACATGACGATTTTTATTTGAATTTATTGGTGGCAAAGTATAAATCGTGTATATCTCGGATATGCGCGAGCGTTCCCGGGTTAAAAATATTTATTCTTTAAATTGTCTCTGGTATTTTTAGCCTCCGGTACGGTATGCTATTTCTTTCTCCCAGCTTATTTTGTGTCCAAAAAATAACGTTGCCTTACAGAGGCTAGCTGTAAAACAGAGCATTGCGATTAAATACTCTTTAGCAATTTTTTAAACTTCTAAGCATCGCACATTTTAAATTTTTATACCGTCGTATTGGATAAAAAAAGCACTTTTAAATGCATTTTGTTTGAAAACTGTATCTCCATTTATTTTTGAAACATTATTTTTTTGTGTTTTTTGAAGTCATTTGCTTAATATTGGCAACGGAAGTACTTCATTTCTGTAGAAAGCAAACGAAAAATAGTTTTAAAATAGTAATTATATATTTTTGTTGCCATTTTCTCGTAACAACCGAAAGAAAATGTAATTAAAAAAAATCCCTGCCGGCTCGGGCCTACAGGCGGAGGTAGATTTCGAAGTTAAGTACTAAATTCACCAACAAAATTTAAATCAAGATTAGAGATAAACCCAGTTCCTTCACTAAGAATGAGCTCTAGGGAGCTAAATATTTTGTGAAAATTCTAATATAAACGAATACACACAGCATGTATATAGGAATAGGTTTAAAAAATAGCTAAAGCAAATTCAGATAACCTCAATGTGTTAAAATATGTTAATATTTCCATAGTCGGGTTTTTATCATGTTTTAATACGTTTCTTCAAACCCACATGACGTTACATATCCACCTGCTGAGGTCCATTTTATTTCCAATATGATACAATATATATATATATATATATATATATATTTTTAATTCGTCAAACTATTTATTTCATTTTGAGTTTTCATGCTGAAATCTTGCTCCAAAAAACTTATGACGTAATATTCAATTTGTTTTCAATTCGTTAAACTGTTTATTTAATTTGTTTTTTCACGTGAAGATCTTGCAAAGAAAAGCAATTGTTGTGGTGAGAATTAATTTCATTTCTTTTATTTTTAATTGTTGGCAACTGCTATAACTAAAAATATTTATTTTTTCCTGTCAGTGTTGTGTAAGAGCTGGTTTTATCAGAATCATGTTAAGACGGTATTCAAAATTTTGAACCCTCCCCAGTTCCATTCCCTAGGGCCGATTTTGCCCATTTTCAATCCCCGCCGAGATATTAGCCATCTCAAAGTTGTTGGCGAGTTTGAAGACGATCCGAGTATAATTGCGACTTTTATCGTGCGGACAAAATTTAGTACATACATACATATATATATATATATATATATATATATATATATAAACTTTTTAGGTGGGGGTGGTTTTGGGTTCCTGGGGTCCTATAACGAAAAGTTATGAAGGAATTTTTCAAAAGTCGCACCATGGTAACGACTGCAATAGGTAGTATTTCTTACGAAATCTACCTAATACGTGCTATTTTGAAAAAAATATAAACGAATGATTTCTGCTAAAACAATGGAGCTATTATATACTATACTAGGGGGCTCTGCCCCCTGCAAGCCACGGTCGCCAGCCCCCGTTCAGACACCGCAGAATCTAAAAACACGCTAATCTGATGGGTTTTAAAAATATTAGAGAAGATTGAATTATACTGAAAAAAGCTGTAGAGATCTCCCTGTAAACGGGTTTCCATTCAATTCCCTTTGATTGCAAAAATTTAAGGTCGAATCAGTTGCTGTTAAGACATCCAATAGTTGTTTTCGTTTTTGATTAAAGAGGGTCAGTTAAGCATTTGAAAAGAAGCTAAAATAAAATAAATTAAGTATACAGAGTCTTTGTCTCCCGGTATTTTAAAACAATCTCTATAACAATAACCTAAGTCATGTGACTATCATCAACAGTTCCAGGCGGACCACTTCACTTTTTATACTCTAGGTGCCATTTTGGTACTTTAATGTTAGCCAGGCACAGGTGATACGTCGCCAAATATTATTTTATCGCCATCATGTCATCTATATTATAATAGTTCAAGTCACCAACTGCCATAAACAAATACGGTCTGATTCCTTCGCCGTTCATATGAAAGTTTGGCAAAGATGTCATATACGTCCCATATTGGCGCGATTTTTTAACGACGCCAATTTGGGGAACGCATCAACAGAATAAACAGCAACATCCGGCTTACCATATCAAGCAAAATAACGATACTTTAGCGCCAGTTATGTGCCCATTCCGTGTATGACATTGGCGTCAGAAAAAAATCACGCCAATATGGGACCGTAAGATTTCCATTTTGATTTAAAAAATCAAATCTTTTTTTCGAATAAAAATACATAAAAATTGCCATGGTCGCAAAGAAGTCTAGGTACTGTTACGCTAGCCGGATGCAAATCTCGCAAATAGCTTCTTTTCAACTCGCCAGTTAGTTTTTTTTTTTTTTTTCGAGTGGTAATATTTGGCTAAATACGCACCGCAGGTTTGGTGTGATTTTTATTTTTTTACGAAAATTTGGCGAAAACCTCGTTTTCAAATACCAGTTGCATATGCATTTTCGGTAATCCTTAGATATCCCGTCAACCAAAAATCTATCGCCTAACTATAAGATTAAATGCCAATAATGGTTGATCGTAAATGTCACATTCACTTGACTTTAAGCAAGTTACACGTGTTTGCGTCATCAAGTGATTTTTATTTCGACGTTTTATTTGTATATTTATTAATGTTATACTAATTTATTTGTTCTTTCGTTATTTAAAATAAAAATTATGTCAATTTATATAATTTGGCGAAATTGGTCGACGGAATAACTATGTAGTACCGTATTTTTTAATTATTTTCTATTATTTTTCTAAAGGAAATAACAAAAAAATAATTCATAATCATAGAGCAAAATAATTTATATAATTTATAAAAAGAAATAAAAGTAAATAAACATTTATTATCAAATAAACAACAATAGCCGGATTATCACGTCAACCTTTTCTGAAATATGAAAAAAAAAAAAAATATTTGTTTGATTAAAATTTGAGTTGCCATCATTAGAAAATGTATATAAAATTAGAAAAAAATTAATATTTCGAAAACTAATTCGAATTTAAAAATTCTAATACCAGTTTTGAGATCTGCGGATCAATGCTGATTTTTGGTGTTAATTTCTTCGCAAAGTATTCCATATTTTATGAGAAATCGCTTGAAACATAATCAGTTGTTTAATCAGTCGATTCATACTTCCGTTTCATAAATTCGTTTCATTAGGATTTTATATATATAGGGTAGATTTAATTGTAAGTATCTATGAATTATTAGATAGCCCTTTTTTTTTTTTTTTCGATTTTCTTGAATGGTGGAATCTTTTTGCTGCGTTTGTGCATTATTTCGCGATAGTGATGTGCTATGCATGTGTTTACTGTAGATGTTTAAGAGTAGATCGTAAATGTGGAATTCTTAAGCGGATGCGAATGACGTCATTTTACATAAAATAAAACGTGTGCTTTAAGTCTTAAAATTGAAATATGTTTTGTACTGCAGTAGAGTCCCGCTTAACCGAGTTATTTTCTTCTGATGAACTGGTGGCTTCTATTATTATGAAACAGCCATTATGAATGAAGTGTTAGGCGAAGATGAAAGAGCAACCGTAAAAAAAAATTATGGCCATTTTTCCCCGCATTCTGACCAGAAAATCAGAGTTCTAACATTTTACGGCTGCTCTTTCATCTTCACCTAACAATTCATTTATAATGGCTGTTTCATAATAATAATAGAAGCCATCAGTCCATCAAAAGAAAATGAAGTAATGGAAATGCCGGGGGTGACACTAAATTCTGAAAAAGCAGAATTCCTGTTCTCTAGTTTTTTCTTTAAATTGTGTCTGGTATTTTTTTTTTTTTTTATAAAATTTTGAAAATATGATTCTTGCAGTAAAATGGACTTGTAAAGTAGTCGTACTTTTATCTTTTAAAAATTATTAAATTTTTAAATTTTTTAAAATAAATATTTTTATTATTTCGGAAGACAAATTAATATAAATGTACATTCGAAAAGAAATAAAGAAAAAATCTACAAAAAGAGTGATTTTTTGAGAAAATATAAGAAATTTGAAATATAGTTAAAATTAAAATTTTATATTTAAAAAAATAACCTTTATTTTAACTTTGACGATATTACATAAGGAGAGAAATCTATACATAAACACATAGTTCGGGGGGGGGGGGGGATAAATAAAAATACTGATAAATAAAAAAGTGTAATATTGGGTCCTGACACACCTTAAAAATTACTACAAGCTGCACTACTTTAAGTTTTACAAGGTTTACAAGAATTTATTTAGTATTTACTTCGTTCAATTCACTGTAAAAGAGTCGTCTTTAGTGGCTGTCCATTACGTTTGCGGCAACGTGTTTTTATCCTCTGTTGAATTCAGAGGGCCCAAAGAACATCTCCAACACTCCGGATCATCGAAATCCCTTCCCGGAAAATCTGTAATTTTATGCTTATTAACGCTTTATGTCCACAATTATGAATTCATGAAAATTTCATCTTCGAAAGCATTGTTCGTGATTTTTTAAAACTACATTAGAAGATTTACACAATCATTTAATAATTTTTGGCACAATCCCAGAACAAGAGAGACACCCCATTTGGCGACTTTTCTGACAAGCGCCAAACATCCCACATACGCCAGCCTAAAATGCGGTAACCTGAAAACTAACGTGATTGGTCCACTTTCCTGAATGCTTCCAGACTTTTTTTAGTGCGTCATCATCCTGGAATCATGGGAAATACAACATTTATAAATAAAGACGTATTAGAAAACACAGGAAAGTTGATTTTTATGAGATTCAAAATAAAACAAACGATTTCAACACAAGTTTATTGAAAAATGTGAAATTTTTTAAGTACTTTTCCAAATCAGAGTAATAATTTAATGATTAAAATTTTCATTTCTCAACAACTTTCGGAAAATTCATGACATCATTTAATCTTTTAAAGTACATGCCTATATCAGAGTAAACATTGAATAATTCATTTCTAATTTACGGAAGTATGAACACTTCGCGTTCATAAAAATATAATATATATCACTGAATACAGCAACCTAATTCTGCAGCATCTGAAAAACGCAAGAAACTCGTTAAAGCGGCAATCACTAAATGTCGTATGAACGCTTACGCGTTCATTAACCGAAAAAAAAATCACTAGATTCAGCAGTTCTCGCTGTATAGCAATCTCAAAATGTACAAAACTCTTAAGGTCAGCATATATGAGAAATATACAATAAATGGCTAATATAAAACACTACAACAAAAAATGCATAAAATTATTAACATACCTTAACAGACATCTCCTTTCTTGAAAACCAACTTTAAAAAAGGTTGAATTGCCATAATTTCGTAAATTTCCAGTCAAACTTCACTTAACTTTCCAGCAAAAAAAAAAAAAAAAAATGAACAAATACTCACAATTTCAGACTAAATTACACAGGTACTTTAATTTTCAAATTTTACAACTAAAAACAGCAAAAAAAATTAACAAATATAAACAATAACAAACTTTTGCCTTGCCGAGATTTTATTTTTACAATTACAAAATGTCTTCCTTCTACACAAATTACAAAACATGCGGAGTTGGGCTGTCAAAACACCACTGAGCTAATTGTCAATAAAAGTTTTCAGGTAGGCGTAACCATCCAATACACAACAAATCAACCAATCCCATTAAACCGATTCAAATTCAAGATCAGACCACTGTAGACGTGGAAAGAATTTACGAAAGGAACTGGTAACAACAAAAATCCATTTATCGCTTCGCCAAATTGAACTATGCCAAGTATCTCGGCTGTTCTGGGATTCAGCCTAATTTTTACCAATTAAAATTAATTAATTAAATTTGAATGTATAGAGATTTTATGCAATATTTACAACTCCATTCAAATCTTGTTTGAAATTTTTTTTAGTATTTTGTAGAATTAGGAAAGGTGCAAATATACTGTTCTTAGAATAGAAATATAGAAATATTTCTGAACTGAAACTTTTCCCTCCCAATCTTTCAACGTCAAGAAAGTTCAAAGGATGCAAAGGCAAAATAAATCATCCTTTTAAAAATATTTTTATTTTTTATTATTTTTTTATCTAAGAGTGATATGTGTTTGTAAATCTCATTTACTCTTAAAGTTTCCCATACGCATTTCCAATTCAACTTATATATTCAGGGGTCGATCTAGGCAAAATTTAGGACCTATTTACTAGGGTGGGCCGAAAAAAACTTTTTTTCGATTTTCGATGATGGGTAGTGCGAAACAGTAGCCACTGGTGGCACTAAGTTTAAACAAAAAAATTGAGATTTTTCGGAGAATTCTTTCATTTGCAGCAAATGGCTTGAAGTTTCGCTCAGATGCTGATTTTTGAACTTTTTTATCAAAAATTTTAAAAATGTTAAATTTATTTTCGCTGAATATCCTTGAAATGTCATGTTTAGTGTACGAAATGTTTAAATAAGTTCTGATTAGCTACTGTTTATTAGTTATGTGTATTTTGAATAATGTGATTTTATAACCTTTTTGCGTAGAACTGAGCAAAAATTGTAAGTATTGTTTGGTTCGTTCGTCGGTTTCTCTCTTTTGCTTTTATTATGTTCCTCGATCTTCCTCCGGTTTGCCAATGCGTTCAGAGTCACATATTTGAATGCCGGACGACAGCATGTCTTGACAGCAATTTTGGAAAGAGAGGAGAATGTGGAGTAGAAACCAATAAAAATGCAGTCAGTCATCATGAGGAGGAAACAGGAGATGGCAGTAACTGCTAGATGGTATGTTAATTATTTTTCTGCTCTAAAATACAGCTATTGTTAGAAGATTCAAAAAGTGGTAATTTTGAAGCAGGCAGTTCGTCTGAATCAGAATTTGAACCTTCAACAGTGACCTGTTTAAAAGCCTTCAAAAGCAGATACTCCCAAACGCATATCCCTTTCTCACACAGCATTCGACGGATTTAGAACTGGTATATCATACAGGTAAATTGCGTTAAGAGCTTCATATGTGCTTCAGAATGCAGGAATTATGAGAACCAAGAATAAGGATCTCGACATCGATAAAGACTTGGTCAGGAGACAGAAAAAGAAATTTGAAAAGAAGATACAGGAGAAGGAATATCTTGAAGGATGAAAAATTTCAACCATATTTTTTCATGGTAGAAATAATAACATGATCTCCATAGAAAAAAAAAGGAACAAGCGGCACCTTCGAGAGAAATACCAAGCACATATCACTGATGGCGTGCGAAAATGTACGTGTCCATTTCTACGAGCCTATTCCTGTTTCTACATAAGAAATGCAAAAGGCTGAAGATTTGAGTACTCTATTGATCTAGCTCCGTTTCAGTTGATAAAAGCCTTAGGTCAAGTGGTTCTACTATTTAGTTTAGACAGTTGGTGTCACTGTCAGAGTGGAAGCTCCTTCGTATGAAGAATACATATCAAATGTTGCAGTTCTCTTCTTGATTTTTTCCAAAGCAGACTTTATTCTGGCTTAGAAAATTATATAATGATTTTGCTATTTCTCCGTAGTGACAAGAAGATGGTGTCAAATGACCCAAATATTCCGAACCACAATCAAACAACATGGTGATATTTGTTTCGTCTTTCTGTTGACGGTGCTGCTAGTCCCCTTTTTTTCTATGAAGGTCGTTTTATTTTTTCTACTATCAGAAAAGATGCTTGTAATTTTTCTTCCTCCAAGATCTTCCTCCTCCTGTATCTCCTTTCTAAATTCCTTTTTCTGCCTCCTGACCAAGTTTTTATCGACGACGAAATCTTTATTCCGTGTTGTCACAATCCCTGCAATTTTTGCACAAAAGTGAAAAAAGCTATAAAAGTCATCTAATTCAAATTGCACATAACTATTAAATAATCAAAGTTTATTTAAACATTTTGTACACTAAAAATGACATTTCAAGTAAATTCAGCTAAAATAACTTAAATTTAACATTTTTTAAATTTTGCTTTAAAAGTTCAAAAATCAGCATTTGAGCAAAACTTCAAGCCATTTGCAGCAAATGAAGGAATTTTCCTAAAAATCTCAATTTTTTTGTGTGAACATAGTGCTACCAGTGGAAACTTTTCCGCACTATCCATCACTGAAATTTGAAAAAAAGTTTTTTTTGGCCCATCCTACTAGGCCTTTTCACAAAAAATCTATTTAATAAAATGGGCCCCTTCACAAAAAAAAAATTAATAAAATGCGCCCCTTCGCAAAAAGAAACTTAATAAAATAGGTCCCTTCACAAAATTCCTTTTAATAAAATAGGCCCCCTACGTAACATTTTTTTTCATAAAAACTGTTTTTAAATGTGTAATTTGTAAATAAAACCAGGTGACGGAAAATAAAAACTTTAGCAAGAGAATTTAAAGAATGTTTTTGGATTCTTGGTTTGAATTTGAGTAACTAGATTTCAATTTTCATTACACAATGCTATTTTTTTCCAAAAATATAATAAAATTCACAAAAATAACTTCAAATTTTCACAAAACGGGCCCCAAGAATAAAAACCTGCATCGACCCCTGATATTTTAACGTTGTTATTTAATAAGCTAAATGCTATTTTATAAACGTTATATATAACAAATGTAACATAAATATTATAAAATGAAACTATTACTTTTGGTTTTACTAAAAGAGTATATTTTATGACGTTACTAACTTATTTTTATAATCCGTTAATTTTTTTAATCTATTTAAAATTATTGCTCAGAGTTACAGGACGCTTAGAGTAAAAATATAATCTTACACGAAAAATCATATATTTCATGTAATTTTTCATAAATATGAAAGCGTAATTTTATAACTTTTCATAAGCATAGACAATAAATATGCGGCTCTCTGAGACTGCTTGATTAAAAGATGAATAACAGGCTCCATTAGCTTATAAAATACTGTTTCTGTACCAATATTTATCTACAAAATTATTATAAATTGACATACTATTTAGATTTCTCTAGCGATAGTGCTAGAGCCGCAAACGAAACAAAATTTCACTAGTATCTTTAGCTAAACATAAAGTTATTGCTTAAACTGTAAAGACTGGAAAATGCAGCGGTCTCTGAAACCGCTAACAGCAGTTATGAGCCTACATTAGTCACGGGAAGAAATGCTGAAACTAATGCTATGGGAGCGTTGTTTACAGATTGCTCGCATTTTAATATTTTTAAATATTGTTGTTTTTTTTTTTTTTTTTTTTTTTTTTTGTTTTTTTTTGGATCAGGTACCTGAGGTCGATAACTTTTATTGTGAATTACATTTTCATATGAGGATAGTTTCACTTTCAAAACCGGTTTCAAGTGTAAAAGTATCCGCATGTAAAAAAAAGTAACTAAAATCGAAAAAGTACAAACGCACAATAAATGTTATCGACCTCAGGTACCCTGTTAAAAAACATTTAAAAATATTGAAATGCGAGCAAGAAATGGGTAAACAACGCTCCCATGAATTAACATTAGAGTTGAGTTTCGCCGGGTAACTACTGTAGGCTCTTAAAGGTTAACAAGCTGTAGTATTTTTCAGTACTGTCAGTCAATTTTAAAACGAAATATTGCGAAAGAATTATCTAAGACAATGCATGGAATAATTTTTTCTTTAATTTTAAAAAGATTTGTAATTTTCGTATGAAAGTATATCTTTTGTAATAACTAAAGTAAATACAATATGTAATTTTATTTGTATATTTTAAAGCATGAAATGCTAATTTTAATATAACAAAAATTTACTGTCGAAATATGAAAACTGAACTTTCACAGAAATATTTGAGTAAAAAAATGCCTTAAAATTATTTATAGCATCAAGTTTATTTATTATCAATTAAGTTTGTTTAAAAATTTCTCCAGCTTTTTTTATTTTATAGATGAGCCAGAATTTAATAAAATTTTCTGAACTTTATATTTCTGTTTAAAAATTATTTTTCTCCTCTTTATTTTTTAGAAAATAGGTATCTTATTGCAATAAAATGAAAAGGGTTTTTATAAGTAGTATCGCAGTAATATAAATACATCATTATTTTGTAAATGTTCATAAATGTTTTCCATTCAAGTCTTTAAATTCATATAGTTGTATGACTTAGTTTTAAAAAAACACAACATTTAATGAAATACAAAATGTTTCAAAAGATAATTTTCTAAGAATATCTTTTAAAATATTTTTATATTCCTTTTAAATTTTTCTCAAGCATCTAAATTTCTTTTCAAAATTTTATGAAAATCTCATTACAGAAATATTTTCAAATATTACGTAGTTTAATATTTTTTTTTTTCGTGTTTTAATGCTATACTATTCAAAATAGTTACTTTTGTTGATACAGAATAAGTATTTTCATGGAAAAATATTTTTTATGCAAAACAGAATGTATTTATCATTAAAATGAAACAAATTTCTGAAAGAAGACTCTGATTGCCGGTATATCTGTTTGATTACCTTCAATGGAATAGTTGATAGAAAATATTTGCTTAAGGCTGAAAATACAATGAAGTATCGTAATTTCATAGTGAAAAGGTTTCTGAATCATTGAATTTTGATTATGTATTATCTTTTCAAATGCAAAACAATATTAATAAAACACTATTTTTTAAGTTACCATAAAAAAATGTATACAAAATATAATGCGAAAAAAATTGTTTTTTGTGAAAGGATTAATAGAAAAGCTAATCGTATTCGTTGCAAGTTCGCTACTTTTTTAAAATTTGGATTGCTTGGTTGACCATTCTTTTTTAATTGAAATATTCACCTTTTTCGTAGAACGACAAATTAAGTAAGGCAGATTACACTATTTAAAAGAATGGTGGCAACTAAGCAGTCTGAATAATAAAAAGAAGTAGCGGACTGGCAACACTACTGTAACGTATTGAAGAATTCAACAAATTAGAAAATTATAATCGTGCAGATACGTAATACTAATACATCACTCTAATTATGGAATTAGTAGAATATTCTCTTAATTTATTGGCTGAATCACTAATAAAGGAATCAGGTGATGCGTATCAAGTATTTACACTCCCCTGTGAACTTGATTCTGATGGCAAAAATTCATATTCTGCGTATTCTAGTGTACATATTATTGTAAATGCTAATATCAATACCCTTGATATGGTGGTTGAAAAATTATAGCTATTGCAGATTTGTTAGAAAACATTGACTCTTCCAAGCATAAGAAATTTAAATTCATTGCAAATATTGTAAATAATTTATTAATTTCAGATGGAATATCCTAACCATAATAAGAGATCGCCTGAATTGGTCGATGGTTTTTCCATCTATTCAGTGCAGGATAAATTGTATAATGTAGCTATATTTTTGTCTAATTATTATCTAAAAAATTTTTGAATAAGATTTTGTTTATTTTTTCTTGTTTTTATTTATAAACCATTTGGAAATGGTTGCCGTTTTCGGTCGAGAATGGGGACAAATGATGCTCGCATTTTATTTTTTTTAACGAAATTCAATGATGTTCTTTACTTTTAAAAGAATTTTTATTTGAATAGGTAATAGAAAGGCATAAAATCGTTAAAAATTGAAAAAGTTACAAAATGGGTAGGCGCAAATTATCAGATATGGAAAAATCCAAAGCCAAAGAGCGACGTCGAAATGAAAATCGTCTTGCAAAGCAAAAATCGAGGTCTTCAACTCATTATGTAGGCCATGAAAATCGAGGCCTTCAGCTGATTATGTAGCTCATGAAAATCGAGCTCTTCGACTGATTATGTAGCCCATGAAAATCGATTACAGAATAAAAGACGGACGCGAAAAAGGAAACAATCTAATGTTTAATCGATTGATAGTAAAAAGCCATGTCTCGAGGGACTCCAATCCACTAGCCACGGCGTTTTACAATCGGTCGATTCTAACCGGGGAAAATTGAGCTCAACGTAGGTAATTTGTCGCAATCTGTGGATGATTCGGTGTTACTGCTTTCGATTTGTAAACTGTTTTTCTTCTCGAAACGGGACTTGAAGAGTTTATCGATGAAGATTTTGGTCGTCTGAAGTTTGATCTTTGCTATCTGTTGTTGAAGAGGATGCGACGGAATTTGGTGGACGAAATAAATTCCAAATGCTCGTTGTAATCTATTAAATTACAATTATTTGTTATTTATTTTTTAAATTTATCTGTTTTGTTGTATTTTCGTGTTATTTTTATATCTTATACGTTTTTCTAAAAATATCTTCTTCATTTCCTGTTTGCTTTGGCGGTAGGATTCTTTAGGAATAAATGCTGCGAGAGGTCTGCACAAACAGTGGCAAGCCGGACTTGAACTTCATCTTTTCTAGAAGTCTGCATGGGCCGAAATTCGCAGGCCCTGTCCCGGTCTGGTATAAAAGCTAAAAGCTTGGTCCGGGTCCGACCTAGCCTGTATGAAAACCATGATTGGCCTGGTCTGTGCAAACCTCTAAATTCATCCCCCCCGATCTTACGTTAGGCTGGAATTTCATTTAATTGTTTTTGTGAAAATTATCTTGATGTTGTACATTTGTTTAGCTAAATCTTTAGAAATTCGATTTGGTTTAATAAATTACAGAGTTATTACAGAGTTTAATACAGAGTTTAATAAATACCATTCAAGGAATCGCGATTTAACGAATTTCTCGATTTAGCGAATTTTTTTATGATCCTGGCGAAAAAGGAACAAAAGTACTTCGATTTAATGAAATTATAATCCCGATTTAACGAATAACTTTCTATGTAAAAAAAGTGAAAAATTGAAGAAATTTTCCAATATTTATAAAATGTTTTCAGTGTACCTGATTGTCGATTTTCTGAATATGTATCATATGACGCAGAAATATCTACATGCGAAAATGTACATTATACCGAGGTTATTCAAATTCATGCTGTAGTAATGGATCGCATGAAGAAGATGAAATAGAGATGAAGCATTCAACATTCAAAGAAGCAATTAGCAGTTTAGATTCTTTGAAACGTAATTTGATGGCTTATAATGTTGATAATACTATTTTCACAGCTTCAGGAAAAAACCGATAAAGAAGTTTGGAATACAAAATTGAAATAACGCAAACAAACATCTATAAAAGATAGCTTCTAATTTATCTACAAAATTTGAATAAATGAGATTTTTTTTAATTAAAATTATTGTGATTTATAGCAGTGCATAAAAAAGAATGAATTTTTATACAATGTATTTTTGTAAAGCAACGAATGTTTAAAATCGTTATTAAAGTAAGTGAGGAATATTCTTTTTATTTACATTTATTACTTTTTATTTACCATTTTTTAACTTGTGCTGTTGTATAAAAAATTCCTTTGATTATCCCGATTTAATGAACAAAGTTGCTAGTCCCGAACGATTCGTTAAATCGAGGTTCGACTGTATATATATTTTTTTTTCAACGGGGGAGACAATAAATTCTGAAAAAGCAGAATTCCTGTTTTCTAGGATTTTTTGTTGTTGTTGTTGTTTTTTAAACATTTTGCCTTTCTTTTTTAACCATTTGGAAAAATGGTTATTGTCCTCGTCAGAGTAGGAAATCAAAAGCATATCTGAAGCTTTTTATTGGTTTAATCCGTATTTTATTCGTTTTCTGATTGGTCTATACAGTAATCTGTATTTCCCTTTATTTTTTCTTTTTGTGTGTGTGTGGGGTGGGGGGGGGAGAGAAACACGTGGTAATTTTTTCTTTAATTCAATAAAATTGTGCACGGTTTCTTTGGTTTCTTTCTCCATGACGAAACATATTATCCATCCAGAGTTGATGATCTGATTCTGAAAATGTTCGATTTCCTACCTCATGGCGTTGAATAAACAATACAAAACTCCGCAGATGGTCATCTTCTTTTTCTTTGCAGTTGCTACATGGTGCGCTTTCTTGTGGGGTGCTCCAATATTCTAATAACTTATTATATTTTAATCAAATTTTGTTACACAGCACTATTATTGCAACTCGTTGAAAATTAACGGAGTAAAACGGAGATATCATTTTTATTATAATAGTAAAGGAAAAAACGAGTTTTGCATTTCGATCCTCTTCTTTTAATTATTTTGTCTGTTTGCTTGCCGCTCAATGATATTTTTTTTTTTTTTTTTTTTTTACCGCACTCAAACAACGCGAAATTGCTCACACATTCACGGACCCATTTTTATATGTAAAAAAAAAAAAAGAATTTGAACTAGAAACGGGAATTCTGCTTTTTTAGAATGTAGTGTTGACCCCGATGAAAAAATATAGAAATGTGGATAGTGCCAAGCATATTTTAGGTTTAAGACTTAAAATACACACTTTTATTTTACATAAAATGACGCCACATTTGCGATCCAGTTTTAAGCAACATCTATAGAAAAGTATGCATGGTATCTAATGCCTTCATTTGTTTGTAACATTAAAATGGATATTGAAAATTAAATATAGTTTATAATAGATCCATATTTTATCAGAAATCATTCATTTATATTTTTTCAAAATTCGAAAAATGTTATTACCGACGGATTAATAAAATTGCATTCTTCCGGCAATTGATAGAATTGCATTCGATAGAAACAAAGCAAATGCGGAGAAAATAAGTTACTCAAATATTCTTTAACATACATTTTTATAGCAAATTAATATCTCAAAACATGGAGCTATTAAAAAATATATTTAATTTTAAATATTCATATTAATGTTACCAACAAATGAAGGCATATTAATCAGTAGATACCCGAATTTTTTGTGGAGTTTCTTGAAATGACATCATTGCTTTTTGCTGGGTTTGTGTATTATTCCGCGATAGTTACGTTATATGCATACTTTTCTATAGTTATTGTTTAAGAATGGATCGTAAATGTGAAATTCTTCAACGGATGCAAATGACGTCATTTTGTATATAATAAAAACGAGTATTTTAAGTCTTAAAACTGAAATATGCTTTATATTAGATGTAAATTTCCAACTGGGCGAAAAATGTCCGGACCAGGATTCTCTAATACGATTTGTTTACCAATTAGAATAATTGTGTTAAAATTAATCTAGTGAAATATGCTTTGTACTATCTATCTCTCTCTCTATCTATCTATCTATCTATCTATATATTATATATATATATATATATATATATATATATATATATTATTTTTATTATTTTTTTATTTTATTATTTTTTAATAGGGGGTGACATTAAATTCTGAAAAAGTAGAATTTCCGTTTTCTAGTAATTAATCAATTCTTTTTGTTAATACAGTTACATCACTTACACCTCGAAAAATAAAATTAAACACAAACTGTTACTGATTTTATTTAAAATGCAAAGAAAAAAGTTTAATGAGAAATTAATATTATAAAGCGAAAATATTTAATTTAATATGAAAGCAATGTTTGTACGAGTTTAAAAAGTTTTCATTGGAAGAGATTGGAATTGAAATACTATTTAGCGGTTTATCATTTGCTGCTGGTTAGCAAGAAAATTGGGTACTTTTATGTTAGCCGTGTGGAAAGTTTTAAAATCGCCAATAGCAATTTAAATTTTGCGTATGTAAATTAGAAATAATTCTTTGATATAGAAATAAACTTTTTTGGTTTTCGGTATTAATTTCTATTCTTTTTTCTTTTTACTATTTTAAATGAAATCAGCAAACGATGTGTATTTTAAATTAAATGAGTGAAAGGTGTATATTTAAATGAAGTAATGAAATATGAATATGGTATGCTTTTATTATAAAACATATCACTATATGTTGCTTAATTATAGAGCTATTGGGGAAGTTATACAGAAATTTGAATGCAATTATTGGAAAATATATTTACTGAAAATACATAAAGTTCAAATTTGTATTTCCTTCCGGCCGTTTATACAAGGTTGAGCAAAAAGTTCTGGGAAATTTGTGAAAGTTGCGTTGTTATGCGCAAATTAACAACAAAAGCAACAAGGACTATTCTTCAAAGTAGAGACCATCATAGTCCACGACTTAATGCCATCATTCCGGTTTGCTGGAAGTACCATGGCGACTTCTTGGAATCGAAAAACTCTTGACATGCTTCTTCAACTTCATCAAAACATTCAAATTGACGGCCCTTGAAAAAGTGTTACATTGATCGAAAGAGGCCATAATCAGATGGAGCCACGTCTGGAATATAGGCAGGGAGGTAGGAGAATTTCGACGCTGTCCAACTGTGCAAACTTGTCCTTGGTCCTCCGGCCACGTGCCGTTTGGCATTGTCCTGCTGCAACAAACCGCGCTTTCGGCTGACCAATCTTGCATACTTCTGCACCAATTTGTCGTAGACGCGATCCATTTGCTGGCAATAGAGCTCGGCATTGATGGCACGACCATCATATACGATAAAAATTCTGGTAACTATTAGATTAAAAATTTCCCAGAACTTTTTGCTCAACTTAATAATTTGAGTTGGATGTATTTTGATGGGACTTACAATGTTACTTAGATTTTTTTTTTTAGAATGGCTAGTACTTATCTGCAGCGAAGTTCTTCTTCTGCGTTATCTTTTCTGAAGCTAAAGCTGGACAAGGGATCAAATTACAGAAAGTCACATCATCAACTATTATATATATGCAACATAAATTCGTATTTCATTCCGATTGATTATAACTCAAGTTCTACGTAACAGATTTTTATAGAACTTACACTGATAGTTAAGAAACTTGTTTTAAAAATACTTTAATGTAAAACAAATCGTTCTATCTTACTTAGTTATAGAGCTACGGGAGAAAGTTCTAAAATTAGGTGAACCTGATTATGGAAGATTACGTTTTATTTAAAATTCTTCTGATATGAGATTCAGTAGAATTTCATGAATTTTGATAGGAGTCCGCCAGTTAGAAAGTTAATATATCCGGGATTGTTTCAACATTTAACATATCATTCTGCACTCTTTAGTTATGTAGCTATGCGGGGAAGTTCTCAGTGGTGTAGTCTTAGAAAGCTAGAGGATAAACGCTATAGGCAGAAGATATATACTAGAAACTGGAGAGTATGCATGCTAAAGCTATGAAGGGTGTCCAGTGTTTCTTAAAAAATCCAGAAGATATATGTCGTATACCCTCCACTACATCACTGATATTTCTATAATAAGGTTAACACGGTTATGAAAGATATCTTTAAATACCTCTACTATATACATAAAATGAAAAGAGGAATTTCGTTCTAACAGCTTATAACATGAGTTCTGCCGTATTTATTTTGATGGGACTTGCACTGTTAGATAATTTTTCATGGAAAGTTTTGGTATATAACAAATTTCGTTTTAAGTTGCTTAGTTATACAATAACTAGGGGGCTCTGCCCCCTACTCGCTAACGCTCGCCAACTCGCGTGAATTGCGATACAGTTCACAATGGGACCGCTACGCGTCTCCAGCTTGCTTCGCTCGCTCGCCGCATTTTGCAGCAACTCTAGCCATAATGAGTACTATCATAAATCTTTTTAACTTATGAAAATTTAAAAAAAAAAGGTAAAAAAACAGTAATTGAAAACTTCGTTGCAATTAAAAATGCATTTAATTGGTGCTACCAATAGGCATAAATCATTTTAACATTATAAAATTTACCAATTTTTGAAATGCAAAATAATTTACTGAAAAAAATTACTTTGGAACACAATTAATTTAAAAAAACTCATTGCGCATAATATTGTATAGCACGGCGTAAATTTATTTCGAAAAACTCCTGGAAAAACACTATGGAAAACTTTTCGAGAAATCGGCTGTTTGTTTGAAATAACTCTATCGTGTGTCATGATACTTTTGAAGTCCATATGAGAATTAATCCTTTCTTCCAAATACGACATCATTTTCACCTTCAGAACCCTTCATCCCTTCCGAGATTAGAGCGTCATTTAAGCAATTCTTTTAAAATTCCCGAGTTTCATTAAATATTCATTTTAATTAATTGAAAATTAAGTAATTTTCTGAAATATTTTATTTTGCGTATACCAAGAATCTTTAAATAAATAGCAAGAGTCCATATCTATTCTATTTTGTACAGGAATAAGACATCATCACTCACACAGTTATAGTTCATGGATGAAAATGCATCTTGTGTTTTCCGAATGACGTCATTATCCTCATCGGAAACATTTCGTTTTGCATATAGCGTACTATGAAAGGTTATTTATTCACTGTCATTTTATTTACACAGATTACTTAATATTATTTCTCAGCAAATAATCTGTGTTCTGCTCTTACGTGATTAGTGCATAAATGAACGGAATCGTTGTAATATGTTTACATTTTATGAAAACCATTGAATTTTTTTTTTATATGACGGGAGTTTCAGTGGTGAAATCACGCTTCTGATTGGTGGAATGTAATAAGGCAAATTAATTGTGTTACTGCGGTTGTTGCCAAATATCAAGCAACAAATTCCGCCTTATTTTAGCGCTACGTAAGAGAAATATATATAGAGATGTGCGAAAGTTCTTTAATCAGACAACCCGACAAGGAAAGATTAATCTTTTTAAAATGTTCTACTGAGTGAATTCCAATGGAACTAGTACTGTTAGAAAAATTTTCAGCAAAGGTTTTAGTATATATAACACATATCATTCTACGTTCCTTTGTTTTAGAAATATGGGTGAAAATTCTATAATTGGCTGAACCCGATTATGAAAGATTAGCCCTTTTAAAAGGTTCTACCAGACGGCCTTGCATTGTAAATTTTTCAGGAATAAGTTTAGTACATTACATGTTCTATCGTTTTTTACAAAATTTATTTTTTAATTAGCATTTTTTAAATTTTAATTTGTTTATTTATTTTATTTCCTTTTCTCTTTTTTTCTGTTAATTTTTCTATCATTTTGGCAACACTTCCCTCTTCTGCATGTGCTCCTCTGCGATTGGTGTTTACCTTTCAGCTAGCGCCACCTGCCCATTCTTTCTAGCTCTCCTCTCAGCCTTTCTGTTCATTTGTGACATTGTCACCTTACGGATACGTGCTTACTTTAACTGATGACGAGCTGTTAAAATTTCCATCCCGAAACGCGTCATGTGTATTTTTATATTTTTATCGTAATTTATACACAGTTTTATTGTTTAATCAAAGTATTAGACTTTAACAAAAGCTTTTAACTATAACAATAATCAGTTTCGTATGAAATAAACATTCTTAATCCTAGAATAAATGGATAATTATCCTCTTTCTATAATACATTTTATTATGTATATAAATTATCCTCTAAGACATCCGACTAAATTAATATTATTAGTCTGTCAAATGTTTGTATCATTCGTGAAACGAAAACCGTTCTAAATAGTCCATTAATAATGCAATTTGCTGAAGAAATTATTCGCCCAAGGTAGTAACCTCAAAACTGGCTGATGTTAACGATCATCACTGTTCCCATATTTCAACTTTAATATATTGTAGTTATTATGGCATAGAACTAAATACTATTACTCAGTAAATAATGATGCACAACATTTTTATAGATGTTTTAAGATCACGGAATAAATACATTCAATGACTTATTTTGCTGCACGAAATTCTTTCGGAAAAATAGCCAAAATGATATTAATTTATACAGAATAGCAAAATCTTTCGCATTGATAAATTTTCTTCGAGAATTTAATTAGTGTTCATTTATGAATCACTGAATTTTTATGTTTGGCATTCTTATGCAACATAAGTAATACAAGATTAACATACAACAGGGCCAGAAATAATAAATTTTTAAGGTTTCCTCAAAGAATTTCGTTACGTGATTTTATAGTGACTGGCATGTTCCGACTATGAATTTTTGAGCGAAATTTTTATTTTCTCAACTAAAAATTTTAAATTTAAGTAAGAAATTCAGGTGAAAACTTTTGATTATTCTTTTATATTTTGGTCACCTATTCTTGATGATACCTATTTTTTACAGTTGGATTCCCATGATCTGGATGCATGTACTCCACTATTGGTTATATTAATTTTAATTATTACCAAATTATAGACTTCTAAACACTTCATCCTTTACACTCTAAATAAAAAGGAGTGGCTATTCACTCCAGAGGAGTGAATAGTCACTCTATCGCAGAGTCAAAATATGCCCAACCTCTTTAGAGTGACTATTTATTCTGAACAAAAGTGAAATTTTTGACTCTCTGAAAGAGTGAATAGTCACTCCTGGGAAGTGAATATTAACTCTAAACAGGGATGGATAATCACTCTTTCGGAGGAGTGACTATTCACTCTTGCTAAAGGAGTGCAGTTTTTCACCCCTGGTAGGAGTGAATAGTCAGTCTTTCATAGAAGTGAATGTTCATTTTTTATGGAGTCAATTCTTTTTTTATTTTGCTTTTATGGGCATTTTAAAAGAATCACATATTTTACAGCATGCAATGAAAATAGATACAAGCGTGGTAAAGATTGGAATAAAATACTTTATCAGCAATATTTATTTAATTCATAGTTTGTAACACTAATTGAACTTTTAAGGAAAAAATCAGTTAAAGTTACATATGAATTTCATTTAGATTACTGACAGAAATAAACTAATATATTTTATTCCAATTTTATACTTTGTGTTTGCTTTTATTGCATACCCTATAAAAATATTACTTTTAAAGTTTTATAAATAACTTTTTAATAGGTGGATATTATATGTTTAACAATGTTTGATGTCATTTTAATTTTTGGTTTTAAATATAAATTCCTATCTTTTTACCGTACTTTTTCCGTAAATTATTGCTATTTTTGCAAAGTCCTGTTGTTCTAAAATATTTTTCATTTTTTTACTTAAAAACAATGCATATAAACTTACATATTTTTTTTTAAATGAGTTCTAAGAATGATTTAAATATTAAGAATGTGTATTTTTTCCGCTGTGATTTGCTTTTGTTTTATTTAATATGATCATGTAGTCTAAATTTTAAGTTCTCTGGAATATGTATATATATATGTCTTTTAAACATATTCCTTAACTTAATCATGATTTCTAATTTTGGCCCATTATTGTTGAAAACAATACTTATTAATGAAACGACACGGTAAGTCATATTTAATTAAAATTTTTTATTCCCGTAGATATTGTATTTTGGGAATATGAGCAAAATAGATTTGATATGTTTTATAGGAAAATATTGACCTAGAAAATTGAAAAAAATAAATATAAAAATAAACGCATTACATTTATTTGTATCTGTATGAATTTTAATAAAAATAAAGTGAATGACTGCATATAAAAGTTCTTATTCTTTGAAAAACATTTTAATGTAAAAAAGTAGTTATTAATCTCTTTAAAAAAATATTCAGTCCTAAATCATGTAAGAAAATATGAACTTTTTAAAAAATATACTAAAGCTGTCTTATCGATAAACTTCAAAACAGGCATAAAAAACATTTAATTTCAATGCTTAAATATCATGTTTTATTTTTTAGTGCCAAAAATTACGTGCATCAAAAACGTAGAAAATGAGTTTAAATTGAAGGAAATTTAATAACTGATGCAGAATGTCGATAATTATTTTTTTTTATATTACTCAGTCTCGAAATTTTAAAATCATAACCCGCAGAAAAATGTTTAGATACAATTTTAAAAAATTAATATACAGTAAAACCTCCCTAAAACGACCACGTACTGTTCCAATAAAATTGGTCTCTCCGAGAGGTGGTCTCTTAATGGAGGTCATGTTTAAATCTAGATTTTAATTGTTGAAAAATGGTAACAATGTTACTTAAAGTTATTTTTCACACTAGGAAAAAATATAAAAATTTAAGTATCAAAATAAAAGTTAAGTACATAAGTTAATTACTGCAGAGTTTAAAAAATGAACACATTCAGCTTTGCTTTAATTTTACAGTTTTATATTTTATAATTTTTATTTCCAAGTCCTTTCAAAGTTCAGTAAATAAATGCATTTTTTTGTGGACGGGAACAAATAACGACGATTTCATTACTTTATCTATTTCTTTGAGAGTTTTCCGACACAACAGGGTAAAGGAGTCTATTAACCGTCAGTCTTAATTTGTAATCAGAGTTAAATTCATTGCCTAAAAAGGCACAAAGGGGTTTAAACACTTAAAAGTTACCGGGATAAAAAAAAAATCTAAACTTAGTTTAGAAGTTTGATGAATAATGCACTCTCCGGAATTATTTTTTTAATAAAACCTTCTTCAAGCGACCAGGAAAAAAAGGAATTTATTTCATTTTCTTCAAAGAAATCGGTCTCTCATGGAGGGGGTTCAACTGGGATGGTCTCTGAATGGAGGTCAAATTAGTATTGAGCCTATGGGAATAAATTTCGTTCCATGAAAAAATGGTCGTTGAGGGAGGTGGTCGCCTAATAGAGTTGTTCGCACAGGAAGGTTTCACTGTACCAACCTTTTCGTAATGTCATAAACATCAAATACCATATTTAACTCCGAAACAATAATAAATACTCTTAACTGTATATAATCCGAAATCAAAATTAAACCAAAAAAAAAAGTCCTTCCTGCCAGTGCCGGGAGGAAGAGGTAGCTTTCATATTCCTTATTTTTAAAAAGCCAACTTATCTTATTCAAACACACGAAGCTCAATTAAGTGGAAACCGAATGTAGGAGATTCAATACTAATTTTTATCAATACTAAATCATTATGAATGAGAATTTCGTGAAATTAGTCAGCTTTATCCAAGCTGCTTTTATTTAAAGTCACTTATATTTGGCTGCCAAATTCGGCGATTTCTTAAAGTGCCTGCCATTTTAAGACAACATGGTAGATGAGGCAAACCAGTGAACTTGGTCGAGACCTTAGTAATTGCTGTACACATGCTCACTCATATCGGAATCGGTTGATATATACGAGTGCTGTCGCAGGCAAAAAATCAGATTTTTCAAAATGTCACCCACTTTAGAAATTGAAACTGCTATATCTGAGCCATTTTTTAAGATAAAGACAAACAAAAAATGCTCCTGAATCCTTATATCAAGGTCAAATACTTAAGAAAGAAACCTTTTTCAATTTCTAATTTTTTTGCACCTCACTTTAAATATAATTTTTTTTTTAATTTAATGGCCGCCATTTTGAAACAAGATGGCTGATGAAGCTGGCCAGCGAACTTGGTCGAGATATTGATGTATACTATCCACATGCCTTCTTCCATCGAAATAGGCGAATAAGTGTGGTATCGCGTGACAAATACAAGATCGTTTCAAAGTGTTAGTCATGATAGAAATTCAAAGTGCTATAATTCAACCACTTTTTAAGATATAAACAAAAGAACAAATTTTCAGAAACAAAAACTGCTCCAGAATCTTTGTATCAAGGCCAAACACATAAAAAAAATCTTTTTCATTTTCCAATTTTTTAATACCTTATTTTAAATTTTAAATTAATTTTTTTTTTTTAAATGGCAACCCTTTTGAAACAAGATGGCGAATGAAGCTGGCCAACGAACTCGGTCGAGACATTGGTATGTACTATGTACAGACCAAGTTACATTCAAATCGGTTCATAAATACGCCTGTTATCGCGTGACAAAAATCAGGTCGTTTTAAAATGTCAGCCACAATAGAAATTCAAAATGTTATAACTCAGCCATTTTTTTAGATGTAGACGAAACAAAACCTGTTCCGGAATCTTTGTATTAAGGTCAAACACATACAAAAAAAAATCTTTTTCATTTTCCCATTTTTTGGTATCTCATTTTAAATTTATTTTTTTTAATTTTTTTAAATGGCCACCATTTTGAAACAAGATGGCGAATGAAGCTGGTCAACGAACTCGGTTGAGTTATTTGTATGTACTATGTACACACCAAGGTACATCCAAATCGGTTCATAAATACGTCAGTTATCACGTGACAAAAATCAAAACGTTTCAAAATGTCAGCCACGCTAGAAATTCAAAATGCTATAACTCAGCCATTTTTTAAGATATAGACGAAACAAAAACTGCTCCCGAATCTTTTTATCAAGGTCAAACACATCAGAAAAAAATATTTTTTCAATTTTCAATTTTTTGCTACCACATTTCAAATTTAAATTTTTCTTAAAATTTTAAATGACCGCCATTTTTAAACAAGATGGCGGATGAAGCTGGCCAACGAACTCGTTCGAGACATTGGTCTGTACTATGTATAAACGAAGTTACATCCAAATCGGTTCATAAATACGCCTTTTATCGCGTGACAAAATTCAGGACGTTTCAAAATGTCAGCTTCGCTAGAAATTCAAAATGCTATAACTCAGCCATTTTTTAAGATATAGACGAAACAAAAACTGCTACGGAGTCTTTGTATAAAGGTCAAATACATAAGAAAAAAATATTTTTCCATTTTGAATTTTTTGGTACCACATTTCAAATTTTAAATTTTTTAAAAATTTTTAAATGGCCGCCATTTTGAAACAAAATGGCGGATGAAGCTGGCCAACGAACTCGGTCGAGACATTGGTATGTACTATGTACACACCGAATTACATCCAAATCGGTTCATAAATATGAGAGTTACAGTGTGACATAGGTCAGATATATATATATATATATATATATATATATATATATATCAATTTTGAACGGAGGGTGGTTTCGGGGTCTGGGGGTCATGATCGATGAAAATATACCAAAATTTTTTGAAATCGCTTTCCTCCGAACGGCTGCAATAGGTAGCTTTTTGTAAAGAAAGCTACCTAAAAATCTCATAGAACGGCAAATTAATGTTTTCGAATGACGTGTCTCCTACGATTGAGAAAATCTATCTTCTCTTATGAGTCAGTCACCCTTTCAAACGAAAGAGATAAAACTTCTTTGTTTTGGTCGTTGGTAAAAGTTTTATAATTTGCAAACACAGCATTGAAAGGGAATAAAAAAATATTTTCACTCGTTTTTTTTTTAATTCACATTTCCCGAACTAATGAAGTTTGGATTATTTTTTTTTTACTAAGCATTGTGAGCTTAGAGGTCTGCACGGGCCGAAATATCCAAGGACCCGGCCCGACTCATAGAAAAAAAATTCAGCCCGGCCCGTAGAAAAAAATTTGGTCCGGCCCGGTAAAAAACTTAAAAGTTCTGCCCGAGCCCGGCCCGGAAAAAAGTTAAAATCTCGGCCCGAGTGAATTTCAACAAAACATTGATTTTTTATTTATTTTTTTTTTTTTTTTGAAGTGTTAAAAATCTGGAAAATGCTATACAGTAAGATGGAATTGTATAGAAAAGAAAAAAAATGCGTTATAGACAAGTTCCCTTCTTAGCGAGTGTAAATGTATTATATATTCTTTTCTTATGTATTAGTATATTAATTATGCATGGATCAATACGTTAGTGAGTTTAAAACTGGGTTCCGTCATACGCAGGTTCTTTTCACACGTTTTACTATGTTTTAATTTAGCTATATTTTAATTAGCGCAGAAATCTAGTGTTCTTTAAAAATAATGAATTTTAATGTTTAAGGGTAGAATAATGACGATTTAAAAATGTATGCATTTTTTTCAAACATTTTTGGGTCAGACCTAATTTTACTGAACTTTGAATAGACCAGGCCACGGTGAGACAATGATTTTCATGCGGGCTGGGTCAAAATTAGGACTGAAAATTTTGGGTCGTGAAGACTCGGAATGAACCAGTCCCGGCTTTGTACAGAAAAAATAAGCTAGGCCCGGCCCGAGCCTTCAGAAAAAAGTGTGGCCCGGGACCGGCCCGAGTTCCGTGAGTGAAAATGGGCCCGAGCACAAGCCGGCCCGTGCAGATCTCTAGTGCGTATTCAATTGTTAAAAGAATTATATTTCAAACCGTTACATGAAGAAATATAACAGACAATCACTTTTGAACACTCTAACGATCAATCTTTTTCTATACAACATACAACTATTTAGTGCATAATCTTAACATATCTACACGAATAAATGATTAAAATTAAATAAGACTTACCTTTATTTTATGTATTCCATTAAGAATAATTTTAATGATATCCTTATCTGTTAATCCTAAGATGGCGGACCAGACGAAAATGTGATCATTTTTCTTGTCTTACGAGGACGCTGTCGCCTTGCTGTTCTGATTGGCTAATAAGCAATACATACGCAAGCCACTCTTTCGGGAGTGACAACTTCACTCTCGATAACGGGGTGAGATATTGCACTCCTTTCTAGAGAGTGGCAAATTCCACTCTTTAAGGAGGGTATTTTTACAAAATTCACTCCAAAAAGACTGAAAAGGCCTGTCACTCTTTCAAAGAGTGAGCTTTTCACTCCTCCCAGTTTTAGAGTGTATTACGATCACTCAGTATATCCAAGAAATTTCTATGCGCAACGACGACATTCTTTTAAACTTTAATAATAACATTTATCAGATTAAAACCTATATAATAAAAAAGGAGCTGTTAGAAATAAACGTAATAAAAATGATTTTTTTTTCCTTTTTAATATAAATTTGAAATGACTTCTCACAAAAATGCACGATATGCTTAATATTTTTATGATATCTTTTAATTACTTTAAACGTCTTTAATTTTTCCTTCGCAAAATTTTATTTCAACAATCTAAATTCATTGCAGTTCACAAAATCAATATACAAATCTCAGAAGTCCCCTAAAATAACAAATATTTTTCAAGCAAAATACTATATCCTACTCAAACAGCATCATCCAATAATTTTGTCTCTCCCTTAACCAAAATTTCATCAATTTTGGCGTATTTAAACACTAAAATAGACATGCAAAGATCAATATTAAATTCCACTTATCTATAGATATCTAAATTTATTATTGATGGTTTGGTATGTATAGGAAAATTGTAAGAAATAGTATATATTACTTAAAAACTTGAAAGTTGAGACATGTTACAAATGCAACTATGCTAGACAACGTATTTATTTTTGTTAGAAATAATCGTATTCATTATGCTACTTAATAAATGCATTGAAAGGTAGCTGTTACGAAACTTTAACCAATTTCCTACCATATGTGTATAATTTTTGAGGGCATAAAATTTATGAGCAGATTTCGTAGTTATTTGCATTGAACATTCTTTGCTATTCTGATAAATGAAAGTGATAAAATTTAGAAAATCGGTGAGGTTTCTTATTATAACATCTTTTATTTATTCATCAACAATTAAACAATAATAGATTTTATTTACAATACCTGAAAATATTATATCAGTTTAATAGTTCTTGAAATTAGATTTTTATTTTGATATTAAAATTCGCTCGTTAACCATATACACAATGCAAATTTTAAATAGAATTTTGACAAGCAGAAGAATCGTTATTAAATGTATTTTTATAATGTCAATATAAATGAAATAACGCAAGTATAAAAGCGGTCAGTATACAAGTGCATATTATTTTTACTGTTTTATAAATAAAAATGTTTTGTTATAAAACGAATCGCATATTTTAAGTTTTTAAAAATTTAATTTTTTGATTAACGGTACCTATTTATTTTTACAATCCATTATTTTTTGTGTATTTATGTGTTTTAATTGCATCTAAGACTAAAAATGTTATTTCACATTGAGAAATCCTGTATTTAATTTAATTATCCACAAATATGCAAACTTGCAAAGTATTTTAAAACTTTTTTGAATAACTTTAATTTCTAAAATTAAAGTTGAAAATAGATTTTAAGTTGTAAAAAAAGTTATGATGATATTTAGAATCGACGATTAATTTTTAAAATAAATATTTTTAAAAAATGTGTTATCTAAGCTCAAATAACTAAATATCGAATAACTTTCATTTAACAGGAAAAAAAATCAGCTATTTTTAAATAATAAATTGGGACTTAATGTAATAATTAAATTAAATACAAAATGTGGTGTTTTTTTCCTTTTAGTGCATAATCATTAATCTTCTAATTTTTAATAAATTATTCTTTTAGGTTCTAATGTTCCATCGGCATTTAATTTTAATTTTAATAAATATTAGAGAAAATAAATACAATAATATTAAAGTACCAGCGTTGCATAAAATTTATTTACTTTGAGTTAAATTTGTTTCAACATTTTATTAGCTTATTAGAAATGTAATAAATTTTTCTGCGGAGTTTTGTTTCTGTTTCATGATTATTTTTATTTACTTCACTTTAAAAAAACGCTTAAGTGATTTGGAATAAAATGAGTAGAAAATTTAAAAATAATATGACATATACATAAGTGCACCATTACTTCGTAAATGTTCTTAAAGTATACAATTCAAGTCTTGAATAATTTGCAAAATTTTCAAACTTTAATGAAAGGCAAAATATTTCAAAAGACGTTTTTTTTTTTTTTAAGAATTTCCCCAAGTTTTTTCAAGCCTCTAAAATTTCTTTCAAAAGTGTAAGAAGGTCTCATTATACAAATATTTCTGAACCTTATCTAATTTTACTTCTTTAGTTCAATACATTGCCATTCAAAATAGTTCTAACTGTAGATATAACCTTTCAAAAGATATTTCCTCTAAATATATATACATATTATACTAATTAATATCTAAATATATATATACATATTATTATATCTAAATAGGGGAGACAAGGGAGGGTTGACCATACGGGAGGCTTAACCCACCCTTCAGTTTTCATATTTAAAAGAATTTCAGAGTTTTGCCGATAGGTGTTAACCCAAGCTACTGGAATGCTGAAATAATTGTCTTTATTTCATGCAGATAATTTAAACAGGTGTGGAAAAATCAATTGTGAAGTGTTTTCAAACCAAAAGTTGTGTTTTTTAGAAATATTTTGTAAGCTTTTTTCAGATAAAATATATCATAGAAATTTAAGTAAACAGGTTTTAAATAATGCAGAAATATCAAGCTTTCATTCCAGGCATAAAGATTGGACAGTAAGTTAGGCTTCACATAATAATGTGCTATTCTTTAGAAAAGGGCTATGTGGGGAGGCTTGATCCAATCAATGTGAGGGAGGGTTGGCCAGATGCTCAAGGCATCCTTAATTAAGTGGTTTTGGAAATCTTTTTATTATGCACTGTGGATAATGAAAGGTTAATGGTTAAATATAAAAAAGAATGTACATTTATTCTGTAAAGCTACAGCAAAATAGGGTGATGGAAAAGAAAATTTTTAAAACTGATTAAAGAAAGGTGTGAAAAATTGCCATAGTATCCACTGAAAGAAAAAAATTAATGGAATATAAATTAGAAAGTTGATAGGAACTTTTTTCCATTTAAATATTTCTTACAATAGGTAAATAGAAACAGTGGAAAAGACTAGAAAGGACTAGAAAGTACTAGAAAGTATGAAAGCAGCAGTCTTAATTTTCAGGGGAAGTGGTACGTTTATGAAACCACTTAATTTTAATTCCCAAACGCTACAATGGTGCCAGAATTTTGCTTTCCATTTATAAAAGCAAACAGTGGTATGTTTATGAAACCACTTAATTTTAATTCCCAAACGTCACAATGGTGCCAGAATTTTGCTTTCCATTTAGTATGTATGTGAAATTTAGCATTTTTCCTATTTCGAAAAAATTTGTTCATAAATTCCGGTGTCAGTCATTTATTTACACATTTTAGTACTGAAAGTACTTTACCCCTGAAAGGGTTAAAAAATGTTAATGATAAGTTAATTGCTCATGCTTCTGCAAAAGAACATAGGCATTGATCGAAAAACTTTAGGAAAGTATGTAGACCAATTTCACTAGGATGAATACAATGAGATGAAATCAAACTATGTGACAACTAGAGTTGTCAGATCGAGTGTCATAAAACGTAGGATAAGCAGACAAAAAAAAGAGGGACAGTGGCTCCTAAATCTGGACATAATAATCCATGAAACCCTATAAAAATGGTACATGTATCTAACGAAATACTGTCTTAAATGTTAAAATTTCATTTTCCCTGCTGTACAGTGTACAATTATACCTGCTCAGACAAAATCCTATTTAAAACAAAATTTTTCTCCTCTGACTTGCGATTGCGTCTAAACAGGTTTGTTTAAGCATCATATTTTCAAAAATATTTTTGTATAATAATTAAAGCGTGTAGCATAAATTATTCTGCTTTTTTAAAACTGATTTTATTTCTCTTCACAAATATTTCAATATAAAACAAAGTGGGTCAAGCCTCCCATATAGTGGGTCAACCCTCCTATATGTAAAGAGCCTTGACCCATTATTTACGCATGATTAAAATCAATCATTTTTCACATTCTATATATATTACACATATGTAGTAATTTTATTTTGATAACTGATTGTATAACGAATAAAATTATATATAAAACTTTATTGTATGTTCAATATTTAAAAAAATAAAAATAATTTTGAAAAAAGTCGGTCAACCCTCCCTAGTCTCCTCTATATATATATATATTATTGAAAATCGAATATATTTATCTTTAAAATGAAGTATTGAAGTGAAGCAATATTTTGAAAGAAGCCTTTGATTGACGGCAGGGCCGGCCGTACAGACAGACCGCGGGCACCCACCATAAAATGGTTAGAATAAATCCTGCTTAGGCGGAAATGCCAACTACCAGTGAAAATTCCATTTTAGACCGGTTGCTTTGCTTTGAAGGTTTGATTGAATGGTATTTCTTTGGCTGGATTATGATTTTTTGATTGAGGATTCTGTTATAAACATGCTTTACTATATAAGAAAATAAATTTGCAGTATAGTACTTTCTTAGAAAATCTATACGGTTTTATTATTTTTGTTTTACAGTGTATTACAGGTTATGATGCATTTATAACACTTTTTCATCTAAAAATTTAAAATAGAAATTTAAAATAGTGAAAACATAATTAAATTTTAAAAACTGGCCAAAACCGAAAGAGGCCGTACCATCGAGCTCTTCTAATAAAACTTTTCCGAATAAATCCTTCTACCCAAAGAAGACAACCCCGTCAGACAAACCAAAGATTGAAGATCGCCTTACTTTGAAATGTTATGGTTGTGGTTCTCCCGGATTTATTCGTGCTAAGTGCCCTACTCACAACCCTGTGATAAAAACTGAATCTTCTCATTTTGAGCAAATCCAAATATACACATGCTCAACCACTACCACACCTTTAACCACAGTAAACCTGTACATTAATGGAGTCTATGGCAAAACCTGCGTAGATGCCGGATCCAGTCACAGCCTGGCTAGTGAATCATTGTATTCTGTGTTAAAAGAACATGATTTAAAGTTTCAGAAGACCTCTCTGAACATGTCTTTATCAAATGGCTAGCGGTCAAAAGAAGATAGTTTGACCACGAATGTTACTGTAAAAATTGGAGAAAGAAAATTTCATACAGATTTTATAGTGTTACCTAACCTAAAGAAAACAGAACCCTTTTAGGAAGAGACTTTCTTGATAAGCCAGGGTTTGTACTAGACGTTAGGAACAAACGCTGGTATTTCGGTAATATGCCTCATATAAAATATGGTTTTGTAGATCCTGTTCCAAAGGCCCTTGAATTTTCTTCCGACGACATTGTTTTAAATGCATGTACCTTGCAAAAAACTGAAGAAAAAGAGCTTACTCTCACCCAGAAGTCACAATTAAATTACTTACTGAAAAAATATGAAACCATCTTTCAGCCAGGGGGAGAAGCCACTCCGTTTGTTGAGCATCACATAAACACCGCAAACCACCCGCCTGTGTCGGTTCCACCTTACCGCATGATTCCTGCAAAAAAGGAAGTTCTAAGGGCAGAATTAAATGACCTTTTACAGAAAGGAATTATTGAAGAGTGTGAATCACCTTACGCAGCTCCTGTTGTTTTGATCCCAAAACCAGATGGTACGGTACGTCTCTGTATTGACTACCGGAAGTTTAATGTCATTACCCAGTTGGACTCTTATCCACTGCCTGGGATAGATGACTTATGGCATGAAGCTAAGCCTCCAGCTTACATGTCAATGATTGATTTAAAGTCTGTTTACCATCAGGTAAATGTTCATGCACCAGACAGGGACAAAACTGTTTTTATTTGTCCGCTTTTTGAGAATGCCATTCGGGTTTACCAATGCAGTAGTTATTGACAAGTCCTCCTGTATTGAAACAGAATGATGCCGCAAAAGCATACGTCTTAAGAACATACGCCAGTGGTTATGCTCTTGGTGCGGTACTTCTTCAAGTCCACAAAGAAGAAGAGCACCTAATTGAATATGCAAGTCGTTTGTTGAATGCTGCTGAAAGAAATTATTCCACAACAGAAGTGAAGCACTTGCAGTTGTTTGGGTCTTAAACAAAAAATTCGTGGATACATAGAAGGACAAGAGGTAACTGTTGCCTCAGATCACCAACCACTGAAATGGTTGAAGAGTTTGAAGTCGTCATCTGGCAGATTGTCTCGATGGGCTCTACAAGTCCAATCTTACAACCTGAAGATTGAATACATTCCTGGTAAAATCAATGTTGTTGCTGACATGTTGTCACGCCCAAATTGCAGTAACGAGGAACCCTCCCATGAAATCTGTACAGTCTCCATTGAGATACCCAAAAGATCTTCATTGAATATTCGAGAAGATCAGTTAAAAGATAATTATTTAATAAAAATCATTGAAGCTTTCGAGTCTTATGAAAAAGGCACAAACTATGCAAATTGGACTGAACGAGGACATATTTTAAACCAAGGAGTCTTGTATCGCTATGCGATTCCGATTCTGAAAAAGCACAAATAGTCGTTCCTGTGATGAACGAAATTAAATTTTAAAAAGTCATCACGATTCACCAACAGCCGGACATTATGGAGCTGAAGGTATATATCACAGAATATCCAAAAAATACTATTGGACCGGTATGAGAACTTACACAACCAACTGTGTCAAGAATTGTGCAGATTGCCTTCGTTACAAAGCTAGTAACACAAAACCTGCTGGTCTCTTACATACACCTATTTACTGTCAACTGTTCGAAACCCTTGCCATTGACCTGTTTGGACCCTTACCTGAAAACAAAGATGGTAAGAAATGGATTTTCATAGTGGAAGATTGCTCTACAAAATGGGTTGAACTTTTCGCACTGAATGTTGCTACAGCCAAAGAATGTGCTGTCACTCTTCTGTGACAACGGTCCTCAGTTTGTCAGTGAAGTAATGCAGCAACTGTGTTATCTTCTTAATGTGAAGCAATATTTAATTCCATTGTATCATCCAAAAGCAAATCCGGTTGAACGAAAGAACAGTGATCTAAAACCTCGTTTAGCTATTCTCGTTTGAAAGGAACAGTCCACATGTGCAGAAAAATTGCCTGCAATCAAGTTTGCTATGAACACAGCCAAATGCGACACGACAGGGCAAAGGGGCTGATTTTCTACCGTTTGGTCGAGAACCTCGCCTCATTGATAACATTCGCCATATTATCAGACCTGTCAATTAACAATGATATCTTTGTGCCAGAGATAATCCCTTATCTAAAGAAATTTGCTAACTTCACTAAGCAAGTGCAAGACTTGGTGGAACAACGTCAGCACAAAAGAAAACAGTATGCGAACAGAAGCCGTAGAGAAGGACCTCAATATTCTCTTGGTGACCATGTATGGGTAGAACTCCATCCCGTTAGCAAGTCTGGTCAGAAAAGAACAGCCAAATTCAGTCCCCGATGCGACGGACCCTATGTAGTGCTCACACAGCGTTCACCAACTTCCTATGAAATTGCCAGTTTACAAGCTCCTGAAGTTCCCTTAGGAACTTACCATACATCTGCCGTAAAACTTTCTAACAATGTTGCCGATAAACCAGCAACTCCACTCAGGAAATGTGGTAGGCCGAAGAAAAATGTTCCTGGTCCCTTGACGAGACGTCTAAGGAACCAGAGGGAGAGGATGTAACGGGTAATATTTAAAGATCATTACACTAGGTGACAGCACTAAACGGCAGTCCGACATTTTTCCGTGAGTAGCTGCTGTCAAAGATTTCTCCCGTCATCCCCTGCAGCAGAGACGGATTAACCATTAGGCTGAGTAGGCTGAAGCCTAGGGGCCCAGAAGGAAAGGGCCCTTGTGCTAAGATTTTTTTTCGAGTTTTCTTTTCACATTGAGCTAACATTTAATGCAAAAAAAAATGATGTGCAGTATTCTTTGTTTCACTCATTTATTGAATCTTGAAAATTATTAATTACCAATTGTAGTTCAAACGCTACTCCACTTTAAATTTCTTCTCTATTCATAAAAAGAAAGTACTGAATTCTTGAAATTTTTCGGTTTTCAGTTTGGGAAAGATTTACACAGAGGTAGCCACTAGTAGCCAAGGCGGTCTAGGCAAGATTTTGACAGCTCCTGTACGAATGATATCTTTTAAAGAAGCTTTTATCTAATCGTAACTCCTTACATTTTGACACCATGGTCGATCGCCCGGCCTCACCCCAACCCCTCCCATCTTTAAAGCTATACCGAAATTTACATGTTTTGGGATATCCTAAATATGATTTGATTGTATTTGGAAAAAATTATGTTTGTTAAAATTGCGTAAAAGCTGCTATAATTAATGCATAAAACATCAAGAAGTTAGACCACTGACGATAGAAACATACTTCCAACTGCAAAAAGTATAAGTACAGACTTTAGAAATGGCATTTGTTTTAAATGGGCCAGTATACATATTAAAATACGAAAATTTATTTCTTATATGGTCCCTGCAGGGGTAGTAGTGGTCCTAGGTGATATTTCAGGACATACTTTTTTCGATATTTCAGGACAATTTCAGGACACATTTACACAACATACTACTTTTTTCCGCGATCGTTTGTCGAAATTCGCGATTTTTCTCCTCGATCTTTGCCGAAATTCGTAATTTTTATTCCGCGATCGTTTTCCGAAATTCGCGTTTTTTTCCCGCGATTGTTTGCCAAAATTGGCTATTTTTTCCGAGATTGTTTCCCGAAATTCACGATTTTTTTGCGATCGTTTGCCGAAATTCGCGTTTTTATTCTTCGATCGTTCGCTTTTCCAAAATTCGCGATTTTTCTCCGTGATCGTTTGCTGAAATTCGCGATTTTTTTCCGCGATGGTTTGCCAAAATTAGCGATTATTTTTCGCGATCGATTGCCAAAATTCGCGATTTTTTCTGCGATCGTTTGCCGAAATTACCTTTTTTTCGCGATCGTTTACCGAAATTCGCGGTTTTATTCTTCGATCGTTTGCCAAAATTCGCGGGGGTTTTTCCGCGATCGTTTGCCGAAATTAGCGATTTTTTTCGGCGAACGATTGCTGAAATTCACGATTTTTCTCTGCGATCGTGTGCTGATATTCGCGATTTTTTTCGCGATCGTTTGCTGAAATTCGCGATTTTTTTTTTAAATTGTTTGCTTATATTCGCGATTTGTCTTCACGATCGTTTGCTGAAATTCACGATTTTTTTTCCGTGATCGTTTGAGGAACTTCTTGATTTTCTTTAACAATCGTTTGACGAAATTCGTGATTAATTTCTGCATTTGTTCGGCGAAATTTACAATTTTTTACCCGATCTTTTGACGGAACCGCGATGTTTTTACCGCAATCGTTCGACGTAATTCGCGATTTTATTCCGCGATTAATTTATGCAATTGTTTGACGAAATTAGCATTTTTTCCCATGACCGATTGATAAAATTCGCGCTTTTTTACGAACGAAATTCACGTGTTTTTACGCAATTGTTTGACGAAAGTCACGATTTTTTGCTCGAATGATTGGCCGGAATTGGCGAGTTTATTCATGGATCGTTTGATGAAATTCTGTGTCGCGATATTTTCACATCAACGCGATGTTGTTTTTTTCGACTCCGCGGAAATCGCTGAGCAAAAGATTAACAAAATCCACGATGATTTTCCATCCTGTCCGGCGACAAATTCCTGTTTTTTTTTTTTTGTTTTTTTTTTGTTTGTTTTTTTTTTGTGACCACTTGACGAAAATTATCAGTTTTTTATCATCTGATGACAAAATGTTTCACTATTTTCTGGCAAATATTTTTTTTTTCCTCTCCTGTGCACTTGTTAATTCCAAAATACAGATTTTGTGGAATTTTGCAAAAATAAATGATTCGCGGGATTGAGCGGGAATATATATATTCGCGGAAAAATCATGACTGTTATTGCTATGGAAGTTTTTCATTTTTCAGCAATTTTAGGAATTTCAAGATAAGTACGGCCTCTGGGCCCCTGTGTCCTAAATGAATGTTCTCCTCAATCTAAAAAGATCATTAAAAAATCGCATTCTTTTACGACTGAAGCTTGCCAGATTATAATACTTTGAAGTTTATGAAATTTCAGTGTTTGCTGTTGACCTGTACTAAATAATACTTCTTTCCGTTTCTAGTGCTAGAAAACACTGAAATTACATACAATTCATAATTTATTAAGTTTTGGTTGTAAAAGAACATTTTTTTTTTTTTTTTTTTGTTCTTCTTAAAGACAAAAAACATTTTTCTAAATATAACTTATAAGACCCAGGGGCTGTATCAAAATTAAATTTAGAATTTTATTAGGTAAAACAAATACTATATCTAAAAACTTTACTTCATTTCTATACTTTTTGTAAATGGTTCCTTCGTTTACTTCATCAGCGTTTTATGAGATAATTGAACAGACATGTATTTTGAATCATTTGGTCTATATCGCTTTGAAGAAGAGGAGGGGCCCGCAAAGAAATCAAGCCGAGGGGTCCGAGTAGTGGTTAATCCGCCTCTGCCCTACGGTTAGTTTTTCCCGCGGAGTTGTCATAAGACGTGATTCGCAGAAGTTTTCCATGAGAGAAGGAGGTGGGGTGATAAAGAGGTATGCATGTAAATGTATTTTCCGAGAGGATTTCTTCTGTCGTTCCTAAATTTGTACATATGTATTATAATTGTACATAGACGTGCTAAATGACTCAACCTTGTATCTTTATCCTCATCTATTAAAAGTTTTCAACTAAATCTCAGAGTGGCGTATCTAATTCGAGTGATGAGTACATTATTGAATATTGAGGCGCCTACTATGGAAAGTAGACTGCTATAGCCTTAATTAATATGTTATCAAATAAGGCGAATTTTTACTATTTCAAAAAAGTGGTGATAATCAAGAAATTTGAATTTTAAAAAAGTAGCCCTCTGGCAATACTGTTTTCATACTGGATAGTTTGGCATGGTACCGGCGACATGTTGGAACGCATTTTACTAATTCGGAGAGAGTAGAAGAAGTTACAGTACATGTTTGGTGGTGTCATCTGGAGGCTCTTTTCAACAAACAAAAACACTTCCTGTAACAGTATACTATTTTTTTTTTCTTTAAAGAAAAATATTAACAGATACTTTACCCCCATGTTTCTACGAGTCTTAAAGGTGTTGTATGGAGGCACAGCTTTCACTTAAAATCCAGATGTTTTGTTGTTGTTGTTTGTTTGTTTGTTTTTTTCAAATTTGACATTATGATTCGTTTAGTCTTCCGACTAGCAGACCGCGTCCATTGTATCCGAAAGTAATCACTTTTCTTTATATATATAGTAATAAAAATAAATATCATACTCATTGAAATAATATTTTTTCATTTCTAATTTATATAGATTAATATGCTGTACTATTAACAAATGTACTTATTGTAAAGCAGTGCTTTTTTGTATTTTAGTCATTTTGTGTTTCTCAATTTATATTTCTTACGGGCTCAATGGACACGAGAGTTAAATTTTGCATGTAGCTTTTTTGTTGTAGTTGTTTTCGGAAGTCAGATGGTTAAAACTTCATCTATGGCAACCAGCTGTGCACGAAATAGTAACTGGGATTTCTTATAATGTTTAATGTATTTGCCCTGCTTTAATATTCACCACTGCCCGAGGTACCATCATCGCTCTTTTTGCCATTAGTATAGATCTATCTGCAAGATGCTATCAGATATTTTATGTATAATCTCTGAGAAAAGCTGCATAAGATATTTTATTTTAGGTAGAGGCAAAGTCAGACTTCACCCCCTTGAGTCCAAAACCTCTTGCATTGCAGACGGTATTTTAACCATAAGAAAAATAAGTGAGCACTTTTTAAAGGAAAATTTAATTTTAAGACATCTGTTTGATCTCCGAGATTAATAATAACCAGGGGATCCAACCCAGTCCTCCCGTGTTACAGAATATAAGAAAAAACCATTTTTTATGTTGACATATAGGCTTTAAATTGGCCACTAACAACACCAAAAGAGAATTTTTATTTGAAAAATATCAATTTTGCATTCAAATAAAGTTTTGAAATCTATTAAAAACGATACTTTCATATGAGCTAATAGCCGAAAAAATCGACAAAGATTTTATTACTTACAGCAGTCCTTCTTAATTCTGATCATTTCAGTTGTTTAAGCGCGTCGTCAATTAAATTTCTTTTTTATTCATATTATCTTAGTTTATTAAAGAAGTTTTAACATCGTTAAGGAATATTAGCCGGAAACAAATGGAACTATGCATATTAACTTATTTCATAGTGATCTATTCGCGATAGAGATAGATTTTTTAAAAAATAATGCTCGAAAATTATTTTAGAAACCATAAAAAATGAGTAAATTTCGATACAATTTTCAAACAAATTGCAATACAGTTTTAAAACAAATTGAAGTTATAAGTAATTTTTTTCCTCTATTTGACGGTGTAGAAATCGAAATGTGCGATGTTTAAAGAAGTGTAAAAAATTACAGTAAAAGCAAAATTTAATCGTGTGCTGTTGCCATTCGCAAAATGACGTCAGCGTTACGCACAAACACGTCTGTCCTTTATATTATAGATACTTTTATTATATTCAGACAATATTTTTTTAACGCTATATATATGTTCCATTAATAATGTAGAAATATTTATTATGCGTATTTTTTGGCTTTAAAATTTCTCGAATTACACTTCACAACACTATTTTAGCCTTTATATAAAAATTGAATTTATCTCCCTAAAATACTTTCTGCATAAAACATAAACTGTTACTTAACTGTAAAATATGAGTATTGATAAATAAAAAGCATTTTCTAGTAGATCAAAGCCAAGACCGTACATCATTACAGAGGTCTCTTTGTCGTCAATAAACAATTTTCTGCGAAACTCCACAAACCTTTGAAACATAAACTCTGTTTTAAGCATAAAACGAAATTTACTTTAAAAACTCAACTTAGAACAATATTGACGCAACGTCTGGAAAATTTTCAATGAATTTCCAAATTCTTATTAACCATGACATTTTGAAACTTCTTTTTTTATACAGAAACGAATGCAATAAAGTTAGAAAAAAGAATTGCTTGAAGGTAAAATACCTAATGTGATAAAATATCTCTATTTCACGAAAAATATTATTTAAAGTAAAATTTATAAGCACAATTATTTCAATTTTATTTAGCTGATAAATAAGTACGAATTACTAGTTTCTTAACAAAGCAATAATATCTGTTTGGTTTTGTTAATTATTAAATACAAAATGTCAAAAGTGACACTGGAAATTTTAAATTTGACAACTTATCAAAGATAGAATTTATAAAGACGATATAAATTACATGTGTATAAAGTAGTTTGTAAGTTATTTGTATAGAGTAATTTTAAAAAAAAAAATCGTTGACAATATGTTCCATAGATGGTGCGTCGCTACCTCAATCTGTAAAAAGGCTCAATCGGGCTTGTAAAGCTGGATCGAACTTCATTGCGATTTTACTCTTCATTCTGTTTGTCTACTGAAGCCCTTTTTTTAAACTGGTGCTTCTTTGTGCACCCCTTCCTTGAGGACCAGTGTCAATGGCGTTGTCGTAAAACTTCCGTTCGATACATTGCCACTGAAATACTTTTTTTTAGTAAATGCTAGATAACTGTACCTAAAAAGTATGGAAGCCCTTTTCTTAAACCGGTGCTTCTTTGTATATCCCTTCCTTGAGGACCAAAGTAGCCGAATAGCTGTAGTGTCAATGGCGTATACCTTCCTTGAGGATCAAAGTAGTCGAATAGCTGTAGTGTCAATGGCGTAGTCGTAAAACTTTCGCTCCATACATTGCCACTGAAATACTTCTTTTAGTAAATGCTAGATAATTGCACCTAAAAAGTTTGGAAGGATTTCTCATTGGCAATTTTCAAGTTTGGAGAGAAGTGCGGCGCCGGAAGATTTCTTCACACAGGCTATTGGGCTCATGGCTCATGGGCACAGGCTCATTGGGCTCATGGGCACAGGCTCATGGATAGCGATTAAAATTGACGGGAACCTCTTGGAATCAATTGGCCCCATACATCTGCAAGGTTGTCCATTCTTCGAGGCAACTGTGTGTACCACTTCCATCATTTCGAGTTATTTGTAAAACCTTGTGACCTATGTAACTGCACGTCTCTCAGATCTGTCTCGCGTACAACTTCAAATTATAATTCATGTCCTTCAGGACATCACATCGTTTATTTGTGGAACTCAAATTATGTCCTGTTAATTTTTAGGGCTCCGAGTAAAACCGGAACTATTATAAGATCACTCCTGTGTCTGTCTGTCCGTCTGTCACAGCCATTTTACTCGTAAACTATGGAACATAGAAAGTTCAAATTGCCTAAAGTAATAAAGGCTATTGACCAACATACCCGCGTACGCGTACAACTTCAAATTATAATTCATGTCCTTCAGGATATCACATCGTTTATTTGTGGAACTCAAATTATGTCCTGTTAATTTTTAGGGTTCCGAGTAAAAACGGAACCATTATAAGATCACTCCTGTGTCTGTCTGTCCGTCTGTCACAGCCATTTTACTCGTAAACTATGGAACATAGAAAGTTCAAATTGTCTAAAGTAATAAAGGCTATTGACCAACATACTTATAGATTCACTGATCAGCATGCATTTTGATGATCATATAAATATATATTTTTCTGAAAGTGTTTTTTATGCTGATTTCAAAAATGTAAAGCATTTTTGCACACCACGTACACTTTTTTTACAAATATTATTTTTAATTAATTTTATTCTTAAATCATAAATTACTTTATAATAGTAATACTAGATGGCGCCACCAAATTTTTTAGGAATTGATTCCATATGTATATACATTACATTAATTTAAATAAATGAGAAACTGTATTTAGGAAGCTGAAATTATTTATTAATATGATTTAATAATAATAAAAAAAATTATTTATGTAAAATTAAAAAGAAAAAGCGAAATCCATAAATTTAATTTTGTAAAAAATATCTAAATTAATACTTGCTAGGTGGCAGCACCAAACAATGTTTGATCTAATGCATAGGTTTTAACAACAATAAATTTCTTTGTTTATTCACGTCTGTTTCTTTCGATTTGAAATATGTGATATATTTCACATCTTCTTTAATTGAATAATGGCTTCACGTAAATGTGTAAATGATACAGATATATTTTGTTACATTTGTGGAAATTATACTGTAGTAAAACAAAGGCAGGATATTACAGATTTTGTTAAAAATGCTTATTATGCTTATTTTGGTGTGAGACTGGGTGACCAAGATAAGACATGGGCCCCTCATAAAGTGTGTAGAACATGTGTTGAAGGATTACGACTTTGGTTGAAAGGCAAAAAGAAATGTATGCCTTTTGCTATTCCCATGGTATGGAGAGAACCTAGAAATCATCATGACGATTGTTATTTTTGCTTAGCTAATGTTCATGGGTATAGTTCGAAAAATAAAAAAGGAATTATATATCCTAACTTGCCTTCTGCAATAAGACCTATATTGCATAATGAAAGTCTTCCTGTTCCTTCTCCTCCAACCAATTTGGAAAGCATAAATGAACCAAATAATTCAGAAGATGATGAAAATCAAGAACAAGATGTCTATAAACTAGAAGTAAATGATAAAGCTCCAATTTTATTTAATCAGCATGAACTCAATGATTTGGTGCGCGATTTAAATTTGCCAAAAATAAAAGCTGAACTTCTTGGTTCTCGGCTTAAATTTAAGAACTTATTATTACCAGAGACACAATTCTCTTGGTACAGGCATCGTGAAAAAGAACTTGTTCCATACTTTTCTGAAAAGGATAATTTAGTATATTGCAATAACATAAAGGAAATAATGAATTTTTACGGTATCCTTTATAATGCATCAGAATGGAGATTTTTTATTGATTCCTCCAAGACAAGTTTAAAAGGGGTTTTGTTGCATAATGGAAACCAATATGCATCAATACCTATAGCCTACTCAGTTCATTTAAAGGAAACATATGAAAATCTTGAACTTTTGCTAGACCAGGTCAAATATAAAGATCATGAATGGTTGTTATGTGGTGATTTAAAAGTGATTGGAATGCTACTTGGACAACAATCAGGATACACAAAATTCCCATGTTTTCTGTGTGAGTGGGACAGCCGGGATAAAAAAAATCATTCGGAAAAGAAAGATTGGCCATCAAGAATATCATTATCCCCTGGAACAAAAAATGTAATTAAAGATCCCTTAGTCAATCCTAAAAATGTTTTGCTTCCACCTCTGCATATCAAATTAGGGATAATGAAACAATTTGTGAAAGCCCTAAATAAAGAAAATGAATGTTTTAAATATATTTGCAGCAAATTCCCTTCTATTACTGATGCTAAGCTTAAAGAAGGTATTTTTGTTGGGCCTCAGATACGAAAATTACTGACAGATAGTGAATTTGAAAAAACAATGAATGATTGTGAAAAGGAAGCATGGCTGAGCTTTAAATGTGTAGTGGAGAACTTTTTAGGAAATAAGAAAGACCCAAATTACAAAATTATAGTTGCAGATATGTTAGAAAAATTGAGATTACTTGGTTGCAACATGAGTATAAAAATACACTTTTTACATGCACATATCGAATTCTTTCCCGAAAATCTCGGAGCAGTGAGTGAGGAACACGGTGAAAGGTTTCACCAAGACATCAAAGATATGGAAAAACGGTACCAAGGCAGGTGGAATAAAAATATGATGGCAGATTACTGCTGGATGTTAAAGAGAGATCTTTGTGCTAGTGGACGAAAAGCAACTAAAAGGAATTTTTCTCAAACTAATTGATTTTTTTAATATTAATCAAATTTGTCCATATTTAAATATATTGTAAGTATAATTATTATGTCTATACTTTAATTTTTCATACATTAATTTTTTAATACACATCCTAGTCTGTATTAATTATTTACCTTTGAATAATAATTTTTTTTTATAAATTTATATAAGTGAAAGTTAAAAAATCATATGTTTTTATAAATTTACAAATTGTTAATTTGTAAAAAATCCTGACGTGATACGCAAATTTCGACTTTACTTTTGAAATCAGCTTAAAAAATTGATCTAAAATTACCTATTCATTTTTAATCATCAAAAAAAAAGTTTCAATATGCAGATCAGTGATTAACCATTCACAAATATATTTAGGTAAATTGTAGAGGGGCTAGTTGGTTGGTTGTATAGGGTTTAACCGCACAAAATCCCTTATGGGATATGCTGCGACAAATGTAGAGGGGCTAATTAAGTTACTTGAAAAAAAAAATCTTTTCTTTGTATATCGTGTGAAAGCAATCGAAACACCGAACACAAAAATACATTTCTTTTAATCTTAATTTCAGAGATATCGTCGAAAATGTAATGCAAAAATATGCCCCCCTCCCCTTCTCCCCGCACTCTATTTCCGAATCTACTGAAACTAAAATTATGAAAAAAATTACGGAGTAGTAGAAGTTAATTTAAACCTTGAAAGAAAACTATAGTGGAACCCTAGGTTACATAGTTTTTGAGAAAATCGCATTTTACCGTTACACACATATTTCGATTTGCGGGCATCCAACAAAGAAGTTGAAGAGCGATGAAGGTACCTATCGTAGGAGAAATATAAAAATATTGTTGATAATGATTTTCGAAAAACATTGTTGGTAATTATCCGAGATATTAATCCTTAAAGACACGGGCAGTTTGCACATACATAAAGACATCGGCTTTTAAAGCCTAGAAATCAACTTTTAAGGAATATTTGTGTAATACAATGCCCAGTAGCAGTATAAAAACAATAAACGTCAGACTGTTAAGACAGACTAATTTAATTAGAATCAATCACATAATTAATGTGGGAATCACGACTAGTTTGCATTGAGTGGCTCTCTCAATACGCCACCAGTGTCTTTAAAGTTTAATTAAAAACTTATCTTGTAAAACGCGGCACAGACCATCACGACGTTGCAACTTCGCGACCTCCTTTCGAAGCGCGCTTAGCATAATGCCAAATTTAATCTTTGAACAAGGATTTTGTTTTAGGTGCACTATAAAAAGAAAAGATTGATACTACGCTGAATTTGGGTTTATGAAATTTCAAATGAAGTTTAAATATGCACTACTTTTATTTTCAGGACCGAATTAAGTTCATCATGAACAGATTAGGATGCGATTAAAAAAAGATTTTATTCAGAATAGTAATATTTGATACTATTTAGGCTTCATATCTCTCTGAACTTTCATTGCATATCCATTTATACTTTTTTCGTATATACCCGACCCTATGTTGTATCGTTTTTTACAAAATCTTATTATTCTTTTAGCAACGATTTTTTTTTTGTAATAATACAATTACTAATTAATATATTTATTACACGGAACCCTCTGTGCTCGACTAATGCTCACACTTGACTGATTTTTTTTTTTTTTTTTTTTTTTTTACTTTCGAAAGCAATCAATCAGGTATCTCGGATATTAGTAGGTTTCCGAAATTAGCAGTAAAGTGCCCAAAATTTATGGAAAACAAAGAGGGATCTTTTTATTTCAGAAACATCTCCTCTGAATCTGTTGTTTCCTGAGGTTCCTGATTGGGTGTTTCTCCAAATGGTTTCTTGCGATATGGGAAAGAATTTCAGAATCTTGGATAACCACAAACTCGAACGGAAATTTTATTAACGTTTGTGCTATATCGAAAAAAAAATGCAGTTTCTTTTGTTGTGGATCAGGTTTGTAACATTAAATCAGCTTTAATGCAGTAATACCTCGGTTTTCGTAGACTTCGATTATCGTCGGTTACGGTTTTTGTCAATTTTTTCCGCGAAAAATTTGTCTTGGTTTTCGTCGGTTGCCTCGGATTTCGTCGGCGTGCCCACATGATCTCGCTGCATTTTCCGGAAACCAAAGGGACGACCCACGCGTTCTCCTGCTCAGTGTGGCGTTGTTTCTTGCCCTGTGTGCATCACTCCGCAAGTCTAAGCAAACAATTTCGTTTATATCCAGTGTCTTTTTGTTCATTTTTATTGATTATGCATGCTCCATCATGGAATCAATGACAGTTTCCAGAGCCAGCAGTCCTTCAAAGAAGAAGGTCAGGAGTACGATCGAGATGAAGAAGGAAATTATTCAAAAATACGAGAGCGGTATTCAGATTTCTGAAATCGGTCGCATGTACGGGAAATCGCCATTAATGATAAGTTCCATTCTGAAGAAAAGGAAAGAATGAAGGAGGCTAATGTAACCTCTTACAACAGTAAGCTCTTACTGTTGTACCATTCAGAAACTCGTAGATTTTTTCGCAGAAATAGTGTGATTAAAAGTAAATTGTGTGTGATGTGGAGGGAAAACAAGAAAACGTGAGTCACGAGACAAATTTTCAATAAGTGGATGAATGAAGCGTTTTGCCCGAATGTGAAAAAAATACCTCCAGTATAATCAGTTGCCCCTTAAGCGCCTTCTGGTAATGGACAGTGCTCCTGCACATCCTACAGATTTTGTAGACACATAGTTGGAAAAGTTCAATTTTGTCGCAGTAAAATTCTTGCCCCCTAATACCACACGACTTAGCCAGGCAATGTACCACAATGTCATTTTAAATCTCCAGAAACTGTGCACAAAATCAATGTTTCAAAGGTGCTTTGAGGTGACATCAGATACATAATTGGCCTTAAGAAAATTCTCGAAGAAACATTTCAACATTCTCGACTGCATTAGAAACGTAGATATGGCTTAGCAAGAAGTGATATTCAGGACGATGAACTCTGCCTGGTAGAAGTTATGGCCAGGATGTGTGCATGAGAGAGATTTAAAAGGCTTGAGCCACCCCCTGATGGTCCTGCACATGTGGTGTAGTCAATTGTTGATTTCGGGAAGTCTGTGGGTTTGGAGGGGGGTGACGAGACAATGGTAGTGGAAAAGTTAATGGATAAACAGCAGTGAAGAGGGTACCACTGAAGAGCGGCAAAACCTTCACCTAGAAGTGAAACAGAAGGCAAACTAAGAAGTTGCTTCAGATGAGGTAGAAGAGACAGAGGAGAATGTGCTTTCTTCAGATATTAAGTATATCTTCTCTATGTTGAGTGATTTGCGGAGAAAAATCACTCAGACAAAGCTGAAGCTGTTGCCAGCCGTGTCTGTAACTTGTTTAATGATAATGTCCTGGCTAATTTTGGGCAAATATTAAACAGGTGGCCGAAACAGACCACTTTAAGCAGCTTGTTTGAGCGACATAGGTCCTTTGACTCTGAAGCTAGTACTACTGCCAAATGTTCAAAAATGACCCGGATACTATACGCCAAAAACAATATATTAATTTGTTACTGTTTTTTGTATTAAACGCTAAACTTATTCTCTATAAAATGTGTTTTTGGCGCCTATCTTGGAGTTCTTAGAACGAATCAATTGGATTTACATAGATTACATGGATATGGAAATAATTGCTTCGGTTTTCGTCGGTTTCGGATTTCGCCGATTGTTTTGGAACGGATTATCGACGAAAACCGAGATATCACTGTATTAATAATCGGCCATTCTGGAAAACCAACCTGCACCTTTGAATAAAATTATATGCATTGTTTCTTTAGCGATGCTTGTGTTTTTAGATTGATATTTATTCCCGCTGTATTTTTAAAATGTTAGCAATTTAAATATGGTATAGAAAACAAATAATCTTTCGTTTGATATAAATTATAAAGATTTTTTCCATAATTCGTTTTTTTTTTAATTTCAAAGCCCAAACGTGCTTTAAATATATCATTATTCGTTTAAAAACTACAAATTATTTTGCAAAGTTTATATTTCACCATTCACATCAGGATTAACTGAAAACAAGAACGAAAAATCATGCGTACAGCATAGATTATGAAACACTTTCCAACACATTCAGCGTACTATAACAAAACTTCACACCTTACTAAGGTGAAAGATGACGTTTAAGTGAACAATTTGGAAAACGCATAAAGCATTTGAAAACCTGATTTCTGCTGATTCCATGAATAGCCGTTAAAATATACACTTAGTTTAAGCAGCCCTGTATAGGATCTACAGAAGATCTGTAGATCTGTATGAATACTACACAGTATGCAAAATGTTAGTTCAGTTAAACCCATAGATCAGTTGAAAATTTCCGCTCAGCAATTTCAGCCAATAAACAGATGTTGTTGCAAACTTTTGTGCGACCTGTATATGATCTACAGAATTTATACACACCAAATAACATTAAAAAAATAGTTAAATTTAAAAACGCATACCACAACTGAAGAAGCACTTCCAGCAATTATTGCTTGTAGACTTCAATAGTTCAATAATTGCTCATTTTCATCTATAGCCAAAGTCTTTTATGTGTCCCTGTAAATAAACGATAAGGTCTGTGCGTACCATATTCTAGAAAAAGATTCTTGTGGTACACCTCAGTGATGTATATCAATTTCAATATGTTTAAAATATTGTAATATCATTATAATACGCGGCAAACGATTTTTCCCCATTGACCGTAATGTAAAGGAATTCTTTTGAGTGACCCTGTAAATGAGCCGAAATGGCTACACACTAAATTTTCAATAGCAAAAATGCCATAGTAAACCCCAATAACATATATCCATTTCATGACAATCGGGCTATATTTGCGCATTAAAAACTTGAGGCAAGTGTTCTCCAAGGAGAGTGCAATTTTAAAGTTTTTAACCCGGGAGAACTCGCTGTATGAGATTTTCGCTCACCATCGTACTTTTTTTAAGACTCTTATTTAAACCATTTTTCATTTTAATTAAAATTTCAAAATGTTATTTCAATTATTTTATCTCTTTTGTGAATAAAAGTGCTAAGCCAAGCAAAAAAAGTTGATATTAAGCGAATGTAAAGTAAAAGAAAAGCAATTGGGCACCGTGAGAGAAATCCTCACTAGCGAGTTCTCCAGGGTTAATACTAATACCTAATTTTCACATCATATTTAGATTCTTTTGTAAGTTTTATTATATTTAGATTCTTTTGTAAATTTTATCTTAGGATACCTAACGGGAAGCCATTTAGTCCAATCTATTAGTTTAAGAATTATGCAGGTTTAAATTTTGGAACTTCTAGTGTTAATTTCATTTTCTATTGTTGCAAAAGAAATTGCATTACAGAGGAACCCGGTTAAGACGCGTTTCAAGGGAGTGGATAAAGGTCGCGTATTAAGCGAGATTGCGTATTAAACGTGATTTGTATAATATTGGAGGAAATGGACTTATTTACGCATTTAATCGTCTAAATGAACTTTAGAGCTTTCATTTATATGTTTACGGTGGAAAATTGTGTATTTTATGTATATTTAGATTAGAACTCAATTGTATTTTCCACTTTAACGGATTGTTTCTTTTCATAAGACCAACTGGAATAAAAACGGAAAATAAATGTGGATTCCAACATGGTTTTAATGCCTATTTGTACTTTGCAACTAAAAAGGAAACAACAAAAAGTAATTTTCCTACTAAACTATTTTTAGGTAGATTTCGTAAGAAATACTACCTATTGCATTCGTTACCATGGTGCGACTTTTGAAAAATTCCTTCATAATTTTTCATTATATGACCCCAGGAACCCAAAACCACGCCCACCTAAAAAGTTTATATATATATATATATATATATATGTATGTATGTATGTATGTACTAAATTTTGTCCGCACGATAAAAGTCGCAATTATGCACGGATCGTCTTCAAACTCGCCAACAACTTTGAGATGGCTAATATCTCGGCGGGGATTGAAAATGGGCAAAATCGGCCCAAGGGAATGGAAATGGGGAGGGTTCAAAATTTTGAATACCGTCTTAACAAGATTCTGATAAAACCAGCTCTTACACAACAATGACAGGAAAAAATAAATATTTTTCATTATAGCAGTTGCCAACAATTAAAAAAAACAAAACAATAAAATTCTCACCACAACAATTGCTTTTCTTTTGCAAGATTTTTCACGTGAAAAAATAAATTAAATAAATAGTTTGACGAATTGAAAACAAATTGAATATTACGTCATAAGTTTTCTAGGGCAAGATTTCAGAATGAAAACTCAAAATGAAATAAATAGTTTGACGAATTAAAAATATATATATATTACGTCATATTGTATATATAATGTACCTCAGCAGGTGAATATGTAACGTCATGTGAGTTTGAAGAAACGTATTAAAACATTATAAAAACCCGACTATGGAAATATTAACATATTTTAACACTTTGAGGGTCTCTGAATGTGTTTTAGCCATTTTTAAACCTATTCCATATACATGCGTGTGTGTATTCGTGTATATAAGAATTTTCACAAAATGTTTAGCTCCCTAGAGCTCATTCTTAGTGAAGGAACTGGGTTTATATTTAATGTTGATATAAGTTTTTTGGTGAATTTAGTACTTGACTTCGAAATCTACCTCCGCCTGTAGGCCCGAGCCGGCAGGGATTTTTTTAATAGAAAGACAAGATCATTAAATCTTTGAAGCACAACCCAGTTTTTAAAATCATACATAGTACTTGAATTAATGAGTACCATTATAATCAGCCTTTATTTTTAATATAAAAAAAAAACATTTTTATTAATCTTTGTGTACATAACATTGTTAGCATAACAAAAAGTAAAGAAAACATAAAAGAATTATCGTATTTGTTTAATCTTTACGAATTTCTTTTTTTTTTCTTGCCTATAATATGCATTTTAAAACATAGTAGTGATATTAGGCACATCTAAAACTTCACTAACAACAGGTATGATCATGTCTAATCATAATAGTTTTTATGACGTATCTGATGAGTAACCTGAATTCGTCTATATCTCTCTTACCTACAGTAAAAATGTACATAAAGCGAGAGACAAAGAATGTTAGTAGGCGGGATCAAAGAAGAATTGCAGTTTTACTAATTTAGCTGGATTTTGTTTTATTCAAATATCTACCACTATTTCCGATTAGTAATTTTCGCATTAATTAATCTGCTATTATAAAGTAAATAATACCATTCGAAAACTGTTTTTTATCTGAATAAAAATAATCCGCAAAATAGGCAACACTTGAGAAGAGAGAAGGAATTCGCATCTTGATCAATGATTTCCCGTCTTAAGCGTGATTTTTTCCTCAAAGGACCAAAAATTTATCGCGTATTAAGCGGGATCGCGTAATAACCGTTCGCGTATTAAACGTGATATTTTTGCATTAGCCTTATAGGCGATATTAAAGGGATCGGAAAAAATCCGCGTATTAAGCGGGATCGCGTATTAACCGTGAGCGTCTTAAACGGGTTCGACTGTATTTGACTGGCTTTTTAAGCATAACTCAAATCCTACTTGACGGAATGCATTGTAATTTTGGATTCGCATGTTTCAAGCATCTAGAATGCGATTAGTTTTCTAAAAATTGCATACGTTACAATTGATTTTTTTTTTTTTTTTTTTTTTTTTTTTTTTTGAAAATTAATTTTGAACTGTACGTATTTTCAACTTCATTTTAAAAATAAATATGCGAATTTCAAACTATGAATTTTTTAACATATATCCTTTTCTAGAAGCTTTAAATATGCGAATTAAAACTACAGCCCATTCCGCTAAGTAGTTTTGAGTTATCTTAAAAAGCTATCCTCTTTGCAATCTGTGTTGCAATAGTTAACAAGATAGTTTAACTTTTTAACCCAAAAAAAACGCCTTCAATGGATTATTTTAAAGAGGTTTTTTTTTCTAATTTGAATTTTTTTTAAATGAACTTAACATTATTATCTTAGAAATACCAAACTTTATACTTGTATAATTCCTAAACTTTTTAACCGAGTGACATTCCGTCAGATATCCAAAGGCGAAATTTACCGAAGAATCCAAATATGATGTCAAAATTAGGAGTTAAATTTAAAATTTTAAAGTTGGACACTCACCCCCCCCCCCCCCCCCACACACACACACACACAGAGACAAACATACACCATGGTCCCCCTGTCCATTTTTTTTTTTCAAATCAACTGAGGTACACCTCAAATTGATTGAACACATCTGTTTTACAATTTTCTGAAATTCTAACGCGATATTAACAATTTAACCCTTTAGGTACTGGATTATGAATACGTGAAAATTTTATCTTCTAAAGCATTTTTCGTGAATTTTTTAAACTACATTAGACGATTTACATAATCATTTCATAAATTTTAGAAGGACTGAAGGATTTAGAGGGATTAATTAAATTTGAATTTATAGTGATTTTGTGCAATATTTATAACCCCACTCAAATCTTTTATTTTAAGTATTTTTCGTAGTATTTTGTAGAATTAGGAAATGTACAAATAAAATGATCTTACAATAGAAGTATGGAAATATTTCCGAATTGAAAAATCCCCCCCCCCCCTCCCCAACGCCAAGAAAGTTGAAAAGATGCAAAGGCAAAAGAAATCATCTTTTTAAAAATATTTTTGTTTGTGTAAGTAACCAATAATGCTTTTGGAACAAGATAAAGTAGTACATCTATAACTCATTCTAAACTGTATTACTACTAATCGATGTATTAAATGAATTTTATAATAAACTTTATAATATGTTGAACGTTTATATACATAAAAAAAAATCAATATTCTAGTCTAAATAATTTTTGCAACAAATATTTCACAAAAAAGAATTTCTCTTGGATTTTTTTTTTTTCAAAACAAAGTCAAAACAAATTTAAGTCAAAACAAATTTATAAAACAAAGCCTTCTGAACATAATTTACAAGAAACGAATTTTTTTTTATTGAAATTGAGAAAATAGTTGACGCATCTTTATTTGAATAAATTTAAATTAGTTTTTTGAAAAATAAAATAAAATAAAAGGAGGATAAGATAGAAAAAAGTCCTTCCGGCCAGTGCCGGGAGGAAGAGGTAGCTTTCATAATCCTTATTTAAAATAAGCCAACTTGCATGCAAATCATGCAAACACACGAAGCTCAATTTAGTGGAAACCGAATATAGGAGATTGAATACTAATTTTTATCAATATAATGAATGAGAATTTCGCGAAATTAGTCAGCTTTATCCAAGCTGCTTTTCTTTAAAGTAACTTATATTTGGCTGCCAAATTCGGCAATTTCTTAAAGTGCCTGTCATTTTAAGACAACATGGTGGATGAGGCTAAGCAGTGAACTTGGTCGAGACCTTAGTAATTGCTGTGCACATGCTCACTCACATCGGAATCGGTTAATATATAGGAGTGCTGTCGCATGCAAAAAATCAGATTTTTCAAAATGTCACCCACAATAGAAATTGAAACTGCTATATCTGAGCCATTTTTTAAGGTAAAGACAAACAAAAAATGCTCCTGAATCCTTATATCAAGATCAAATACTTAAGAAAGAAATCTTTTTCAATTTCTAATTTTTTTGCACCTCACTTTAAATATATATATATATTTTAATTTAATGGCCGCCATTTTGAAACAAGATGGCTGATGAATCTGGCCCGCGAACTTGGTCGAGGTGTTGATGTATACTATCCACATGCCTTCTTACATCGAAATAGGCGAATACGTGTGTTATCGCGTGACAAATACAAGATCGTTTCAAAATGTTGGCCATGCTAGAAATTCAAATTGCTATAAATCAACCATTTTTTAAGATAACAACAAAAGAACAAATTTTCAGAAACAAAAACTGCTCCGGAATCTTTGTATCAAGGCCAAACACATAAAAAAAATCATTTTCATTTTCCAATTTTTTAATACCTCATTTTGAATTTTAAATTTAATTTTTTTTAATGGCAACCCTTTTGAAACAAGATGGCGAATGAAGCTGGCCAACGAACTCGGTCGAGACATTGGTATGTACTATGTACAGACCAAGTTACATCCAAATAGGTTCATAAATACGCCTGTTATCGCGTGACAAAAATCAGGTCGTTTTAAAATGTCAGCCACAAGAGAAATTCAAAATGCTATTACTCAGTCATTTTTTTTTATAGATATAGACGAAAGAAAAACTGTTCCGGAATCTTTCTATTAAGGTCAAACACATACAAAAAAAATCTTTTTCATTTTCCAATTTTTTGGTATCTCATTTAAATTTTTTTATTTTTTAATTTTTTTAAATGGCCGCCATTTTGAAACAAGATGGCGGATGAAGTTGGCCAACGAACTCGGTCGAGATATTTGTATGTACTATGTACACACCAAGGTACATCCAAGTCGGTTCATAAATACGCCTGTTATTACGTGAGAAAAATCAGGACGTTTCAAAATGTCAGCCACGCTAGAAATTCAAAATGCTATAAATCAGCCATTTCTTAAGATACAGACGAAACAAAAACTGCTCCCGAATCTTTTTATCAAGGTCAAACACATAAGAAGAAAATATTTTTTCAATTTTCAATTTTTGGTACCACATTTCAAATTTAAATTTTTCTTAAAATTTTAAATGGCCGCCATTTTTAAACAAGATGGCAGGTGAAGCTGGCCAACGAACCCGGTCGAGACATTGGTATGTACTATGTATAAACGAAGTTACATCCAAATCGGTTCATAAATACGCCTTTTATCGCGTGACAAAATTCAGGACGTTTCAAAATGTCAGCCACGCTAGAAATTCAAAATGCTATAACTCAGCCATTTTTTAAGATATAGACGAAACAAAAACTGCTCCGAAATCTTTGTATAAAGGTCAAATACATAAGAAAAAAATATTTTTCCATTTTCAATTTTTTGGTACCACATTTCAAATTTTAAATTTTTTAAAAAATTTTAAATGGCCGCCATTTTGAAACAAAATGGCGGCTGAAGCTGGCCAACGAACTCGGTCGAGAGATTGGTATGTACTATGTACACACCGAATTACATCCAAATCGGTTCATAAATACGCCTTTTATCGCGTGACAAATTTCAGGACGTTTCAAAATGTCAGCCACGCTAGAAATTCAAAATGCTATAACTCAGCCATTTTTTAAGATATAGACGAAACAAAAACTGCTCCGGAATCTTTGTATAAAGGTCAAATACATAAGAAAAAATATTTTTCCATTTTTAATTTTTTGGTACCACATTTCAAGTTTTAATTTTTTTTTTAAATTTTAAATGGCCGCCATTTTGAAACAAAACGGCGGATGAAGCTGGCCAACGAACTCGGTCGAGACATTGGTATGTACTATGTACACACCGAATTACATCGAAATCGGTTCATAATTACGGGAGTTACAGTGTGACATAGGTCAGATATATATATATATATATATATATATATATATATATATATATATATATCAATTTTGAACGGAGGGTGGTTTCGGGGTCTGGGGGTCATGATCGATGAAAATATACCAAAATTTTTTGAAATCGCTTTCCTCCGAACGGCTGCAATAGGTAGCTTTTTTGTAAAGAAAGCTACCTAAAAAAGTTAGAAAGCATCTTTTGAAAAATAAAAGGCGAAAAGAAGATAAAGTAATTATTGGAGGAGTTTTGAAAACTGATTTAAAAGGATTTTAACTTTGAAAATATTTAAATCCTTTTTAGAGAGTTTGGGTACGAAAAAATTTGAATCTATTTTTCATTGATAATGCTTAAATCAAATACAAAGAAGTTCATGCATTATTCATAGTTCACAGTTATTTGTTATAATTTTTTTCATTGTTTATTTTTCTAAAAAAAAACTTACACTTTTTATATTGTTCTTATCTACTCATAAGTTTTTAAACAGCGGCTTAGGGAAAAAAATCTTTTGATGATACAGAAAATAGTTTAACTTTTATTGTATAGTTAAAGAATATGCTTATACAATATAACACATGATTGATGATAGCAGTGTTGTATTTATACAAAGAAGGATCTCCCGATTTATTGAAACGATTATTTGTAAGAAATTCCAACGATTTATATTTTCTGTATTATTTTCTGGATCGATATGTACCTGGATCTTTGTAGAGAGAAATAAAACTTTTTATTTATTTTTGTTCTTGAATTATTTTTTTTTTTCATTAAAAATATTTAAAGCGTAAAAACAATACTATAAAAATCATAAAATATTATATGGTACCGATATTGTGAAAACTCTGGCATTTTATTGAAAATATTTTATGTTTATTTTAAATTTTCGACAATATTGCCATTTCGTTTATTGCTAAACTGACATATTGTGAATATTGGATAAATATTACTAGCCAATAAGTTATATATTTCCAAAACCCAAACATTAAAATATTCCCATATTATTTTCTGAAGTTCGTTGCATAATATTTTAAGACTGGACTGAAACTGAGACAAGGTTTTGAAGTGTTTATTTATTTTATATATAAAAATAATCGGACGGAAATTTCAACCTCCTTCATGTATGATATTTGTAGTACCAATTATGCAGACTTAGTCTAGCATAAAGTATTCTGTTATTATATACACTAGAGTCTCGGTTATCCGAGTTAATATGGACCAAGCTGACCTCGGATAAGCGAAAAACTCGGATAAACCGGATTTACACAAATTGTCGCCAACTAAGGAGATGAAATATAAATTTTCACTTAATTCATTAATTTTTATGGTACTAGTAACATTTGTTTGACGTACATTTCCGTTACTTTTAAGAAAAACGGAGAATGCAATTGTGGATTTGAAAAACCCTTGATAGTTTTTGTTTGTTGAATGTTAATTTTGCTGCAGCTTTTTTTTTTTTTCTGCTGCAGTATTACGCTACTGCATAGCTACCGATTTCTAAGAATTTTTTTTCTTACCACTAAAACTTACTAGTAAGTTTTGCCTAAGTGTTTCAATAGCCGAAATCTAACAATTGTCAACGATTAAATATGGCAAAAATTTTGTATTAAATTTTAGAGGTAACAAAACAGTACAAATTAGCAGCTATGTTATTCTATTAGCCATTTTTTTCCAATTCTGATCAGAAAATCGGAATCATTTTTACGACTGCTCTTTCACCTTCACCTAACACGTCATTTATAATAGTTTTTCCATAATAATAGAAGCTATCAGCCCATCAGAAGAAAATAACTCGGTTAAAGAGAAAACTCGGCTAAGCGGGACTCGGATAATCGAGACTCTACTGTACTATGAAAGAGTGATCTGCACACTCACTTCTGAAATATATATTAGGAAATTTGAACTAAATGCAAAAGAATACCATGTCTTAACGTTTCGTCTGTGTACTTTATTTAGCATTTAGTTTGAAACATTCGAGAGCGATTAGAAATATAAATCCAAGGCAAGGTGGGGAGAAAATAGTCAAACGTGGCAAATGAGGTGCGTTTGTACTATAACTATAGTTTTATAAATATTCAGATCTTGGTGCAATAACTGTATGCAAAAATGCATGAGTACAAAATTTATTACGTTTATTTATACTAAATTCAGTAATGCAGAAATAATAGGACTCCATCTCAAATAGGACGTAATCACCATGGCAACCTACAATCTTTACCTGTCATGGGATAACATTGAATAAATTACGTATGATAGGATTTAATAGAATGCAGAAAACTTTTATTAATATCTTTTTAAGTTTAGAGTCGATTTTCATAAAATTTGAAATGACTCGACAAAATTCTGGAATGGTTATATATATTAAATTCCAAATTTCAAGCCATTAGGTTGGGTAGTTTTTGCTCTGTTATAAACGGACAGACGGATAGAGAGATGGACAGACCAGGTGACGACTATAGTTGCAACGTATTTATATAATTACGAACACACCTAAAAAGTGTAAAAAAGCTAGCGATTAATTTTTGTGTGGAAAATTTTCATGATTTCCATTTTTTGAAGGTAAATATTACGATTTCTAATTTTTTTTCTAGAAACGAACTTCTTTCATTAAAATATTTCAACAATATCGCCATTTAGTTTGAAATATTGCTAATGCTAAAGCGACTTATCGCGAAAATTTAGTAAATATTATTAGCCAATATCGGTTGCGTTTTCAAAACATTCGCATAATAATATTCTAAACGTTAAAATACAAAATTATGTTAATCATCTAAATGAAAAACTGTTAATTGCTATCAAATGTATGGAAAATATTAATAAATAACAGTTTTATTTCTAAGTAATATTTTTAATCTATATACAGGGTGTATCAAAACTCTTAATCAAAACTTTAAGGGGGTAATAATACACATCAAGACAAACAATATTAAATGGGAAACTAAGGGTCCCTTCCGAAGGAGATAGGCGCCATTAAAGTTTAGAGTCCAAAATTTCAAATGATTATAAAAAACGGAAAAATTGGTCGATTCGTTTGAAGTTTTCCCTAAAACTATTCTTTATGTCAGTATTTTCTTGAAAATAAAATTTAAAGATAAAGTTCAAAAAATGCCGATGTGGGCGCTTTAGACATTTGAGTAACGAACAACTATTTTTTACCGTTATTTTTTGTATATCATTAAATGCTTTCAAAAGCTTAGACTTAAATTTTAACTCAGCTCGAAACCTGAATCGTTGGGAGTGGTTAAGTAGCGCAAACTGAACTGTGTTCAGGAGGGGGTTCAAATTTCAACTCCTGAACAGAGTTCAATTTGCGCTACTTAATCACTCCCAACGATTCAGATTTCCAGCTGAGTTAAAATTTATGTTTAAGGCGCATCCCACACTGAGGCGACACATAAGACATGTCGCTCGAATTCGCTGGAAAAACTGGTTTAAAACAGGTTTGAAACAACTTCGTTCTTTGTTTCGACCGGTTTTTGCGCTACATGTTGCGGCTACATGTCGCTTGTCCTCTCAGTGTGGGATGCGCCTAAGTCTAAACTTTTGAAAGCATTTAATGAGATACAAAAAATAATGGAAAAAATAGTTGTTCGTTACTCCAAAGTCTAAAGCGCCCTCTATCGGCATTTTTTGAACTTTATCTTTAAAATTTATTTTCAAGAAAATACAGACATAAAGAATAGTTTTAGTGTAAACTGCAAACGAATCGACCAATTTTTCCGTTTCTTATATCATTTGAAATTTTGGACTCTAAACTTTAATGGCGCCTATCTCCTTTGGAAGACGTTTGGGACTCTTAGTTTCCTATTTAATATTGTTCTTCTTGATGTATACTATCACCCCTTAAAGTTTTGCCCAAGAGTTTAGATACACCCTGTATATACGCTTCACAATATTTTTACTTCGCTATATCCATCTAAATTATTCTAGTTTTTCGGCATATTCATTATTTCCCTATTTCTTAATAATATATATTTTTTATTCCTAGTTAATTTCCTTTAAACTTAAAACTAATAATTCTCATTAAAATTAATAATTATCTTATTCAAAATCTTAATCTAAACTTTTAATCCCTTCATTAATTTTTATCAGCTACCAAAACTATAATATTTTGACAGAAGCTACTTTTTATATTCGAATATTTTTAAAAGCCATTTTACTATTTCTAATTCTATTCCACAAACCAACTTCCCGCGCATTTATCGGCGTCGGACGCTTTACACCGAAATCCTTCCGTGAGCAGTGGACCCACGAATGGCAACAGCCACACCTCTGCGGGAATTTTCCCGCCGAAAAAGACTGTTTATTGGACGAAAGGGAAGCAGTGTTAAAATGTTCTTCACGCCTATTGGTGTTTTTCTTCTGTTTACCCGCGGCTGACGTCACATGCATAAAGTCCGTTATGGAACTCCTTTCCCATTACGTTCCCCTCTCTCATGTCATTCGCGGAGTAATCTTGCGCCTCTTACTAAGTGGTTCGTTCCTGAACGTTACATTCCAATTTGTATTTCCACGCAATGCGAATAAAACTAGCCGGCATTAATTCGGAGACCAGATTTGTATTATTTTTCGAGTGCTTCAAAGAAGTTACCCAATATTCTGCACACCCTGTAGTGTTCGATTTCACTTTAAGACCTTAGCACGATGTAGCTATAAGGGGATTGTTTTCCATGTCCATTTTTTGTGAATAAAAGTCTTTCGAACATCAACTGGCTATGTCCTTCCTTGGGAAATTACCAGAATAATCATTATTGCCTTGATATATTTACCTCGAACCATCAATTAAATGATGCGACTGCAAAAGAGGAATCGTTGTGTTTTCACTTAATTAGATCTCAGCCACGATCAACCAATCTATGTAAGTTGACTAAATTTGTCAACTTAAAAATACTACGACCTTACACCAGCTGCCAGTAAATTATGGATTCATTACATCGATCTACAGCCTTCCATTATTTTGATGAGAAGTTTATTCCAATATTACATATATAGATGATACCATTCTTTTATTGTTACCCTATATCAAATAGATTTAACAGAAAATAGGAAAAAGACATTATTTAAAACTAAAGGTAAAGCTTACCAAAATGATTTTCATTTGTCTTCTTATCCTTCAATGTGTAGCGTTTATATTTTTTTCCCCTGTAATTCACTTTTCTGTCTTTCATTGATTTTCTATTTTCGCTTCATGCATACTTTGCAGGGACTCAGAAACAATAATATATTCTCAAGATTAGATGAAATGAAACGTTCAAATTTTTATTCGCAGTCGGGATTTCAGATCACCGTAAAGTTGCAGAAATAACAAAATTTTGTCATATTATTGTTTGAAAATTGTGAAATGGTACTGAAAAATCAGTATTTGGGACAATAGTTATATTCAGCTGTGAGGTGTCCCTTACTCTTTGAAAAAGAAAGAAGTAAAAGAAAGTTGTGAGAGAATGTATGTATCAAAATATCTTCGAAAATGTAATTCAAAGTATTATTGCCTGTTAACAATTTGATTGTATGATAATTTTGTTTTAGAAGTTTTTTTATATTACCTTTCATTACAAGCGTAAACGGCAATGTTATTTTAGCTTATACCTTTTCATGCACTAATTACCTTTCATTACAAGCGTAAACAGCCATGTTATTTTAGCTTGTGCCTTTTCATTCACTAACAAGGCTTATCATAACAAATGAAAATTTTTAGTTTTCTAAGCTAATGATATTTAAACATTAAAAGAACTAAACAAATGTCAAACTCGTAGCGAAGATCTATTTTATTGAAACTTGTGTCCCAATATTTTTCTTTTAAATAAAAGTGTATGAATAAATCCCTTCCCACTTATTTCGAAGGGGTGGCTCGCCTCCGCACCCCACCCCCCCCCCTTTTCCATTGGAATTAGATTATGGACTTGATTAAATTACTCAATATTTTTTAATATTTTCCTACAAAAGTCCTGCAGAAAACCATGCTCGTGAAGAACAACTTTCTGGGAGGGATGGGGTACATCTAGAAGACTCGAAATCACATAACAATGCAAGGTCGGAAATGCAATCCTAACTGGATAAGGGGGCTGTTAAGGGGCTGAATCACTGTGATAGAAAATTGACATTTAAAGAACATAAGCTTAAAATAAGTCATAACCTTCCTCATAATGATGTTCCCTGCCTACGTTCTTTTTTCTTACCATCAACAATTTTGCCCGTTTGAGGTAGTAAGGGCGTTTCGAAATGGCGCATCTTCGTTGCTACCGCGAACGTCCAACGGACGCTCGGCGGCAAGATTACAAACCAACAAAACTTGGAGACCTTGGCGAGATAAAATGCAATGAGCTAAAAGCGCTAAAATCTTCACCCTCTACCATCACTGCAGTAACTCCCCATTTGTTTACAGGGGCAAGTGCAGTCTCAGTTCACCTTTTGCTCGTGATGCTGTGAAAGAGTTAACACAATTAACTTTAGGATGCCCCAACGCTGACGGACAACGCTAACTGGCTCTCTTGGTTGGGTAGGAAGGAAAGACCACCATTACTTCGTGGAAAAGGTGACCGTGCACCCTTCCGAGATCTCTACACTCTTTCTAACACTGACCCAGAATAGTAGACGGCAGGCCCGATTGCGAAAGATTTCCCAACGCTGACTGTCGATGATCGGGATGAACTGGGCTGGGAGACCTCCGCTAATTTGCGGAAAGGGTGGTCCGCTCGCCCGTCGGTGACCCTTTTGAATTTCTCCTCTGAATTAGTTTTAAAAATATACAAAATAGTCGAGAATTGTAATCTCTGTTCTTGAATAATGATTTTATGAACGGTACAAAATTGTTTATCCTAGATCAAATGGATAAAAACAGAAAACAGGAAAAAGTCATTATTTAAAGCTATACGAAAGCTTCCCAAAATTTTTATTTGCCTTCTTAATCTTCACTATCTCGCGTAGACATAACGTTTCTATCCCCTCCCATAATTCCCTTTTCTGAGCTCCGTTGTTCTTTTATTTGCATTTCAAACATATTTTCTACGTCTGAGAAATAGCGATATATTCACTCTAAATAAAATGAAAATTTCAAATTTTCATTTGCATTCAAAATGTCATACCGTAAAAGTCAGAGATAACAAAATTCTATCAGTTCTATTGTTTAAAAAACTGGAATAATAGTAGAGAAAATTTAATGTTTGTGATATTATTCAAGATTTAAAATTGATCTGAGTGTTTGAAATACAGCAAATCTACAAATGGGACGAAAATTTTCATACGAAAAAAGAAAACCTCATCTTTGAAGTAGTTTGATATTTTCAAGAAATATATATATATATATTACAAAATTTAATTTTTTTTCAAGGTTAAAAGTATTCTATATAAATTTCCCTTTTCAGTAATATTCCATATATTATACTGGCTTATTAAGTTAAAACACTAGTTAATTTATTCTCAATAAGATCTTAATCTATCTAATAATATTTATTCCAAATTGAGTAATTTATTCTCAATAAAATCTTAATCTATCTAATAATATTTATTCCAAATTGAGTAAATTTAAAAATGGCGCTAACTACTTATGCTTGTTTCTTTAATAAAACTTTTTATTATTTAAATTCCTATTAAAATTCGCTATTAATTTCCGATATATCAAATCCCTCTAAAATCTTTATTTAATTGCAAAATATTATAACTCATAATTCATCCCGTCTAAAAAAACCTATTTATTTAAAATTGTTCTTTTATATAAAATAAATCAAGGTGTCTACTAGAACATTTCAATGCTTTTCAAAAACTTATTCCGCGGCTATAAACTCATTTTTTCTCTTTTAATTATGGTCTGGCGGGGGGGGGGGGAAGCTATTTTTTAGATGCAATCTTGACAGCAGGTACTATACTCCCTGTAGGAATAATTGGCTTTTCAAGGATAAACGTCCTCTTTTCATTTTCCCTTCGTTACCATAGTTACTAACGTAAGATAAGGGCTGAGGAGTGACCAATGAAGGGATAATGAAAAGAGCACGTTTGTACTTGAAAAGCCAATTTTTTTCTACAGGGAGTATAATTTGTGTTTACGCCGTGTGCGTCTGGTTTCAGGGCTTTAGAAATTTCTGGAACAATGTTTTGGCGCCAGGAAACATGTTTACTTTATTATTAATCCAACCGGAAATACTAATAAGCAGTCTAAAAAGCCATTATGATTGGGAGAGAAAGATATCAACTGACTTATTTTGTAACGTTGAACCGAGGTGGTTAAAATACAATCGCAGAGCCGGATATTATTATATAAAATGACATATTAGATATACGATGTATCGGTACGAGGAATTATAAAAGTACGATGGATGGATGTTATTGTATGGGTGTGCAGAATGAAGGAAAAAAAGGTATCGAACTGTGTACGGAGATGTTTACGGATTTATGTGCAAAAATAACGGAGTTAGTGTACAACGGTGAAATGTATTGGTGTAAAACACAGAATGAATAGGGTGATATTGAAAGGTGGATAAGATTATAGTGTGGAAAGCAGCCGAGAGATGGAGCATTGTTTAAGCTAATTGTTTGATGTGAATGAACTTTATTCTTTTTTTTTATCATCGACTAAATGGAGCATTCCCCCTAAACCCAATCCTGAGTGTGTAAATAAAGCTGAATAATGTCTCAACCGACTGCCTTGTTTATATTCTCCATCTGTTTTATTCTTTTTTAAACCAATCGGCCAAAACGCCTGTGCATTTTATCTGGGAACCCAAGTTAAAACCGATAAACGCCAACGGCTCTTAGTCATATCGTCATATAGATATATATATATATATATATATTCTGATAATTTATAGTGTCTAGAATATGGCCCAAAAACGATTTTTTTAATCGTATTATTAAAAATAAATATATACAGCAACAAATATTCACTTGTGATGCAAGACTCACAGCGTTCCTAAATTTATCTAACTTTTCTACCAATATTTCAAAATTAAAATATGTGTGATAAATTTCTTTAACATTTGCAAAAGAAATATTACCACAAAGTTTTCTGTTAAAAAATAGTGGTAGCAAAGTAAAAATAAAAAATAAGAATTTTACGAACTCTGGTAATGTAACTAATCACCACTAAACAAAACTTTAAACACGTTTTTAGCCCGGATATGCTATTTCTTTCAGGTAACAATTAAAGTGTCGTCCCTAAAAAATAACTTTCATTACATAAGCCAGGCGTAAAACGAAGCAGATGTATCATTATACTGTTATATACTGATAATCTCTACTGTAATTTTTTTAACTTCTAAGTATTGAACATTTTTAATTTTTACACCTTCGTATAGAGTAAAAAAAGTACTTTTAACTGCAGTTTGTTTGAAAACTGCATCTCAATTTATTTTTGATACATTATTATTTATTTTTTTCTTCCCATTTTTAATCCTTTTTCTGCAATGGTGGCAACTGAAGTACTTCATTTCTGCAGAAAGAAAAGGGAAAATAACAGATTACTATATCTTTTTGTTGCTATTTCTCATAAGAACTGAAAATAAAATTGTAATTGAAATGCATGCTATTTTTAAAAATATATAAATGAATGATTTCTGATACAACATAGGGCTATTATAAACTGTATTTAATTTTAAGTATCCATATTAATGTTACAAATAAATGAACGCATATGAATCATTAGATAGACAATTCTTTTTTCTCGAGTTTACGACACCGCTTTGTCTGGGTGTGTGTATTATTCCGCGATAATGACGTCCTATGCATACTTTTCTATAGAAGTTGTTTAAGACTGAATCATAAACGTGGAATTCTTCCGCGGATGCAAATGACGTAATTTTTTAAAGGCGTATTTTATAAGTCTTAAAACTGAAATATTTTTTGTAGAAGTGCACCATTTTCACTCCAACGGCTCTGAAATTTTTCACAGGCGGAAATGCTTCACTTTTGAAAATAATGCTATTCAAATCACACACTGATACAACGCAAAGAATTTACAGTGTCTTTATAGAAAAGCAGTGACCTTTACATTAAAATAATATTTGTTTGAAAGTTGGACTAGTGATGGGCGATAACGAGATGTTTTTCTCGATTTTCTCGATTGTATGGACATCTCGATATTTTTCGATTGTGTAAATTTTTTCTCGATGACTCCAGTTTGCGAATTGCTTTTATATATCATATTTTATATATTATATACGTCATACATTTTATCAAGAATCGTCTGAGGTTGAACTGGAATGAGATGATGTTAATAAAGACTAGGTGACTTCGCCCGCTAGCGGGCCCCTCCTTTAATCGGGGCTCCTAATTTATACATAATCTTGTAATATGAAATCACGAACAGGTTACCCGCTATTTACGGCACTGTATAGCAGGCGTGGTGTGCAAGCACTACAAAATCTTGTAAAAATATATAATCTCGAAACGAACGAACCTCCGACCAGATCTCTTGGGGGAGGGGTCAAAGTGAGCGGAGGGGCACAGCAGCTGCATAATATGAATAAGTCGTCACAGGTCTTTAGGCCTTTCCAATCATATGTCACTTGAGGGGTCCGGATCTGAATTTATAAAAATGCCCTTCCGTGGGGGAAAAGTGGGGGGAGGGGTACGGGAGGTGCATTACATGAGTAAGTGATCATAGGCCTTTCCAACAATATGTCACATGAGGGTTCTCGGCTAAATTCAGAAAAGTGCCCACCGTGGGGGAAAAGTGGTGGGGGCGGTCACAAGATGTGCATAACATCAATAAGTAGTCACAGACCTTTCCAACGATATCTCACATGAGGGGTCTTGGCTAAATTTGAAAAGTGCCCCCGGGGGAGGCAAAGTGGGGATGCGGACACCGTAAGTGCATAACATCAATAAATAGTCGCAGACCTTTCCAACGATATCTCACATCAGGTGTCTTGGCTAAATTTGAAAAAGTGTCCCCCTGGGGGGGGGGGCTGTCACCAGAGATTCATAACATCAATAAGTACCCAGCAAAGAAAGAAACATTGGGCCATCAGCTGGAAAAAATATGGCAGCCAGCAGTGCTATCAACGGTAAAGTGCAAGGGTGCCATTACTTAAACCTGTCGAAAAGTGTCCGAGCCGAATGCAGCTGGCCCACCAGTGATGGCCAACAGCAGGCCAGCATTGGTATGCCATCACATTACTTCAATCCGGCACTTTTCCTGCAGTGCTAGCACCTATCCCACTGCTATTCCTTTGCTGGCCCAGCACTTTCCCTTACAAAAATTTCTTATAGATCCTATGCATTCTTATAGATCCTAATGCACCTATCTTGCTGCTGACCAGCAATTTCCTCTTTGCTGGGTAGTCACAGACCTTTCCAACGATATCTCACAAGAGGGGTCTTGGCTAAATTTGGAAAAGAAACCCCCGGGGGGGGATGGACACCGTAGGTGCATAACATCAATAAGTAGTCACATACCTTTCCAACGATATCTCACATGAAGGGTCTTGGCTAAATTTGGAAAAATGTCCCCCGGGGGGGGCAAAGGGGGGGGGGGGACTGTCACCGGAGGTGCATAACATCAATAAGTAGTCACAGACCTTTCCAATGATATGTCACATGAGGGGTCTTGGCTAAATTTAGAAAAGCGTCCTGAAATTTCATATATTATAAAAAATATTTATCGGAGGGCTCCATAAAAAAATCTGATCTAAAATGATAAAAACGGAAAAACTACCCCTCGCAGTGGGGGCCAAATTGGGGAGGGGAGAAAGAAAGTCTCATAATATGAAAGAGTCATGCGAGAGCTTTCCAAGGACATATCACATGACGGGTCCAAAAAAAGTTTGAAAATTGCTCCCCTCCCTCCCCCCGTGGGCCCACTCTTTCGCGTCGGAATTCACGCAGCCCCCACTTTAAAATTTTTATGTTCAATAAATAATATTTACCGGAAGACTGCATAAAAAACCCACATCTAAAATGATATTTAAATTTATTATAGAAATCGGCGATGGTTTTAAAAATTTGTTCGCCCCCAACCCACCCCTCGAATTTCACCTTCGGGGGAAGAAAAGTTCATAATATGAAAGAGTTGCCAAAGGGCTTTTCGATGATATGCCACAAGAAGAGTTCGTAAAAAAAGTTTTAATTGCGCCCCACATGGGTCCACTCTCACGTCCTCGGAATTCACCCGACCCACCTTCCTCTTTGAATTTTTATATTTAATAAATAATATTTATCAGAGGGCTCCAGGTATGTGACAGCTTGGTAGGGCTAAAATAAGAGAAACTTTCAAAATTAAGGCTTCATTTCACACCTCATTGTCATGCCTATTTCTCTCTCCAGCTCGCCCCTCGATATCTCTTCTCGGCCCTTCTTGGCCGAGCGTGAAATGACAATCATCGAGAGTAACATTTGGAGAAAGGACGAAAACTGATTTCTCATTCTCGGACAACGTCATATGAAATGTTGAAAAGAGAGCGAGAGCGAGATACGAGAAATGACAATGAGAAGCGATGAGTTAAAATCGAGGGGAGGTATCTCGAGGTAAGCGAGCAGTTTCCATCGAGAAAATTTTTTATCTCGAGGTGCGAGAGAGAGAGATAAATGAAGCTTTCAGAAGAGTCTAACTTACCGCGCTTCTGGTGTAAGTCATAATTTCCCAAAGGAGTACATCTGCTTTTCCATTCGCTTTTGTTATTAACCGATATGGGTTAGGAGGCATAGTGGTTTAAGTTATCAGTTCTGGCTTCAGTTGTTGATATAGAAGTTTTCTATTGAATTTGGAGCCAGTTTGTCCTTGATTTTTAATGTTTCTCTTATTTTAGCCCTCCTATGCTGTTCCATATCTCTTAATATTAGAATGCTATTGTTAATAACAAAACTGGACTGCAAGTTTTCAAGATTTTAAGTGTCGCCTCAGTAAAGAGGATTTTTCGAAATTATTTTACCCCACTCATGTAATACATTAAAATAAGGATAATCTCATAACCTTTCTAAATCTACCTTTCTTTTGTCAATCCACCGTTAATTTTTGACGCCTGGGCTTAAAATGCTCTAAAGGAATATACTTAGCGGCGGTTTTTTTCGTACTCTGGTACGGTATCTTCCACTTATAAGAAAATTATAAGACTAACATCAAATTGTGTCTAAAATCGAATAAAAAATATGGACATATGTTTCTTAATTTTAACTTCCTTCTTCGCCTCAAGAGGGCGCTTTAAAGTTTTGTTTCTTCAAACCTTTAGTATACTATTTGTCCAAAAATTATAAAATTCACAAAATAAAGTCTTTTCACTCTCCCCTATCTTCTCGTATCAATTTTGTTTTTACTACCACCAGGGGGCGCCGCCCAGTGAAACATTTTACTTTTAGCCTCAGATTGGTATTTTTCATCTGTTTTTCATAATATTTTGTCTCATTGTTTTTCTTCATTGTAGATACTATTCTCTAAGTTCTTGACCCATTCTGACCATTTGGGCACTCATTCTGGACCAGCTGTGGCCCATCGGGCCCCTCTTCATTTGTCTGGCTCTAATCACACGCTTCACTTGTTCTTTTACCATTTCTTCTTTTTCTTCAAATTTTTCTTATTCAATGGTTTGGTTTTTTACCATTCTCAACTTCCCCTAGTCCTCTCTTACATCAAGTTAACTTTCATCTTTGGTCTGCTGCCCTACTGTCAACTTGGGGCCTAATGCCCCTTCGGGGGGGGGGCGTTTCTTCTACCTTTTTCAGACCCATCATCTAATACCACGTTTGTAAGGACTGGAAGATTAGAATTATCCGAAATACCAAAAATGAAGTCCATTGAAGTTTTATTTTAGTTATAGAATTCCCTATTAGCGGATATATTTGTCTGTTTACCTTTCTATTTTTCGATAACACTCCTTTGTTTTCGATAAACGGAGAAATTCAACAGCATTAGACACACTTTAGACATTTAGGGAACTTTAACTTGTATCAAACCTTCTGCCTTTATCGGAAAGAAGAAAATGCTAATCGATTCTAGCTAATGCGCCTAAAATAAAAAATGAGCTAGTAAATGTTGGAATCGCTAGGCACTAGAAAACAATTTCCGTGTTCGTCTTAGCAGTTATATTTGTCTGGTTATCCTTATGTTTCTCGATAAACGGAGAAATTCCACAGCATTAGACACACTTTAGACATTAAGGGAACTTTAACTTATATCAAACCTTCAGCCTTTATCGAATAGAGGAAAATGCTAATCGATTCTAACTAATGCGCCTAAAATAAACTAGTATGTTGTGGCCATCACAAAACTTTCTTCTATCTCATACATGTCAATACTTCAAAATTCACTATCTCAGTGCCAAATTAAATGGCAATCTGTGTTCATCATGAGAATTCTAAAAATATGAAATTCCGTGCATTAGTTCTCGAGGTATGACTGTCGCTGAAATCGTGTAAAATGCAGCATAGCAGCGCCACCTATTGGGTTATTTACACCAGAACCTAATTATCACCAACTTATGCCAAAGTCTAACTGAATATGAAGTTTGAGGAAAATTCGTGCATTAGTTCTTGAGATAGAGGTATTGCGCAAATGATGACAAATGCAACATAGAAGTGCCACCTGTTGAGCGATTTGCAAAAACACATAATCAGCAGCAATATTAAGCAAGTTATACTTAAATCTGAAGTTTGATGAAAATTCGTGCATTAGTTCTTGAGATAGAGCTATTGAGGAAATAGTTCAAAATGCAGCACAGCAGCGCCACCTATTAGGCGATTTACACCAACACGTACTCAGCATCATTTCAGATGAAGGACTAACTAAATCCGAAGTTTGATGAAAATGTGTGCATTAGTTCTTGAGATAGAGCTACTGGGAAAATAGTGTAAATCCTGCAAAACGCAGCATACCAACGCCACTTGTTGGGCGATTTACACCAAAACGTAAACAGCATCCATTGATGTCAAGGACTAACGGAATCTGAAGTTTTATAAAAATCTGCGTTTAGTTCTTGAGATAGAGCTTTTGATGAAATCCTGCAAAATGCTACATAGCAGCGCCACCTGGAGGGCGATTTACACCAAAAACTAATCAGCACCAATCTATATCAGGGACTATCTGAATATAAATTTTTATTAAATTCCGTGCATTAGTTCTTGAGATAGAGTGCCCCACAAAATTTGTGTCACATACAGACAACAGACAGACAGACTCACAGACAGACATTTTGTAAAAACATATTTTTTGCAATCTCTGACCCATAAAACGTGTAAATCCGTCGAAAACTGGAATTCGAAAATTTTCATGAAACCAATACTTTCTTCTTGTAAAGATAAAAGAAAGTAAAAATGAGTTAGTAAATGTGTCAGAAACTAGCTACATTAGATTTCGATACAGACTTAAAGAGTCATGTTGGAATCGCTAGGCACTGGAAAACAATTTCCGTGTTAGGCAGCTTCCCTCTCAGCAGTTACATATGTCTGGTTATCCTTACGTTTTTCGATAAAGCTGCCTTTTTTTCGATAAACGGAGAAATTCCACAGCATTTAATACACTTTAGACATTTAGGGAACTTTAATTTGTATCAAACCTTTTGCCTTTATCGAAAAGAGGGAAATGCTAATCGATTCTAGCTAATGCGCCTAAAATAAACAAGTGGGTAAGTGTGATCACAGATCGCACAGAGGGTTTCGTTTAATATACATTGCAAAACACTTTATCCTTTTGAAAAATCTGTTAGTTCCACATTTCGCAACCAGGAGCGCACTCTATTCTAAACAAATCTCTATCCGAACGAAACTCCGTTTTACATACTATCCGTATATATATTAGTCGAAGGGATTGGGCCCATAGCACCCGAGATAAGTAGGCGCCCCTGGCGGTAAAAAGTGAAACTCAAATATGTAAGGCTATGGTGCATAATATGAAAGAATGGTCAAAGGGGTGTCGGCAAAAGTTGGAAAAGTGCTCCCCGCGTGAAAAGGGCGGAGGTTAGAAAAATTGCTTAACATATACGTTAGAGCCCGGAGGAGTAAATAATATAAGACTTTTTGAAAATTTTATGATTTGTCGTGTGGTCTGAGGTATTTAGCTATACGTACGCAAAAATTCATGTCTCCAACTTAATTAGGGGCTCTTTTAGAAAGAATTGCTTAAAATACATATGTGGTAGCTGAAAGGGTTAAACATAAGACTTTTTCAAGATTTTATAATTTGTCGCCTGGCCTCAGGTGTTCTGCTATAATAAGCATGCAAAATTTCAAATCTCCAATTTAATAAGGGGCTCAGTTAGGAAGAATTGCTTAAAACACGCATGTGGGAGCCCAAAGGGTTAAATGTACGACTTTTTCAAATTTTTATGATTTGTCGCATGATGGTGTTCAGCTAGTATGCAAAATTTCACTCCTCCAACCTAAATAGAGTGTCACTTAGAAAGAATTGTTTAAAATACACATGTAGGAACCCAAAAGCTTAAATGTACGACTTTTTCAAAATTTCATGATTTGCCGTTTGATGCGAGGTGCTCAGCTATAAGTATGCAAAATTTCACGCCTCCAACCTAATTAGGAGCTCACTTAGAAAGAATTGTTTAAAATACACATGTGGGAGCCCAAGGGGTTAAATGTACGACTTTTCAAAATTTCGTGGTTTGTCATTTGATGTGAGGTATTCAGCTATAAGTATGCCAAATTTCACACCTCCAACGTAAATAGGGTGTCACTTAGAAAGAATTGTTTAAAGTACACATGTGGGAGCCCAAAAGGTTAAATGTATGACTTTTTCAAAATTTTATGGTTTGTCATTTGATGTGAGGTGTTCAGCTATAATTATGCAAAATTTCACATCTCCAACCTAAATAGGGGCTCACTTAAAAAGAATTGTTTAAAATACACTTGTGGGAGCCCAAAGGGTTAAATGTACGACTTTTTGAAAATTTATGATTTGTCGTTTGATGTGAGCTATTCAACTATAAGTATGCAAAATTTCACGCCTCCAACCTAATTAGGGTTCACTTAGAAAGAATTGTTTAAAATACATATGTGGGAGCCCAAAGGGTTAAATGTTCGACTTTTTCAAAATTTTATGATTTGTCGTTTGATGTGGGGTACTCAGCTATAAGTATACAAAGTTTCACACCTCCAACCTAAATAGGGGCTCACTGAAAAAGAATTGTTTAAAATAGGCATGTGGGAGCCCAAAGGGTTAAATATACTACTTTTTGAAAATTTTATGATTTGTCGTTTGATGTGAGGTATTCAGCTATAAGTATGCAATATTTGCACTCCTCCAACCTAATTAGGGTTCACTTAGAAAGAATTGTTTAAAATACACATGTGGGGGCCCAAAGGGTTAAATGTACGACTTTTTCAAAATTTTATAGTTTGTCGTTTGATGTGAGGTGTTCAGCTATAAGTTTGTAAAATTTCACGCCTCCAACCTAATTAGAGGCTCACATAGAAAGAATTGTTTGAAATACACATGGGGGAGCCCAAAGGGTTAAATGTAAGACTTTTTCAAAATTTTATGATTTGTCCTTTGATGTGAGGTATTCAACTATAAGTATGCAAAATTTCACGCCTCCAATCTAATTAGAGTTTCACATAGAAAGAATTGTTTAATATACATATGTGGAAGCACAAAGGGTTAAATGTACGACTTTTTCAAAATTTTATGATTTGTCCTTTGATGTGAGGTATTCAGCTATAAGTATGCAGAATTTCACGCCTCCAATGTAATTAGAGGTTCACATAGAAAGAATTCTTTAAAATACACATGTGGGAGCCCAAAGGGTTAAATGAATGACTTTTTCAAAATTTTATGATTTGTCGTTTGATCTGAGGTGTCCATCTATAAGTACGCAAAATTTCATGCCTGCAACCTAATTAGGGACTCACTTAGAAAGAATTGTTTAAAATACACATGTGGGAGCCCAAAGGGTTAAATGTATGACTTTTTCAAAATTTTATGATTTGTCGTATGATGTGTGGTGGTCATCTATAAGTATGCAAAATTTCAAATCTCCAACATGTGTAGTTTCTGAGAACGGGCTCTGTGACGGACAGACGGACAGACAGACAGACAGACAGAGGAGCGAGACGAATAGGGTTTCGTCAGATGAACGAAATCGACGGGTTCCACTAGGGATAATATTAATAATTTTTCTTTTCCTCATCGGGAGTGGGGGGGGGGGGCAGTAAATCCTGAAAATGCAAAATTCCTGCTTCCTGTTTTTTTTTTTTTTTTTTTTTTTTTTTTTTTTTTTTTTTCAATTCCTACTATTAGTTCACACTCTCCCTATATCTATCTTGTTCAAATTTTCAATCGTTAATAAAATACTTATTATTTATCCTATCAAGTTCAAATAAATTTTTTTAAACTTGTAGTGGATGACACTTGATGTAAATACAGTTTTTTCAAATATTAATTCACTAATTAAATTTAAATTAATTAATTTTAGTTTTATAGGGGAGAAAAATGACGGGCATTGGTTATTGAACAGCATTTAATGCATCTTCATACCTATAAGGGGGGAGACTGTTCTGTCGCCAAATACCGCCAAGTTTACCGCCAACTTGGTGATGTATCGCCAAATTTGGCGACCAAAATGAGTTGCCAAAAGTGACGCCAACTTGGCGTTATCTCTAATATTTCGCCAAATTCCTATAAACTTCCATTATAAACCAGTAGGGTGGGTTTACTTGCTTATAGAAAATCAACAAATTGAGATATTTTAATGCAACAAAAATTATTATTAGCTTAAGGGATTTTATTAAATTTTTCTTCGATGACCTAAGAAGGAATTGACTTTTAAAAAAATTTATATTACTTGGTTTTTTTTTTTTTTTTTTTTTTTTTTTTTTTTTTAACGACATTTTTCTACCTGGACACTTTGAAACCGCTTGACTGATTTTCTTTAAATTTGAAGATAAAAGTTCAGAATTGATTTCTCTATGGCGCTACATAGGGGTTTTTTTATTTTTTCATTTTTCTATTAATCAGAAGTAGTTAAAAGCCTCCTTTAAGAAGCCAAATTGTTTTATATTTAATGCCATCTTTTTCATAAATATTTAAGTTTTGAAAAAAATCTTAGACTACGCTATGTACGATATGTCAAAGACTAATTGCGTACTTATAATTTTATTTGTTTATTTATTTTTATGTTTCATGAGTGCTCGGCACAAGAGGCTAGCTGACTCTGCATTTTCAAGACACCCTCGTTTACATGGATGAAGTATGGAGTTTTTCTTATGAAATAATTACGAAACACTCTCCAAATATAACTTAATATATTGCAAAATTAACCTCAGTAGTTTACGTTGTTCTTGAAACTCACAAATATTCCTAAAGTATGACCTCTTCTTCGACGTCCAAATTGTCCTCCATTAACCCTTTCTGGATCAACGTCTCTTACACATATTTTATTCGGTTGGCACCACCTTTTTTTTAAGTTACCTTCATTTATATAATTTCGAAAATGCTCAAATTATATAAGGCAAATATTATTTTTCTTTATTACTTGTACCAAAAACAAATCTTGCAAAGAAGAAAGATGATGCCGCGTCAGACTCGACGTTGGACGCAAAGGGTTAAAAACATCTTATTTGTACCTGTACTTCTAACACAAACAATTCAAAATTATATAGCAGAGGTTATTTTTATTTTATTTTTTTTTTTTTTTTTTTTTTTCATATGTGTGTATGTGCTAAAATATGCTGTAATATCTTATTGTATCTATTTTATATAAATATTTTTTATGGAATATGTTTATATATATTTATATTATCTACCTTTTTTTATCCGGTTAAATTTAAACATTAAAATTTTTGTTACTAAAGTTTTCTATGCAATCGTTTCAAAGGGAAATTCTAGATTATGCATAAAAGGTCCAATAAAATTAGTGCAATTCTAAAAGTTCTAAAATCTTATGTATTTTCTGTGATAAGAATGTATAATAAGCGGAATGGATTCTCTAAAAGACAAATAAAGTTTCATATAAATCCACGTTTAATTTACCTGGCTGATACAACAAATTTTAATTTTGTTTCGATTTCGCTGACTTACTTCCATACACGACGGAAGCTGAGCTGTATTTCTAGATACATCTAAATTAAATTTTTGCCAATAACGACTATATTGTAGTAAAAAGAATATTATTATTATTTCGTTGTACAAAATAAATTTATTTGCTTTAGCTTGAAAAATGCTTTATTAGATGTTTATCTTTCCTGATATTAGAAAAAAAGATAATGTTATATTGATATATTTTCTATGTATGCAAGTTCAACTGCTTTAATATCTTCAAATGTTCCTGATATTTTTACATTTAATATCTCAATATAGTATGTTTTTAGTTTTAAAAGTTTATAGGTAAGCTTTTAACAGGTTTTCTTGTATAATTCCATAAAATTTTTAAAATAGCATACACTATACCTTTTTTAGGAATGATTCGATCCAATTCACGCAAATAAAGTGTCAAAAATAGTTGTTAACATTTTAAAAATAAAGTATGATACAATTTTTAATACGTAAAAAATTATTTTTTTTTCAAACATTTCGTTCATATGCGAAAAAAGACACAATCCCGAGTTCAACGACACTACTGACATCTCTCTAAGACAATTTTATGCTAAAATACCATTTGGTGCGAGTTATTTTTCCACCACAGTGATTGTAATGTATGTATAATACCTATGTACGTATATGTAATGTGTGTACATTTGTGTATTCCTTAATGCATGCAATCTTTAACAAATCTATTTAAACCTTATATGTGTATGTGGTTAAATTTATATGTATGCATGTATATGTAATTTTGTACCCTTATATAAGTAATCTATGGATAACTCTTATATGTAATGTATTTACAACCTTTATGGATAAATGTGTGCATCTATATGTAATTTAAATATAACCTTACGTATAAATAAATAAATATATATATATATATTATGACCAACTTGAGAAACCAAGGTGGGGGTATGGCCTCTTGCATGTTCCTATTTTGTAAATTATGAGCTATTGTAAAATTTAAATTTAAAATGTGATTGGGTTTTGTTATACAGCATTTTTGTTGTTGTTGTTGTTTATGTCAATTTTGCTCAGTTAAATTATTTTTAAAAAAACATACCATTTTCTGTTATTTATGTAGAAGTATTGTTGTTTTAAATATTGTTATTTGAATTTGATACACAACTGGAGCGTGCTGGTTGCCCATGCCTTGCGAAACTTGTGATGCTACATATATTTTTTATACTTCAGTGTTCCTCCCACCTTCCGAACAGCTAGGGACTGTGTTTATTTTGAAAATTGTGTTTGTTGTTCATGTTTTCCATGTTTGATGCTTTTTAAAAGTTGTTTTCTTGTTTTTGCACCCTCTTTTCAATGAATTTTCATAAAATTTAATGCTTTTTGGCTAAAAACTGAAAACTATATATATATATATATATATATATATATATATATATATATATATATATATATACATGTAGATGTAATGCATGATAATCCTAATTTTTTATTTATATTAAATGACTATATTGATTTAGTATGTTTTTGTATTATAATATTAACTATTGTTGCCGTTGTATTTTCTTGGCATTGATAGTACATAATTCCATAAAAACTGCCAACAAAACTATGTTTTGTCCTGTGCTTAACTATTTATTACAATATATTTAAATATATATGTATTTATTTATTTACTTTGAAAAAAATATTTTTCCAAAATTACCGTTATTTAAAATAATGGGAAAAATAAGAAAAAATATACTTTCAGTTTGCATTCAAATCGTGGAAATTTCTGCCTATTGCAAAAATATGCAGATTTGATAGCTTATATATTTTGAAAAGGAACACGCTCAGCTTATATATATATATATATATATATAAAGCTATTTTTCATACGTGCGTTATTTTCAAGCATCCATATTTCATATACTTCTAGGAACACCGGAGAGCATTTTGATTCCAAAAAACAGTCAACAGGAAAGAAGCATTTTTGAAAGATCAGCAACAAAAGATGTTTGCAGATTTGAGATTTTGAAAAAGTAAGCAAACAGCCAGAGACTTCAGCAAGATCATAAAATATTACAATAGATATTATAATACTGAAAACTTTAAATCCTATTATATTCTTCAGACCAAGAAACCTGAATATATGTAACATAACCATTAAATATTTCAAAAGGTTTTACAGTACTTTAATTCCCTTTATACTTAAATTTCGAAAAAAATATATATAATGAAAGTGCATAATATAAAACAAGAAAGAAAAATCATGCGTCAAGCATAGATTGTGAAGCACTTTCCAACTCTTCCAGAATACTTTAACAAATCTTCGCATTTAATAAGGTAAAAAAGATACCTAATTAAACATTTTAGAAAATGTATAATACATATAATACATGTGAAAACCAGATTTCAACAATTACGCCCATAGCCGAGAAGGTACACCAATTCTTTTGTGCCGCTCTGTATATGATCTATAGATTTGTGCACATTTTACATATTTTGCTAAAATTTGTTTTAGTAAGAAAACGCATAGCGCAGTTTAAAATTCACCTTCAGCAATTTCTACCAATGGACGGAAACATAGTTGAATTCTTTTGTACAACCCTGTATATTACATACAGAATTTTCTACACGCCACATATTAAGCTGAAATTTAATTCAATTAAAAACTCCCATAAAACTACTGAAATCAACCTTCCGGAACTTACTTTCCATGGGCGACCATATATCCAGTTCTTTACGCCTTGTATATTATTTTATTTATAAGCTACAAACATCTACTACATTCAGTTGAACTTTTAAATGCATAACTCAAATTTTAAAAAAACTTTACGCAATTCATGCTCATTCTCAGTAATGGTTACAAATTCTTTTGTGTAGCCCTGTATATAATCGATAAAAGTTATACACAGCACGTAGTAAGTAAAACCCTAGTTAAACTTAAAACGCATTCCGTAATTGAAAACGCATTTTCAGCAGTCATCCCTAATAGACAACTCTTCGGATATAGTATTGTCTCCGAAATTTTTTATATGGCCCTGTAAATGAACGATAAATGCAATGCACATCATATTCTAATGCAAACATCTTGTAGTAAATCTCTGTAATACATATCAATTTCATCATGTTTGAAATAGCGCAACATAATTGAAATACGTTGCGAACAGTTTTCCCCGTAGACCATTATATAACCGAACACTTTTGTGTGACCCTGTAAAAGATTGATAAATGCTTTGTATCCCATATTCAACAGAAAGTATGTATTAGTGCACCTCAGAAATTCATATGAATTTCATTATGTTGTATTAGAGTAACATCTTTAAAATACGCCGCAAAGGATTTTTCTCCATAGATCATAGTATAAGGGAATACTTTTGAGTTCCCCTGTACCCGTACTGTAAGTGCTACACATAACATGTTGTATAGTAACCATCTTCTAGTCACTTCAATAGTGTATATAAATTTTATCATGTTTAAAATATTGTAACACCATTAAAATGCACCTCAAATAATTTTTCTCTGTAGAACATACTGTAACGGAAAATTTTTGAGTGTCCCTGTAAATGAACTATGAATGTCACACACTTCAGTTTCAATACCGAACATGCCATAGTGATCCTCAATAGAGCATATCAGTTACATGGCAAACCGAACACATTTATGCGATTTAGAGCACGGACAGACAAATCCAATTCATAAACACTTTTCAACTATGTTGGAAAGAATTGTTGGAATTTCCCTCTGACAGTCTTGGAAAAGGGAAAAATTGTAATGTTGTTTTCTCAGCATTTTGTTTGAAATGCTAAAAAAAGATGATTCTTTCAATATTTTATCTAAAAACTTAATAACGAATATGAATGCAATCCTTGGAAGTATTAATCATAGTTCAATATCTTAAAAATACATTAAATCAATAGGATTATATTACTTTAAATATTGCTTGTATTGCAGTGAGACTTAGAGCATAGTGAACGTATTAATACGGGCTTGTCAGTGAGAGGGTTAAGGTATTTTTTTTAAGTTTGTTCTCCTTTTTACCCCCATTAGGGATGGAATTTTAGAAAATCCTTTCTTAGTACGCTCTTACGTTATAAGAAGTATTTTTCTACCAATTGTCATGTTTCAAAGTTCAGTAGTTTGAGCTGTGCGTTGGTTATGAGGCATTCAGGACATATTCTTTTACATATGTATAGATAGATAGATAGATAGATCATAAAAATCAAATGTTTGTTATTTGTTTTGGTGAATTTATGTTTTGTAGATTATTTAGAAGCTGAAAACTGTTTTTTAAGCAGTGTTTATAAAATCTGGAATAAATTATTTCTAGCAATTCGGGAACACAACGAATTTGACGTATTTAAATCTCTAAATTTTGTTGTCTAATTTGTGTTATATAATTGTCATGAACTTCTTTCTTCTTTTATTTTAACCATCACCACAAACATAACATCTAACATTTAAATTAATTATATCTAAACTTCAGAGAAAGCAATAAATTCGCATCTAGGCCGGGCACAAATTCTTATTACAAAATCTCTTGCATAAATAACAGATTTTGCGCGGGTTCATTCGCTACATGCCTACCGAGTCACGTGGTATGGCTCGACTATTTTAGCTTTCCACCCCACGCACGCAGGGGCAATTCGTAACACTGCTCACCCATGAACATATGGGCGTTCATCACAAATAGATACAATATATCAAATTAATACAATACAAAGATAAAATATGGAATGTTATACATACTTCAAGGAATTAACACGTTACAATTGAACTTCAACTAAAATAAGAAAAAACAAGATTAGTATATGTGAAACCATTTAGAGTCTTAATTAGTTTCAAGTTCCAGATTATAAAGGAATTGTACTGGTCGTCTGAGAATAGATTTCTCAGTTTTTACCTTACAGGCTCTCATATTAAAGTCTCTTCCAGGAAATAATTCAATAAGTTTTCCTAGGCTCTATCGTCTTTGATTAATACTATATCATTCATTTTAGATTTAGGAAAATTAGTTTTGTTCAAACTTAGGTGTGCGGACCTCAAATTTAATAGGTATCCCCCTTTCCATCTAGACCAAAACAAGCGCATCAATTTTTCACTATACTTATAAGATCTAATTAACTCTTTCCTGGAAGAGAAATTCAAGTCAAGGTGGACCCGAACTGGAGGCAGACCAGTATTATTCTCCTAATAAGAAAATGAGCAGGAGTTAATGGTAGGGGGTCCGGACCTTCTAGTGGCATAGTTCGGTGGTAGAGAATTGACCATTCCTTCAATTTCAATTAGTACAGTATTCAATTCAGCAACAGTCAGAGATGATTTCCCAAGGGTCTTTCTTAAAGCAGTTTTTATGCTCCATATCATTCTTTTATAAAATCTCCCACACACGCACCATGCTGCTCTTTCAATTATGTACTTCCACTTGATGTTATGGGAAGCAAAATTTTCTTGCACATCTGGATGAGTCATAATGAACCAAAGGTTTTTCAAGTCCTTCTCTGAACCTTTGAAGGTTTTAGCGTTGTCAGAATATACTATAGATGGTAATCCTCGTCGTGCAATGAACCTAAGGAAGCCTAGTAAAAATGTTGCAGTGTTCAAGTTGTCGACAAGTTCCAGGTGTATATTCCTCGTTACTGCACATGTGATCAGCAAGATGTACTGTTTGTTGTCACTGTCTTTCACGAATAATGGTCCTGCAAAATCACATCCTATAACACTAAATGGATTTGCCTGCTCTATCGGATCAGCTGGCAACGGAGCTATCGTTTGGTATCTTGGAGTTGCCGAAAATCTCTTGCGTATAATGCATTTCTTTAGTAGGTATTTTATGGTTTGCCTAGCCTTTATAAGCCAGAATCTCTCTCGTATCTGCACAAGTGTATGGACAACAGCAAAGTGGGAAACTCTATAATGAGCATCCCATATTATTAATTCTTCAAATTTAGATTTTGGCGGAAGAATTATTGGACGTTTTTCATCCATCGATAAATTAGTCTTACCGAGTCGCCGAGTCTTATCGTATCGCAAGACACCTTCAGAATCTAAAAAGGGGTTTAAGCAAAGTAAACCTGATTCTCTAGGAAGTGGTTTAGATATTTGCAAACGTACAATTTCTTTCGCGAAATTTTCATTTTCATAAAATTTTATACAGTATAGTTCAACTTTTCTGATTTCCTCTGATGTAAGTATATAGGTTTTCATTATTAATTTTATAAAAAACCATTACATAGGCAGTTACACGTAATAATTTCTTCAGGCTACTGAATTTATTTATATCAATTAAATTTTCCTTAACAATTATTGAATTAACAATCATTTTACTTCTAGACTCAACTTCAATTTCAGGGATGACTGATTTTCCCTTTAACGTATTATTCTTAGGCCAAAAATTTTCAGCCTTACTAAGCTATTCAGGGCCATACCACCACTGGTTAGAATTCGTTAACTCTTTTCTGATAGTCCCCTAGTAAGCATATCTGCAGGATTATCCCTGCTAATTATATGCCTCCGAGAACTAGAATTGCTCATCTCTTGAATTTCTGTTACTCTATTTGCAACAAAAGGTTTCCATTTGGACGTTGCTCCTTGGATCCAGTACAATACAATTGTAGAGTCTGCCCACAGTACTATTTTTCTAGGTTAGTCAAAATAAATTTAAGAGGATTAGCTATCCTAGCAGTTATTAGTGCACCTAAAAGTTCGAGTCTGGGCAAAGTTACTTTTTTCAGCGGGGCCACTCGGGCCTTAGACATAATAAAATAAGTCTTAAAAAACCTTCGGCTGTTTTAAACCAGAACTAGGCTACCGCTCCATACGATTTTAATGAAGCGTCAGAAAAAATGTGAAGCTGAATATTGCCTGTACCTCACTCCGTTAAAATAATACCTAGGTATTTTTAATTGTTCTAGCAATTCTATTTTCTGATACCATGTTTTGTATTTAATTTTAAGCTCTTCATTAAACTTATCGTCTCAGTATAGCCCACTTTGCCGTAATTCTTGCAAAAGAATCTTAGTTCTTATCAAATAAAGTGACATAAATCCAGTAAGATCAAATATTTTGGCGGCAGTTTAGAGAACAATCAAAATACAAAAAATATAAATAATTTCTATCATTCTCTGATACCTCTATTTGTAAAAAGGCCCTAGCAATATCCCTCGTGAAAGCAATTTTGAACTGTCTGAAATTTAATATCACATCTATAAGATTAGGATTTAAGATTTCTCCCGCAAAAAGACATTGATTTAAACTTTTTTTTCCATTTTTCTCGGCTGCTCGCGTCAAATACGATTCTTGTTTTTGCGATAGAAGAACTTCGCCTAAAAACGACTGTATGATGCATTACGTAATCAATAGAGCAATTCTCATTACGTTTTTCAATACTTCCCTCATTTCTTTCATAATTTCATTATATCTCAAAAATAAAAAAATATCACTCATTAATCTTTTTTCCAAACCCGCAAAACGCCTTTTCGCAACCTCGTAATTATTAAACAACTAGCAAACCCCGCGGCTTTGCTCGCGTAATAGTTGAAATATGCCAAGTGATATTTATATGTGTCATTTTTATTAAAAGAATTTATACTTTTAGGAATAATTCAAAAATGGCACAGACATAAAATATAAATATGGCACAGACATAAAAATTTATGTTTGAGCAGATTCTATCACCAACAACATGACACCATTATTTTTTTAAAATATAATTGATTCTAGGCCCTTTAGTAACGCAAAAATCACCTTTTTAGAAAGTTTTTTGCTCTTGCACCCCCTTTGGGGTAGTGTCACCAACATAAAATATAGCATATCTTGGAGCAAGGGTGGTCACCATCATTTTGACACCATTATTTTTAAAATCGGTTTGGTATTTCCTCAGATTGTGTAGAAACCACCATTTAGAACGTTTTTAGGACGCCTTTTGTGCATTTTCACCCCTTTTAAATTTCGAATTTTTTAAGAACTGTTCTTAGAAATCCTCTATATCTAATAAGTAACTAATATTCCAAATTTCTTGATTCTAGGCCCTTCAGTAACGCCAAAGTTGCATTTTTAGAACATTTTTTGCACCTGCACCCCCTGTGGGGTAGTGGCACCGACATAAAATATAGCCTATCTTGGAGCAAGGGTTGTCTCCATCATTTTGATACCATTATTTTTTAAATCGGTTTAGTATTTCCTGAGACTGTGTAGAAACCACCATTTAGAACGTTTTTTAGAACTCTTTTTGTGCATTTTCACCCCTTTTAAATTTGGAATTTTTAATAAATATCCTATATATCTTATAACTAATATTCCAAATATCATATTTCTAGGCCCTTCAGTAACGCAAAAATCGCATTTTTAGAACGTTTTTTGCTCCTGCACTCCCTTTAAGGTAGTGGCACCGACATAAAATATAGCCTAAATTCTAAGTTGGACTAACACCATGATTTTGATACCATTACTTTTGAAATCAGTTCGGTAGCTCCAGAGATTACGCCTAACAAACACACAATTTTTACTTCTTTATAATATGAACAAGGGTTGTCACCGTCATTTTGACACCATTATTTTGAAATTGGTTTGGTACTTCTTGAGATTGCGTAAAAATCGCCATTTAGAACGTTTTTTAGAACGCTTTTTGCGCAATTTCACCCCTTTTAAATTTCGAATTTTTTAAGAAATGTTCTTAGAGATAATTTATTTCAAATAAGTAACTACCATGCCAAATTCCATGTATCTGGACCCTTCAGTAACACAAAAATCGCAATTTCGAACGTTTTTTTTTTTTTGCTCCTGCACCCTCTTTAGGGGTAATGGCACCGACATAAAATGTAGCCTATGTTAGGGCAAGGGTTGTCCCCATCATTTTGACACCATTATTTTTTAAATCAGTTTGTTACTTCCTGAAATTGCGTAAAAATCGCCATTTAGAACTTTTTTTAGTATGCTTTTCGCGCATTTTCACCCCTTTTTAATTTCGATTTTTTTAAGAAATGTCCTTAGAGATCATTAGTATCTTATAAGTAACTACCATCCCAAATTTCATGTTTCTAGGCCTTTCAGTAACACAAAAATCGCATTTTTAGAACGTTTTTTGCCCCTGCACCCCCTTTTGGCCAGTGGCACGGATATAAGATATAGCCTATGTTCTAAGTTGGACTAACACCATCATTTTGATACCATTACTTTTGGAATCGGTTCAGTAGTTCCAGAGCTTACCTCCTACAAATAAACAATTTTTACCTCATTATAATATTACTAGCGAACTTGCCCGGCGTTGCCCGGGTACGTCAAAAAACAGCAGGAATTGCGAAAAAGCTCTGAAAATCACAATAAGATATCGCGAAAAAATTTTTAATCGATGCGCAAATTTCGAAAAGAAAAAAAATATATATATTGTCTTCAAAGATTGAAAGTTGATTCCTTTCACTAATATGGAAAAATTGCATCAGACTGTATTGAATTAAAAGAGGCATGCTATTTTTATCTGGCATAGAAACAATTTACACTTTACATTAGCACGCTTAATTCGATTGATAGGCGGGATTTTTCTCATGCCTTCTTTCTTTATTTTTTGATTGTGTCTCTACAGTTGCATCATATTTTTCCAACGTATAAATTCTTGTCATAAATTTTGTCTGCAATATCTTTTATTTTCAATTGCATATGCCTTCAAACGGCTCGCGCGCCTAATTCCAATGGTTTGGCAAACCCCCTGTTAAATGCGGCTTTGTGGCTTTCGGTAGTTCATACTTTCCCGATTATCTGGTTGGCATTAATATTCATATTTTGACCTTTCGCCCTCCTCATTGGGAATTCGTTAACGGAAATTAATACGTGTCTCATCTCAACTTAATTCTCGCCATATATCTACTGGTTAACGTTTTCTGTAAATTGCCCCTCGCCAATAACCCTGCTCTCTCAGAATTTTAATGACATCACTTCTCTTTTGACTGTCGGGCTGATAAAATAAATATGTACTACGTTTTCTCTTCCCTCCTGCATCGGCATTTGCGGCTGAAAATCTCTCGAAGTGTGTTAAAGAACCTGGTGATTAATAAACAGCGTTCAGATATTCTTCGATATTCGTCTATTGATATAAAATGGCCTCCTGTCCTTTATTCGAATAATTAATATTTAGTTAATGGCTTTCTGATGTTTCTGAGATATCATCGAGAATCACCTATACGATAAATATCAACATAACACATGCTACGCATTGTATCATGCTACTTTTATTCATAATTTAAATTACTTGGATTCTCTTAAACATAATTAATATAATCCCTTACGTTAATATTAGTTTTTGTTGCATTAAAATATCTCAATTTGTTGATTTTCTGTTAGCAAGTAATCCCGATAGGTTTACAATGGAAGTCTATGGGAATTTGGCGAAATATCAGAGATATCGCCAAGTTGACGTCACTTTTGGCAAATTTGGCGATATATCGCCAAGTTGGAGACAAACTTGGCGGTATTTGGCGACAGAGCTGTGTCCCCCCCCCCCCCTGCGGTAACTCCCTTATAAGTATGAAGATGCATTAAATGTTGTTCAATAAACGCATAAAAATTCGCTAAAAATTCAAACATGGCTGTACGAATTCCGAATAAACTTTTTTGAAAAGAGAACAAAATTTACTATATTGGGTTAAAAGAAAGAAACTGTATTATTTTCACTAATGTAGAAAAATCGCATAAAAATTTAAATAAAAAAAATCTAATCAAAAAATCGAAAATCGGGCTTCGAGGTGCAAAACTTCGTATATAGACGTACCTTTTGCCCAAATTTTATAGTTCTACGTGCAGTGGTCTCTTTAGAACACCGTCGACACACTCACACACAAACTTCTTTCTTTATTATTATAGATGTTATAGCAGGGACTGTCACCATTGATTTGCAACCATTACATTTGAAATAGCATTGGTATTTCCAGAGATTGCGTAGAAATCGCAATTTACAACGTTTTTAGAAAGCTTCTCTCGCATTTTCACCCCTTTTTAAATTTCCAATTTTTTCGAAACTGTTCTTAAAGATCATTTATATCTCATAAATATGTACCTTGCCTAATTTTAAGTTGCTAGCCCCTATCGATCACAAAAATCGAAATTTAAAACGCTTTTTTGCTCCTGAAACGTCTAGGTGATAGTGATACCGACATAAAATAGCGTCTATATTACAACAGAGGCTATCAGCATCAATATCCTACCATTACGTTTGAAATCAGTTTGATTCTTCCTGAGATATTGCTGACAAATCGACATTCAGAACGTTTTTAGAACGCTTTTCGCGCATTTTGCTTCTGCATCTTCTCTCGGGTAGAGGAAACAGATATAAAATATAGCCTATATTGGAGCAAGATCTGTCACCGTCATTTTGACACCATTATTTTTTAAATCGGTTTGCTATTTCCTGAGATTGTGCAGAAACCACCATTTAGAACGTTTTTTAGAACGCTTTTCGCGCATTTTCACCCCTTTCAAATTTCTAATTGTTTACAAACTGTTCTTATAAATCCTTTATATCTAATAAGTAGCTAATATTTCAAATTTCATATTTCTAGGCCCTTCAGTAACGCTAAAATCACATTTTTAGAACGTTTTTTGCTCCTGCACCCCCTTTGGGGTAGTGACACCGACATAAAACATAGCCTATCTTGGAGCAAGCGTTGTCACCATCATTTTGACACCAATATTTTTCAAATCGGTTTGGTATTTCCTGAGATTTTGTAGAAACTACCATTTCAAACGTTTTTTAGAACGCTTTTTGTGCATTTTCACCCCTTTTAAATTTGAAATTGTTTAAGAACTGTTCTTAGACATAATTTATGTCTTATAAGTAACTAATATTCAAAATTTCATATTGCTAGGCCCTTCAGTAACGCTAAAATCGCATTTTTAGAACGTTTTTTGCTCCTACACCCCCTTTGGGGTAGTGGCACCTACATAAGATATAGCCTATGTTCTAAGTTAGACTAACACCATCATTTTGATACCATTACTTTTGGAATCGGTTCGGTAGTTCCAGAGCTTACCTCCGACAAATAAACAATTTTTCCCTCTTTATAATAGGAGTATAGATAGATATAGACTAGACTAGACTAGACTAGACTAGATTACTAGAAAGGTAGCCCGTCAAAAATGACGGAAATTTAGATATAAAGATATATACAACTCATGTTTAAGAATATGAGTTTTCTCGCTTGTTCTGCAGTGATAGATGAAACCAACACATTTTAAGAACGAAACACATTTATGAAAAACTGTGTACAGTAGAAGACCACTAATCTGCACAGTTTGGTTCCAAGTGTTATGCAGATTTGAGGCTTTTTGCGGTGATGTCTATTCAATCTTTGTTTACATTTTTTTTAATTCATATATTGGGCAATTTAGATTATTGAGCCTTAAAAATAAATAAATAACACACTTGAAGTAAGGTTAAAAACTATTAAATTATCGTATACGATTTCATGAAATGGTATTATATGGTATTATATGTGTGTGCTTCACGATCTTGGTTACAACGTTGGCGAAATTGGCTGAATCCTAATACTGTGGGCAGCTATAACAAAAAAGTAACCAGTTTTTAGTAAAATTTCTGATATAAAGTAGCTTTCAAAAACTTGTGTAAAATTGCAGGCCGTTCTCGTGTTATGCCAGTCCTAGGAATAATATTTCTAACACTGAAGATTTTTACATGTATATATGGAATTTAGAAAAGCTTCTCCAAAAAAAAAGTTCCTGAAATGACATTGTAATTCCTCTAACTTCAAAGTTTAATCGGGCCCTGATGTTGAGTACTGAAATCTAATAAATACAGTTATTTTGAATATTACAACAGAATTAAGCAGTTAAACTTATTTAACTTAAACCCGCTGTTACTTCTCGATGTTATTTTTTAGTATTAAGAAAGAAAATTATTTAAATTTTTCAAATCATGCATTTATGATTTTTTTCCGTCTTTAATAACTAAATAATGAAAAAATAGGCTTTTGTTCTGAGCTCATACATATGACAATAAAATAATGTAACTAAGAGACATTGCAAAATTAAATCTTTGTGATTACAAACCATAAACAAACGATACCGCCACCATTTTACCTACTATGACATCATTAGAATATTGCCCATTGATTGTTGGAGAAATTACTTTGTGAATGATTACCTCAATGATTTAATATTTTTGACGTTTCACGATGAATGAATCACTTTTGTTTGTTTAGGTTTATGGAATGAGATATTAAGCTGTGAAACTAATTTCAATTGAAGTTATCCAAGGATATATGTATTTTTAATCGAAATTAAAAACAATGCTTTGATCTCGAAATAAAAAGTTTTAGTTTGTATAATTTGTTATTTCTGTTAATTATTTATTTAAGTACTTTTCCAGGAACAGATGTCATATTCGCCCCATATTGGCGAGATTTTTTTCTGACGCCAAATCATATAGGCAAAGGCTACTTAACTTGCGCCAAAGTGTCGTTATTTTGCTTGATGTGGTAACCCGGATTATGTTGTTTATGCTGTTAATGTTTTCGTCAAATTGGCAACCGAAAAAAATCGCGCCAATATGGGGCGAATATGACATCTGTAGTCTTTTCCATTATAGCGCATTTTTAGAAAAACTTGGCGCGATTCGGGCATCAGAAAGTGAGATATGTTGCGAAAATATATAAACAGCTATGAAAACAAATCTAATGAACTTTTATCTTTGTTTACACATGCACTTATATGCATAAAAAAATCGTTTCTAAATATATATAATTTTTTTTATATACAAATTACGGCACAGATTTCAGATATGAACCGGTATACCTAACTGGCGCCAAAATGGTGTTATTTTGCCTGCTATGGTAACCCGGCTATTGTTTTTTATTTATTAATAAATTGTTTATTTACTTTTATTTTCTGTTTTTTAATTATATAAACTGCTTTGTTCTATAGTTATTATTCAAACTTTTATTTATTTATAGTTATTTCCTTTTCAAAATGATAGCAAATAATTGAAAAATATATAAGTAACTGGTATTCAAAAGCGAGATTTCTGTCAAATTGGCGCCATAGAAAAATCACGCCAAACCCCATGCGTATATGACATCTGTGCAAAAATTACTTCTGTTTCTTTATAAAAATGGGTAAATAGCTTTTTTTATATTAAATTGTCGGCACAGAATTCATATACGCCCATATAAGCGCGATTTTTTTTTTTTTTTTTTTTTTTTTTTTGTTGACGCCGATGTCATATACGCACCGGGTACTTAACTGGCGCCAAAGTATCGTTATTTTGCTTGTAATGGTAACCCGAATGTTGTTTATGCTGTTGATGTTTTCGCCAAATTGGCGTCGGAAAAAAATCGCGCCAGTATGGGGCGTATATGACATCTGTGCCAAATTGTATACATATGGAAAAAATTGCTTGTGAGTATGAAGCAGTAAATAGGTTGCCAGAAAATACGTTGGAAAACTTCTTTCTCGCCAAAAAACTTTTCTCCGAAGTATTGTACATAAGCAATGATTGCTAGAAATACATTTTTAATTATGATATGCGCTTTTATGTTTCACTACATTTATGCATACTATACTGTGTGTATAAATGCTACAGTTCATATGCAGGGCTACAAAAAAGAATTCGTAAGGGTTACTGAGTATGAGAGTAAATTGCTTAAAGGTGGTTTTTAAAGGAGTTATGCATTTTTACGCTGAACTGCATTTAGTTTCCTAAGAAATGTTTGTAGAATATAGATAAAATGATATACATAGTCACGCAAAGAATTGGATACATAACCGTCTACGGATGATAATATCTGGAAATGCAATTTCAGTAGTTTTAAGAGTAGTTTAAATTAAATTTTAGCAAAAAAGTAGCACGTAATAACGGTACTATTGGCTATGGACGGTAACTGCTGAAATCAATTTTTAAATTTTTTTATGCGTTTTCTAAAATGTTTACTTAGTTATCTTTGTACTTCTTAGTTATCCCGTCGACCAAATTACTGTCGCCAAATTGTAAGATTAATTGCCAATAATGGTTGCCATTAATTAATTAATTAAATGCCAATAATGGCCAATAAAACCATTAATTCGACGTTTTATTTGTATTTTTATTAATGTTTTCTATTGATTTGGCGATTTATATAATTTGGCGAAATTGGTCGACGGGGTATCTAAGAAGTAACGTTATCTTATTTACCTTATTTCCCTAAATAACGAAGTTTTGTTAAACCATTTAGGATGTGTTGGAAAGTGTTTCATATTCTATGCTTAACGCATGATTTTTCTTTCTTCTTTAATCTTATTTTGCATTTATTTTATTCTTAATTTTTTAGTCTTATACTGCTTTATAGAAACTTTGGCACAGTTGTCATATACGTTATCATATATTGGCGCGATTTTTTTCCGATGCCAATTTGGCGAAAACATCAACAGCATAAACAACGACATCCGGATTACCATATCAAGCAAAATTACGACACTATGGCGCCAGTTAAGTACCCGTTGTGCATATGACATTGACGTCGGAAAAAAATCGCGCCAAAATGGGGCGTATATGACATCTGTGCCGAAACTTTAATATTTAATGTTTAAACTCTTCGCTCCACTCCCCTTGCATATAGTACAAACTATAAGACGGATAGCGCAAAAAAATAGACAGTTTGGTACTTTTCCACTGTAGGGGCTTTGGCATTTTTTAAAAAAAGCTTGGTGTAATTCGGGCATCAGAAAGTGAGATTTGGGTACTTTTCCGTTATGCGGACACCATTGTCGCCAAGCGTAATAGTTGGCGCAGAATCGTGAATTGAAGCATTTGAAAAATGAAAGAAAAACCATTGTCGATACTAAAGTGAGCATTTAAAAAATATAACATTTGAAAATTCCAGACTTTTACGAACTATTTCATCAAATCACAAATATATACTTAAAATAAGTGAACAAATAACTGCTATAAAATAAAGCAATAAAATAAAACTCATATTAAACTGCTGGCATAAAATTACAAATATCTTTTAGCATTTTGAAATAATTGGCGCATTAGTATACATTTTGGCATGGTGTCCGTATAACGGAAAAATATCGAGATTTGTTGTCAAATCATATAAACAGCTATGAAAACAAATTTGATGAGCGTTTTTGTTTGTTTTATATGTATATTATTGATGTTTTTATGTACAAATTACATCTGTTTCTGTATAAAATTAGAGAAACGGCTTTTTTATGTTAAATAAATCGTATAAATATCGAAAAAAATGCGTGTGTATATAAAATGAAACAGTGAATAGGTTCAGGGAAAATATGTTACCAAATTTCCTTTTTCGCCAAGGCACCTATACTGGGAAAGTACCTAAAGCACATTAAAATCACGCAGTTAGGAGCTCACACAGTACACCGTTGTCTATTGGCGGTTATTTTATTAGTAGCATCGGGAGGAAGATGTAAAGATGCACTTTAAATTCTCACCCATAGATTTCGAAAAAATATCTTAAAAGAGTGGAGTTTAAATTAAATTTCGGTGACCTCCATTATGAAATATTAATGGTTTTAAATGGGAATTTCGTCAAATTAGCCAGCTATCGCCAAGTTGGCTAACATTTGGCGCTACTGTGGAAACCCTGCATTAATATTTTTCAACAATTACTCATTTCAATGAGGCGGTCCTACCGGAATAGTGAGGGACACACAGAGACTTGGATTTTATATAAATAAGATTACTTGCAAACACCGCGGCTTTGCTCGCGTAATATTTGAAATAAGCCAAGTGATATTTATATGTCTAATTTTTATTAGAAGGTACTAACTAAATTTTTATTTTATTAAAAGGTAATATTTTACTTTATTAAGTTTTTTCTATTAAAAGGTACTCATTACTTTTATGAATAATTCAAAAATTACTATTTAAAACACAGTTTGATTAAACATCATTATTACACTGCATTAGGCAGAAATGAGACTTAAATTAATAAAATGAAATAAAACTAAATAAATGATAATTTAGAAAATATTTTGAAACTTTTATGCTCAATTAATACGCTCATTTCAGTATTCATTTGAAGTTTTGAATTTTTTAGAAACCATCTTCTTACATCTTAAAATTAACCATCATGTCGAATTCCAAGGCCTACCACCTCTTTCGACATAAAGGGCTATGTTGAAACAGGAACTGTCACCATTAATTTACCAAAAATTAATTTTGAAATCGGTTTGTTATTTCCTAATATTCCACAGAAACGTAATTTAAAAAGCTTTTAAAGCCCTTTTTTAGAAAGTTTGTTGTTCCTGTGAACCCCAGGTGGTAGAATCACCGGCATAAAATATAGCCTGTGTAAGATCAGAGATTGTTACCACTGATTCGCAACTATTACTTTTATAATCGGTTTATATTCCCTGAAATTGCATAGAATCGTAATTTAGAACTTTTTTAGAATGCTTTTCGCACCTCCCCTTCGCTTCAACCCTTTTTAATTCGAATTTATATTCGACGTTCCTTCGAGGGCATTTATATTTTATAAGTAACTACCATGTCATATTTAAAGTTTCTAGCCTCAGTTCAGTATCACAGAAATCGCAATTTAGAAAGTTTTTAGCTCCTGCAACCCTCTGGTGGTAGTGGAACAGGCATAAAATATAGCTTATGTTTGAGCAGGTTCTATCCCCAAAATTTGTCATCATTATTTTTTTAATCGGTTCGGTAATTTATAAGTTTGCTTAAAAATTGTAATTTATAACGCTTTTCACTAACTTCATTTTTTTAAATTTGGAATTTTCTTTTGACTGTCCTTAGAAAGCAGTTGCATCTTGTAAGTAAATATCATGCCATACTTCAAAGTGTTAGACCCCCCAGTTGTGAAAAAAACGCAAATTAGAACATATTTTGCTCTTGCAACCCTCAGATGGTAGTGACAGCAACATAAAATATAACCTATGTTATAGCAGGGACTGTCACCATTGATTTGCAACCATTACTTTTGAAATAGCTTTGGTATTTCCTTAGATTGAGTAGAAATTGCAATTTAGAACGTTTTTAGGTCGCTTTTCGCGCATTTTCACCCCTTTTTAAATTTTCAATTTTTTCGAAACTGTTCTTAAAAATCATTTATATCTAATAAATACGCACTTTGCCTAATTTTAAGTTGGTAGCCCCTACCGATCACAAAAATCGAATTTTAGAGCGCTTTTTAGCTCCTGCAACGTCTTGGTGATAGTGATACCGACACAAAATAGCGCCTATGTTAGAGCAGAGGCTGTCAGCATCAATTTCCTACCATTACGTTTGAAATAAGATTCATTCTTCCTGAGATATTGCCGACAAATCGGCATCTAAAACGTTTTTAGAACGCTTTTCGCGCATTTTGCTCTTGCATCTCCTCTGGGTTAGTGGAAACAGATATAAAATATAGCCTATCTTGGAGCAAGATCTGTCAGAATCATTTTTACACCATTATATTTGAAATCGGTTCAGTACTTCCTAAGATTGAATAGAAACCACCATTAGAACGTTTTTAGAACGCTTTTCGCGCATTTTCACTCGTTTTAAATTTCGAATTGTTTAAGAACTGCTCTTAGAAATCCTTTATATCTAATAAGTAGCTAATATTTCAAATTTCATGTTTCTAAGCCCTTCAGTAACACATAAATCGCATTTTTAGAACGTTTTTTGCTCCTACACCCCCTTTGGGGTAGTGGCACCGATATAAAACATAGCCTATCTTGGAGCAAGTGTTGTCACCATCATTTTGACATCAATATTTTTTAAATCGGTTTGGTATTTCCAGAGATTGTGTAGAAACTATCATTTAGAACGTTTTTTAGAACGCTTTTTGCGCATTTTCACCCCTTTCAAATTTCGAATTGTTCAAGAACTGTTCTTAGACATCATTTATATCTTATAAGTAACTAATATTCCAAATTTCATATTTCTAGGCCTTCACTAACGCTAAAATCGCATTTTTAGAACGTTTTTTGCTCCTACACTCCCTTTGGGGTAGTGACACCGACATAAAACATAGCCTATCTTAGAGCAAGCGTTGTCACCATCATTATGACACCAATATTTTTTAAATCGGTTGGGTATTTCCTGAGATTGTGTAGAAACTACCATTTAGATCGTTTTTTTAGAATGCTTTTTGCGCATTTTCACCCCTTTCAAATTTCGAATTGTTTAAGAACTGTTCTTAGACATAATTTATATCTTATATGTAACTAATATTCAAAATTTCATATTTCTAGGCCCTTCAGTAACGCTAAAATCGCATTTTTAGAACGTTTTTTGCTCCTACACTAACATTGGAGTCGTGACACCGACATAAAACATAGCCTATTTTTGAGCAAGCGTTGTCATCATCATTATGACACCAATATTTTTTAAATCGGTTTGGTATTTCCTGAGATTGTGTAGAAACTACCATTTAGATCGTTTTTTAGAATGCTTTTTGAGCATTTTCACCCCTTTCAAATTTCGAATTGTTTAAGAACTGTTCTTAGACATCATTTATATCTTATAAGTAACTAATAATCTAAATTTCATATTTCTAGGCCCTTCAGTAACGCTAAAATCGCATTTTTAGAACGTTTTTTGCTCCTACACCCCTTTTGGGGTAGTGGCACCGACATAAGATATAGCCTATGTTCTAAGTTGGACTAACACCATCATTTTGATACCATTACTTTTGTAATCGGTTCGGTAGTTCCAGAGCTTACCTCCGACAAATAAACAATTTTTTCCTCGTTATAATAGGAGTATAGATAGATAAATCGGTTTGGTATTTCCTGAGATTGTGTAGAAACTACCATTTAGATCGTTTTTTTAGAATGGTTTTTGCGCATTTTCACCCCTTTCAAATTTCGAATTGTTTAAGAACTGTTCTTAGACATCATTTATATCTTATAAGTAACTAATAATCTAAATTTCATATTTCTAGGCCCTTCAGTAACGCTAAAATCGCATTTTTAGAACGTTTTTTGCTCCTACACCCCCTTTGGGGTAGTGGCACCGACATAAGATATAGCCTATGTTCTAAGTTGGACTAACACCATCATTTTGATACCATTACTTTTGGAATCGGTTCGGTAGTTCCAGAGCTTACCTCCGACAAATAAACAATTTTTTCCTCTTTATAATAGGAGTATAGATAGATTACTAGCAAACCCCGCGACTTTGCTCGCGTAATATTTGAAAAATGCCAAGTGATATTTATATGTTTAATTTTCATTAAAATTTACTAACTAAATATTTATTTTATTAAAAGGTAATATTTTATTTTATTAAAAGGTACTTATTACTTTTAGGAATAATTTAAAAAAATTACTATTTAAAACACAGTTTGATTAAACATCATTATTACACTGCATTATGCAGAAATGAGACTTAAATTAATAAAATTAAATAAAATTAAATAAATGATAATTTAGAAAATATTTTGAAACTTTTATGCTCAATTGATACGCTCATTTCAGTATTCATTTGAAGTTTTGAATTTTTTAGAAACCACCTTTTTACATCTTAAAATTAACCATCATGTCAAATTCTAAGTCCTACCACCTCTCTCAACATAAAGGGCTATGTTGAAACAGGAACTGTCACCATTAATTTGCCAACTTTAATTTTGAAATCGGTTTGTTATTTCCTAATATTCCACAGAAACGTAATTTAAAAAGCTTTTAAAGCCCTTTTTTAGAAAGTTTGTTGTTCCTGTGAACCCCAGGTGGTAGAATCACCGGCATAAAATATAGCCTGTGTAAGATCAGAGATTGTTACCACTGATTCGCAACTATTACTTTTATAATCGGTTTATATTCCCTGAAATTGCATGGAATCGTAATTTAGAACACTTTTAGAATGCTTTTCGCACCTCCCCTTCGCTTCACCCCTTTTTAATTGGAATTTATTTTCGACGTTCCTTCGAGGGCATTTATATTTTATAAGTAACTACCATGTCATATTTAAAGTTTCTAGCCTTTTCAGTATCACAGAATTCGCAAGTTAGAAAGTTTTTAGCTCCTGCAACCCTCTGGTGGTAGTGGAACCGACATAAGATATAGCTTATGTTTGAGCAGGTTCTATCACCAAAATTTGTCATCATTATTTTTTTAATCGGTTTGGTAATTTATAAGTTTGCTTAAAAATTGTAATTTATAACGCTTTTCACTCACTTCGTTTTTTTAAATTTGGAATTTTCTTTCGACTGTTCTTAGAAAGCAGTTGCATCTTGTAAGTAAATACCATGCCATACTTCAAAGTGTTAGACCCCTCAGTTGTGCAAAAAACGCAAATTAGAATATGTTTTGCTTTTGCAACCCTCAGATGGTAGTGACAGCAACATAAAATATAACCTATGTTAAAGCAGGGACTGTCACCTTTGATTTGCAACCATTACTTTTGAAATAGCTTTGGTATTTCCTTAGATTGAGTAGAAATCGCAATTTAGAACGTTTTTAGGACGCTTTTCGCGCATTTTCACCCCTTTTTAAATTTCCAATTTTTTCGAAACCGTTCTTAAAGATCATTTATATCTAATAAATATGCACCTTGCCTAATTTTAAGTTGCTAGCCCATACCGATCGCAAAAATCGAAATTTAGAACCATTTTTGCTCCTGCAACGTCTTGGTGATAGTGATACCGACACAAAATAGCGTCTATGTTACAGCAGAGGCTGTCAGCAAAAATTTCCTACCATTACGTTTGAAATAAGAATCATTCTTCCTGAGATATTGCCGACAAATCGGCATTTAAAACGTTTTTAGAACGCTTTTCGCGCATTTAGCTCCTGCATCTCCTCTGGGGTAGTGGAAACAGATATAAAATATAGCCTATCTTGGAGCAAAATCTGTCACCATCACCTTTACACCATTATATTTGAAATCGGTTCAGTACTTCCTGAGATTGCATAGAAATCGCAATTTAGAATTTTTTACAACGCTTTTTGCTCATTTTGACCCCCCCCCCTTTTAAATTTCGATTTTTTTTAGGAAATGTCCTTAGAGATCATTGATATCTTATAACTAACTACCATTTCAAATTTCACGATTCTAGGCCCTTCCGTAACGCAAAAGCCGCAATTGAGAACGTTTTTCTCCTGCACCCCCTTTCGGGTAGTGGCACCGACATAAAACATCGCCTATGTTGGAGCAAGGGTTGTCACCATCATTTTGACGACATTATTTTTTAGATCGGTTTGGTATTTCCTGAGATTGTGTAGAAACTACCATTTAGAAGTTTTTTAGAACGCTTTTTGCGCATTTTCACCCCTTTCAAATTTCGAATTGTTTAAGAACTGTTCTTAGACATCATTTATATCTTATATGTAACTAATATTCAAAATTTCCTATTTCTAGGCCCTTCAGTAACTCTAAAATCGCATTTTTAGAACGTTTTTTGCTCCTACACCCCCTTTGGGGTAGTGACACCGACATAAAACATAGCCTATCTTGGAGCAAGCGTTGTCACCATAATTTTGACAACAATATTTTTTAAATCGGTTTGTAATTTCCTGAGATTGTGTAGAAACTACCATTTAGAACGTTTTTTAGAACGCTTTTTGCGCATTTTCACCCCTTTCAAATTTCGAATTGTTGAAGAACTGGTCTTAGACATCATTTACATCTTATATGTAACTAATATTCAAAATTTCACATTTCTAGGCCCTTCAGTAACGCTAAAATCGCATTTTTAGAACGTTTTTTGCTCCTACACCCCCTTTGGGGTAGTGACACCGACATAAAACATAGCCTATCTTGGAGCAAGCATTGTCACCATCATTATGACACCAATATTTTTTAAATCGGTTTGTTATTACCTGATATTGTGTAGAAACTACCATTTAGAACGTTTTTTAGAACACTTTTTGCGCATTTTCACCCCTTTCAAATTTCGAATTGTTTAAGAACTGTTCTTAGATATCATTTATATCTTATACTTAACTAATATTCAAAATTTCATATTTCTAGGCCCTTCAGTAACGCTAAAATCGCATTTTTAGAACGTTTTTTGCTCCTACACCCCCTCTGGGGTAGTGACACCGACATAAAACATAGCCGATCTTGGAGCAAGCGTTATCACCATCATTTTGACACCAATATTTTTTAAATCGGTTTGGTATTTCATGAGATTGTGTGGAAACTACCATTTAGAACGTTTTTTAGAACGCTTTTTGTGCCTTTTCACCCCTTTTAAATTTCGAATTGTTTAAGAACTGTTCTTATACATCATTTATATCTTATAAGTAACTAATACTCAAAATTTCATATTTCTAGGCCCTTCAGTAACGCTAAAATCGCATTTTTAGAACGTTTTTTGCTCCTACACCCCCTTTGGGATAGTGGCACCGACATAAGATATAGCCTATGTTCTAAGTTGGACTCACACAATCATTTTGATACCATTACTTTTGGAATCGGTTCGGTAGTTCCAGAGCTTACCTCCGACAAATAAACAATTTTTCCCTCTTTATAATAGGACTAGCAAACCCCGCGGCTTTGCTCGCGTAATATTTGAAATATGCCAAGTGATATTTATATGTCTAATTTTTATTAAAAGGTACTAACTAAATTTTTATTTTATAAAGGGTAATATTTTATTTTATTAAAAGGTTTTTTTTATTAAAAGGTACTTATTACTTTTAGGAATAATTCAAAAATTACTATTTAAAACACAGTTTGATTAAACATCATTATTACACACTGCATTAGGCAGAAATGAGACTTAAATTAATAAAACGAAATAAAACTAAATAAATGATAATTTAGAAAATATTTTGAAACTTTTATGCTCAATTAATACGCTCATTTCAGTATTCATTTGAAGTTTTGAATTTTTTAGAAACCATCTTCTTACATCTTAAAATTAACTATCATGTCAAATTCCAAGTCCTACCACCTCTCTCAACATGTTGTTGGCTATGTTGAAACAGGAACTGTCACCATTAATTTGCCAACATTAATTTTGAAATCGGTTTGTTATTTCCTAATATTCCACAGAAACGTAATTTAAAAAGCTTTTAAAGCCTTTATTAGAACGTTTGTTGTTCCTGTTAACCCCAGGTGGTAGAATCACCGCCATAAAATATAGCCTTGTAGGATCAGAGACTGTTACCATTGATTCGCAACTATTACTTTTATAATCGGTTTATATTCCCTGAAATTGCATAGAATCGTAATTTAAAACTTTTTTAGAATGCTTTTCGCACCTCCCCTTCGCTTCACCCCTTTTTAATTCGAATTTATTTTCGACGTTCCTTCGAGGGCATTTATATTTTATAAGTAACTACCATGTCATATTTAAAGTTTCAAGCCTCTTCAGTATTACAGAATTGCAATTTAGAAAGTTTTCTGTTCCTGCAACCCTCTGGTGGTATTGGCACAGACATAAAATATAGCTTATGTTTGAGCAGGTACTATCACAAAAATTTGACATCATTATTTTTTTAATCGGTTTGGTATTTTTTAAGTTTGCTTAAAAATTGTAATTTATAACGCTTTTCACTCCATTTTTTTAAATTTGGAATTTTCTTTCGACTGTTCTTAGAAAGCAGTTGCATCTTGTAAGTAAATACCATGCCATACTTCAAAGTGTTAGACCCCTCAGTTTTGCAAAAAACGCAAATTAGAACATGTTTTGCTTTTGAAACTCTCAGATGGTAGTGACAGCAACATAACATATAACCTATGTTATAGCAGGGACTGTCACCATTGATTTGCAACCATTACTTTTGAAATAGCTTTGGTATTTCCTTAGATTGAGTAGAAATCGCAATTTAGAACGTTTTTAGGACGCTTTTCGCGCATTTTCACACCTTTTTAAGTTTCTAATTTTTTCGAAACTGTTCTTAAAGATCATTTATATCTATTAAATATGTACCTTGCCTAATTTTAAGTTTCTAGCCACTACCGATCACAAAAAACGAAATTTAGAACGCTTTTTTTGCTCCTGCAACGTCTTGGTGATAGTGAAACAGGCATAAAATAGCGTCTATGTTAGAACAGAGGCTGTCAGCATCAATTTCCTACCATTACGTTTGAAATCAGATCCATTCTTCCTGAGATATTGCCGACAAATCGGCATTTAGAACGTTTTTAAAACGCTTTTCGCTCATTTTGCTCCTGCATCTCCTCTGGGGTAGTGGAAACAGATATAAAATATAGCCTATCTTGAAGCAAGATCTGTCACCATCATTTTTACACCATTATATTTGAAATCGGTTCAGTACTTCCTGAGATTGCATAGAAATCGCAAATTAGAAAGTTTTTTACAACGCTTTTTGCGCATTTTGACCCTCTTTTAAATTTCGATTTTTTTACGAAATGTCCTTAGAGATAATTGATATCTTATAGCTAACTATCATTCCAAATTTCACGATTCTAGGCCCTGCCGTAACGCAAAAGCCGCAATTTAGAACGTTTTTCTCCTGCACCCCCTTTGGGGTAGTGGCAACGACATAAAACATCGCCTATGTTGGAGCAAGTGTTGTCACCATCATTTTGACGCCATTATTTTTTAGATCGGTTGGTATTTCCTGAGATTGTGTAGAAACCACCATTAGAACGTTTTTTAGAACGCTTTTCGCGCATTTTCACCCCTTTTAAATTTCGAATTTTTTAAGAACTGTTCTTAGAAATCCTTTATATCTAATAAGTAGCTAATATTTCAAATTTCATATTTCTAGGCCCTTTAGTAACACAAAAATCGCATTTTTAGAACGTTTTTTGCTCCTGCATCCCCTTTGGGGTAGTGACACCGACATACAACATAGCCTATCTTGGAGCAAGCGTTGTCACCATCATTTTGACACCAATATTTTTTAAATCGGTTTGGTATTTACTGAGATTGTGTAGAAACTACCATTTAGAACGTTTTTTAGAACGCTTTTTGTGCATTTTCACCCCTTTTAAATTTCGAATTATTTAAGAACTGTTCTTAGACATCATTTATATCTTATAAGTAACTAATATTCAAAATTTCATATTTCTAGGCCCTTCAGTAACGCTAAAGACGCATTTTTAGAACGTTTTTTGCTCCTACACCTCCTTTAGGGTAGTGGCACTGACATACAACGTAGCCTATCTTGGAGCAAGCGTTGTCACCATTATTTTGACACCAATATTTTTTAAATCGGTTTGGTATTTCCTGAGATTGTGTAGAAACTACCATTTAGAACGTTTTTTAGAACGCTTTTTGTGCATTTTCACCCCTTTTAAATTTCGAATTATTTAAGAACTGTTCTTAGACATCATTTATATCTTATAAGTAACTAATATTCAAAATTTCATATTTCTAGGCCCTTCAGTAACGCTAAAGTCGCATTTTTAGAACGTTTTTTACTCCTACACCTCCTTTAGGGTAGTGGCACTGACATACTACGTAGCCTATCTTGGAGCAAGCGTTGTCACCATTATTTTGACACCAATATTTTTTAAATCGGTTTGGTATTTCCTGAGATTGTGTAGAAACTACCATTTAGAACGTTTTTTAGAACGCTTTTTGTGCATTTTCACCCCTTTTAAATTTCGAATTATTTAAGAACTGTTCTTAGACATCATTTATATCTTATAAGTAACTAATATTCAAAATTTCATATTTCTAGGCCCTTCAGTAACGTTAAAATCGCATTTTTAGAACGTTTTTTGCTCCTACACCCCCTTTGGGGTAGTGGCACCGACATACAACGTAGCCTGTCTTGGAGCAAGCGTTGTCACCATCATTTTGACACCAATATTTTTTAAATCGGTTTGGTATTTCCTGAAATTGTGTAGAAACTACAATTTAGAACGTTTTTTAGAACGCTTTTTGTGCATTTTCACCCCTTTTTAATTTCGAATTATTTAAGAACTGTTCTTAGACATCATTTATATCTTATAAGCAACTAATTTTCAAAATTTCATATTTCTAGGCCCTTCAGTAACGCTAAAATTGCATTTTTAGAACGTTTTTTGCTGATACACCCACTTTGGGGTAGTGGCACCGACATAAGATATAGCCTATGTTCTAAGTTGGACTAACACCATCATTTTGATACCATTACTTTTGGAATCGGTTCGGTAGTTCCAGAGCTTATCTCCGACAAATAAACAATTTTTTCCTCTTTATAATAGGAGTATAGAAGTATAGAAGTATAGACTAGCAAACCCCGCGGTTATGCTCGCGTAATATTAGAAATATACCAGGTGATATTTATATGTCTAATTTTTATTAAAAGGTACTAACTAAATTTTTATTTTATTAAAAGGTAATATTTTATTTTATTAAAAGATACTTATTACTTTTAGGAATAATTCAAAAATTAGTATTTAAAACACAGTTTGACTAAACATCATTATTACACTTCATTAGGCAGAAATTAGACTTAAATTAATAAAGCGAAATAAATGATAATTTAGAAAATATTTTGAAATTTTTATGCTCAATTAATACGCTCATTTCAGTATTCATTTGAAGTTTTTATTTTTTAGAAACCATCTTCTTACATCTTAAAATTAACCATAATGTCAAATTCCAAGTCCCACCTGCTCTCTCAACATGAAGGGCTATGTTGAAATAGGAACTGTCACCATTAATTTGCCAACATTAATTTTGAAATCTGTTTGTTATTTCCTAATATTCCACAGAAACGTAATTTTAAAATCTTTTAAAGGCGTTTTTTAGAACGTTTGTTGTTCCTGTGAACCCCAGATGGTAGAATCATTGGCATTAAATATAGCCTGTGTAGTATCAGAGACTGTTACCATTGATTCCCAAATATTACTTTTATAATCTGTTTATACTCCCTGAAATTGCATAAAAATCATAATTTAGGACTTTTTTAGAATGATTTTCGCACCTCCCCTTCTCTTCACCCCTTTTTAATTCGAATGTACATTTGACTGTCCTTCGAGGGCATTTATATTTTATAAGTAACTACCATGCCATATTTAAAGTTTCTTGCCTTTTCAGTATAACAGAAATCGCAATTTAGAAAAATTTTTTGTTCCTGCAACCCTCTGGTGGTAGTAGCACAGACATAAAATATAGCTTATGTTTGAGCAGGCTCTCTCGCCAACAATTTGTCACCATTATTTTTGAAATCGGTTTGGTATTTGATAAGATTGTATAAATATTGTAATTTAGAACGCTTTTCGCTCACTTAATCTTTTTAAATTTGGAATTTTCTTTCGACTGTTCTTAGAAAGCAGTTGCATCTTCTAAGTAAATATCATGCCATATTTCGAAGTGTTCGATCCCTCAGTTGTGCAAAAAACGCAAATTAAAACCTGTTTTGCTCTTGCAACCCCAAGATGGTAGTGACAGCAACATAAAATATAGCTTATGTTTGAGCAGAGACTGTCACCATTGATTTGCAACCATTACTTTTGAAATAGGTTTGGTATTTCCTGAGATATAGTAGAAATCGCAATTTAGGACGTTTTTAGAACGCTTTTCGTGCACCTTCACCCCTTTTTTAATTTCCAATTTTTTCGAAACTGTTCTTAAAGATCATTTATATCTAATAAATATGTACCTTGGCTAATTTCAAGTTGCTAGCCCCTACCGATCACAAAAATCGAAATTTAGAATTTTTTTTTTCTTTTTTTGCTCCTGCAACCTCTAGGTGATAGTGAGAACCCACATGAAATAGCGTCTATGTTAGAGCAGAGGCTGTCAGCATCAATTTCCTACCATTACTTTTAAAATCAGTTTGATTCTTCCTGACATATTGCTGAAAAATCGGCATTTAGAACGCTTTTAGAACACTTTTCGCGCATTTTTACCCCTTTTAAATATCAAATTTTTAAAGAAATGTTCTTAGAGATCATTTATATCTAATAAATATATACCATGCAAAATTTCACGAGTCTAGGTTCTTCCATAATTCAAAAATCGCATTTTCAGAACGTTTTTTGCTCCTGCACCCCCTTTGGGGTAGTAGCACCGACATAAAATGTAGCCTATGTTGGAGCAAGGGTTATCACCATCATTTTGACACCTTTATTTTTTAAATGGGTTTGGTATTTCCTAAGATTATGTACAAACAACCATTTAGAACGTTTTTTAGAACGCTTTTTGTGCATTTTCACCCCTTTTAAATTTCAAATTGCTTAAGAACTGTTGTTAGACACCATTTATATCTAATAAGTAACAAATATTTCAAATTTCATATTTGTAGGTGCTTCAGTAACGCAAAAATCGCATTTTTAGAAAGTTTTTTGCTCCTGCACCCCGTTTGGGGTGGTAGCACCGACATAAAATATAGCCTATGTTGGAGCAAGGGTTGTCACCATCATTTGGACAGCATTATTTTTTTTTAATCGGTTTGGTATTTCTTGTAATTGTGTAGAAACCACCATTCAGAACGGTTTTTTTGGAACGATTTTCGCGCATTTTCGCCCCTTTTAAATTTCAAATTGCTTAAAAACTGTTGTTAGAAATCATTTATATCTAATAAGTAACTAATATTTTAAATTTCATATTTGTAGGCCCTTCAGTAACGCATAAATCGCATTTTTAGAAAGTCTTTTGCTCCTGAACCCCCTTCGGTTTAGTAGCACCGACATAAAATATAGCCTATGTTGGAGCAAGGGTTTTCACCATCATTTTGACGCCATTATTTTTTAAATCGGTTTGGTATATCCTGAGATTGTGTAGAAACCACCATTTAGAACGTTTTTTAAAACGCTTTTCGCGCATTTTCACCCCTTTTAAAATTCGAATTGCTTAGGAACTGTTCTTAGAAATTCTTTGTATCTAATAAATAGCTAATATATCAAATCATATTTCCAGGCCCTTCAGTAACGCATAAATCCCATTTTTAGAACGTTTTTTGCTCCTGCACCCCCTTTGGGGTAGTGGCACCGACATAAAATATAGCCTATCTTGGAACAAGGTTTGTCACCATCATTTTGACACCATTATTTTTTAAATCGGTTTGGTATTTCCTGAGATTGTGTAGAAACCACGATTTAGAACGTTTTTTAGAACGCTTTTTGTGCATTTTCACCCCTTTTAAATTTCGAATTGTTTAAGAACTGTTCTTAGACATCATTTATATCTAATAAGTAGCTAATATTTCAAATTTCATATTTCTAGGTCCTTCAGTAACGCAAAAATCGCATTTTTAGAACGTTTTTTGCTCCTGCACCCCCTTTGGGATTGTGGCACAGACATAAAATATAACCTATGTTCTAAGTTGGGCTAACACCATCATTTTGATACCATTACTTTTGGAATCGGTTCGGTAGTTCCAGAGCTTACCTCCTACAAATAAACAATTTTTACCTCTTTATAATATTAGTATAGAATAGATGACTAGCAAACCCCGCGGCTTTGCTCGCGTAATATTTGAAATATGCCAAGTGATATTTATATGTCTAATTTTTATTTAAAGGTACTAACTAAATTTTCATTTTATTAAAAGGTAATGTTTTATTTTATTAAAAGGTACTTATTACTTTTTCAAAAATTACTATTTAAAACACAGTTTGATTAAACATCATTATTACACTGCATTAGGCAGAAATGAGACTTAAATTAATAAAACGAAATAAAACTAAATAAATAATAATTTAGAAAATATTTTGAAACTTTTATGCTCAGTTAATACGCTCACTTCAGTATTCATTTGAAGTTTTGAATTTTCTAGAAACCATCTTCTTACATCTTAAAATTAACCATCATGTCAAATTCCAAGTTCTACCACCTCTCTCAACATAAATGGCTGTGTTGAAATAGAAACTGTCACCATTAATTTGCCAACATTAATTTTGAAATTGGTTTGTTATTTTCTAATATTCTACAGAAACGTAATTTAGAAAGCTTTTAAAGGCCTTTTTTAGAGCGTTTGTTGTTCCTGTGAACCCCAGGTGGTCGAATCATCGGCATAAAATATAGCCTGTGTAGGATCAGAGACTGCTACCATTTATTCGCAGCTATTACTTTTATATTTGGTTTATATTCCCTGAAATTGGGTAGAAATCGTAATTTAGGACTTTTTTAGAAGGCTTTTCGCACATCCCCTTCACTTCACCCCTTTTTAATTCGAATTTATTTTCGACAGACCTTCAAGGGCATTTATATTTTATAAGTAACTACCATGCCATATTTAAAGTTTCTAGCCTTTTCAGTATCACAGAAATCGCAATTTAGAAAGTTTTTAGCTACTGCAACCCTCTGCTGGTAGTGGCACAGACATAAAATATAGCTTATGATTGAGCAAGTTCTATCACCAACAATTTGTCATCATTATTTTTTTAATCTGTTTGGTATTTGATAAGATTACATAAAAATTGTTATTTACAACGCTTTTCGCTCACTTCATCTTTTTAAATTTGAAATTTTCTTTTGACAGTTCTTAGAAAGCAGTTGCATCTTGTAAGTAAATACCATGCCATACTTCAAAGTGTTAGACCCTTCAGTTATGCAAAAAACGCAAATTAGAACATGTTTTGCTTTTGCAACCCTCAGATGGTAGTGACAGCAACATAAAATATAACCTATGTTATAGCAGGGACTGTCACCATTGATTTTCAACCATTACTTTTGAAACAGCTTTGGAATTTCCTGAGATTGAGTAGAAATCGCAATTTAGAATGTTTTTAGAACGCTTTTCGCGCATTTTCACCCCTTTTTAAATTTCCAATTTTTTCGAAACTGTTCCTAAAGATCATTTATATGTAATACATATGTACCTTGCCTATTTTTAAGTTGCTAGCCCCTACCGATCACAACAATCGAAAATTGGAACGCTTTTTTGCTCCTGCAACGCCTAGGTGATAGTGATACCGACTTAAAATAACGTCTATGTTAGAGCAGAGGCTGTCAGCATCAATTTCTTAACATTACTTTTGAAATCAGTTTGATTCTTCCTGAGATGATGGTGACAAATCGGCATTTAGAACGTTTTTAGAACGCTTTTCGCTCATTTTACTCCTGCATCTCCTCTGGGTTAGTGGAAACATATATAAAATATAGCCTATCTTGGAGCAAGATCTGTCACCATCATTTTAACGCCATTATATTTGAAATCGGTTCATTATTTCCTGAGATTGCATAGAAATTGCAATTTAGAACGTTTTTTACAACGCTTTTGGCGCATTTTGACACCCCTTTTAAATTTCGATTTTTTTAGGAAATGTCCTTAGAGATCATAGATATCTTATAACTAACTACCATTCTAAATTTCACGATTCAAGGCCCTTCCGTCACGCAAAAACAGCAATTTAGAACGTTTTTCTCCTGCAGCCCCTTTGGGGTAGTGGCACCGACATAAAACATAGCCTATGTTGGAGCAGGGATTTTCACCATCATTTCGACCCCATTATTTTTCAAATCGGTTTGGTATTTCCTGAGATTGTGTAAAAACTACCACTTAGAACGTTTTTTAGAACGCTTTTCGTGCATTTTCACCCCTTTTAAATTTAGAATTGTTTAAGAACTGTTCTTAGAAATCCTTTATATCTAATAAGTAGCTGATACTTCAAATTTCATATTTCTAGGCCCATCAGTAACACATAAATCGCATTTTTAGAACGTTTTTTGCTCCTACACCCCCTTTGGGGTAGTGGCACCGACATAAAACATAGCCTATCTTGGAGCAAACGTTGTCACTATCATTTTGACACCAATATTTTTTAAATCGGTTTGGTATTTCCTGAGATTATGTAGAAACTACCATTTAGAACGTTTTTTAGAACGCTTTTTGTGCATTTTCACCCCTTTTAAATTTCGAATTGTTTAAGAACTGTTCTTAGACACCATTTATATCTTATAAGTAACTAATATTCCAAATTTCATATTTCTAGGTCCTTCAGTAACGCAAAAATCGCATTTTTAGAACGTTTTTTGCTCCTGCACCCCCTTTGGGGTAGTGGCACCGACATAAAATATAGCCTATGTTCTAAGTTGGACTAACACCATCATTTTGATACCATTACTTTTGAAATCGGTTTTGTATTTCTTGAGATTATGTAGAAACTACCATTTAGAACGTTTTTTAGAACGCTTTTTGTGCATTTTCACCCCTTTTAAATTTCGAATTGTTTAAGAACTGTTCTTAGACACCATTTATATCTTATAAGTAACTAATATTCCAAATTTCATATTTCTAGGTCCTTCAGTAACGCAAAAATCGCATTTTTAGAACGTTTTTTGCTCCTGCACCCCCTTTGGGGTAGTGGCACCGACATAAAATATAGCCTATGTTCTAAGTTGGACTAACACCATCATTTTGATACCATTACTTTTGAAATCGGTATGGTATTTCCTGAGATTATGAAGAAACTACCATTTAGAACGTTTTTTAGAACGCTTTTTGTGCATTTTCACCCCTTTCAAATTTCGAATTGTTTAAGAACTGTTCTTAGACACCGTTTATATCTTATAAGTAACTAATATTCCAAATTTCATATTTCTAGGCCCTTCAGTAACGCAAAAATCGCATTTTTAGAACGTTTTTTGCTCCTGCACCCCCTTTGGGGTAGTGGCAGCGACATAAGATATAGCCTATGTTCTAAGTTGGGCGAACACCATCATTTTGATACCATTACTTTTGGAATCGGTTCGGTAGTTTCTGAGCTTATCTCCGACAAATAAACAATTTTTACCTCTTTATAATAGGGAGTATGATGATGAGTATAGACTAGCAAACCCCGCGGCTTTGCTCGCGTAATATTTGAAATATGCCAAGTGACACTTATATGTCTAATTTTTATCAAAAGGCACTAACTAAATTTTTATTTTATTAAAAGGTAATATTTTATTTTTTAAAAGGTACTTATTACTTTTAGGAATAATTCAAAAATTACTATTTAAAACACAGTTTGACTAAACATCATTATTACACTGTATTAGGCAGATATGAGACTTAAATTAATAAAATGAAATAAAACTAAATAAATGATAATTTAGAAAATATTTTGAAACTTTTATGCTCAATTAATACGCTCATTTCAGTATTCATTTGAAGTTTTGGATTTTTTAGAAACCATCTTCTTACATCTTAAAATTAACCATCATGTCGAATTCCAAGTCCTACCACTTCTCTCAACATAAAGGGTTATGTTGAAACAGGAACTGTCACCATATTTGCCAACATTAATTTTGAAATCGGTTTGTTATTTCCTAATATTCCACAGAAACGTAATTTAAAAAGCTTTTAAAGCCCTTTTTTAGAACGTTTGTTGTTTTTCTGAACCCCAGGTGGTTGAATCACCGGCATAAAATCTAGCCTGTGTAGGATCAGGGACTGTTACCACTGATTCGCAACTATTACTTTTATAATCGGTTTATATTCCCTGAAATTGCATAGAATCGTAATTTAGAACTTTTTTAGAATACATTTCGCATCTCCCCTTCGCTTCACCCCTTTTTAATTCGAATTTATTTTCGACGTTCCTTCGAGGGCATTTATATTTTATAAGTAACTACCATGTCATATTTAAAGTTTCTAGCCTTTTCAGTATCACAGAAATCGCAATTTAGTGCGCAATTTAATCGCAATTTTTAGCTCCGGCAACCCTTTGGTGGAAGTGGAACAGACATAAAATATAGCTTATGTTTGAGCAAGTTCTATCACCAAAATTTGTCATCATTATTTTTTTAATCGGTTTGGTAATTTATAAGTTTGCTTAAAAATTGTAATTTATAACGCTTTTCACTCAATTCATTTTTTTTTAATTTGGAATTTTCTTTCGACTGTTCTTAGAAAGCAGTTGCATCTTGTAAGTAAATACCATGCCATACTTCAAAGTGTCAGACCCCTCAGTTGTGCAAAAAATGCAAATTAGAACATGTTTTGCTTTTGCAACCCTCAGATGATAGTGACAGCAACATAAAATATAACCCATGTTATAGCAGGGACTGTCACCATTGATTTGCAACCATTAGTTTTGAAATAGCTTTGGTATTTCCTTAGATTGAGTAGAAATCGCAATTTAGAACGTTTTTAGGACGCTTTTCGCGCATTTTTTAAATTTCCAATTTTTTCGAAACTGTTCTTAAAGATCATTTATTGCTAATAAATATGTACCTTGCCTAATTTTAAGTTTCTAGCCCCTACCGATCACAAAAATCCAACTTTAGAACGCTTTTTTGCTCCTGCAACGTCTTGGTGATAGTGATACCGACATAAAATAGCGTCTATATTAGAGCAGAGGCTGTCAGTATAAATTTCCTACCATTACGTTTGAAATCAGATTTATTCTTCCTGAGATACTGCCGACAAATCGGCATCTAGAACGTTTTTAGAACGCTTTTCGCGCATTTTGCTCCTGCATCTCCTCTGTGGTAGTAGAAACAGATATAAAATATAGCCTATCTTGGAGCAAGATCTGTCACCATCATTTTTACACGATTATATTTGAAATCAGTCAGTACTTCATGAGATTGCATAGAAATCGCAATTTTGAAAGTTTTTATAACGCTTTTTGCGCATTTTGACCACCTTTTAAATTTCGATTTTTTTAGGAAATGTCCTTAGAGATCATTGATATCTTATAACTACCTACCATTCCAAATTTCACTATTCTAGGCCCTTCCGTAACGCAAAAGCCGCAATTTAGAACGTTTTTTGCTCCTGCATCCCCTTTGGGGTAGTGGCACCGACATAAAACATCGCCTATGTTGGAGCAAGGGTTTTCAATATCATTTTGACGCATTATTTTTTAGATCGGTTTGGTATTTCCTGAGATTGTGTAGAAACCACCATAAGAACGTTTTTTAGAACGCTTTTCGCGCATTTTCACTCGTTTTAAATTTCGAATTGTTTAAGAACTGTTCTTAGAAATCCTTTATATCTAATAAGTAGCTAATATTTCAAATTTCATGTTTCTAGGCCCTTCAGTAACACATAAATCGCATTTTTAGAACATTTTTTGCTCCTACACCCCCTTTGGGGTAGTGGCACCGATATAAAACATAGCCTATCTTGGAGCAAGCGTTGTCACCATCATTTTGACACCAATACTTTTTAAATTGGTTTGTTATTTCCTGAGATTCTGTAGAAACTACCATTTAGAACGTTTTTTAGAACACTTTTTGTGCATTTTCAACCCTTTTAAATTTTGAATTGTTTAAGAACTGTTCTTAGACATAATTTATATCTTATAAGTAACTAATATTCAAAATTTCCTATTTCTAAGAACTTCGGTAACGCTAAAATCGCATTTTCAGAACGTTTTTTGCTCCTACATCCCCTTTGGGGTAGTGGCACCGACATAAGATACAGCCTATGTTCTAAGTTGGACTAACACCATCATTTTGATACCATTACTTTTGGAATCGGTTCTGTAGTTCCAGAGCTTATCTCCGACAAATAAACAATTTTTTCCTCTTTATAATAGGAGTATAGATATAGACTAGCAATCCCCGCGGCTTTGCTCGCGTAATATTTGAAATATGTCAAGTGATATTTATATGTCTAATTTTTATTGAAAGGTTCTAATTAAATTTTTATTTTATTAAAAGGTAATATTTTATTTTATTAAAAGGTACTTATTACTTTTAGGAATAATTCAAAAATTACTATTTAAAACACAGTTTGATTAAACATCATTATTACACTGCATTAGGGAGAAATGAGACTTAAATTAATAAAATGAAATAAAACTAAATAAATGATAATTTAGAAAATATTTTGAAACTTTTATGCTCAATTAATACGCTCATTTCAGTATTCATTTGAAGTTTTGAATTTTTTAGAAACCATCTTCTTACATCTTAAAATTAACCATCATGTCAAATTCCAAGTCCTACCCCCTCTCTCAACATAAAGGGCTATGTTGAAACAGGAAATGTCACCATTAATTTGCCAACATTAATTTTGAAATCGGTTTGTTATTTCCCAATATTCCACATAAACGTAATTTAAAAAGCTTTTAAAGCCCTTTTTTAGAACGTTTGTTGTTCCCGTGAATCACAGGTGGTAGAATCACCGGTATAAAATATAGCCTGTGTAGGATAAGAGACTGTTACCATTGATTCGCAACTATTACTTTCATAATCAGTTTATATTCCCTGAAATTGCATAGAATCGTAATTTAGAACTTTTTCAGAATGCTTTTCGCACCTCCCCTTCGCTTCACCCCTTTTTAATTCGAATTTATTTTCGACGTTCCTTCCAGGGCATTTATATTTTATAAGTAACTACCATGTCATATTTAAAGTTTCTAGTCTTTTCAGTATCACAGAAATCGCAATTTAGAAAGTTTTTAGCTCCTGCAACCCTCTGGTGGCAGTGGAACAGACATAAAATATAGCTTATGTTTGAGCAGGTTCTGTCACCAAAATTTGTCATCATTATTTTTTTAATCGGTTTTGTAATTTATAAGTTTGCTTAAAAATTGTAATTTATAACGTTTTTCACTCACCTCATTTTTTTAAATTTGGAATTTTCTTTCGACTGCTCTTAGAAAGCAGTTGCATCTTGTAAGTAAATACCATGCCATACTTCAAAGTGTTAGACCCCTCAGTTGTGCAAAAAACGCAAATTAGAACATGTTTTGCTTTTGCAACCCTCAGATGGTAGTGACAGCAACATAAAATATAACCTATGTTATAGCAGGGACTGTCACCATTGATTTGAAACCATTACTTTTGAAATAGCTTTGGTATTTCATTAGATTGAGTAGAAATCGCAATTTAGAACGTTTTTAGGACGCTTTTCGCGCATTTTCACCCCTTTTTAAATTTCCAATTTTTCCGAAACTGTTCTTAAAGATCATTTAAATCTAATAAATATGTACCTTGCCTAATTTTAAGTTGCTAGCCCCTACCGATCACAAAAATCGAAATTTAGATCGCTTTTCTGCTCCTGCAACGTCTTGGTGATAGTGATACCGGCATAAAATAGTGTCTATGTTAGAGCAGAGGCTGTCAGCATCAATTTCCTACCATTATGTTTGAAATCAGATTCATTCTTCCTGAGATATTGCCGACAAATCGGCATTTAGAACGTTTTTGGAACGCTTTTCGCGCATTTTGCTCCTGTATCTCCTCTGGATTAGTGGAAACATACATAAAATATAGCCTATCTTGGAGAAAGAGCTGTCACCATCATTTTTACACCAGTATATTTGAAATCGGTTCAGTACTTCCTGAGATTGCACAGAAATCGCAATTTAGAACGTTTTTTTTACAACGCTTTTTGCGCATTTTGACCCCCTTTTAAATTTCGATTTTTTTAGGAAATGTCCTTAGATTTCATTGATATCTTATAACTAACTACCATTCCAAATTTCACGATTCTAGGCCCTTCCGTAACGCAAAAGCAGCAATTTAGAACGTTATTCTCCTGCAGACCCTTTGGGGTAGTGGCACCGTCATAAAACATTGCTATGTTGGAGCAAGAGTTGTCACCATCATTTTGACGCCATTATTTTTTAGATCGGTTTGGCATTTCCTGAGATTGTGTAGAATCCACCATTAGAACGTTTTTTAGAACGCTTTTCGCGCATTTTCACCCCTTTTAAATTTCGAATTGTTTAAGAACTGTTCTTAGAAATCCTTTATATCTAATAAGTAGCTAATATTTCAAATTTCGTATTTCTAGGCCCTTCGGTAACGCAAAAAATCGCATTTTTAGAACGTTTTTTGCTCCTGCACCCTCTTTCAGATAGTGGCACCGACATAAAACATAGCCTATGTTGGAGCAAGGGTTGTCACCGTCATTTTAACGCCATTATTTTTTAAATCGGTTTGGTATTTCCTGAGATTGTGTAGAAACCACCATTTAGAACGTTTTTTAGAACGATTTTCGCGCATTATCACCCCTTTCGAATTTCGAATTGTATAAGAACTGATCTTAGAAATCCTTTATATATAATAAGTAGATAATATTTCAAATTTCATATTTCTAGGCCCTTCAGTAACACATAAATCGCATTTTTAGAACGTTTTTTGCTCCTGCATCCCCTTTGGGGTAGTGACACCTACATAAAACATAGCCTATCTTGGAGCAAGCGTTGTCACCATCATTTTAACACAGATATTTTTTAAATCGGTTTGATATTTCCTGAGATTGTGTAGAAACCACCATTTAGAACGTTTTTTAGAACAATTTTCGCGCATTATCACCCCTTTCAAATTTCGAATTGTATGAGAACTGTTCTTAGAAATCCTTTATATCTATTAAGTAGATAATATTTCAAATTTCATATTTCTAGGCCCTTCAGTAACACATAAATCGCATTTTTAGAAAGTTTTTTGCTCCTGCATCCCCTTTGGGGTTGTGACACCGACATAAAACATAGCCTATCTTGGAGCAAGCGTTGTCACCATCATTTTGACACCAATATTTTTTAAATCGGTTTGGTATTTCCAGAGATTGTGTAGAAACTACCGTTTAGAACGTTTTTTAGAACGCTTTTTGTGCATTTTCACCTCTTTTGAATTTCGAATTTTTTAAGAACTGTTCTTAGACATCATTTATATCTTATGATGTCATTTATATCTTATGATTTATATTTTATGATGATGAAGCAACTAATACTCAAAATTTCATATTTCTAGGCCCTTCAGTAATGCTAAAATCGCATTTTTAGAACGTTTTTTGCTCCTACACCCCCTTTGGGGTTGTGGCACCGACATAAGATATAGCCTATGTTCTAAGTTGGACCAACACCATCATTTTGATACCATTACTTTTGGAATCGGTTCGGTAGTTCCAGAGCTTACTTCCTACAAATAAACAATTTTTTCATCTTTATAATAGGAGTATAGATTAGTATAGATTTTTTTTTTAATCTATTTCAGAACACCGTAACAAGGGAGCCATATACCTGTCATTTTTGAAAATGATTTCTTTCTGGAATTAATTAATAACCTTATAACTCTCATCCTTCTTTTGATCATTAGAATCGGTTAAAAACGATTCAATATTCCATAAATTTCTAAGGTTATTTTCTAAAGAGGAACAAATTATATTTAAACAGGAAGTTGGATGTAAATTATTACTGTTAACTCGACCGACTAAATATTGTTGGCTGCATAAATAATTGATGATTAATCTTTTCGACAGCTCTTATTACAACAGCAAATAAATAATCTGCGCCTAACCAGATTTGAACAGGTTTCGAATGAATAAATGTGTCAGCCAATTTATGTTTATCTATTAAGGCTAATTCCATGAAAACTTGTCATGTCTGTCACACAGCTGAAAATCGCTATGCTTGTTGGCCACCGTTATTTTCGAAAAGTTTGCTTCGCGTTATTCAATTGATGAGATATATCCGATAAAATAAGTCACATTTTTCCGTTCTAAAATACTGGTAGCCAGCAAGCATAGCGAATTTCATCTGTGTGACAGACATTACAAGTTTTTATGGAATTAGCCTTAACTGATAATCAACAGAAGTCATTATCTTAGTACCACTAATAATTTCAGAAACCAGCGCCTTTACATTTATTTTTTCATAAGGAGGGTGACAACTAGCGATAGTTAAACTTACTACATTAAATTCCTTTTCTATGGCGTCGCGATTCGCTAATGTATAAACCAAAAGCGTTTCCTTAATAACAGGTTTTAATTTCAACGCTGATGCTAAACTTTTAGTAATAAATGTTAGAGAAGACGCGGAATCATATAAAAGTCTCGTGTTTAATTTATTACCAGTACCTTGAACTTGTACACAGGTGGTTTGTAATAATGTCGCATACTTTTCAGGTGAACTATTAGTTTTAATTACATACGAGAACACGGCTTGACTTTCGACATTTTTAGAAGCATCGGCATTCTCTGCGTTTTCATCGGGACGCTTTTTAGCCGATTTTTTAGTAGTGCAAAACAAATAACTATGTTGATAACTTTTACACAATTCACAAGGGCTTATTTTTACGTTACACAATAATACTAGGTGGTTCTTAAGGAAGCAGTGATAGCATCTTTCCTCCCTTTTTAACTTATACCTTTTCTGTTCATCGGTAATCTCGTTACATTTTAAACTTAAATGATTCGAGTTACAAAATACGCAAACATTTTTTACAGCCGTGTTAAGCGCGACTGAAGTGGGAACATTGGGTTTTATTCTAGAAGTCCTTTTTTCCCCATCTATTCGTGATAATTTAAGGAAATCCCCGACACCGCGTTAGCCGCCTCTTGTGACTCTATCTCAAACTTTATGAAATTCATTAATTCATTGACATTACCAGCTTTTTTCGCATTCTTGTTTCTCTGAAATTCAACTACCAAATTAAGGGGTACCTGTTTTAAAATTATTGGAATCAGTAAATACCCGAAATTGTCCGAAGCCACCTCGATAGCTTGTAAGTTTCTAATGGTCACCTCGCATTCCTCATACAACTCACGTAATAATTTAATGTTCGAGGTTGATTTTACAGGTTGTAATTCAAGTAATTTGTTTATAAACCCGCTTATCAAAAATTCTGTTTTACCATATCTATTTTGCAGTAGCTCGAATGATTGCTAGTAATTTTCTTCGGTTAGGGCTAAACAAGAAATCGATTTATGTGCTTCACCTGACAAAAATGATTTTAAATAAATAAATTTATCTATCTTACTTAAATTCACATTTTTATCAATTGTACTTTTAAAATTGTTTATAAATTCCAAAAATGTGTTCGGATCCCATTTAAAGATAGAACTTTTTTTTTTTTTTTTTTTTGGCAGATTTATTGCTGCCGGTCTAGAATAAGGATAAGGAATTGTATTCGCGTTTATACAGAACTAATATCAGCCTGATCAGAGTCAATTTTAATTTTTTTCAAATTCAATTGAATTTTAAATTTGGCTTCGTCTATTACGTCGTCGTAATCAATACTATCTTGTAATCATTTTCGAAAATTGTCGCGTCCGTAATTAATTCCTGTATCTGTCAACTAATTTCAATTCAGTTTGTTTCTCTAGTATATTACTTAAATATTCAGTCAGTTGCTCGAAGTTATTTTTATCTTCAAAGTTAATACTTTCTATGTATGTCTCAATTTTAGTTATGAATTTGGTGATGGAGGTTTTCATCACCTTTCGTTTTCCTTTTAACTTCTCGAGATCCATGCTTAGAATGAAATTGGTACAGTACCTTTTCTATCCTCGACGATAAGATGCAATCCAGTAATCTGAAGACGAGTGGTGTAAATCTTATTGAGAAGACACGTAGTATCACTTGAGCACTAATTTAAAACACTGATGAATTAAATTCGATATCTAAATTCCCCCATTCAAGGGTCTCAGCAGTATAAAATCTGGAATCACTTATTTCTAGCAATTCGGGAACACAACAAATTTGACGTATTTTAATTTCTAAATTATGTTGTCTAATTTGTGTTATATAATTGATCATGAACTTCTTTTCTTGTTTTATTTTAACAATCCACCACAAACATAACATAGGCGTAACCAGCCTTTTGAACGGGGGGGGTGCCCAGACTTTTTAACCTAGACATGTTTGATACAAACAATATCTTATGTAGTAAAACCTGCTAAAACGGAACCCCATGAAACCAGTCGAATTTCCGTTTTAGACAGGTTTTCATCTTAGAAGGTATAGTTGTGTGGTATTTCTTTTAAAAAGGGCTCAAACGTGATTTTTGTTTGCGTGAGGAGGAGTGAGAAGGGTTTCAAAACATTAAAACTAAATCTAAATATATATATATATATATATGTAAATGTCCTTGCAGCAGTGCCATAAGACAGTGACTAAGCGTGGTCACAAGTGTAAAACCTTTTGGCACCCTAACTTCTTATAAAGATTTAAAAAGGCCTTTAATCATACTGTAAACTTCTATAGGCACAGGGGAACACTGCATGAGATCTAAAATTATCTCAGCTAAAGTCTTGTAGATGAAATTTTGCCGGATGATAAATCTCAGATAATACATGCGGTACACCAGTACATACGCACGAAAGTTTTTCAGAATGTGACTCCATGACTTCTTAGGGATCACCGGAGGGGCCCAAGAAATTTTGGAGGAAAGTCTATATAAATAATTATTATAATATTATAAATAATTAAAATATTCATTAATACTGTAATTTCAAGCCTATAATCCGCGGATCAAACAATCATGTTTCGACCCAGAAATTTTATTTCATTATTGAAGTTAAATATTTATAGCGTTTTAACAAGTTACGTTTATGAAACAAGATTTCTGGCTCCGAACATAATTGTTTGATTCGCGGATTATAGGCCGGAAATTACGGTAATTGATGTTTTTACCACAGAATGTGTCGAATATATTATATAAACTGAACTCATGCATATCGAAGACAATTTCTGAAATTTTTCAATTAATTTTTTATGCGAATTCTTTCGTATTTTGCGGCAATTTTTTCAAATTAGTAAAAAAGAATCCGATTTCAATATTTTATCCAGTAAACTTTGTCTTCTTTTCAATAAAGTGTTTTCGAGATTCGGGATTCTTACAGTGATTTTTCAACTTTTAACAATTTTTTAACCCGTTGAGGACCATGGGTGCATATATGCACCCTCAAAAAGTGCTTAAAACGCTTGAGTTTGATACAAGTAAAAAATAAAAGTAAAATTGATTTTACTTAGTTACGAGATTTTCGTGATTTATAAAAATAAGTGAAATAATTGACAAAAAGTGGTGCCAAACGAATAAAGTTCGAATAAGATGTCGATCCTGAACGGTTAACGTTATTTTTAGAGGGTTTTTTTCGCATTTCGCGGTGATTTTTTTTTTTTTTTTACATTCCCAAAAGGAATCCGGTTTAAATCTTTTACCCAATTAGTTAATTTCCTTCCCTGTGGTTTTTTAATATCTTCCGAATTTTTAATGCGATTTTTAGCTGGGGTTTTCGTGCTTTGAGGCGATTTCTTGACTTTTTTTGAAATAGAAAAAACTCTCCGGTAATTTTTGCAATTGCCGTGATTAAATTTGAATTGGAATAATGTCAAATCAGTTCTTATAAGAAAGGTAAAAATTTAATTTGGCTCGAAATAAAAAACGCAATAATTCAAGATTCGTTTGTTTCGAGACAGAAAAGGTCGTAGCTTGCTCGGGAGTGCATTGCCGAAGGTAGACCCCCCCCCCGCAATCCTTTATTTGTTTAATTCTATGTTCGTTTAAAAAAAAAAACAACCAACGAAACTCTTCTAGTAATGAAGTTCTCTTTGAGGAACAGGGTTTGAAATAACGTGCGGAATCGCGGTATTTGTGCACAGAAAAGGAAAGTTCCGCATAATAGAAAATGCTGTGCAGTATTTCTCCTCTCCAAATTCGTTCACAGACCTGTGATTCTTCAGTAAGTAATTTCTTCAGTGAGTATTTTCTTCAGTGAGTCCGCGATTTTTATTTCTTTTATGGAATTTCTCAAAATCAATTAGTGAATCGGTCTCGGAAGAATTTGAGAATTTCTTCAAACGATCGTGGAAAAATATCGGGAATTTCGATAAAAGAGTGCAGAAAAATCGCCAATTTCGTCAAACGATTGCGCACAAAAATTACGAATTTCGATAAACGATTGACGCAAAAATTTTTGCAAATTCCGTCAAAATGTCCGGAAAAGAATTGAGAATTTTGTTAATTGGTACGGAAAGATATCGAGAATTTTCTCGATCGGTCGCGCAAAACTATCCCGAATTTCGACAAATTATCTCCCTGTAAAAAAATCAGTTTCGTCAGTCGGTCGCAACAGAAAATAAATTTCGTCAAAGGATCGCGGTAAAAACGAGAATTTCATCTAAGGATCGGAGAAAGAAAGCGCGAATTTCTTCAAAAGACTGCGGAAAGAAAAAGTGAATTTCATCAAAAGATCGTGGAAAGAAAACGCCAATTTCATCGAAGGATTGTGCTAAAGAAATACCAATTTCGTCAAAATCTCGTGTTAAAAAATGCGAATTTCGCCAGAGGATCGCGCTAAAAAACACGAATTTTGTCAAAGGTTAGTGGTGAAAAATGCGGATTTCGACAAAAAATCGCGTAGAAAGACGTGAATTTCATCAAACGATTTTGGGAAAAAAATTGTAAATATCATGAAATGATCGCAGAATAAAATTGCAAATTTGGTCAAAATTTACTGTCCTAGGCTAAAAGATTGAAACCGGGTTCCTTTTCCGACTTTCAAAAGAACGCCGTGAAGCGAGAAGAAACTCTAAAAATCGTATTTTATGTGAAAAAATGGCCGCGAAACACGCAATTCAACCAACCAACCAACCTTCAGATTAATTTGAATTTTCTGATTAATTTGAACTTTTATTTTTCATTTTCAAAGGAGGCAGGGTCTGCGTACACCCCCCCCCCCTATCCCCCGCCGGCTAATCTCATTTTAAATTATCGTTCACAACTACATTTCTTTTCAAGATTTTTGTGCTTATTTCTAAACTTGCGTTAATTTCTCATGAAATTGCAGAAAAATGCAATAGAAAGAACGGAGTTTAAAAAAATCTCCAACAAACAAAGACGTCAAAGTGGGATTATAAAGCCGGGATTATAAAGCCACCTTTTTGACTTACTATGTCTAATACAGATTCTTGTAAACATTCTAGTTTTTAAAAAGATAAACAACCTAATTTTCTTAAAATAAAAAAAAAAAAATAAAAAAAAGAACATGTTTTTTTTTTTTTTTTTTTTTTTTTTTTTATCACACTTTAAAACTTAGGCTGTTAGTTTTCTGAACTAAACTAATTTGCTAAACTAATTGAACTCTGCTTTCACTTCTTCTTCTTTTTTCTTTTGTAGATTTCGATTTTTTTTTATGATTGTGCTTGAGTCTGCGCAAGCGGGGGGGTGCCCGGGCACCCAGGGCACCCCCCCTGGTTACGCCTATGCATAACATCTAACATTTCAATCCTTATAATATTATAAATGTCAATGTGTGTCCGAATGTTTGAATGAAGTCAGCATCTAAACGGATGAATTAATGCTTTTGTATTTTTCTGATATAGATGGATTACAACCCGGAAATGAACATAGGCTATAGTTTATATAATTTATTCAAATAATTATCTTAATAATTCAAAATTTCATTCTTTTTCATACAGAATCAATTGACATTTTCCCGATAAATTTAACCATCTTTCTTTCTTGTTGCCAAGAAAAACTAAATCTGGAATAATAATTTCTCCTGGACAATTAAAAATTAAAATAAAAAGAATTCAAAAGAAAATAAATATGACGTCATACTTGAAACAAAAAATGGGGTATTTTTTATTATGCATGAAGGATGAATATCGGTTACGCTAATAAGGGGTTTTCTGCCAAAAATGGTGTCATAATTAGAAGGAAAAAGAATGAAAAAAAATAATATTAATAATAAAGTTATTCGATTGGAAAAATATGACGTCAAATTTGAAATAAAACAGGTATTTCCAAATATTCGTTAAAAATACAATGGGCATCAATATTAGTAACTAATGAAAATAGATAAATAATGACGTCATATCAAAACGAATAACAGAAATATTTTTTACAAATGGACCCTATTCTCGCTTTTGATTCGAGGCTATAAAAACCGCTATTTTACCAATTGTGACGTCACAAGAATACTGTCCACACTGATTAAAAAGTTTGAATGTAAGTTGCATACAAATGAGAGTTTTCTTTTCAAAATTCACGTTATGATTATCAGGAGAAGATATTTTTGGTGGAAAAAAGGGGAATTAAAACGGATTAATATATTTTTTCACGCTATTTCCTCATTAAAATTAAAAAGAATTGAATTTCAATTAGTATAAATGGTGCAAAAACTTGATTAAATTAAATTTTCCAAAATTGAAAACATATTTACACACATCGGAACTTCATGAATGAATTTATTCCACAGAAACAAAAATCGTCTGTCGACATATTGACGCAAAGCGCTATAAGTAAGCGTCCTATCTTAAATGGGAGAGGTAACCGCAAGATTAAAGGCGAGGTCACGTCAATCAAGGTCATACGCCACCCAGCGGACGGAGTGAACTACAAGAGGATTATTAACTTCTTTCCCCATTGTGGATGATCTATAAGTTCGATATCTATGAAATAACTATGCGCACGCGCAGCCGTGATTTTATTCGTTTGTCGTCTGCAGTACTTAATTGTTGAAAGTATAGATATAATTCGATTTATTTATTCGCCATTATTTAATTTATTAATTGAAGTTAGTTATTTAAACAAAATCAGCCCTTTTAAGAACTTATATTATTTGGGAAAATGCAACGTTGGCGTTCTAATTATTGCAGTTTTCAAAACTGCAAAAATAACTCTCTATCTGAGAGAACTCATTTTTTTTCGCTTCCCAAAAGAGAAAAACAGGTTAGTTTTGTGTTTTATTATAATTTATAAAAAAGTTAAAATATTATTTAATATATATTATTAAATGTCAGTGATTTTAATACGTTCTATTTGAATTATGTTTTTGTAATGCAATGAACAAGGACATATAAAAATTAGTTAATGTATGTTAAGATAGAATTTTACAGCAGCGTTTTTAATTCAATTCCTGATAAGATAAAGTTATAAAAATTACATAAACATGTGTATTTCCAATGAGAATTAAACGTTTTATTATGCTTAGAGTTTAAGTATAAATTATTTAATTAATTTTAAGGCATATTTTTTATTTACCGGGCGCAGGCGATAAATTGCCAAATGTTCTCTTGATCGAATTGTATTTATAATATTTAAAATAGAAGCATTTCATTCATTCCATTTAAAACTCATTTAATTTTACATTAGGATCCACTTTATTTAAAATGCAAGGAGTAATTCTTGTACATTAAACCAGCAATAATTGATTATTTATAGTTTTAAATATTTTGAAAATTTTAGACAACAGCTTTAAAAAAATTCCTAAAATCGACAAATTGCTTTTTTTTTTTTTTTTTTTTTATTCAATTTAGCTTTCGCAAAAGAGTCGGAATAAGTAGTAGAAAAAAGGGCTGCGGACGGAGATGGGCCAACTGAACGTATTAAAATCACTGACATTTAATAATATATATTAAATAATATTTTTACATTTTTAATAAAAAGATTATAGGACTAAAAATCACGTTTAAGATGCTTAAAGGTTTTAAATATTTCTCTTTTGCAATTTCCCAACCAGCTGGTATATTTTAGAAATCGTAGTTTGTTACATAACTTACTCAATTGTTATACTTGTATATACAGTTGTAACAACCATAAAGAATGTTTAAGGATTTATCAGCTACGTTTAGATAACGTAAAATTAATTTGCTAATTTATAATCAAGTTGTAAAAATACTAAAATGTTGTATTGTTACTAGAAACACATCCATGTACATAATTTTTATTTTTCTAGCATATCTGGGAGGGAAAAATCGATTAAATTTTTTTATCTTTTCATATATATGAACAGGGTTAGATTAAATAAACAGTGTAAAGAAGTACTTTTATGTTAGCCGGCCGCAGTTCATAAAATGTCAAATGTTTTCCCCATCACCAGCGTTTATGTTGCATTCATTTCATTCAAAATATAAAATCATCATTTTAAAAATATACTCGTCATTTGAAAACATAACTTTATTTAAAATACATACATACTGGTATATTACATCAATTTAAACACATGCTTTTCGCTCATTATATTTAAAATACATTTTTTTCTAATAAATAATAACATAAACCCAAGGTGGGCAAGTTTCTTCCAATGTGGAAAAAAACCTGGAAAAAACCATGCAATTAAAAGTTACGCCTATAACTTTTATTAATAAAAATGGTTTTCTTTTAGCCTGAATAGCTTGCATAAAATTCAGGTCTATTTGAAGATATTTACAATTTAAGAGTTGTAGGCAGAAAAGCAGACAAAGCCATTTTAGAGAACACCTGTTAAAATTTTAATCGTGAATTTCAAATATTTACTCACTCATGGAAGATTAACCTTGTTTACCAGATTTATTGCAAAATATTTCTGTTACAGCTTGTTTTGATAAAAATATATGTATTTTAAAAATAGTTGCAATGTCAGTTTAGTTTCGGGGCAAAAGGCAATACTGTTTACGTAGCATTAGTGCTTTTTCTCCCGAAATTAAAATGACATTGCGATTTTTTTTTTTAAATACACATTTTTTCATCAAAACAAACTGTAACAAAAATATTTTGCAATACATCTGGTAAACAAGGTTCATCTTCCATGAGTGAGTAAATATTTGAAATTCATGATTAAAATTTTAACAGGTATTCTCTAAAATACCTTTGTCTGCTTTTCCGCCTATAACTCTTACTGTAAATATCTTCAAATAGACCTGCGCACGAGATGCGCAGATGGTAGATATTCTGTCATATGAAACGTCATACAAAAAACCCGCGTATTTGCGTTATTCACCCCATCCATAAGATGGCGCAGCTGTGTCAGTTTACGGCAGATTCCAGCATTAACTTTGTACGCTTACTTATAGCGCTTTGTATTGACGCAACCAAGGAGTAAATATAACTTCTGTGCATTTAAGTTGATAGTTATTGCCCACTATTCATACGAATTAAAATTAAAATCAAGACTCCCTTATCAGGAGGCCTTGATTAAAATAATCATATACTATTTTAATTGATTAATTTTAAAAGATGGCAGTTAAAACATGTCACAAAGGCGTTTTTAGTAAAAGCTTTTATCGGTTAAAAATGATGTAATATTTTTTCATGGAAAGCATTAATTTTAATACGAAAACATTAACATAGATTTATTTTAATTTCGTCAAAGCGATGTCGTCTTCATTACACCAGCTTCGAAAGTTAAAACGAAATCTTAAAATAACAATATACTTTTCAGAAATAAAATTTTGTATCAAAAGTCGCATTCTTTGAAAATGAAATTTTAGCTTACATTTTAAATACATTTTCTTACATGAAATTTAGTATATTTAATAAAAATAATGTTTCAATGTTTTTCTAAATGTACAATAATATTGGATTTCATTAATCGGTTTCCCTTTTTTTAAAATAAATTAAAATGCATAGTTTTAAATGATTCATGAAGTGTAAGAATATATATATATATATTTATTTATTTCGACAAGTAACATTCCGTAGGAAAAACTAACCTAGTGTCGTCATATTTTAAATCATGAAACTAATGCCAGGCGGACGTCTTTTTGCACGCTTTTTTCCTCACGTATATGCCGCTAGCATTGTGTAGGGATAATACGCAAGGAAAAAAGCGTGCAAAAGATGTTCGTCTGACATTAGTTTTAGCTGCTTTTCTTTCAGAAAATATTAGCATTTTATAGCAGTTTTTATACAAAATGGCGTGATTTGCACAGAATTTAAAATCGCAAATATATAAGTTTAACATCCTTTTACAGTACAATCTCCCATAACACTGGTTTCAATAAAATTTAATAAATGGCACAGGAAAGTCAACTTAAAAAAGTTTAGCAAGTAATTTCAATTTGAGATTAGGCTTTACATGTGACATCATTTACGTGTACACAAGAGCCAAAACCTTAACTAGGCAATAAATTTGCCTTTCACTTCACATCCCTCTAATGTATAAAGGCACAGTGTTTATCGAAAAGCGCAAAGGAAGAAGGGAAATTTTCTTTAGATTTTAAATTGTCGAAATCTATAGTTAAAAATCTCTCTGAAAAACAATCTATCACTGTTACCCCATTGGAGCATATTCCTGCAAATTTCAAAGCTTTCATAAGCCAAAATTACAACACACAATAGATATGAAATGTTTGTTCATAATTGTGGTGCTTTTACATAAATCGATTTATTCCTCGAAAGCAACAAGTTAACTCTATTGCTTTAATAATAAGTATTTAGGCTCGAGAGTTTTTGGAGCGTGATAAACATTTTGATATTATTGGTAGATCTAGAGCTCATAAAAATGTGGTACCGTGAAATTAAAATGTAATAAATATTTGAAAGTTAAAGATATTTCCCGTGCTCTTATTATTTATTTTTGAACTTTGATTATTTTTTTACTTTGAACTTTGATTATTTTATCACCACGTTTGATTATTTTTTAATACCATTTATCTTTTTTTTTTCTCTTCCAAAATGTGATTTTTTGGAATATAACCTTATAATGGTGCATGTTGATTTTTCGCTTATTCTAATCATATCAAAGTCACGTCTGAAGTGACCTACTAATAACCACTTTCCTTTAAAATTCTTTATTAATATATATCTTTAAATAATATATTTTGTCTCGAAAACATAAAATAAATCAATATCCTTGAACGGAGTAAATATAAAATAGAATAAATATAAATAATAAAATAGAATAACAGAGATGTAAATTTATTCCTCATTTAATCTTAGAAAAGGTGTATGAAATTTCATGCTCACAAAAGAAATTTAAATGGTCCTATATACATAAACAAAAATAAGCAAATTGGGATCATCAGAAGCGTTTCTACTATAAAATGTGATAAAAGGTTAATTATATATGCTTTTAAATATCGAAATTTTTTGCTTAATTGATGAATTTCTTCTTCTTTAAATGTTACGTGAACGCAGTCACGGGTAACAGCTAGTTAATTAATAAAACTTCAGAGAAAGCGATAAATTCGCATGTCGTCCGGGCACAAATTCTTATTACAAAATCTCTTTCATAACTAACAGTTTTTGTGCGGGCTCATTCTCCACACACCTACCGAGTCATGTGGTATGGCTCTGCTGTTTTTAGCTTCCCAACCCACGCACGCAGGTGCAATTCTTAATAGTGTTGGTTATCATTTTTTATTGTTATATACTATACAGTCAAACTCGTTTAATACGAGCACGGTTAATACGAGATCACGGTTAAAACGAGCAACCTGCACAATAATAAAGGTTCATCATTTAAACTATATTAAGATTTTCTCGCTTATTACGTGCTATAAAAGTAGGATCACGGCTAATACGAACAAAATATATGTTTTTTTCAATGCTAATTTCGAAGAAATTATTCGGGATTTCTTTATTATTTTCTCTTTATTAAAAGAGAAAATAATAAAGAAATCCCGTGACGAGACTCTAGGACCTACAGTGCATTAAACTGTTCACTGAATTTTCATTTTACTATCCTACTTTTATGGGGGGGAGGGGGGGTTATCGCAAGAATCAAAACAGAAAGTTGCCTAAAAAATAGGCCCTTTTATGTAATCATGTTGACGTCCCGCTATCCCCTTCTCAACAATAGAATCCGCTTTCAACACTTACAATTTCTGCTTTATGGTTGCATTACTGTGTGACGTTCATGTCCTACTAGATGTTAGCAGCTGGGGAGCTCGGTTCACAAACACCTAATCAAAGACCGGTAACGGTAAAGCTTGCCACTAGAAACATTTTTTATTTGTTTAATGTGTTTTAATTAGCAAGGAGCTGGATTTTTTTCTAGGCCCAGAGCGTTGGCAAAGCCTCTCCGCTAGTTTACTGTGATTGGTTGCTCGCAAGCCAAGTGTCTCAGCTACTAGCATCTGATATTATTAATAATATCTAATTAATTTTAGCATTTAAAGAATTAAAATGATTAATAATAGTTTTTAATTTAGTTATGTGTGTGTTTTTAAGATTTTTAATATTTTCCCGTATATCACGAGTAACTGTTAATATGAGCACATTTATAATTCCCTTGCTACTAGTATTAACTGAGTTCGACTGCATATATGTGTGTGTGCGTGTGTGTGTGGGTGTGTGAAACGTTATCGTAGAACTGGTAATTAATTCTTACTCGTTCACTATTGTTGACACAAAAATCCGTATTTTAGGTGTGGTAGTAACTTTCACAATACTACTGGGAAGTTTTAAAAACATCGAAGAAGATGACTCAAGTATTAACTACGAAAAATGGCACAAATGGTGGAGAATAAGCACTTGTGATTCATTACCCGCCTGTCCGAGTATTACCTTCATAACGCAAAATTCCGAGTAGTTTCAAACGATATCATTGAAGTTCTACTGTCTCGATTCCAAAGAATTTCGCCAGAAATAAAGCAAATAACAAAACGTAGTTCGTTTATTCTTGCAGTCACTTTACACATAGTCACAGAAAAATCTTTTCCTTACTGCATAATATTCTATATAGACCGGGAAGTGGCTACACAAACCATCACCTAATCGAATTGACGGCTGAAATTCCAGGATTAAACAGAACTCAATTAACATATTAAAATTCAGCTTGTCTGCTAAGTCATATCTTGGTGGAAAGCACCTGCAAATCCAATTTTAATAGTTAACTACCAGGTTTACCATTGTGTTTTCCTATCCCAGTTCTCCTAGTTTTCATACCTTTGGGTGCAGGAAAACGCAATGATAAACCTAGCGATGAACTACAAAACTCGGGTTTGCAAGTAGTTTCCACCAAGATGTGACTTGGCAGATCAGTTTCACCTTGATATGCTAATGGAGTCCCATTAAATCCTGGAATTTTAGCCGTTAACTCGATGAGGTGATGGTCTGTGCAGTCGCCTCCCGGTCTAATAATAGTTCATTAACTCATCAACTCCAACAAGCAGTAAGTTTCAAAACATTTCCGTTCACAGTGTTAAAACAAATCTTTTGAGCTTTACATTAATTCTCAAGCAATGAATTAGTTGAATTACTTATGGATTAAAGACAAACACTTCGCTGATGTACCGATATTAAATTTAACAGATGAAAAACACTAAAATCTGAGCTTGGAGCTAGTGCAAAAGATTTTAAAAGCATTGTGTAGGTCTACAAAATACATGGCGCAGATAGATCTCCAACCAATTAAAGATCCCAACTCGGCGAAATAGATCGCGCGTTAACCCTTTACCTACTGCATTATGAACTACTGCATTTTTTTCATGGTTTTTTTTTTTTTCAGTTTCTGGTGCCACAACTTTTTCAATTTCCTATAAAAAACTAGTCGGATGTACCAATCCCAAAACTTTCTTCTATCTCATACATGTTAATATATCAAAATTCGCTATCACATTGCCAGAATTAAATGGCAATCTATATGCATCTCATGAGGATTGTAAAGATATGAAATTCCGTGCATTAGTTCTTGAGATATGACTATCGCTGAAATCGTGTAAATCCAGCAAAATGCTGCCTAGCAGCGCCACCTATTGGGTAATTTATACCAAATCCTAATCATCAACAATTTATGTCAACGTCTGACTGAATGTGAAGTTTGGAGAAAATCCGTGCATTAGTTTTTGAGATATGACTATCGCTGAAATCGTGTAAATCCAGCCAAATGCTGCCTATCAGTGCCACCTATTGGGTGATTTATACCAAATTCTAATCAGCAACAATTTATGTCAACGTCTGACTAAATCTGAAGGTTGGAGAAAATCCGTGCATTAGTTTTTGAGATAGAGCTACAGCGAAAATCGTGAAAATTCCTACATAGCAGCGCCACCTATTGGGTGATTAACGCCAAAACCTAATTTACAACAACTTGTGTCAACATACAACTAAATCTGAAGTTAGATGAAAATTCGTCCATTAGTTCTATAGATAGAGCTATTGAGGCAACCGTTAAAAAGGCAGCACAGAAGCGCCACCTGTTGGGCGATTTAAACCAACACATAATCAGTAGCAAGTCATATCAAGGACTAACTGAATCTGAAGTTTGGAGAAAATCCGTGCATTAGTTTTTGAGATAGAGCAACAGCGTCTACAGCGAAAATCGTGAAAATTCATGCATAGCAGCGCCACCTATTGGGTGATTAACACCAAAACCTAATTAACAACAGCTTGTGTCAACATACAACTAAATCTGAAGTTAGATGAAAATTCGTCCATTAGTTCTATAGATAGAGCTATTGAGGCAATCGTGAAAAAGACAGCACAGAAGCGCCACCTGTTGGGCGATTTACACCAACACATAATCAGTTGCAAGTCATATGAAGGACTAACTGAATCTGAAGTTTGATGAAAATCCGTGCGTTAGTTCTTAAGACAGAGCTATTGGGGAAATCGTGTAAATCCTGCAAAATTCATCATAACAGCGCCACCTGTCGGGCGATTTACACCAAAACGTAATCAGCATCAATTCATATCAAGGACTAACTAAATCTGAAGTTTGATCAAAATCCGTGCATTTGTTCTTGAGATAGAGCTATTGCGAAAATCGTGAAAAATGCAGCATAGCAGCGCCACCTGTTGAGCGATTTACACCAAAAACTAATCAGCATCAATTTGTATTAGGGACTAACAGAATATAAATTTTTATTAAATTCCGTGCATTAGTTCTTGAGATAGAGCGCCCACAAAATTTGTGTCACATACACACAGACAGACAGACAGACAGACAGACAGACAGACAGACAGACAGACAGACAGGCAGACAGACTCACAGAGTCACAGACAGACATTTTGTAAAAACATGTTTTTTGGAATCTCTGACCCCTAAAACGTGTAAATCCGTCAAAAACCGGAATTCGAAAATTTTCATGAATCCAATACTTTCTTCTTGTAAAGATAGAAGAAAGTAATAATAATGAAACAGAAAAGAAATACCAGAAAAAACATTACTGCACTACAATTAAGTAATTACATAGTAAAGCACATAAAAACGATAGACAATCAGACGAAAAGTAAACAAGAAGTTTTTCTCCAACACCCAGTGTACTGGCGGTACTTATATGTACCGCCGAGTAATTCATGTTAAATCAAACACATACGCCGCTCATTTAAACTAGCTATCCAAATTGTATTCTAAGATCATAATGGATACATAAAAAAAAATCCATCATTTATCTTATGTCCTTTACTATATTTGCAGCAATAAAAAGACAAGCGTGACAATCTGTAGAAAATGTCGGAACAAAACTCATCGAATGATTCAAAGATAGTGTCCTTCCTCGCTAAAATAATGAACCTAGAACTTCTGGTACAATTTATCCGGATAAAGTGGAGTTAAACGAGTGTTTTTGCAAAGTACCATTAGAATTTTAGTAATATTCACTATGGAATGAAAGTTTGGTACTTATAAGTACCGTCAGTAGATAAAATGTTAAACTTTTGACCCACATAGCATTTTTAGTTTGAAGAAAATTTGCAACAGTCTTGCTTTGAAAACCTGCAAATTTACAGTAAGCTCAGCATGACAAGACTGAAAGTTCATAACAAGACTGCTGCAAGATAACGCAAACGTCGAAGTCACCACACTTTGAACTTGTAGCTAACTTGTCGTGCAAGTTAAATTCATGCTGTATCAAATTTATTGCAAATTAACGGTAAACAAGTAATCAAAAATACAGCAAACTTACTGTAAAGTAGTAATCATTCCACGTTCCACTATCTGTTTACAACTGTTACACTCTAAGTTTAACCCCTTCGGAGGGGTCTATAGACCTGATCAGGTCTATTGATGAGAACACACCGTCAGAAGGTGCATATATCGTTTTCTTCACCATAAACAAATTAAGGTAATATTTGTACTTTTCAATACGAGCCTTCTTTGGTATTTGATAAGAATAGAGTTTAGAAAAAGCGGTGCCAACCGAATAAAATTTCTGCAATTTCTGCGTATGTGCTGATTGTCTATTCTCTCAATAGAGAGATTTTTTGCTTTCGTCACTTTCGTGAATTAAAGACAGTCTTGCCATCAGTTTCACAACAAACTACTCATGCAAGTGAGGGATGTTATACCTTGCAGGAAATTTGCTGAGAATTTCTCCATTCAAATTTGTCACGGCAAGATAATGTCAGAAAAAATCAAACTTGCTGCTAATGTTCATACTATCTGGTGAGTAAATCGACTTAACAGCGCGTGAAATCAAAGCTTATGGAAGGGTCCAGAAATAGAGCATTTGAACTGCCTGCCATAAAAAAAGAAAAATGTATATGGACGCCGATAGGGAAAATTTGCGAAGAAAATCGAGGGGGTATGAAAAGCGTGAGATCAATTTTCTGAAATCTGAAACAGAATAAGTATTTTTAAAAACGAAATACAGTAAAGCACCGATTATACGTCTTTCAAGGGACCGTTCTAAAACGACGCATAACTGAGAAAGACGTACAATCGAAATTTTAGTCACCTAAGGTATAAAATCTTTGACTGTAGAAATATAATGCTGCAATCATACAAATTTAATTTTCCTATTATTTTCGGTTTTTTAAGATGCACTGTATATTGAAGAAAGTTAAAATATTGCAAAACAAAGTTAAATAATCATTTCTAAAAGTGAGAATTATCAAACCCTATACCAGTTGCATACCTTCAATAGCACGTTTTTTGTATCATTATCGAACGTACAAGCAGATTTTAATTAAAATAATCGTTAATCATCGTATGGCGTACCGATTTACTTTGAGATTTCAGCAAAAGCATTATCTAAAGTATTATCTATGGAGTTAAATTCCTAAAAAGTTTTTTCACTAGTGTTGTGAGAAACAAAAAAAGTTTCTAAGTGAGTCAATGCAGTCCAACGCATCTTTGAAAGAAAATGAGATAACTTCTTCACTTTCATCTTATTATTATTCTTCTTTGCTAATCGCTACTTAAATGAGCATCCGGCAATTTGATTTCTATCAGTTCATCAATTGTGCCTATTTTCAAAAAAAAATCAGAGAAGATATCTGTTATGGCGTGAAATAAAACGACGCATATCCGAAGTTATGCGTCGTATCAAAGAAACATTACAGCATTAAAATACATAAAGATGAATCGGAACCGGAGTGAAACTACATATAAATGTGAAAGACGTATAAACGGTGCTTTACTGTATAATAAAATGAAAAGAGAAAATTTAAAAATAATTTTAAGATAGGTTAGCTATTAAAAATATATTATATGTATATAATGACATAAATAGAACCATTTTAAAATAATTGGCACATAAATAAATATGTATCTTGAATATATTTTATGACAAATTAATGGCAAGGGGAAAAGCTTTAAATTATGAACAATGACATGATGGAAAAAAAGTCAATACTTCGAAAAAGTTAAAGATTAAAATTTAATGAAAAGTTTTGCATAAAAAGTAAATATTCCGAAATCTTAAAATGACTGTCAAATAACGTTAAAACTAAATGTTTTTCAAAATCCTAATGAACATTTTCTGTCAACTTATATTTGAGTTTCTTCAAGTTCTTTAAAAATCAAACATCTTTAATTGAAAATGTTAAAATCCACGTCTAAAGTTTCACTAAGAATTTCAAGATTCAATTTTTTAAATAGAATTTTTTAGTAAGACTGGATGAAAGTCTAAAATAAGTAAAAATATTTCATGATAATCTTCCTGAATTAGTCATATTTTTATTTAACTGTTTCAGTGACAGAGCATAGATTTTCGTTTATTGGGCAAAAACATTATTATAAACGAGATTCCGCTTATGGAAAATTCTTCAATAAAAGTGTAATTAATATTTAAAGTATTTCCACTATTGCGGAGTAAAGTGTTTGTACAATCACTAACTGGTAATCAAATTGCAGAACGTCAGTGCTGGATGCCAATTACTGGATCTGTTAGTTTATCCTTCGACAGCAGTTCCAAAAAAGTCGGAAATTGTACGTCAAACGTGACAAATGAGGTGCGTTCGTACTATAACTAGTTTTATAGTAATTCAGATTTTGATGCAATAGTTGTTGCACTTTTATGCAAAAATGCATGAAAATGCATGAATACAAAATTTACTGCTATTATGTATATTAAAAATTCAGTAATAAGGAAATAATATGACTCCATCTTAAATACGGCTGAATCACCATGGCAACTTAGAATCATTACCTATCATGGTATATCATTGAATTATTTACGTGTGATAGAATTTAATAGAATGAAGAAAACTTTCATTAATATCTTTTTAAGTTTTGATTCGGTTTTTATAAAATTTGAAATGACTCGACAAAATTATGCAACGATTCTACATATTAAATTTCAAACCATTCAGTTGGGTTATTTTTGCACTGTTATATGAGGACAGACGAAGACAGACAGACGGACAGGCCAGATGACGACTATAGGTGCTACGTATTTATATAATTAAGAACGCACTTAATAAAGTAACTATAAAAGCAAACACATGTTATATACAAGGTGCCCCCAAATTGAAGGGGCTAAACTGTAAGGGAAGGTAAAGTACACATAAAGAATCAATTTTGGTATTAAAATGTGGGGTCGGAAATGAACAGTTTTGGCGAAAAACAAGAAATGCGGAGGAAATGAAAACACGCTTTTTATTGACATGACAATTATAGCAACTGCTCAACTGTGCCACTGGCAGTGTCTAACAAGTGATTGACGTACCTTTTCGCGTATTTCAAGTGTTTCGCGAACATCTGTAGCAACGACTGAAAGTCTTGCAATGAGGTCCTCATCAGAGTCAACTGGTGCCTAATAGATGAGAAATCTGGAACCTTCGAAAGAGTACGTCAATCGCTTGCTAGACGCTGCCAAGTATATACCGATGTTGGTGGTGGCACATTTGAGCACTTACTGTGATTGTTATGTCAATAAAACACTTGTTATCATTTCGTCCGCATTTCTTGTTTTTCGCCAAAACTTTTCATTTACGACCCAATATTGCTATACCAAAATTGCTTCTTTAGGTGTACTGCACCTTCCATTACAGTTTGGCCCATGAATTCGGGGATACCTTGTATATGGGGCCTTCTCACAATCTTTTGACTTTCGGGAATAAAAATCTGGTGAAATTAAACTTACTAAAATAACATTTTAATCTGATAGACGATTGCCTTAATGATTCAAAATAAAGAAAAAATGGTCAGCAGCGAAAATTTTTTTATTTAACTGAGGTTTTAAGTTAAACTTACGAGTTTAATTTTCCTTACCATTTTACCATTATAACTTTTTATTTTCTTCTAAATTTTTACTTATAATGAATTTGCATAGTACCCACAGGACATTCAAATAAGAAATAATAAAAATGTAGTACTTTTAATTCGGAATTTTTGTATAACATTGTCTTAAAGGGGTGTAAAAGAAGGGACGGTATAAGAAAAAAAGGGACAAAATGGGAAAAAAAAAGGACGGTAAGGATGGAACGGTAAGGAAAATTACCACCTATTTTCTGGCAAATCATGTTAAGACTAAGTGATAGCGACAATGTTCATTGATTTTTAGAAACAGTTGTTAACATTGTTTTTTTTTTTTTTAACCATTTGGGAAAATGGTTATTGTCCTCTGTCAGGGTAGAAAATCAAAAACATATCTGAAGCGTTTTATTGGTTGAATCCGCATTTTATTCGTTTTCTGATTGGTGTATACAGTTATCTGTATTTTCCCTTTACTTTCAACAGAGATGGATACTTCTGTTGCCACTATGACAAAAAAGTAATAAAAACTACAAAAAAAGAATTAATAACTCAGAAACAAATTGAGATACAGCTTTCAAACAAATTGCATTTAAAGTACATTTTTTTCTCTATACGACGGTGTAAAAAGTAATATTGTGGGATGTTTAAAAGTTTAAGAATGAAATTTCATTTAAAATTGGTCCAGGAATATTGATGTTTAATCCATGGCGTACGTAATGAATGACCATCTCCGTAGAAGTTTAAAAATTTACATAGTACCGAACAATGTAATCCATGGCGTACGTAATGTATGATCAACTCCGTGCGATTTTTTATGTCTTAAATTTTAGTCTTTGAAAAAAATCATTTTCCAAATGGTCGTTGTAATTTGTTAAATTGCATTATTTATTTATTTTTTTTAATTTACCTCGAAAATTTCAGGAATAAACCATGGGGACAGTAAGACTACCAATAAAGCCACGATCTTAAAATTGATATTTAAATGCTGATTTAAATTCTGATGTAAATTTCCTGTCAAAGAATTTTAGACATTCTTTCTCTAGCACACTTCTGCATGAGAAAAAACTTGAAAAAAGTCCTTCCGGCCAGTGCCGGGAGGAAGAGGTAGCTTTCATTCCTTATTTTTTAAAAGCCAGCTTATATTATTCAAACACACGGAGCTCAAATTAGTGGAACCCGATTATGAAGATTAAATACTAATTTTTGTCAATATTAAACATAATGAGAATTTCGCGAAATTAGTCAGCGTTATCAAAGCTGGTTTTATTAAAGTGATTTATATTTTGTCGCCAAATTCGGTGATATCCCGAATTATATTAATAATTACATTAACCCGAATTATCGGTGATAGCCCGCCATTTTAAAACAACATAATGGGTGCAACAAAGCTCACCAATGAACTTGGTCGACACCTTAGTAATTCCTGTGCACATGGTCACTCATATCTAAATCGGTTGATATATACGAGTGCTGTTGCAGGCAAAATATCAGATTTTTCAAAATGTCACACACATTCGAAATTCAAACTGCTATATCTCGGCCTCTTTTTTAGATAAAGGCAAATCAAAAAAAATGATCCGGAATCTTTGTAACAAGCTGAAACACATAAGAAAAAAATCTTTTTCAATTTCTAATTTTTTTGTACTTCATTTTAAATTATTTTTTTTTTTTTAATGGCCGCCATTTTGAAACAAGATGGCGGATGAAGTTAGCAAACGAACTCAGCCGAGAGATTGCTATGTACTATGCACATGCCTTGTCATATCCTAATCGGTTCATAAATACGCGTGTTATCGCGTGACAAAAATCAGATCGTTTCAAAATGTTAGCCATGCTAGAAATTCAAAGTGCTATAACTCAAACGTCTTTTAAGATGTAGACGAAACAAAAAATGCTCCGGAATCTTCGTATCAAGCTCAAACACATAAGAAAAAAATCCTTTTCGATTTATAATTTTTTTGTACTTCATTTTAAATTTTTTTTTTTAATTTTTTAATGGCCACCATTTTGAAACAAGATGGCGGATGAAGTTAGCAAACCAACTCAGCCGAGAGATTGCTATGTACTATGCACATGCCTTGTCATATCCAAATCGGTTCATAAATACGTGTATTATCGTGGGACAAAATTCAGATCGTTTCAAAATGTCAGCCATGCTAGAAATTCAAAGTGCTATAACTCAGCCATTTTTTAAGATATAGACAAAACTGAAAATGCTCCAGAATCTTTATATCAAGCCCAAACACATAAGAAAAAAATATTTTTCAATGTCTCATTTTTTTGTGCCTCATTTTAAATTTTAAATTTTAAAAAAATTAAATGGCCGCCATTTTGAAACAAGATGGCGGATGAGACTGGCCAACGAACTCGGTTGAGACATTGCTATGTACTATGCAGATTTCTTGTCATATCCAAATCGGTTCATAAATACGTGTATTATCGCGTGACAAAAATCAGATCGTTTCAAAATGTCAGTCATGCTAGAAATTCAAAGTGCTATAACTCAGCCATTTTTCAAGATATAGACGAAACTAAAAATGCTCCAGAATCTTTGTATCAAGCCCAAATACATAAGAAAAAAATATTTTTCAGTGTCTAATTTTTTTGTGCCTCATTTTAAATTTTAAATTTTTTTTTTAATTTAAATGGCTGCCATTTTGAAACAAGATGGTGGATGAAACTGGCCAACGAACTCGGTCGAGACATTGGTATGTACTATGTACACACGAAATTTTATCCAAATCGGTTCATAAATACGAGAGTTACAGTATGACAAAGATCAGATATATATATACAGTCGTGGCCATAAGTTTAGAACCACCACTGAAATTTAAGATCCAGACAATAAATTGCATCTGCGACATTTATTACTTAAAGTTCAAAAGAAAAGCGCATACAGTAACTCCACTGTCAGACGGAATGACGCCATCTGACGAAAATCGATTTGATTTATGACGTTATCAGTGGTTTAAATTTTAAAAACGCTAGTTTCTGCACGGTGGTCCTAAACTTTTAGCCACGACTGTATATATATATATATATATATATCAATTATGAACGGACGCTGGTTTCGGGGTCTAGTGGGTCATGATCGGTGAAAATATACAAAAATTTTTCGGAACCGTTTTCCTCCGAACGGCTGCAATAGGTAGCTTTTTGTAATGAAAGCTACCTAAAAGTTCTGTGGCTGCATCTGAAGTGATTTTCTGTATAAGTTTAGCAAGAGGGACGGTAAGGATGAAAAACCCAGGGACAGAATTCAAAAAATAATATCAACCATAAAAATGTGTGCAGGTTAATATTTTGCTACATATTTATATAAAACAATTGTGCCAGTGTCGGAAAAAAATTACATCCAATTACTTTTATTGAAACAATTTTATACAAACAGCTCCAAACTTAAAAATCAGCATCAGGGGCACGGGACGGTATAGGAGTTTTCCTGGTATTTGGACCCCCAACATCGTCCAAAACTTATTTATCTCATTAATATTGTTATGCAATCATGCAATGGGATGTTCCCCAGTATATGAAGTAAAAAAAAACACAAAAAAATGTATTAAAAAAAATCATTATTCAGGGACATAAAAGTCAAAAGATTGTAAAAATGCCCCATATCTGTTTTGTTTTTTTTCTTTTTTTTTTCTTTTTTTTTTTCTTTTTAACACTCTAGTCTCGCATTCTTTATTTTAAAAATAACGTATAATTTCGTAACTGCAATTCATGTGGTTCAAAAAAAAAAAAAAAAAAAAAAAAAAAAAATCCGTTACATTGAGGTAATTTGCCCGATTATGGAAAATTTGACAGAAATCACGAAGTAGTGAATACATTGAAAATCTATATATATATAAAAGTCAATTGTCTGTGGGTAAAGACAGACTTTTCTCCATGAACACCTACTGCCACCCACACGCAGATGTAGCGGTTAGATAGGCCTTGGCTCCCTCTTGTTAGTAAGGCAGTTTGGTCGTGGTGGGTGGAAGTGCGGGATTACAGGGATACTCAAAAGAATTCCATTACATTACGGCCTATGGGGGGAAATCGTTTGGAATAGTTTTTAATCTTTATCTCCATATATAAAAGGCCCAGCCAAAACTACTGAACCTAGAAGCATGAAAATGGGGGAGACAGATCCCCCCCCCAATGAAAATTTTGAAAATCCCTCCCCCTAAAGGGATGAATAGGGGGGTCGAAAATTTTAGAACATGTGGCCATATCTCACCAGCCGTTTTAATAATGAGCGTGAAATTCCAGAAAATAAATCTAATAAAAAAAAATTAAACACGTGTTTCGGTGATCTTAGAAATCCCCCCCCCCTTAAGGGGACCGGGAAAGCCCTATCTCCGCCATGTTAAATTCACCAACTTTATGCACCTTTTTCTCAGAAATGGTGAAACATAAAGGTCTAGATTTTTTAGAGTAGTTAAAATAACATGATTTACGTATTTTAACAGACCATTTTCTATCTAAGTGAAACTCAAAATTAATTATTAATTATTTATTGAAAATCTTTTTTAAATTAGAATTTTTGACAAGATTTCACTGCCTAAAATAAATAATTCTCAACAAATCATTAAATCCCTGTGTTAAAGTATACAATATAACATAATTAGTAAAAAAAATCCGAGTTTTTAAGTTTAATAGATATTGAAAACAGGAACATAAACATGAAAAATCCAAGTTTTGAGAAAAAGTCAATTAAAGATTTAAATGGTCATTAAGCTGTGAAGCACTCTTAGAAAGAATGAATAATTTCAACACTTATTTTATATATATATACATATAAACATGTGCGACACATCGTTCGAAAGATAAAAATTTAAACTATTTAATGATATAAAAAAGTAAAAATCAATTTTTAGGTTGAATTTTGCTTTCCCGGTTCCCCCTTAAGGGGGAGGGGTAAAGAGGGGGGGGGGGTCGAAAAAATTTTATCTATATCTCAGCAGCCGTTTTAGCTAGAAGCATGAAATTCCAGAAAATAAATCTTCTAAAAAAATAATTAATCCCGTATTTTAGCGATTTTAGAAATTCTCCCCCAAGAGGGGATTAAAACGCGGGTCGAAAATTTTAGAATATTTGCCTTATCTCACCAGCCGTTTGAGGTAGGAGCGTGAAATTCCAGAAAATAAATCTACTAAAAAAGTAGGTAAACACATTTCATCTTTTCCAGATATATTTCGTTTGATACAAGGTTTTTTTAGAGAAACCGACCAGCGAAGAGAGCGAAGTCCGCTAGTATTATATATAATTTTTTCTCTGTTTCTTTTTTAAGTTATGGCAACAGTGGAGAACAAAACGCATTATTTAAACTGTGTATTCCATTCAGGATTCCTAAATTATTTTCTCAACGTATAATCATAATTAAATGAATATTAAATTATTAATTAATAAAAGAGTGTATTTTTAAAAATATATATTAAACTCTTATTTCTTATTTATATTAGGTAGCTTTCATTACAAAAAACTACCTATTGCAGCCGTTCGAAGGAAAGCGATTTCAAAAAATTTTGGTATATTTTCATCGATCATGACCCCCAGACCCCGAAACCACCCTACGTTCAAAATTTATATATATATATATGACCTTTGTCACACTGTAACTCTCGTATTTATGAACCGATTTCGATGAAATTCGGTGTGTACATAGTACATGCCAATGTCTCGACCGAGTTCGTTGGCCAGCTTCATCCGCTGTTTTGTTTCAAAATGACGGCCATTTAAAATTTTTTTAAAAATTTAAATCTTGAAATGTGGTACCAAAATATTGAAAATGGAAAAATATTTTTTGCTTATGTATTTGACCTTTATACAAAGATTCTGGAGCAGTTTTTGTTTCGTCTATATCTTAAAAAATGTCTGAGTTATAGCATTTTGAATTTCTAGCGTAGCTGACATTTTGAAACGTCCTGAATTTTGTCACGCGATAAAAGGCGTATTTATGAATCGATTTTGATGTAATTCGCTGTGTACATAGTACATACCAATCTCTCGATCGAGTTCGTTGGCCAGCTTCATCCGCCATTTTGTTTCAAAATGGCGGCCATTTAAAAATTTTTAAAAAACTAAAATTTGAAATGTGGTAACAAAAAATTGGAAATGGAAAAATATTTTTTTCTTATGTACTTGACCTTTATACAAAGATTCCGGAGAAGTTTTTGTTTCGTCTATATCTTAAAAAATGGCTAAGTTTTGAATTTCTAGCGTGGCTGACATTTTGAAACGTCCTGAATTTTGTCACGCGATAAAAGGCGTATTTATGAACCGAATTGGATGTAACTTCGTTTATACATACAGTCAAACCTCGTTAACATGAACACGCTTAACGTGAATTACTTTTAACATGAATTGTTTTCACAGTCCCTTATAAAAACAAATACAAAGATTTGATACTGATAACATGAATTACTGTTAACATGAACAAAATTTTGATTCCCCTTGAGGTTCATGTTAACGAGGTTCGACTGTAGTACATACCAATGTCTCGACCGAGTTCGTTGGCCAGCTTCATCCGCCATCTTGTTTAAAAATGGCGGCCATTTAAATTTTTAAGAAAAATTTTAATTTGAAATGTGGTACCAAAAAATTGAAAATATTTTTTTCTTCTGAGCTCTCCTCTTTTTAATGCTGAGTTATAGCATTTTGAATTTCTAGCGTGGCTGACATTTTGAAACGTCCTGAATTTTGTCACGCGATAAAAGGCGTATTTATGAACCGATTTGGATGTAACTTCGTTTATACATAGTACATACAAATATCTCGACCGAGTTAGTTGGCCAGCTTCATCCGCCATCTTGTTTCAAAATGGCAGCCATTTAAAAAAAATTTTTAAATTTTAAATTTAAAATAAGATACCAAAAAATTGGAAAATGAAAAAGATTTTTTTCGTATGTGTTTGACCTTAATACAAAGATTACGGAACAGTTTTTGTTTCGTCTATATCTAAAAAAATGGCTGAGTTATAGCATTTTGAATTTCTATTGTGGCTGACATTTTAAAACGACCTGATTTTTGTCACGCGATAACAGGCGTATTTATGAACCGATTTGGATGTAACTTGGTCTGTACATAGTACATACCAATGTCTCGACCGAGTTCGTTGACCAGCTTCATTCGCCATCTTGTTTTAAAAGGGTTGCCATTTACAAAAAAATTAAATTTAAATTTAAAATGAGGTATTAAAAAATTGGAAAATGAAAAAGATTTTTTTTATGTGTTTGGCTTGATACAAAGATTCCGGAGCAGTTTTTGTTTCTGAAAATTTGTTCTTTTGTTTATATCTTAAAAAATGGTTGAATTATAGCACTTTGAATTTCTAGCATGGCTAACATTTTGAAACGATCTTGTATTTGTCACGCGATAACACACGTATTCGCCTATTTCGATGTAAGAAGGCATGTGGATAGTATGCATCAATATCTCGACCAAGTTCGCTGGCCAAATTCATCAGCCATCTTGTTTCAAAATGGCGACCATTAAATTAAAAAAATATATATATTTAAAGTGAGTTGCAGAAAAATTAGAAATTGAAAAAGGTTTCTTTCTTAAGTATTTGACCTTGATATAAGGATTCAGGAGCATTTTTTGTTTGTCTTTATCTTAAAAAATGGCTCAGATATAGCAGTTTCAATTTCTAATGTGGGTGACATTTTGAAAAATCTGATTTTTTGCCGGCGACAGCACTCGTATATATCAACCGATTTCCGATGTGAGTGAGCATGTGCACAGCAATTACTAAGGTCTCGACCAAGTTCACTGGTTAGCCTCATCCACCATGCTGTCTTAAAATGGCAGGCACTTTAAGAAATCGCCGAATTTGGCAGCCAAATATAAGTTACTTTAAAGAAAAGCAGCTTGGATAAAGCTGACTAATTTCGCGAAATTCTCATTCATTATATTGATAAAAATTAGTATTGAATCTCCTATATTCGATTTCCACTAAATTGAGCTTCGTGTGTTTGAATAATATAAGTTGGCTTTTTTAAAATAAGGAATATGAAAGCTACCTCTTCCTCCCGGCACTGGGCGGAAGGACTTTTTTATTTTCTACTTTTTAGCTTTTAAAATGTTTCATTCTTGTAGTTTTACACCCGCTGCTATATTTTAATGAGCGTAGTTTAGCGCAAAAATAAAATCCGTTGTTATTGTAACTCATGTACAGTTACAATAAGAATAACGAATATTTGACGATTTATCACCTATTCCCGGCTAATAAAGATTGCTTTAAAATTAATTTATTAATTTGTAATTAAGTTTTTAAATATTAAAATGTTGTCTTGTCACTGGAAAGATGCCTGTGTACAATCGTGGAAAAAAAAGTAAACAGCCCTAACTTAATCTGCAACAACTTATCGTAGAATAATGTTATTGGTACCAAATAATTGAAAGTAAAGTTTACTTTTAAATACCGTATATAAAATTTGCTTAGGAGGTCATCTACATATCGTCGGTACCATGTCAAACTATCCAATGTGAAAATAGCCACTTTTCAGGAGGGCAAAAAAACTGCTTTAATTGTGGATTCAAAATCAGCGCCAAGCAGCAGTAAACAATTATTATATTTTTTGGGTGCTGTTTTACATCCGATTTAAAGCATGCTATTGAAATAAATCATTTGAATAATTTTACTCGCCAAAAAATCACATTGGATAGTTTGATATGGTATGCTTATTTGTACGTTTTCAGCTTCGTTGAACTTTTTCAGCTTCAAACTATCCAATATGCCACATTGGATAGTTTGACTTGTAAAAGTTTTGTGCTTTTCCCAGGTTCGCCATTCCATAGTAGCAAATATGCCATATAGGATAGTTTGACTTGTAAAAATTTTGTGCTTTTCTCAGATTCACCGTTTCATAGTAGCAAATGTGTCGTATTCACTAGTTTAATTTTTTAAATATTTGGTATTTGGATATTCAATATAAAACTCTTAAGATACTTCTTTAATAATTTTAATAACGAATATACAGTAAATTAATAAAAAAGCTTATTTTAAAACATTCTGTTAATTTACAGTATATATACATTTAACTTCTGAATTTAAAAACCTATAAAACACCAAATAAAAAAAAATAAGACAGACTTGAGTATAGTTAAAAAATAAAATTTTATAAAAAATATATTTAAAAACAATTAAAAATACAATTTGTAAACATTTCGCCAAGCGACACGCGAGGCATTATCAGTACAAAATATCCATTGGAATGCAAACGACGAAACAAATCAAGAACAGTTAAAGTTATTTATTTTAAAAACCGACAATATTCACTAGGGACAGAACGAGCTTCATTCAAAGTCTGCGATCGCAATTCAGTGAACCAACCCTCAAAGGGTAATCTACCGTGGTAGCTGTTGCAACCCGATTTCAACAGATGCTTATTGCGAACGCCAATATTTTGAAATCGGGTTGCAACAGCTACCACGGTAGATTACTCCTTGAGGGTTGGTTCACTGAATTGCGATCGCAGACATTGAATGAAGCTCGTTCTGTCCCAAGTGAATATTGTATGTTTTTAAAATAACTAACTTTAACTGTTCTTGATTTGTTCCGTCGCTTGCATTGCAATGGATATTTTGTACTGATGATGCCTCGCGTGTCGCTTGGCGAAACGTTTACAAATTGTATTTTTAATTGTTTTTAAATATATTTTTTATAAAATTTTATTTTTTAACTGTACACAAGTCTGTCTTAATTTATTTTATTTGGCGTTTTAATTCTGTTAATTTTATAAAATATAAGAAAACAAATATATCTCAAATAATGGGGCGGGGAACAACATGCACTTCATACCAGTAATTATAACTAGTAATCTTCGCGCTATTTTTTTCTAAGAAACTCATGGGCCGCTTTATACCACTATTTTCGAATAGAAATCTTTGATTTGTTTAATCCTCCATTAAAAAAAGTTGGAACTAATGACTTTGAAGGAAATTTGGAAGAAATTCATAGTACGCTCTTTTAATACAATAATTACAAATGTTCTCCCGAACGTGGGGAATGATAAAGGGGTAATCCCTTTTCTCAAGTCTTTCTTGATTGTTAAAAAGTTTTTATGATTTTTGGTTTACTTTTCTGTCGTCTCACCGTGCTCTAACTCTAGTAAAGATACTCGGATTTTCATGCAATTGAAAAATGTTAATGGTGCTTAGAATGGCATGTTCGGTATTGCATATGAAATGTGTAACATTAATAGATCATTTACAGGTGCACTCAAAAGATTTCCTTTACATTATGGTATATGGGGGGGGGGAAATAATTTGAAGAGTATTTTAATGACATTACGCTATTTCGAATGTGTTAAAACTGGAATAAATCAATGAATTTCATTACGAGAAGATGACGACAGAATAAGACATGCAAACATAACATTTGTCGTTGATTTACAGGGTCACACAAAAGAAATGGGTTACAGTACTCTCTTTGCGCATTAATTGCTGGAAGAGTGGAAGAGCGTTTTTAAATTTCGGTATGAGCTTTTAAATTTAACTATTTTTTTCATGTTGTATAAAAATTCTATACCTCATATACACAGCTGCACAAAATAATTCCCTAAAAAGCAATTACCGTCCATAGCCAGAAAAATTACTCGAATCAGTTTGTGAAGCCCTGTAAATGATCTATAGATTTGTATATAATCTAGATAGTATGCGAATATTTAGTTTAATTAGAAAACGCGTAATGCAATTTACATTTTCAAACTTTAACATATTTCCGCCAATAAACGGAAATATACTGGAACTTCTTGTATAGCCCTGTATATTATCTACAGATTTTTATACATGTTACGTAATATTGTAAAATTTAATTCAAGCAAAAAATTGTTATAAACACACTTCCAGAAATTACCAGTCATAGCCGGTAATGTTTTGAGTTCTTTGCATAGCCCTTGCATATTGGGAATTTCTACTAACATATTTTAGTATAGCAAAAAGAAATAAAAGACCAACATTGCATAACTCAATTTAAAACATCCTTTAAGAAATTCACGCCTATACAAAATAATGCTTACAAATTCTTTTGTATATCCCTGTATATGATCTATAGGATTTATACGCACCACGTAGTTTTCAAATAGTTAAAAACTCATACTATGATTGAAAACGCACTTTAAACAACTATCGCTAATAGACAGCAGTGTAACTGATTTTTTTTGTGTCTCCCTGTAAATTAACGATAACTATAATACATGTCATATTCTACAGTAAGCAACTTGTAAATCAATTACGGATGTCAATTTCACTTGGTCTGGAATATTTTAACATTATTAAAATATGCTTCAAAATTTTTTTATTACTATAAACCATTATATAACAAAATTCTTTTGTATGAACCTATAAATAATAATAAATGTCTTGCACACAATATTCTGCATAAAAATGTTATAATACGCTTGATAAATCCATATTAATTTCATTATGTTTTAAATATCGTAACAACATTAAAATACACCGCTTTTTTTCCATATTGAGTGTAATGTAACGTAATTCTCTTGAGTGTCCCTGTAAATGAACTAAAAATTCTCACATTCCATTAACAATAGAAAAAAAATGCTATAGTAAACGTCAAAAACATACATCAATTGCGCTAAATTTCAATCCATAAATAAAACAGTTTTTGTCTTCCTGATAAAAGGACTATTTTCATATTGGATAGTTTGACGTGGTACGGATGCTTAGGAAATGAAAAATATCCAAACATTTGCGGCAAAGGATCGAATATGCCATATTGGACAGTTTGACGTTGTAAATTTTAGAAAAAAGTGAATATTGGATACTTTGAAACAGTCATTATCTAAGTTTCTAAGCAAGCTAGAGACGTGACAATTTTGATTGGTACGTGTCATACACAATACAACAAAATGGCACAAAAAATGAAAAATGCATTTTCTCCACATTGTATAGTTTGACATGGTAGCGACGATATCTAAACGAACCCGAACTTTGTTTTTTTCAATTGCAATACTCAAGTTTGACACCATAAATAAATTCTACACCCTTCACTTAGCCCAAATACGCGTAGAAAACGCGTGTATATCATATTGTCCATATTTTTTTAGATTGTAAGATATTTTATATTAAATTCATACATTGAAAGATATTTGCTGATGCATAAACTTTGGAAACCTATCTAGGATACCAATTTAAAAAAAGACTTTCAGAACAGGCAGGAGCTTCTACTGTTTAAAAATTCAGATTTGATAACAATTGCCCGTAGGCAATGTATGAAATAATAATATATTCGATTTGTATGCATTTATGCAAAAAAAAAAATAATAATAATAATTAAGCGGGATATAGTAAAAATTAAAACATTATTATGAGGAATTTTTGGTGAGCGTTTGTTTTTCACAATTTCATTTGTATTTTCTTTCCTTTTCCTTTTTTTTTCTTCTATCTCAATTTTATGGCTTTCTTGAAATTCTTTACACACATTTTTTTTAGTTAATTTTCGCCCGGAGAGCGCATATATTGGTATAAATTTAATATGAACAAAAAATGTATTTTTATTTTATTTTAAAAGATTATAACTTGAAGTTTATACTGACATTTTTCAGTAAGAAGTAAAGCAAGTAAGTAATCAGGAGTAAAGCAAATTTTGCTATTTTAATTTAAATCTAAGACAAGTTCCGCCATCTTTCTTCACAGTCATGAAATATTTTGATCGATAATTACATTCAAGAGAACAGTTAGCCTTTTAATGATCGAATTCAGGTCGAAATTTATTTTTAATTATTATTTTACACCTTTTACTGGATCACCTTTTACTGAGGCCTGGATCAGCCCAATCCCGTGAGCCCGGGCTAGAAGCGGGTTCGAGCTCAAGGTGAATTTTTTATTTATTCACAAATTGAAAAAAGGTTTTAAAAAACTTGCTATTTGAGAAACAATAATATAGTCTAAGTTTCTTAACACTAGAAGGACAGGGCCCGACTTAGACTATGGAGGGCCTCAGGGCAAGCTTCATTCTGGGGGGCCCCTTCTATCTATCTGTATAATTTTTTTTTTTTTTTTTGTGAATAATGGGAAAGTTTCTAGTACTAAACTTCATACATATTGTATGTATATACATAAATTTTGTACCTAGTACTACTCACATCTGCATACAGGGTATCACGAAAAGATGGTCACAACTTTAAGAAAAAATACTAGTAGGATTATAGTAGAAAACAGTGTTGAATTAAGACACTTTTCTCCGGGAGGGATTTCTGTAGCCCCGGGGGGACATTATAGAGTTCCGGGAGGGGGGGATTGCAATTTTTGACCATTGAAAACACAAAATCTCAAATCTTCCAGGGGGGGGGGGAATCTCATTGCTCCAGGAGGGGGGAATGTCCCCCGGGCCGCCCCCTGAAATCAACACTGGTAGAAAAAAATTATAGATTGGTTGACACGAGCAAACTTTGCAAACTTTTACTTTACTTATCTACATAGTTAAAAGATATCTAAAAGAGAATTCCCCAAATTGATCATAATTAATGGTTTTAACTTGCCGTGTTACGAGAAAAACGTTAGTAAAGAATTTCTTTTGAATACAACAGAATACTAAGTTATTAAATAAAATTTTAATCATTAGTTTTCTAATGATATAGTTTGTTTTTTGTATGGGTGGAGGGGATACTGGAAGCAGAAAGGGAAGGGGGGCCACGCTCCGTTGCTAAATGTTTGGAAATAAATGAACTTTGGTTACTTTTGGCTAATTTTAATCATTTGGCGTGGGGGGTCCCCCTAAAAAGGGGGGCCCGGGAGAGTTGCCCATGCATAAGTCGGCCCTGACCGTGAGAGGTCATTTGGACTCCTACCATATGAATATGTTTCAGTTCGAACCAAAACTTTCTTTATAAAATAAGTTTTAAAGATACAAAGAAGTAAAAAGTTAAATAAATAAGTTAAGCAGTTTTAAATAAAAATTCTGGCGTAATATACAGTGAATGCTCCCTGTGCGACCACCTCCATTAAGCGACCACCTCCCTGAACGACCATTTTTTCATGGAACGAAATTTATTCCCATAGGCTCAATCCTAATTTTACCTCCATTCAGAGACCATCCCAGTTGAGCTCCGTCCATGAGCGAACAATTTCTTTGAAGAAAATGAAACAAATTCCGTTTTTTTCTGGTCCTTGAAGAAAGTTTTATTAGAAAAATAATTCCATAGAGCACATTACTTATCAAACTTCTAAACTAAGTTTAGAATTTATTTTATTCCGGTAACTTTTAACCCCTTTGTGCCTTTTTAGTCAATGAATTTAACTCTGATGACAAATTAGGAATGACGGTCAATAAACTCCCCTGCTCTACTCTGTCAGGAAACTCTCAAACAAATAGATGAATTAATGAAATCGTCATTATTTGTTCTCGTCCAAAAAAAATTGCATTTATTTACTGAACTTCGAAAGAACTTGGAAATAAAAGTTATAAAAGATAAAACCGTAAAATCAAAGCAAACATCAATGTATTCATAAAAATTAGAAATATATTACAATTCATCAGACATACAAGTAAAAAATTGCATAAATACATATAAAATTAAAATACTTTAGTCAATGTATTCATTTTTAAAACTCTGCAGTAATTAACTTATGTAATTAACTTATGTAATTAACTTTTGTTTTGATACGTAAATTTTCATATTTTTTCCTAATGGGAAAAATAAATTTTAGTAACATTAATTGTTACCTTTTTTCAACAATTAAAATCTAGATTTAAACATGACCTCCATTAAGAGACCACCTCTCGGAGAGACCAATTTTTATTGTAACGGAATGTGGTCGCTTTAGGGAGGTTTTACTGCATTTTTATAAAACTTGAGTAAAATCTCCGGACTTTCTAGTGATAAAGTGCTTTACAAACCTTCAACAATCAGTTTTAAAGGGAACTGAATTGTTATTGATGAGATATAAAGAGAAATATTATATATATCTGATTCTTAAGCCTTTTCATGGTCAGTGACATGACATCGCGGTGCTTAAGGAGTGCCAACGCGGCGTGAAACGCCGCCGCGCGTAACCTCCAACTAAAAATGAGAAAGGGAACTAGAGATGAATTTCGAAACAATGCACGGCCTAAAAGTATAATTTGGATACTCTGGAGGAGTCCCGAGGGCCATTCCAGAGTTGGAAGCACGGGGTTAAATATAACCACCAAAAGGGGGGCGCATAAGGCATCCAAATGAATTTGGTTGCCCTACACTTCGATGTCATTTCACTTACTGGCGTAGGTAAAGATCGGAGAATGCTGGTCAGTGTTGGAAATATAAAAAGCAGTGGGGTATCACTTGCTTGAAGTCCTTTTCTAGAATTACTCAAAAACAGAACTCATGTCTTTTGTGTCACAGTTGCACAGTCGTGAAAAAAAAAAAAAAAAAAAAAAAAAGTAAACACCCCTTACTAACTCTGCAAAAAATTATTGTAGAAGAAAGTTACTGGTACCACACGATTGGTAATAAAGTCTACTTTTAAATGATGTATATAAAATTTGCTTAGGAGAGCATCTACATAGTAAAATGAACCATAACTTTGTTTTTTTTTTTTCAATAGCAGTACACAATTCTGACAGCATAAATGAATTCTACACTCTACAATTAGCCTAAAAACAAATTTTTATGCAATTCGTACGATAAGTTTCCGAAATATTCGTTGTTTTAAAACGAGCGTATTTTAGAGGCTGTATCCCTTCTTGATCAAAGCATTTTAAGCGCCACTCAAGCAGTGGTTGAAAACTGCTAGATTACAGGATAGCATAAGAAATTTCAAAGTATCTAGTCACTTTATCATAGACGGCCCCTTAAACCACTATTTTCCCGTTTTTTAAACATAATTTGAAAACTACTTGGCAGAAAAATGTAAAATTTTGGATTTCCATAAAGCAGGACTTAATAAATCTAAATCCATCAAAAAATTGTAGGTTGCAATTCATAATTTTTTCGAACATTAATTTCGTAATTCATATTTTATATCATAAGATTATAAAAAATACAAATTCAACGTATTTATTTTTGGGTATTTTAATATTATTGCTACACAATCAATTAGCACATTAGGAGTATAATTTCAGGGGATATTAATGAAAATATGAAAATGTAACTTAACATTAGAAGCACTGAAATTTGAATGTTTATAATTCAAAAACTTATCATTCAAATGACTTGAAATTTGGTGCCTAAGCATAGTTTGAACCGAAGATTTGAAATATCCCGTTAAAATTGGATATTGCCATTGGAAAAAATGAAGTTTTGGGTTCGTTTTAATATGTAGATGGCGCCCTAAGCAAATTTTATATACATCATTTAAAAGTAGACTTTATTTCCAATCGTTCTGTACCAGTAACTTTCTTCTATGATAATTTGTTGAGGAGTTATTAAGGGGTGTTTATTTTTTTTTCCATGACTGTACAATGATATTTTAAAACAGTAAAGTATTGTGACTTTTACAGATTTCTGACAGTGGTTGGGTATAAATAACAAATTTACTATTTTAAACAGATTTTCAATGGCATGAAAGTACCAAAACATTTTCATGAAGGAGTATTTCGGATTAATACTTTTTTTATCTAAGAAAAAAAAATTTAATGAGAAATTTATTCTTGAAACAATTTTAAAATTTTTAAAAATTTCCTGCTACGTTCTTTTCAGTATGGGGCTCGGACTCTGATCACACTGCAAATAGAAGCGTCTTAAATTTAGACACATATGTGACTGAAAAAGAATTTTAGACACTTAAGTGTCTTAATCTGAAAATTAAGACACTATAGATGTCTTAATTTAAGATACATAAGCGTCTTACTATGACCATGGTGTAAACGAACTGAGAATAATGTCTAAAATATCCGCAAACGTCTTATTTTAAGACACTTCATTGCTTTAAACGTGTCTTAATTTAAGACGTTTTGATTCTTCCGACGCAATAACCACCAGGGGGCACTAGCACTCCCAGTTGCGCATGCGTTTTAGATGTCTTCGTTCGAAGTGGTATACGTTGTAATTCAAACAAAGTTTGTTTTTATGTACGCGTGTATTTTAATTCGTTTTTTGCGAAATGTGAAGTACTGTGATTTTAATTCGTATTAACTTGGATTATTTATTTATTGAATACATACATCTGACGTGTGTGCTCGACATCAAATGTCTCTTAGAAGCTGTCGTCGATACAAGGGCGGGATAGACACAGAACAGAAGTAGACGACGGTTGAAGATTACACCCGGAAATTCTACAAAGCGTGTGCAATGGGCTTAGTGTTAACTCGTATCAATTTATATCAATAATATTGTGTTATTCATCTTCGTCCTGTCGAAGCTGGCAAAAAAAAAGAAACTTTTGTCTGGCGGGTCCTGTTTTTAGGATGAAACATCTCATTCTTTAAATATGGCTAGTCGGATGTATTATGGGATTACCTTTTAAACTGATGAAAGTCTTTCTCCCTCACTGTGGTTGTGGTAGTTTTTAAAATTTCAAATCGAGGAATATTTCTTACCTCTTGCAGCAACTCAAGTAAGTTTCTTTATAGTAGTAAAATTAGTGTATTTTATGATTTTATTTATTGTACTAAACAAAATCCTGCATGAAATTTAATTAGTTTTGAATATGTTCGCAAAAAAACCCACTAATTCTAGAAGTATATATTTTTAAACTTGTGACGTTCTTTTTTATTACGAATTATATATTCAATGTCAGTTCTTAGTTTCAATGGATAATTTTTATCTCGCAGTAAATGACGGCCACAAGGAAGTAAAGAAAAAAAAAAACTTTGAAAGATGACCTAATGCTTTCTTACTTCCTGGCATAAAACCGCAGATTAAAAAAAGATAAATAAAGTAAATGAGACTGGTCTATTATATGAAGCTGCCTGTAAAAATATACATATGTATTTGATTTTCAATCAACTCTAATACTGATTTTTTTATTATTTTTAATAAAAAAGTAATTTGAAATTTATAATGGGAAAAAGTAAAAACCTCTAACTAGATTTCGTATTTAAAATTGTGGTAACTTTATTTATATGCACTTATACGAAAAATACAAAAATGACAGATGTTACTGTATATATTTAAGACGAAAGAAGTTTGGAAATCATAAGTTATTTTTTCCTCATGTTTTTAATATAGAATATGTACTTATTTGTTTTTATTGATAGTTGAATAGCTTTTGTGAGTATCCTCTGATCTACATAAAAACTTGCCCATGTGGAAATATAAATTTTTTAAAAACATAATTTTTAAATAAGTATTTTCATTTTTTTGGGGGGGGGGGAGGGGGGGATTTTGCATGAATTTTTGTAAAGCTGATATCTTAAATCTTGCACTGATTATAATGAAAGTTTTGAACTTTTAGAGTAGGACAAGTTTAAAAACGCAAATATATTTAACAAAATACCAAAGTCATTTTTTCCCCAATGTTATTAAAGTAGAATATTTATTTATTTATTTTCATTATTCATAGTTAAATGGCTGTTGTGATATTATCAAGTGATGTATATGTAAAATTGCCTATGTGGCAATATATTTTTTTATATTTTCATTTTTTTTTTGGGGGGGGGGGGGGGGGGCGGGTGGGATTTTAGCAATTTTCGTACATCTGATATTTTAAATCTTTTTCCACATTCAACCGAGTATAATAAATATTTTGAACTTTTAGAGTAGGACAAGATTATAAAATATATATATATATTTATCTATGTACCTTAAAAGCCTTAATAGCGAACACTTCGGGACCGCGGAATTTGTCCGATAATTGGAGATGTCTACTTTTTTGAGGTAAAAATATACAAATATGTATGTCTGCTGATTAAAAAAGTATTCGTTAAATAGAGGTGTTCGCTATTCGAGAATGTCCATTAACCTCCACAACGGATACTCCCGAATACCGGACATCTCAATTTAGACAACTATAATGCAGGGTTGCGTTTTTTGCAAAAGTACTTCTTGATTAAAGGAAGGGCAAACTGGGAAGGGCCCCGTCCCCCTACGACTGTAGTGCCCCCAAATTTGATGTGCAATATTTGTAAAGCTTATATTTTAAATCTGTTTCGAAATTGTACTGATTATAATCAATATTTTGAACTTTTAAAGTAAAATAAGGTTAAAAACAAAATAAATTTTAAAAAATCTAATATTTAGATAAATATTTTTTGTTTTTTAATCTTGTTCTACTCCTGAAGTTCAAGATATTGATTATAATCAGTACAATGTCGTAAAAGATTTAAATTATCAACGTAACGAAAATTGTATACCAAAACTGAGAGCACCAAAAAAATCAGGCTGTATTGGGGAGGGGGGGGGAGGGAGGGGCAGGACCACAGCCAAATATTTTTCCAGGATTCAACGTGGTCAAACATGGCTACGTATGATGCTTACAAAAAAATGGATGCGATTCAGACGTTTGAAGGGTCTGAAATTCAGACGCAAAAAGTGTCTGAAAAAATTCAGACATTTTAAAATGTCTGAAAATTGAACACTCCATTTCAGACACTTTAGTGTCTGAATTTCAGACATTTTAATTTAGAGTGCAGGCAAAACTTTTCGAGCTCAGGTTCCCCCCCCCCCCCAAAAAAAAAAAAAAAAAAACAAGAACGAAAAATCATGCGTACAGCGTAGATTATGAAGCTCTTTCCAATACATTCAGAATACTAGAGCAAAATTTCATAGTTTACTAAGGAGAAAGATGACGTCTAAATAGACAATTCGTTAAACGCATAAAACCCGATTTCTGCTAGTATTACCATGACTAGTCGTTAAAACATACGATTTTTTTTCAGCCCTGTATATGATCTACAGATATGTATGCACAGTACATAGTATGCTAAAAGTTAGTTCAGTTAAAAAGCATAGAACAGTTGAAATTTTTCACTCAGCAATTCCAGCGAATAAAAGGATATTGTTGGGAACTTTTGTGCGATCCTGTATATGATCTATAGAATTTAGACACACCAAGTAATATTTAAAAAAAAATAGTTAAATTTAAAAACGCATACCACAACTGAAAACGCTCTTCCAGCAATTATTGTTCATATGCTTCAATAGTTCAATTATTGCTCATTTTCTTCTACAGCCAAATTCTTTCGTGTGTCCCTGTAAGTAAATGATAAGTTCTATGCACACCACACTCTGTAGAAAAACCTTGTAGTATAGTAAAAACCTCAGTGATGTATATCAATTTCAATATGTTTAAAATACTGTAATATCATTAAAATACACGGCAAACGATTTTCCCCATAGACCGTAATGTAACGGATTTCTTTTCAATGGCCCTGTAAATGCACTGAAAATGCTACACACTTTATTTTGAATATCGAACATGCCATAGTAAACCCCAATAACATACTTTCATTTCATGGCAATCGGACTATATTTACGCAAGTTAGAGCACGGACAGACAGACAAACCGAATTCATAAATATTTTTCAACTGTGTTGGAAAGTGTTAAAAAGAGCCCGAACCTATAATACTTCGTTATACGAGGGTTGCCTTTTATGATTTTACAAACGACCAATAGAAGGCGCTTCTGAAATTTTTCTACAGGATATTCATAAAATTCACATTTTTTTTTTTTTTTTTTTTTTTTTTTATCTTGGAATCAATGGCACCTTAGAAATCGTCTGCGCATTTTGTTTACAATGAGTGTTCTAAAGAAACAAGTGAGTGAAAAAAAAATGGATATAACTCGTGAAGGTTTCCGTTGGATGATTTTTTATGATTTTAAGAAAGGCCTTAGTCGACAAGAATGCTTAGTATCGCTTCGTGAAACTTTTGGTAATGAAGCACAATCAGAAAAGACTTTTCAATTAGTTTGCAGAATTTCGTCGTGGTCGTGCGTCCGTCAGTGATGAATCTCATGAAGGACGACCAAAATCGGTAGTGATTCCAAACAACATCGATGTTGTGCGCAAGATGATTGAAGAAGATCGGCATGTCGCGTATCGTGAGATAGAAGCATCCCTTGGCATATCACAGACTGCAATACATTCGATTTTACACGAACATATAGCTGTTAAAAAGCTCCAGATGGATTCCGCACAATTTGACAGAAGCTCAAAAAGAGGCTCGTACAAATTGGTGTAAGGAAATGCTAAAAAAATTCAAATTTGGAACTGCAAAATCCGTATACAACATCGTTACAGGTGACGAAACTTGGATATATTCGTATGAGCCGGAAACTAAACAACAATCCACTGTTTGGGTGGTTCCAGATGAACCAAATCCTACGAAAGTTGTTCGTTCACGAAGCACTTCCAAGAAAATGATTACTTGTTTCTTCGGCCTTACAGGACATATCGCAACCATTGCTTTAGAGGATCGAAAAACTGTTAACGCTAAATGGTATACAGCAAATGCATTTACCAAAAGCCATCAACAAAATCAGGAAAAACAACAAAAAACGCCGCATCATTCTTCATCACGACAACGCCAGCCCCCACACAGCACGTGAAACAATTGATTATTTGAAGGATAAAAATATCGAATTAATGTCTCATTGCCCATATTTTTCCTGATTTGCCGCCTAACGACTTTTTCCTGTTCCCTTATGTCAAACAAAAAATGCGTGGACAGCGATTTTCATCACCTCAAGAAGCTGTTGATGCCTTCCAAAACTATGTTTCTGAGATATCAACTTCAGAGTGCAAAACTGTTTCAAGAATTAGTTTGAACGGATGGAAAAGTGTATAAATCTTAAAGGAGAATATTTTGAAAAGCAATAAAACAGTTTGTTCCCCAAAAATTATTTTTCTTCCTACTTTTTGTAAAAACTTAAAAGGCATCCCTCGTATAAATATAACTCGTTAAAATGGAACGAGAAGAAAATATACTGTACTCCCTTTCAAAAACAAACTATGGTCATTTCTACAATTCTAAAAATTGCAGAATAAATCCCTTTGCAACAAAGCGCAAAGCTTCTTGTTTATTATTTTCTACAATACTGTTGAGGTGGAATTTTCTTCAGAGATTATCTACATACTGAAATTGTATCAAATTTTAAAATTGTCAACACTGACACCTAATTTTGACATCATATTTGTATTCTTCAGTAAATATCATCTTTGGAGTCTTTCAATGGAGTAATTTAGAAATAACGCAAATTTGTAACAAATATTTAAATATTGCTACACTAGATGCAGCACTAGACGATAGTTCTTTATTGTAGCGGATGCCAAATAGTTTTTCTCCCATCATCCCTTGCGTTAGATTTCCTCGCAGAGTTTAAAAAAGAGAGTTATACGGCACGCAATGGAGAGGTTACGAAATGCCCGCTGTTTTGTTTTTTTCCCGGGAGTTTAAAGGAGAGGAGGAGGGAAGTGATGAAATGTTCGCGAATCTGCGGATTTCTTCTGAGTTCTTTGCGATGTAAATATGTACAGTAATCATGTAAATAATAATATGTCTTGTAGTACAGAGATTCAGGGCCGAAACAATCCTTTTTTGCACCCGGGGCAAGCATGGATTTTGGCGCCCCCCACCTCTCTTCCGCAAAGTATATTTACAAAGAGAATTTTGCTAATTTTCTAATAGCCGACTTATTTTAAAATTTAAAATATGTAATCTTAAAATATGTAATACTGAACTACGTATTCTACAATGGCGGATCCAAGGGGGAGGTCACGGGGGTCATGACTCCCGCCTGAACACCAACAAAAATATTCTAAAGATCATTTTTTAAAATGAAATATACAGTTAGAGTCCCGATTATCCGAGTCCTGCTTAACCGAGTTTCCGCTTTCACCGAGTTATTTTCTTCTGATAGACTGATAGCTTGAAAAAAATTATGGCCATTTTTTTTTCTTCCCATTCTGACCAGAAAATCAGAGTTCTAACTTTTTACGGCTGCTCTTTCATCTTCACCTAACACTTCATTTATAATGGCTGTTTCATAATAATAGAAGCCATCAGTTCATCAGAAGAAAATGATCCATTCCAAAGGTATAATCCTTCATTTGGCGCCCCTTCGTTCTGGCACCCGGGCACATGCCCCCCTGCCCCCCCCCCCTCAGTTTCGGCCCTGCAGAGATTCATTAAACATTACTTTGTACTAAAGTATAGAGTAGCGTTTCCTTTTGAAGTGATGAGTCGATTGACAACTATTGTGGTGCCTATTTTTTTTTTTTTTTTTTTTGGAAAGCAGGTAGCTATAAATGGCTTTCCCATCTTCGGGCTCGAATCACGACCGACCGAGTAAAGAAAAATGCTTGTGCTCTTCGTCTTTTAAGAGATGCTGGTGCTTTGAGGAAGAAAAAGTGGTGTTTTAGCATCTTCTGATCAGACGTCGTTTCTGTGATATCAGCTAAGGCATGATTAAAATACAAAGATGCCGTGTGTTCTCCATAGTGTTGAAGGGAGATATGTTGCATGAAAGGTACTTGTTCCACATAAGCTTCATGTATATGTGCCAAAGTGTTCTAATACTCCTGTAAACCGAACGTCGAACTCGGTAACAGAGAGTACATTATTCTTAAATAAGTTTTACTGCTTGAAAGCTTATAAAAATACGGATGCGTATAGCAGCTATCCGAAGATAAGTGTGTAATTTTATTTAAGTGAATTTTGTTTATTGTATTCTCATATTGTTTATTTTATGTTATTAAACTTTTGATATTAAAATTGTTTAAGGTAGTATTTGAAAGTATATAATTTTCTCTTAAAGAAAATAAATTGTGTCTGTTTTATCATGACATACAGACGAGGTAAAAATGTTCTGAAGTTAGAAATCTTAGCTAACGTAAAAGTTTTCTGTAAGAATTCAATTCTGAAAGTTAAAATCTTTGATTAATTTAGATTAAAAGAATAATGTAAGAACAAAATTGTTCTATTAAAGTATATTTTTTTACTGATGTGAAAATCATATGTTGTGTTCTAATTTGAGAAGACATTTCGTTTTGAATTTAATAAATTGTATTTTATTAAAATGGTATCTTTTGACAGATATTTACGGTACAATAAATATATTTGTTTTTTTTGTTTTTTTTGTTTTTTTTTAATTAAGTTGAGTTTCATTTCGAATAATGTTGATTTAAGAAATGAGAGAAATAAGAAAATATAAGAATAAGTTCTCTTTCTTATAGGTTAAACATTTGAATTTCTTTTAAAAGGTTTTAAAAAAAAGAGAGAGAGAGAAGAGAATTTTATTTCCCGGAACAAAAGTAAATTGTGTTCTTTTGAGAACGGTTTTGAATTATTTTGCAAGTAATTTTAATTAATTTTGAATAATTGTGTTCTTAGAACAAAAATATAAAGTGTTCTTTTGAGAAGAAAGTTTTTAAATATTCTTGCTTAACGTAATATTATTTTTTTTTTTCCTAAAAGACATTGAAAGTTAAAAACTGTGTAATTATAATTCAGTTTTTTTTAGATGATATTTTATTTATATTGTATTTTGAATATGTTTTGTGTTATGATTTCTGTAAAGAAGAAATCTCAGAGTGTAAGGATAGGTTTACGTAGAAAAATCTAAAATTTTGTTCTTGAAATTGAAAATTTTTAATCGAAATTTTTAAATTGAAATTCTTGTTCTTGAAATTGAAAATATTTAATTGAAATTTTTAAATTGAAAATTTTGTTCTTAAAATTTTAAATTCAAATTCTAGTTCTTAAGGAGGAATTTTTAAATCAAAATTTTATTTTGGTTGTTAGTTTTGTTAAATTTAAACAAAATGGCGTTTTTTGGAAAGGGCAAAAAAGAGGATCTACGTGTCCTTTGCGATGAGTTAGGCTTAACTGCCACTGAAGAAATGAAAATGGTAGATTTACATAATTTAATTACTACGCACGCTGATTACGAGGAGGACTATACAAAAAACTTACTTACAACTATGGTCGAGAATAGAAAAACTGAACAAGAGCGCTTAGATTTAGAAAATCAGCGTAAAATCGAACAAGAAAATTTTAAACGCGAACGGACTTTCGAACTCGAAAAATTACGCCTTACCCATTCGACTTCAGCATCTAATGCAGGGGTAGAAAATAATAAATGCACTTACGAAAAGCCGCGAATCGATCTACAAAAATTGATTCCCCGTTTTCGCCCAAACGAAGATGATATGAACATCTTCTCAGTGCTGTGTGAACGACAGTTAAAGGTCTCAGGGGTTCTAGAGGAAAATTGGGTTACATACCTCATAAGCGCTTTACCTAGTGATATTTCTAGACTCATTGCTAGGGAACCGGATGAAAAGGCCCAGGACTACCAACACATCAAGGCGATGTTGTTGATTCAAATTGACCGCTGAAAAATTTAGAATTATGTTCGTTCAGCACAAGAAAATTCCAGAAAGTACCTGGAAAGACTTTTTTTTCGAGCCTAGAACATACTTTGAAGGTTGGCTATCTGAGCTCAACATAACTTCATTCGAAGATTTGAAAAGTCTTATTTTATCTGTCAAATTAAAGAGAAGGTGCTCCCCACAACATAGAGAACATTCCTTAGACGTTTGGACTGATTTAAATGATCCAAATGTCTTAGTCGAGAAGCTAGATGCTTACGATATTCTGAGGGTAAATCCCGTAAAATTCAAAGAAGTGGAAACCCACCAGAAAAATAAAAACTGGTTAAAACAGAAGGAGACCGTATCCTCGAGCTTTTCTAATAAAATGTTTCTGAATGAATCCTTCTAATCAAAGAAGACAACCCCGTCAGACAATGGAAAGGTGAATCCTCACCACTGATTGAAGATCGCCCAACCTTGAAATGTTATGGTTGTGATGCTCCCGGATTTATCCGTACTAAGTGCCCTACTTGCAACCCTGTGATAAAAACTGAATCTTCTCAGTTTGAACTATTCCAGATATACACATGCTCAACCACAATCACACCTTTAACCACAGTAAACCTGAAAATTAATGGGGTCTATGCAAAACCTGCGTAGATACCGGATCCAGTCACAGCCTGGCTAGTGAATCATTGTATTCTGCGTTAAAAGAAAAAAGTGGAAAGTTTCAGAAGACTTCTCTGAACATGTCCTTAGCAAACAGCCAGCGGCCAAAAGAAGACAGTTTGACCACGACTGTTACTGTAGAAATTGAAGGAAGAAAATTTCGTACAGATTTTATTGTGTTACCTAAAGCTAAAGGGAACAGAACCCTTTTAGGAAGAGACTTTCTTGATAAGTCAGGGTTTGTACCAGACGTTAAGAACAAACGTTGGGATTTCGGCGATATGCCTCATATAAAGTATGGCTTTGCAGATCTTGTTCCAAAGCCTCTAGAATGTTCTGGCCAGAAGTCAGAATTAAATTACTTGCTGAAAAGGTATGAAACCATCTTTCAGCCAGGGGGAAAAGTCACCCCGTCCTCCTGTGAAATCTGTGCAGTCTCCATTGAGATAAACCCGAAACCAAAGAAATTTGTTGTGAAAGACTTGGTCGATCAACGCCAAGACAAAAGAAAACAGTTTGCGGACAGAAACCGGAGAGAAGGACCTCAGTATTCTCCTGGTGACCATGTATGGGTAGAACTCCATCCCGTTAGCAAGGCATATCAGAAAAGAACCGCCAAATTCAGTCCTCGACGTGACGGACCCTATGTAATGCTCACACAGCGCTCACCCACTTCCTATGAAGTTGCCAGTTTACAAGCTCCTGAAGTTCCCTTAGGAAGTTACCATACATCTGCCCTAAAACGTTGTAACAATGTTACCGACCAACCAGTTATTCCACTCAGGAAACGTGGTAGGCCAAAGAAAAATGTTCCTGGTCCCTTACCGAGACGTCTAAGGAACCAGAGGGAAGGATGTAACAAATATTTAAATATTGCTATACTAGATGGCAGCACTAGACGATAGTTCCTTATTATAGCGAATGCCAAATAGTTTTCTCCCATCATCTCTTGAGTTAGATTTCCTCGCAGAGTTTAAAAAAGAGAGTTATACGGCACGCAATGGAGAGGTTACAAATTGCCCGCTGTCTTCCCCCCCCCCCCCCCCAGGAGTTTAAAGAAGAGGCGGAGGGAAGTGATGAAATGTTTGCGAATCAGCGGATTTCTTCTGAGTTCTTTGCGATGTAAATATGTACAGTAATCCTGTAAATAATAATATGTCTTGTAGTACAGAGATTCATTAAACATTACTTTGTACTAAAGTATAGAGCGGCGTTTCCTTTTGAAATGATGAGTCGATTGATAAATATTGTGGTGCCTATTTTTGTAAAGCAAGTAGCTATAGATTTAAATTTTGGAACTTTTAATGTTCAATTCATTTCTAAACGCAAAACAGACTGCAATTTGCTTAATTTTTAAAGAATAACTCAAAAACTACGTGGTAGAATGAGATGCAATATTGGATTCGCATAATTGAAGCTTCTAGAAATCGATTTCAATTAAAACATTCTTATGTTATATTTCACATTTTTTCAGGAAATTCAATTTTCGAAAAAATATTTTTTTTTAAATTTTTTTCGAAAAACAAAGAGTGGAGTTAATGTTAAATCTAACATAGGTAAGTATCCATACAAACTTGATGTAACAGGATGTAACCACAGATTATACAAAAAACAGAATGTCATTGATAAAGCATATGTTTTCAAGAAACAGTGTTCTTCATATCTGGCAGTCATCTAACCATATTTGTCCTTACGGATGGACGACAAGTGTGGCCGCACAGGATTTCGTGCTTAGGAATGCCTCGCCCAACGATTTTTTTAAATAAAAATTTTAATATTTAGCATTTGTCTGAATAAATGTTTAAATAACTAGTATTCGTTTCGAAATTATTTCACATTAGAGTTTTAGCTGTTATAATGTATGTATATTGTGTTTTTTAGGGTTCCGTACTTAAAAAGTAAAAACGGAACCATTTTAAGATCACTCCTGTGACTGTCTGTCACAGTCATTTTACTCGTAAACTATGGAACGTGTAAAATTCAAATTGGGGGAAGTACTAAAGACTATATTGACCCACATATTTTCAGATTATTAAACATTCACAAATATATTTAGGAAAAATGTAGAGCGGCTAATTAAGTTACTTGATAAAAATAATCTTTTCTTTGTATATCGTGTGAAAGATTTCGTAACGCTGAACTCAAAAATACATTTCTTTTAATTTTAGGTATTAGATTTACAGAGATGGCGTCGAAAATGTAGTGCAATAATATGTCCCCCCCCCCCTCTATTTCCGAATCTAATGAAACTAAAATTATGAAAAAATAGAGGTAGTAGACGTTAATTTAAATCTTGCAGGAAAACTATAGCGATTACCCTAAAGGTCATATAGTTTTTGAGAAAAGCGCATTTTTCCATTACACACAAATTTCGATTTGCAGGCATTCAGCAAAAAGATGTTGGGGAGCGCTGGATGTACCTATCGTAAAAAAAGAGGTAAAAAAGCATTGTTGATAATGATTTTCGAAAAAATCGTCGGTAATTAGCCGAGATATTTTTAATGATATATTTGTGTAATGCAATGTCCAGTAGCAATATTAAAAGCAATAAACGTCAAATTGTTAAAAACAGTCTAATTTACTTAGAATTAATCACATAAATACTATGGGATTCGCGAATAGTTTGAATTGAGTGGATCTCCCAATACGCCTCCCGTTAAAAGTTAATTAAAAACCTATCTGGGAAAACGTGACACGGACCAAGGCGGCGTTGTAACTTTGCGACCTCCTTTCGAAGCCGCGCTTAGCACAATGCTAATTTTAACAAGGGTTTCGAATACGCTGAACAGCTACACTTTTCTAAGTGTTTTAGCTACTCTGTAAAAAGAAAAGATTATTACTACGCTGAATTTAGTTTTATAAAAAGCCAAATGAAGTTTAAATATGCTCTACTTTTATTGTCAGTACCGAGTTAAGTTCATTATAAACAGATTAGGATAAGATTAAAAAAAAAGAGTTATACAGAATAGCAATATTTGATATTATTTAGGCTTCATATCTCTTTGAACTTTTATGGTATACACATTTATACTTTTCTACTATATACAGCTATTACCCAACCCTACGTTGTATAGTTTTTTACAAAGTCTTATTACTATTTTTGCAACGATTTTTTTTTTAATAATACGGTTAATAATTGATATATTTATTGTACGAAACCCTCTGAACGCGAGTAATACTCGCATTTGACCGCTTATTATTTTCTAAAATTTACACTTGGAACCAGTTTTATTTTCCAAATTTAACATGGATTCTGCTCTTTTCTCAGTATACGATTTCAGCACCCTTTTTAAATGATATTATTACTAGTGTGATCGGTTTAAAAGAATATGATCTGACTAATTCATGCTACTCTACTCAAATAATCAAGGTAAGCAACTGGTCTCATACGGTACCAATACTACACTGCTCAAAACAATTAAAGGATATTGCAGTTTTAGGTGTATTTTGTATCTGGTAAACTGTTTAGCTGATTGATACATGGTCGACAGTAGGTTATATGAGAATAAATTACACATGTTTGGCAGAAAAAAATGCATTTTATTGCGCATTTGTGTACTAAAGGAAAAAAACACAATTTGTGCATATGAGAAAAAAAGAATAAGAAAAGGTGTTTTCTTTAAAGAAAATCATTTTCAGTAGGGGGTATGGTTTCCACGGGCGGCCAGCAACGTTGAACACCTTTGAGGCATGGACTCAATGAGGCTATTAATGACGAGTTGGGGTATTCTGCCCCACTCTTCCAGAAGAGCTTTTTCCAGTTCTTGGAGAGTTTGTGGGGGTTGTTGGCGGCCAGAAACTCGTCTTCCTAGAGCGTCCCAAACGTGCTCGATTGGATTCATGTCTGGAGAACACGCTGGCCATTCCATTCGAACGATTCCTTCCTCGAAAAGGAAATCCTCCACCAGGTTTGCACGATGTGGCTTGCAGTTATCGTCCATTAAAATGAAGTTATCTCCGATTGCTGCAGCGTAAGGGACTACAATAGGCCTGAGGATCTTATCCCTATATCGGCGACCAGTCAGAGCTCCATCTCGAATGATGTAGAGGTCAGTGCGCCCGTCAATGGAGATGCCAGCATACACCAACACTCCTCCACCGCCAAATCTGACACTTTCGTGCACGAACGCAGGATTATTCCTACTGCCACGGTCCCTCCAGATGAAAATACGCCTATTATCCGGATGCACAGAAAAACGGGACTCGTCAGAAAACAGAATATTGCTCCATCCATTTCTCCTCCAGTTGACATGCTCGGTTGCCCACTCCCTGCGGTCGCGACGATGCCTTGATGTTAATCTAACACATACCATCGGTCGGCGAGCATACAGACCTACAGCATGGAGCCGGTTTCGGACAGTCTGAGTTGAAATCGTGGTGCCTGTAGCCGAGCGAATGTGTTGTTGGAGAAGAGTAGCGTTCATGGTTCGGTGTCTCCGAGCTGTTAACGCTAAATACCGATCTTCATTGGGCGTTGTTGCCCGTCTACGACCTTGCCCTGGTCTTCGGCCTGCACATCCACTCTCCAAAAAACGGTTCCAGATCCTGGAAATGACACTTTGTGACACTCCAATGGCTTGCGCTACTTCGGCTTGAGTTTGGCCCCCTTCTAACCTAGCAACAATTCTCAAAGCTTCTGAATCTGTCAAATGACTTCGCTGAGACATCGTACTCATCGAAACAAAGCAATCACTGAATGCCGATCATCCTTGTCTTCATTCTCTTTTATCCAGTTGAAAGTCAAATTTCATTCCCTGCCGCTGAAGCGACGTTTTTGACGTCGAACTCAAAATTTGCATACTCCACAGTTTGAAAACCAGAAAAATTTGCATTTGTGATTCTCTTCTTCTATTTTCGGCAAAAAAAATTTCGTTTATATCTTTATTTTATATAAAACTTCAAATATCCTTTAATTGTTTTGAGCAGTGTATTATAACCCATGCTATCACTTGTGACTCATTTGTTATTTTGAAGTTTTAATATAAGCCGCAGCTGTTGAAGTATTTGGATAAATGACATCTATTAAACTACTATGTGAATGATTATCTGTATTGCAATAATGCATTTCTGTAAAAGTTATTTTATCATAATATTGTTAAAATAAAATATGTCGTTTAAAGGGACACAGGACCTTTAAACTGTCAAAAAATCAATTTGCGGATTTTTTTTTTTTTTAATTTCTCAACAATATGCAAAAAAAACCCATTCAAAAGTTTGTATTATTTCTTCTGTTGTAATCATTTATAGACGGTGAGAACAATTCAAAGTCCGTAGATATTGAAACTTTAAAGCGCGTTTTCTCAGATTAGTAAATTTGGAGTTTTCGCGCACTGTTACTTTTAAACTATATAAGCTACAGCTTTAAAAAAATTAACCAAATATGCGTTTCTGTATAGCCTTCATGCTAAAACAAACAAACAAACAAAAATCCCGGTTTATTCTTTTTACTTGAAAAACTTGAAAACATTTTCGAAAATTTTGATTTTTCTTTTTTTACTAAAATTAAACTTTAAACAAACTTTTTGCATATATTTTGGTTTTAATTTAGAAGTAGGTGTGTTATGATTCTATTTTGTGCAAAAATTGTCTTCTATATGCATAATTTAGAGTTTTATCATGAGCTTAATCATGATTATCACTTAACGATTTTAATTCACGTATTAGTGTGATGAATTTTTTAATTTTAAATTTAAAGATTAATTTTGTATACAGAACATTTATTTTTCTGGATAATATAGTTAAGAATATATACTTTAGGCAGAAAGGGGGTGAAAAAAGATCTTAATTGCATATTATTTGTGTTTTTGTACTTATGTAACTACTTTGGAATGAAAGGATCCCGCAAATGTTTTCGCACCGGATCTGCTGCATCTGATTATTTCCTATAAAGCTATATGACGGGAAAAGTTTATGTTAAGAAACTTCAGACATTTAAACAGCTTAATTAGTAGAGATATAACGAAGAATGATTTGCCTCAGCAACCGAAAACCGAATATTCCGTCACGTTTTAAGCCGAACTTCACTAAATGAAGAAATCAATTACAGTAGACCGCCAATAATCCAAACTTCAATTAACCGAACATCCAATTATCAGAACTTCCGTCAATCTCTCTACCCTCCCACCACCTTTTTTTTTTACTTTTGACTTGAACATATTTTTTTTTTCGTACTAAAGGAAGAAAGTGGAAATAAAATGTAAAATTCTAAATTCTAAATAGATAAAATACACAACTAAAATTATACGGAAAAAAGGGTATTTTCGTGTTTACGGCGCATTCGATGAGTTAAATTGTTAACCAAATTAAGTATTGAGGAATGGTGAGGAAACACGAATTCCCAAAGGTACAATAAAAAGGGCTTCACCCTTTACAAAAACCAGAAATTTTATGCAGTAAGCAAAGTTTTTCTCTTGAACTGCCTATGAACCGATGAAATCCTACACAAATGCTATTCCCTCCTTTCTTGTAATGCAAGGGCTGATAAACAGATGTTGTCACTTTCACAGGTAGAAACCATTCAAGACGATCCTTTTAACCCTTTATATCCTGAATTTTGAATAACAAAATTGCTTCACCTGAATAATTATTTACGTTAATTTCTAAGATATACAGAGCAACATATATAATAATAATTTGATTTTCAGATAATTTTTTAATTGAAACTGATTTAATAAATTGGTAGTTAGAGCTCTTTTTGCAAAATATTTACAAGAATAATTAAATTAATTAACAAAAAATACAGTTATGGAAATTTCCGCAATTCTTATTCATTTGCTCGACGCAGCAGCGGGCGAGCAGCCTCTAGCCCTCTCTTTCCGCTTTTCGGTGCCTTTAATTTGTGTAATTTCCCTTTTAAATTTGTCCGGTTTCAATATTCGATTTTTTTTTCTTTTCAACCTGTCTTCCACAAGAGTCTTGGCTAAATAGACGCAGGCAGGGACGTTGGACGGACACGGAGGGAACGCCGCGCTCCGCGAATTCTGCGGCGGTAGCATATAATAATAAATACATGAAAACAACACACAAAATGTACGAAACACACGCAAAAATAAATGCATTGTGATCCTGCCTGTAACAGAAAAGTGTTTTGTAGTTGCAAATTTTTCGTATAACGTTTTTTAAAAAGATAAAAGCTACACCTAGATAAATGGTTGAGAAAATAACCACATGAAAAAACATTTACCTTCGACTGTTTCATTGTATTTTCTAAATATGATTGAGTAAATTATTTTGTATGAAAAGTGCAATCTACTTTTATTTGTAGACGAATTAAATCAATTTTACATTGAATTTTCTTTAATGGTATTTAAAATGACCGCAGGATATAAAAAGTTAAAGATATGTTAATGGTTACCGAAAACTGCTAAATATTAGAGTCTGGTGGTAACGCTTAAAAGGAAGAGGGCATCCGAAATATTCACATAATAATGAATAAAGGGACATTTTACTTATAATAGGAAGGCAAACATTTTCACTCTGCCTAGGGAATATAAAAGAATGAACAGTTGAAAGTCCTGTTGTAACGTGAATTTTTTACGGCAGTGATGCAGTCACTTTTCCTTAACATTACAGTCAGTGTGAACTGTACTTTTATTTTATTTTTTTCCGAACTTTTGCATATCCGAACTGGGCTTAGTCTCGACAGGTTCGAATAATTAACTCTCTATTGTTTGGAAGTAAGATTTTTTTGTTTTTTAATTTTAAATTAAAAATAAAAACAAAAACTATTTAAAACAGTTATTTCAGTATTGTACGTTTAAAAAATAGTAACAGTTTATAGTGTATTTTTTAAATATTTTCATCAATTACCATATTTCGTTCTTGCTGCAGAACATTCATGAAATTTTTCTTTTTTTTGTATTCTTTTTCAGTAAATATTTAAGTTTCATTTTCAACTAATGATAATAGATGGCAGCACCAAAAGCTAAATTTTGATGCGATTGTGTAAAATGCTTTATGAGAGTAGATTTCGAAGTTTCTGGTATATTGTAGATTAAAACTTTTTTTTTTTTCAATAGTTTAACTTTTTTAAGATACCTTGTTATCAATGTAAGAACGCAATTTCATGATTTTTTTTCCTCATAAATATTCTAAGTAATGTCAGTAGATAACAGCTCCAAAAGAATTATGTTTTGATGTGATTAAAGAAAATGCTTTTCAAAATCCGACTTCGAAGCTTACAATATTTAATTTAAAACAAATATACATATATATGTATATTACAAATTTTTAACTCTTTAACGCATGTCGTCCTCACTGCAAGAACGCATTTCGGGATTTTTTTTTTTTTTATATATATATATAAATTTACTTCAAAATATTGGAAGATCATTTTATTTCTAAATAATTATAATAGATGGCAGCACTTAAAAGAGTTTTTAAGGCAACAGAGAAACTCCGCTTTTACGTACGTAACACATATATGTTATTTTTAAGTTGAAAAGTGTTTATGACTTCGGTTTGTCTGTCCGCGTTCTAACTCTCGTAAATATGCTCGGATCGTTCTGAAATTTTTGGATGTTAGTGACCTCTACCATAGCACGTTCCCTATTTCAAATGAAGTTGGTAGCATGTTTAGTTCATTTACAGGGACAGTCAAAAGTTTTCTATTACATTACGGTCAATGGAAAAAAAATCGTTTCAAATGATTTTTAATGGTGTTACACTCTTTCAAAGATTGATATTCATTTATGAAATCCACTAAAATATGCATTCTGTTGAATATGCGATGCAAAGAATAGTTATTATTCATTTACAGGGCCACACAAAAGAATTCCGTTCATAATGGTATAGGGGGAATTGTTTGCGGTGTATTTGAAAAGATTTCAGATACTATGGTATCTGAAATCTTTTTCGGATACAATATATATATTGTATCCGAATTACTGTATATTAGTAATGATTGCTCAAAATGCATTTTTAATTATGATAAGCACTTTTTTCACTATATTTATGCATACTATAAAGTGCATATAAATGCTATAGTTCATATACAGGGCTACAGAAATGAATTCGTAAAGGTTTTATTGAGTATGAGCATAAATTGCTTAAAGGTGGGTTTTAAAGGAGTTATGCATTTTTACGCTGAACTGAATTTAGTTTACTAAGAAATATTTGTAGAATATAGATAAAATGATATACAGGGCCGTCTATGTGTGATAATTTCTGGAAATGTAATTTCAGTAGTTTTAAGCGTGCTTTAGTTTGAATTAAATTTCAGCTAAATAGTGGCATATAATAAAGGTACTAGGTAAACTACAGGGCTGTACAAAAGTATTCAAGTATGTTTCCATCTATTAGTAAAAATTGCTGAAAGATGGATTTCAACCTGTTATGCATTTTCTTGCTAGACTAAATTTTCCCACTATATAGTATATATATATCAACCTACAGATCAAATACAGGGCTGTTCAAAAGAATTGGAATACATATTTTGCTATGGACGATAACGACTGAAATCAGTTTTTGAAATGTTTTATGCGTTTTATAAAATGTTTACTTAGTTATCTTATTTACCTTATTTCCCTAAATAACGAAGTTTTGTTAAAGCATTCAGGAAGTGTTGGAAAGTGTTTCATAATCTATGCTTGTCGCATGATTTTTCTTTCTTGTTAATTAGTTTCAAGTAACTTTTTATACTTGTAATGTTACAAAATCCCAGATTTAACATTATCTTTTTAAAACATTTCCTTCATTTAACGTTTTTGCAGTAAAATGTTCCTAAAATAGTCAGACATTGTGATGAAAAAAATAACTTTCTTATAAATGGGGGCAAAAAGACTCGCAATCTCCATCTCTTTATCCTTAATTTCCAACTGCCCTCTTTCCAGGCAAATGGATATAATTGATAGTTATTGTGATGCATCATTATTCTGGCACAAAAGTATTGTATGTTTATATAAAATAAATAGGCTAAATCTAAATTCGTCTTGTTGCAAATCGACTGATTCGAATTCGAAGAGACTAAACCAAGATGTGTTATTGTTCAACATTTTTATGTGTACAGAAATTGCAATATTAAATAATAACAGAGAATCACTCATAAAAAATAACTTTTAGAAAATATTCCTTTTCTAAAAAATAAAGTTCTTTAAAACAACTTCTGCACATCTGTATGATTATCATAAACTGTACATGTGAAATTAAAAATTACTTTATTATTTCGAGGGAAAATTATTTGATTTTTCTAGATCACTATCTAAGCACGAAATCCCAAATCTTCTTGGGGGTCATTTCAATGCTCCTGGGAAAGATGTCACCCTGAACTCATTACTGATTGAAAGAACTTAGTGCACAACAAATCTGGACAAGCGCATGAACTGAATGTGAATACTTAAGAGGTCAATGCTGATGATGATTCTGACAAATTGCTCTCTATTATTTTAGGGATTATTTTTGTAATATAATGTTGTGATGAACTGGGCCTATTAGAGAATTAGTGTTAACCCTTTTACTGACCAACCAACACTCCCTTTGGAGACCCTAACAGCACTTAAACCTGTAAAAATTTAACACCCCTTAAATACCTATCTCCTCATAGTTCTAAAGTAAATTAAATTAAATTACTAATTGCCCTGGCTAGTCCGTAGATATTACCCTTATTATCTTAATTAAAGAACGGTGAATATACTTCAACCGCCAAAGCATTATGACAATTTCGATTGCAGACTAGCTTACAGACATAATAAAAGAACGATTGCATTACAATGCATAAAGCTGCTATTGATTACTGAAATAGAAATAGTATCATTAAATTATATAATGACTGATGATGCAAGTAAAAGAACCTATAATAAAAATTAACAATTATTTATTTACAAACATATGTTTACAATTTAAGAAATAAAACATTACCCCAAACACTCTTTCATTCCAGAGCAAATTTAAATTATATGAATTCTTGCAAAATTACTTAATTCATTTACTATTAAATTTTGACCATTTTGTGTTAATTAGCCTAATTGGGCACGTACCTCCCTAAAGCAGATTTCGTAGTATTTACACTTAAAATATCAAGGAATAATGAAATAAAATTACAAATACAGTGAAACCTCCTTGAACGGCCATCTCCAAACAACGACAACCTCTGAATACCGGCCACATGTTCATGGAACCAAACATGTTCCATAGCATTAACATTAGCACGAACCTCTAAATAAGGAATTCGGAACAACGACCACTCAAAAGTCACGAGAGAAAAAAATTGCAGCTCCTGGTACAATTTCCTATTTATTTGCAAACCGAAATGTGAAGCAGCTCAAACAAAATTCCCTTGTTATGTCAACAAATAGAAAATGAAGGCATTAATAATGATGCGGAAAATTTAGATAATATCCTTAGAACGGTAGGCATAACTAACATAAAGGCCAGCAAGTTTGTATGTCTGGACAAAGATTTGGCAGTTACTATGCCACATTTGACTGCATACAGCAAATGATGAAAGATAGGAGAGAGGAAGAGGAAATGGATTATAGAATACCCAAAATTTCCAGCATTAACACATATACCGAAGATTTTATGAACCTTCGTGAAATCCAAAATTCCGCATTAAGTCATAATGATGTTGAATTGTATAACAAAACAACTCATATTGTTATTTCTTTAGAGAAGGATATTTGCAGCAAAAAACAAAGCAACTGCAAATCACTGGTTTTTTTAATGTATTAAAACAATGAGGATTAATTAAAATGACCATGTTTATTTCTATTTAAAATTATGTAATTTTGATATTTTAAAAAATGAAACGTCTGAATAACACCCACCTCTGAAAAGGAGTCACTTTTCACCGGTCCCATGGGTAACCGTTATTCAGAGGTTACACTGTACCTTTTAAAATACCAGGCAAGATGGTGAACATTGAGCACATATTCCGGAAACTATTTGACTCTGTATTGAGTCGCAAAGGTTACCAGACTCTAATTCGAGTCGACTTTTTAAAAAAATATCTGACTCTATTCCAAGCCAGATCTAAACACCGTGCTCTATGACAAGTCCTGCACTGAACTAACTCACTGAAACTAAATATGGTACTGACTGCGAGAGACTGCTTCTTCTCTCATATATAAAAAACTTATTATTTTTTAAATAATGGAAGGGCCCTGAATACTCTTATGCAACCCCGGCCAATACCGAGTGATATTCAAATAGGCACTTTGCTGCTTTTCTTTCAGTGGAGCAACCAGGTGTCCAAACTGCAAGGAACTCCACCTACTACTACCAGAGCCACTCGCCCCTGCCCGAGAACCCCCTTCATCATGTAAGGTCCAAATTATAGCTCCAATAAATAAGACCATAAACTAGCCTTCACATAAACTGTCACGACCATTGTACGAGTCCAGACTTCAAGGCTCTCAATCGTGAATCATAAAATTGATGGAACTGAGATAATTGCATCTCTTGACCACCTAAAACCTTGGGAAAACAGAACTAAAATCCGCATACACAATAAAAATCTTTTAAATACAGTGAAACCTCCTTGAACGGCCACCTCTAAAGAACGACAACCTCTGAACACCGGCCACATATCGATGGAACCAAACACGTCCCATAGCATTAACATTAGTACGAACCTCTAAATAAGGCATTCTGAACAACAGTCGCTCGAAAATCACGAGAAAAAAAAATGTAACAGTTCCTGATGCAGTTTCATATTTATGTGTAAACCGAAATTTGAAGCAAATCAAACAAAATTTACAAAATATGCCAACAAAAATCCGCTTATTCCCTTACACACTTAATCTTTTTTCCAAAACTAGTCACAGAAAATGAAGACATTAATGATGATGGGAAAAATTTAGATAATATTCTTAAAACAACAGACATAACTAACATGAAGGCCAGTAAGTTTGTATGTCTGGACAGAGACTTGGCAGTTACTACGACATTTGATTCATACAGCAAATGGTGGAAGGTAGGAGAGAGAAGGGGAAATGGAAGAGATTATAGAATCACCTAAAATTTCCAGTATTAATACATACACCAAATTTTTGACGAACCATCGTGAAATCCAAAATTTTGCATTAAATCATAACAATGAGGATTAATTAAAATGGCTGTGTATTTCTATTAAAATTTATATAATTATGATTTTTTAAAAATGAAACCTCTGAATAACGGTCATCTTTCATCGGTCCCACTGGTAACCGTTATTCAGCGTTATACACTGAACATTAAATAAAGATATATCATAATACATAAGAATAATATGTAAAAATACTATGCATGATATTACAATAAATTTTGTAAAAAATTTGCTTTGAAGTATTGAGTCGTGTTCTGCTCAACATCTAATAACAGAGATTTACTTTCTGCGTTGTGTAATGAAGTTTCTCTTTTTATTATACAAATATCGCTATTCCTGTCCACATGTATATGTATGCCCTATCATGCAAACATGGCAGGAAGCAAGTGTGCTTAAACCCCCTGATCCCCAGACTAAACTAAAGATTTAGTCTCTAAAAATTATGAAATGTTAATGTTTTTAAAGGTTCTTAGGGAAAAGAAAATTTGCAGAATTGGTGATTTTCCTCAGATTTTTCTCTATTTTAAATCATGTTATCAAATTAAAAATATTAACAAGTTTGAGGTTTTCTAATGAAATCAAAAACTTTAAACGTGTCACTATTAAACAAATAATATTATAGGTCCAAAGGTTCAGCTTTATCACAGTCATTACTGTGATAATATGAAGTAGGCTGATCGAGTAATCTAATCGGTTAACCCCTTTAACTACAAATTTATTTTTTATAAGAAATTGCTGCAACTGGCGACTATTTTTTATTTATTTATTTAAAGCAATTTTTTTTATATACATAATCTTTACTGTACATTTCTATGACATTTTTAAGAGGAATCTACCACAAAGAAAATTTTTTTGTAATAATAGTATGAATAGAATATAATAATATTCTATAGTGACAGCCATGCTATTGGTCCGTCAGACGTATATGTCCCACCGTAATCAAACCCATAAATATATTAACCATTATCTTGGATTTATTTTTCTGCTTAAATTATCAGAAAAGAATTAATCATTTTCTTCATTAAATTGTTTAAAAATATGCTTGATTTCGTGTATTTTTAATCGACTCTTTCCTGATCACTGACAGCCTGCTCACGAATGTCATGTAACTATACTAAAGGACCGAAATTTTCAGACCCAGATCCAGCCCGGTACAGAGAAAGCCATCCTGTCTCGGTGTAAATGTTAAAACATAGGTCCGAGCCTCAGCCAAGCAAAAACCATTAAATTATGTTGGGGGGATAGGGGGAGAGAGGGGTATGCTACAGTTGTTAGTAATGTAGAATATTAGGGCTCGGGTACTTTTTTTGTTAGAATTTAAGCCCTGGTCTTGAGTTGTAATCAAAATCACCACACTGACAAAACAAATATTGTATTAGAATATTTATATGGCCTAGATTTGGCATTTCAATACATTATTAATTAGACTTAAATGTAATAACAGGGTTGGAATACCCTGGTGTGATTGTAAAGTAGACAGCGCTGCAAGCACTGTTGTGTGTGTCCAGTACAACATCTGAAGTGCATCTGCTCTTCATCTGGTGCAGCTGCACTGAAAATTAGTCTCAAGGAGGAAGTAACTTGGGTTTTTCTTGATATTGCAATAAACAAATGATAGAGATTTATAATACAAACAGTTATTTCAGTTAACAAAATTAATTGTAGTAGTGACTGATGTTATTAAATAAAATTCTGATGAATATTTATTCCTATATACAGGGAGTATTGCAACTTTGGTCACTGGTCTTTTGAAGAAAGAATTCCTGCATTTAATAATCACTACTCTGATCAGGCCACATTTACCTGTGTGAACTTCTATTATGTGTCCGATGGTCCAAGAACATGGCAGTTGATTGTCGTCCAAATGTAGAACTACCTCACCTGTGCGGATGTTGGGCATAGCAGTTTTCCACTTTGCTCTCTGTTGAAGAGAAGCAAGATACTCCTTTCTCCATTGGTTATAAAAAAAACCTGTTTAGATTCTGTAGCAGCTCCAGACGATTTTTAGGGTTCGCTGTAGAAGATGTGGACTATCCTCAGGCATCAAGTGTAAAACAAGAACATTGATACATTCAATATCATTATCATTTAAATGCAGAAGTAGTCGCAAATTGAGTAATGAATCTATTTGGGCAAGTAGTGCTATTCTTCTTATTTTATTGTATTAATCTTTTTTTTTTTTTTAAGTCTCACTTTCATCAGTATGATATGATTAAATATAAGATTAAAAAAAAAAAATATTTGATAAAATAAAATTTTAAATTGTCCACATAAAAAATGTATAAACTATTCTTTTCATGGAATTTTAATTGTAGGCTAATGTTGGTTAAAAATGTCAAACTTCTTTTAAATTTGGCTCAAATTAAGTTTGGTAGTGCTGAACCTGATTTCATTTATTTTGTAAACAGGATGGGCCAGGAAATATCCACTAGTGCATCTCGATCCCTTTGGCATATGCCCTTTGTTTAAGCTTAGCATAAACAAATCACTTCATCCTGAAAAAAAATCCTTTTATCAATGAACATTATTGTTTCTCATTTTTCATTTAGCAAAGGATTGCCTGGAATGGCTAAAAATATGAATTAAGAAATTTTTAAAATATCGCATACTTTAAGAAGTTAACAATTTACTGCAAAAATTAATAATGGCAACCATGTAATTTACTTTTTTCTTTAATAAAGACAACTCTTATTTAAATAAATAAAAACTAGTTGGATGTGCCAATCCCAAAACTTTCTTCTATCTTATACATCTTAATATTTCAAAACCTAGTTACACATGTTAATACTTCAATATTATTAGTTCAATACTATACCAACTTTGATTTTCATCTTAAATTTCTGCTCAAGTCAATTAAACGGACTAAAAACGAGTTAATCTATATCATGATATTTGTTAAAATTATTAATTTTTCCTTATTCTGTCGTTATCAGCTGTTTGCGAATAGCCGGCATAGCAGGAAGCGAGTTCCCGCCGCTGCACAATAGAACTGCGAAAAATCAAGAAAAGTATACAAAAATCGCTAGCACGGAGCCCCTTTACCGCGCAATATTTCCAAATTCAAGGAGAACCTGTTGGCCAAAGCCAAAAACAAGCACAAACATTTTGGTTCAATTGTATGCATAATTTTATACGCTGTTCGATGGTACAATAATGAAAATGGCACAGAGATCGGAATTATAGCGCCCCCTTCTTTCGGAATTTTTTCAAGTTCAGGGAGGACTTGTTTGCCATAGCCAGAAACATGCACAAAAAATTTGGTTCAATTATATGGATAACTTCATACACTTTTCGATGGTACAATAATGAAAATGGTACAGACATCGCAATTATAGTGCCCCTTTCCGGCAGAATTTTTCCAAATTCAGGGAGGACCTTCGTGACATGACCAAAAATAAACACATAAAATTTGGTTCAATTCTATGCATAACTTCATACACTTTTCGGCGGTACAATATTCAAAATGGCACAAAAATTGTACAAAAATCGCTATTACAGCGCCCTCTACGAGCGATTTTTTTACAAATTAAGGGAGGACCTCCTTGCCATAGCCAAGAACTTAAAATTTTTTTTTGGTTCAATTCTATGCATAACTTCATACACTTTTCGATGGTGCAATATTCAAAATCGCATAAAAATCGCTATTACAGCGCCCCCTAACGGCGAATTTTTTGCAAATTCATGGAGGACCTGCTTGCCATATCCAAAAACTTAAAATAAAAATTTGGTTTAATTCTATGCATACCTTCATACACTTTTGGACGGTACAATATTCAAAATCGCAATTACAGCGCCCCCTACCGGCGAATTTTTTCCAAATTCAGGGAGGACCTGCTTGCCATAGCCAAAAACTTAAAATAAAAATTTGGTCTAATTATATGCATAACTTCATACACTTTTGGACGGTACAATATTCAAAATCGCACAAAAATCGCTATTACAGCGCCCCCTACCGGCGATTTTTTTCCAAATTCAGGGAGGACCTGCTTGCCATAGCCAAAAACTTAAAATAAAAATTTGGTTCAATTCTATGCATAACTTCATACACTTTTCGATGGTACAATATTCAAAATCGCACAAAAAACGCATTTACAGCGCCCCCTACCGGCGAATTTTTTCCAAATTCCGGGATGACCTGCTCGCCATAGCCAAAAACTTATAATAAAATTTTGGTTTAATTATATACATAACTTCATACACTTTTTGATGGTACAATGGCGACAGACAGACGGACACACAGACAGACAGACAGACATTTTCTATAAACATGTTTTTTGGAATCTCTGACCCCTAAAACATGCAAATCCGTCGAAAACCGGAAGTCGAAAAAAATTTCGATTACAATACTTTCTTCTATTGAAGATAGAAGAAAGTAAAAAACAGCTGATAAAGGAAAAAAATATAGAAAAACTAGTTGGATGTGCCAATCCCAAAACTTTCTTCTATCTTATACATCTTAATATTTCAAAACCTAGTTACACATGTTAATACTTCAATATTATTAGTTCAATACTATACCAACTTTGATTTTCATCTTAAATTTCTGCTCAAGTCAATTAAACGGACTAAAAACGAGTTAATCTATATCATGCTATTTGTTAAAATTATTAATTTTTCCTTATTCTGTCGTTATCAGGTGTTTGCGAATATTCGGCATAGCAGGAAGCGAGTTCCCGCCGCTGCATGAGCCGCCGATGCACAATAGAACTACGAAAAATCAAGAAAAGTATACAAAAATCGCTAGCACGGAGCCCCTTTACCGCGCAATATTTCCAAATTCAAGGAGAACCTGTTGGCCAAAGCCAAAAACAAGCACAAACATTTTGGTTCAATTGTATGGATAACTTCATACACTTTTCGATGGTACAATAATGAAAATGGTACAGACATCGCAATTATAGTGCCCCCTTCCGGCAGAATTTTTCCAAATTCAGGGAGGACCTTCGTGACATGACCAAAAATAAACACATAAAATTTGGTTCAATTCTATGCATAACTTCATACACTTTTCGGCGGTACAATATTCAAAATGGCACAAAAATTGTACAAAAACCGCTATTACAGCGCCCTCTACGAGTGATTTTTTTACAAATTAAGGGAGGACCTCCTTGCCATAGACAAGAACTTAAAAATTTTTTTTGGTTCAATTCTATGCATAACTTCATACACTTTTCGATGGTACAATATTCAAAATCGCACAAAAATCGCTATTACAGCGCCCCCTAACGGCGAATTTTTTGCAAATTCATGGAACACCTGCTTGCCATATCCAAAAACTTAAAATAAAAATTTGGTTTAATTCTATGCATAACTTCATATACTTTTGGACGGTACAATATTCAAAATCGCACAAAAATCGCTATTACAGCGCCCCCTACCGGCGAATTTTTTCCAAATTCAGGGAGGACCTGCTTGTCATATCCAAAAACTTAAACTAAAAATTTGGTTCAATTCTATGCATAACTCCATACAGTTTTGGATGGTACAATATTCAAAATCGCACAAAAATTGTTATATCAGCCCCCCCTACCAGCGAATTTTTTCCAAATTCCGGAAGGACCTGCTTGCCATAGCCAAAAACTTATAATAAAATTTTGGTTTAATTCTATACATAACTTCATACACTTTTTAATGGTACAATGGCGACAGACAGACGGACAGACGGACACACAGACAGACAGACATTTTCTATAAACCTGTTTTTTGGAATCTCTGACCCCTAAAACATGCAAATCCGTCGAAAACCGGAAGTCGAAAAAAATTTCGATTACAATACTTTCTTCTATTGAAGATAGAAGAAAGTAAAAATATTGTTCACCGAATACCTGATAGATATTTTCCCATACAGAAATTTCATTTCGTAATAAAATCCATTAGAATAAGAAACAAGTTAGTTTCGATAATCCATTGAAATCCACATAAAAAATTTCCATGTATTTAAAGTACCTTTTTATGACTTGGGCAACAAAAAAATACTGAATCTAACCGATTCTTGACACATATTTTAAGTGCAGATATAAATTCATTCAGAGCAACCATGCTTTAGCAAGCAATATCAATACCATTGGCAATAACCAGCACATATTCAAGCTCATCCTATTGGACATGACATATCTTGATATATCACAACATGTATGGACTAATAATAGCAGCTGAATCAGATATGAGAGATAAGTGCTATTCAGTATTCATCACTAATGAAGAATAGAATTTGCAGTTTGCAAGGATAGGAACGGTCATAGCATGTGAACATTGGGATAATCAGCAGAAGTAGACTTTCTATTTGGATGAAGCAGGCCAGTGAATAAATAAATACATGGAATGGATGAAAAAGGGGATTGAAGAAGATATTTGTACGGGATTATTCTGTATTGTTTTTCTATGCTCAAAATCCTGGTGACAGCAAAATAATATTACTGTTATTGGAATTTATCAGTAGAATCAGAGTTAAGATATCGTTATTGCAATATTTAAAACATATCAATCAATATTCGACCAATATATTGATAAATAATCCAATCGTACAAACAATGTCAATAATGATGCCAGATTTGATATTAAAATAAAACATTAAGAACCAAGAAGTCGAGTTTCTTCACAATTTATTTTCACTTAGTTTGAAAGAGAAATTGAAAGAATTTCATAGACAACATTTAAATTTTAAATTAAATTTACAAATTTATGTAAAAAAAGGATAGATAAATAAATAAATAAATAAATAAATAAAAGTACAGAAGACAACAATAAAATATAAAGAGATAGTCAAACTACTATTTGAAGAAATCATGTTCTTAAAATTTGTCTTTTAATACTTAAATAAACAAATCAGTCTACAAGAAACTTATAGCCAACATATTCTGAGCCAGATTTTTTTTTTTTTTTTTTTTTTTTTTTTTTTTTTTTTTTTTTTTTTTAAGTAGTAGCTGTATATTTGAGGCACAGCTATTCAGGGTTTCTTTTCTTTTTAAATTTCATAACAGTAATTGAAAAGAGATTGAAAATAATATCATCTGCTTTTCAATAAATTTTACTTTTTAGAAAGTTGATTATCTAATATTACTACATAAATTGAATATTAATTAGGAAAAAAGAACTCTTGAGCAATATATATATATATATATTACAAGACTTGGTGGTGGATCAATCATATTTATGGATTGTTAATCAAAATAAAATCTTAAAACAATGTCAAAGTTCCCTTCCTGAATCTGTTTTTATTTTTTATGTTGTTATCAGAAACACATGTAAAACTCCAATAAAATCTTAGCTGTAGAATAATAAATCACTTCTTGATTTGATCATTATGTTATTCCAAACACAGATTTTGTCAAATAAACAAACTGAATCGTTCATATAGGTTTAACATATATGAATGTATTTTTCTTTTATAACAAAGATTATACAGATATACAATAGATAAAAATAATGTATTTCAATTTTTTCTTTTCCTTTTTTTTTTTTACAGTGAATTTATTTTCTGAATTTTAAATTCCAACACCAAAAATGATTTTTAAAAATTCTGCAACAAATACAAAAATAAAAATTATAAGTGATGTAATTAGTGACAAAATTAGTATTGTCCTATCTCAGTAGTAAACTTTTCCTTTTTCTGATATTAAAAAATTTGTTTTAACTTGCCTTAATATATGGATAATGTTACAAGAAACTAAGGGTTCTGAATTTGTAACTGATACATACAGCTAAAAGAAACAAACAATTAAACATTTCTTATGTATTTCTATAAAGTGTTATATTTAAATTATATTTGTGCTAACAGTGGTCATTTCTCAAATGAAAAACACTAGTTATGAATAATACAATAGATTCATGCTAAAGAAAATCAAACTTTACTATCTTCTTAGATTTCTACTTCTGAGCATAAAATATTGCACAAAATATTTGAAAATAAACAAGATAATCAAACATGTAAACTTCAAAACTTACAACAGGAAAAAAAAGGAAAACTGAAACAGGGTTATTACACAATTCTGGTTAAAAAAAATTCCCCCGACTTTTCCAGGCTTTCCCTGACCATTCTCAGTAAAAATTCAGCTTATATAAAACCCTCCATAATGGACTTTAATTTAGATAAATGCTAGAAAAAGTATGTGCTGTATGAATTTCTGATTTTTTAACTATTTTTCATATTGTTATATAGTTTGCATAAATTTTATATAAAAATTTTAGATTGGATGAATAATTTAATTCAAAATTTCTTCATTTACGACGATAATAGAAATTATGATGGAAGTAGTATATCAAAAATTCCCTGACTTTTTCAAATATTTAAAAAAAATTCTTTGACATTTCCCTGACTTTTTGGCTAAATTTTCAAATTCCCTGACCACTATTAACCCTGTGAAAGATATAGAATGAACCAAGTTATTCAAAATATTCTTTTTTTCCCCTGTGTATAAACAGATATATAAATAGTTGGTATAATGGATGATAACAGCAGATGTAAAAATAAAATAAATTAAACATATTACAGAAAAAACTTATGAAAACGAAATCACTGGGGACTTAAAAAAATCACTTTATAGGTTTCCATCTTAGCAGGCAGATTTGTGATATTCGATCCCTCAGGAGAATGAAATTTTACCATTTAAGATGGCATCCCCTTTTACATTTTCTACCATATTTTCAAATGCCGAAAGAGTCAGCACATCAACAAATGAAGATCAGATTAAATAATGATGGTATTCCATTACAAGGGTGGTGGGGAAAGTAAAGTAAATCTAGTTTGACTACCTCTCTGACAAAGCAAACCTTTCAAAAAAAACATGTTGATTATTCGTCTATTTTCTTGGGAGGGGGGGGACTAGAAAAAGCAATATTAGGAAGAATTTTGAAACTGTAATTCAAAATATTTCTTAATTTAAATATCAAAGCATGGAAAACTCTAAGAAGATTACATTTCTCTCTTCTTCTTCTTCTTTTAAATTGTATAAAACTTCGGCTAAGTGACAATAAACAAATTCAGATGAGAAAATCTGAATAAATATTTTTGTGGCATGTTCAAAGCTACAGAAATTGCATAAATTTACTTTTTTATTTTATAATATTATAAAAAAAGCTAGTATATCATTCTTTAAATACATCATAAATCAGAAAATGTTTTGTATAAGATGCAATTGAAATGTTCAATTGGAATTCAAGGATCACAAGCAGCTAAAAGTACCTTCCTCTGGTGAGTTAAGAACATACATGTACGAACATAATAGAGTTAATTACAGTTTTTAAAAAAAATATGAATGAATATTTTTGTGCCATGTTCAAAGCTCAAGAAATTGCACAATTTTAATTTTAAATTTTATAATAGCATTATAAAAAAGTTAGTTTGTCATTCATTAAATACAGCATCATAAATAAGAAAATGTTTTGTAAAAGATGCAACTGAAATGTTCAATTGAAATTCAGGGATCACGAGCAGCTAAAAGTGCTTTCTTCTGGTGAGTTTAGAACATGCATGCACAAACTTAATACAGTTAGTTACAGTACTTAATATGGAGATAAAAAGAATGTTTCAACTATGCAAATAACTTAAAAAAGGTGATTTTTTAATCATTAGTTGATATTGTTTACTTAATGAGCAATATGTTATCATGCATGCTTTAGAACAACTACATTCACTATGTGAATAATTCCAGATAAGCATAAATAAATTAGTATATAAATACAGAATAAAAGAGAACATTGTGCTTCAAATTATAAGAATTTTATTAAATTATGCATGGTATCAATAAATATGTTTGATAAAACAGCTTAAAATAAATAATTTCCTGGTTCATCTCAATTTACATAGAGAAGGAATACTATCCATCTAGTTTCTTCCAGTACGACTTTACAGAAGAAATGTCATCATTGCATTCACATCAATATGTAAATAAAGTTGTACCATAAAATTGTTTTCAAAAATTTACAAAATAATACATTTTTCAGTTCCTTTAACTTCTGTTATTTCATTTCCTTCATTAGCTGCTACTACAACTTCAACAACCTGAAAATAAATAAATAAATAAATAAATGAAAAATAATTAATAGTTTAAATTAAAATGACACCATACCTTTAAATAAGATCACATGCATACAAATAAAAAAAAAAAACAATACCTACAAATGATAAATATTTTCTTAGTTTCTTTAATTCTTCATACAGAAATATTTTTTTTTTTTTTTTGGGGGGGGCATGTAAACAATACAAATATATACTTTTTGTACTTACAAAACAAATGTGAAACATCAGTATTAGCAATTAAATGTATAACATCAACATCATTTTTTAATTCTATATTCAGCAAGTTAAAAAAAATCGAAGAAATTAAACTATTTATCTGACCTAGGATGTAAAAAAATCATGATTTATTATTATTATTATTATTTAAATCCGATTTTCGTTTCCCCTGGGATATAATACTGAATAGCTACCAAGAATTGCAGCTTTCACAAACAATTAATCCTTTAATTAAGAACATAACTTATGTTTTTACACTTTCATAAAATTATAATTAGTAATTACAGAAATGATAAAAAACATGTACTTTTTACTCCCAAACAGTTCAATCCCATTTATAAAAATACCAATTTCAACCGTTTAAAAAAACATTAAGATAGTTTGATTTTGTGTTCCCCCCCCCCCCCCCGCCTTTTTTTTTTTTTTTTTTTTTTCAAAGTTTGAATTGGCATCACTTTTAGAGATAAGTAAAAACAAAAAATACCCACTTAATCTGGATGTTTTTTTCTCTATTATGGTGCAATTACGGTGCATGATGGTGGCAAGTAAATAAATGTCAGTATTTCAATACAAATCTTTTACACATTCATTGAACACTTAATTTATATCACACATAAAATTCTCGAAACATTCAGTTCATTAGAAGTATTAAAAAAAAAAAAAAAAAAAAAAGCTGTTCAATATTGGCTCAGAATGTGAATAAGTGGGTGGTTTTTTGCTCATGTTTTTACAACTAAATATCCATATTTTGACAGAAAATTATACGCAAGTTTTGAAAATGTTATATTTATAGCTCATACAAATTTCAAAGCATTTGGACAGCAAGAAGTATTTTGTTTTTAATATTAAATGATCCAATGTGAAAAAAAAAAAAAATGAGCAGAAACACAGCCCTTTTATAACTAAATATCAATATTTTCCCCTGAAAATTATACCTCCAATATAAGGTTTGTTTGGGAAAAGTTCATTTGAAAAAATATTTGTTTAGACATATAAGTTTAAACAAAATTGAGTTAAAGATATAGAATCATGCAAAATTAAGGTTTATTTAATGCTATTATCACAGGCTTGGGCAAGACAGCTCGTTAGGAATGAACTTCCATGCCTCTAAAACAACTATTGCTACCACAGACTATTAATATTGATTTAATTTGCCCAGTTTTTGTCAATTATGCATTTCTTGATGATGTTGATTATAATGTGAACGAATTGCTGCTTTAAAAGGTATATTTATGGATACGTCAAGCACTAAAAAGTGAGAAATCACTCCTCCAGACACAACAATTAGATCAGTTATATTTTCTCGAAACCTGTTTTTAACAGAATTCTGTTACATACTCCTTAAAATTAAAATTATATAAAAATGAAATCAAAATGAAATTTGGGACAGACAAGCAAAGAAAGCCCAGCAGCCAGTGATTAATTCCTGGGGTGGTCTGAAGGAGGACATTTCCTCCTCCCTGTTGCATCTAATAATTCCCCCTTCCCTCCTCCAGAAGTTTTGGGATTTTATGTTTTGCTTATTAATAGTCTGCATCTACTACTGCTCCCCTTCTCCTGGAGATTCAAAAATGCAACTAAGAAAAAGACTGAGTTAATGTCCATGCAAGGAAAGAAGGGGGAATAAATAAGCTTCCCTTCCAAAAATCCCACTCACATCTGGTTTTACAATATATCTTCATTATCTTCAATTTACTGCTTCAATAAATAAATTCGATTTGAGGAAAAGGGGCATCTTATCTTAGGTTCAAGTAAATTTAATTACATGTGCAGAATTTTATTGATAAATTTGGAATTGCTTTTAAAGAATTAAAAGTTAGATATTATTTTAATACTCCCACGAAAACTTAAATAAAATATCAATAGATAGAAAATTTATTACCAATTGATAGCAGATTAAACTTTCTATATGAATATTTCTATTTGAATTACTAGGATATGTGGGGCATTCTCACAATCTTTTGACTTTCGGGAATAAAAGCCTGGTGAAATTAAACTTGCTAAAATAACATTTTAATCTGATAGACGAATGCCTTAATGATTCAAAAAAAAAAAAAAAAATGGTCAGCAGCGAAAATTTTTTTATTTAACTGAGGTTTAAGTTAAACTTGCGAGTTTAATTTTCCTTACCATTTTACCACTATAACTTTCTATTTTCTTCTAAATTTTTACTTATAATGAATTTGCATAGTACCCACAGGACATTCAAATAAGAAATAATAACAATGTAGTACTTTTAATACAGAATTTTTGTATAACATTGTTTTAAAGGGGAGTTAAAGAAAAGATGGTAAGGCAAAAAAAGGGGATGGTATAGGAAAAAAGGGATGAAATGGGGAAAAAAGGGACGGTAAGGAAAATTACCACCTATTTTAGGCAAATCATGCTAAGACTAAGTGGTAGCCACAACGTTCATTGATTTTTAGAAACAGTTATTTAGATTGGGTTAAATTTTTAAAAAAATTTAATTTACCTCGAAAAGTGCAGGAATAAACCTTGGGGATGGTAAGACTACCAATAAAACCACGATCTTGAAACTGATATTTAAATGCTGATTTAAATTCTGCAGTAAATTTCCTGTCAAAGAATTTTAGACATTCTTTCTCTAGCATACTTCTGCATGAGAAAAAACTTGAAAAACATTCTGTGGCTGCATCTGAAGTGATTTTCTGTATAAGTTTAGCAAGAGGGATGGTAAGGATAAAAAACTCAGAGACAGAGCTCAAAAAATAATATCAACCGTAAAAATGTGTGCAGGTTAATTTTTTGCTACATATTTATATAAAACAATTGTCCCAGTTTCGGAAAAAAAATTAAATCGAATTACTTTTATTGAAACAATTTTATACAGACAGCTCTAAACTTAAAAATCAGCATCAGGGACACGGGACGGTATAGGAGTTTTCCTGGTATTTGGACCCCCAACATCGTCCAAAACTTATTTATCTCGTTAATATTGTTGTGCAATCATGCAATGGGATGTTCCCCAGTATATGAAATAAAAAAATCACAAAAAAGTGTATTAAAATAAAAATTATTATTCAGGGACATGAAAGTCAAAAGATTGTGAGAATGCCCCATGTTCATTTTCTTTTTCTTTCAAAACTACACAACAGTCATCATTGAAAAGAATCGGGTGGTCCTAAAATTTCGAAAAGAGCCCCCCCCCCCCCCCCCCGCGGGCAAAAGGCATTGGATGTGTATAAAATGAATAAGTTTTCATAGACCTATCTAACAATATGTCACATGAGTGGTGTCCTTGAAATTTCGAAAAGTGCCGGGACAAATGGGGGGGGGGGGCGGGCATCGGACGTGAATAAGTTTCCATAGACCTATCTAACGATATGTCACATGAGGGGTGGTCCTTATAATTTCGAAAAGTGCCCCTGGGGCAAAGGGGGAAATGGAGGCATCGGATATGTATAATATGAATAAGTTTTCATAGACCAATCTAACGATATGTCATATGAGGAGTTTACTCAAAATTTAGAAAATAGCCCCTCCCCAGAGCACCCTCTCCTCCCCCGTGAATTGCCACTCTTTCAAATATTTAAGGTTAAAATATAATATTGATATGAGGGCTCAATGAAAAACACATTCAAAATGCAATAAACAGATAATCTGAAGAAAAAAGGAGAGAAAATAGCCCCCCCCCCCTCCCCGGCCCAAGTTACACACACCCGCGCTTTATAAAATTTTTAATATGTGTTACAAAGTATGCCAAAGTTTAAAAGCAATCGGTTAATTAGTTTTCCTAATTTTAACAATTTTGCGTCGATAGTCCTCCCCAGAGGAAATTCCTCTCCCTCGGAATTTCCCACTCTTTCATATATTTAATGTTAAAAAATAATATTTATTTGAGAGCTCACTGAAAAAGAGCAATCAAAACGCAATCAACAGCTGATCTGAAGAAAAAAGAGAAAATTGCCCCTCCCCCCCTCCAAATTCCATGCCCCCTCACTATATAAATTTTATATTTTGTGTTATAAATTACCTCAAAACCTGTCCACGCCCTTTTTAATGGAGAAAAATGAGTTTAAAGAAATTGAAATTTTTATTTAAAAAAAAATGTGGTATGAAATCAGGTATCTCTATCTTTCAAATATTTATGGTTAAAAAATGATATTTAAAGGAGGGCTCAGTGAAAAAACCGCATTTAAAATGAAAAAAAAACGGCTGATAAAGGAAAAAAATATAGAAAAAAAAACCCCTCCCCCTCACCAAAATTCAATGCACGCTAACTTTATAATATTGTTATTATCTGTTATAAACTATCTCAAAGTTTAAAAGTGATCCGATGTTTAGTTTTCCCCTCATTTTAACAAATATGTTCATTATATATACAAAAACGCATTTCCTTTATAAGTTTAAAAATCGATTTTTTGATAAATCCAAAAATTGTTGACGGATTTTTTTAAAATTGACATATTATCAATTAGCGTATGATTTTACATCCAGTTGCGCAAGAACCAAAATTCTAAAAGCAATATTTAAAAAATTTTGTAGGTGGTATTAAAAACCACAGTATAAAAATTACCTGTTTTTTGTATCATGTCACGTGACCTGCCGTTTGAAAGAAGCAAATCTCAGATTAATGATATAAAAACAATATAAAATCTCCTAGTAAGTTGAAAGCCATCTGTTTTGGAACTTTCGTCAATAGCAGATAATCTAAACTCACAGATGTCTGTATGTCACCTTCTCAAAGAACGAAAATAAAAGATTTTTTACTTGATTTTTAAGGATTTTTCGAGTTTTTATAGTACGATAGAGATAAATTTTCAAATTTCTGAAAGCTCTTTTTTTTTTTTTTTTTTTTTTTAAATACGTCCTGTGGTCCTAATTTCGAATCCTTAGGATGACTAGAAAATAAGTTATTGTGACTTAAAAAAGTCGCCAGTCCATATTTTCTGTTAAAACCACACCTGCTTGTAATCATTTCTGCAAGAAAATCTTGGTTTCAAAAAGTGGATACTTTTGCTGAATTATGAAAACTGTTCCAATTTTTAATTGGAATTTTTTAATTAGTAACGTCCATTAATTATGACTTTTTAAAAATTTTATGATTTGTCGTTTGATCTCAGGTATTCAGCTATAAGTATGCAAAACTTCAAGTCTCCAACATATATGAGGGCTGATATTTATATTTCTGGTCTAGCAATGAAAAAACAAATATTTATGATCGACATTGGATTTATTGTTTCTCAAAGTATTCTCCATGAAGATCAATACACTTTTGCATGCGTTTGAACTTGAACCAATTTACGAAGCACTGTTTCCACTCCAATGGAGGTAACTCCAAAACCTTGCATTTTGAATGCATCAACCACTTCTTCGGGTGTCGAAAATCGTTGTCCATGTAATTGATTTTTGATGTGTGGGAATTAAAAAAGTTACTGGGTGCCAAACCAGGGCTGTACAACGGATGACCCATCAATTCGATTGTAGGGTCAGAACTCATCCTCCCGCTGGCGTTGCCGACAGAGGTCGTGCTCGGTAGCATCTTTTGCTCTGGAGGAGGCTGTCACGAGAAAAAGAGGGGAGAAAGGACAGGACAAGAGACGAGCAAGGGTCTCTCCTGTAGTTCCATGTTATGGTTGATGCACCAAATATGTATATATAAGATTTACTGTTCGTGTGATGTCTATTCGTAAATAAATGTCAGTGCTTCAATTAACAAAAGAATAGTGGTGGTCAGATCCTACATACAACTCACACCATCCATCTACAGTGGTGCAGCTGACTAGTGTGTGGTGAGTTAGCTTTGATTTTTTTTTTTTTGTAATTAATAAAGGAAAAAAAAAAATGTTGAAAGGCGCGAATAAAGGGGACCTCCAAAAGTTACTAGAGGAACTCAATTTGGAATTTTCCCCAGATTCAAAAGTACAGTATGGAACCATTTATCCGGAAACCAGTTAACCGGAAAACCAGTTATCCGGAATGATATTTCTGATAGACTGATTTCAGAATCTTTGCAGAAAAAGGTGTAATACACACTGCCAGTTTGACAAAGGCTTTGCTTAAACAATTGTATAATTTGGTGACAACATCTAGTATTTGAAATGAAAACATATTTAGTTGTATTTTAAATGTTTTAATTTTCATGCAGAGGAAACAGAAGATTTTTTGTTCCTTAAGGGATTCCCATAATCTGCTTTTTTAAAACTCTGGTTAACTTTTGATCTTTCTTTCATTGATTTTTAATCCAAGTAATTTTATTATTTAATATCAAAAATACTGCCACAATCACATATATTCCACAAAACTTATCAAATGGATGCTGCTTTCATGCACAACCAGTTAACCGGAAAAAACAGTTATCCGGAATAAGTCTGACACCAAGCATTCCAGATAAATGGTTCTGTACTGTAATCCAATTAAAAAATATCCTAGAAAAGTCAGACGTTTATACGAATCAGAAAGATTTTGTTGAGGACACTTTAAATACAATTATTAATGAGAGAAAGGCTGAAGTGGAAAAAAATAAATTAGAGGAAAGCAATAAAATTGAAATGGAAAAAATTCGCGTTGAAAAATTAAGAATAGAAAATGAAGTGGAAAAATTACGGCTTGAAAAACAATTTGAGCTGGAACAGGCCAAACTTAATTTTAATGGAAATGCCCCAAGTGAAGCATCAAGCGATGCAGGCGTGAAAAAAGTACCTATAGAATCGCTATTAAAAAGCATAAAAACTTTAACGATTCCGGTTACATCAGAAACAGAAATTTGGAATTTATTTTTCAGCTCTTTAGAAAGGGCCTTCAAAATTAAGGAGGTACCCGAAGACCTCAAAGCGGAAATGCTCATTAATATATTAGGAGAGAAATCGAACAACATATTAACATACATTAGTGACGAGCATATCACTAATTACGAACAAGTTAAAAATATAGTGTTGAGAGAGTATGAACTTACCAGAAAGTATCTCTCTATTCTAAAAAAAGGTAACTTATGCTGTCACCGCCGCTGCCAGTTTTGAATTTTTTGTGACCGGAGGTCTTTCTCCGTTAATATTAAGAAAAATATTGCATACAAAAATATGAAAATCGGCGGTATTATAGAGAAATGTTTGATTAACATGCAGATGCAGACAGTTTTCAAATCGAAGAATTATTTTAAGTGATATTTAATGCTAAAGTTGGACAAAGTCGTTCCATTAAAAAAGTTTTATAAGAGCAAAAACTATACATCGGAATTTAATCATTTTTAGATCATTTTACACGTTATAATTTCCCGGTGTGCAGAATGCATTTATTTTTTTAATTTGACTCATTTTTTGAGCTGTTATTTCTATTTTAAATTCAAATTTTCGGCATTTCGAAAGACATTTTTTACTTATTTTAGAAAATTGTACTAATTTAACCTGTTGCCAAGTTTATACACTGGTTTCCAAAAATTAAGGAAAAACAACAAAAGTTGCGATCACTCAAAATCTTACAAGTAGATTTTAATAAAACTCAGACACAATTTACAACACATAATAAGGTATAAAATAACAGTAAAAGAAATTACCAGACGATTGTGGTGTTTCATAAATTAATACAATTATAAAATAAACAAAATAAATATCTCAGTTTGGTATAGGAAAAGTACCTTTAATATGGAGTATGATCAACTCTATAAGCAATACAGAACATACAATGAAGTGTGATACTGTCAGTTTTTCGATCGGTAAGTTTGCTGGGAAGTGCAAGCCATTTCTCTTGTAAAGCAGTTGTAAGCGTGCAAGGGTCTGAGGAGGGAGATTGAGAGCACAGATACGTCTTCCTAAAGCATCCCAAAGATGCTCAATGGGATTCAAGTTCAGTGACCGCGCTGGCCATTCCATGCGCTGAATTGTTTGGTGCTGAAGATAAATCTTCTACAAAGCGAAACCTGTGCGGTCTAGAGTTATCGTCCTGTAACAGGAAATCTTTACCTATTGCACCGGCATAAGGGTGACCATAAGCGTCAAGAATGTCATCTCTATAGACATGAGCATTCACAGTTCCACGTGGAAAGACATGGGGTCTGTACGTCCGCCCAAAAAGATACCATCCCAAACACAGACACTGCCTCCTCCATACGAATATCTTTTAAGAATGTTTGATGGATGATAGCATGTTCCCTGTTCTCTCCAAATCAAACAATGCCTACTCTCGCTTTGGATGCTAAACTGGAACTCATTTGTGACGAGAACACACCTCCATTGATCAGCCGTTCAGCGGAGATGTTGACGTGCCCAACTTAAACGTTCCCTCCGGAGACACGAAGTGAGCAGCAAACAAATATCCGGTCGCATCGCATACAGACCACCTTCTTGAAGCTTTCTATGCACAGCAGACATTGATACCAACCTTCCAGTGACTATAGCAAGGACGGATATAAGATGAGAGGGGGTTGCTGTTCTGTACACATTGATTCCTTCATACACAGAACCGCAAATATCGGTCATCGGTGCTTGTCGTAGCTCTTGCTCGTCCGTCGCTGAACCTTCTGGAGGCCAAACCAGTGGTTTGAAAGTGTTGCTAAAGCCTATGAGCAACAGAAGGACTCACATTTAGCCATCTAGCCACCTCTGTCTGACTTTGGCCAACATCCAGTCTTCCAATAGCTCTAAATCGCAATTATGCGGACAAATGATACCTCGAGCTCATACTAATGAATTGGCTATCTTAGTTTTCTTATCTCATAATCACAGCGACAGCAGCAGCCATACTCTCTAGTATGCATTTTTATGCTCCATTCAGATGACGCAATCCGATTGCAGCGCCACTAATTTGCATGTTGTAACTGTAATCAGCATCTTTTAGTTAAAAACATATCCAAATTTCATACGGATAGGTTAATTTTTAAACGAGTTATCGCTCTTTTTGTGATTTTTCCTTAATTTTTGGAAAACAGTGTAAATAGCACAAACAATGTTTGCTTGAAATTAAAAATTTATTTACATGTGACTATTATAAACAGAAAAAAAACTTTCAAATTAGAATTAAATAATTACGTATAAAAAGCAGGAACTTATTGAAAATTACTTCATCTATATTTAAACGTGAATTTTAACAGAGAAAGGATATTGTAAAATAATAAATTCATTAACATGCGTTAGAAGTCTTAAATAGGAGAAATTACATCACATTACACTTATTACATAAAATGAACAAAAAATAATATTGCAAAACAGTTTAAATTTAAAAATTGTGTGAGACATTTATTTGATATTTCAAGATGATCTTTTCAACTATTTTTGTTGGGAAAGCGCAAATAATTATTCATTTCTAAAAAAAGTATTTTCACGTGAATAATTAAAAAGAGAAAGAAAAGTTTGGTGAAAATTATGTGAGATTAAAAACGATACATTTAAAATGTCTTTTATTTATTTATTGACCAACAAACATACGACTTGTGTGCTTGACATGAGAGCCCGCTTAAAGTGTCTTATTTAAAAGAACTTTCTTTTCGCTTTGTTAAAAAATACCGGGAAACAAAGACCCTGTTTACTTAATTCATTTTATATTAGCTTATTTTGAAATGTTTAACTGATTTTATGTAATCAAAGAGGAAAACAGCCATTGTATCTTTTAACAGCAGTTGATTTTTCCTTAAAATTCCCCAATCAAAGAGAAATGAATAGAAACCCGTTAATAGGGAGATCGCCACTGTTTTTAAAATTATAATTTAATTCTTTCAAAATCTTTTTATAGCTGATCAAATTAGCGTGCTTTTAGAAACTGTGGTGTCTGAACGGGGGTTAGCGAGCGTAGCTCGTAGGGGGGGCTGAGCCCCCTAGTGTTTAGAAAATTTCCGAACCACTGAAAGGAAGCCAGGAGAGACCCATATTCAATTTGCATCGCGCTTGACTACCAATTGGAAATATTATTGTAAGTTGCGGAAAGTAGAAACCTTCCAAAATTTAAAGGATCTAATAGTTTCAGACAAATTGTTCAGTCTCAAGAAACTGCGACGCATATAGGGATAAGACAGGCTGAGGATTGGTTTCTACCCCCTTGTTTTGCGAAGGAATGTGATATTTACTATACTTTTAGAGGAAAAAACTGAAATGAGGTGAATTCCCCAAGATACATTCCCCTCCGTTAAGAAGCGATAATAATTCACGCGGGCGAAACTATAATAAAAACTGTTATATCTGCGGTCTAAATCATTTTGCAAAACATTGTAGAAGATCGGGAACCAAGAAACGGGGGAAAGTGAAAAATTAGAAGATAGACCAGTGGTCGCTAAAGTAAGATCTTTCGGAGAGAGTATTTCAACCCCCCTCCTTTTTCCCCGCTGAAACAGTAACTTTGAACATTGCACGGAAGGAAGTCGAAAGCATCCTGGATTCCAGAACTGAATATACAGTTTTTAAAGAATCATGTATTCCGTGGGGATGTTTAGGAAGAAGCCATGGTCGGGTTCAGCTCAGGTCAGCTTTTGGCAAGACTATTGAAGCTAAGTTGTGTGTTATTCCAATAGGAATTTGGTATGGACAAGGCCGGATAAGTAAGCCTGTTGGTATTGAAGTCGCCATAACTGAAAGGCTGGATTTTCCTTGTTTATTACCGCCTGAAATATACGAACTACTGAAATAAAATACAACCCCCAATATCCAGACTATAGGGATCATGAAGGGGAATGATGAAGCAGAGACGAGTGGAGCTATCGGGGGTTTATGAACGGAATTTTTAAAGAATGAGAGAAAAATTTTGAAGATGGAGATATCGGATAATGATGCGCTAAGTAAACCGATAACTGTAGAGTGCGGAATTAAAGCAGCCGCACTCAAAAGCAACACTTTAGAACAAATATCCACTGTTAACTTTTTTAAGGAAGAGCAAGCTAAATGCGAAACTCTTAAAAACATATGTAATGATCTAGAGATGGGAAAAGGGAATTTTACTAGTATTGACAAGTTGATTTATCATAAGGATAAAGTTATAGGTGAATCAGTGTTTCAACTTGCGTTACCCCAGAGTTTTCAAATCGAAGAATTATTTTAAGTGATATTTAATGCTAAAGTTGGACAAAGTCGTTCCATTAAAAAAGTTTTATAAGAGCAAAAACTATACATCGGAATTTAATCATTTTTAGATCATTTTATACGTTATAATTTCTCGGTGAGCAGAATGCATTTATTTTTTTAATTTGACTCATTTTTTGAGCTGTTATTTCTATTTTAAATTCAAATTTTCGGCATTTCGAAAGACATTTTTTACTTATTTTAGAAAATTGTACTAATTTAACCTATTGCCAAGTTTATGCACTGGTTTCCAAAAATTAAGGAAAAACAACAAAAGTTGCGATTACTCAAAATCTTACAAGTAGATTTTAATAAAACTCAGACACAATTTACAACACATAATAAGGTATAAAATAACAGTAAAAGAAATTACCAGACGATTGTGGTGTTTCATAAATTAATACAATTATAAAATAAACAAAATAAATGTCTCAGTTTGGTATAGGAAAAGTACCTTTAATATGGAGTATGATCAGCTCTATAAGCAATACAGAACATACAGTGAAGTGTGATACTGTCAATTATGCGATCGGTAAGTTTGCTGGGAAGTGCGAGCCATTTCTCTTGTAAAGCAGTTGTAAGCGTGCAAGGGTCTGAGGAGGGAGATTGAGAGCAGAGATACATTTTCCTAAAGCATCCCAAAGATGCTCAATGGGATTCAAGTTCAGTGACCGCGCTGGCCATTCCATGCGCTGAATTGTTTGGTGCTGAAGATAATCTTCTACGATGCGAAACCTGTGCGGTCTAGAGTTATCGTCCTGTAACAGGAAATCTTTACCTATTGCACCGGCATAAGGGTGACCATAAGCGTCAAGAATGTCATCTCTATAGACATGAGCATTTACAGTTCCACGTGGAAAGACATGGGGGTCTGTACGTCCGCCCAAAGAGATACCATCCCAAACACAGACACTGCATCCTCCATACGAATATCTTTTAAGAATGTTTGATGGATGATACCGTGTTCCCTGTTCTCTCCAAATCAAACAATGCCTACTATCGCTTTGGATGCTAAACTGGAATTCATCTGTGACGAGAACACACCTCCATTGATCAGCCGTTCAGCGGAGATGTTGACGTGCCCAACTTAAACGTTCCCTCCGGAGACACGAGGTGAGCAGCAAACAAATATCCGGTTGCATCGCATACAGACCACCTTCATGAAGCTTTCTATGCACAGTAGACATTGATACCAACCTTCCAGTGACTATAGCAAGGACGGATATAAGATGAGAGGGGGTTGCTGTTCTGTACACATTGATTCCTTCATACACAGAACCGCAAATATCGGTCATCGGTGCTTGTCGTAGCTCTTGCTCGTCCGTCGCTGAACCTTCTGGAGGCCAAACCAGTGGTTTGAAAGTGTTGCTAAAGCCTATGAGTAACAGAAGGACTCATATTTAGCCATCTAGCCACCTCTGTCTGACTTTGGCCAACATCCAGTCTTCCAATAGCTCTAAATCGCAATTATGCAGACAAATGATACCTCGAGTTCATACTAATGAATTGGCTATCTTAGTTTTCTTATCTCATAATCACAGCGACAGCAGCAGTCATACTCTCTAGTATGCATTTTTATGCTCCACTCAGATGACGCAATCCGATTGCAGCGCCACTAATTTGCATGTTGTAACTGTAATCAGCATTTTTTAGTTAAAAACATATCCAAATTTCATACGGATAGGTTAATTTTTGAACGAGTTATCGCTCTTTTTGTGATTTTTCCTTAATTTTTGGAAACCAGTGTAAATAGCACAAACAATGTTTGCTTCAAATTAAAAATTTATTTACATGTGACTATTATAAACAGAAAAAAAACTTTCAAATTAGAATTAAATAATTACGTATAAAAAGCAGGAACTTATTGAAAATTACTTCATCTATATTTAAACGTGAATTTTAACAGAGAAAGGATATTGTAAAATAATAAATTCATTAACATGCGTTAGAAGTCTTAAATAGGAGAGATTACATCACATTTACATCACATTACACTTATTACATAAAATGAACAAAAAATAATATTGCAAAACAGTTTAAATTTAAAAATTGTGCGAGACATTTATTTGATATTTCAAGATGATCTTTTCAACTATTTTTGTTGGGACAGCGCAAATAATATTTCATTTCTAACAAAAGTATTTTCACGTGAATAATTAAAAAGAGAAAGAAAAGTTTGGTGAAAATTATGTGAGATTAAAAACGATACATTTAAAACGTCTTTTATTTATTTATTTATTTATTGACCAACAAACATACGACTTGTGTGCTTGACATGAGAGCCCGCTTAAAGTGTCTTATTTAAAAGAACTTTCTTTTCGCTTTGTTAAAAAATACCAAGAAACAAAGACCCTGTTTACTTAATTCATTTTATATTAGCTTATTTTGAAATGTTTAACTGATTTTATGTAATCAAAGAGGAAAACAGCCATTGTATCTTTTAACAGCAGTTGATTTTTCCTTAAAATTCCCCAATCAAAGAGAAATGAATAGAAACCCGTTAATAGGGAGATCGCCACTGTTTTTAAAATTATAATTCAATTCTTTCAAAATCTTTTTAAAGCCGATCAAATTAGCGTGCTTTTAGAAACTGTGGTGTCTGAACGGGGGTTGGCGAGCGTAGCTCGTAGGGGGGGGCTGAGCCCCCTAGTGTTTAGAAAATTTCCGAACCACTGAAAGGAAGCCAGGAGAGACCCATATTCAATTTGCATCGCGCTTGACTACCAATTGGAAATATTATTGTAAGTTGCGGAAAGTAGAAACCTTCCAAAATTTAAAGGATCTAATAGTTTCAGACAAATTGTTCAGTCTCAAGAAACTGCGACGCATATAGGGATAAGACAGGCTGAGGATTGGTTTCTACCCCCTTGTCTTGCGAAGGAATGTGATATTTACTATACTTCTAGAGGAAAAAACTGAAATGAGGTGAATTCCCCGAGATACATTCCCCCTCCGTTAAGAAGCGATAATAATTCATGCGGGCGAAACTATAATAAAAACTGTTATATCTGCGGTCTAAATCATTTTGCAAAAGATTGTAGAAGATCGGGAACCAAGAAACGGGGGAAAGTGAAAAATTAGAAGATAGACCAGTGGTCGCTAAAGTAAGATCTTTCGGAGAGAGTATTCCGACCCCCCTCCTTTTCCCCCGCTGAAACAGTAACTTTGAACATTGCACGGAAGGAAGTCGAAAGCATCCTGGATTCCAGAACTGAATATACAGTTTTTAAAGAATCATGTATTCCGTGGGGATGTTTAGGAAGAAGCCATGGTCGGGTTCAGCTCAGGTCAGCTTTTGGCAAGACTATTGAAGCTAAGTTGTGTGTTATTCCAATAGGAATTTGGTATGGACAAGGCCGGATAAGTAAGCCTGTTGATATTGAAGTCGCTATAACTGAAAGGCTGGATTTTCCTTGTTTATTACTGCCTGAAATATATGAACTACTGAAAGAAAATACAACCCCCAATATCCAGACTATAGGGGTCATGAAGGGAAATGATGAAGCAGAGACGAGTGGAGCTATCGGGGGTTTATGAACGGAATTTTTAAAGAATGAAAGAAAAATTTTGAAGATGGAGATATCGGATAATGATGCGCTAAGTAAACCGATAACTGTAGAGTGCGGAATTAAAGCAGCCGCACTCAGAAGCAGCACTTTAGAACAAATATCCACTGTTAACTTTTTTAAGGAAGAGCAAGCTAAATGCGAAACTCTTAAAAACGTATGTAATGATCTAGAGATGGGAAAAGGGAATTTTACTAGTATTGACGGGTTGATTTATCATAAGGATAAAGTTATAGGTGAATCAGTGTTTAAACTTGCGTTACCCCAGAGTAAAAGAGAAAAGGTCTTGAAACTAGCACATGAATCAATTTTTGGCACTCACTTGGATTACAAGAAAATGAAAGAACAGATTCGTTACAATTTCTTTTGGTCTAACATGTCTAAAGATATAATGGAGTTTTGCAAAACATGCGAAAAATGCCAATTAAGAACCACTGAAAAGATAAGTGATAGAGCCCCAATTACCCCAGTTTTAAGACCGGAACTCCTGTTTGAGGTGGTGAATGTTGACGTAATTGGACCGATTGATCCACCCTCAGGAAGAGGTCATAAATATGTTTTAAGTCTCATAGATCAGCATACTCGATGGCCTGAGGCCATACCTATGAGATCTCTTACTGCAAAAACAGCTTGCGATTCATTATTGCAAGTATTCTGTAGAACAGGTATTCCAAATATTATTGCTAGTGATCAGGGCACCAATTTCACATCCGCGTTAACTCAAGAATTTCAAAAAAGATTATGATCCACCTCCCAATTTTGTTGAGCCGGTTATGCGGCTAGCAACGTCTTGATAGAATGATTTAACAGGATATTAAAAAACATGTTACACCATGTTATTCAAGAGGATCTGAGACACTGGGATAAGCAGATTCCTTTTCTTTTATTTGCATATCGTGAAGTGCCTAATTGCACCACCGGCATCTCTCCATTCAAATTGTTATATAGTAGGGAAGCGCGGGGGCCGTTAGCAATCTTAAAGTCTACCTGGGCCGGAGAAATGCATCTTCCAGTAAATATAACAGAGTCTCCAACCGATTATTTACAAAACCTTAAGATTAGAATAGAAACAGCTGCTGATTTTGCATCTATTATGGTGGCGAATAGGCAAAAAACTTATACTGACTATTTTAATAAAAGGTCATCTTTTATGAATTCAGGAAAATTTTTCGAGGGCGAGGAGGATTCTCGCCCTATAAATTTTGTTTTTCGGCCAAGTTTTTTTTTTTCTTTTCTTTCTTTTTTTTTTTTTTTTTTTTTTTTTTTTGCTGAAAAAAAGAAAGAATCCAATAATTTGTGAGAAAACTTAATTTTAGCACAGTTGTAATTAATTTGAAAAAACATATTTGTACGAATGAAATTTGTTTGGATGAATTACATTTGATTAAAAGTACATAAATAAAATTGTTGTGTTCTTGTGAAATTAGCTTTGAATATGCGTTGATAGATATGGCTGTTATGATATTGGGGATGAAATTTCTCTTTTTTAATACTTTCCAACTTAGTTCAAAAGTGTTTATGATTTCAGTTTGTCTGTCCATCTGTCTGTCCTTGCTTTAACTCGCGTAAATATAGTCCGATTGCCATGAAATGGATATATCTTATTTGGGTTTAGTATGGCATGTTCAATATTGTAAAGGAAGTGCGTATAGCATTTTTGGTTCATGTGCAGGGCCACTCAAAAGAATTCCGTTACATTGCGGTCTATGGGGAAAAATCGCTTGCTGTGTATTTTAATGATATTACAGTATTTAAAACATATTGAAATTTATATAAATCACTGAGGTGTACTACAAGGTTCTTGCTATAGAATAGGTATAGTGCATATAGGTAGGTATGCATAGAACTTATCGTTTATTTACAGGAACTGTTATAATTAAAGCAGAGTTATAAATACGCAGGTTTTAAGGTCATTTGGTGTGGCGTTAAAGTATAAATTACAGTCGACGAAACAGTTCATTTCAAAATAAGAGTTCATTTATTAAATTCAACTTGAATTTTAAAAACTTAAATAATGAAGATATATACATACACTTCCAGCTTTTGCTGGGAATCATATTGACATATTATAGCTATAGCAAGGAGTAAGTTTAAACTCCATCTCCGTAGTCCTTCCATTACATTACTTCCATCACTACACATCATACTCCATGGAGTTTCACACTAAATATACTTACTGAGTACATCAAAACTGGAATAAACATATGCATACAGTTACAGTTAAAAGAGAGTGCCTTTACGACCGAAATGGAAAAATAAAAACTAGTTCGGAACGATATATCTTCCGAACAAACCAAACGACAAATTTTGGGGGACAAGACTTTGTCCAGATTTCCAACATGCGGCCCCATCGGTCGTAAATATCTCCTCTTTCTTTTTATAATCAAAATCAAAAATATTACAAATAGCTCTTTGAAACTTTACATACAGAAGAGGTTTTGTCAGAAAGTCTGCCTTATTATCTTTAGAACTTACATGTTTTAACTCAAAAACATTTTCATTAATTAACTGACGAATAAATTGACATCGTATGTCAATGTGTTTCGTTTTAAAATTCTCTTGGCTATTTTTAGAAAAATAAATGGCAGATTCATTATCACAGTACTGAATTGGTTTTATTCTATCGTATAAATTAAGTTCATTTAAAACTCTTGAATACCAAGTTAGTTCCTTTACACTTTCCGTTATGAGATAAACTCAGATTCCATAGAACTTAGTGCAATACATTTTTGCTTCGATGATTTCCAAGCAAACGGAACGTTACTGAAGTAAATTATATAACCACTACTTGAATGTCTTTTAGTAAGTTGACATCCCCAATTAGCATCAGAATATGCACACAAACTTAGTGATTTTACATTGGACAGATTTATTTTAAAACTTTTAGTAGCAAAAACATAATTCATGATATCTACTACTATTAACCAGTGTTTATATGTATACCCATTACAAAACTGTGACATTACATTTACAGAAAAACTAATATCGGGCCTTGATCTATTTGACAAAAATGACAGACACCCGATTAAAGATCGGTATGGAAATTTTTTCATTAATTCATTTTCGATAATTTCATTTTCGTTAACTTTATCTGGAAAACAGAGCCAATTTTAAAAGGTAATTTAACATAACTTTTAGATAAATCTTTATATTTTAATTCTAATCTTTCAATATAAGTTCTTTGATGAACGAATAATGAATCTTTAATCTGTTCAAAGTTAACACCTAGCAAATACTTTGTTAATCCTATTTCAGTAATTTCCAAGCTATTTTTTAACATATTAGTTACAGATTGCAATACATTTTCATCTTTAGCAAACAAAACTAAATCATCTACATAGACAACTAAAATTGCGTTACTATTCAGTTTATACACACAGTTACACCATTTTAATTTACAAAATCCAAGATTATGTAATATATTATCTAATTCAGAATTCCATTCACGGCCACTTTGCCTTAATCCATAAATTGATTTATTTAACAAACAAACTTTATTCTCAGCACCCTTCATTTCAAATCCTGGAGGTTGTTTCATAAACACAGTTTCTTTTAAAGAACCATATAAATATGCTGATTTTACATCCAATTGAATATGATACCAATTTAACATAGAAACTAATAAAATAAACATTAGTTTTATAATTGAAAAATTTACAACAGGTGAAAATATATCATTAAAATCAATACCTGGTTTCTGTTTAAAACCTTGAGCTACGAGACGTGCCCTGTACTTTTTACCATTTTTTTCCGTGTTTTTTATATTATAAACCCATTTACTTCCTACTATTGTGGAATTTTTCGGTGGATCAACCAACCGCCAAACTTTTCTCTTACTCATCATCTCAATTTCTTCCCTCATCGCGGCATTCCATTTCCCCCTTTCTGGATTTATTTGTGCCTCCTCAAATGATTTAGGGATTTCGGTATTGTAAAATTCATGTTGAAATAATTCAGTTAAATATGGATCGTCCGAATCACTAGTTGAGGGTTCACTTAAAGTTTCAGTATTAGTATGAGTAGTTTTAGGTTTAAAGTCAAACTTATCTGGCTCAAACGGGATTTTATTTTCCTTACAATATTTTTTAACATCATTTAAAGATCTCAGTCTCGTATTTGTTATTGGGGTATAATAATATACGTCAATTCTCTTACATTTCGTTCTCGGTCTTTCAATCCTTTTCCACTCTGAAATATTTATAGAACTTACAGTTACCTTACCCCCGTTTTTCTCTTCATCTTCGTTTAAGCTATCTCCTGGTAGTTCATGATTAAGATCTAAAGTTGCATTACTTAAACCGTTTGTTTTAATTTGAGATTCATTAAAATTCAATATCGAATCCTTATATTTGTTTTCTCCCCCAAATAATGTTTCTACACCCTTTTTGGATTCATCTATACGCACATGAATAGTCTCTACAATTCGCCTTTCTTTTGGAATGTAAATTCTATATCCTTTGGTTTTCATGGCATAACCAACTAAGATACCTAGTAAAGCTTTCGTTTGAAGTTTATTTCGCTTAACTTTAGGAACATGAACAAATGCTAAAGAACCAAAAATTCTTAAATGTCTTACCGAAGGTTTGAATCCCGTCCATAATTCTTGCGGTGTAAGACCTTGGGTTAAACTGTGTTCAGTCCTATTTTTTGTATGAACAAACGCCAAAAGAGCTTCCCCCCAGAATGACGGTTTTAACCCGCTATCGTGTAACATTGCTCTAACTGCATTCATTGCTACTTTATTAAAATTTTCAGCAACACCCACCTGCTCTGGAGTATAAATGGAGGATCTTTCGATTCTTATACCTAAATCGGCTAACAGTTTCTCAAATAATTTATGGGTAAATTCCAGCCCATTATCAGTTCGTACACATTTTAACTTTTTACCAGTTTGTCTCTCAGCTTTAACTAAAAACTTTTTAAAGCATTCAAACACTTCCGTTTTATCCTTAATTATATAAACCTCAGTCCTTCTAGAATAATCGTCAATTACTGACAAAAAGTATTTCCCCCCTCCTAACGAGTTAACAGGGCTAGGACCCCACAAATCCATATACACCCTATCGAGGATTTGATTAGAAATGCGTTTATACAAATAATTTCTTTTAAACGATTTTCTGTTAGATTTTGCAATTACACAAGTTTCACACATCTTATTTTTGTTTTTACAGTTAATATTTTCAATACCTTTAACACAATTATTTTTACTCATTTTTTCAAGTAAAGGTAAGTTTGTATGACAAAATCTACGGTGTACAATCTCTGAATTTAAACTAGTAGAATAAGCAAAATTTTCACATTTTGAAGCATAACCTTTAACAATATACAATTTATCAACTCGAGGTACAGTAAAACAATATCTATTAAATTTATCATACACTATCATTTTATTATTTCCCCATTTAATTTGGTTTCCTGCAATGTCTATATTAGACCCACCAATTAAATTTCTCCTCATGTTAGGAGCATATAACACATTTTTTAAAGTTATTTCTACATTACCTGTTACATCTAGAATGGTAAGGTCAATATCACCAATACCCAGTATTTCCGACGAACAGTCCTTGTCTCCTATCAGCACTTGTTGAGGGGGGAGGTTCCTATATGTTACAAATAGACTCCTGTCATTCGTAAAATGAGAAGTAGCCGCCGAGTCCACAAGAAATTCCACGAACTTCCTACCATTTGAAGATATTAGGGCGAATTCCGATTGCTTTGTAGGTTCACTGTAGAAAACTTGCTTTTTCCCTCTAGAGTTCTTTTTGAAACACCTTGTATCTGTGTGACCAGGTTTCTTGCAGTAACTGCATATTAAACTCGGCCCCATACGATTAGCTGGTGAAGTATACGATCGTCTAGTAGTGTCCAGGTCGCTTCCACTACGTGAAACCCATGGCTTTTTACTGCTTCCAAAATTCTCCGCTGGAATGGTTGGTTTAACGGTAGGGTTTTTAAACTTAGTTGCATAAGCATCACCTACAGCGATAACCTCTTTACCTTCATCTTTTCGTTTTAAACAAATTCTGCCATATTCAGTTATTAACTGCGTAGATACATTTTCTAATTTAAATTCTTTATCTTCTAATCTATATAACACTTGAACTAGATTATCATATTCCTCAGGTAATCGACGGATTAGTTGAAAACATACTAACAGTTCTGGCATCTCAAATCCAGCATCTTTAATTTGAACTTTCTTTTCTTCAATTTTTTTACAAAATAAACCTATAGTTTCTTCTTGCGAGTTTAACTTCATCTCGAAAAATTCATCGACTAATCCCGCTAAGCATGCTCGTGAAGTTGGTTCGAAGTTTAACTTTAAAATATCCCAAGCATCTTTGCCGCTTTCTGTTTGAGCAATTAGTATCTGGAATTTTCGTTCGATGGATTGGTAAATTGTTGTATAAGCTCTTCGTTTACGCCATTCAAAATCGCTTTTCTCACGATCAGAGGCATCCGATTTACATGCGATATCTGGCTTTGTAATAAATTCCCAGCAATTTCGGTCAATCAATACACATTTGACGTCGAGCTTCCAGGAAGGATAGTTATAATCCGATAGTTTCGGGAAGGAATAAGTTAACTCTGGTACTTGTGCCATTATGCAATATATATTTCATCTAAATCACACCATATTTTATCTATTTGACCTTTAAATAGCATGACATGGCCCCTTAACCATGTTATAATTAAAGCAGAGTTATAAATACGCAGGTTTTAAGGTCATTTGGTGTGGCGTTAAAGTATAAATTACAGTCGACGAAACAGTTCATTTCAAAATAAGAGTTCATTTATTAAATTCAACTTGAATTTTAAAAACTTAAATAATGAAGATATATACATACACTTCCAGCTTTTGCTGGGAATCATATTGACATATTATAGCTATAGCAAGGAGTAAGTTTAAACTCCATCTCCGTAGTCCTTCCATTACATTACTTCCATCACTACACATCATACTCCATGGAGTTTCACACTAAATATACTTACTGAGTACATCAAAACTGGAATAAACATATGCATACAGTTACAGTTAAAAGAGAGTGCCTTTACGACCGAAATGGAAAAATAAAAACTAGTTCGGAACGATATATCTTCCGAACAAACCAAACGACAAATTTTGGGGGACAAGACTTTGTCCAGATTTCCAACAGGAACACACAAAATTATTTGGATATAGAAGAAAATGAGCAATAATTGAACTATTGAAGCCACGAACAATAACTGTTGGAAGAGCATTTTCAATTGTGGTATGCATTTTTAAATTTAACTATTTTAAAAAAATTACTTGATGTGTATAAATTCTAGATCATATACAAGGTCGAACAACAGTTCTCAACAACATTCATTTATTGGCTGAAATTGCTGCACGGAAATTTTAAAATGTATTATCCGTTTAACTGAACATCCTTTTTGCATACTATATAGTATGCATACCTATCTGTAGATCATATACAGGGCTGCAAAAAAATCGTATATTTTAACGACTCTTCATGGTAATGGGAGAAATCGTGTTTTCAAATACATTATGCGATTTCCAAATTGTTCATTAAGGCATCATCTTCCACCTTTGTAAATTGTGATGTTTTGTTATGGTATTCTGAATGTGTTGGAAAATGATTTATTTCATAATCTATGCTGTATTCATGTTTTCTTTTTTCGGGTGGGGGTTAGAAATTGTGTTGTTAAAACTGTGTTAATTATTATACAGCGTGTCTCTTATCATTTACCAATAACCAATTTCTAAACCGTTAGGTTTAGAAGTATAGTTCTAATTGCAAAAATTTTTCATATTTTGTTCTGCTTCACATAAAAATCGATTTACATTACAATAATTACTTTTTAAATAGATAAGAAATTACAAATTTTATACAATGCCTGGGTCCTATAAGTTTTATTTAGAAAAAGTTTTTCCATGTTCTAACAAGTAAAACAGCAAAAAGTTATTCTTTTATGGTCAAAACTTACTAAGTTATTATACTTAGAATTTTTTGAAAATTTTTAATGTTTTAATCACCAAAAATGGGAAAACACATTTTTAGTGTCAGAAAACGCTAAAAATGCATGAAATTTAAAGTATCATATCTAAGTAAGTTTTTGTCTTGCAAAAATCAAGTTTTTAATCACAAACTAATTTTGATTCATCTCATTAGAAAACAGCATTTATAATTATATCAAAAAACTATTCCAAACATTTTGTTTAAAAGGCCTTCTAATTAAAATATCCGTTGACCATTAGTTACCTGTTATAAAAATAACAGGTTGTTGAAACCTGTTACTCGTACAAGTGTGGAACGATGTAACCTGTTAACCAAAAGTAACTATATTCCCCATCTCTACTTTGCTTACATTAAATTGTTTCACCTACAAACTAATGAAAAATGAGATTTGGAATAATTATTGAAGAAATATGAGATCCTATTCAGAAAGAAAGTCAGAGTTGCGGCGGTAGATCCTCATACGATTCGGTTAATTACAATCGCAGAGAGAAAGAAACCATATGTTTATAGGATTCCAGAAACATTAAAATCGAAAGTAGATGAACAAATAAATGAACTCCTAGAGTTAGGTTTAATTGAAGAGAGTTCGGCGGAGATAGCACACCCAGTGGTGTGTGTGCAAAAGAAAGACGGTAATATACGCCTATGTGTGGACTATCGTGCTTTAAATGCTGTGACTAAATCTGATGACTTTCCCATGGAATATGCAACGAGTTTAATGTATAGCATCGGACAGGCTAACATTATTACAACATGAGATTTGCTTAAAGGTTACTGGACAATCCCCATGGAAGAAGAAAGCCACGATTTTACGTCCTTTAAGACACACCATGGACAGTATAGATTTAAAGTAATGGCGTATGGGCTTAAAAATGCGGCTGCGTGTTTTCAGCATTGAATGAATAAAGCCCTTTGAGAATTCAAAGAATTTTCTCGTGCGTATATCGACGATATTGCCGTATTTTCTACAGACTGGCATTCACATTTAATTCAACTAAATAAACTTGACGAACTAGGATTCACTGTAAATATTGACAAGTGCTCTTTTGGGAAAACCCAATTAAATACTTAGGACACTTGATAGGTTCAGGTAAGCACCAACCTGATCCCGCAAAAATTGAAACAATCGAAAAATTATCGACTCCAACAACAAAAACTCAACTGAGAAGTATCTTAGGCCTGTGTAATTACTACCGAGACAGGGCTCCCAACACATTGTAGTCTCCTAAAAGAGGGAAAGGGGACCATTTTTATTTTAAAAGGGGGCTTTGGGAGACCATTTATATTAATAAACTGTCAAGTGCGAGCATTACTCGCACACAGAGGGTTCCGTAGAATAAATATATGAATTTGTAATTGTATTATAAAAAACAAATAAAAACATTGCTAAAAGAATGCTAAGACTTTGTAAAAAAAACTATACAACATAGAGTTGGGTATAACTGTATATATTAGAAAAGTGTAAATGGGTATACCATGAAAGTTCAAAGAAATATGGAACCTAAATGATATCAAATATAGCTATTTGTATAACTCTTTTTTTAATATTATCCTAATCTGTTTATGATGAACTTAATTCGGTACTGACAATAAAAGCAGTGCATACTTAAACTTCATTTGGCATTTCATGAAACTAAATTCAGCGTAGTAATAACCTTTATTTCTACAGTGTAGCTAAAACAAAACCTTTGTTCAAAGTTTAAATTTGGCATTGTGCTAATGCTAAGCGCGCTTCGAATTGAGGTCTCAAAGTTACAACGCCGCCTTAGTCAGTGTCGCGTTTTTCCAGATAGGTGTTTAATTAACTTTTAAAGTCACTCGAGGCATATTGAGAGATACAATCAATGCAAACTATCGCGAATCCCACAGTATTTATGCGATTCATTCTAATTAAATCTTTCGAGTTTTCCAAAATATGCAAGCAAATTTTTAAAAATTACCCTAAAAAATATGTTAATTGGTTATCTTTATAAAGATGGGTCACTAAAAAGTACACTCAGCTAAATATTCTACTGCAAGAAGATAGGAAGTATTCCAATATTTAGTACTCACATTGATAATTCTCCTTAAAGGAGCTTTTAATTTAAATTGATGCTTCATTAAAGGAAGACAAGACTGAGTGCAATCCTATGGGAAATATTGCAAGCTTTAAGACCTGTTTTCTCGGAAACTACCTGACCGATTTTGAAGGAATTTGGTATAATTCACTGGACTATGCTCAAGACTTATGGCAGACAGTTTTATTCTGCAACTAATTTTTTTTTATTTTAGAGCAATGGCAATTTTTCAGAAATTTTATTAATTTTTTTAAAAATTGTCTGCCACATATGTATGCTGTTATTTTATACTTATACTCTACCACAAAATATTATCAAAATCGCTCGAGTACTTTGAGATAATGGGATTTTTACCTGAAAAATACAATTTTTCAGGAGATTCAAAAAACATAAATATTCACATTTCTTGCTCAAAAAGCTACAAAACTTAGATACTTTTAATTTGTGTAAAGTTCTAGCAATGTTTTATCAAATACATGAATTAAAGAATACATAAACACTTGGATAAAGTTTAGTTACACATAATAAATGAGTATAAAATGCTAGAGTAAAATTAATGTGTGGGGGTGTGGCATCCCAGTTGCGTCTTCCCTTAGTGTGAGTAGATGTAGTGGCCCAGTCTTGTCTTCCCTTAAATTTTTACAATTATTTCTAATGGTCAAAAAAAAAAAACTGGGCATACTAATGGATTCAGGAAGGTTCAAAGAATTTTTTAAGCCAATAAAAAAAATATTTTTTTCAAAGAATTTCACTATATTCTTCCCTTAATATTTATAACAGCAAAAAAATGATTTGCAATGAAATATAAGCACTAAAAATTAATGCATCTAAGAAAATATCAAATCAATTGTTAACAGAGTAGCACACTAGCAATTACAAAGCATATAGTGCATTTCATCGAATTTAATAAGGAGTAACAGTGATCAATGAATAAATAAAAAGAAAAGTGCCCAATTAAACTGATGGCATTGAGCTCACAGGCTATTCACACAAATTGTAAAGTATACTCTTATTTCAAAGAATAATGTTCCTCGAAAAATAAATTAAGGATGGGGGGGATTAGTTCCCCCACTATTTCACATCTTTATACTTTTAACCAATGAGCCTCCAAATCTCATCAGGGAAGCGCCTTATCAGAATAAACCTGTATACCAAATTTGAATCAAATTAGACAGAAAAATCCATTTATCTAAATTAAGGGGGGTATTGGCCTCCCGTGCCCCCCTTTAGACTTAAACAATGAACCTTCAAATCTAATCAGGGAAGTTCGTAATCAGAATTATCCGGTATACCAAAATTTGAAAAAAATCTGATAATTCTGCACGAAAAACCCATTTATCTAAGTTAAGGGGGGATTAGCCCCCTGTTCACCCCTTTATACTTAACCAATGAGCCGCCAAAACTAATCAGGGAAGCGCCTTATCAGAATGAATCTAGAAAAAAATTTTGAAGCAAATCGGATATTTCTATCAAGAGTTATCGCGTTACGTACATACATACATACATACAGAACCGGCGGGCACATTAGCTCTCAGGTTTTGATAGCCTGTGAGCTAAAAAATCACAGCATAACAGCACCTCCTGTTGAGTATTAAAATTAGATTAACTATTGATTAGATATTGTTAATTATCAGGGGTGGGGAATTTTCAGAAAATCTTACCAGCCAAGGATTTATTTTACCCGCCAGCAAAATGCAATTTAAATTGTTATAATAAAACTTAGGCGATTGCAAAAATAGTTGATTACTATTACTACAATACATTTTCGCATACATATTTTTTCCCCTGTAAAATTAAGAAAAATATACACAACAGAGAAAAGTTTAATAAAGAATAGAACTTAGTACCGAGTTTACATCGCAGTAATTTGGAAAGTTATAAAATATAGCTAACTAGTAAAAAAAATAAAGTTCTTGGCATATCTTTTGGCATGGAGTTTTTTAAATACTGCCTACAAATTCACTCGTCCTGTCAAAAAATCCACTCGCCAGTGGCGAGTAAAATGATGTATTTCCCCATCCCTGTTAATTATTAATCTCAAACATAAAATTTAGTTCCTTTGTACTACCCAATAAAAGCTGATATCTACCCACCCTATATATATAAAATCCTAATGAAACGGATATTATGAAACAACTGAATTGAAACGAATTTATGTAACGATTCTATGAAACGACTGATTAAACAACTGATTATGTTTCACGACGATTTCTCCTAAAATATGGAATACTTTGCGATGAAATTAACACAAAAAATTCGTATTGATCCACAGATCTCAAAACTGGTAATAGAGTTTTTAAATTCGAATTAGTTTTCAAAATATTAATTTTTTTCTAATTTTATACACTTTTCTTTAATGATGGCAACTCAAATTTTAATCATAACAGATATTTTTTTTTTCATATTCTAAAAAAGGTTATTATTTTAAACTAATTTGGCGACCAGTTTGGCCTTCCGTAAATGTATGCTAAGAAATGTATCATGTTACTTTTATTCATAATTCAATTTATTTGAACAATCTTTTGCCAAATCGAAAGATCCTGATAGAGAAATCAAGAACTCGGTATTTTTATGTTAGCGAGACGCAGGTGATAAATCGCCAAACATTTTTCCTGTCGCATTTTTTTATATTTCATTAATTTCATTTAAAATATAATCCTTTCATTCATTTTATTTAAAATACAAAACTTTCATTTAAAACAGAAATGGTATTTTTTCGTTATACGGACGCCATGCCAGAATGTATGCTAATGCGCCAATTATTTCAACCCTGATCATGAAAAGGATTTTTAATTTTATGCCAGCAGTTTAATATGAGTTTTACTTTATTAATTTATTGTATAACAGTTATTTGTTCACTTATTTTAAGAATATATTTGTGGTTTAACAAAATAGTTGAAAAGTCTGTAATTTTCAAATGTTCTATTTTTAAAATGCTCACTTTACTATCAACAATATCTTTTCTTTTATTTTTCAAATGTTTAAATTCACGTGATTTTCATTCTATGCCAACTATTACACTTGGCGACAATGGTGTCCATATAACGGAAAAGTACCACTGAAACATTTAAAATTGATGGCTTTCACTAGTTTGCTTTTTTTTAAACAAAACTAAAAGAAAAATATTAGGCACAGATGTCATATACGCACCGGTGTACCTAATTGGCACCAAAATAGCATTATTTTGATTGACATGGTAACCCAAATATTGAGGTTTATTTAATAATAAATGTTTATTTACTTTTATTTCTTTTTTAAATTATATGAATTATTTTGTTCTATAGTAATCAATTATTTGTTTTGTTATTTCCTTTTGAAAATAATGGAAAATAATTAAAAAATACGGTACTACTTAGTTATTCCGTCGACCAATTTCGCCAAATAATATAAATCACCAAACCATGCACCATATTATACAAATTGACATAACATTTTATTTTAAATAACGAAAGAACAAATAAATTAGTATAACATTAATAAATATACGAATAAAACGTCGAAATAAAAATCACTTGATGACATAAACACATGTAACTTGCTTAAAGTCAAGTGAATGTGACATTTACGATCAACCATTTTTGGCATTTAATCTTACAGTTTGGCGATAGATTTTTGGTCGATGGGATAACTAAGTAGTACCAAAAATACATATGTAACTGATATTCAAAAACGAGGTTTTCGCCAAATTTTCGTAAAAAAAAAACCACGCCAAACCTGAAGGTGCATATATGTGGCCAAATATTAAATATTGCAATAAACCATGACATTTAATTTCAACTTCAAATCAATGCTTTAATTTATCACTCGAAAAAAAAAAAATGCTAATTGGCCAGTTGAAAAAAAGCTATTGGTGAGATTTGCACCCAGCTAGCGTAACAGTACCAAGAATTCTTTGCAACCATGGAAACTTTTATGTAGTTCTATTCTAAAAAAAACTTTGAATTTTTAATCAAAATGGAAAACTTTTGGCACAGATTTCATATATGGACCCATGTTGGCGCGATTTTTTTCTGACGCCAATGTCATATACGCAACGGGTACTTAACTGGCACCAAAGAATCGTTATTTTGCTTAATATGGTAAGCCGGATGTTGATGCTTTCCCCAAATTGGCGCCGGAAAAAAATCGCGCCAATATGGGGCATGTATTCATGTATATGAATATGACATCTGTGCCAAACTTTCATATGAAAGGCGAAGGGATCAGACCGTATCTGTTTATGGCAGTTGATGACTTGAACTATTATAGTATAGATGAAATGATGGCGATAGAATAATATTTGGTGACATCACCTGTGCCTGGCTAACATTAAATTACCAAAATGGCACCTACAGTATAAAAAGGGAAGGGGTCCGCCCGGAACTGTTGATGATAGTCACATGACTTAGGCTATTGATATAGAAATTGTTTTAAAATATCGGGAGACAAAGACTCGGTATACTTAATTCATTTTATTTTAGCTTCTTTTCAAATGTTTAACTGATCCTCTTTAATCTAAAACAAAAGCAACCATTGGATGTCTTAACAGCAACTGATTCAGACTTAAATTTTTGCAATCAAAGGGAATTGAATGGAAACCCATTTACAGGGAGTTATGCACGGCTTTTTTCAGTATAATTCAATCTTCTCTAATATTTTTAAAACCCATCAGATTAGCGTGTTTTTAGATTCTGCGGTGTCTGAACGGGGGGTGGCGAGCGTAGCTTGCAGGGGACAGAGCCCCCTAGTTCAGTATAATAATATAAGAGATGTTTGTAGCACATAATTAATAGTATATTAGTTCCTTTGTACTACCCAATAGAAGCTGAAATAAGCTATAATGTTCATCGGAAAAAGCATAGTATGGCAACATTAGGGTTAGCTGGGTGAATTAGTCTTCCAAACTCGCCCAGGATGGCTCAGTAGGTAGAGCATTGGCGGCCCCAGCCAAGACATCCCTGGTTCTAATCCTGGCCTGGACTCCCCCCCCCCCCCCCCATTTGGAAATTTACAACTGACATGATTTTTATTTACCAATTGAATAATTGTAATAAAAATTAATCTAATAAAGATAGAGGTTTGTCTATGTGTCTTTGTGCTGACGAGATCGCTGTGCATAGAGGTATAAGATTTGGCAAGAAGGTAGCTGTATGTCTAAAGTTATGCACATAGAAGTCAATTTTTGAACTTTTTTGAATAGTTTGTTTTTAAATGTAATTTTTAGCCTTTTTTCATATTTTATGGCAATTTTTCCAAATTTGTAAAAGGAATCTGGTTTAGATGTTTTAGCAGAATGTAGTAAATTTTGTCCTCTTTACCATAAAGTTTATTTGGAATTTATAAAGTAAATTTTTCCCAATTATTTCATTGTTTTTTGGCATTTTGCAGTGATTTTTTGACATTTATAAAAGAAATTCGGTTTCAAACTTTTAACCCTAATGTAGTAAATTTTGTATTTCCACGATTGCATCCTCTGGTTTAAATTATTAGCGATTTAAGGAAAAAAAAAAAATCACATCCCACAAGGATTTTTTTCCTCCATTAGTGAAAAAATTCCGGATACAATGTTTTAGCCCTACTATAGTACATTCTGACTTCTCTGATTTTCTGAATTTTTAGTGATTTTTATGCAGTAACTTTTTCATACTAGTAAATGTGTTACAGTTTCAATTTTTTAGCCCAATTCAATAAATGTTGTCCTCTTTTCAATAAAGCTTATTACAGCAGTTTTTGAATTTTTTATGCCATTTTTTGACATTTGTAAAAGAATTCCAGTTTCAATCTTTTCGCAGAACTTATTAAATTTTGTCCTCTTTTCAATAAAATTGAATTCCTACAAAATTTTTGAATTTTTTTTTTTTTTTTTTTACATTTTATGGCGATTTTTTGAAATTCGATTTCAAACTTCTAGCTTAAATGTAGTAAAATTTTATCCTCTAACTTGAATTGTTAGTGATTTTTAATGAGATTTTAAAAGCATATTTTAACAATGTGAAAACATTGTGCGGCAATTTTTTGACATTCATGAAAGAATTCCAGTTACAATGTTTTAGCTTGCTATAGTAAAATGCAATATCTGAACTTTTGTGATTTTTAGAGTTTTGCGGTGTTTTTTCCACATTAATAAATTTTTTCCAGCCACACAAAGAGGACTAAGGGGACCAAAATGCATAAAAGGGGACTTTAGGGAACCATTTACCAAAAAGGGGACTTTGGGGGAAAAGGGGGACCATTTGGGAGCCCTGCCGAGATTATATATCCCATTTTTCTGAGGCTGTTCTGCCTCTCACCGAGCTTACGAAAAAGAAATTTCCTGAAACACTAATATGGAATTCTGTTCACGAAACAACTTTCCAACAACTGAAACAGGCACTGAAGGAGGGCCAGACTCTATACACACCCATCTACGGGAACCCATATATAATTCAGAGGGATGCATCTCAATTCGGTATAGGAGCTAGCATTTCCCAGGAAATTAATGGGAATGTCCGCCCGATTTCTTATGCGAGCCATAAATTGACTCCAACTCAACAAGCCTGGTCAACCATTGAAAGAGAAGCATATGCAATTGTGTGGACACTAAAATATTTTGAAACTTTAATTTTTGGTGCAAATATTGAACTGTATACTGATCACAATCCATTGACTTTCTTGACAAGAAATGCACCACAGTCATCGAAACTGCAGCGATGGGCTTTAACTCTCCAAAAATATAACATAAATATTCAGCTTTGCCCAGGTACAAAAATGACGAATGCATATGCACTTTCACAATTGGTATGATTGTACCAAGCATCTTTTCATCTGTCATTTATTTTTTTGTAATTATTTTTTTTTGTATGTTTATTATTATTATTATTATTTTTATTGTTGCAATGTAACAAGGCATCTTTACGTCTGTTCACTTTTCATTAGTGTTATTTTTCCCTTCTCCCCTCTTTTTCTCGTGACAGCCTCCTCCATAGCAAAAGATGCTGCCGAGCACGACCTCTGTCAGCAATGCCAGCGGGAGGATGAGTTCTGACCCTACACCCCCCCCCCCCCATGCAAGATGAGTGGGGATGTTTCTCCAACAAACACATATCTGAACTATAGGTCAGAATATACTCCAAAATGAATAATTTTGGCTATTTTCTTCTCAGATGTAATGGTACAAATTCTCATTTGACAATTCGTAATGAGGGTTCAGTTCGTTTGACGAAATTCACGTGTTTTTTGCGATCTTTTGACGAAATTCGTGTGTTTTTTGCGACCTTTTGATGAAATTTGTGATTTTTTTCTCTATCTGTTAAATAAATTAGCATTTTTTTTCACGATCTTTTGACTGTGTTTTGTTTGTTTTTTGATGAAAGTAGCAATCCTTTGACAAAATTCACATTCTTCTTGCGATCTTTTGACGAAATTTGCGTGTTTTTCATGATCTTTTGTCAAAATTTGTGTGTTTTTCATGATCTTTTGTCAAAATTTGCGTGTTTTTTGTGATCTTTTGACAAAATTTGCGTGTTTTTCACGATCTTTCAACAAAATTTGCATGTTTTTTGCGATTTTCTAATGAAATTTGCTTTTTATTTGCGATCTTTTATCGAAGTCTCATTTTTTCACGATCTTTTGACTGTGTTCATTTTTTGATGAAATTATAGCGATCATTTGTTAAAATTCATGTTTTTTTGTGATCATTTGGCAAACATCGTGTGTCTTTTGCGATCATTTGACCAAATTCGCAAGTTTTTCACAATCTTTTGGCGAAATTCGGGTGGAAGATGATCGATTTGGCTCAAGAATTATTATCGAATTGACGCAGTTGGGCGCAATTTTGTTGTAAAATGATCGTTTTGGCACAGAAATGCACAGCATTATCGATTTGGTGCAATTGGAGCAGCTGTTCCATCACTGCATCGATATTTTCTGACACAACAACTGATTTTGGACGACCTTCACGGAATGCATCCTGGAGCGAACATCGAACACGATTGAATTCGCTATATTAGTTTTTTACAATGCTGTAGGATGGTTCTTTGTCGCTGTATAAAGAATTAAGTTCATGGAAGCACTCGTCTTGACAATCCACGTCAAAAGTTATGAAAAATAATCGCACGAAAATGTTCACGAGTCAATTCCATTTTTTGCACAAGATGAATTTTTCAATTTACTGTAGGGTCAGGTGGGTTAAAATGGATAGTTAGAAAATATTGTTTAATTTTTTCAATTTTCTTAACATATTTATAGTTTTTACAATTATATATGATTGCTTGATGTTTAAGCTTTTTTCTCCTACTTTATTTTTGTTTTTATAGTTTGTTCTATTTGAGTGGCAACAGTAAAATTGTTTGAGGACAATTTCATGCCACATGTGGTCTAATTAAACTTCTTCATGCAGCTCATAATATTTGATATAAACTCATTTGTTTGATCTCATTTTGTTCATTAAGCATTTCTAATACTTTTCCAAATTACAAACAATAAATTGTCTTTTGTTTTTGTTGTTTTATCTTAAATCTTATAAATGGGTATAGTGTTAGGCTTAAGGTTTATAAGTATTTTTAAAGTGTTATATAGAACTTTTCTGAATAAAATTCTTTATTTTACTGGAATTAGAATAGAATAGGCTTTAAAAATACTTTAATGCTTATATAATTCACAGTGGATTATTGTCAAGATCGCAAAGACTTGAAATTATCGGTACATAATTTTGTCAAATCACTGCCTATTTCTAGATGGCATATCAGGTGCTGATTGGATTTGAAATTCTAAGAAGAGGTAATCGAAAGAGTTAGAAAATTAAAAGCCAGAATTTTGACACATCCTTGCTTTCTCGACAAATATCAATCTGCCACATCTCCAAATAATCTTAGTAAAAACTTCAAAGCTCAAACATAAGCATGCCCAAGCAAAAGCAGATGAAGTTCTAACAAATGAAGACATTATAAAACAGTTAAAAAATGATTCTGATAACCGGGACACCAAAATAGTTAAAATGGACAAGAAGAAGATAAATTGTTAAATGAGGCTCAAATTAGACTATAATGTGGGGAAGATATCCCCGAAGATGTATCTGCGATAGATGTATCTGTAGGTGCATGATTGAAATTCCACTATTTGGGAAAAAAGACAAACAAAGAATTCATTGGCAAAATTAGCAATATTGAAGAAAGCATTTTACTTGTCTATATAATAAATCGAAATTTTGTTACGAATTAGATAGATTTTATGTGAGTGGAACACGATGGTATTTAACTGGTTATATCAATTTTATCCTAATTATATTTTATAATAAATAATTGGAAGTTTTTCCAAAACTTTGCTCTAACGTTCACAAGAGTAACAATGGACATTCTCTCAGATTATATAGAAGAAAAAAAAGCAGATACAGGGATATGTTTAGGAAAATTTTAGGTCCTTTAAAGGACCCTTCACAAAATATTTTATCCCCAAACAGGACCCTTCACAAAACATTTTATCCAAAAACAGGACCCTTCACAAAACATTTTATCACAAAACAGGACCCTTCACAAAATTATCTGTCTCTTAAATAGACCTTTCACAGAATTTTTTCACCTTCAAATTGAACTTTTCACAAATTTAATCCTTTAAAAATAAAATCTGGCCTGTAAATATACAGTTGAACTCCCCAAAGAGCATATTACTTAGCTTTTTTACATATGATGGATAGAGCCAAAATACATTGATAATTTAAAATTCACAAAATTATGACTAGAATTTTCACAAATATAAGGGAAACTTCACAATTTCACAAAAACAGGACCCTGTGAGAAAAGCCTGGACAGACCCTTGAGATAATAGAAACATTAAATGAACCAACATTTAATAATCTGGGTCATTATGCTTTTGATAGACTTTTCACTTATAATGTAACAGGGTGAGAATAAGAGTTGAAAAAAATGTAGCCAGAAAATGTTTTCATTTTCACCTAAGCTTGCTTCATAGTAAAGTTTCTCATTTATCAATTAACTTAAATTTCATACTAAAAAAAAAAAAATGTTGACATTTTTTAAGACTTATATAACATTGTTTTCCATATTACTTCATTATATAACCTCTGGCAAATCTATTTATACAGTATTTATTGTTAAACTTTTACATACCCATTTTTACCTGCATGGGGTAAAATGGGTATAGCAAACATATACCTATTAAATGTTTTATTGTAGACATACTTTTGCATCCTAATAGATAAAAATTATGTATTTTCATTCCAAGAATGTGCAATGTGAAAATACTAAAAAAAGTTTTAATTATTTAACATTTGCCAGAAAATTTTAACTACAGTTGGGGCACGTTTAACTAGTCAATGGGTACTATGCTACGCCAGCCTTTTTACTAACTTTGGCGTTGTAGAATCGCCGGATTTGGCTGTTTATCGTTGTTTGGGGGAATAAATTTGAGCGAGTTCATGTTACCAATTCTTTTATTTTTTCATGTTCCATGCAGATTGTTCCGTATTCCTAAAAGAATTTCGGTTCCATTGTTTTAGCCTAATGTACTAAATTTTGTCATCTGTGATTTCTGAATTTTTAGCGATTCTTATGCGATTTAATGTTTCTTTTTTGTTTTTGTTTTTCGCGGCGATTTTCTACATTATTAAAAATACATCCAATTGTTAACTTTTAGTCCAATACAATACATTTTATCCTTTTCTCAATGAAGTTTAGCAATTTTTGTGGGTTTTTGGGGTTTGCGCGACGATTTCTCAACATTCGCAAATTGAATCCAGGGGTCGATCCAGACAAAATTTGGGGCCTATTTCGGGCCCTTTCACAAAAATCTATTTAATAAAATGGGCCCCTTCAAAAAAATAAATTTAATACACTGGGCGTCTTCACAAAAATAAATTTAATAAAATAGGCCTCTTCATAAAAATAAACTTAATAAAACAGGCCTCTTTACAAAAATGAACTTAATAAAACTGGCCCCTTCACAAAATTCCTTTCAATACAATAGGCCAGGCCCCTTTCGTAACAATCTTTTTCATAAAAACTGTTTTAAAATATGTAATTTGTAAATAAAACCAGGTCACGAAAAGCAAAAACTTTAGCAAGGGGATTTAAAGAAGTTTTTGTTAATAAATTCTTGGTTCGAATTTGAGTAACTGGATTTCAACTTTCATTACAAAATATTATTTTTCACAAAAATATTATAAAATTCACAAAAATAACTTTTACTTTTCACAAAATGGGTTCCAAGAATAAAAACATGCATCGACCCCTGGAATCCTATTTTTTTCCAATATAGAAATGTTTTTATCCTGCAATTTTTGAAGTTTTAATCATTTGTAATGCTATTTTCAGCGTTTTTTCGCGAAGATATAAAATTAACGATGATTTAATGTACAAAAATATTCAGAAAGAATTAATTTATAAGAGAAAAACTGTGTTTTAGTTCAGACACCCTCCCACCCAACCAGAAAAAATAAAGGACAGGAAATTTTATTTTAAAAGTGCGCGAACAAAAATCATATATTAAATTAGCTAGCAAAAAGCTATATCATATTAAATTGAACAGTTTTTGTTAATACATTCAATATAGAATTTATTGTAAATCACATGAAACGTGCATAAAATAAAAATTGTTTTCCCCCTTATTTTTATAATAAAAATAAATGGTCTTCGCTGATTTGTTTGTAATAGAAATCTTCTTCGGAAAATCATAAAAGAAAACAGGAATGAATATTTTTAGCTTTTCTTTTCTAAATCAACTATTATTTAGTCCCAGATTTGAAAGCTTGCATTACAATAATAACAATAAATAAATCTACCGGTGTAATAAACTCATAGTAATGAATGCTAAAATTCAAAAGCTGTGCAGTATTTTATTATGAAGCGGAATAAAAATTTTATTGATATATATGTTAACATTTTAAATAAAGATAAAATTCTTATTATTTAGCATTCAATTTTTATGTTTAAAACAAAAGAAAAATTTGAAAATAATCTAATTAACTCCTTACAAATTTAATTCCAATTTCATGTTCAATATAAATTTCTTCCTAAAAATTATTATATCATCACTTTTTTCAAAATTATCAATTAAAATAGAAGGAAACACACATACACACCCTTTCACAATTTTCTTACAATACTTTACTCACAATTTTTTTTTCTCACAATGTTTACAAACAAATGCACATGTTTAGTAGCATTGAAGAAATTGTTTTAAACTAATCCAATATATTTAGATATTTTGCAATTTCGTTTCCAGTTAATTGATTTATGTCAAATTAAATTATAATTTAACTTATCGAATCAAATTAACTTACATTTATGTATAAAACTATAGTATGCATTATGAATAACTGGTGAATTTTTTCTTGTTTTTGTGTCTAAAATACTGTTAAAATATTGAATTTATAACATTGTTTAAAAGACTAATCAATTTAACTTCTGATCAATTCTTTCCAAGTAAAATAAGAATAGTTTAAACTTCTGTATGCGGAGGGATGGAAATTATATCGTAAATGTACTTAAGAAAAGCCGCATAAAAAAAGGGTTAGTTTTAATTAACACAAAAGGAAAATTCGTGTTATTTTACATATTCTTTCCATATGCTTCATATTTACTTGAGGTGAAATTGTCTAATCCACCAAAATTTTCTATCCAACGCGATTGTCCAGTAAATTAGATAAATAAATAAAAATCCATTCTTAGACAACAATTGCTTGTAATTAATTTACCGGAAACTAAGAAAAACTGTTCGATTTCAAATATCATGCCTGCAAGTATCCTGTTTTTACATTTAAAAAAGAGCTTTAAAATATAAAGTTTCCGGTTCTTGAGCGGGGAAAGATAATTTTTTTTAGAACAGCCTTAAAATAAAGAGCTTCTTTTATTCGTTTGAATTTGCAAAAGAAAATTTTCTTTGTTATTTTAAATGTTTCATCCATATGTTGGGTATGTACTTGGGGTGAAATTTTCCGAAAAATTCGAATCTACCGAAAATTTTTCTCTATATTTAATAGTTTAAAAAAAGAAACTTTTGATTGGACATCAAAAATCTACAATCTCTGATAATAGGAGGAGGCAGTATCTATTGTCCATCACCCCGCACAGCTCTATTGGGGGTCTAAGGTTGCTAGTTATTTGCTTGCACCGCGCCAAGTCTTCGCCAAAAACCTTCCTTGCGAATAAATACATTTCCTTGAATATTATTAGATACAGTAAAAGCTCTGTTATCCGGCATTCAAGTAACCGGAAAGCTCAACTATCTGGAAAAATTCGGAGAGATCATTTTTTTTTTTCCATAAACAGCTGAAAAATTTTTACTACTATTTTAGGAAGTTTACTGTTAGCATTCTTAAATTATCTCAGCGACTAATTTGGCGTAAAACAGATCTATGTGTATGTTCATAACAGTGAATGTTATAAAATAAAAATATAGCATAAAGAACTGTCTACAGCTCGTTAGCACAGAATAACTTCATGCTGCTTCATAGTCTGCCGCGCCGGCTGATTTTCCTTGCGAAAGAGAGAAGGAGGGGGTGGAAAATGAAGACAAGAAGAGAGGCTTGATCTTTCTTTTCTGCTCTTGGTGAAACTAGATGGGGAGAGGAGGGGACGTGCTAAAAAGTGGAAAGCTACACTTTTTCCGAAAACTGAACTACCAAGTGAGGAAGCCAGGAGCATGGAGGAAAACTGTTTTCTAAGAATTGGGATGGGGATATGGTCATTTCAGATATCGTATTTTTTCCCCTAGATGCACAGTGGCCGCCTCCTCCCTGGGGTTACTAGAAAATTCCATCTGTCTGTAAAACTTTCCATCTGTCCTGCCCATTTGGGTCTACACATTCAGCTTGACCAATCGGAAGTTGACTTAAATCACGCTGATGCTTTTTTTTTTTTTTTCGTTTTGGCACATTTTTACTGCCATTTGCTCGTGCTTAATCAGCTAGCCTAGTAAATTGCTCTCAGCCTTTATTAATCGTGTTTTTTCATATTTTTTGTCATTAAAAAATGGCAGATCAGTCAAATCCTAATAAAAGGAAACAAGTTGTTTTACCATAACTCAGAAGCTAGACATTATTAGACGTTTAGAAAGAGGGGGAAATAAACAAGATTTGGTGCATATGTTCAACATTGTATCCTCAACAATTTACGATATTAAATTGCAGAAAGAAAAGTTTATGGCATTTGGTTCCTCTACAGAGACAAGCAAAGCAATGGATGAAAAAGAAAACACTTCAAAAAACGCAGCATGAAAAACTGAATAAAAGTTTATATCAGTGTTTTTTATTAAAACGAGAAGAAGGAGTTCTTATTTCAGGGCCTATGCTCATTGAAAAAGAGAGATTTCTCAGAAAAATTAAATATTGCGACAGAATGAAAGTTTTCAGATGGGTGGCTTTCTTGCTTCAAGAAACGCCATGGAATTAGAAAAATAGACATATCTGGGGAACGCAAATCAGCAGATAACGAAAGTGCAGAGGAATATTCTACTTTTTTTGAAGATTTTATTAAAAAAAATAATATTGATCTAAACCACATCTATAATGCTGATGAAACCGGAATCTATTTCCGTTGCCTTCCAACCTCAACATTAGCTGGTCCTAATGAAACGTCAGCAGATGGTTTTAAGAAAAACAAAGACAGACTAACGATTCTGACTTGCGCTGATGCAACTGGCTCCCATAAATTAAAACTGTTAGTAATAGGAAAGTCAAAGAATCCAAGAGCACTTACAGGAATTAAACATCTCCCTGTAGTTTACACCAATCAAAAAAGTGCTTGGATGGATAAAGATATTTTTACCTACTGGTTTAAAAAAGTTTTTATGCCATCTGTAATTAGCGAGCTTGAAGCTAAGGGAAAAAAACTGGAAGAAAATAAAATAATACTTCTAATTGACAACTGCCGAGCGCATCCCAGCGAGGAAGAATTGAAATATTGGCAATATTTCAGTGATGTTTCCCCCCCCCCCCCCAAAGTAACTTCTCTGATACAACCTATGGATCAAGGGATCATACAGAATGTAAAAATGATTTATCGAAAACATTTCATGCGTAAGCTCATAAATGCACAGACAACGGTGGCAGAATTTCAATCAGCTTTCACAATAAAAGATGCCATTTATGATCTTGCCAGTGCATGGAATGCCTTAAAAACGAAAACTCTTCGAAGGAGATGGAGAAAATTATTATTTACAGTAAACTTTTGTTCTGATTCATCAGATGAAGAATGTGTAGGATTTAAACTTAAGAAAAGGAGCGAATTGCATGAAATTATGGAAACATTAAAAAATGGGCCTAATACCAACTTATCTCTATCGCAACTGGAAATGCCAGAAATCGAAAATTGGATAGCTATAGATAAAAATATTCCTGTCACCGAAACTTTAACAGAAGAGCAGTTAATTAAAAAAATGACAGCTCCAGAGGAAGAAACAAATGATATTTCCTCTGAATCCGAAAATGAAATCGAGGAGAAAATTTCGAGGAGTGAAGCTGAGAAAAGTTTATCTACTTTTTTAAAGTTTCTCTCTATTCTAAAAAAAAGTAACTACTGCTGTCATCGCCGCCGCTGCCGGTTTTGAATTTTGTGTGACCGGAGGTCTTTCTTCGTTAATATTAAGCAAAACAATGCATACAAAAATATGAAAATCGGTAGTATTATACAGAAATGTCTGATAAATACGCTGATGCAGACAGTTTTCAGATCGAAGAATTATTTTAAGAGATATTTAATGCTAAAGTTGGACAAAATCGTTCCACTAAAAAAGTTTTATAGGAGCAAAAACTGTTCATAGGAATCTAATCATATTTAGATCATTTTATGCGTTAAAATTTGCCGGAGTGCAGATTGCATTAATTTTTTTATTTTGACTAATTTTTTGAGGTTTTACTTCTATTTTAAATTCAGATTTTCAGAATTTCTAGAGATATTTTTAACAGATTTTAGAAAGTGATATTAATTTAAACTGTTGCCAACTGTATAAACAGCGGAAGCAATAATGTTTGCTTAAAAAAAAATATTTATACGTGTAAATAAATTAAAAAAATATTTACACGTGACTATTATAAACAGAAAAAAACATTTGGAATAAGAATTAAATAATTATGTACAAAAAGAAGGAACTTATTAAACATTATGTCATAAAAACTATAATTACACCTGAGTTTTAAGAGAGAAAGGAATTTGTAAAGCAATAAATTTATTAACATGCGTTAGAAGTCTTAAATAGGAGATATTACGTCATATTTACGTCACATTACAGTTATTACATAAAATGAACACAAAATAATATTGCAAAACGGTTTAAATTTAGAAATTGTGCTAGACATTTATTTGATATTTTAAGAGGATACTTTTCAACTATTTTTGTTAGGAAAGCGCATATAATATTTAATTTCTAACACAAGTATTTTCATGTGAATATTAAAAAGTGAAAGAATAGTTTGGTCAAAATTACGTCAGATTAAAAACGATTAATTTAAAATGTCTCATTTAAAAGAACTTTTTTTTCAGTTTGTTAAAAAATACCAGGAGACAAAGACTCTGTTTACTTAATTCCTTTTATATTAGCTTATTTTGAAATGTTGTTACACGTGTCTATGTCATCAAGTTATTTTTATTTCGACGTTTTATTTGTATTTTTATTAATGTTGTACTAATTTATTTGTTTTTTCATTATTTAAAATAAAAATTATGTCAATTTGTATAATTTGGCGAGTGGTTTGGCGATTTATATAATTTGGCGAAATTGGTCGACGGGATAATCAAGTAGTACCGCAACGGATTTGGCGTTAAAATTCCCCAATCAAAGAGAAATGAATAGAAATCCGTTTATAGAGAGATCGCCACTGTTTTTTAAATTATAATTCAATCTTTCGAAATCTTTTCAAAGCCGATCAAATTAGCATGCATTTAGAGTCTACGGGGGCTGGCGAGCGTAGCTCGTAGGGTGCCGAGCCCCCTAGTTGTAAAAAAATTCGCAGTATTCGGCTCAAGAAGTTTTAGAACTGCATCTCATAAAAGAAAGCTTCATGAAAAAAAAACCCTTCTTACAAACAGACGGACATGCATTTCGTAGTATTCCTGGCACATCGAAAGAAACACAATTAAACACACAGTAAATGCTGAGAAATTATCATATATCCCAAACTATTTTTTTTTATTGCTTTATTTACTAAAGAACAAGAAATTATTATTTTAAAAGAATTATGTAACAAAGATCTTTATACCATATTGTATTTTACATATATTTACTCAAGAATATTTTTTTATTGGATGTGTTTGGATCAACTACACTTAACTGGAAATTAAAAAAAGAAAAGACGCTGCAGGGTAAGTTTCTTTCTTTTTGCTTTGTTTTATTGTTGGATTTTTATCAGTTCAAACTTTTTCTCCTCAGCCGGGAGATTGCATCAAAGTTTTGCATTGTTGAATTAGCCAGGAAAAATATTTTTCATCAACCTAAACAGTAAACAGAAATTATAATAATATTATTCTAGATAAAAAGAAAGAACGAAGCGGTACTTTTTTTTCTCCCTTACTTATTATATAAAAAAAATTGCTTTCTCCGTTGCTAATTGCCCGATTGTGTTCAAATTTTCACCGAATTCAAATAATAATAAATTAGGCCGTTTACCTAATTTTTATTAACATACAATGAGTTTTCAGAAATTTAGAAATCTCCACCCCCCCCCCCCCCCAAAAGACTCCACTATCTGAGCCACTCCAACAAGGACAACAAAAAAAGCTAATGAGTGTATTTTGCTTTTATCGTGATCGGAGAAGTCGGGCGATTTCAGTTTGCATCTGATAACGTTTTTAGCTATGCAGAAAAGATTCATTATTACTGTGAGGTTAGTTAAGGTAACACAAGTGAATCATACCAAAGTTAATTTTCCAAGCTTCCATGTGCTTTTTCCGGAAAGGGGAGATGTCAAATTATAAATAATACAACTTTATAAAAGATTGATAAATAAATATAGAAATTTGTTTACTTTTATTTTTTATTCGGAAAGAATAAATTTATCAAATGCAAATTTAATAATAATAATAATAAGAGTTATTTGATCGACTTCCTACTGGCAGGAAAATAGCCTAAAAATCATTTTCCTGTTTCATTTTTACGTTGATGCTACCCGACGTAAAAACGACCCCCCCCCCACCCTTCTTTCATGTCAGATTTTGTAGCGCTCAACTATCCGGACTTTTCAAGTATCCGGCAATCGGCGTTTCCCGAGCATGCCGGTTAGTTGAGCTTTTACTGTATTTATCCTAAAAATGAATATATGCTAAGCTCAATCGATTTCGATTAATGAGTCAATCATCTTTCCTCTGAAAATGAAGAAAAAAGAGATTTAATATGCCATTTCTTTCATATTCAGTACAGAACTATTTATTGTCGCGGACTTACACTCCTCTCTAGTATAATCACCATTGACAACTTAGGTCTTCCTTAGGTATAGACATCCAAAAATAGTGAATTTTATACCCATTTTACCCCACCTGACCCTAAATAACACAAATTAAGCTAAAATAGCAAATCGTTCTGAAGAATTTGTTTAAAAATATCAAACTTTCAATTGAAATTGTCTGTGGTCACGTAGTAACACTTCCTGTTGTCAAGGCCAGAAATATGAATAGCAAGCATCATATAGTTTCTGAGAATGGGCTCTGTGACAGACAGACAGAGGAGTGAGACGAATACAGTTTAGTCAGATGAACGAAACCCTAAAAAGATATGTAAATTTATCTTAAGCTATTATGTAATCTATCAAATATTTGCAACTTAACGCTACATACAAAAAAACTGAATTTGTAACAGGTGAATTTAGTTGTTCATAATTTCACAGTGATTTAATTGACCTAAATAAAGAGAGATATGATGGAAGACTTCAAGTTAAGAAAAAAAAGTTAAGTAAACAGTTTATAATTTTTTATTACACTCTTACCTCATCCATATTAGGAAAACTGCCTGTATTTAGCTTAGAAAAAACTTCAACATCATTTACATTGATCTCAAAAGATCCTATAGAAAAATAATAAACATTTAGTATCACTACATCTAAGCAAAGCAATAATTACATTTATTATATTAAAGTACTGAATAAAAACAATTCATAATCATAAAATAAAGAAAAGAAAAAACAATTAAATAATAAAAATAAAAGATGACTGAAAAAAAAAAGTAAAATCTCAAAGATATCATATGACATAACCAAATTCTTTCAATATTTAGAACCACGTTTCATGCAGAGTAATTCCCAATATGTTTATTAGTCATTTATTAACATTTTATGACAACTGGTGATGAATAATTGCTAATTTTTCATAATTTCAATATGATTTTTAATAGAACCACCATTTATAAGCATTTTGGCAATATCCAGTTATTCCAAGAAACATTGGTTATACATCTTATGCCACTCTGACGAGTAAAGACAAACATTTTAGCTTCCCATTTATTAAAATTCATCCACCCATTCCCATTTTATCACGAATAAGGAATCTTGCAGTGTCCACAGTTGAAAACATTACCTTCTTTTTTTGTATGCAGGTAAAATCAGATCGCTTTTTCTCTCCCTCCCATGAATTTATTATGGAATCAATTCCATCATAAAAATTACCTCAATCAACCAGTCATTTATTAAATTTTGAATAAATTATTTAGCTATATTCTAAACATAATGGCTATTACATAACACAGTTATTATTGTAACCTACTACTTAAATCCTTATTTTATTTTACTTCATCTCATATTTCTGCCAAACATTTTCTTTGATATTGAACACTCTAAAATAGTGGTTTCCAACCTTTTTGTCTCACAGAGCTCTTTTTTAAATGCTTTTCAACAACAGAAATCCTTAAAATTATTGCACCCTTTTTTATAATATAATGGTGTTTAAAAGCATTGCTACCGAATAAATGTAAAGGTTGATAGATAGTAATCTAAACAAATGTGTATTGTACCCAGTGTTGTTGCTATGCTTTTTATATCCTGGGTCACTGGGATCCAGACACTTCTGGAAAACCAGGTCCTTTGTTTAGAAATAAGTCATTCAATAGGAAATATGCTTCTTTTGCATTCTCCCAATGTAAATATTATGCATCCTGAATTTCTGAAGGACTCATCATAATTTATTTTATGCATCTCTTCTCTGATTGTTTGCTTAAATTATATGCTATAGCACATCCTTGACATCACTGATAACTGCAATGAAATTAAGTATCAAAGTTTTTTCATAACACTCAATTTATTTACAATTACCACCAATTCACATGATACTATCAAAACTTGGCCAAACTTAAAATTTCTCAAAAAAAAAAAAACCCTACAAAATGTGTTTGATACTTCTGACTTACAATATATTTTGCATTAACAATGTAAAGAACAGTATTGTGTAAAGATTTGATGTGAAACCAGTAGATTGGTTTTTTGCACAGATTTTTTGGTATCTGGGATTCAGCTGCTAATGATTGCTAGTTCTGTATTTAAGTTTAAATGTTTGGTTCTACCTTCAAAACGCTTTGTATTTCATTTTAGTGGCTATATAAACAGATGATTTCAATCCAGGGTGTTTCATTGAAAAAAAGCTTTTGTCCATTAAAAAGCACAAAATCTCAAACTTTCCGGGAAAGACAATTCAATGTTCTTGGCGGGGGGGGGGAGGGGAGGGGAGGAGTGTCCCCCAAAGCTACCCCCTGAATTCAACACTGCATAATACATTTCCCAATAGCTCCAAACCCTGGAATAGGATATATAAAGTGGACACCCATCTGCAATATTAGGACCCATAAACTGGAAAACATCTGTGAGCTATGAGGCATTCTGATATCCCCACAGACCATCATAAAAATATTATTTTACACCAATGTTGTTTTATTCTCATTTTCTCTGCACTCTCTCATCATAACAAGTTAGACATAAATTCTATGATAGAAAATATTGCAGACAGATGTACACTTTACATGCTGTATTCCGGGTGTTGCAGAAGATTTTTGAATACAACATTTTCCACATGATCAAAATGCCACATAGGTATATATCTTCCCTTTGAAGACACATTCAAACCAATACATAAATCACTCTGGCATGTTGCCATTTGCATCAAAGACTGTTACAATTTTTTCTTGCAATATTGATTTAATTCTTTTAACTAAAATATGTTGGCCAAAACTGCCAATTTGCACTCTCCATCAAATGTGTAAACCCTTCAAACATCCAACAACTACCATACCATACTTTCCAATATCCGACTAAACTTCCGTAAAATGTGAGTTAATTTAAACCAGGTTAAACAGGTTTCTATCTGGAAAAAGTTTTTAATGTATCATTAATTATTTAATTTATTATCATTGTAAAAGTAGAATTGGCAATGTCAAACTCTTTGCAGATTTCTGTTTTCGTACTTTTTTTTCATCAAAAGCACTAAGCAGCTTCATTTCCATTTGAAGCGAAATAGCAGTTTGTTTTCTCACCAATTTCTCAGCCATTGTGCTCACAAAATATAAGCTAATTTACAAAAAACACGAAATTCGCTGATTTTCACCCAAAATTCAGTAGTTTTAACACAAAATTCCCCAAGTTCCACTCAAACTAACTAGATCGAAAGTAAATTTTTTTCGTGTTAAACGATTTTTATTTCATGTTAAAAGAAAAAAAATGTATTAAATTGCATAGTATACTGTCAGGACTGCTATATCATTTCGTGTTAACCGATTTTTCATGTTAAGCATTTTTGTGTTAAACATATTTTGCTGTACTGTACTGATAACCATATTTACAAACAATTCACAGACTTGAAGCACATAGTGCTCTGTTATATTGAAATTGATTGCCATATTAAAGGTTTATAGCCATGAAATGCACAGGGCTCTGTTAAAATGAGTGTCAATTTTAATGGTGTATAATACACAAACTTCACAAGGATCTGTTATAAGTTCTGTTATCAGGGGTCTGCCCAGACTTTTCTCACAGGGTCCTGTTTTTGTGAAATTGTGAAGTTTTTCTTATTTTGTGAAAATTCTAGTCATAATTTTGTGAATTTTAAATTATCGATGTCTTCATGTCCTATCCTTCATGTATAAAAAACTAAGTAATATGCTCTTTGGTGAGTTCAACTGTTAACTTACAGGCCAGATTTTATTTTTAAATGACTAAATTTGTGAAAAGTTCAATTTGAAAGTGAAAAAATTTTGTGAAAGGTCTATTTAAGAGACAAATAATTTTGTGAAGGGTCCTGTTTTGGGATAAAATATTTTTTGAAGAGTCCTGTTTGGGGATAAATAATTTTGTGAAGTGTCCTGTTTTAAGATAAATTATTTTGTGAAGGGTCCTTTAATGAACCTAAAATTTTTCTAAACTTATCCCTGGGTCCACTAGTCTAAAACCCAGGTTTTTCTGAAAAAAAAACTCGGGTTTTTTCGGGCTTTATTGAGTTCTTTTGGAGAACACTTTAAACTTTTAATTTTCATATACATAATATCTAAATTCTCCATTTATCATTGAAACCTGGGTATAATTTTGTATTAATTATGAATTAACAAAAAATATATAAAAAGAAAAAAAATCAAATTAATTTTAAAGGTACATCTGTATCTCATGGGACTAGTTTGCTGCACTAAGGATATATATCAAAGTGAACCACAACTGGAATTCTTTATATAATTCTTACCTTAAGTTAAACATGCTAAATTTATAAAGTTTCTTTCATTCACTTCAAATCAGAAATCAGTTGAAGACTATTTTTTTTTTTTTGAAAGAAATGGGATTTGTAATAATATATTTGAAAATTTTAGCAAAATTTGCTACATATATATTGCAATAGTATTAAATGTTAAATTAGATTGTCATTGAAGTCAGTGTCAGTGATATTTGTAAATTTAGATTGCAAATGGCGATACACTTATTACTAGCTTTGCTGCTTTATCAACTCCAAAATGTTTACGTAACTTGCTCAAAATCAGACCAAATACAGAAAAGTATTGTTCGATTGAAGCAGAGGTAGCTGGTACTGAATGTAAAGAAAAGAAAAACTGACAAAATCCAGGAGGAAACTTGTTTCACTCTTTTTTGCCATAATCTGAACTATTTTTGTGTTGAAAACTCCTACATAACACTTTCATTGAACATTGAAGAAGGATAATAAGTGGGATGATTAATCTTAAAAGCTATAACAATGCGAACAATCAAGATGGGGCTCAAGTGTCATCTTTTTGCATGCATTAAGATTTAAAGCATTTGGATACATTTTAGATTACAGGCATGAAAATCTTCCTTCGTTACAGCTTATTTCTTTTTTGGTAATTTTATCTCTGCTTAGAAATTCCTTTAAATCTGGTTCTTTTGAAATATATTTAAATTGGCATTTATCTTTGCATTCTTATAACTTAGATTAAATAATGATACAGTTGTGAAAGCACAAGAAAATTTGAAAAAATCCACAATGGGTTTTTTTAAGTGGGTGCACCCGAAAAAACCTGTGCAGTTTTTTTCAAGCTGGGCCCACTTGGTCAAACCCTGTCCAACAGCCTCTGACTACTAACCCAATTTTCCAGTTTTCATCTATTCTCATACCTTAGATTAAATAATGTTACAAGTTGTGAAAACATGAGAAAATTTGAAAAAACCCACAATGGGTTTTTTGAAGTAGGCCCGCCCAAAAAACCCGGGCGGGGTTTTTTTCGGGCGGGCCCACTTGGGCAAACGTCCCTCTTTTATTATAAATTTAAGGGTGGCATAATGCACATGGCCCACTTACAATGATCACCATATTTCTTATGTTATCCTACTTTTATTTATTTTACTTGGAAGCATGGAAAAAAAAAATCCAAGTTCCCTCAAGGTTTAAAAAAGGGTAAGTTGCTGCTGGCAGGAAAAGTAGGGTGCAAAAAAAATAAATAACTTGATTTTTATTTTATCACATTTTTATGATTTTTTTTTTTCTGCTTTAAAATACCGAACAGCTACTAAGAATTTTAGGTTTCCAAAACAATTTACCTTCTAACTATTAACATAAAGTATGTTTTTATGCTTTAATCAATAAAATTTAGTGTTGACTCTAAGCCGCTTTAGCAGGGCGCAGCACCCGGCAGTCCTTTTTATTTCTTTTTTGCACCCGGCGGCTCTTTTTATTTCTTTTTTGTGCCCGGCGGCCCTTTTTATTTCTTTTTTGCACCCGGCGGCCCTTTTTATTCCTTTTTTCACCCGATGACTCTTTTAAACCTTTCCAATGCACCCGGCTGCCCTTTTTAACATTTCCTATGCACCCAGTGGAAATTCAGTTGATCCCGGGAAAATATCGCAAATTCTAGGGACTCTAAACAAACCAGTTCAAAGTATTTTTTCTGAAAAAGGTACAGGTGTTCCTCTTTTTTAGAATAGTATTCCCTTTTTGAAAAACTGTACCCTTTTTTAGAATAGTGTCCCCTTTTTGAAAATTTCCCGCCCAGCCAGAGTCAACCAGAGTTAACCAGAGTCAACCAGTTTTTCCAGAGTCAACACTAAAATTATAATTATTAGTCAGCAATTTCAGAAAAAATAAAAACTGAAAATTAGTAATTTCACTAGTTGGTAGTCATACAATATCATTAAGTATTAAAATACTTTGTTACGTAAAACTATATTAAATACTACAGATATTTACATTTACTAAAATTACTAATAACTGCATTTAATATTAAATTGCTAACATGGCTTAAATTTTTTAAAACAAAGGAAATAAAGACAGCTTTTTTTTTGTCGGAGGAGAAAAGGTTATGTTTTTTGATGACGGGTGAGAAGTTAAAAGAAAAGAGGGATGGGGGGGGGGGGGAACACAGGATGCAGCACCTTCCTGAAATTGCCTTGGTGGGAACCATAGAATTATACAAGAACAAGAAGGAAGGCAAGCAAACCGGATTAGCTCTGAAGCATGCAGGGGCTGATGGGATTTTACGAAGATGAACTGCTTGCAACCCCCCTAACGCTAAGCGATAACTTCACCTTACTATCCAATGGGCTTTGTTACTATCACTCCTTTTCCCGCAAGTGCTCACAGGTATTAACGAAGGAGAAAATATCCGGCGGCAAACAGCAACCAGGGAAGATGCAATGCACATATATGCTTGCTTTCCTTTCGTCTTAGTTCTTACTTCCATGATAGGGAGACTCTAACAACATTTCTAAATATTAAAGTTAAATTAACCATTGACCATTATTATAGTTGATTTATCCTTATTTTAAAGAATAATATTATACATTTCCACAATAAACAATTTCTGACTAAAATGTTTAATAATTTATGTTATTGCCATCTCCATTCCTACTGGTATTAAGTTTTTGATATTTGAACATGGTTGCTGCTATGATACAGTTGTTATAAAATGGTATGACGCAGTTTAAGTATGTATTAAGAATGTTATTGAAGCAGTTACCTTGACGTCCAACAGCTCCTCTGACAACAGCGTCAGGAACAGCAGAAAGAATTTTTCTCTGGAGCTCCTGGAAGCGAGGAGCGTATCCTCATTGACCACTAAAATAATTTGAATAAAGTCAAAATAGTATAGATACAGCATACACACATAGAGTTCGTAATTAAGTGACATTTCTTTAAAGCTCTAAAATGCATCATAATATACAGTATGGAACCATTTATCCGGAATGATATTTCTGATAGACTGATTTCAGAATCTTTGCAGAAAAAGGTGTCATACACTGCCAGTTTGACATAGGTTTGCTTGAAACAATTGTATAATTTGATGACAACATCTAGTATTTGAAATGAAAACATATTTAGTTGTATTTTAGATGTTTTAATTTTTATGCAGAGGAAACAGAAGAATTTTTGTTCCTAAGATTACCTTCTTTTATAAACTCTGGTTAACTTTTGATCTTTCTTGCATTGATTTTTAATTCAAGTAATCTAATAATTTAAAATCAGAAATAATGCCACAACCACACATATTCCACAAACCTTATCAAATGGATGCTGCTTTAATGCACAACCAGTTATCCGGAATACATCTGACCCCAAGCATTCCGGATAAATGGTTCTGTACTGTATATCAAGGATTTTCATTCTGTTTGTTGGTTTACGCTTAGTTAGCAATGTAAAAGCTTTCCTGTATTTAATATTCAATAATTTCAGAAATAATTTCATTGCTGAAAATTGATTAAAATTATACTTTTATGAGTTCACCTATGCTGGGCTTTATTTCGTCCTATGTTTGCCGCAGAGTTGCGTGCTCAGCCCATGAAGACTTTTCCATCTTGTGCTATGGTTGCAGCCTTACCGACATTTAAGAGTGAGAGATGCCAAGCTGGGTATCTCCCTCGTAGCTTACTGGTACAGCACTGGGGCGCTATTCCAAGGATCAGAGTTAGATTTCTGGGTTGGACATTTTTCACTCTGTTGGTTTACGCTTTTAGCAACATGAAAACTTTCACGTACTTAATACTGAATAATTTCATGTGTAATTTTACTGCTGAAAGTTAATTAAAATTTTACTTTTATGTGTTCATCTATGCTGGCTTTATTTCATTTCATGTTTGCCACAGAGTTGTGTGTTCATGAAGACTTTCCCATCTTGTGCTGCAGTTGCAGCCTTACCAACATTCAAGACTGAGAGATGCCAAGCTAGGTATCGTCCTCGTAGCTTAATGGTACAGCACTATTCCAAGGATCCTGGTTTGATTATTCCCGGCATGGACATTTTTCACTCTGTTAATTTACGCTTAGTTAGCAGTGTAAAAACTTTCACATATTTAATATATCAAGGATTTGTTCCCAGTGGCAGAACTATCTTTAAGTGTCTGCAACGCTAATAATATTTTCAAAAATAGTTTATAATACGCTATATATCATATATACATCTTCCTGCTGTTGTACTGTTATTTAATTATGACATCATAGGTATATATATATATATATTTCCTGAAATGTTACAGCAGAAGTGGGGGGTGAGGGGGGGAATTCTCCCCACACGCTAATTACTTTTGTTGCAGGCCGGATTAATTTTGTGTTTGGTTGGGTTCGGATAACCTGATTTTTCAAAAGTTAGTTCAGTATATATTATTTCAGATTAAATATAGGGTAGATGCTCCAGTTGTGGCCACATTGGATAAGTTTGTCCAATATTTAAGCTGTGAATTGATGCAGACAAATAATATGCATTTTTACACCTTAAGCAAACACCCTTTTATCATTTACAATCTCATTTGTTTATTTTTTGATAAAATGTGACTTTCAAAAAAAATAAATGTGTGAAACTGTAGTGTGTGCTCACATGTATTAAGATTTTTGCTTAGCTGTCAAGTTTTCCAAATCTTTCAATATTAGTTACTTATTGGGTTCTGTTTGTCCTGAAACAAATTACTATTAGGTTTTATGAGGTAAGCTTCCTCTCTAATGCAATTTCACATTTAAATTAATTATTTTAACAGTTTAATGGGGGGTGGCCAAAACTGGTGCTTTAAATTTGTTATATGTACCAGTTGTGGCCATGGTAGTTGGAAGTGGCAAAAAATGTACAACATATGTTCCACTTTTGGCCACATGATTCCTTATAGTGAGAATTTTAGCCATTAAATAAATTTTAAGAACATCAGGATAAAACAAAATCAATTTAGTTTTGTTTTATATGTAATGGCTTCAATAATAAAAAAAAGCAAGGCTAATAGCAGTTCTATCAAAGAGATTTTGTTTTCTCTGTCCAATAGATTAGTCCCAACTTTAGAAAGGACACTGTGCTAGTAACTAAAGAATGATATATTGCTAAAGAAAATATAGTATATTGTGTTTAGTATTGATAAAACCAAAGGGGAAAGGCTATATGTCCTATATGATAAATTAAAACATAAATTTTGAAAGATTTTACAAATTATAAATTAAAAAGTTTAATAAAATTACAGCATGATTTCTTGTATTTTTCATAAAGAAATGAAGTCTCATAATTTTTGCCAGATTTCGGGCAAACGGATTTATAAATACTAAATATTGCGAAAATCTTAACTAGAGATATCTAAGTACAAGCAAGAATGCATTTCCCATTATTTAAAAAGAACAGCATTCATTTTACCAAGTTTAAAAAACACAGAATTCTGTGCTCTTAAAAAATGGCCTAGAGGGAACACTGTTCTAGGATAAGAAGTAATATTAAGGTCATTCAAAATGTATAATGCCAGCACTACAAGCTAGCAAAGTTTTGGAGCACCAGAAATATAACTCTTTGGTGACGATTCACATGTTTTAATCAATCCACAATCCATTGGATAATTATAAAACTGATTTAAATAGTTAATCTTGATGTCCTACAGCCACTGTTGTCTCTTTTATGAATCAAATTAAATATATTTTCTGTTTTTTTAATTGAAATTTTCAGTTAAAATCAACATAAGTACATTTTACTTGATGTTTTTATCAATTCATAAAAAAAATTGCAAAATTCTTTAAATATATTAACAAATATATGTGTGGTAAAAAAGATGTTGCATAAAAATGCTTTATTTTTACTTATTATCAATTAAAATGTTTGTTAAAGTACATGATATTGGAGTGGCCACAACTGGTGCATAGAGATGGCCAAAACTGGTGCAGGGGTGGCCACAACTGGTACAAATTGATATAAATTATTTAATGAGTTATTACTCACAATCTAAAATATTCTGTAGAAAATCATTATAATTCACAGAAAGACAATTAAATTTGCTAAATAATGATGTTATTGTGATTTAATATGCTTCAATCGGTCAATAACTGTAAAATTTCTATTTCAAATTTTCTCTAAAGGTGGCCACAACTGGAGCATCTACCCTATCTATAATAATAAAACTAGATGTTTGTGTATCAGCCGTTTTCTAAAGAGACTGCTGTGTTTCTTCTACGACCCTTTTATGAAGTTCACTTTTTTCACAATCTTTTAAAGAAATTTGCATTTTCTCGCAATCCGTTGAAGAAATTCGCATTTTTTTCACGATCCTTTGACGAAATTCACCTTATTTCCGCAGTCCTGTGACGAAATTCAAATTTTTTTCAATGTTTCTTAGACAAAATTCACTTTTTTCCGCGATCATTTTACAAAATTTGCATTTTTTTTGCGATCCTTCAACTAAACTTTCTTTTTTTCAACGGTCCTTAGACGAAATTCGTGTTCTTTCCGCGATCATTTTTCAAAATGTGTTTTATATGCAATTCTTTGACGGCATTTTTTATGCGAGTCTTTTGCGAACTTCATGTTTTTTCTGCGATATTTTGACGAAACCACATTTTTCTGCAATCATTTCACGAAACTCACGTTTTTACCACGATCTTTTTACGATATTCGTGTTATTTCTGCAATCCTGTGACGAACTTCGTATTTTTTCTGTGATCATTTTACAAAATTTGCATTTTTTTCCTGCGATCCATCAACTAAATTCGCATTTTTCCAATGACCCTCAGACGAAATTGACGTTCTTTCTGCGATCATTCCACGAACATTGCATTTTTTACGCAAGTCTTTGACGAAATTGGCTTTTTTTATTAAGCCTTTTAGGAAATTCGCACTTTTTCCACGATCCTTTGACGAAATGTGCATTTTTTCTGCGATCATTAGAAGTAATTTGCATTTTTACTGCGATTTTATGACGAAATTTGCGACCTTTTGACGAAATTCGCATTTTACCGCGATCCTTTGATGAAATTTGTGTTTTTCCTAGATCCTTTGCGAAATTCATGTTTTTCTGCGATCCTTTGACGAATTCTGCAATTTTTCGAGATTATTTGACGAAATCAGTGTTTTTTTGCAATTATTTGACGAAATCTGTGTTTTTTCAAGATCATTTGACGAAATTTGCATTTCACGAAATTGGCCTTTTTCACGCAATTCTTTGAAGAAATCTGCATTTTTTTGCAATCCTTTGACGAAATTCGTAATTTTTCCACGATCCTTTGACGAAATTCACGTTTTACTGCGATCCTTTGCCAAAATCCATGTTTTTCCTGCAATCTGTGTTCTTCCGCAATCATATGCCGAAATCCGCGTTTTTTCTGCAATCCGAAATTTGCTTTTTCCTCCGCAATCCTTTGGCAAAATTGGCGATGTTTTCTGCGAATGATTGACGAAAAAGGCTTTTATTTTTTTTTTCTGCAATCAGTTGTCATAATTCGCGATATTTTTCAGTGATTTTTATTTCCGAATGTTCGGGCCGATGACCGATTTTTTAAAATTTTCAGAAAATTCAGAGACGAATTGTCCCTGCCATAGACCCGTTCTTACTTAGTGAATTCTGTTTGGCTTTTCATAAAAACATCGCTTTCCCCTAGTTTTTTTTTTCTTTCCCGCTGTGTATTATATGTTTTTTGTCTGCCGAAGCCCTAAAACATCTGCGACGCTCGTCGCGGTGTCGCGCACATTCTGCCACGGAGGATTTGTTTAGGAAAAATTTGGGTTCTTTAAAAGATCTTTCAGAAAATTTTTCATCATAAAACAGGACTATTCACACTCACAAATATTCTCGTCTTAAAACAGAGCCTTTCACAAAAATTTTCATACTAAAACAGGATCCTTCAAAAAATCCTTTATCTTTTAATAGGCCTTTCACAAAGCTTTTCCGGTACCAAACTGAACTTTTCATAAATTTAATCAATTAAAAATAAAATTTGACCTGTCACAAAACAGCTGAACTCTTTAAAGAACATATTATTTGGCTTTTCTGTACATAAAGAGCAAATACACAAGAACCAAAATATAGCCAAATTTACAAAATTATGACTAGAATTTTCACAAATATGAGAACAACAGTTTACAACTTCATAAAAACAAGAACCTGTAAAAAAAATCTGAACAGACTCTTGCATACACACATGTATGCCCCAGTAGCAGAAAGTTATGGTTGTGTCTGCGACAGCAATTTAGTGGGATGAAAATTGTCTGTTGGAGTAGCGTGTTACATTTTCTTATGTACGAACATTATAAGTGTTAAAATAAACAGCGTTCTTACTGATTAATACCAGGGGTGATTGTGAGTAAAAAAAAAAAAAAAAGTAAATTCTGTAATTCACAGCAAATTTCAGGAAAGGTTACAAAAGAGGGGGGGGGGGGAAATCCACTACCGGCACTATGTGTTTTTCTTCACGTGCTTTTGATGAAATTTGCGTTTTTCTTCACGATCTTTTGACGAAATCTGCTGTTTTTTTGCCATCTTATGAGGAAATTTCTCGTTTTTTTCGCGATCTTTTGACGAAATTTGCCGTTTTTTCAAGATCCTTTGACAAAAATGAGCTTATTTTTCGCGATCCTTTAAGAAATTTGCATTTTTTTCCGAGATTCTTTGACGAACTTTGTGTTTTTTTCCGAGATTCTGTGACAGAAATTTGCGTTTTTTTGGCATCCCTGGGACGAAATTCCCGTTTTTCCCGCGATCTTTTGACGAAATTCGCGTCTTTACAGCGATTCTTTGGCAGAAATTTGCGTTTTTCACGATCTTTTGATGAAATTTTGCAAATTTAATTCCGGTCTTTTGACATAAATTTTCTTTTTTCATGATCCTTTAACAGAAATTTGCATTTTTCCGTAATTGTCTGACTAAATTCGTGTTTTTTCCTCGATCCTTTGATGAAATTCAATTTCTTCCACAATTTTGTGACAGAAATTTGCGTTTATCTTGCACCCCTGGAACGAAATTTAGATTTTTTCGGGATTTTTGAATAAAATTCAAGTTTGTAAAGCGATCTTTTGGAAGAAATTTACGTTTTTTGAGATCTTTTAACGAAATTCTGTGTTCTTTCCATAATCCTTTGACATAAATTTGCGTTTTTTCGCGATCGTTTGAGTAAATTTGCGTATTTCCCACAATCGTTTGACTAAATTTGCGTTCTTCCCACGATCCTTTTACTAAATTTGCATTCTTTCCGCGATCCTTTGACGAAATTAGTGTTTTTTCGCAATCGTGGTACAGAAATTTGCATTTTTTCCACAACCCTGGGACGAAAGTCATGTTTTTTTCCAGGCTCTTTTGACAAAATTCGCTTTTTTATAGCGATACTTTGGCTATAAATTACCGATTTTTTATGCGAACGATTGTCGAAATTGACATTTTTCGGTGACCATTTGTCGAATTTACAATATTTTTGTCAGAATTTTTGTACCCCCCCCCCCCCCCCCCCCCAAGTTGGCAAATTTATCTGCAAGGTCCAAAATAAATCTGCGATATTTGTTGTTAGAATTTTCATACTTTTTTTTTTAACAAAGGAAATACTTTTCCCCCCCCCCCAAGTTGGCAAATTTATCTGCAAGGTCCAAAATAAATCTGCGACGCACGTCGTGCACTTTCTGCTACCGGGTTGTATGCAAATTTACATGATTTTTTTTTTCCAGTTAGATACAATAAAGCTGCTATATTATATTTTCTTATTAGTGCTTTTAATTAACAAATACTGTTTATTATTCTTGTGATTATCGCTAAAATGTGTATCTTATTCTTATAATTATCATTTAATCAGAGAATTAATTACTTTGAAAATCTACAATGTAGCTTTTTAACAGATTAATGTCAGAAAAAAAAACAAAAATTGTTATTTAAAATTTTTGAAGAATTTCTCCCTGTTTTACAAGATGAATTTGTGCCAACAGCACTTACATAATTATTACAACCGATAGTTAATAATTTTTAACAGCTACTGCTACATTAATGGTAAGAAAATATAACCATTTTATTACATTGAAGTGGTAGTCAGAAGTAGCAAAATTACAGTAGCTACATTTTCTAGTAGTTTGTAGCATGGTGTTATAAATATTAAACAATGCAATAAAGTGAGTAGCAGAATACAAAAAACAATAGTTTATAGTGAACACTGATGAAAAAAAAAATGACATTCTACAAATTATGTGATGTAACTTGCTTTGTTTGTGGAAAATGTGTTCTTCTCAACAATTTGTGAACCTCAGTTGCAGTGTTTAGCAATGAAATCGTAGATTTTTCCATTGATACTTGCCGGTAAAAAGAAATGCTGAACAACAAAAGAAATTAATTTTCTTGCTGGCAACACTTGCCTATTTATTCATTATAATGTTGCCTTTTTAACACCAAATTTCTTCATTTGAAATTGCTTTATTTACATATTTATTTATTGTTTGCATTTCGAGTTGTCCTTCCGTAATTTTCTAGATTATAAAATAAGACGACTCAATACAATTAACAAAGCGTGTAAGTAAACAAATCTATTAATGGATCCATGATCCATGGTAATTTTATGTCCCAATGCAATTACTATAAGAATAGTAACCAAAATTTATGCAGTGTATAGTTGTGATAACACTACATGGTTGTATGTTATGCATACAAACTAGCCCGTCATTGCCCGGACCCGTGATAATATTCTTAAATGAACCTTAAATTTGCATGATTTTATATCTTTAACTGGATTTTGTCTGAAATACGTACCCACTCATTGTATGAAAATGGGGGAGAAGCTATGAAAGAGTGGACCAAGGGCTTTCCGATGATTATTGCATGAGGGTTTCTGAAAAGTTTGAAAATCTGACCCCCCCCCCCCTTGGGTCTGCTCTTGTGCCAACCCTCTCTTTGAAATTTTTATATTTAATAAATAATATTTATCAGAGGTCTCCGTCAGAAAACAACATATAAAGGATACTTATTGTAGAAAACGCTACAGTTTTATGAAAAATTTTTGAGCAGGGCCGAAACTAAGGGGGGCAGAGAGGGCATGCGCCCCGGGCAGCAAAACGAAGAGGTGCCAAATGAAGGATTATATCTTTGGAATGGATAATATTCTTTTGATGGACTGATTCCTTCCATTATTATGAAACAGCCATTATAAATGAAGTGTTAGGTGAAGATGAAAGAGCAGCCATAAAAAGTGAGAACTCTGATTTTCTAGTCAGAATGGGAAAAAAAATGGCAATTTTTTACGGCTGCTCTTTCATCTTCACCTAACACTTCATTTATAATGACTGTTTCATAATAATGGAAGCCATCAGTCCATCAAAAGAAAATAACTCGGTTAAGCGGGACTCGTATAATCGGGGCTCTACTGTACATTTCATTTTAAAAAATGAGCTTTAGAATATTTGTATTGGTGTTCAGAGGGGACTCATGACCCCCCGTGACCTCCCCTTGGATCCGCCGTTGTAGATTACGTAGTTCAGTATTACATATTTTAAATTTTAAAATAAGTCGGCTATTAGAAAATTAGTAAAATTCTCTTTGTAAATATACTTTGCGAAAGGGGGGGGGGGCGCCAAAAATCCATGTTTGCCCCGGGCGCAAAAAAGGCTAGTTTTGGCCCTGTTTTCGAGCACCCTTCTCCTTATCACGAAATTCAACTCTACCACCTTCTTTAAAATTTTTAAGGGTTATCAAATATCTCAAATGTTAAAATCGATCCAAAAAAATCAGACGTAAAACCGTAATTAGTAGACAAAAGCGTTCCAAAGCTTATGCAGAAAACTGTACGTTTTTTTAAATTTCTTTAAAATTTGTAGCTACAATAAAAAAGTAGTTTTTCTCTGCCACTGCATTCAAGATTAATTTAACCAATAAATTTGAAAAAAAAAAAAAAAGTAATAAGTATGAGCGTAAATACCAATATTCAACTTCGACTTGAACCCCCATTATGTTTTCGATAGATGTTTATAAAACTTTAAAGTTTCTCTTTCAATCAAAACAAAAGAGTACAAGGGTGAAAAAGTTGATTGGTTGGTTGTATGCCGTGTAACCGCTGTAAAGAGGTGACAGACGCAACTGGTTGGTTGGCTGAACAATAAAAGATTTTTTATTTCATTTCATTTTTAATTATTTTTTAAATATGTTCATATCAATAAAGCAAAAATATAATTACTGACAATATACGGCCTATAAATTTTATAAGCTGATATTAAATCGCAAAAAAATATAAAAAAAGTTATTTTCTTTTTTGATGATTCATTCTAAAATGATTCATTCATCTCAGCTCTAAAGCAGACGAATTTTTTTTATCAGTTGTTAATTGTTGTTAGCGGGATTTTTGTTTTTGTAAATGCAGAAACTCCTTATAAGTTATTTTTTAATTAAAACAGAAGCACATTGCAATACCAGACTTTTGACATCGTTTATTCGAAAGCTGTTTTCGTGAATGATAATTTCTTTCTACAAAAAATGTTTCAATTTGAAAATGAATTAGAGAAAACTATATCAGGTAGTACCTATTGAAATCGGTTATTATTCAACATTTACTAAAATTGAACTTATCTTACATTTCTGATGTTCCAAATTACATTTTTAAATTTAGTTAAAGAACACCTTTTCATTTAAAATTCTACCGCAGGATCATACGCATATTGTTGTAATTTCATTAGATTTATTATTATATTTATATGGATTAATCATTTCAGTTTTATGTAGACCAGTGACGAATCCGGAGAGTGGCCCGTTGGCACTAAACTCCCTCCGCCCCTCGGAAGATTTCAGTTTTTGTATTTGGTAATGGTTAAAAAGTGTAATTACGCCCCACTCCCTCTCACCCTAATGCCCAAAGCTGCAAAATTCCCGCCCAGAGAAATATGCCTGAATAATTCCAGACTATTTCATAACCAATTAAAATAGCAGTTCTTTGCAATGTTTCTTAGTAAAAATTATTGTCTGCTAAGATATGTTAAATTTCATTCCAGAGGAAATACAAATGTATGCATCTAAGGAGTATTCATCCCAGATTATTTCCTTGATTTTATCAAAAGAAGCCTCCTCACATGCTTCTGTTGCTGTTGAGTAAGTTTTTCCTTTTGCTTTCTTCTTTTTGTAGCAATTAATTTTATAGATCATTTATTGTATTAATTAGTATTTGTGGTTATATATTTACCAAAGTCAGAGGGAGGACATTTCTAAATATATATATATTGTATTAATAAATTAATGATCATTTCCAAACAAACCTCTGTCGGAGAAATATTTACATCTTTTTGTTTTATTTATGAACAGTAACACCCATGAGTCTCTTTTTGGATCATTCTTGAAATATTAGCTCATAATAGTGACAACTTGACACTTATCCACTAATAAATCAGTATTTAATGTATTTACTGTCTTTTTGTGTGTGTGTATGTGTAAACAGTTTTTTAGATCAAAATTTACTTTTAGAGTAATAACTTAATTAATGAAATTTAACTCATATATATACTAGAGGGCTCTGCCCCTTGCAAGCTATGCTCGGTAATCCCCATTCAGACACTGCACAATCTAAAAGCATGCTAATCTGATCGGTTTTAAAAAGATTAGAGAAGATTTAATTATACTGAAAAAACCTATAGCGATCTCCCTGTAAACTAGTTTCCATTCAATTCCCTTTGATTGCAAAAATTTAAGGTAGAATCAGTTGCTGTTAAGACATCCAATGGTTGTTTTCATGTTTGGTTAAAGAAGATCAGTTAAACATTTGAAAAGAAGATAAAATAAAATGAATTAAGTATACAGAGTCTTTGTCTTCCGGTATTTTTTAACAGCGTTATGAAACGATTGACATAATACAATTTACTACAATTATTAAAATTTGCTGCTTTAACCCCTTCAACGGCGGTGGTTCATTTTTGGACAACTTAATTTTAATTCTTAAATGCCACATTGGCACCAGAATATTGGGATGAAAATTTTCCTTTTATTGAGTAAGTGAACAAAAGCATTTTTGTATTTCGAAATTTGTTTGTAAATTCTGGTGCCATTTACTGATTTCAAGATTTTACAAATAGCCCCTGAAAGAGTTAAACACATATTAATGTATTTATTGTTTTTAAGTTTCCTTTCTCTTTTAATGTTCATGTGTAAATACAATTTTCAGGACATAATTTTCAATATTTTCCTGCTTTTAATGCGTACTTATTTAATAGTAATTTTAAAGTTTTTTTTTTTTTGTTTTTAATAGTCACGTGTAAATAAATTTTTACTCGTTAGGAAATATTATACTTTGTGCTGTTTTTAGAATTGAAAACAATCTCTATAATAATAGCCTAAGTCATGTGACTATCATCAACATTTACTGGCGGATCCCTTCACTTTTTATATTCCATGCGACCATTTTGGTACTTTAATGTTAGCCAGCCACAGGTGTGATAAGTTGCCAAATATTATTATATTGCCATCATTTCACTTATATTATAGTACTCCAAGTCATGTAACTGCCATAAACAATTACGGGCCGATTCCTTCACTTTTCATAAGAAAGGTTTCCATTTTTGATTAAAGAATCGAAATTATTTTTTCGAATAAAACTACATAAAAGTTGCCATGATCGCAAAGAATTCCTGGTACTTTTATGTTAGCCGGGTGCAAATCTCACCAATAGCTGTTTTTTAACTCGTCAGTTAGCATTTTTTTATTTTTCGAGTGGTAAATTAAAATGGTGCTACTTGGTTATCCCATCGACCAATAATCTGTCGCCAAACTATAAGAGTAAATGCCAATAATGGTTGATCGTAAATGTAACATTCACTTAATTTGGCTAAGATGTGTTATTATCCCACCCTCCGCGATGTTGAGTATTTGGCGATTTTTATCGCTCTGGCAACCCGGCGATTGGCGTCTAGTAACTTATTATGGCAACCCCCTTTTTTACGACGCGAGAGCGTGCTTTTTGCGTGAACATTCATTTCACTGCCGGGTGTCGTTGCTGACGGTTGCTTGACTCTTGTACCAGGTTGTATCTTTTTTTTTTTCATTTTATTTTGAGGATACGCGACAGAGAATTGTTTTTTAGTTTTTTAAAAGAGATTGGCTTATTGAAATCTAGCATGTGTTGTAATAAATGTAGCGGCGATATGAAAATTAGAAAAAGAACACAATTCTCTGACTGTTGCACGTGAGTTTGTCATAATAGGAGAGTTGTGGATTGTCAGAATAAAAAGTGTAACACTGAAATGTCTTTTAGATATGGTTCCTGGTTTAGTGGTTGTAGTAAATTGACGATTGAGGAGATTTTTTTTGCTAACGTTTGAAATTGTTATTGGGACAAAGACAAATCAAATTGTATCGCAGTATAAGTTTAATAGTCATACTATGGCCGATTGGAGGCAGTTTATCAACGAGCAGGTGTTGGAATATATTGAGAGTAAAAGTCAGATTTTTTTTCATATCTTAAGTAATCGGGAGATACAACCTGATATCGGAAATATAACTTATTATAATCCAGAATTTTCATTTTTTTTTAATTTATTTATTTAAAGTGTGTATTTCAAGTCAGAAATATAACTTATTATAATCCAGAATTTTATTTTTTAATTTTTTCGGAATTTGTTTATTTAAAGTGTGTATTTCAAGTGTAAAAAAAAAAACCAAAAAGGTGAGTAATCTTGAAAATCTAATATTTTTATGTGTATTTTTCCAGAAATATTGGTTTTATTACAGAGAATGTCATTTTTGTATTTTTTTTTTTTTCAGAAATATTGCTTTTAATTTAGAGGGGAATTAATTTTGGGTTAATTTTAATGGAATTAATTTTGGTTACATTTTCTTTAATGTGTTTTTTAGTGATTTATGTGTATGTTAGGCTTAACGAAAAAAAATGAAAATAATGAATAAAACATGCGCAATGTTAGGCTTAACGAAAAAAAAATGTAAATTAGACAAATTTACATTGTTTTTGTTAAGCCTAACATGCGCATGTTTTCTTCATTATTTACATTGTTTTCCGTTAACCCTAACATACGCATATATCGGTACTTGGCGACATTTTCTACTTGCCGAAAAAGGGGTTTTCTCGCCAAAAAAAATCCAAGATGGCGGAGGGTGGGATAATAACACATCTGTTCCAATGTTATACTAATTTATTTGTTCTTTCGTTATTTAAAATAAAAATTATGTCAATTTGTATAATTTGGCGAAATTGGTCGGGAGAAGTAGTACCATTTAAAACATTGCTTTTAAGTTGAAATTAAATCTCATGATTTGTTGCATTGCCATATACGCACCGGGTTTGGCGTGATTTTTTTTTATGACAATTTGGCAAAAACCTCGTTTTTGAAGTTACATATGTATTTTTAAATTATTTTCTATTATTTTTAAAAGGAAATAACAATACTAAATTAAAAAAAGGTTTAATTGATAACTATAGGACAAAACAATTCATAACATTTTTTGTAAATAAAAAGAAAATAAATTCAAATAAACATTTATTAATAAATAAGCAACAATAGCCGGGTTACCAAAATAATGCCATTTTGGCACCAATTAGGTACCCCGTTGCGTATATGACATCTGTGCCTAATATTTTTCTTTTTGTTTCATTTAAAAAAAAAAAGAAAGAAGTGAAAGCCATTTATTTTAAATGTTTCAGTTTTAAATGAAAGTTTTGTGTTAAATAAAGTGATAATGAAATACAAATTGAATTATGAATAAAAGTAACATGATACATTTCTTAGCATACATTTAAGGGAGGCCAAACTGGTCGCCAAATTAGTTTAAAATAATAACCTTTTCTAAAATATGAAAAAAATATCTGTTCTGATTAAAATTTGAGTTGCCATCATTAGGGAAAAGTATTTAAAATTAGAAAAAAATTAATATTTTGAAAACTAATTCAAATTTAAAAATTCTAATACCAGTTTTGAGATCTGCGGATCAATACGGATTTTTGGTGTTAATTACATCGCAAGATATTCCATATTTTAGGGGAAATCGCCGTGAAACATAATCAGTTGTTTATTCAGTCGTTTCATAAATTCTTTTCAGTAGGATTTTATATATATAGGGTAGATATATATAGCACACATATTATCCTTTTGCAGCATAGTGGTGAAAAATTGCTGTTATAGGTTGGGCACTTTATTCTTATATGGGCCTTAATGCAAAAAGTGCTTTAAAAAGTGAGATGGCTTAGATGCTGTATATTCCTATGGTCGCTATCTTGGATGTTTTGAGATTTCTTGGCGATTTTTTGTTGGAGATGTTAGCAATCTTTATTTTTGTTAAGCCTAACATGCATATAAATCGCTTCTTGGTGACATTTACTACTTGGCAGAAAAGGGGTTTTGATGCAAGAAAAAATCTAAGATGGCGGCCGTGGGAATATATGGCATCTGTTCTGCCAAGGCCATTTTCTCAATCTCACCAAAGCCCCTATAAAAGGAAATCACCATAGTTTATTACCTTAACCACTACACTAATTTTTCAATGAGGTTTCCATGTAAGTAATTTTCTCTAAGAAATCATTAATATTATTCCATATTCTATGGATTATGGACATATAATCTGCTGTACCTTAAATTTGTTACATAAATATGTTTGTGATGTTTTCTTCAAGAACTTTAATTGTAACATAGTGTTGGTCAAGACCTACCGGCATGCTTTGCAGAAATTGGGTTGAGCTGGCACAGACTAATATAAACAGCACAGAATGGTATAAGGTTGAACTTTTAGCTTTTATAATGAGCCAAGTATGGTCAGTAAAGCTTTCTTAGGGATCTGAACTGAACTTCAGCTGTTGCAATAGACTGGGTTGGATGCAGATTTGAAAATTTTTGTCTGTGCAGACTTTCTCCCTGTCAACCAGAAACATTTAGTGTTCATTCTGGGAAAAAAATTAAAAATATATTTAAAAAAGCAGCACAGCATAGTCAAAAAATTAAAGTCCTACTCGAAAATGGCACAGTGTGTGTGCCTTTAAATGAGCAGTCATAGAATCCCAAATATTATATTTTATTTTTTAAAAAGGATAAGAGATGGTAGAGTACACTATAACAAAGAATTTTTACACGGGAAACCAGGGTCCATTTATTCAAACAAAAATATAGGGGATCTACTTCAAGTCAAGTCTTTGATACTCATGAAGATGTTTGAAAATAATGAAGTTTTTTTAACGGTATTCTTAATAGACTTACCTTGCTTGATGCAAAATACCATATCTTGAAAAGCACTAGAAATGTACAGTAATTCAATCTGTGACATCGTATGGAACTTCAACTACATTCTAAAGAGTGGAGCACATAGTTCAGCACTGTTTGGAGTAGATTATGATTACTTCCACTTGTTCTTGTTACTTTCTTATATCTTTACCAGAAGAAAATATCGGATTCGTGAAAATTTTTTAATTCCGGTTTTCGACTGATTTACGCATTTTAAGTGTCAGAGATGCCAAAAAACAATTTTTTTTAAAATGTCTGTACGTATGTGATACAAATTTTGTGGGCTCTCTATCTCAAGAACTAATAGACGGAATTTAATAAAACTTTAGACTCAGTTAGTCTCTGATATAAATTGGTGCTGATTACCTTTTAGTGTAAATTTCCCAACAGGTGGTGCTGCTATGCTGCATTTTTCACGATTTCCGCAATAGCTATATTTCAAGAACTAATGCACGGATTTTCATCAAACTTTTTTATATGAATTGGTGCTAAATTGATGTTACTAAAAAGTGTCTGATTGATGTAAACTAAAGTGTCTGATAGGCACTTTAAAAGTGCTAAATAATGCTTAAAAAATGAAATTCTGACAACTGCTCGGTATTGGCTGAGTACTCGGCCAAAATTTAGCCGAGTACTCGGTACAGCCCTAAAAACAATAGTCTACAGTAGAGGTTGGTTGTATTTATGTCGGCCAATTATCTGCACGTGGGATATAGGCCCTAAGGGGAGGAGTGCCTTCCGTGGAGGTCTTTCTAAGGGAACCCAACCCGTATTAACGCTTGGAGAACCAAGGTTCGAAGAAAACCACGAAAACTCCGAACGATTAGGCCGGCGGGCGCGATTGGCTTCGAACCCAGCACCTCCCGTCTACCAGCTTCGAGAGCAGAACCTCTCGGTCACTGGTGGGGCATCTACAGTAGAGGAAAAAAAAAAAGTAAGGAAGATGGGCATCTTTCCCTTATCATTTAATTTTAATTATTTCTACATTAATTTTTTTTTTTTTTATTTATTTAAATTTCCTTATTGTGTATTTTCTTTAATATACACATCAAATAATAAATAAGTACATGCAAAGATCTTTAATCCGCACATGTTGGGGCCAAAGGTTGTGCAGATTATAGAATACTACAGATTACAGAGTATTGTGTGGATTATAGTAATTTATCTTTTCTGGAGAACATTTTAATACCATATTCAGTGTAGTATAATATAAATATTAAATCTAATAATTCAATTTATTATCCCATAAAAGCTCATCTATTAAAGAAATTATATATTTAAAGAATAAAATATACATTGAAATTTCATATATTATGAAAATAAAGTTTTTTTTTCTCGCAATCAATCACCAAAATCTGCGACTTATCCCGAGATTGATTGATGAAATTCGCGATTCTTTTCCCGCGACCATGTGTAGAAGTTCGCAGTATATTTCAGCAACAGCTTAGTAAAATTCGCTATGTGATTCCACAATCTTTTGACAAAATTCGTTATGTATTTCTGTGACCTTTTGACGAAATCTGGAATATTTTCTCTTGATTCTTTAGTGAAATTCACGATTTCTTTTTTCGCGATCAATTATAGAAATTTGCATTCTTTTCCACAATCATTTCACTATTTTTACAATGATCATTTGACAAAATTTGTGTTTCTTTCAGCAATCATTTCATGAAAATTCACGATTTTTTTCAAAGATCGAAATTCGAGATTTTTTTTCCCGCGACCAATTGTTAAAATTCCCATTCTTTTCTGCAATCATTTCACTCTTTTTTTTCAACAATGAAACTCACTTTTTTCCTGCGATCAATTGATGAAATTCACAATTTTTCTCTGCATCCATTTGTCGAAGTTCGTGATATTTTTCAGAGATTGGCAAAAATCGCCATGTGATTTCACGATCTTTTGACATATTTTACAATATTTTCCCTCCATTGTTTACTGAAATTTGCGTTTTTTTGCACCATCATTTGTCAAAATTCCCAATATTTTTCAACAACATATTAGCAAAATTCCCAATTTCTTTCCGCGATCGTTTCATGAAATTAGCAATGTTTTCTAATACTGTTTATCGATTTTTTTTTTCTTTCACAGTCGTTTGACAAAATTTGTGACCATTTGTCGAAGATCATAATATTTTTAGCAATAGATCGGCAAAATTCCCAATGTTTGCTTCTGCTAAGCAATGCGGATTACAGAAAATTGCGAATAATGGGTGCGCGGATTATCGATCCTCGACTGTATATCAGAGTTCGTCTCTGTATATCTAAGATGTATACCTATTAAAGAAAATAGACACATCAAATAAGTATAACCCTAACCCTACCTATAGCTTTTGTAACCATTAAATTAAAATCGCTCAAATTTGTTATCTTCATCACCACAATGTTAAAATATTAATCAAAATATAAATATCTATGATAATTTGACAGAAAATAGTTAAATATGTACAAATTGATACGATACCTTTAGTATTTGAGAACATTCCTATTCAATATGTTTATAATTAGACTTAGATAATCAGCTTAATGACAAAGTTGTTTATTTTTATTTTATTGAATTTTTGTTTTTCTGACAATCCTTATCCTTAATAATAGCCTGTGTAGTTCAATACTTTCATAGGTTATTTTGGTATTGACTAGTGATAAAATAATAAAAAATAAGTGATGTGTTAATGAATTTGTGAGTGGAAAGAAGTCATTAAATTTTTTTGTGTAATTAGATCTAAGAGTAAAAATGTAACTGAATTAAATTATTAAGAATTTAATTTTAATTAAAGTTTATTAAAAAGCTAATATATGCAAAATTGTGTAGTAAAATTTTTAAGCATTCAGTTGTCGAAGCCGAATACCGAACACTTTGACCGAAGCTTCAGTATTCGGCAAAACTGCTGCTTTGGTCAATCCCTACACTTAATTATAAAGAAAATTATATTCTTGCCCATGCCCACAACAGAGAAACAAATTACAGTCGGACCTCTATTTAATGAACCTCTATTTTGCGAATTTCTCCATTTTGCAAACTTTTCCTTGGAACCAAGAACATTTTGCGAATTTCTTCGTAAAATAACCTCCAAATAGCGAAGTGCATTCTCAATTTAACGAACTTTTTCTTGTGATCTAATTTTTTTTTCTCCCTATTTCTCAAAATATTTCTGGACATTTCAAACTTATTCTTTCTTTTAACACATTTTATGATGTTCAATTGCCTTGAACAGTGGTTTTAAAAGGCGTCTTCTTCGTCAGCAGTGAGAATTCGGTAAGTACGGAGGACGAAGACGAATGTCCCTTAGAGTAACTTAAAAAAATGCGGATACAGCTGAGAAAAAAGAAGAAATTAACTATGATGTGCTGATTGATGATTGTATTTCATTTAATTCTGAAATTGAGACCTCGGAAACTCTAACCCAATTGGATATTTTCGACAGTGTGGAAAATAAAAGCAATACAGCAATGAATTGCGATGAAGACGAATATGATGAAGATGGAAATTATCATGATGCAGGAATTAACAAAACTTCGTATGATGAAATGCTAAAATCATTTGAAACAATCTGACGCGGATTATAGTTTAAAGAAAATATTCATGAAGGGGTTTTTGGTGCATTGCAAAGATGCGAAACGTATTATGAAAGAAATCACTTTTTAAAAGGAAAAACTCAGGTAAAATTAGCAGAGTTTTTCAGAAATTAAATTTAAGGACACATGTGGTAATTATGGTTAATTTTTTTGTTATAATAATAATGAATACGATAATGTCATTAAAATTCATTAATTATATTGTAAAAACTATTTATATTAAACTGAAAATACAATGTATTCCCGGATAATGTTTTGTTTTCCTCGCAGATTTCAAAGATTTAAACACATAGAAAAAATGAATTGATGATAAGTATTGGTGGGTAAAATAAATAAAACAAATAGATATAATTTATAAAAAAAGTGTGATTAATTACTTTTATTAAAAATATTTAGTGTTTATGAATTTATGTAGTTTAAAATATTTTAAACGGTAAATCTCTATTTAACAAATTTTCCATATAACGAACTTTTCTCTGGGATTTAGCGACTTCGTTAAATAGAGGTTCGACTGTACATACTTTTTCTATAAAATGACATTTTGCTTAATGATTCAATTTGTAAAAAATAATCATATGCTTATTCTTTTATTTCTTCATGCAGTATATACTACAAACACTACTTTGGTGTTTAAATTAGATGTTCCTTGTTCCTGTTATGTTTCTCATTAAAAAATAGCTAGTTGTTTTCTTTTATATTTTAAATAACCCAAGTGCGTGTTGCTTTTATTTTTGAAATATGTTTGTTATCTCCCCACAAATGTATGTCTTGAATCCCTCAATCAATGTGATGTACCATTGCCAAAACAAAAAAATATCTGGTGTTGAAGATATTTGAACCTGGCTAAAAGAACAGTGCTGATTTTTTTAGGGGGGGGGGGGCTTTATTATTACATAGAAGAATTCAACATTAACAATCAGGAAAGATTTTTTTTTTCTATCCAGAAAGTCATTAAATCTATGAGATAAATTTTTAGCCTGCACAGTTGGCCTTAATTGATGTTTTGGCAATAAATTGCTTTTCACTCTTCATATAAAAAATTTTAATTCGGAATCCTTTTATATTAGCCTCTTTTTAATCATGTCATTTTACAAATAAATGTATATTTAGTTTCTAATACTTAAATGTACCAGCATCATTTTTCAAAAAGTTTATGTAAAGTCATTATTTTGTGTATTCAATTTGTCTAAATTTTTTCTCATATTATTTTAGTTCAATGGATCTCTTTGAATCAAACATTTCCTTTGCCCATTTCTTATTCCAAAATCCACGAAGAGCTCTGAAGCTGTTGGATGGTGCTTTTCGGAAAGTTTCATTGGAAATAAGTAAAACTCATTCACTTAAAGCTGATATGGTAAGACAATCACATTCATTTTTCTTAAACTGCTTTAAATAAATTGAATATTTATTGTAAAATGATTGAAAATTAGTTTCTATAAAAGAAAATGCAAATAAAGAAAAATATCAAGTAAAAGAACATTATCTTTTAATTTTAATAGCATAAATAAAGCAATTCTAATAGGACAAATAAAGCTGGTGAATTAAGTACATCATAATTTAAGGGATTGTTAGCTGTTTAATAATTAAACATTTCTCCCAAATCTAATTACGATGACATTAATCTGTTATTACACAAGCGGACTTACCTTGCATTGTCCGAGATTAAATATATCTCACTACGGTGGTCAGTTTTTACATACAAATAAATCTGTGGTTGGAGCCATTCTGCCTTCAGAAGCATACACCTGAACAGGCTATGTCTGCTCCATCGTGTATTTTTTAATTTTTAGGCAAAATTCTCTCCAAACGAAGATAGTGTTAGAGACCTGCACTGCCTTCAGCAGCATTCATACAGGTGGGATACACCTGCTTCATTATTATTATTTTTAGACAAATATCTTTTTGACTAAACCTACTGTTGGGAGTCCTGCTGCCTCTAGCAGTGTCAGAACAAGCAGGCTATGTGCCAGCTCTGGTTAATTTTTCCAGACAAGCGTCGAATTTATATATTATTAAACAAAAATCTTTCGAAACAACCCTAAAGTTCAGGACTCCACTGCCTTTGGCAGTACAGACTGAAGGAATTTTGTGAAAAGCATTCAAATCTGCCAATTAGTTCTTGAGATGTGTAATTTTAAAATTGTGGGAAGCATAAATCATTACTATATCATTTATACTTCATTAGAGCCATGAAAAAAAGAAAAAAAAAACCCTGCAACACTGGGGATAAAAGGTTACAATAGAAAGCAGCATTCAGCTATCTAATCATGACATTGGAAAAAAGAAAAAAATAATTAAAATGGGCTTTAGAAAAACATTTTTTTTTTAAATATTAAGTATTTATATATATTTTTTTATGAAGTCACCATTTATGGTTATCCATAGTTTTAAATGGATAACCATAAATCCAGGATGGGAAAAAATCATGATGTTTTTATTTATTTATTTAAATTTAATTTTTATTATTCTTTTTAGGTGTGTTCGTAATTATATAAACACGTACTGCTGAGCCAAGCATTAAAGACCGGTCACGTGAGTAACAGGTCTAAGACGGACGATTCTATTCTTCAAAATAGGACTGAGAGAAATGAAAAGGGAGTTTCCCCTAGTATTGCTTTTGTGGGGAATGGGGAGAATAAATACTACTAATACTAGTTTCGTATTCACTTGTCTCCAAGATTATAAAAAGGATTTTTCTTCTTATTTTCTTTTCGATGAAGACGATATCTTCAATCTAAAGAAACATGTTAGGATAATTTAGATATATAAACATTATTATTTTTATTTATAAAATATGAAACATTTTTAAATGGTATAAACACCGCCATGAAAGAAATGTTTCAATTATTCTTTAAGGTGCATTAAAAAAAAAATAAATAAGGATGGAGTTTTCAGTTATATAAATAACTTATTTTAAAAAATAACGTTAAGTAAATAAACTGTCATATTTACTGTATTTTTACGTATGTCATTGTAACTTATTTTTTTCTTAAATAAATTAATATTTTAAATATCTATTCCTTAAAGTTAAAGGATACACTTATAAGTATAAATTTCTAATTAAATATGTATACACTGAAATATTTTTTAAATCTATTTTCAAATTCAATTTCTTTATACCTATACGGAGACATTTTTGTCCATGAATAAGGGGAAATTTCAGTCTTTCTTATTTGCAGGGCCGAAACTAGTCATTTTTGCGCTTTGCCCCCCCCCCCCCCCCCCCCATTCTCACACACAATAAAAGCTATCGACAGCAGGTACAGCATGCAAAAAAAGAAAGAAAAATCATTAAAAGATAAAAATCGTTTAATAATAATTAAAATGCTAACAAGAAATACGTAAGCAATGCTCCCATTATAGGTGAAAACTGGGAAATTGAGTTAGTAGCCAGTGGCCGGTTGACTCAGTTTCATTAGTGGCCACTATAATGTTTCAAACTTTCTTGGCATCTAGATAAACTATAATCGTTGTATACATACATATTTTCTATAAATCAGAGTTTTATACCAGCTAATTATTCATGATAAGAATAGGGACACAGTTGAAATTCAAGAAAATTACTTTAAAACTACAAAATTGTTATAATAATTTTTTTAGAATATATTTTTGGATTATTTGTAAATGTTCATAAACACAATTATCAATCAGATTACTGTTACTTTCTTTACATAAAAAGTTAGTAACTAAATCAAAATTCCAACAACTAGGTGTATACAAAAAAAAAAAAAAAAAAAAAAAAATTAAACAAAACACAATAAAATGCTATTTTGATTTTATTTAATAATTAAATGTGTTATTAACATACCATATACATTACATACAGTTGAAATCTAACCTGGTGAGTGTATTTTGCAGGATTAAACAGTATCTCTTGCAGAAAAATAATCTAACTGATCAAACACATTGAAGATATTGTAATGTCCTTACCCTTTAGGGTCCATTTTTCTTTTTTTTTTTTCAATTTTGAGAACAAAATTACTTTTATTTTAATATTAATCGTAGCTATCCAAATAGATTTGCTGATATGATAATAGGTTAAGAGTTTTTGGAGACGTTTGGAAAATCTGGTATTACAAGAGGGTTTAACAGATATTACAACCTTATAATGTTTTTTGTGTTTTCCACACGATTCGTTCAGAAAAGTAACCTATATTTTAAATTTAAAGAGTGAAATACATGTATAAAATAAATTACTAAATGTCCAAACATAAATGAACTCATAATAAGAAAAGCATAGCCATATATTATCATTACTATGTGTAGATAGTAACAAAAGTAATTTTTAAGACAAAACAATACTTGATGAAAAGATATGCACTATTAGTAGTAAACCAGATCCGAAAGGGTTAAAATCCACTTGCATTTGCATCCAGTGAAAAAAAAGGAATAAATTATTTGAAATACATGTGGAATCAAAGCTGATGAATATATTTTGCATAAAACTATATTTCTTGAAAAAATAATCCAACTGAAGAGCGAGCATGGCGAAAAACTGAAATATTGAAATTACAACTAAATTGCTGCAATCTGCTTGCATCCGGTAGGAAAAAGAATTAATCAGTTTGCTAATTAGATGTAATCAAAGTAGAGATGCATATTTCCATGAAAAAAGTTGTATTTCAGTTGGTGATCGATAACAGATTTTTTTATCGCCACTTGGCGAGAGGCGACTATAGTGGCGATCGATGGCATATATTTTTATCGCCACTTTTACAACTTTAATCGCCACGTGGCGAGTGGCGACCGCTAATTTACACCTATAGCTCCCATAGGATTAACATTAGCTTGAACGTTAAGAGCCTACACTAGTCTCGATAAGAAACTGGATCGCTAATGTTAAACCTATGGGAGCAAATACAAAATCAAAAGGAAAAAGCTTCTTTTCTGAAAATAGAAAACAGAATAAGGCGAGTAAGAAATAACGTTAATAGTACAACAGCCAGTGTGGGAATGACATGCGGTCAGCTGTCCGGTCAGACGGGTTAAGAAAGAAAAACCTGAATTTCGTCTCCTCCTAATGCTTCCCTACCTTCGGAAAGGTCCATTATTTTGGCAATATGCCAAGGCCGGTCTTTAAAAGCTGGTCAAGCAGTAGCACCTATAGTCGTCGTTCAGTCCATCTGTCTGTCCATCTGCCCATTTGCATATAACAGAGCAAAAACTAACCAACCAAATGGTCTGAAATTTTAAATATATAACTGTTGTAAAATTTTGTCAAGTCATTTCAAATTTTATGAAAATCAGATATATAGTTTAATTACAGGGACAGTCAAAAGTTTTTCGTTACATTACTGCCAATGGGAAAAAATTATTTCAAGTGCATCTTGATGATGTTACAGCCTTTCGAGCAGAATGAAATTGATATGCACTAAAATATACATTCAGTACAATATGTGTTGTAAAAAATACATATAAAACTAGTTATAGTATGGATGCACCTTAACGCATAGCTTTCATTTGCCACGTTTGACATGCATTTTCCAATTTGTTTTCTTTTATGTTATTCATTGGCAACAATGGAGCAGAATATTCCAAATTATTTGTTTTCATACTTCATCCATTCTTGCTAAATTTATGTGTACTTTTTTCAAAAATGTTATTATTAAAAAATAAAGTGATAAAGTGTCCTGATAAAGAAAAATTCTGGAACATGGTTATCTTTTGGTCTAGTGGAAGTAATTTGGTAACACATAGATCATTTTAAAGTTAATTAAAACAATATTTTGATAAAAATTACTTACTGCAAAATTTAGTTTAGAAAAACAGAAAATATTTTCCGCTTCCAAAAGAAATTTCCCCCAGTTTTACACGCATGCACACATAAAAAGGGTTTGTTTTCAGATTTTTTTTGCATCTTTATTTTTAATATAGCTCAAATAATACAAATAAAATTTACTTTTTCTCTCAGCTTAGAATCTAGTTGCAACGTAATTCATTTTATATATTCTAGAAACTTTTAAAACTTTTTTAGTCTTAGTTTTTTTTTCATTTTGAGGCAAGAATCTTTCTAAATTTCTTTGTATGTATACCTTAACTTTTGTTTACTTATTTTAGAAGCATCAGTGTATGTCTTTGTACAAAGTTATTGTAATCATGGTTTTTCCAGATATTTTATAAAGATGTTTTAATAAGTTTATAATCAATGTAAAAAAAAACCAGCTTTTTAAAAACCCAACCCACTGAGCCCACTAGTCTAAAACCTGGGTTTTTCAGGCTTCATTGAGTTTTTTTGGAGAACACTTTAAACTTCTAATTTTCATATACATAATACCTAAATTCTTCATTTATCAGTGAAACCTGGGTATAATTTTGCATTAAGTATGAATTAACAATATATATATATATATATATAAATCAAGTTAATTTAAAAGGTACTTTTGTATCTCATGCGACTAGTTTGCTGCATTAAAGATATATTAAGCTAACTACAACTGGATTTCTTTATATAATTCTTACCTTAAGTTAAACATGCTAAATTAATAGTTTCTTTCATTCACTTCAAATTAGAAATCAATTGAAGACAACAACATTTTTTTTTTTTTTTTTTTTTTTTTTTTGAAAGAAATGAGATTTATAATATTTTGAAAATTTTAGCAAAATCTGCTACATATATATTGCAATAGTATATTTAAATTGGCAAATTGGCATTTATTTTTGCATTCTCATATCTTAGATTAAATAATGATACAGTTGTGAAAGCATGAGAAAATCATGGGTGCCCACCAGAAAAAACCCGGGCATGTTTTTTCGGGCTGAGCCCACTTGGGCAAACCCTGATAAAAACAATTACATGAAAAATTGTTATTACTATTTGTTACCAATTTGTTCAAGAGAACAACATTCAAAAATTGATCAGCTATGAGCATCTGTAGATTCAGTTATAAACCTCTGTAGGATCACAGTCTTTATTATCTTTATTATGTTTTTCTCTGTTCTTATAGACTGCAACACAACCATTAATAAAACAGTTGTAAGATATTTAAAGATAAATAAAAATATTAATTTATCATGCAAGTTATAACAATGTCATGTCTGTAATAATAGCATCAGTTATGTGACTGTCATCAACAGTTCCGTTCTGACCACTTCGTTTTTTATATGTCAGTGGCTATTTTGGCACTTTAATGTTAGCTGGGCACAGGTGAAAATCTCTAAATGTGTTCCATCGATATTAAAATATTTCAAGTCATGTGACTGTCATAAACAATTACGGGCTGAACTCTTTGCTTATGCAAGGCGACCATTTTTAATCAAAGTTATTTTTTTTAATAAAACCACTTGAAAGTTGCCATGCTCGCAAAGAATCCTTGGTACTTTTATGTTAGCTGGACACGAGTCTCGCCAATAGCATTTTTTATTTTTTGGGTGGTAAATTAAAACGATAGTTTGATTTTGAAATTAAATGCCATGGTTTATTGCATTATTTTTTTTTTTTCCTTTTCTTTTTCTTTCTTTATTTTAAAATAAAGAAATAAGTGAAAGTCAGGGATTTTAAATGTTTGTTTTAAATTAAAGTTATATATTTTAAATAAAATGAGTGAAAGGATTATATTTTAAATTAAATTAATGAAATACGAAAAAATATGATGGGAACAATGTTTGGCGTTTATCACATGCGCCAGACTAGCATAAAAATACAGAGTTTTTGATTTCTCTATCAGAATCTTCTGATTTGGTGAAAGATTAAGCAAGTAAATTAAACTATGAATAAAAGTAAAGAATCCTTGGTACTTTTATGTTAGCTGGACACGAGTCTCGCCAATAGCATTTTTTATTTTTTGGGTGGTAAATTAAAACGATAGTTTGATTTTGAAATTAAATGCCATGGTTTATTGCATTATTTTTTTTTTTTTCCTTTTCTTTTTCTTTCTTTATTTTAAAATAAAGAAATAAGTGAAAGTCAGGGATTTTAAATGTTTGTTTTAAATTAAAGTTATATATTTTAAATAAAATGAGTGAAAGGATTATATTTTAAATTAAATTAATGAAATACGAAAAAATATGATGGGAACAATGTTTGGCGTTTATCACATGCGCCAGACTAGCATAAAAATACAGAGTTTTTGATTTCTCTATCAGAATCTTCTGATTTGGTGAAAGATTAAGCAAGTAAATTAAACTATGAATAAAAGTAACATTATACAATGCTTAGCATACACTTAAGGGAGATCAAACTGGGCGGCTAGTATTAAAAGTATTAAATAGCATTTAAGTGATGCATATAAAGGTGATAGTGGCTTTCATAATAAGGCCATATAATGGTCAAATAAATTTTGGCCCTACTTTTGTTCTGATAATGCCAACAGGGATATATTTTATACAATGCATACTGTTATCTCTTTAGTTAGGGCTTTCAAGGAGAAAAAAAAAAACATACATAGAGATAGCTACAATTGGGAATGTAAAAGACTTATTCTTAGGCACTTTTTTTTTTCTATTTTGGCTTATTTAATCTCAATAACATGTTTGTTTGAATTTTATTATACAGTAGCCTTCCTCTTAACCGGAACTCCGCTTTAAGCGGCCAACTTTTTTTCCCAACATCAGGCAAAATTCAGAAAGGGAAATTTTGTTTCTCGTTTCTTTATGATTCATTAACTCAAATTTACATAATGTAGAATAATTTCAACTTCTTATAAACGCATGTGACAAGATTTTCAACAGTTTAATTTGTATTAAATATTGTTCATTATTTGTTATTAGTGATAATTTTTATTTCAATTCAGTTAATTACAACTAGTATTTATTTCACAAAATATAGAAAATATGTACTTTTTTAAAACTACACAAATTAAAAAACTAAATGCATCCTACGCATTTAATTAATTAAATATGCAGTTACTTATTTAAATGTTTTTGGGTCATTCCATGTGAAATCAACCAATTTAAAGAAAAGTTGTTGCACCATAGTCACAGATTTTTTTTTAATTTTTATTACAGACAGATGTAGTAGTGAAACCATCAAATCTAAAATTTTAAGATAATTTGTGCAATATTGACTGAGATATAGCTTTTTGAAAATTGATCATTTTTACCAAATGGCGGCCATCTTGGATATCCCTATGTCTATAAATGTCCATAACTTGGCAACTAATGACTCAAATTTTATATTTCTGGTACCAATTTAAAGCTATTTGTATAAAGAATGCATATATGATATTAAAACAATAGTATTTTTTTTATTTTAATATTGTTTATTACATTCAAACTGAAAATATCACCCTCAAAAAATGACTTACTGTAATGGGCCATAAAAAAAATGACCCATCATAATTTTTTTCAAACTTGCTAAAAACATTGCTCCATATGTGTACTTTAAATAGAAAAAAAACTGGAGAGGTAAAATTTTTCGTTTAAAAAAAATAGCTTTTTACACATAGGATGTCACTTACTAAGCAGTGACTATCTTAAAACATGTAAATATCCCTGATTTAAGAAATAATGGCCAAAACTAAATATTTTTTAATCCCTGAATTAATGTAAAACTATAATGAAATATAATCTCATAAGTTTTTTGTAGGACCACCCTCCAATTGCTCCCCCCCCCCCCCCCAAAAAAAAAAGAAGTCATTGCTAAAAATGTATAATTGAAAAAATTTAACACTGAAGAAAATAAGAAAATAAATAAAGAATATAATGTATAATTGTGAAAAACCTTTAAATGCAATATATATAAATGAGATTTTACTGCATGTGTATATGTGGAATCTATTCAAAACGTTTTCCATGCAAGAAATTCAATTTTTATACCTAAATTTCTATTTCTTACTTTAAAAATTGCTCACTTAAAAAGTTTTACATTTGTATGTGACTTTATAGAAAAATTCTGCTGTATGCATGTATTTACATCATTCAAGTTGCATTAAATATTCAGATATAAATATGTCTGTTTATGTATTTTCTATTTCAATAAATTTACATACTAAGAATGACAGAATTCATGAAATGAATGCTAATCTGGCATAATCTATTTTCCTTATTATTTGAATTCAAAACATGATGTAATAATGCATCATCTTCTATCCTGATGTAATATTGCATTGTGTTATATGTTTATGCAATTTTATCATAATGTATCCAACAAATCTTTTGTTGAAAATTTTTGAAACCTTTTGTGAGTAAGCTTATTATAAACTGCATTATATATAAAATTTTAAATAAAAAAAATATTTGACATAATTTATGAATTATTGCATCATGTTGTATGCTGATGCAATTTTGGGAAAAGATTGCTGCTGTATCGTCATCTGTTTTCTAATTGGTTGTAATTAAAGTATGATGAAATATTACATCATAATGTAAAAAAAATTTTGACTATCCCTTTTAAACATCATTTCTGTTGATATTTTCAATATAGTATGCACTGGCATAGAATAGTTATTTTGTGCTTAAGATTCTACAGTGGACATGGAGTGTTTTGTATGCAAGAAACTTGGTGTTTCATTGAGTACTAATCTGATTCCTGTTCTTCAATTGTCTTCACGTGATTTGCAGTTATTAAAAAAAAGATTGCATTATGTAATCCCAGATGAAAAATGCTTTGTCCATGGAAATAGTATATACAAGGTTCACAAGGATAAATATCTAAAATGGTATATTTTAAATCAGAGACAGTGTTGTGATCCATTTAATAAACATCCAAATAGCATCAGAGCAAAATCACTAAAAACAATATCATTAGATATGTCTAAAACAAATCCAGATATCCTCATTCCAGGAAAAAAATTGTGTGTTTCCTGTTATTCATCAGTAAATATGAAAAAAATGTCTATTGTTGACAGGATAACCACCTCAGGAACAGAAAGCCCCTCTGATTCAGATTTTAATGAACCCACAGTAGTAATAGAACAATTAAACAAAAGTTGTAAATTGTTAGAGTTATCGCCAATAAAGGTAAGTAGGTGTACCTCAAAGAGAACTTAATTACATGCAAAATAAAGTTTCAAAAATAACTAAGTGTGTTGCAACTAAAGCAGCTACAGTATTAGGTGTTGAAACCATAAATAAGCCTCAAAATAGTAAAGACACAACTTGTCCTGACTGCACATCTATGATGGATAAATTATTGGAGAAGTTTACAAACGCATGTTTTAAAGAAAAAGTTCAAATTCTAACACTAGTTCCAGATTCATGGACAATACAGCAAACAATGACTTATTTTAATACTACACAGTATCTTGTAAAAAAGGCAAGGAAGTTTAAAACAACAGAAGGGATGTTATCGATGCCTAGTGGAAGAAAAAGTGTTAAACTGAGTCCAGACGTTATAGAAAAAGTTATTAATTTTTATTATGATGATAATAACAGCCGCATGTGTCCTGGAAAAAAAGATTTCATATCTGTTTCAACTGAAAACGGCAGAATATTAAAACAAAAGAGATTGATTTTGCACAATTTAAAGGACTTATATATTGCATTTAAAGAACAACATGACTTAAAAATTGGATTGTCTAAGTTTTGCTCACTACGTCCAAGAGAATGTGTTACTGCTGGAAGCAAAGGTATTCTTTCTGTCTGTGTGTGTGTATACCATCAAAATATTAAACTTATGCTTCATGCTATTCATATCAATGACTACATATCACTGCTAAAAAAACTTGTTTGTTGCATTGAATCTGAAGAATGCATGTTGCACAGGTGTGATAAATGTCCATCTCCTGAAATTTTAAAGAAAGATTTAATGGGTTTAGATGAATTGGAAATGAGTAATGATATTATTTATAAACAGTGGGTAAAGACTGATGGAGCAGAATTAAAAAAAGTGATTATGCCTGTTGATGATTTAATTACAAAACTCCTTGCTTTATGTTCACACCACTTTTTTGCAAAATCACAAAGTTTATATTTCAAGAAAACAAAGGATGAATTGAATACAGAAACTGCTATTATTTCAGCTGATTTTTCTGAAAACTATACTTGCATTGTGCAAGATGCTATTCAAAATATCCATTGGCAAAAAGAACAGGTTACAGTTCACCCCTTTTTTGCTTATATAAAGGACAGTATCACTGATACTGTGAAATCTATTCCTATGTGTGCAATAAGCGAGCATTTAGTTCATGACACTACTGCATTTTGGGCTTTTCAAAAAGTAATTGTCAATTATTTAATTTCACAAATTCCACAGATTAAATACATAAAATATTTTAGTGATGGATCATCAGCCCAATACAAAAATTATAAAAATTTTATTAATCTGCCATCATGAAGAAGACCATGGTGTGAAAGCTGAATGGCATTTTTTTGCCTCTTGCCACGGAAAAGGAGCTTGTGATGGAATAGGCGGCACCATAAAATGCATGGCCACCAAAGCAAGTCTTCAGCGTCCATTCAAAGATGGTATCTTAAATGCATTTGATCTGTATACATTTGCAAAAGAATATGTTAAAGGAATTGAAAGTTTTTTTATAACAAAATCTGAAATTGAAATTGCCAATAATCAGTTAGCAGATAGGTATGCAAAGGCAGATACAATCGTAGGAACAAGGGTTAATCACAGCTTTGTGCCAATAAATAAAGGCCAAATACTGGTTTCCAGGGTATCAGGCTCCTCAACAAATTTTATTGCTACTGTGAGATTTAGTGAAACCGACAAACCACAAACATTTAAAAGTGAACAATATGTTGCATGTGTATATGGTGTTAATTGGTGGATTGGTAAGATTTTAGATTACTGCAAGGAATTCAATGACTATAAAATTATGTTCATGCATCCTCATGGTCCTAGTTCATCATATTCATGGCCAAAATCTTCAGATGTTTGTTGGATTCCATATGAGCATATAATGAAAGTAGTGTCTACCCCAATGAGTGCTACAGGAAGAACATATATTGTTGCTCCAAAGGAGCATACAGCAATTCAACTCTTATTCTTAAACTTTAAGACAGATTAAATCCTTGGTAATTTTCAACAACATATTATCAAGTTCCTTTCAACAATATATTATAAAGTTATATCCCTGTAAGTATCCTGTTCTTATTTTATGTAAATATGTTTCATATAAGTTTTATCTAAGTCTTACTTTTATACATATTTGATGTTTTTGTTGTACATTTGTATCACACAAGATTTGTGTACTCATTTTGTCAAGATTTGTTCATTTAAATTGAAATTGGCAGTGAATTGAATAACTAATGTCAACTCAATCAACTCATTAATATTAATTTTTAATCTTTTATTTGAATTCAACTGATTTACAGCTAGTATTTCTGCCATATTTCAAAAAAAATATGTTTTATGGCTCTTTTTCCTTCTAAATATTTTCCATTATGTATATTTTTTTGAGAATTATACATATTATCATTTTATATGAAATAAAAAGTATTGAAATGAAAATTTACTGTTATTTTAATATGTATGTGTTTTTAGTATAATTAACTGCTGATTGGTATTTCTAAATTGAATTATTTATATATTGATGCTCATACATTAATTCATATGCCAGAAAAAAAATATTTTTAACCATTATTTGTTAAACCAAAGATACGTGTTTTAAGATAGTCACTGTTAGGTAAATGACATCCTATGTGTAAAAAGCTATTTTTCTTTAATGAAAAATTTTACCTCTCCAATTTTTTTTTCTGTTTAAAGTATACATATGGAGCAATGTTTTTAGCAAGTTTGAAAAAAATTTATGATGGGCCATTTTTTTTATGGCCCATTACAGTAAGCCAATTTTTGAGGGTGATATTTTCTGTTTAAATGTAATAAGCAGTATTAAAATAAAAATTTACCATTGTTTTAATATCATATATGCATTCTTTATATAAATAGCTTTAAATTGGTACCAGAAATATAAAATTTGAATCATTAGTTGTCAAGTTATGGACATTTATAGACATTGGGATAGCATCCAAGATGGCCGCCATTTGGTAAAAATGACCATTTTTTAAAAGGGTATATCTCAGTGAATATTGCGCAAATTAGTTTTAAATTTCAGATTTGAGGGTTTCACTAATATGTCTGTCTACAAAAAAAATTTAAAAAAAATCCGTGACTATGCTGCAACACCCATTGGTTGAATTCGTGTGGAATGACCCTTTTACTTCTCTGGTTTAACCGGTTTTTCTCTTAACCGGCTAACCCTCGGTCCCGTTTAGGCTGGTTAAGCACTACTGTATTTTGAATAAGGACAAAACTCCATATTCCAAAGCAATAAAATTTCAATATTCATTTAACACGCGATTACAATCCTTGTATCTAAGATAAAGTAACTTTTTTTCTTCCTGCAAAAGCGCCTGCCAGTTTGCTTTGTTCTCATACTCATTTATGTACGAGATAAGAGAATAAGATATGTTGCTGAATACAAAATAAGTGGTGTGATACTGTTCAAAAAAGAAAAGCATTAGCATTATTACTCACAAATATGTTTTGAAATGAAAAGTTTCTCCATGAACTTTTATTTTGCGTTGTAGTAAATTAAAGTATTTGAAATTTTGATTTTGAAAAACAGCTGTATTGATTTTATTAAGTGGTGATTTTACAATGATTTCATATTGATTTGAATCCATTCCTTTAAATTTGATTTTATTGACTTTCAAAAAACTTTATATCTTTGTTTTTGATCATATTAAATTACATTAGGTATATAAAGAAAATTTACATGTCAGGCTTATTGCACTGCCAAATCTCCCTGAGGTGTATCGTTCCAGTCTACCTAATTGCTCTGACGTTGGACAGTTCTTATGTATAAGTGGTAAGAGAAAATGTTAGTTTATTTGCTGCCTTTTTTATGATATTTTAATATTTATCTTACACTAAGTATTTTGTGCAGGCACTGTTGTTAAGGCTTCTACTGCTAAAATTCTCCAATACAAAAAACTATGGAGGTGCAGTAAATGTAAATATGAATTTATTATTGAAGCTGAGGTTGAGCAAGGTTATATATGTGAAAAACCTGTTGTGTGTCAAAATCCTGATTTCTGCAATGGAAGAAATTTTACTTTAATGAGTACAGGCAAGTTTATTCCTTTTCTCTTTCTTCATTTGATTTTATTTGTATAATTGCTGTAATATCTTTTGAATAATTTTATCAGCTATAAAAATCTTTATACTCATTTTATTTTGTGAATCCAACTTTTTTGATTGAACATAAAAAAATGTTGTTAGTAATGATGTTAATAATGTCAGTACTCTTTGGTTAGTAGAGCATCATTTTATACCAAGTGCAGGTGCAAATATTATATATGAAAGCTAAAGTGTCAAATGCAAATGTTAGGAAAGATAACTAGAGAAAATAATGGTAGCCTAATAATAGATATATATATATATAGTTTAATGAAGAGAATAAATATTTCATGAAATACAAAATTGTAAACAAAAACTCACAAATGAGAGAAATGTATTAATATTTCATTACCCAGAAGGCAAAGTTCACAATATCACAAAAATTCACGTTATGCATTGTACTTTTGTCCTGAAAGGATTTACTTGCAGAGAAGTTAGCACATCATTTGACAATTGACAAGTTGTCTACCGTAATTTTGGATAAGCTGCACCATTGTTTATGCCATATCAATAGAAAACAAGAGATGAAATGTCACTTTTCATCTGATGAGCCACACAAACACAAATGCATAATCTGTTTACATTGAAGAATTTTGATAATTTTCTAACTAGTTTAATGTACAACAAAGGGAAATGCATTTTATACTTTGAATATATTTAAACAAAAAATATTTTTTGTAAGAAATATAACTTTCCAATCTTTATTTATATTTACAATGATATAATTGACTTATTTATGGTGTGTGAATCCATTTCCCTTTTAAGTATTTCCTTGTATAATATTAAAAAAAATCAAAATAAATTACTAAAAGTTTTTTAAAACAAGCTTTTTCATTTGCAGCAAACTTGAACAAAGTAGTATAACTTTTCCGCAAAGCTATAATCCAGACTTCAAAAGAAAACAAATATAATTATAAATTATAAGCAGCACCTGGCATGCAAAAACACAGAGTAAAGTACTGTATATAAACTATAACCATTTTTTTTACCTCGAAACAACCTTGACCTAAAGACCAGATGTGGTAAAAGAAGCAGCTGTTTCTGAAATTCATTCTCTCTCTTTCTGAAGACCACTCTCCTATTGTTACTTGTAAAATCAAAAAAATACGGTGGACAAAGCATTTTTAAACCCTTCTCAAACTGACATTTCTACAGACATAGAAAGCCAAAAAAATATCATTCCTCATGCAACCTTGACCTAGAGGCAGGTAGGCTAAAAAAAATGATCATAGAAAGACAAAGACAGATGAAAAGTAAAAAGGACACATAAGATTTTCCGTTCTTTTATTCATTAGATGAAATATATGCAAGCCTGGGGCAGCTCTTTTCTGGAGGTTCTAGGTTCTGGTGAAATTATTTTTACATCACAGATTCTTTTAAAATGAAAAACAATAAATGAAGTTTTGTGTCATAAATATTTTAATTATTTTTTGCTATTTAAATAATTCAATTTAATAATTTTATTCATTTAATTAAGAATTTTAATTATTAATTTAATTCATAATATATAATTTTAATTGTTATATATTGTTAGATTAAATATTGCTGTTTTAGTTTCTCACCCTCCCCTTCCTTCCTCCTTTAAAAAAATATATTTTGGATCTGTGATTCACATTTAAAACTTATTTCAGTAGTGAAAAAAGTCAAAAAGTTAATGATACAATTATCCTGTCACCTGGTAATTGTTGATAGACTATTTTGATACCAAAATGGCAAAGCCTAATATCTTGATAGCTGTCATACATACAAAATAGAGGCAAATAAGTCCTCTTTTTCTCCTTTTTTGAAAGTTGTACTGTTTTATGCTTCCTCTGTGTTTATTGTTATTATTAATTCCTTTTTGTCGTTGTTTTTTTTTTATTATTATTATTTGATTAAATCTGATTGTATTCAAATGGATTTTTGCAGCATTGTCATGTTGTTCGATTTAGGCAAGAAACTTCTGATTTTCATTTCTTCACTTGAAAATATGATTTTCGGTTGGTTTTTCCAGTTTTTTTGTTTTATCACTAATTTTCTCTGATATTGTAGCATTCAGAATCATTGTAGTATACTATATATATATATATACTCACGATGGTATACTGTAGCATACCATTCGTCCCATTTTAATGAGTCAGACTCAATATTTTCTATCCTGGACCGCACAGACCAAAATTTTTCCAAACAATGCCAACTACATTAATTGCAATGCACATTAGTGCAACTTTTTTTTTTTTTTGTCAATTTTTATCAAAATTAGCTATTTATAGTTTAAACTGGCATTTTTTGGCCACAAAACTGTTAGAGAAATACTTCTTAATTTTTTAAAAGCATCATCCAAATACATTAGATTTCAAGGTTTATTTTAAAAAGTCTAGCATTTAAAGGTAAAAAATCTCTTTTCATAAATTTTTTATTTAAAAGTCATTTTTCATTTGAAATACTTTTTTAAACAGGTTCATTCCAGTGAACCCTTGAATTTTATTTATTCATTTAAATTGCCCTTTTCTATTTAGAATATAATTTGCTGATTTTCGTTTCTGGTAAGTATGAATATGAATCTACCAAATTATTTTATGAAAATACATCCCTCATTAAAGCATCTTCATTTTGTATGTAACAAAAATGAAGAATTAAATAATTTTGCTATTAGAAACTTTCTAAATTAAAAATTTTATTTAGAAAGTAATAAAAGTTAGTTCATTTTCTTTTTTATTGTAGGAATAAATATTGCTGTATTCTATTGAAAATTTTAATTAGGACAAAGAAAATGTTTTACAGAATACATTATTTCTCTTTAGTAATTCAAGATCTACATTTGTTTTTTACCTTTGTTATACTTCTTTCTTTCTTTCTTTTAATCTTTTTTATTCTTTTACTTATAAATTCAAGACTAATAATGTTGCAATTTAGATGTTGAATGTTCTGAATTCCTATGAAAATAATGTTTATGTGGGGGTGGGAGTTTAATTATTTAATGTGTCATTTAATTTTCACTAAAACCAAAATTATACATAGTTCAAAATGTATGTTTGTAGGGTCTGTCCTACAGCAGGGGTCTGTCCAGACTTGTTTGCTACAGTCCTGTTTTTGTGAAATTGTGAACAACTTTTTATGTTTTGTGAAAAATTTAGTCATAATTTTGTGAATTTGAAATGGTCATTCTATTCAGGTTCTTGTTTATACGTTTTTAAGAAGATATGTATATGTGTAAAATATGTATATTTTCTTTATATATGTGAAAGTGACAGATCAGATTTTACTAGCCCTCTTTTTAAAACAAAGATTTTGTGAAGGGTCCTGTTTTGAAGTGAAAATTTTTATGAAGTGTTCTTTAAAGGATTCAGTTTCTTCCTATACAGATCCCTGTAAAGACCTTAAAAATCCTTCTAAAAATTACTTTTAAATTTAATAAAAGTAAAAAATATATAGCCCATGTGTTAAAGCAAGGTTTCCCAAAGCATGATAGGGGGATTTCCTACGAATCTATGTCAACAACTTCTATATGATGCATTGAAACTTACTGAGTCAGTAAAAGATTTTCAATGTAAAAGTACAAGAGAACTCCCGTCATATTGCTGTGAAAAATTGCAGAGTATAGCAGCTTACATTAAGTATAAAACAGAAATTATGTTTGCATATATTCACTGTTTTTTTTTTTTTATATATAATTTTTTTAATTTTCTTGTTCGCAACTTTAGGTACATGTACTTCTTCATGAAATACACAAATCATAAAAATTTAGTGGTGACTACCCTAAAGAAATAATTAAGCAATAAAGCATTCCCTATATTGAAGGTAACAATATTTTCCAGTTCATAATTTTATATCCTGAATTGTTAAAATGATACTTCATAAAACTAAGAAATATCTAAATTAAATTCTTAATTCACAACTTTTATGAACTGATTTATCAATCCTAAAATACATTTCAGTTATTTTGGAAATTTTAAAATTTATTTTTATGTGTAATAGCTTATAAATACATTTTATAAAATTATTAATTTACTTTCAGATACAAATATTGAATATTGCAAAGACTACCAAGAAATTAAACTGCAAGAGCAAGTTTACAATTTAAGTGTTGGTACTGTCCCTAGATCTATGTGGGTGATTTTAGAAGATGACCTTGTAGAAACATGTCATCCTGGTAATGATGTAATTGTCAGGTAAAAATACTGTTTGAATTGTATGTGTACTTCAATATTTAGTCTGTTTGCACCACAATTTTAAGTATGTTTCCATGTATCACCAGCTGTGGAATAATATGTTCATAGTAAAGGTTACACCATATATATTGTTTTATTATTGTTGATAACTGATAACCACCATGTACAAATTATTTGTGAAGGGATACAAATAATTTAGGCTGAAATAACTAGCAGATTTATATTTGTGATTTATGATATCAGAATTTATGATTTTTTTATCTGTTTCAATCTCTGCATAACACTTTGACTAAGAAAACGTTTACCTCAGATAATAATGTAAAACATACCTTGAAAAAAAATTTGCTGCAAAAGCTAAGATTTTATGAAATGGGAATCAAGAAATTATCTGAAATATGGCAACTCAATGTTAAACAAAGTTTTTCCTTTATATATACATATAATTAAACTTGCAAGCTCTTCTGATGATTCTGTGGGTTATTCATAGTTTCTTAATTTACATACTGGTTTCCAATGTTCATATCTGTTCATCTTTCGAATTTTACCAATTTGTTCATATATTTGTGATTTCATCTTTATTATTATACATACATATATATATATAAATTCTTTTCACATTGAAATAAAGTAAATTACTTTCTAGCTAACTAAATATTATGATGGTTAACTAAGCTCTGCCTTATTTAAGATTTTCATTAATATTGGAAAATAGGCCTTAATTTTTACATTTGAAAAATATTGAAGTTTTGAAAGTACAGATGTCTTTGTACACACAATTCATATTAGCAGTGAAAATGAGGAGCTTTTTGAAGAAGAGACTTGTGATTGGGGAGCAACCAGATTATAAGTGAATGATGAAACTGTAAAAGGGTGGGGCATTGTAAAAAGAAAATGAATGCTGAAACTTCATTTGAAGATTTCGTAGATGTTCCACTACAAAGCATTGAAACAAGTAAAAGTTTAACAGATTCTGAAATTATAGGAAATGTTTGCAGTATTTCTGATGATGTAGTTACAATGTTGATAAGAAAGACTATTTCGAAAGAAACAGAAAAAATATTAAATTTGAAAAATATTGAAGTTTTGAAAGTACAGATGTCTTTGTACACACAATTCATATTAGCAGTGAAAATGAGGAGCTTTTTGAAGAAGAGACTTGTGATTGGGGAGCAACCAGATTATAAGTGAATGATGAAACTGTAAAAGGGTGGGGCATTGTAAAAAGAAAATGAATGCTGAAACTTCATTTGAAGATTTCGTAGATGTTCCACTACAAACCATTGAAACAAGTAAAAGTTTAACAGATTCTGAAATTATGGGAAATGTTTGCAGTATTTCTGATGATGTAGTTACAATGTTGATAAGAAAGACTATTTCGAAAGAAACAGAAAAAATATTAAATTGTGAAACTTTTCTTGAGTTGGTAGTAGTAGCTTTGATGATGTAGTTACAATGTAGTATTTCTGATGATGTAGTTACAATGTTGATAAGAAAGACTATTTCGAAAGAAACAGAAAAAATATTAAATTGTGAAACTTTTCTTGAGTTGGTACCAGTAGCTTTGCTACTGTAACAATTTTTTTTAATTTTTTTTTAAAATCAACGTGCTTTGCAGAATCTACTTCACTAATTTTATTGTACAACACTGCAGAGGTATGAGTCATATTGCTCAAAATTAAGAAAGAATTCCGACTAGCTAAACCCAAAATCTCATTTACTGGCTAATTAGTAATACAGACATAAAATGCTAACCATCCTGGCGTTATGAACAGAACAAAAGAAATAAATGGCTAAAATTCTAGGTTTGATATACTAAAAGATTACTAGCTAGAAGGTACTTCTGCAAAAAGAACTCATTACAATAGAAAAACACACCTGTAAATATAGTCTCTCATAAGAATAAATATCAAACTTAACCAAAGTCCAACCCCTTTAGATTCAAGTTGTAATTAAACTCTTATAAATATTTTATACTAGCTGATCCATCTGCTCAGCGTTATCCAGGCTGTGATATAATCCTTAAATGTTCCTAAAGTCCAAAATCTGTTAGTTTCACTTTTCACCACCAGGGGATGCTCTGTTATAATCAAACCTCTATTCAAACGAAACTTCGTTATTCAATCTATCTGGGAATATGTTGGTTCAGGGAATGGGGACTCAAATAAGAGAAAGATTTCCTGGGAGGCAAATGGAGATCGAAGGGGAGATGTAAGTGCTTTTTGACCAATGATTGATTAAGATTACTTCAGTAATTGGTTAGAAATTTGGACTGGTATTTGAGGCATGAACTTAATTTAAAAATTTGCTGAAATTACTGTTCGGAAATAGTTGTAACTACTACTCATAAATTAACTTTAACACTGTGAGAGGTGATAATTAAGATATTAATGTAATTTGGAATTAGTTTCAAAGAGCTATGTGTAATAGGAGTTGAGCTATTAAGATAGGGCTCAGCTAATCAAAAATTGATGAATGGGGGGAGGGGATGCAAATGCTCTTCGGCTGATGACAAATTAAGACTGCTGGAGTCCTTGGTCAAATATTTGGTCTGGTACCAAGAACCTAATTTAAGAAATTTGTTGAAATAACTATTTGAAAATACTGGTAACTACTACTCATAAATTAACTTTAAGACTGTGAAAGGTGATAATTAATGTATTAATGTAATTTAGAATTAGTTTCAAACCAATATGAGTAATAGGAGTTGTATTATTAAGATAGGGCTCATTTAAGCAAAAATCAATGAAGGGGGAGTGGGGATGGGAATACTTTTCGACAAATGACTAATTAAGATTACTGGAGTCCTTGGTCAAAAATTTGGACTGGTACTTGAGCCAGAATCTAATTTTAGAAATTTGCTGATATTACTATTCGAAAATAGTGGTAACTGCTACTCATAAATTAACTTTAAGACTGTGAGAGATAATAATTAAGATATAAATGTAATTTAGAATTAGTTTTGAAGTGAAATATGTAATAGAAGTTGAGTTATTAAGATAGGCATCAGTTAGGTAAAATGCGATAGAAAACCAAGTTGAATGAGCCAAACCTTCTTGAAATCGAGCCCATAGAACACAAGATAAGAATGAGCGCCCTGATGCTGGAAGGTAGTACTAAAAACTGTAATACTAAATAACTAAATTTTAGCATTTGGCAAAGTTTAATATTTCATATCCTAAATTAGATATAAGGGCGGCTTATATGCTGAAACCGATCTTTTCTTAGTCCAATTTTTAATGAATGTTTGTGTCCCTGTCTAGTATTTTTTGGGAGGGAATTTTTGTATCGTCACTGTGAGTGTTTTGCAAAAATTAAGAAAAACAGACGGATTTTTTTTAAAATGAGATCTTCGGATGTAAAAAAAATGTCTACTTTTCCTCTGAAGTTTTCAAATAGATATATTAATTAGTTTTCTTAATTTTAGCCAATTAGGGAAAATTATCATCTTTCATCTTCACTTAAAAGTAAAGTCCAGCAGATGTCACATTTTTTGCCATTTTGGGAAAGAAATGCTTTTCTTGATAAGTCTCTTAATGAGTTTTTAAGTAATATCTGGGTTAATTATGGGTTGATTTTCATGAATTAAACATTATTGAAAAGAAGACAAAATTTATCATATTTGAATAAAAAAAAAATGAAACCAGATTATAAATTTCTAAAATTCAAAAAGCGTAGAGAACAAAATTGACTATATTAGGCTTAAGTTAGAAACCGAAATCCTTTTACCAATGTTAAAAAATTACCGCATAACTCGAAAAATTTAAAACTTCAAAAGTCACAGAGAAAAAAATTTGCTATAGTAGGATAAAAATTTTATACAAATTCCTTTTCCGAATGTCAAAAAATCACCATGGGACTTGAAAAAATGCTAAAATTTGTCTTGAAAAATACATTAAAAATTGCTAATTATGCAAAAATAGCAGGGGACAAAATTTACTATAATAGGGCAAAAAATTTAAATCTGAAATCTTTCAATGACAAAAAAAAAAAATTGACACAAAACATAAATAATCGCTAAATATCTCACAGTGATGGAACAGCTGCGCCAATTGCACCAACTTTAATACAACTTTAACCAATTGCAACTTTAAACAATTGCACCAACTTTAACACAAACAATTGCACAAAAATTAATTGCATGTTAACTTTAAAAATTTTTCCTGATTGCTGGAAGAAGGCTATTGTTGTCCCCATTCCCAAGAGTGGGGCGGCTGATAGTCATGACCCCTCCAGCTTTCGCCCTATTTCTTTATTATCAAGTCTATCTAAAGTTTATGAATATGTTCTTGTCAACCGCCTTAAGGAGTTCTTAAATTCTAATGACGTGCTTATACCGGAGCAATTCGGTTTTCGGGCACGTCATTCAACAACTCATCAGTTGTGGAGAGTTTCTGAACTTCTTCACGATGGCATTAAATCCGGCGGTGTGACAGGAGCCATCTTTCTTGATGTGCAAAAGGCCTTTGACAAGGTCTGGCACATCGCTCTCATCTTTAAATTAATTGCTCTCGGCGTTCCTAGCCAACTTATTAAAATCTATAATGACTACTTTAAACTTAGATCTTTTGTCGTTAGAGTTGGAAATTCCTACTCTAACTCTCATCCTATCTCTAGCTCTGTGCCCCAGGGCTCTCTTAGCGATCCCACCCTCTTCAACATCTATGTTAACGATATTCCAAAAATGCCTGATGTCGACTTAGCAATCTTTGCCGACGACACTGCCATGCTTCACAAACACAAACATGCACTATCAGTGTTCTCTAAACTTCAAAATTATCTTAATATTCTTTCGGCCTGGTTTAGAAAATGGAAAATTAAAGTGAACAGTGCCAAAAGTGCCGCCATCTTCTTCACCAATCAACGTACCAACCCCGTTGCTAATTTAAACTTTAAATTGAACAATGAAAATATTCCCTGGAAGACAGATTATAAGTACCTAGGCATTCACCTGGATTCCAAATTATCATGGCAACAGCACATCACGGAAATCCTGCATCGTGCTGATCGTGCCGTGGGCTCCCTTAACCCCCTCTTGGCTTGGAATAGCCCCCTGTCAATCAAGAACAAATTGTTACTGTACAAATCTATGATTCGACCCATTATAACTTATGGTTCTGCAATCTATGGATGTGCTGCTAAAACTAGACTTGATAAAATTCAAGTCTTTCAAAATAAACTTCTGCGTAGGTTTGTGAGAGCGACCCGCTATGTCCGAAATGACGTCATTCATCGTGACCTTAAAATTAAACCTATTTTTGCTGAAATCAGAAAACTTGCGATGAAGTTTCACAGGTCAATCCCTGCTGTGCGGAATCCTGCGTTAAATGCCATTCAACATTATGATGCAAGAGTGGGGAGAAACCGGAAACGGCCTCTCGCTATTCTCACTCGGGACGATAACTTCGTCCCACCCTCTAAAACTTCCAGAAGAAATCCTTCTGCTGTCACTTAAACGCAGGATTCCCCGGGAAAAATTTTATTTCCCCTAGATTGAAAGAAATTTTCATCTAGAATTGGCATTTCCCCTTTGACGTCATGCAGCAAACTGTTTATTGATAACAGCCGCGTATGTCAACTTCCCTAATTTTCTGTTTTATTTTAATTTTATCATTTTATTATAATTTTGGAACTTCCCTTCCTTCATGCATTTTTGTACTTGGGTGCTTACTATCCTGTTGCAAAATTTCAGTTTTATTTCTTTGTGATGTTACGATACTCCATCTTGGGCGAGGTTAGGCTTGCCTTCCTCGCTCCAGTCCGGCCTTGGGGTGTTTGCTCACTGCACCCCGGCCAATTTTATTCATTTTACCCCATGTTTGGACTTTTCGACCAGGAGTTAGAAAAAAAAAAAAAAAAAATTTACCCGGTCGCAAAATTTCATTTCCCAGTTTATAGTTATATTTTTTTTTTTTTTAAGTTGTTTTCAGCTTTTTAAATTTTTAACTTGTCCCCATTTTCGACCTTTGTCAGTGCCGAAGTGTTAATTGCACTAGCGGTGTTTTTCACTCTTGCTCAGACGTAGCCGAACTGGCTGTCCGAAATGTTAGTATTCTCTCACGGGGATCTAAATCCAGGCCTTTTTCAAGGCTTTACCGTTGGTGCATGAGGAATGCGTTTTGAACCGTGATGAGATGCTAGCACTAGGCTGTCAGGGCGACTGCTGAAGAGTTTGCAGCTGGGAGACCCACGAAATGTGATGCGCACCAGGCCTGTCACTCAAAATTAGTGAGCTATATGGCCCGCCTTTTTTTTTTATAGGTTTTAGAGTTAGTTAGGCTTGGCTACCTTATGCTATGATTTTTCTGTGCTCGTTGGTACCCTACTGTCTTTGCATTCTCCGTTCTTTACCTACGCCAGTAAGTGAAATGACATCGAAGTGTAGGGCAACCAAATTCATTTGGATGCCTTATGCGCCCCCCTTTTGGTGGTTATATTTAACCCCGTGCTTCCAACTCTGGAATGGCCCTCGGGACTCCTCCAGAGTATCCAAATTATACTTTTAGGCCGTGCATTGTTTCGAAATTCATCTCTAGTTCCCTTTCTCATTTTTAGTTGGAGGTTACGCGCGGCGGCGTTTCACGCCGCGTTGGCACTCCTTAAGCACCGCGATGTCATGTCAATTGCACCAAATCAATAATGCTGCGCATTTCTGCGCCAAAACTATCATTTTTCAACAAAATTGCACCGAACTGTGCCAATTTGATAATAATTCTTGAGCCAAATCTATCATTTTCCACCCGAATTTCGCCACAACATTGCGAAAAACATGCGAATTTGGTCAAAAGATCGCGAAAAACGTGCGATGTTGGTCATGGTATTGAATGACATTTTGCTGCTCCAAAATGAGCATTTTTGCTGCTCCAAAATAGTTATTTTCTGCTCCAAAGTGGCTTTTTGCTGCTCCAAATTAATTATTTTCTGCTCCAAAGGGGCTTTTTGCTGCTCCAAAGTGGCTTTTTGCTGCTCCAAATTAGTTATTTTCTGCTCCAAAATAAGCATTTTTGCTGCTCCAAAATGGCTTTTTGCTGCTCCAAAATGAGGTCCATGCTGTTCCATCACTGATCTCATCAAAAATCGGTAAAATTAAAAAATCATAGAGAGCAAAATTTACTTCATTAAGCTAAAATGTTGAAACCAAATTCATTTTTAGAAATATCAAAGAATGGCCATGGTACTCTAAAAATCACATTGAAAATTACTAAATATTCAAAAATTACTGGGGTCAAAATTTACTATAATGGGATAAAACACACTAATCAGAAATCTTTCATAAATGACAAAAAATCGACGCAAAATGTAAAAAATCTGGAAAGCAAAGCAAAATTTACTATATTAGGCTTGAAGTTTGAAACCAGATTCCTTTTTCGAATGTCAAAAAGTCACCATGATACTCAAAAAACACTAAAAAGCTCGTTGGAAATACATTAAAAATCACTAATTATTCAAAAATTGCAGGGGTCAAAATGTGCTATAATGGTGTAAATTACTGTTAACGGAAATCTTTCATGAATGTCAAAAAATTGATGTAAAATGTAAAACATCTTGATAAAATGCTAAAAATCATTGAAAATTGCTAAAATTTAAAAATCATAGATGGCAAAATTTAATATATTAGGTTAAAAATTTTAAACCAAATTCTTTTTCCGAATGTCAAAAAATTGCTGTGAGACTCAAAAAATGCTAAAAATCGCATTGAAAAATGCATTAAAAATCACAGGGTTCAAAATTTACTTTAATGGGGTAAAACATTATAATCGAAAATCTTTCTTAAATGACAAAAAATCGACTCAAAATGGAAAGAAAATCTCTAAAAACTGCTAAAATTCAAAAATCGTAGATGCAAAATTTACTATATTAGGCTAGAAGTTTGAAACCAAATTCCTTTTCTGAGTGTCAAAAAATCCTTAAATGCGAAAAAATACAAAAAATCAGATTTTTTTTTTTTTAATTCAAAAATCATGTGAATTTCAAAAAAATTTATTGAAAAGAAAGCAAAATTTACTATTTTGTGCTACAAAATTGAAAACAAATTATTTATTTTAATGTAGAAAAAGTGCTAAATATCGCATAAAAATTTAAATTTTTAAAAAATCCAAAATTGGACTTTGATGTGCAAAACTTCATAATTTAGAAATAATTCTCTCCAAATTTTGCAGCTCTACGTACAGCAGTCTCTTCAGAACACCGTCGACACACTCACACACACACAAATTCTTTCTTTATTATTATAGATATCATCATTAGTAACAGTGAAGTAGGAAGTTGAATCTTTTCACTGCAATCGCTCATGATTTTCTGATTCAGTAGATGCATTGACTATGTCCACATGCCTGCAGGTTTTAACTCCTGTGGTTTTGGCAAGAAAAATGGAGCAATTTGATTGGATAACACACTATTTTGAAGTTCATCATTTATGGCCATGCGAGCCAATGAATGCATTCAAAAAATAGCAGTCTAATAGTTTTTTACAAGATACACAAAACATTTCTTTCTAATGAATGCAGAAATGCCTTTCATCTGATCAGGCAGTTTTTATGGTCAGAGTCTACATTTTCTTACTTTAAAAAAGACTTAACTGTTTTCTGTATCTAAAATATATTATGAAATATGGGTGTTTGTGGATTATAGCGTTGTGGATTAGAGGGAATGGACTGTATTTAGCAAAGGCTCAAGTCTTTCAAATAGGGATACATCCAATTTTACAAAAATTCTGAACATTCATGAACAATCTTCTTAATATCATATGTGACAAAATATTGCTTTTGGATACTTGTATTAAAATTTTTTTAATGTTTATTGATAAACATAAAATGTTATTACCTATTATAAAATCTAAATTTTCAAAAGATAAGGACCATCATAAGTACTTTATTAAAAAAACAAAAAGGTACTTGTGAAAAAAGGACTTAACCCATGCTTCCACATCTATTGGTAGTCCACTTTCCTTATTTTTTAAGTATGACTCCAGATTCAACAGAGCAGCCATCATAGCCTGGGGGTTGGAATCAACAGAAAACAATGTTTGTGAATTTTCTAGTGAGAAAGATTTGATGATTTAGACTTCACACTGACTTAAAAACTTTGAATTGAATGAACCAAACACAGTTTTGTTTCATTTTTTGGAAGGGGGTGCGAGAGAGTCTACTGTAAAAGAAAGAAACTTTTTAACTTAAAGATCTACCACCAGGTACTGTAGGAGCGGATCATTTATCTTTCCTCCTTACCAGTCACTATTGTTATAGTGACAAGGGACTCATCCTTACTCAACATTTCATCACATTTGTTTGACTGAAACAGGTGTGAAGGTCAAATGAAGCTGTTGCAATCATTTTCAGCCCTAAACATTGACCTTTTTAAATCGCAAAAAATATGGGAAAAGACATTTTCAGTACAGAAAAAAAAAAAAAAAATCAAAAAGTGGAAGTAAATGTGTTTTGAAAGTAAAATGGTAAAGGGTAGAAAACTTTTTAAGCAGGAAAAAGGGAACTAAACTTTTTAAATGGGTTATTTTAACATTGTAAAATTAGGGGGAGAATGGAAATAAAAAGTATAAAACTTCTTAAGCAGAACTTCTTAAATAGGTTTTACTGTATATCTAAATCTCAGAAATTAAATTTGAGAGTCTGCTTGCTTCATCGCTGGCAGCAGACCACAAGCGTTGTAATCTCAGTGCCTAGTTGAGCAATTTTAAAGTGCCCTATATAGTTGTATACATAATTTAATGCTTTATCGTTTAAGACGCTGGGCATTCTCATAGTTCTGGGCACTCTCACTAGGGGGTGCAGATTTTTCTATTATTTAAGTTTTTTTTTTTTTTTTTTTTTTTTTTTCTTTCAGGAATTATTAGTCAGAATTGAAAGTGAAATATATGTTAAGAAAACTGTTTTTCAGTTAAATATATATATTTTTTTAATTCCCCACCAATGCTAGGATTGATGACTCACCAGATTGCACGATTGTTGTCCTTTTATGTCACTAGATTAGATACAATGTTTTATTTTTTAATTTCAGTCTATCTAGTTTGATTGAAGGAGTAGTGCTCTGGGTAGTGATACTCCAGACTTTTTATTTTTATGGATTATTCATCTGCCATGTCATATTGCTATTTTATTGCATTCTTTATTATCTTTTTTTATTTTAACTTTTTTAAGATTGATTTATTTTTTGTCTGCAGTGGCATTTTAATTCAACAGTGGAAGCCTTTATTTAAGGGTAATCCTATTGATATTGAATTAGTAATCCTTGCCCATAATATTGAAGTACAAAATAAGATGACATCTGGAGTTGTACCAAAAGATATGGTATGTAAGGTTCATTTTGTTTTTCCTTATCTTTAAATAACCATGAAATAGAGAAGACCTTTTTTTAAGTCCGATTTCTTAATAGTTTACAATTTTCTATTTTTTATCACATTTTTCTTACTCAATTAAATTAATACAATAGTACTTTGTGTTTACATTTTTATTTCCCCCAAAGAAACAAAATGTAGTGGGAAAATGTAACTTAATATGAAATCTTAATGTATATAAAAGTTTCATCATAAAATGAAGATAAATATAAATTTTAGAAAATAAAATTAAGGTCTAATGTCTGTCTCATTATATAATTGTATATTTTGTAGTGATTGATTTTAATAACAATAATAGATGTCATAATTAGTTGCTTTTCTGTTCAGGTTCAAGAATTCAAGCACTTCTGGCATAGTTACAAATCGGATCCTTTAAGTGGAAGAAATTTTATTTTATTATCAATATGTCCTCAAGTATTTGGGCTTTATGTAGTTAAATTGGCTGTTGCATTAGTCCTTGCTGGTGGAGTTCAGGTAGATATGTAATATTCAATAAGTTTTTTTTTTTGTTTTTTTTTTCCATATACAGTTTTTTTTTCATATTCCCCCCACTTCATACATATACCTCCTTCTTAAAAAAAGAGGGGCAAAATCACCCCATAAGGGCTATACAAATATAATGTTATCGACATTTTGCTAATTTTGGATGCCCCCCCCCCCCCTACCTTGTGATATCATATGTTATCATTCACTGAACTCAATCTGATGATATGGTTATCAATATCTGAAAATTCTTTTATTTTTATATTCTTTTTCTATGCTTGCAGTGATATACACATCTACCCTATATATATAAAATCCTTATAAAACGAATATATGAAACGGCTGAAATGTAACGATTCTTTGAATCGACTGATTAAACAACTGATTATGTTTCACGGCGATTTCTCCTAAAATATGGAATACTTTGCGATGAAATTAACACCAAAAATCAATATTGATCCGCAGATTTCAAAACTGGTATTAGAATTTTCAAATTCGAATTAGTTTTTGAAATATTAATTTTTTTCTAATTTTATACACATTTTTCTAATGATGGCAACACAAATTTTAATCGAACAGATATTTTTTTTCAGATTTTAGAAAAGGTTACTATTTTAAACTAATTTGGCGAGAAGTTTGGCCTCCCTTAAATGTATGCTAAGAAATGTATCATGTTACTTTTATTCATAATTCAATTTGTACTTCATTATCATTTTATTTAATACAAACTGAAACATTTAAAATAAATGGCTTTCACTTCTTTATTTTTTGTAAACGATATGAAAAGAAAAATATTAGGCACTGATATCATATACACACCGAGGTACCTAATTGACGCCAAAATGGCATTATTTTGGTTGACATGGTAACCCGGCTATTGTTGTTTATTTAATAATAAGTGTTTATTTACTTTATTTTCTTTTTTTTAATTACATAAATTGTTTTGTTCTATAGTTAATTATTTTTTTGGTTATTTTCCTTTAAAAATAAAAAATAACAGAAAATAATTAAAAAATACGGTACTACTTAGTTATTCCATCGACCCATTTCGCCAAATTATATAAATCGCCAAACCACTCACCAAATTATACAAATTGACATAATTTTTATTTTAAATAACGAAAGAACAAAGAAAATAATATAACATTAATAAATATACAAATAAAACATCGAAATAAAAATCACTTGATGACGTAAAGACGTGTAACTTGCTTAAAGTCAAGTGAATGTGACATTTATCAACCATTATTGGCATTTAATCTTATAGTTTGGTGATAGATTTTTGTTCGACAGGATAACTAAGTAGTACCAAAAATACATATGTAACTGGTATTCGAAAACGAGGATTTCGCCAAATTTTCGTAAAAAAAATCACGCCAAACCGGGTGCGTATATGGCATCGAATATTAAATGATGTAACAAACGATGACATTTAATTTCAACTTCAAAGCAATGTTTTAATTTACCACTCGAAAAATTTAAAAAAATGCTAACTGGCGAGTTGAAAAATAGTTATTGGCGAGATTTACACCCGGCTAGCGTAACAGTACCAAGAATTCTTTGCGACAATGCTTTTATGTAGTATTATTTTTAAAAAAATTGATTTTTTTTAATCGAAATGGAAAACTTTCGCCACAGATGCCACATACGGTGCCATATTGGTGCTATTTTTTTCTGACGCCAATGTCATATACGCAACGGGTACTTAACTGGCCTCATAGTATTGTTATTTTGCTTGATTTGATAAGCCGGATGTTGTTGTTTATGCTGTTGATCTTTTCTCCCAAATTAGCGTCGAAAAAAAATCGCGCCAATATGGGGCCGTATATGATATCTGGGCCAAACTTTCATATGAAAAGCTAAGGGATCAGAGCGTATTTATTTATGGCATTTACATCACTTGGATTGGACTGTTGTAATATAGATGAAATGATGGCGATAGAATAATATTTGGCAACTTATCACCTGTACCTGGCTAATATTAAAGTACCAAAATGGCACCAGGAATATAAAAAGCGAAGTGGTTCGCCTGGAACTCTTGATGATAGTCACATGACTTAGGCTATTGTTATAGAAATTGTTTTAAAATACCAGGAGACAAAGACTCTGTACACTTAATTCCTTTTATTTTTAGCTTCTTTTCAAACGTTTAACTGATCCTCTTTAATCAAACACGAAAACAAACATTGGATGTCTTAACAGCAACTGATTCGGCCTTAAATTTTTGAAATCAAAGGAAATTGAATGGAAACCCGTTTACAGGGAGATCTGCACAGCTTTTTTCAGTATAATTCAATCTTCTATAATATTTTTTAAACCAATCAGATTAGTGCGTTTTTAGATTCTGCGGTTTCTGAACGGGGGTTGGCGAGTGTAGCTTGCAGGGGGCAGAGACCCCTAGTATGAATATACATTTATTAGTCACATACTTTATGGTTTCAAGAAGTCAATAAAATATCAAGATATGAAATAAATTGACATCAAATAACATCTAAAAAAGTTTGCTACTATTTAAAAGTATTTAATAATAGCTTATTGTTACATAATGCATTCAAAAGTAATATTGTCTTCTTGCATTTGCCTCCTGCCGGGGAGGTTAAAAGTAGGACTTATCGACAAAACAGTGGGCAACATTCTTTGTCTTTCTTGACTGGTAAACACAAGTATCATTTCCTACATATTATGCTTCTGATTTCTCTAACAGTGAATTATATGTGCATATGGCAGAGGAACGGGAATGCCACATGTTGGAGTATTCCAAATTTTGGTATGAAATGATTTTATAAACATTTAATGGCTTTAATAATAGCTTTGTATTTTCATAAAAACATATAAAAAAAATAATAATATAAAAGGTAACAGACTATTTGGATGTAAAGAAAAAGTTACTGAAAAAAAGAAAAGTTTTGTTGGATCAAAAATGATAACAATATCAAAAAGCAACCTCCCCCCCTCCTCCCTTCAGAGATATCTTACGATATCAAGTGCCAGACGCCCTCCCTTCCCCCCTAAAATGATAATGTTATATACACACAGTCTCATACCTCTTATAACAAGGTTGACAACTGTCACCTATTCATACACCTCAATATATTTTTTGTAGAGTGCAAAATTCATTTCATTACTATTTTTATTTTTGTAAATATTTTTTCATTAGTAATTTAAATGCTACATAAACATAAGTTATTTTAAATATAGGGAACAAAATTCAGAACATATGTTTAGAATGACAGCAGTTTTGATATCCAGATAAACTAAACTCATATATATATATATATATAGTAAACCCCCTCAAATCTGCCACCTCAAAATCGGCAAACGCTTAAAACTCGCACATCATCGTAAAATTAAATAATGAAACTTTCAGTTCAGATCTCGGGCAAAATTGTGGAATTTTTTAGTTTTGTATCATTCTATGTGTATTTTAATATGGGATTCTCGATAATACGACTGAACTCACAATTTTTCATGAAAGAAGTATGAAAAAAATGAAGATATAACTGGTAATCACAACTTTTTTACCAAATTTATTTATGCATTAAACAAGCTGTTTTGGTTATTTACTTTGGCTAAACCGGAAATTAAACTTCCTTACTTTATGATTTTGATGTGAATTAATAGAGTGCCTTTGTGAGGAAATTTTCATTGAATAATTCAAGGAAAATGTATCTCCTCTTTATTACACATATTTAATTATACATTATTAATTATTTACTTGAACTTTACTTTTAATAATTTAATCATTTTTAAAATTATCTTACTTTTTATCATTTTAGCTTATTACTTAATTATTTTAATATTTTACTACATTGAAGGCATTCATTATAATTTTGATTGCATTATTACATTCAAATTACTGTTTAAAAATGTAAATAAAGCAATGACCGAGAATTCACAAAATTCTAAAATCCACACAACCTCTAGTCCCAAGCTGTGTGGATTTGAGGGAGTCTACTGTATATGTTTATATATATATATATATACACATTTTTTTAAATGGCATATTAAAATTTTGTTAATTTTGAAACCAAATACCAAATTTCCATTGCTTAAAAAATAATGGGCATAATGAAGAGAAAAAACTTTTGCATATTGAGAAATGCAATAAACAACAATGGAACTGCAATAATTTGACACCAGAATAACTGAATAGCCCTGGTAATTTGACATTTACTGTTCATACGGTTTGCACAATGTTAATTTCAATGAGAAAAAAAGCTCACTAACTTCGCATATTCTAGTAGAGACCTGCTTAAGTCAGAGGCAATTTGAACTATTGTAATATAACTAATATGCAGAAATTGCTCTTTTATTCATCAGTGTATTCTAATTATTATTATTTATGTTTGAATATTCCAACGTAATTTCCTATTTTACTCGAAATCATTTCTCTTGTATTTAAGAAGGACTTACTCAGCTTATTCCTTATCAATTATCATAATTCCCTGATCTAGAAATTTATTTATTAGTATGTAAGTTTAAAGATATAAGTTTATTAGATGGAATCATTCAACTATTTAATAATTCAAATATTTCATACATATTTAATAGTACATTCTCACTTATAATGCATATTTTGTAAAATTTATATTGAAAATAAATTAATTTAAATAGTTAAATCATATTACATAAGGGACCTTCAAAATAAATTTTTTAATATGAAATTATGTAGAATCTCGCTAACTCAATCCCATATTTAAGTTAATTTTCTTTATCCCAATTGGGTATTGAGTTATCAAGTTCCACTGTATTTTGACTTACATCAGTAATTCTTATTGTCATTTTAGTAAATGTTATTGCTTTAAAAAAAAAGTTTTAATAAATGAATTTATTGTTTTAATTTATTTTAAAAATATATTTTTAAGTTTATAATACCAAATTAAATTTTTGTGCTGATGGTCTTTATTTATATAAGCATTGTTAATTAAACAGAAAGTTATTTTTTTTTTTCTAGCTCCAACGAATATGACATCAAATTTAACCAAGTTAATGGATGCTATTTCCATAGAACAATTATCTCTTAAATGCCTTCAAATTTGAAAATTTTTCAGTTTTTTTTATTTTAAAAAAAAATAGTATTTTTTGTACATGCCTGGAAAAAATACATTTAAAAATAATCTCCAGGATTTAATTTCTAATGCATCTGAAATTTCCAGAGTTATAAGTATGTCTAGTTTTCAAGCTGTGAATTTAAGAAGCAGACTTTAAAATTGGACTTATTTAAAAATATATAAATTAAAATAAAAATTTTAAATGAAGGTCTGGCAGATCCAAAATAAGATGGAGAAATCAAGGTGGACTGAGCCCTATTTACCAAATTCTACACATCATTCTAAATTTTTAATCTTTTAATAAAAATAACAGTCTATTTTAATTAAACATTTTGTTATATATATTAATAATATATGGAGTTCAGTGTTGATTTTCATCATCATTGAGGAATTTGATGTAGTAATGACAAATAAGGGAAAATAGTTCGTATTGGACCTGATTTTTAATTCTGTTTACATTACATGATATTCTTTTTATTAAGTTAGACACACAGTCCAGAAGCACCGTAATTACTCAGTTTCATATTTTAGAAGAAGGTAAGTGAGTGTCGTGAATTAAGATAACAAGTATTTAAAGGGAAAAGCCACGAGTTTTTCGTTGTCTCGTCTATTTACATGGATAATTTGAATTGTTCCCAGCGAAGGGCAGAATTATAAAAAAAGGTGGATCTTTATCATTGGCCAAAAGATATCCAGGGTCTTGCTGCACCTCTTTTACCCATGCGCCTTACTGATCACAAAAGCAAAGAGGAGAAAAACAACTTTAATCTTAAAGTTCTCCATAATTAGCAATTGCTCATAATGTATGTTGGGCTGAAAAACAAAGTTAATAGGAGCATGAGCAAATGAGTTTTAAGTCTTGGACTTAAAATTTAGAAAAAGAAGCTGGGAATTTTCATTTTGAATTTTAAAAAGGGTTTATTTTTTATCCTTTCCTATATTTATATATATATAGATGTAAATATATATCTTTTGAATAACCAAACTGCTTAATGTTTTCTACCTTCAAAATGCTTTGACATAATCACCAATTAACTTTTTAAGCCGAGACATTCTGATCGTATAGGTTAGACGTCAGCTGGTATTTTTACTTTCTGATTATCTCTATATAATAAAAGGCAGTGTAACGCATCCGGGGCAAACCCATCAATCTTACCAGTCTCCGATAAGATGGAGCCATGTTAGGCTTAATTTTGATTTGAGATGTGTATGAGAAAACTTATCTGTCTAAATACAAATCTTTTCTACCTGAAATCCCTTCTGTTCAAAATAACTTTCTCTAAAAGATTCAAAACTAACAAAATTTCAATGATTTACGCAGTCATTTCAGAAAACAAACATAGCACACTCTGTGCGTAAAACATAAATAAGAAGCTGTGGTAGGGAATCATTCCTTTTGTGATTCATTAAAAAAAAATTTAAACCATGGGGATATGAAGATTAAAGGAGATGACATAAAGGACATCACTTGAAGCTGACCCACCCTACTGCGTGACGTCAGTCGTGGGTAAACAGAAGAAAAACACCAACAGGTGTGAAAAACACTTTAACAATGCTTCCCCTTCGTTCTTTCGGATGGGGTTCAACCTAAGATGCCTATTTATTAATCAATATATTACATATAAAAAAAAAATTTGGAGGGGGGGGGGGGGAGTAAATGATAAAAATACAATTTCAAAGTGTTTTTAAAAAAAGTAGTATTATTTCAATAGTTACAGCAGATTGTTTTAATTATGCAGTTTTATTGCTTGTTTGTTAAATTTTTGTTTTATTAAGAAATCTTAATTTTGTTATAGTGTATTAGCCGAAAAACCTGGTTTACCCAGAAATATTGTAAATGCTAATTGTGTGTTTATTAGAACTTAAACTAGCCGAACTTTTCTCATCTAAATGCTTCCATGTTGTCAATTATTTTTTATTAGTTTTTCAAATTTTACCCACCATCCTAGAATGGGCATTTACACAAGTATGTAATAAACGAAGGAAGTGTACAATGGTTTTTAGAAATTAACCGTATCTATTTTGCTCAATGTTTAACAGCTTCAGTCCATTTTTGAGTTACAGCCTACTTTCAAACCAGTGTTTACAAGCATTAAACTACTGTATTTTTTTTATCGCAATTTGATAATTGTCAGTATATTTTTTATTACTTGCATACAAATTTATAATTTAATGGTGAAATAAGTGAATTTTTTTTTTTTAATTAAGAGTTGATTTTTTTTTTTTTGTTCGCAAGGATCTAATATTTCATTACTTGTATGTTCGTGCTGGTTCAGCAATAACATTATTTCAATTGCTACTTTACTTCATTGCCTTTATTTGAGAATTGCATATTTATGATTAAGGTACTATTATGACTAATCACACTAGAAGTTTAAAACTAGTTAGTGGCAGTTAAAATAGATCATGGTACATATGTAGTACATGACAAAAAAAAAATAACGATTGTGGAATAGTGTTGGTGTGTTGTTTATAATGGTCGATTATCTGCACTAGGGATATGGGCCCGAGGGGGATACCCTCTATAGGGGTCATTCTAAGGAATTCTAACACATAGTTACCCAAGGTTTGAAGAAAACTCAGAATGATTAGGCCAACGGGCACAATTGGGTTCAAACCTACCCAACAAACACTCAACTTGTGGGTCGCTGAAGGGAACGTTTGCCTTGGCCAATAGTGTCTGATATGGGCCCGCTATCATTGGCCGTAATGGCTTCGTAAAAAAGTGTCATGCCGGACAAAATGAGGCCAGAAGAAAATTGGCCGCAAGTTGAAGAAGTTGCCCACAAATGTGCCATTAATGGTCATCTAAAATTGATATTTAGCCGCAAACTGCCCACAATTATACATTTATTGGCCTTCAGGAATAAAAGCTTGCCACAGCTATGCCATTAAGGGTTGTTTTAAATAAAAGCTAGCCACAAGCCAGACACACTTATGCCATCAATGGGCATCATTAATGAATGCAAGCTGGAAGCTAGACACATTCATGCCACCATTGTTTGACATGGATGAAAACTAACCTGAAGCTGGCCAGAATTATATTGTTTAAACCCCCCTCCCCACCAGAACAATTCAGTAAATGAGGCTTTTCTTTTTTTTGGCAGAACCAAAAATTTTTCTTTTTAAAAATATTTAGATAAAAATTAGAATCTAAATTTATTGGTTTTGTAATGTTTATCTAAAAACAGTTTAAATATACTGTATAAAATTTGGAACAGGTAAGTGCTCATAATACTAGCCTGACTTTTATACATGTTTTACTCTACCATATACTTCAGTTAAAAACACTTCTCGTTAAAAGTCAAATAATAATAAATAAAAATAAATAAATTTTATAGAACAAAATGCATTTAGATTCTAAATTTTACCAAAACATTTAGAAATTAATAATTCCAATGGAGGCATAAATGAGCCTTATCTGCTAATCACCTCTGAACAAAACAAATTTCAAATTTGCTATTAGTAAATGAACGTTCAACAATATTCAAACTTAAATATTTTTATAGACATTCTTCTAAAAAATATTTCTTTTTTTATGGTTATGGTTTAGCTTTTTAAAATGTTGGTATTCCTAAACAACTGCAAAAGCCATATTTATAGTTAACAAAGAAAAATTGATCAATTCTTCCTATACATTTAAAATTATTCATTGAAAAAATAAACTAATTAATTAATTCGCTATGTCAAGCATTGTCTTTAAAAGTTTTCAAAAAAATTCAAGATAAGTAAATAAAATTTTTTCTTGAAAAATGAACCTAAATGATTATTAATGTATTGTTTTTCTTGCAAAAACACTTTAACATTTAAACAATCATCCAACAAGTATTCTTTATAGAAAAAATTTTGAATTTATGCATAAATAATGTATATAATATTAACTTATGTTATGTATGTTGTATAAAAATAGAATGAGTTTATGTTTGTGATTTTTTTTTTTTTTTTTTTTTTTTTTTACACTTATTGGTAAATCTGTTACCCATATTTGATGTCCATTCATTAAAGCCTTATTAAATCATAATAAAGAAACAAGTGAAATAGTTCTGAACTGTTTTCATTTTATGAACACAAATTTTCACACAAGTATTATTAAAAAATAATAAGAAGTAGTAATGCAGTTTTATGTTTATATACGTCCTGAATGACAATTTTTTTTTTTTTTATAGTCCTTTATCGTTCTCATAAAAAAAAAATTATTTTGTTTAATATCAGATAACATTAGATTTTCCTACTAAAGTGTAATAATTAAACTGTAAAATTATGATAATTATAATTAAAAAAAAAGAAGATTGAAATATGTATTCTAACTTTCTTTTTCTGAAAATTATTTTCAGATATTTCAAAATATATTTAGTATTTTAATGAATTTTTTTCTCACACTAATTTTTCTTAGATTGTATTAAAATTATTCTGTTGTTTAATTTAATGGCATTTTCTTTGAGGACAAATTATTATCCGATATCAGAGGAGAAAAAAAAAAATCCTTCTTTTCAAAGTCACATTTAAAAAAATAATTATGACATTAAATCAGTTTATTTTAAATAAACTAGAAGAGTGTGAAAGTGAGAAATGAAGAAAGTGCTATAAATAATTCACGATGTTTAAAATTACTTTATACAACTTCAAAAATCGGAAAAAAAAATCATAAAATCAAATCCGAATGGATTTTATTGGGAGAATGGATTGGATGATAAAACCGAATGAAATTTTTCAAAAAATAATAATATATAAAAAACAAATATTATCGTACATTTGCATAAACAAATATACAACTAATAATGTTAATATTTAACTTTACATATTTACTTTATATAATTTTTTTATAAAAATGAATGCAATATAATGGTACAGAAATATTTCGAATTAACTTGATTTAATGAATAGGTAACAGAGGTCGATCCAGACAAAAATTGGGGCCTATTTAGGGCCTCTTCGCAAAAATAAATTTACTAAATATATATATATAATATATATATATGAATATATATATATATATACAGGGTGTCTCAAAAGGTCGTTTACAAACTTAACATGCTGGTCTGTCATATCATGATAAACAACATTTACATAGGAACTTGTGTTCGTAAATGCAAACTGCGACCGCTAGAGGGCGATGAGCACATGCTTATGGGAGAGTGGGAAGCGTAATCATTTCAGGCGAAGACGTTGCAGGAGAAGCATGAATCTGTTTAGTGATGCAGAATTGGCCAGTATGCATAATGTATATGACGCCACGGTTGGAAATGCACGAGCCGCGGTACAGATGTACCTTGAGCACTTCCTAAGCAGACATCAGTGAAGTCATATTTTGTTTGGACAATTCCACCTCAGATTGCGTGAAACAGGAGCTTTCCAAGTACATAGCCATATCGGTCAAGAACGCACTACACGCACGCCTGTGGTAGAGGAAACTGTGCTACGAGAATTTGGCAGGAACCTGCAAACAAGTCTCAGAGCAGGCTTGGGTGTACATCGTTCCAGCATTATGCGCATATTGCATGAGGACATGCAGCACCCCTACCACTTACAAAGAGTATAGGCATTGTGCTTTGACGATTATCCCTAACGCGTTGCATTCGCATGCTAGTATTTGCAACAATGGGTTGTACAGACGGATTTTCCATCGTGGATTTTGTTTTCAGATGAATCCTGTTTTACACAGGACGGTGTCCTGAACCTGCATGACATGCACATATGGGTGCATGAAAACCCAATGTCTACACATGTCCATGCACATCAACAACGTTTCGCCGTAAACGTTTGGGCTGGTAATATTGGTGACATGATAATTGGCTCTTACTTACTACCTCAGTGCCTCGATGGAAATACCTATCGTATTTTCTTAGAAAGAGTCTTGCCGGATCTGATAGGTGACGTTTCAGCCACTACCCCTTGAAACATCTGATTTCAGCATGATGGAGCACCTGCTAATTTTAGCTACACTGTGCGAGAAAACCTCGATGAATCAATGGATTGCCAGAGGCAGACCAGTCGCATGGCCACCGTGATCCCCTGACCTCACTCCCCTGTATTTCTATCTGTGGGGACACATGAAGTCCATGGTGTACGAGATGCCCGTAACATCCATCGGACATGGATCTCATCGTCCTGATCAAGGAAGCGGCGGCACGTGTCCATGACACACCTGTCCATTTTGAACGGGTCCGTGAATCCATGTGTTGACATTGCGAACCATGCATTGCGACGACTGGAAAGAATTTTGAACACCTGTAAATTAAACCATGTTCTTTAATAAAATTCATATTAACACCTCTTTCAATATCCTTTCTTTTTTCCCCACCACACTTGCACTCATCGTCCTCTAGCGGTTGCAGTTTGCATTTTCGAACACAAGTTCCTATTTAAATCCTGTTCCTCATGATATGACAGACCAATATGTTAAGTTTGTAAACGACCTTTTGAGACACCCTGTATATATATATATATATATTCCACTGAATAAACAGGAAACTTTCTGACAGATTTTGTAAGTCTTTTTTAATTGTAAAATATGATACATGAAAGAATGATTATAGAAGCGATTTGTCATTGATTTTTTTTTTTTTTTTTTTTTTTTTGTCACTATACATGAATTACATCTTGTAAGAGACTGTAATTTTATGATTTTAGTTTTTTCCCCTTTAATGAGCTGTCGCGTCCGGATATTTGGTTTAAACGCCAACTTCGACAGCCTTTTCTGACATCTTTTGCCTTTACCAATGGAAAAATAATTCGATTACATAGTTTTTGGTTAAGAACTCTTGCTAATTTCATGCGTTCAAAGAAAATAGTTGATTTTAAAAATATGTATATTTTTACTTATTATTTTTATATTTTTTAAATCTAAATTTGTTCTGTAATTCTTCCGTTTTACTTAACATTGGGTTTCATGTGTCTGAAATTGAATTAACTATTTTTAAACATATGAAAAACAGTATATGGCTTTAATTATGGCTTATCATTATTAATAAAATAATGATAATAAAGTAAATAAATATGCATAAATCATTAGAATTTAATAGAGGCAAGGAATTTTATCTATTTTTTCCTTTACACTGAATTCAGATCTTTAAATCTTCTAGTATTTTATTTTACGTGAAAATGGATTTCAAATGGTATTAAAAATTTATGCTTTAGAAACAGCTTAATTTCCCCTTCCTCTTTTATTTTTCTCTCTCACATTCAACAATAAGTACTTGTTCGAACGATCAAAGTGACATTTTTTTCTTTTATTTATGACAAATATTTTTTCATGGAACTTGAAAAAAATATAAATAAATTCACATTTATCATGAAATCTCTAGCAGATGTTTTGTATAATCTGCATATCTTAAGATATCGAAGCATATTTTGGAATTATTATTTATTTATAAAAGTATTTTTAAACTAAATAAAAATAACTAATCTATTTTACTGCTTTAAATATAAATCATAAGGTATCGATATTTTTACTAAAACCGACATTTAAAATAATTAAGCTTACTTTTAAAAAAATGAAGAAAAAAGTACATTCCCTCTCTTTAAATAAATATGCGAGTTGGGTAATATTAGCCCTCTACTTTCTAAACGATGATGGACCATTACATGTTTGCCAGAAACCAGACCTCATTGATTTGCGGGCAAAATAAATACAACAGATTTCTCACTGCCGATCTGTAATATTTTCCGCGATAGCTGCCGTAATTAGCGGTGAGCTACAAATGGCCTCAACTCACGTTGACCGCAATGAAATCTCCATGCAGTCAGAAATCGTGTGTTTGTTGGGTAACACCTCCCATCTACCGACCATTAAATCAATAATTACAATAGTTGAATCATTTTTTTCTGCAATAAATTTCAAATGAGGGAAAGTTCAACTCTAAGAAAATTGTATGTAATGTTTACATAAGAAATGCCTAACCCACATGCGGTGATGGAACAGTTGCGCCAAATCGATAATGCTGCGCATTTTTGCACCAAAACGATCTTTTTTCACCAAATTGCGCCCAACTGCGCTAATTCGATAATAATTCTTGAGCCAAATCGATCATTTTCCACCCGAATTTCGCCAAAAGATCGCGAAAAAACATGCGATGTTTATCAAATGATCACGGAAAAAAAACATGATTTTGTTAAAAGATCGGAAATAAAACGCGAATTTCGTCAGAAGATAGCGAAAAACACGCAAATTTTGTCAAAAGATTGCGAAAACCACGCGAATTTCGTTAAAGGATCGTGAAAAAATGTGAATTTTCACGGTCAAAAGATTGTGAAAAAACGCTAATTTATTTAAAAGATAAGAGGAAAAAACCCGCAAATTTTATCAAAAGTCTCAAATTTCGTCAAAAGATCGCGAAAAATACGCGAATTTCGTCAAAAGATCGCGAGTATCACGCGAATTTTGTCAAAGGAGCACTATCTTCATCAAAAAGCGAACAAAACACAGTCAAAAGATCATGAAATAAATGGTCAAGTGCGAGCATTACTCATAGAATAAATATATGCATAGAATAAATACATAGAATAAATATATGAATTTGTAATTGTATTATAAAAAAAAAAAAAAAAAAGTTGCTAAAAGAATACTAAGACTTTGTAAAAAACTATACAACGTAGGGTTGGGTATAACTGTATATATTAAAAAAGTGTAAATGGGTATACCATGAAAGTTCAAAGAGATATGGAACCTAAATAATATCAAATATAGCTATTCGTATAACTCTTTTTTTAATATTATCCTAATCTGTTTATGATGAACTTAATTCGGTACTGACAATAAAAGCAGTGCATAGTTAAACTTCATTTGGCATTTCATGAAACTAAATTCAGCGTAGTAATAACCTTTATTTCTACAGTGCAGCTAAAACAAAACCTTTGTTCAAAGTTTAAATTTGGCATTGTGCTAAGCGCGCTTCGAATTGAGGTCTCAAAGTTGCAACGCCGCCTTGGTCAGTGCCGTGTTTTTCCAGATAGGTGTTTATTTAACTTTTAAAGTCACTTGAGGCGTATTGAGAGATACAATCAATGCAAAAATCCCACAGTATTTATGTGATTTGTTCTAATTAAATCTTTCAAAGGCGATGCCCTTAAAAAACAGACACCTAATTTTAATTCCAAAACAGACAAACGGCACCAAAAATATTTAATTAAAATTTTCCTTTTATCATGTACATGAAAATAAGCAAGTTCAGATTTTCTAATAAATTCGTTTATAAATTCTGGTGTTAGTTCATTATTTCATAAGTTTATAAATAGAATTACTCCATGCTGGAAAGGATTAAGTGGTTGCAGGACTCTTAAAGCTTCAAAATTTAAGAAATTTTAATTTTTTTAGATGTTAAACTCCTATCTCTTCTGAATATTTTGATATAATAGTTTCCTTGAAATTCTCATTAGAACAGAAGTTTTGGCTTTTAGAATTATACCCGCTCAATAGCTGAAGCGGCGTTTCCGAAACTTTAAAGTCATTATTTTCCAAATGGCGTTTTTTGGGCATAACACGCAGGATACCTCAAAAACTTCTGAATATTTTTTTCATGAAATTTTCAAAACATATATTTCATGTTAGTCTGTATAAACTGAACCTAAAATTTCCTTTTTATTGTTCAAAAAATATTTTTTTAGGTAATTTTACTGTTGAAATTTTCAAAATTTTGTATTACCTAAATGCAACATTGCATTAAAAATATAAAAATGCTTTAAATACAAATTTATTTAAGTTCAGGGAAATTATTACAATCTGAAGTATAAGTAAGCACTAAAATTTTCATTCTAGTTGCAATATTTATTTTGTAATCCTGCGCATAAACTGTTATGCCAATTTTTTGTTCGACAAATGTCTAACAGTTTTGAGCCCCCTATAAATACTAATTCTGTATCTTGCGATTTTTTAAATACATGAAACGAAAGAACATACTTATATCTTTCATCCCAATTAAAATTGTGTTTTAAAATCATATACATTTTAAGATTAAATGTTGAAAATGGTCTTTTTTTCATTTTTTCCACTTTTTAGAGTCTCGAGACCCCTTAAATAAGTATGTTTTTAACAATTTGACGTTTATTGATTTTATACTGTTACTAGACATTATATTACACATATATATCATTAAAAGTTGTTAACTAGGCATAGAGTACGCCGCCCCTGCCCTTGTGTATGTCCAAACTGACCGTACCTTTAAGGGTTAATATCTCGGCTAATTAGCGATGATTTTTTTCAAAAATCATTATCAACAATGCTTTTATTCTTCTGCAACGATAGGTATATTCAGCGATGCTCTACAATTTTTCTGAACGCCCGTAAATCGAAATTTGTGTATAACAGAAAAATGCTAATTACTCAAAAACTATGTGACCTAGGGTAATCGCTATAATTTCCCGGCAAGGTTTATGTTAACGTCTACTACCTCTAATTTTTTCATAATTTTAGTTTCAGTAGATTCGGAATTAGATGGGGGGGAACATATTTTTGCGCTACATTTTCAACAATATCTTTGAAAATATAATACCTAAAATTAAAAGAAATGTATTTTTGAGTTCGGCGTTACAAAAGCTTTCACAGGATACCCCACATGATATACAAAGAAAAGATTTTTTTTTCAAGTAGCATAATTAGCCCCTCTACTTTTTTACTAAATATATTTATGAATGTTTATTAATCTGAAAATATGTGGGTCAATGGTCTTTATTACTTCCCCGAATTTGAACTTTCTACATTCCATAGTTTACGAGTAAAACGGCTGTGACAGACACAGGAGTGATCTTATAATGGTTCCGTTTTTACTTTTAAGTATGGAACCCTAAAAACTCGATTTTGTTAAAAGATTGCGAAAAAAACTGCAAGTTTCATCAAAAAGTCACAAACACGCGAATTTTGTCGAAAGATCGCGAAAAACATTCGAATTTTGTCAAAGGATCGCAAAAAAAAACGTGAATTTTGTCAAAGGATCGCCAATTTTGTCAAAAAACGAACAAAACGGCGTCAAAGGATTGTGAAAAACGCAAATTTTGCTAAAAGATCCCAGAAAAACTTTAAATTTCATCTAAAGATCGCAAAAAACCGCAAATTTTGTCAAAAGATTGCGAAAAGCAGCAAATTTCGTCAAAAGATTTCGAAAACCACGCTAATTTCATCAAAAGATAGCGAAAAACACGCTGATTTCAACAAAGGGTTCGAATAACATGCAAATTTCATCAAAGGATTGTGAAAAAACGTCAATTTTGTGGAAGAGTCGCGGGAAAAAAGGGAATTTTGTCAAAGAATTGCAGGAAAAACGCAAATTTCGTCAAAGAATCACAGAAAAAATGCGAATTTCGTCAAAGAATACCCAAAATGACATTTTGAAGCTCCAAAATAGTTTTTTTCTGCTCCAAAATAGTTAGTTTCTGCTCCAAAATGAGCGTTTTAGCTGCTCAAAAATGAGGTCCATGCTGTTCCATCTCTGTACATGATCGTGCAGATAATGTCTTGTGTTTAGTAGGGGGGGGTAGAGGTCTGCACGGGCCGGAATTTCCAGGCCCGGGCCCGGCCCGAACGAAAGCTATCTTGGCCCGGCCCGGAGTAAAAATTGGAAGTACGGCCCGAGCCCGGCCCGGCCCGTTTGCATTTTTACAGTTCTCGGAAAAGTTCCGACCCGACACAATTTCTACAAAAAAAAAAAAAAAAAAAAAAATCCATTTTTTCTCAACATACAATTAAGATTCTTTTAATGAATACTACATACATATTTATGGGAACATTTTACAGTATATTTTACATTACTATGATGTTCGCAAAACAGAAAACACACAATAGTAAACATTACCGATTACTTACAGTATTTTAGTCATCGTGTCTACAGACATTTCAAAATGGAAATAAGGATTCATTAAAAGATTAATGTACTTCAGAATAAAGGATTAAAAACATGATAACTTTTGAAGCTGTATAATAAAAAGTAGATTTGTGAAAATATTTCTCTCATTTTTAAGGCTTTTCTCAAATCCAAAGGAGCTACATTTCGACACATTTATGAATTCTTTTCTTTTCGGAAACGCGTAAGATTGGCAGGTATTCTAATTCAGAAGCTATGTAAATGTGTTTTTTTTTCATAGATAAAAGCAATATATCTTTCTGAAAATACTGTCAAAGTTAACGTTTTGAATCGAATTTCCGGAAGCGATAGCACAGGAAAGGAGAAAAACGTACAGTCACGTGACATGAATCTCTGTTATCTCTGTAAGTAATTTATCAAATATGGAAAAAGCTATTCGTTTCCAAATGCCTTCAATAAGCAGGCCTGTCAATTTTATGCCTTTATAGTTAAACATTTTGTCAGAAAATGTGTCTGAAAGCTTCGCATTGTTGAGCAGTGAATATGAGAACCACCTTAAGGTATATTTCCAAAGATACTGTTAAGAGAAGTTCATTATCACTATTAATACTACAAAACACTGTTCTACACATCCTGAGATCGATTAAGACCACTTCCGTCCCGGCACGAGTCTGCTGAAAAAAAAATTAAACTCGGAATCAGACATTTTGTAACTGTACGATGCCAGTCTCTACGATGGACGTGTTACATTTCTGTATTGATGTTGTTAAGCTCGCATCGGCTCGTGACACACATTTATTCTTCTCGAAAAAATCATATTCATTGAAAATGGCTCGTATTTTATCTGCTTCGCTTAAATTCTTATATCGGGCCGTTAGGCCCGATTAATTTTTTTGCCGGCCCGGCCCGCTTATTTTGTCTGTCGGCCCGGCCCGTTGAAAAAATTGTCCTAATTCTGCCGGCCCGGCCCGTTTGAAAATTCGCCTTCATTCTGCCGGGTACGGGCCTCGAGCCAAGCCCGGGCCCGTGCAGACCTCTAGGGGGGGGGGGGGTGCTAAAATTTCTTTAATGATTTTTTCCAATGCCTATAGAGTTTGCTTGTTAATTATAGTGCATAAAAAGGGTACGAAGACATAATTTTCTTTATTGAGTTAGATGTAAAAAATATTTTGGTGAATTTGTTATTGATTAAAGTGTTTTATAAATATCAAAATGTGACCAGAGTTCATTTTTATTTTTATTATTTGATGTTCAGTAGAACTTCGATTATCCTAAGTAATTGGGACCAGCGATCTTTCAGAAAATCAAAATTTTCAGATAATCGAGAATGCTTCAATTTTAAGATTAAGGACAAATATATGCAGTCTTTATTATTATGATAACAATTGCTTAATAAAAATAAAGCAATAGCAAAATAGAAACAAGAATAAATTACCTGAATTTTAATTTTGAAATTAAGTACCTTTTACATATTTCACAAGGTTTGAAACAAAGTTTTGTTTGTTGCTCTATCACGAAGTTATATATATATATATATATATATATATATATATAACCATAATATATAACAAATCGTCATCGATTTCTAATAATTGAAATTAAATTTATAATCTCTCTATTCTAAAAAAAAGTAACTACCGCTGTCACCGCCGCCACTGCTGCCGGTTTTGAATTTTTTGTGACCGGAGGTCTTTCTTCGTTAATATTAAGAAAAATAATACATACAAAAATATGAAAATCGGTAGTATTATACAAAAGTGTTTGATAAACACGCTGATGCAGACAGTTTTCAAATCGAAGAATTATTTTAAGAGATATTTAATGCTAAAGTTGGACAAAATCGTTCCACTAAAAAAGTTTTATAGGAGCAAAAACTATACATCAGAATTTAATAATTTTTAGATCATTTTATACATTATAATTTCCCGGTATGCAGAATTAATTTATTTTTTTAATTTGACTCATTTTTTGAGGTTTCATTTCTATTTTAAATTCAAATTTTCAGCATTTCGAGAGATATTTTTTACTTATTTCAGATAATTGTACTAATTTAACCTGTTGCCAACTGTATAAACAACAGAAACAATAATGTTTGCTTCAAATTAAAAATTTATTTACACGTGACTATTATAAACAGAAAAAAAACTTTCAAATTAGAATTAAATAATTACGTATAAAAAGCAGGAACTTATTGAAAATTACTTCATCTATAATTACACATGAATTTTAACAGAGAAAGGATATTGTAAAATAATAAATTTATTAACGTACGTTAGAAGTCTTAAATAGGAGAAATTACATCACATTTACGTCACATTACAGTTATTACATAAAATGAACACAAAATAATATTGCAAAACAGTATAAATTTAAAAATAGCGCGAGACATTTACTTGATATTTTGAGATGAACTTTTCAACTATTTTTTTTTTTGGACAGCGCAAATAATATTTCATTTCTAATAAAAGCATTTTCACGTGAATATTAAAAAGGGAAAGAAAAGTTTGGTGAAAATTACGTCAGATTAAAAACGATATATTTAAAATGTCTTATTTAAAAGGACTTTCTTTTCGCTTTGTTAAAAAATACCGAGAGACAAAGACTCTCTTTACTTAATTCATTTTATATTAGATGATTTTGAAATGCCATTGTATCTTTTAACAGCAGCTGATTTTTCCGTAAAATTCCCCAATCAAAGAAAAATTAATAGAAACCCGTTTATAGGGAGATCGCTTTTGTTTTTTTTTAATTATAATTCAATCTTCCAAAATCTTTTTAAAGCTGATCAAATTAGCATGCTTTTAGAGACTGCAGTGTCTGAACGGGGGTTGGTGAGCATAGCTCGTAGGGGGCCGAGCCCCCTAGTATAGTAAATATTCATAACTCAGACATTTTACAGAATAGAGAAGGAACATATAACTAGTAATACAGAATTTTATTAAATGCAACTAATTCACTATCATATTGCTGGCAATAAATCTATATGAAACATATGAAAAAAAAAAAAAAAAAATGACAACCCAATTTTTGATAAAGTCTGATTAAAGACAATAGATAATAAATCCAGCTAAATAATGTTGAACCAGAAAAGGCCGTAATATAAACATACAAAAGATAAAATGGATGAATGAAGCCGGAAGCTTATAAGGTATTTCACTTGATCACGGGTACATAAAATACATTTATAAGCAAAAAAACATAGTCTATTTCTGTAACGGAATTCAGCAATAAGCAAATATTGAATTCCACTATGTACCGAATCGACTAACAAGGAAGGTCTCCTTACAGGGCATACTCAGAATATGTTGAAAAAATACTTGTGAAACTACTCATGTATGTAATAAGGGACCAGTAAAATTTAGCGGCAGAATTTCAGTACAGAGTCTGTAAAAAAATAAATACTTTCAAATATTTGGTGCGAAAATACAGAAGTAACATGCGATTTGGCGAGGAGGATTTTTCCTTGCCAAAAGCAAACGATTTTAATGCAACGGAAAATTGTTTATTAATAGTTTTTTAGAATGCACGGTATTTAATGAATTTAAACTTAATCAAAGAAAGAGGTTATTACATATTTTTTTATATTACATATATATGTTGCTTGTTGCTGTAGTTATTTAATTATATCACTGTAAAAATATGTTCTATGCTTTGCAAGTTGCAAATATCTGTTTTAAGTTATAGCCAGCTGACATTTGATTGCCATAATGCATTTCCATATTGATGAAGTCGTTTCCATAGCAACAAAATCAAATCGACAGTTTTCTATCTGCCTTATTTTTGAGCTTGAAACAATTTAAATTTGTTTTAAATTGTAAAATATAATATTTAAAGTTTATTATAAATACATATAAATATATATGACAAATTATAGTTAAAACAAACAAAAAATGGCAAAACTGTAGTTAAAATAAACTAAAAATTTCAACATAAAACGTTTTTTCCTTAAAGATTATTCCATATAAAAGCGTATTTTATTTTCATCGCCAACCAGTGATAAATCGCCAAATAAACGAAAATTTCATTATTTTTTAACGGACGCTGTATCAGGGTTCCAAAAATTTTTTTATAAACATATTTATCCATATGAGAAGAACATTCTGTAATTTTTTCAGATTTTTCTGAGTATGCCCGTATGGAGACCTTCCTTGTAAGCACCAGAGAATATTAAACAACCATGTAAAATATTAATTTTAATATATAATATTATAATATATATAATATTATAATATATATAATATAAATAATTATATATATATATATGTATATATATATTGCTTTTTCCATTTCATAGCATTTAATTTTATTCTGTTTTCATCTTGAAACTATTCTTTTGGTTATATTGGTCGTTAGAGTACAGGAGAAAAAAAAAAATTTCAGCTTTTAGCTTTTTTTCTCACAGAAAACGACTGATTTTGCTTATATAATTGAATTCTGTACTCTTGATAACGTAATTCAATATATAAGCTTTTCAATTATTTTTATCGAAATCCATATTCTTCTTTTTTTCTTCATTATTAATTCTTGTTATATAATACAAGGGACTTTATTTTATACATTGCAGCTTGTTTATTATGTTTTTGGTATCCATTCAGAGTGTTTGGGGACACTGTATTGTTGTAAATTCATTCATACTATCACAATTATTTAAGGTGGTCAGTAATGTTTAATTAATGGTTATATATATATATACAATTAGTGCACCAGTATCACAGTCTTTCTGCTGCTCCAGCCATGCCAAACCTTTTGCAAAACATTCAGAAGCTTTAGAATTGTGAATTTGTTTGTTTCCTTTGCCTCCTAGACCACATTCACACATTCTGATTGTCCCACCTCTTACTGTGTTGTTGTTCACTCTGCAGTTTACAGGAGCGCAAGATAAATTCAAAGGAATTCTAAGAAACGGAATGCGAAATATTTATCTGTACTCATGGTTTGGAAAGGACTGCTTGCACACAAGGAAAGTGATAGTAAAAAAAAAATAAATAAATAAAGTTTTAAAAATAGATTTCAGTTAACCGAGAGTTTTGGTTAAAAGAGTTTCTACTGTATTTATGTTTTTGGTTTAATTTTTAGTTTTTAATTTTGCTTCTGTTGTCATTTTCTCATTTTACTTAACAATTTTAACTTCAGTTTACTACAATTTAAACTATTTCTAGCTATTACTGATTTTTTATAGATCAAAAAGCATAATTTCATTGATAATTATTATTATTATTTTTTTATAGAAAAAAAGTGGCAGTTCTAGGATAAGAGGTGATTCCCATCTATTGCTTGTTGGAGATCCAGGTAATATTTTTGTTGTCATCCTCATTTCCATTGCTTTTCTTCAAAACATTTCTTGAAATGAAACTTTTCTCTTAAATATTTAAGTAGATTAATTAAAATTTTATTGATAATGAAAATCCCAGATTTTTGTTGATTACTTCCTGATTGCACTTTTTATTATTTTAATCTAGAAATTTGTTTCTTTATTTTATTTTTTTAAATAGGAACGGCTAAATCGCAATTTTTGAAGTTTGTGACTAAAGTATCTCCAAGGTCTGTTTTAACATCAGGAATTGGAACTACAAATGCTGGCTTAACAGTTTCAGCTGTTAAAGTAATGAACTTTTTTTGTTGTTTGTAACTGTTGTTGTTCTTCTATTACATTTACAAAAAGTATTTACATTTTAAACTGCGGATGTAAATCTGAAAATTTATAATTTTCTTTATTTTTGGTTGTTTTATACATTTCTCAATTTTCTATTTTGATTTTCTGTATGCATTTCACAAGTTTGACCTATACAACGGAAGAAAACATTTATTTTCTAAATATTTTTGATTGAGTTCTGCTTTCTTGTGTCAAACTGAATTATGATTTTTACGGCTCTAAACTTAAGAGTACAGTCTGTCTTAACCTGTAAGAATTATCTGACTGATTGTCAGTATCTTTGTGTTGTCAGAAAAATCATGTCCCATTAAAGCAATAAAGATATGTTGTCAAGATAGTTAATCTCAAACATTTTTAATCATTTAAATTTCTGAAACTACTTTTACATAACCAATAGTTTATGTATAGTTAACCTATGTATAGAAATAATACCGAATTTTAAAATTTTCAGTACTAACACCTAATTTTGACATCATATTTAGATTCTTTGGTAAATTTTACATCCTGCTGTCAAACAGGAATTCTTTCAGTCAAGTAGTTAGGAATTTTGCAGATTTAAACTTCATAAATGTTGAATTTCACAATGGGTGTTTCCATGAAGCACTTTTTACAGGAATCATGCTGTAGTGAATCTCAGTAACATGAATCCATTTTACTCTTAAAATATTTTTTTCATTCAAATAAGCTTCAAATGGTCATAGCAAATAGACTGTAATAAACCTCAATATTTCATGTGTTATTCTGTAAAAGAGCTATGACTGTAAAAACAGTTTGTTGAAACTAACAAAGTAATTGCATGTATAGATTTTAAAGAAGAAAAAAAAGAAAAAAATTATTGTTAAGAATAATTCAACAGTGGATTAAATTAAAATTCTAAAATACGTAATTTTTACTATTCTAGTGTTCTTTGTGTTACTGGTCTGTCTATTTTTCTTCCATTGCAGGAAAGTGGTAGATGGGAATTAGAAGCAGGAGCTTTAGTTTTAGCTGATGGTGGAATATGTTGCATTGATGAATTCAGTTGCATAAAAGAGCAAGATAAAACCTGTATTCATGAAGCTATGGAACAACAAACTATTAGTGTTGCAAAGGTATACTTGTAAGAATTCTAATTACTTTACTGAGTTTTTTATTTGTTGATATTTGTATCACTATTTAATTCTTTTTTTTTTTTTTTTTTGTCCCTCTTGTATTTTTTTTTAGGCTGGCCTTGTATGTAGTCTAAATACCCGGTGTTCTATTTTAGCTGCTACAAACCCTAAAAGCAAATATGATGAATCAATGGTATGTAAAGTTTTCAAACAAGTAAAAATGTTGCTCTCTACATGCATTAAAAGCATCAAATATTTACTTTTAAACTATACAGATGTCATGCAACATTATTTTAAAGTGAAAGAAACTAAAAAGTTTATCAATCCCAGACTATAGTCTTTAGGTTGTGTTCAGTTAAACAAATAAACACAGCGAACAAAAACTTAGCCGCCTTAAGAAACATCTGTTTAATATTATGTAACACTGCTTTGGTCTTGATAATTGTCTGCATTTAGGAAGAAAGGGAACCCACAGGATTTTTCAGGTATACTATATTCAGTAGATGCCACTCTATCATCAATCGATTACATAAGGCCAGAAATTGCAGAAATACTGTTGTCTGCATTTGAATCTTTGTTCCAAATAATTCCATAGATTAATAATTTTCTATGAGGTTAAGAACACAGGATTAAGCAGACCAGTCATGAACGCATGCAAATGTATGAACGCAATTGTTGTCAATTTGGAAAATTGGTTTGTCGATAGCATATCTATCATGAAGATTTTGAGGGAATGTTGACACCTGATCATCGAGAATGTTATAAATAGCCTGGTAACCTCAATCAGGAGGCCCAAGTCATAGTACAAAAAAGCACTTCCAAATCATTAACCAAAACAATCTCCAGCTTTGTACATACTGTAGACAGAATACTCAGACTTGCCGATTCTCCTGATTTTGGAAGGAAACTCCTTATTTTTGCTTGATTTTCTGTACTCCTGATTTTTGACATATGTCTTCTGATTTTTTAACACAATTTTTCTCATTCTTAGTTTATATTTAAATATGCTAGAAAAATCACAGACATTTATCTCTTCTCTGTGATTGGTTAGATGTTTGATACGATAGTTCAGATCAAATACACTATATGGCCAAAGGTGACTGCTCACTTGCAATTTTAGACGTTTTGTTAAATATCTAGAAAAATACATGAGGAATTAACCTGAAACTGTATTTGTGTAAACAGTATAGTATAGGTCATATATTTCCATGAAGATTTTTTTCCCGAAACCCCATAGGGGACCATCAACAAATTAAAAAAGAATGAATATCTTTTGGATAACCCTGTAAAAACTAATGTAGCAAAAGCGTTCAAACTCGAGATTATTAATAAATGGCTTATTGTAATATACTGTGTACATATTTTATGAGGACAGCATGTACACTCATAGAGAAATTAAGGTTTTTATAAAAAGAGTCAGAAATTTCGCCAAGTTTTTTGCTTATAATTTGCAGAGTTCTTAATATAAAAAAAAAGTTCTTTTCAGAAAATATGACACACAACATTGTACACAATACTCTGCAATCAGAATTAAAAAATAATAAAAATTGGATGAAAAATGAGCAGGTTTACTAAAAAATGTTTCGCTGTGCATGCGCGAATGCAATCAAAATGTAATGTACATAATGTATTAGCTAAGTATATAGAGCAACTTTTGTGATAGTCTCAAAATCATAGCTTGAAAATTCTTAAAATTATCGTCGACAGAATAAGCTCGAAATCCGTTGTTCCCAAAAGGAAGCAAAAAGATGAGGGTTTGTATCCAAATATAGTAGTATGTGCAATATTGTGTACGCTATCTTGGCACTAATTAACAGATATTTGATACAATTACATTAACATTATGCTAATTCATTACATACTAATACATTATGCATATTATATTTTGATTGCATTTGTGCATGCGCAGTGAAACATTTTTTAGTAAACCTGCTCATTTTTCGTCCAATTTTTATTATTTGTTAATTCTGATTGCAGGGTATTATGTACAATATTGTTTGTCATATTTTCTGAAAAAAACTTCTTTTTATATTAAGAACTCTGCAAATAATAAGCAAAAAACTTGGCGAAATTTGGGACTGTTTTTTATAAAAACTTTAATTTTTCTACGAGTATACATTCTGTCTTCATAAAAAATGAACACAATATATTACAATAAGCCACTTATTAATAATCTCGAGTTTGAACGCTTTTGCTAAATTAGTTTTTACAGGGTTATCCAAAAGAATTCACTCTTTTTCACTTTGTTGACTGTCCCCTGTGTGGTTTCGGAAAAAAATCTTCGTGGAAATATATGACCTATACTATATTGTTTACACCCCCGCAGTTTTAGCTTAATTCCTCATGTATTTTTCTAGATATTTTTCTAGAACAAAACGTCTAAAATTACAAGTGACCGGTCACCTTTGGCCATATAGTGTATGTATGATGGTTCTTTAAAACTTTGACTCTTGCTATGAGCCAATTGTCAATTTTCATTCTTAAATGCAAAATCTGATACCATTAATTTTATAATAAATTGTAACTTCATGCTAGAAACTGTAAATTCATTTTTTTAATGTAATCATCGTGGATCATTTAATTTTTGTTCTTAATAATTTCTTTATTAGTAAAGAATTATTCATAACTTTCATAATTGTATATTTTTATGAGAAGGTATAATCTATTCATTATACTCATAATAAATTTTAAATTGTTTTAAAATGTATTTGATGTCATTTGCTTAATTGAAGGTATTTCTAAATCTATTAGATATATACGACTGTAATATTTAAAGTGAATTAAATTATTATTTTGTGTTTACATTTTTAAAAAAAATATTGGAAAGTCTCCTGATTTTTGCCATCTGGAACTTGGCAACTCAGAATGCTCCATTTAACCATTGATGCACTTGACACCTGTATCATTAAAAAAGGACAAAATCTGGTTTCATCTGAACTGCACTATATGCCATTAATCACCTACTGTTCACATTGAGAGCTTTTTGGCACATTTCAGATGTGCAACTTTATGTTCCTCTGTGAACAATGGCTTGTTGGGAAGTACTCTACTCCAAATGTTTATTACATGTAATTTTCTTTGTAATATTCACTTGGAAACCAATTGGGATGAACTTTCATTCATTAGCTGTAGCAGTTCTTGTTGGCTTTGAAATTTAGTTTTGTTGACAAGCCATCACACTTATCTCTGGCCCCTTACAATCTTTTTTCCACCACTCTTCTGACACTGTGTTTCAAGGCTGCTAGTAGTACACCATTCCTTATAGACATCTTTATGTTCCTCTGTGAACAATGGCTTGTTGGGAAGTACTCTACTCCAAATGTTTATTACATGTAATTTTCTTTGTAATATTCACTTGGAAACCAATTGGGATGAATCTTCATTCATTGGCTGTAGCAATTCTTTGTTGGCTTTGAAATTTAGTTTTGTTGACAAGCCATCACACTTATCTCTGGCCCCTTACAATCTTTTTTCCACCACTCTTCTGACGCTGTGTTTCAAGGCTGCTAGTAGTACACCATTCCTTATAGACACATTGAATACTGTTTTAATACACTAATAAATTGGTTTAATTTCACTCACCATTTGGTTGTGGGAATGCCCAAACACTATAATTTCTTTTTCCTGATCCCAGAGCCACATTCCAGCTTTAATCACATAAAAACTCTATGACATAATCTATAGCTATTTAAAAAAAAAAAAAAAAATGTTTTCATTCATAGTAGCTTTTTTTTTTTTTTTTTTTTTTTTTTTGTCTGGTGAGCTTATTTTCTCAAGCTAATAATTTAGAATAAAATTAAATATACTTTACTACCTAAAATATTAAGATTTTGAGCATTTTCTTCATATATATTTTTTCAACTATTAGCCTTCATATATCATATTGTTTAACTCTTGCTTGCATTTCAGACTTTCAAGTGTGTTTCATTTTTTAATTCATAATTAAAAGAAAAGAACAATCTGGGCAAAAAGATCAGAATTTGGAATTCAATGCTCAATATATGTATTATAGATATTCCTAGCTTCAAGAAATTTATCATTTCAAAAATGATTAATAATCAATAACATATTTTAATATGTCAGTGACATCAAATGTAAGAATAAGAGTAGTAATATAAGAATTCTTGTATTTTGTTTTGTTTTCATACATTTGTTATTTACGTAAAATTTGTAATTCTATATACTCATAGGATTCACTGCTCCAGCTCCTTAAAGAATTATACAGTCAGTATCGGTTATATGGTCAGCTCAGCGGTCCAGAAAAATTCGACCATATAAGTGGGGTGACCATATATGCGGAACAATACTAAAATTATTACACTATTTAATTACAGGGTTTGTACGCATCACAGGTTTTAGGAGATTTTAAGTGTTTTTGTACCAGACATTTCGTAGAGTACTGGTCGCTATATCTGAAGATAATTTTTTTTTTCATTAAATAAGCCAAATATTACTTTACGAAAATTCTGGTAAAAGGTGCTTGAAAGTCCTTGAAGCCTACAAACCCAGAATTATGGCAGGATTATATTCACCTATCAGAGTATTGTGCTCATAAATAAATAATTAAACTTTTAAAAACATTTTAAAAATTAATTTGCTAAGTAAAAACTACAGTAACAAATATACAATATTTTTAGTGACATTTATTAGCTTACCTTATCAATCCAAGTACAGTACGCATACATACGTGCGCTGTACCCATATTCAATGCACTTATTTAAAGTATTCACATATGGAAGATTGCCTGATTTTCTTGTTTGTTAATACAACTCTTCCCAAATCCCTGATAGTTTTTAAATGTTCATCTGCTGATTCGGAATTAATAAAAAAACATCTGAGGTCATCTATGGCTTTAAGCGCGTCTGATGTTGATACTGACTTATTTTCACATACACTGTCATCCTCATCATCGCTTCCTTCGGCATTCAAATTTAACACATTAGAAACAATATTTTGCATTGAAGGTTCACTGCTAGTAGCGAGATCTTCATCAATCTTTGCATACAGATTTTCGTCTGGAATTGAATAACCTCGATCCCACAGTTTTCTGCTAGTTCAGATGAGGGGAGATCTTCGCCCGCGTCGTCCGATAATTCTTCAGACTTTGGTGAACTGTGAAATCCAGCATGTTGGAAGCAATTTTCAATTGTTTTCTGCGACACCATATTCCAACTTTGGTCGATATAAAAAATTGCATTTAATACGGACACTTGGAATTCTTCTTTTCGGTCAATAGAAGAAATCAAATCTCGCAGAAGAAGCTTTCTATAGGTAGCCTTGAAGTTCTGGATTATGCCTTGATCTAAAGGCTGCGATACACATGTGCTGTTTGGAGGCAGGAAAACGAGCTCAATTGATTTCAAATCATCAAGAATGGAGTGCGCAGCACAATTGTCTGCAATTAGTGCAACCTTTCTGTTTTGTTTTGAAAAATTTAGATCCCACCTCCTAAGCGTTTTTTCCCAGATGTCTTCTGTCATCCATGCTTTTGAATTAGCATCGTAGAATAGAGGCAAAGATTTGCAATTTTTCATACATCGAGGCTTGAGAAATTTTCCAATCACCAAAGGAATAATTTTCTCCGATCCTTCCATATTTGTTGCTAACAACACGATTAAGCGTTCCTTACTTTTCTTTCCACCTACACATTTTTCACCTTTAAAACAAAGAGTTCTGTCTGGCAAGATCCTATAAAAAAGTCCACATTCATCAGTGTTGAATATGTTGGCAGGTTCATATCTTTCGAGAATGTCCCGCAACAATACGTCTTTCCATTCTTTTAAGGAACTCCTGTCAAAATCAGCAGCTTTTCCGAACAATTTTTTAAAGCATAGGTTATGCCTTGAATTAAATCGCTGTAGCCAGCCATTGCTAGCAACAAAACTTGACTCACCAAATTCATTAGCAATTTCGAAGGATTTTTCTTTCAAAACATTCCAGGATATATAGGAGCATTTTGCAATCGTGCATACTTAATCCATGACAAAAAAGCCTTATCCACATTTTCATAAGGTGACAAGCACTGACATTTTCTTTCTTGATCAGAGATTTGAACATTTGGGGAGTAAAGTTTGGCTGCTAAAATGTTGTTTAATGTAGTCCAGGGTATCGAATTTACTTTGGCGAATGCAGCTTTTGAAAGATTAGAATTTTTAAACTTTTCAATCAGTTCATTTTTTTCAGCAAATGATAAATTCTGTCTTTTCGAAGCCATAATAAAAAATGAGTGTTCCTATTCGAAGCATTTGATCCAAATGAAACAAAATTTTAATTTATTCTTTATGTCTCAATTTCAACACACTTTTCAAACAAAGAGATATAACTCCCATCAATAAACAGATAGAAATCCACCTGTTGTCTTGGGGAGGAAGAGAATTGAGGGGGAGGTGGGGGTCCTTTGGCGCCGATTATGATTCAACGCAAAAGAGAAATGTGGCTGAGGGGAAGGGGAGGGAAGTAAAGGTATGAATTCAAGCCTCTCCGGTGTCGCACAGACCTGTGTTTCTACCCATCTGAAAAAAATGTTACAAAAGTTACTTTTATTTATTTTTTTTTTTTTTTTCTTAAATAGCCAAAAACCTTATTGAAAAGATTAAAGAAAATGACCATATATCCGATAACCGGGAAAATGACTATATAAGGGGTGCACTTTAACACATTTTTCCTATTAAGTTAGACGGGACTTTAGAAAACTAACCAAATAAGCGGGGTGACCTTATAAGCGGGTGACCATATAGCCGGTACTGACTGTATTTGCCTTTAAACATCAGGTTTTCATCATAGAGATTCACAGTTCTGAGATATCATGTGATGTTCAAACTTCCTTGTTCCATTTAGTAAAATTTTGCACAATCTTTGTGCCCATTAGGTGTGTGTGTGTGTGGGGGGGGGGGGGAATTGTGACCCCTATCATCCATTCATTATCTTAAAGAGAATTATCTATATGCCCACGCCCAGCGACATCTAGTATTCCTGTCAAATGTTGATACTCTCAGGATAAAGAATTAAATGTACTGTACTACCTAAAGTATTAAGATTTTGAACATTTTTTTCATACCTAATTTTTCAACCATAAGTATTCATATATTATATTGTTTAGCTCTCACTTGCATTTCAGACCTTTAAATGTGTTTCTTTTTTTAATTTTGCAAACATATAATCAAAATTTTAATTACAATAATTAAAAGATGGGAAGAACAATCTGGGTATAAAGGTCAAAATTTAGAATTTGATGCTCTATATATGTATTATAAATATTCTTAGCTTCATGAAATTTATTCAAAAGTAATTAATAACCAATAGTATGTTTTAAAACTTCAATGGCATAGATTTTAAATGTAAGAATAATAGACATAGTTAAGAATTCTTGTATTTTGTTTTGTTTTCATGCATTTGTTATTTACATAAAATTTGATATTTGTTAGTTACGTAAAATTTGATATGAATGTTTGAATTGTAACCCTACATCCATTCACTATCTTAAAGAGAGAAATCTATATGCTAAGCCACATCTAGTATTTCTGTCAAATATTGATACTCTCAGGATGAACAAAAGCTAACAGTAGAAATAGACAAATGGGGAATTAGGCAAATCTGCTGCTTTTATTTATCAGAAGGGAAAAGCATTTCACCTGACAGATTAAAAGGGCTAGATATTCACACTCAAAAGAATTTAACATGGAAAACCAATTTGTCATCCCTTCCCCCCTTATAATAATATTACATCATTTTATGATGTAACATAAACAACTTGTAAAATTTTCTCATCCTGGTGGAATTTTATCATATTAAAATTTAGCATTAATCAGCTCAAAAAAAAATTTAACTGTATGTAAATAAGTCTTACTCAGATATCAACATTCTCATGTAAGTTATTTTTCTAGCTGAACATACTATGGTATAGAATAAGCAATATTTTTTTAATACTTTATATAGATATCATATGAATTGTCATCTTTCCAACTGAGTGAAAAAGCCTCTAGGGCAGGAGTTGAACCCAAGACCTTTGGCTTAAATTGCCAATGCTCTGCTTATTGAACTTCATGCACTAATGACCAGCCAACACAATTCCCTCAGATAACATTATTGGTAACCTGAGTTGTCATGTAAATGGCTCAACAAAATGTACTACAGGTAATGGAACTCTATTAAATGATGGATATGTAGATATACTTCATTATTTTTAACTCAATCATACTGATTGGTTAAGATATCAAACTAATTGACGTTTTTCCAGTTGAGTGAAAGATAGTGTCCAGACTGGGAGCTGAACCCAAAACCTTTGGTTTAAATTCTCAATGCTTTGGACTACCTGCACTAACAACCGGCTGATACAAGTTGGAAAAACATCACTTCATATGATATCTTTCCCAATCTGTATGATTGAGTTTAAAATAATAAAATATATCTATGTATCCATATCCTTTAATGGAGTTCCAATACATGCAGAGGTTTACACGCCAGATCTAGTGCTATTACCAATAATGTTCTCTGAGTGAATTGTTTTGACTGATCTTCGGTCCTGGCAGGTCAATTAGGCAGAGCATTGCCAATTTAAGCCAGAAGCCTTAGGTTCAACTGCTGTCCTGTACACTTTTCACATAGTTAGAAAATTTTTAATTCGTATGATTTTTGTTGTAACTACTTCAATAAGAAAATGAAAAGCCTTAAAAGCAAATTTACATTCTGCAATTTGATCATTAATTTGGGCCCAGTTATTCTTCTGCTTTGATTGCATTGTTTTCTTATAAGTTCAAATTTGAACATAATAGAAAAAATAAAGTACAAACAGAAGAAAGTAGCTTCTTTATTATTACTTGTTGTAGGTTTTAATCTTACATCTCAGATAGTAAAATAAGTGTAGATCACTATAATATTTTAACTAAAAATAATATTTATTTTTTACAAACACAGATTCTTTGTAAGGGTGTGGGAAAGATAGTATATTTTCTAAAAGAAATTAAAATAATAATCTGGTTGTTTATTTATCTGGTTGGCATTCCAGAAAATCTAAATAGTATATTTTGGTTTATTAAATAAAGCAAAAATTTTTGTTTGAAATTTCTGGTGTAAATATGGAATATGGGAATAAAAAAATCCACTAAATCAGGAATAATGATGGTAGCATAAATGCTACCATGGGCATTAGAGAGTTAAAGCAAAACAGTATAAAAATAATAATTATACTTTATTTTAGAGTTTATCCGAGAATACAGCACTTGGTACTCCTTTGCTAAGTCGATTTGACATAATTTTAGTGTTATTAGACACTTATGATGAAAATTGGGATGATATGGTTGCATCTTATATCTTGGACGGCCGTAATTTGTCAAGTAAATATTTAAAATATTTTTCTTAACTTTTTAAAAACTAAATTATACTATAACTTATCCTGTTTAGCTTTCTCTCTTAGCTTTCTTCACTTTCTGATATTTATTTATATACTTTGACAGGTGATAAAAGTTCTTCATTGTGGTCAGTATCAAAAATGAAAAGTTATTTCATCCTAATTCGGCATATAAATCCTAAAATGACTCCTCAAGCAGAAAGGTATGTAATTGCAACATAAAATAAAAGAATTTTGCAATATACTGTATTGTGAATTCTATAAAATCTAAATTTTTAAAAAGTTACATGAAAGTAAAATTACTTTATTCTTTTCTTTTATTTACAGAATATTAAGATCCTATTATACAAAGCAGAGAAGTTCGCAGTCCAGAAATACTTCAAGGACAACTCCACGATTATTACAGAGTTTAATCAGACTTGCAGAAGGTGTGTGTTGAGTGTAGTTATTTAAGTTTTATATCAGTTGAAAGTTGAAATATTACAAAATCTTCTCATTTCAGTAAAATTATCTAAATTTTAGATCTTCCAAATATTATAAATTTCTCATCACACATAAAAATAAAAATTGAAGGAAAATATATCAATCCTTATCATTTGACAGTTTTCAAGTGAGTAGATGTATACTTTTTAATTAATAATAAAAAACAATTAATTAATTAATAAAACATTTTGATTAACTAAATGTTTTTACAGTTCAATTAAAAATGAAGGCAAAGTGTGGACACATGGAAGTAGAAAGAGTTAAAATCAAAATATTGCTTCAATTACTTTATCCTGTTGATTGAACTAGCTCTCTCTCTCTTAAGTAAAAAGATAAATATCTTTATATTTCATAGAAAAACTTTCAGTGTATAAAATTGGAAAGGGATATTTTATTTTATTATTATTATTATTTATTAATCCTTCTATCTATTTTTGCAAAATCTCTCACATCTACGAAATGTTATATAGAAATTTGATGCATTATATTGAAAAAAAAAATTAAAATATAGTTACCCTTTTTGTTAAAATAAAAATTATTTTATAAATATAAATAAATAAACTGCAATCTGATGTTTCATTAAACGTAGGACAAATTTTTTTTTCTTTTTTCATCTTATTATTTTTGTGAAATCTATTAACTGAAATCGCTCTCATCCCATACTTTTGAGATTAACAAGATTTTGGAATAATATCAAAATTAATAACACTTGTACTGATATTTCTGAATGTTTTGAATTCAGCAAAGTAATCTTTAAAATTTGTATTAATTCTTAGAATTCGCACAGTGTATTCAGGTTATAAGTTTCAAAACTCTTTTAGGTATTTTATTTGAAAAATATCCTTTACTATTAGCAAGTTATTTATCCTGGATCTGAAGTACATAAAAAATCCTTTGATGTTATATAATTGCCTAAACGTCAGTGAAGGCTCACTGTGGAGACATGAAAAGTTTTTGGTTTCTGCCTGTTTGTTAGTCTGTCTGTCTGTTCTGCGATAACTGTCACAAAAAGTGTCCAATTAGCTTGTAATTAAGTTGGTATTTTGGTGAGGTACCCAGATTTAGCTGTATGTTTTTTGGTTATATTTGATTCATTCGTTCAGAAAATATAGGACATTTTCATTTGTGCCATATTGCTTTTCTATGACAGTTCAGATGATTTTCAAATTTCTATTTGTTGAAAGAAAATGGCACATTTGGTTAACGAATTTAAATGATAAATTATGGATACTGAAATTTCCCAATAAGGTGCTTAAATTATTCGTATTAGTTTGAAATTTTGTCAATGCATCTGTCAGATTTTTTAAATTAGGTGTATAACTTTTTGTGGAATTTTATACATGTGTTCCAGTAATTTAAAATATTTTGTTTTATCAATTTATGTACTTGAAATGATGCATATTTCATTTTTTTTTTTTTTTTTTTTTTTTTTTTATCAGTTCCCTTGCAGCTGTATTTCATACCCTGTAAAAAATTCATTCAAATAATCCAGATTATGAAAGATTAAGCAGAAATTCTGGCTGAGGGAAAGTTAGTTAATCTTTCGTAATCTAGTTTGCAACATAGGTTTGCATCATATATGAATGATGTTAGTAACATTATGGTTTTAAATTGAATATCATACAATTATAAAGTTATCACAGAAAATACTTTATAGCGCCAAATCATGTTTGATTGGATGAATGACTACCCAGTAGGTTTAAAAGTCTTGTTGGTTTAGTTTAGTATGCTATTGCTATCAAGTAGATTAGGATATATGTAATATGAATAATCTACTCGAGAGATTAGATAAGATCTTACATCTAAATATGACCATCAAAACTGTTTTTCAGAAAAAAACAGAAAAAAAAATTGTAAAAACATTGGATTTCTAAATTAGATATAAGTTAGATATACAGTACAGTCCCTCAAATCCACACAGTTTGAAACCAGAGGTAGTGTGAATTTTAGAATTTTGCAGATTTCTGGTCATTGTCTTGTTTATATTTTTTAAACAGTAATTTAAATGTAGTTAAATGTTGGAAATTATAATAAATGCTTAAAGTAGAATATTAAAAAATTTATTAATTTAATAATTACACAAAATAATTATGTAAAATAATAAAAATTTAGAAAAGGATTAAAATATTGAAAATAATGTTTTTCTCTCTGCAATACCAGCATTCCTGTCACTGTTCATATAGAAATTTAAATAATCAGCCATACTAGCCAGAATTACATACAAAATCAGGAAAAAATAAAGATAAAAACCATTTTAGATTAAAACCGTAGATCATAAAATAATGAAATTTTATATCCTGTTTGTCCAGATTTAATGAACAAAAAAACTTAATTAATTTTTAAAAAGTCTTTAAAAAAAGATTGTTATTGCCACTGATATTAGAGCAATCTTTTTTTTTTTCGTTAATAAGTTTGTGTTTGGTCATATTAACCAGAATTACGTATTAAAATGCATATGTAATATTGAAAAAAGAAAAATGAATATTGAAACACAAAAAAACAAATTTAAGAAAAATAAACAAACAATTTGGTTACAGTTTACACTTGCAAATATTGTGCAGGGCCTACAATATGACGAATTTTTGCTACAGATATGCTAATTTACATCAAATAGAAAAGTAGCATTAATTTTGTTTAGTAATTAATCAGCTGTAATAGCCAAAAGAACATGATTAGAAAAAATTTAGTTAAAAAAATATTAAAAAACCTGATTGCTGCTGTTTTCAGCACCTTCTTGAATTTTGTTCCTGCAATTTAACTGTAAGTTTCATTATTTACATCTCATCTGAAAGTTCCTTTTGTATACGAAATTTTATTCAATTTATCCATCAGACACAGATGTTTCATAGGTGGCAGGTAAATAAATATTGCTATTAGGATACCATGAAAAGCTTGTCCAAACTGTTGCTTATCATTATAAAATCACAGTGTACAGTCGGCTCTCGTTAATTCGAAATCGGATAAATCGAATCTTTGCTTAATTCGAACTAAACATGAAGTCCCGAAATTTTCAATGGCAGAATAACGTTAAAATTTTTCCTTTATTCGAACTCATTTTCTCTTGACTTCGTTTAATTCGAACTAATGAGAATTCCATTTTTTCATTTTTCCTTACTTTCTCACGGACTTCAGATGTTTGAAATAACTTTCTTTCTTTCATTTTTGTCAGAATTGTTCTGAACTAGTATAATAATTCCATGCATTTGAAATCCGCTTTCTTAGTGCGCCCTGTCTGTCCATCAATGACACATCCACCCCTTCTTCCATTGTGCTTTTCCTAATCCGTTCTGTAGCATCTGACCCAGTGACATTCCAAGAAATTCACTGAGTGGACATCTGTTAAAGATAGGGGAAACCTGTTTTATCACTACATTCTACTTTCACTCTGGGGATCGAATTTTTCAGTCAATGATTTTACTTACTGCTAAATTGTTTTTTGAGAAAGTAAAAGGTCTTGTTTCTTTAAAATATGGCTCCACGTGGAAGTTATAAATCGTTAACTCTAGAAGCCAAAGTGGAAATTATTAAAAAGGTAGGATGTGGCCAATCTAAGACAGAAATTGCTGCAGAATATGGAATAAAAAAGAATACACTGTCTACTTACTTGAAAAATAAAGAATTCATGCTGAAATCATAGGAAAAGGAAAGATTTGCTAAAGGACAAAAACATATGAGAACAGCAGCCCATGAGGATTTAGAGGAAGCTTTACTGTTATGGACAAAAGATGCATTGGCAAGAAATGTACCTTTGAGTGGACCTATATTGGCAGCTAAAGCGAAAGAACTTGCACTACTCATGGGTATTAAAAATTTCAATTGCAGCGAAGGATGGCTGACACGTTTTAAGCAGCGAAATAACATCGTACACAAAACTGTGTGTGGTGAAAGTGGTGCTGTAAACCTCGCTGCTTGCAATGAATTCTGCGAAAAGCTACCCGAACTTATTTCTACTTATGCAATGAAAGACGTGTTTAATGCCGATGAAACAGGGTTGTTTTATAAACTTCTTCCTAATAAGACTTTAACATTTAAAGGTGAAACGTGCACAAGTGATAAACTTAGAAAAGACAGGATAACTGTGATGGTAGGTGCCAATATGGATGGAAGTGAGAAGTTAAAATTGTTAGTTATTGGTAAATCAACTAATCCACGTTGCTTCAAAGGAGTTAAAACACTGCCTGTTGATTACGTGGCAAATGCCAAAGCCTGGAGGATGCGTGAGATCTGCATCAGTTGGTTAAAAGAACTGGATAAAAAAATTTCTCGTGAAAACAAAAAAATTCTATTGCTGCTAGATAATGTCCAGAGTCATTGTAAACTACCAACACTGAGCTCTATAAAGATTGAATATTTACCCCCTAATACTACAGCACAACTGCAACCGATGGACCAAGGAATAATTCAAAATTTAAAAACTCATTATCGTAAAAGGATTCTAGAAAAAATTTTATTTTCGATTGACCTTAAAGAAAGCTACGACATAACATTACTCACGGCCATCAACGATTTATATGCGGCGTGGGACGCCGTACAACCTGAAACAATAGAAAAATGCTTTCGACATACCGGATTTATCCATCCATCTAAAAAGAGTGGTTATAATGCAAATGACGAAAACGACAGACCTTTTGAAGAAGTAGAATTTCCAAACTTTTCTGAAAAGTTCCAATGCGATATTACGTTCGCAGAGTATGTAGCAGCCGACAATAGTTTAGAAGTATCTGGACCCTTAACTGTGGAAGAAATTGTTGAAACAATTCACGAAAAATGCAATGAATAGATGGAATCGGATTCTGGTGATTCTGCTACTATGTCCCAAGTGCTTTCCTTACCCACAGAAAAGTCAATTGCCCAATCAATTGAGTGTTTGCGTACATTTATCCTTATGCAGCCGTAATCAGACAAAGAACTTAACTGTTTGTTACAAATAGAAAAACTGGCTAAAAAGTCAAAAATGAATAGGACTAAGCAAACAACAATTGATAATTTTTTTCATAGAGATGATAAATAAGTGTAAATAATTTCTTAAATGTTCATCTAATTTCAGGTAAGAAAATTATAGTACAATTAAAATGTAATTTTAAATGCCGTTGTTCTATAGTGTATTATTAATTTTTATGTTTTATTTATATTATTTTAATATTATTAATTATTTTATGTATTTATATCTTTTAATTTAATATTAAGTCATTCTAACGATAACATCCGAAATTAAAAAAAAAAATACTATAACATTAATTCCTTTGTAATAGTACCCCTTTAAACATGTTTTCTCTCATACTTTTCATAATTCGAACATTTCTTGTGGTCCCGACGAGTTCGAATTAACGAGAGCCGACTGTATATCAAATTCCAAGGTATACTGTAACCATTTGCACTATCAATAGGAAATTACTAATGAAAATTTAGTGAGGGGGTGGTGGAGTAGTTCAGAGTGGCAAAACTCCCTAAAGAAATGTACTTTTTTATCTAAAAAATTATCAGAATAAGTAGTTTATCAGAATTTAAAAATATCATTTCATAACATCGTTAATGGAATGATCATTGATATTCCATCACAATAGCCATTTTCTTTTATAAAATTCCTGCCTTATTTAAATCATGAACTATGAAATTAGATCTATGATTTAAAAGGACAATATAAGTGCTAATCAACATAAAATAATGATCAATATAGCAAAACACTGTATGTAAAATGTACTCTCCAAAGATAATAATTATTTTATTAGTTTCTTATAATTTTATGTACTTACTAAATTTTGTATTAAATACTTTTCCTTTCTATCACAACATTTTGTGTGTGGCTAAGGGTCTGAAGAACATGAGAAATTTATGAGCTCAACAAATGTCTTGACAAGTTAGCATAATAGACTGGGAACTGGCAGCACAGGCAATCACCTCATCGAGTTCACAGATGAAATTGTAGGATTAGTTAAGTCTTGATTTGCATATTAAAACACAATCGGTCTGCTAAGTCATATCTTGGTGGAAAACACCGGAAAACCCGATTTTAACATTTGACTCTTAGGTTTACCATTGTATTGTGTTTTCCTGCATCCAAATGTATGAAAACATGGAGGACTGGGAGCAGGATACCCCACAATGGTAAACCTATGAGTCAGCTGCTAAAATCGGGTTTTCAGGTGTTTTCCACCAAGATATGACTTGGCAGACTGATTGCGTTTTAATATGCACATCAAGATTTAACTAATCCTGGAATTTCATTCGTAAACTCGATGAGGTGATTGTCTGTGTTGCCGGCTCCTGGTCTACAACGAGTCCCATTGAAATTTATTGGAAGCTGTCTGAGGAAATTTTATTACCAAAAGCACTTATCCAGAGGTCAAATGTTACAGCCCATGAGAACAGAATCTTAGCAGACAGAAAGGGCGGCAACAAAATCAGCATAAATGCAAATTTCGGAAACCATTAAATGTGCAGACCATGATGAGATTGTCAATGTGCTTACACTATATCAGAAGCATCCAGCCAAATGAGATTCTGGACAGGTACAGCCCATAAGTGGGAGTGGCCAGCTAGCCAATAACACACTTTTGCTCAGTGTTGAAAAAAGTCAATTTAACATTTATTTTAAATGATGTGACATACAATTTTTAATCTCATAAGTTTGTGAGATATAGAATAAAGGATGAATATAACTGGTAAATCTAGATGATTTCTAATCTCGATTTTAGGCTGAAGCCTATATACATGTTAATATCTTTAAATTTACCATTATGCTCAAGTATTGTCTTAATAAATTAATATCTATTTGTGAACTTCAGAACAGGTATTAATACATAATAGGGATATTGTGCCCTTTACAGATGTCAGCAGCCTGCAGTAATGGAGGTATGTGTGAACAAAACATAGTGATGGGCGATAACGAGATGTTTTTCTCGATTTTCTCGATTGTATGGACATCTCGATATTTTTCGATTGTATAAATTTTTTCTCGATGACTACAGTTTGAAAATTTCTTTTATAAATCATATATTATGTATTATATACGTCATACATTTATCAAGAATAGTCTGCGGGTGAACTGGAATGAGTCAGTGTTAATAAAGACTAGGTGACTTTGACCGCTAGCGGGCCCCTCCTTTAATTGGGGCCCCAAATTTATACGTAATCTTGTAATATGAAATCAGGAACAGGTTACCCGCTATATACAGCACTGATATATGATAGCAGGTGGGTGTGGTGTGCACGCACTACAAAATCTTGTAAAAAATATAATATCGAAACAAATGAACGTCGGACCAGATCACTTGGGGGAGGGGTCAAAGCGAGCGGGGGGGCACAGCAGCTGCATAATATGATTAAGTCATCACAGGTCTTTAGGCCTTTCCAACCATATGTCACATGAGAAGTCTGGATCTGAATTTATAAAAATGCCCTCCCCGTGGGGGGAAAGGGGGGGAGGGGTGCGGGAGGTGGATAACATGAGTAAGTGGTCATAAGCCTTTCCAACAATATGTCACATGAGGGGTCTCGGATAAATTTAGAAAAACACCCCCGTGGGGGAAAAGTGGGGGCGGGGGCGGTCACCGGAGGTGCATTACATCAATAAGTAGTCACAGACCTTTCCAACGATATCTCACATGTGGGGTCTTGGCTAAATTTGGAAAAGTGTCCCCCGGAGGGGTGTTCAAAATGGGGGGATGGACACCGGAGGAGCATAACATCAATAAGTAGTCACAGACCTTTCCAACGATATCTCACATGAGGGGTCTTGGCTAAATTTGAAAAAGTGTCCCCCGGGAGGGGCAAATTGGGGGAGACTGTCACCGGAGGTGCATAACATCAATAAATAGTCACAGACCTTTCCAACGATATCTCACATGAGGGGTCTTGGCTAAATTTGGAAAAGTGCCCCCGGGGGGGGGGGGGGGACAAAGTGGTGGTGGGGACACCGTAGGTACATAACATCAATAAGTAGTCACAGACCTTTCCAACGATATCTCACACGAGGGGTCTTGACTAAAACTGAAAAAGTGTCCCCCAGGGGGGGGGAGCAAAGAGTGGGGGGACTGTCACCGGAAGTGCATAACATCAATAAGTAGTCACAGACCTTTTCAACGATATCTCATAAGAGGGGTACTGACTAAATTTGGAAAAGTGTTCTCCAGGGGGCGGGGGGCAAAGTGGGGGTGGGCGGCCACCGGAAGTGCATAGCACTAATAAGTAGTCACAAACCTTTCTAACGATATGTCACATGAGGGGTCTTGGCTAAATTTGGAAAAGTGTCCTGAAATTTCATATATTATAAATAATATTTAGCGGAGGGCTCCATAAAAAAATCTGATCTAAAATGATAAAAGCGGAAAAAACTACCCTCGCAGGGGGGGCCAAATTGGGGAGGGGAGGCAGAAAGTCTCATAATATAAAAGAGTCATCCGAGAGCTTACCGATGACATATCACATGACTGGTCCAAAAAAAGTTTGAAAATTGCTCCCCCTCTCTCCCCCCGTGGGCCCACTCTTTCACCCCGGAATTCACACAGCCGCCACTTTAAAATTTTTATGTTCAATAAATAATATTTACTGGAAGACTGCATAAAAAACCCATATTTAAAGTGATATTTAAATTTATTATAGAAATCGGCTACGGTTTTAAAAATTTGTTCGCCCCTTCCCACCCCCCTTTGGGCGAAGAAAGGTTCATAGTATGAAAGAGTGGTCAAAGGGCTTTTCGATTATATGCCACAGGAAGGGTTCGGTAAAATTTTTAAAATTGCACCCCATGAGTCCACTCTCACGTCCTCCTCCCTCGAAATCACCCGACCCACCTTCCTCTTTGAAAATTTTATATTTAATAAATAATTGTTATCGGAGGGTTCCAGGTATGTGACATCTTGGTAGGGAGAGAAACTTTGAAAATTAGGGCTTCATTTCACAGCTCATTGTCATGCCTTTTTCTCTATCTCGTCCCTTGGTATTCTCGATAAATTTTCTTACTTTTCTTCTCTGCCGAGGACGAGAGAAATCCTCGAAAAGCTTCTCATAGCGAAATGTTGAAAAGCGCGAGAGAAATCCTCGAAAGGCTTTTCATTGGGAGATTTCGAAAAGGACGAGAGTAACAAGCGAGAGGCTTCCCATCGGGAAAGGTTGAAAAGGGCGAGAGGAAACTCTCGAGAGACTTCCCATCCCGAAAGGTTTAAAACCGTGAGAGAACCAACAATCGAGCAGATTCCCATCTGGAAGCGTCGAAATGCTGGAAAAATCATCGAGATGAGATTTGCCGAAATGCGAGATGGAAATGAAGCTTTCAGAGTCAAACTTACCGCATTTCTGGTTTAAGTCATAATTTCTCAAAGGAGTCCATCTGCTTATCCAATCTCTTTTTAGCTCACAGGCTATCTAAGCCTGAGAGCTAATGTACCCGTCGGTTCTGTGTGTATGCATGTACTGTATGTACGTATGTATGTACGTAACGCGATAACTCTTGATTAAAATGTACAATTTGCTTCAATTTTTTTTTTATGTTCATTCTGATAAGGTGTTCCGCTGTTTAGTTTTGACGGTTCATTGGTTAAGGATAAAGGGAGAGAAGGGGGGCTGGTCCCCCCCCCCCCCCTCCTTAAAATTAAGGTTTTTCATGCAGGTTTTTAAATAGGTTTTTCATGCAGAATTCTTCGATTTGCTCCAAATTTCGTATACCGGTTTATTATGTTAAGGAGCTTCCCTGATTAAACTTGGAGGTTCATTAGTTAAGTATGAAGAGGGGAAAGGGGGGTAGACCCCCTCCTTAATTTAGATAAATGGGTTTTTCATGCAGAATTATTCGATTTGCTCCAAATTTGGTATACCGGTTCATTATGTTAAGAAGTTGCCTTGATTAGATTTGGAGGTTTACGGGTTAAGTATGAAGGGGGCTAGACCTCCCCCTTAATTTAGATAAATGGCCTTTTCATGCAGAATTATTTGATTTGCTCATAATTTGGTATACCGGTTTATTATGTTAAGGAGCTTCCCTGATTGAACTTGGAAGTTCATTGGTTAAGGATAAAGGGGGAGAAGGGGGGGCTGGTCCGCCCCCCCTTAATTTAGATAAATGGGTTTTTCATGCAGAATTACTCGATTTGTTCCAAATTTGGTATACCGGTTTATTATGTTAAGGAGCTTCCCTGATTAAACTTGGAGGTTCATTAGTTAAGTATAAAGGGGGGAAAGGGGGTAGACCCCCTCCTTAATTTAGATAAATGGGTTTTTCATGCAGAATTATTCGATTTGCTCCAAATTTGGGATACCGGTTTATTATGTTAAGAAGCTGCCTTGATTAGATTTGGAGGTTTACGGGTTAAGTATAAAGGGGGAGAAGGGGGGTTGGTCCCCCCTTAATTTAGATAAATGGGCTTTTCATGCAGAATTATTTGATTTGCTCCAAATTTGGTATACCGGTTTATTATGTTAAGGAGCTTCCCTGATTAAACTTGGAAGTTCATTGGTTAAGGATAAAGGGGGAGAAGGGGGGCTGGTCCCCCACTTAATTTAGATAAATGGGTTTTTCATGCAGAATTACTCGATTTCTTCCAAATTTGGTATACCGGTTTATTATGTTAAGGAGCTTCCCTGATTAAACTTGGAGGTTCATTAGTTAAGTATAAAGGGGGGAAAGGGGGTAGACCCCCTCCTTAATTTAGATAAATGGGTTTTTCGTGCAGAATTATTCGATTTGCTCCAAATTTGGGATACCGGTTTATTATGTTAAGAAGCTGCCTTGATTAGATTTGGAGGTTTATGCGTTAAGTATAAAGGGAAGGGGCTAGTCTCCCCTTAATTTAGATAAAAGGGTTTTTCATGCAGAATTATTGGATTTGCTTCAAATTTAATATACCGATTTATTCCGATATGGCGCTTCCTTCATTAGATTTGGAGGTTCATTGGTTAAGTGTACAAGGGCGAAAAGGGGGCAAGTCCCCTCCCCTTAATTTAGATAAATGGATTTTCATGGAGAATTATTCAATTTACTTTAATTTTTTTTCTATGTTTGTTCTGATAAGGAGCTTTTCTGATTAGATTTGAAGGTTCATTAGTTAAGTATAAAAGGGTTAAAGGGGTTAGACCACCCTTAATTTAGCGATATGTTTCTTTTTTTCATGCAGAATTATCTGATTTGCTTCAAATTTGATATACTGATTTATTATAGTTAAGGAGTTTCCCTGATTAGATTTGGAGGTTCATTGGTTAAGTATAAAAGGGGCAAACGGGGGATATTTCCCTTCATTTATTTTTTGAGGGACATTATTCTTTGAAATAAGAGTATAATATACAGTTAGTGTTAATAACCTGTGAGCTCAATGCCATCAGTTTAACTGGCACTTATCATTTTATTGCTATTAACCGATGTGGGTTATGAAGCATAGTAGTTTATGTATTCAGTTCTGTATAGTCCTAGTTTCAAACTTTACTGTTAAATTTAGTGTCATTTTGCCCCGAATTTTCAATGTTTCTCTTATTTTAGCTCTGCCAAGCTGCCCCATACCTGGAGACTCAGATAAATACTATTTATTAAATATAAAAAGTTCAAAGAGGAAGGTGAGTGAATTCTGGGGTGCGCGAGAGTGCACAAAGGGAGGGGGGTGGCGGGTAATTTTCAAACTTTTACCAAACCTCTCCTTGACATATCATCGGAAAGTCCTTTCACCACTCTTTCATATTATGAACCTTTCTCCTCCCAGAGTTGAATTCTGGAAGGGGTTCGGGGGGGAGGGGGGGAGCGGTGCGGAGGTGACTTTTTTTTTTAATTGTAGAGATTTCTACAATAAATATCATTAAATGAGGTTTTTTAATGGAGCTCTCCGATTAAAATATTATTTATTAAATATAAAATTTTAAAAGTGGGGCTGCGTGATTTCCGGGTATATTCTAGGATAAAAGAGGGAACCCACGTGCGAGGGGTAGATTTCAAACTTTTTTTGGACCAGTCATTTGATCTATCATCGGAAAGTTTTCGGTTATCATCGCAAAGTTACTCTTTCATATTATGAACCTTTCTTCTTCCTTCCTTAGTTTGGCGGCCCGAGAGAGGCACTTTTCAAACTTTTTTGAAATCGTAGCGTTTTTAAACATTTTAGATCGGATTTTTTTTACGGAGCCCTCCGATAAATAATTTTTAATATATGAAAATTTCAAAGAGAAGGATGAGCAGGGTATATTTCGGGGGGAGGCACGATAATTGGAATCCTGGGAGTTGGGACTCTTTTCTATCTTTTGCTGACACCCCTCATGTGATATATCATTGGAAAGATCTGTGACTACTATTTCATTTTATATATCGCCCGCGCCCCTCCCCTTACTTTGCCCCCGAGTGGGGGCACTTTACTAAATTTAGCCGACACCCCTCATGTGCCATAACGTTGGAAAGTCCTGTGACCACTTATTCATATTATGCACTTTCCTTGCCCCTCCCTCCTACTTTGCTCCCCGCGGGAGTTCGTTTAATGTATTCCAGTCGAAGACTTTATAAAAATGGGGAAATTAAAGATCCAATCTCAAATGACGTAGAAAAATCAATAAAAATTTTTGATCCCTTTTATCATCCTTTAGTTCATATTTCTGCCACTAGGGCGTGCTTTTGATTCTTATTTCTTTGGCCATTTTGGTGCTAATTGCCGAAAAATTCTAATTTTTGATACTTAAACTCCCCTTACCGCTTCATAGCTACTCGCGTTTTTTCAGCTTTTTTCAACCAGGGGGCACCCTTACAAGACTTTTCCAGTCTTATGGCTCCTTTATAGTTTCCCTTTGGTTTGTTGTTTTTTTATTCCATCTGTTTTCAGTTACCCTATATTTAATAAAATCTGCCTTATATATATGTAAAAACAATGATTTCAATAATCGATTCTAGAACATCTCCTTTGTAGATTCTCGAAAGTAATCGATGACTGTATCGATTGTGTATTTTACGATAACGATTTTTTTCGATTGGTAAATTTTCGAGAATCGCCCATCACTAAGCCCTATCACTACTATGAAATTGTCGGACAGAATAATAGCTAAGTTTTCCAATAACTGTTTTTAGCTTTTCTCATTATAATCGATTGTAAAACATCTCGATTGTACATTCTATGAATTAATCAATGGCTGTATCGATTGTGATTTTTTACGATGACGATTTTTCTCGATTGTCGAATTCTCGAGAATCGCCCATCACTAACAAAACACAAATGGAATTTCCAACACTTATCCTTATTCTGAGATTTAACAATAAATCAATTGGTACTTCATGGAGGAAGGAAGCACACTATTATTTAATTATTAAAATAAAGGTTTTTCTTAATTAAGTAATTTAGTAAATATTATTTTCATAAAATATAATAATTGTAGTAAGAATCCTTATAAATTTATGTAGATTAATTTACCAATATGTACTTTGGAATTATTTTATGCTAATTGATTTTGTCATTGGGATGGCAATTTATGATAATCTTAATTTAAGTTTTTTTCTCTTTTTAGTAATAATGATTTAATTGCATTATTTCAGAAGATTTAGGAAATTAGCTAAAGTAATACTAAAAGATTATTAGATAAGGGATTTTTTCACATATGCCATGAGAAAACTATTCTATTCTTTAATTCAAGGCGGGCTATTATTGTGATTGCCTTAGGGTCAATCCATTCCAAATCACCAAGCTGATGTCGCTCAACATTTTTAATTTTCCTAATCTTTTAACCAAGTGTTCTTCATAGTTTTCTCAGTTTAAAAACATGGTTAAATTTTTTTTTATCATATAGTTTTTTGGAGGTGGCCAATTTTAACAAACTACCTAGCCATTTTTGGGCAAAAAAAACGTGTTTTATGATAATCTTATTTTTCTACCTATCAAAAAGAATCCAAAACCAAAATGTTCAGCATAAATTTGTCTACATTTTATGTACTTATAAAATTTTCATTAGACTTACGGATCTAAGCCGAAAACATGCTTAAAAAATGGAGGAAAAAAATGACAAACACCACATTTCGTTGCCATTATTTTTTATGAAGGAGATCAGACTCACCTTAAATATTTTTTTCTTACACAGATCTGTTATAGGACTACTTATTTTTACAAATTTCAATCCTGAAAACCTTTTCCTTTTTTTGTACAGCTCATCAAAAACTTTATTAAGTCTGTTTTTGGCAATGTTCACTACTTAATATCTCAAAAGGGACTGACTAAAAAAATCTGAAAACGTAGGATAATAAACATCTTTGTAATATTAAGTTAAATTGTAAAATTTATGTTTTAGACTTGACTGGTTTTTGTTTACAGTTCATTAAAAATGCACCCTTCCCCTTCTCATTTTCCTTTTTGTTTTGTTCTAGATACATAGCATTACAGGTACTTTTTGCTGAGGTATGTTCAAATTGACTATAAAAACACATTTTATGCATTATTGGTTAGTTAAATAGGGCAGTGACATCTTTTCAAAACTTTCATGAAGGGGGGAGGGGGGCTTTTGATTTTATTGTGCACAGCTGAGGAGCACCTGGTAAAGTTTTATTCTGAGATGTTTTTGAAGTTAACCTAAGTACTCGCTAAGAGGTTATTTCACTTAAGCGAAAGTGAAAACAAACGCTAATGAAATTTTATGCAAATGAATTTCATGTACTCGCTAATGAAATTTTATAAAATATCTCGTAAAAGGCTAGGACCAGTGGAGTATGCAAACGAGATATTTTGTAAAATTTCATTAGCAAGCGGGTGTTTTCGCTGTCGTGTAAGTCAAGTAACCTCTTAGCAAGAACTTAGGCTAATTTCAAAAACATCTCAGAATAAAACTGTATCAGGTGTTCCTCAGCCGTGCACAATAAAATCAAAAGTCCCCCAGCTTCAAGAAAGTTTTGGATGTTACTGCTCTATTTAACTAAGCAATAATGTGTAAAATGTGTTTTTATAGTCAATTTGAACATACCTAAGCAAAAAGTACCTGTAAAGGTATGTATCTAGAACAAAACAAAAATAAAAATGAGGGGGGAGGGATGCATTTTTAGTGAACTTTTATTGAAAAACCAGTCAAGTCTCAAACATAAAGTTTACAATTTAATTTTATATTACAAAGATGTTTATTATGCTTCGTTTTCAGAATTTTTTAGTCAGTCCCTTTTGAGATATTAAGTAGTGAAAATTGCCAAAAACAGACTTAATGCAGTTTTTGATGAGCTGTACAAAAAAAAGAAAAAGGTTTTCTTGATTGAAATTTGCAAAAATAAGTAGTCCTATAACAGGTCTGTCTAAGAAAAAAATATTTAAGGTGAGTCTGATCTCCTTCATGAAAAATAATGACAGCGATATGTGCCATTTCTCTTTTTTTTTTCTCCAGTTTTTAAGTGTGTTTTTGGCCTAGATTTTTAAGTCTAATGAAAACTTTATAAATACATAAAGTGTCAACAGTTTTATGCTGAACATTTTGGTTTTTGATTCATCTTGATAGGTAGAAAAATAAAGCAGTTACATCATTTTTGTAAAACACGTTTTTCGTCCAAAAATGGCTATGTAGCTTATTAAAATTGGCCACCTCTAAAAAACTATATGATCAAAAAAAATTTTAATCATGTTTTAAAATCAGAAAACTATGAAGAGCACTTGGTTAAAAGATTATGAAAATTAAAAATGTTGAGCGACACCACCTTGGTGATTTGGAATGGACTGACCCCTTATACAGTAAGATTAACTCACCAAAATTTACACATTAATATTAAGTCATTATTAAAGATCAACCAGAACAGGTTTTTAAGACAGAAACTGAAACCGAATTTTGGTAATCTTCCTATTTTCGGCCAAAAACGAAAATGTCCAAAAAAAATTTTTTAAGTAATTAGTACATACATAAATATACGTAATTATAAATTAATTTTTCATATAATTATACGTATGTCTCAAGTTGGCTCTCTGTGCCTCTGATCAAAACTTTTTATTTTCATATAAAATGAAATGTAGTTCATTCAACAACACAAAATTATTTTCAGATTACACAAATTTCATCTAATTAAAAAATGTTTTAGGTATACATACCTCGATTTATCTTTTATAATGATTATTGTAAATGATCCTTTGTTATACTAAAACTTTCTCAAAAAGTATTCAAAACACTTCTGCGGAAATTTTTCTGTAGAAAATTTCGTTCCAAGTGCTTCAATTGGTAGAACATTGGTGCACTATACCGAGGACCCGGGACTCACCAGTGGCCGAGAGGTTCTGCTCTCGAAGCTGGTAGACGGGAGATGCTGGGTTTGAACCCAATCGCGCCCGTCGGCCTAATCGTTCGGCGTTTTCGTGATTTTCTTCGAACCTTGGATTTCCAAGCGTTAATACGTGTTAGGTTCCCTTAGAAAGACCCCCACGAAGGGCACTCCCCCCAGGGCCTATATCCCTAGTGTTGATAATTGGCCGTCATAAACACAACCAACCAACCAACCGAGGACCTGGGTTCGATTCCCGGCTTGGATACTTTTTCACTCTGTTGGCTATACTCCTTTTAAGCAACTAAAATTTGAAATTTTATTGAATGCAAGGCGTGGGAAATTTTCTACAGAAAGTTTTCCAAGAAAGATATAGATTTATTCAATTTCATTGATGCTGGATTCTGTATAGTTTCATGTTTGCCCCAAAGTCAGTGGCTCACAGAAAAATATTCCATCTTGTGCTACGGTTGTAGCCTTTTCAACATATGATAGTGAGAAGTACCAGGCTGTGTATCGTTCCAAGTGGTTCAGTTGGTAGAATGTCAGTGCTCTATACAGAGGACCCGGGTTTGATTCCCAGCTTGGATACTTCTTCACTCTGTTGGCCATATGCCTTTTAAGCAACTAAAATTTGAAATATTATTGAATGCAAGGCATGTGAGATTTTCTACAGAAAAATTTCCAAGATATATATAGATTTACTCTTCTGAGGTTTCAAACTAAAAATTTTCTATTACTGTCTGCAGATTTTAATGAGTACGTGAAAAAGCATCTTCAAAGTTTAGTCCTATTGGCATAGCTTGTTTTATAATTTGCAGTCATGTCTTGAGTCAGTCATGACTGATAATTATAAACAGTGAAGTTCATAGCAATAAATAAAGAGTGTCTCATTTGAGCCGATACAGATCCAATCAATGAGTAACATTGAAAATTTCCAAAGGAAGAAACAAGACTTTTGGAATACAGATAGTTTCAGTCCAGCCGAATTTTCGGCAAAACTCAGATTTTGGTCCGAAAATGAAAACAAAACCAAATTTTTGGTTAATGTCTAGTCATTATTATTTAGAAGCACTAATAAATTAATTTTCTTTAATACTTCACATCTTTCCCAGAGACTGTTTTCAAATCTATGTGACCCTCTTTTATTAATGAAACCATTCTTATCCTCTTTCAGTACAAAGCTCACCCTATTGTGCTTGGTCGGATTTCGTCTTTGGCAGCTTTTTAACTATTAATTTTGCAGGTACTGCCTAGTGTGCATATTTTGACCTCGTAACTGTGTTTAATTTAATGCTTCTAATTTCCAAAACCTTCCAAGAATTTTATATGCTTATAAATATTTATGTAATTTTTTTATTTAAACTGCAGCATATCAGATGTTCAGTATAATGCAAAGTAAGATTAAAAGACAATGACTTGCACAGCTGACGCTGAGGCTCCTGATCTGCAGATTTACTACTTATTTAGATATTTTCATCTATCACAGCAATTAAAAAACAGGACCTATCTCAACTTGCAATATAAAAGGCCCTTCATCTTGCAGTAACGTCACTAGAATGGGAAATCTACAACCTTATTTCAATCAAATAAGAGCAAATATAAAACAAAACTAAATATGTGTTATACTTAAATAAAGTTCAATTATTTTGTAATATTAAAGTAACTTTAATAATTTTGTTACAATTAAACATTTTTAGATATTTGCTATAATTGAATAAACATTCACTATTTTCTAATAATGAAATGAGTATTTTTAATCTTGTTATATCAAATAGTTCAATAGCATATCATAATATTAAAATGGAATTTACCTTTATTGTACAAATGTATTTATATTTTAGAACATTTTATATTAGTGATCATTGTAATAGATGATGTCTGAACAACTACCTATTTATTTTAAATGTGACAAAATATTCTGGAATATCATGTTTCCAAAGCACTTGCTCTGAATACTTTGCTTCAAATACTTCTCTTTGCGTATAGATTTAAAAATTCTTTTGATAAAATTTCTATTTTAATAGGTCATGCTCGGCTCATGCTTCGCACAGAAGTTTTAATTATGGATGCTGTAATTGCTATTATTTTAGTAGACTCGTCTATGTTAGATGGGTCAGTTTTAGAAGGTCTAAGCCCTCTTCACACAATATTTCCTGACAATCCTACAGCTGAATATGTAGAAAAAGGTTTTTATTACTTTTAATTTATGTAAAGTTTATCCTCTACTTACTAATTAATATTTTAATTTGTAAATAAAATTTAAGATTTTCCACAAGAATTTATTGTTTAAATAACTTTTCATTTTCATTAATTCTATACCAGCTTTATCCTGCACCCTCTCTTTTTTCTTTTTTTAAACAAATAATATTTTAAAGAATAGCTAAGTTATTCAATTTTCAAGCTAAGAAGTTAAATAATATTTTATATTTTGTTTTTTCCTTTAAACTTTTACTTCAATTTATGTTACATTCCAAATTATTCTCTTAAAAATGCATTATGAATATAAATTGAAATAACTCTAAAAAAAATAAGAAATCACATATTTTTCAGAAATAAGAACAAAAGTATTTTTCTCATTCATCTTATCATCTATAATTAAGGCAAACAGATGTCTGTGAATAACGCTGAGGTCATATTGACAATGTCAGACACCTGAACAATCAATTATGTTTTGCCACAACTTTATTAACTTTCTAAATGTCACACAATTTCATTTTTTACAAAAGTACTTTCTAAAGTAGTTTTTTTCTTTCTTTTTTTAGAACTGTATTTCAATTTATCGATTTCTGAAGCATGATTTTTAAAATTCTTACTTCAAAATGATTGTGAAATCTAATTATGTAAAATTAACCTGTTTGTACTTAAACCAATAAAAATAATTCAGCTTTTTTTTTTTTTCCACATGTAATATTCTGTAACTAAAATGACAAATGAAATTCAAACTTCACAAATAAATAAATAAAACCCAAATTTAACAGGCATGTAATCAAACCGCGCATTTAAATACTGAAGCATTTAAAATAAAAAAAAAGGTTGCTATAAATGCAGAAACTTTTCACAATTAAGGTTGTTGGCCAATGAGATGTCATATTCTCCTCACTAATCCCCCTCAAGGGCAAAGTACTTTCATTGCTAAACTATTGAAATGAATGAATGACACTGGAATTTATGTACAAATTTATTTGTAAATAAGAAAAAGCCATTTTTCACATAAATGGAAAAAATTTATACCAAAATCCTGGTGCCATTATGGCATTTGGGAATTAAAATTAAGTGGTTTCATAAACATACCACCACCCTTGAAAGGGTTAAACCTATGGGTGTGAAATTATTCTTAATTTTACAATATCTAATCAGGAAATTAATATTTTTCATTTCTTTTTTTCTGTGTACTCTTCTTGGAGGATGTCTCCTTATTTTTAGTTCTCAAAATATTTCTAAATCTTACTTTAATATTTATTATGTGTTAAAATCTTAGTGAGCTGTGAGTAAGATTTTTTTAACAATTCAAATAAAATAAGTGTATATTTTAATTACTAAAATTAAAATGATAATAATAATAATAAAATATATCATTCAAAAGGAGTATACAGAAAATGAAGTTTAAACTTTTAAAATCCTGATGAGGTATTTTAAAAATAAGAATGTATTCCAATCCCATAGGTTTAACATTAGTGAGAGGAATTTTGGATCTCACTGACCAACACCCTTAACTGCTGGTATGTAGCTAGTACGAAAGTACCAAACATGCATTTTGGTATAGGTAGTGGGTAATATAAGAAAATATAGTAAATGTAAATAATCTATTACTGTTGTCAATTAAAAATATTTTTCATGTTTCCTTTTCATTTTTCCTTGTTTCTATAAAATGCTAATTAAAATTGCTATTATCCCATGCTCCTGCGATACAAATTTTGCAATAAAGTTAAAATTAATAATACAGTCAAACTTCATTATCCCGACACTCTAATGACCAGAAAAAGTGTCGTCATAAGTGGAGTGTTACGATAACCAGAGTTGGAGAAAAATATGTTTGTAAAAAGGTGTATTTTTAAGTAATTTAACACAATTTTAAATTCATAATTGTTCTTGCAGTTTCAAGCAATAAAACATTATTATTAAACAAAATAAACACAAAAACAAAATTGAAAATAATAAAAATCAGATTTATGATGACTTACTTTTTTATTGTTTTTATGAAATATTGATGAATTAAGGTTTGCTTATCCCTAGATGTGCTTCCTACAATTCTTTTTTCAATATTATATAATGAATTGTAATCAATATTTGTTTGTTTCAGAAATGGATATTAGATAATTTCTGATCGTTTCAAATGCAATGCAATGCTTCGGTTTTAGTCAGAGGAAAAACACCGGGTAACCACAAAAAGTGTCGACTGACGAGAACAAAAAGACCGCGAGTAGACTCTACCTGGAGCTTAAGTGAGTTATTCATTGTGTGTGGGTTTATTTAATCAGATAAAGGATTTAAAATTTCTCATTTATCTCAATGGGTATTTTAGACCAAGACATTTCTTAGCGCTTAATTTTCGTGCTTATAAGATGAATTATGAAAAATGGACAATTTTTCTAAACGAAGTTGAAAATTATTCAACGACGTAAAATCCAGAGTTTATTTCCATTAAAATCATATACAGAGAATCGGGACTTTGAAAAACTGACGCGATAAGCAGAGTGACGTGAAAACCGGGTGTCGGAATAATGAGGTCCGACTGTATTACATTACATATTAGAAATGTTTTGAATGCAATAAAATGTTATTAATCTTGTTACTTGTTCTTTAAATAAATGAGATTTTTTTTTTTTTTTTTTTTTTTTTTTTGTGTGTGTGTGTGTGTGTCCTCTGATAATTCAAAATACAAAATGTAAACAATTATTGAACTTAGAAGAAATTGCAGTATAAATTTTATGCACAATACTTTAACTAATCCTTTTGGATATACCATTTTAATCCTTAAATATATTATTAACAGTGTTTAGTAATTAAATAATGAGGAGAGTACTCATAAAGCCTGGCATTCTATTACTGATATTTTTATTTCAAATGTGTCCTTTATTTTCTTCTTATTATTGTTAAAATTGAAACTGGGCACTTCTTATCAAAACATTTATTTAAAATAGAAGAGTCAAGAAATACATATAAATTTGAAAAGTTGTAATATCCATTTAAATTCATTAAGTTTAAACTTATTACCTAAGTTTACTTTAAAAAAATATGGCACTTGCTTATTATCACAGCCTCACAATAAATTTCCAAAATAAGAAACCACCCACAGAAAAACATCTGTTAACCCTAATGAAATTATAATCATATCTAATGAATATTATAGCAAAATAGCTGATAGCTACAATAAAAGCAGTAATTGCATGTAACAAATATTTATTTGCAATCAAATTACAAATGTATCAACATCAAGTTCATTTATTTTGATTTGTTCCTGTTATTTTTGCCTATTTTTCACTTTTAAGAAAAATTAAAACTTTTTCTGTCTACAACTGAGAAAAATCCACATTATTCTTCTTATATGCATTTTATCTCTTAATAGAATATGAAAAATTGCTATTTATGGCATTTGAAGAAGAAACATATGAAATATTTAATGCAATCATGGAAATAAAGTAAACATAAACTGTATGCAACAAATAAAACTGTTTTCTTTCAAAGAAGAAATGTATGTAAACAAACTGTACATGAGCTTTTCTTTCCATAAACAAAACAACTGGCATAAAATGCAAATGCAAATGCAATGTTTAAAAAAAAACAAAAAAAAAAACCAGTTATTACAGCACTTTTGGTTGTGGAATGGGGAAGATAATAATTTACATTTTACTTTGTGTAATGAAATAATGCTACTTTGTAATGTTTTTTAATGATAGATGTATCTGTATATATACAGGGTGTTACTGAATTTGACCCACAAATTCAGAGAGGTGATAGTAGGCATCAAGAGGAACAAAAATTGTAATGGAACATGGTGCCGTAAACCAGCTATATAATAAAAAAATATAGGGTGTTTTACACTAACTCAACTTGACTTTCAGAAAACTGAAGTATATTATAATGAAACTTTTAATATACATGCTTACTTTTGTTATAAATATAACATCAAAACAACTGGTAGAAGTTTCCATTATATGCGCCAGCAGTATGCATGTGATGCTTCACATTTTGGACTGTGGTTACCGGTTCATATGGTATGAACAGTTGCATGAGCACCCTGTTTTTTCAGTACTTTTCATGATGTTATTACATTTCATACCAAACAAGGTACATATCGTTACACTTTCATCGCATTATTTTTATTTTTCTTTAAATTATTACTGTCGACCCGAGTTCAGTTAGGTTGAAACACCCTTATTTTGTGACTAAATAAGTGGTTTGCGACCCCATGCTCTATGGTAATGTTTCATCCTCTTGATGCCTACTATCACCCCTCTCAATCTGTCGGTTAAATTCGGCAACACCCTGTATATCTACATATAGAGATAATATAGATATATATATATATGTGTGTGTGTGTGTGTAAATAAATTAATTTGTATTTTCACTTTTTTTTTTTTTTTTTTACAGCTGAAAAAGTTTTCCAAAATTTAAATGTTGAAATGAATATTAATGAAAATTATGAAAACTTTTATGAAGAAGCTAATCTTAATAATCTGATTCGCAACATCTCTGCAGTCTGGACACTGAAAGACATCCCATATTTGTTTGGAAGCTCTACATGTAATAATTCTTCTAATATGTTTCTACATAATGATAATTCTGCAAGTAAATTAACTACTAATGGGCATGGTTCTGATGAATCTGAAGATTTATACCATAAACCTTCTCAGGTATCAGATTTCTTTCAAAATTCATTAACTGTTGAACAGCATGCATTGACTGAAATTCATAAAAGTGCAGCTGTTTCAACTGCACAACCTCAAGAACTTAACAATCAAATCTCTACACTCTCAGATTTGAGAAATATATTCGGTGGTGATATTACTGAATCAAAAAATATTGAAAATTTCTCAGTTTTAAATCAGATTTTAGACTCACAAAATGAAGATGAGAATGCTAATAGTGAATTGTTGCAGTCTAGTAAAAATAAATCTTCTCTGAAAAAAAATTTTGCTAATTTTGAAAAGGATAAACAAACAAATTTTAGTAGCAAGCAAGAGCATTCAAGTGAAAACATAATTTCTAAGAGCAATTACACTAACTTAGATTTTGAAAGAAGTGATATTGATATATTAGAAGAATTGGGTATAACACGAGAAAAAGAATCAGCTGTCTTGCAGGCTGATCTGCCTAATGCATCCAGAGAATTGGATATAAGTCAACAAAAAAACCCAGAAAACACACAGACTGAACCACTTATTACACATGGAGAATGTTCTAAATCATTGCAAGATAAAGCTATCAATGTTGATAAAATATTTCCTCCTAAAAGATCACTTGCTGATCAGTTAAAAAATTTTGCATTTTCGAAATCTCTAAGTTCTCATCGGAATTTAGAAAGTGGTAATAGTATGGCAAACTTACAGGAAAATAATAATAAGGCCGGACCTAGTTCACTTTTAAATACAGACAATAAAAGAGAGAAGTTGAAAAGCGTTATACATAATCGAAAAAGTGAAACAGCAAGCCAGTTTGTAAATAAAAAATCAGCTTTTAAAATGATTGTAGAGAGATATAAAAGTAGCCAAAGTAATATTATTGAAAAAAAAGATGGAAATCATTCTAGTACTTCAGAAATATCACAAAATAGTCAGAATATTAATACATTACATTGTCTTTCAAATGATAAAAAAATAAATGAGATTACAGAAAACAAAACTGAACCTACCATTGTTATTGAAAATCAAAGTCCATCCATTCAAGAAAATCACAGTTCAAAGAAACAAATACTAGATAATAATCTAAAGAAGTTTCTATTCTCTAAAAATAAGAAAGCTAAGTCTTAAACTTTTGATAGCTGCACAGATAAAATATATTTTATTACTATTAGTAATAATATGAATTTTCTCAGCAGGATCTGTAAGAGCATAGGACTTTAAGGATAAGCTTTTAGACTGAAATTCAGCTACAAAATTTTATTTCAGAATCTTATTTGTATATAAGTATATCTGGAAGATGTGCAACCAGATTATGGATCAGCCTGTTTGAAGCTATAAAAATTTGTTTTTAAATAAATGTTAATGGTTATTTTATATATTGTTACACAATATTTATTCTGAATGTTTATATATAAGTTAACAATTAGGACTAATAGTGTTGCTAACTCAGAAAAGAAGATAGAGGTTTCTGTAGAAAATATAAATTAAAAAGTAAAATGTTTACTGCTAAAATATTTTTTTTCCCAATGGTAAATAGGGGTTAAGTATAAAGATATATATGAATTAAAGCAGATGTATAAAGTTTGGCTCTCATTACTTATCATACACAGTAAAATGAATTTTTGTATAAAGGCATTTTCCCCCTTACATTTACAGTTAAAATTCTTGTTTATGTAAATTTAAATGTAAATTATCATAGTAAATTGTATTAGATATGTATTTCAACAATGACTATTTTTTTCTCATCTATATTATAAAGCTAAAACATATCCATTAATAACAGTGATGTCATATCAATAGTGCAACGAGCTGAATAATCAATTTCTTTATATCACAAATTCAACTTCTAAACATTGCACAATTAATTTTTACACTGTCAAATAAAGGGAAAAAATGTACATTTGAAGGCAATTTCTTTGAAAATTTTATTTCAATTTACTGACTTTTTGGATTTTTAAAATAATTTTCAAGTATGATTTTTTTTTTTTTTTTTTTAATCTATCTCAAAAATGAATGTGCAAACAGATTATGAAAGATTAACCTGTTTACACTTAAAACAATGCAAATAAGATCTGGCTCTTTTAAAGCTGTTCTTAACTGCTCTGCTCAACAAGTGCAAAACGTTTTGACACATTTACAAATTCATTTTTTAACGGAAAGATATAAAATTGGGAAGCCTGGCCATGGAAGCGATTTGGAATTGAACTGTTTTTTCCATTTTTTGATAAATCAATTACTTGTTGAGTTATAAGGAATTTTGATCACGTGACAAACACGTTTTTCGCCCGCTCTTGAGTCTCTTTCTTCCTTCGCGCGGAAATTCAGTTCAAAACGAACCACTTTGACATTATTTTCAGAAAGATCTATTGCGTTTGCAAAAAAATGGAAAAAACAGCTCAATTACATAGTTTCTGAAAAACACCACAAACTAGTTTCATGTATTTTCGAACAAAAATAAATTAAAACTTATGTCAGAAAGTTGCCCTTTTGGATTTGAGTACACCCTTAAGGAAAAATGAAAAATGTGGGACTAATCTTGCCTCTGTCTTGTTGCAAGGGAAACTGGTCATTTGATTTCATTTTAGGAAAGTCTGTCTCTCACCAATTTCTTCCCATTCAATGGTTAATCCATGAATCATTGTAGTCTTTATTGTAATTATTGTACTATCGAGACCTGTTGCATATTCTTTTTGTTCTTCGAATTTGGCTGTGGGAGATCTAGTGGAAAGCTTAATGAAAAATTAACTGCATACTTTGATAATGATAGTTAGTTACCTCTAAGAACAAACTTTAAATAAGTATAATTAAAGGAAATATTTTCTGTCATAATGTCAAATATATAAAAAGTAGAGTAATTAAATATACCCAAATAATGTCTTTGCTCTAAAGCAGGGTTGAGTTTTTGACGTCAAAAACTGGTTTTTGACATGCCATGTCAAAAACCTGTCGAAAAGTGTCAAAAACTGTATGTACATTTTTTTTAGCAATCAGTGTTATTTTATATTAAATCAAGCTAAAAATTGATTAAATAATAATTTATATGTTATATAAATTATTTTTATTTAGTTTAACTATATTTAAGTTGTAACAAAATTATATATCATAATTCTAATTATTTGCAAATTCCCATGCTCAGAAAAATAGCTAAACATATTGAAACTATTATTAAATGCATTTTTCAAAGTAATTTATATCTGTATTACTATTATATGTTCAGTTTGTTATATATATTAAAAAAAAAAAAATTATGCTTTTTAAAGTGGCCACTATTTACTGACTGACAATAAGTTACCTAGATTTTAGGCCGGGAGACGGCAGCACAGACAATCACCTCACCGAGTTGGAGGCTGAAATTCCAGGATTAGACAGAATTCGATTAGCATATTAAAATGCAACTGGTCTGCTAAGTCATATCTTGGTGGAAAACACCTGTAAAATCTAATGGTTGACTCGTAGGTTTACCATTGCCTTTTCCTGCATCTAAAGGTATGAAAACATGAAGGAATGGGAGCAGGAAAACACAGTGGTAAACCTATAAGTCAACCACTAAAATCAGATCTGCAAGTGTTTTCCGTCAAGATATGACTTGGCAAACCAGTTGCATTTATATGAATCGAGTTTTATCTAATTCTAGAATTTCAGCCTCCAGCTACATGGGGTGATTGTCTGTGCTGCCGCTTCCTGGTCTATTTTGAATGATTCTAAAAATATTTGTTTTTGTACATAAACTTTAATTATAAACCACAATTGCATCACAAATGTTCTCTGAGTAATTAAATGAATTATAATATGAAATCAATATAATTAAACGTTCTTTAAATCAATAACTTAAGAGAAGATGGTTTGTTAATTTTAATATTTGCACATAATATATATCTTCAGTTTAATTATTTAGAACAATTTGTGTATGTTAAATTTTATTTCTATACATTATAAAATAGTTTTTAAAAAATTCTTATTTGAGCATATTATTTCAAGTTTGTAGTTGTAAGTCTATCCTTAATCATTTGTTTGTGGAAAACACTTAGAATGGGACTAACATTAAAACAATATAAAAATAAAAAGATGTATTTACATGGAATTTTATGCATTAAATTATACAAATATTTTCACCATGTAATTTCATTTTTTAAAATTAAAGAATTTCATAGTTTGATTAGTTTATATTTTTAATGTAACAATACTTTAAATTATTTTTTATTCTATACTTATAGGTTACAGTTATTCTCTATTTTCTAAGCAACTTGTTGAACCAAAAACATGTTTTGAGTTTTATACAGAATATGTGGTTTTTAATGTCTAAAACTGTCAAAAAGTTTATTCAAGTCTCTAAAACTAAAAATTATGATAAATTGTAAATTTAATGTTGTTGTAAAAACAATTTATACAGTTATGGACTCAATTTTAGGTTTTTGACAGTCATTGTCAAAAACTATGTCAAAAAGGGTTTTTGACATGTTGGATAAAACTGCCACACTGTCAAAAGCTTGCCAACCCTGCTCTAAAGCTTTTCAATTTTTAAAAATTAGATTTTCAATTAATGTGAAATTTGGAACAAGCTTTTTTGGTAATGACTTTTACAACTTTTAAATATAAAAAAAAAAAAAAAAAAAAAATGCAGTAAGCTCTCATTATATCATGCATTAGGATATAACGCTCTTTTTCTATGTCTCCCATCAAGAAATATAGTAAAAGTTCCACAAAAACTGCACTAATTAAATATAATGATAGGTAATTGTACTTCAGCATGATTAATTTATTGTGAAAATTGCAGTATACATATAAAATATTTTTTTAAAAGACTAATATAAAACATTTATAGGTTATCATTTTCAAATGAGCTCAGTTATGTTGTGCTTTTCTTTGTTGTTGTTGTTACCCAACAAGAGAAATATAATGAAGGGCTGCTGTTTTTTTTTTTTTTTTTTTTTTTTTTTAAACTAGTGCACAATATTGTGCTTGAAAAAAAAAAAAAAATTAAGTATTCATAGTCATTCAAAAATTTAAGCATTCATAGTTGGCTTGCTTAATACAATTTTTTTTAGACAAGGATATAAAATTTACCATTATCTAAGAATAACCCTAGTATATATGTTAAAAGAGTAGTTTCTGCTATAATAGATGAAAGTATTTGTGCACATATCGTTGTACATTAATTTCATCAAGTCAAGATATGTAACACCAGCTCAATCCTACTTGTGCGTGGATATTCTATTTAAAAAGAATTATGTATTACTCTCTGCTCTTTAAATATTAAGCGTATTATAAAATAATAAATGATGCATTTCTCAATTTAAAATATCTTAATTATCCAAACAGCTGTCCTATAATTTTCTATTACAACTTTACTGCAACTGCATAACTTTGCTGGAATTGATTGCTTAGCACAAGGAGTTTTTAACAGAGTTTTATTTAATTATCCAATTCCTGAAAGAAGGGTGCACCTCTTTTTTTTCCCTCCATAATTCCAGACCTGCCAACTGCTACCAAAAAATCGTAGTTGCTACGATTTGGACCTATAAACTACGATGCTATGAAAATCGGTCTTAAACTACGATTTTTTTCAAAAAACCTCAAAGCGTATTTTGTTTCTAGTTGCGATTTTTATCCCGCGCAGCATATTTTTCAGGAGTGATTCTGTTCTGAAATTTCCAAGTATTCATTTCCGAAATGTTTTAAAAATTGGCCATTAGTCCGAAAATTTGGACATTAGAAAATGCTCATGAGGAAAAAAAAAATTCTGGGCTGCAAAAAAACTTCTTAACATAAAACACTCTAATCATGTTTTTGTAAATATTTATACAGGAATTCCCTTCCTTAGAAACAAGGGTGCCATTTTAAGTATTCTGGAGGGGCTTCCTTGAGAAGCAAGTTTGCAAGGTTTGAAATAGTGTGCAAAATCGCGCGATTTGCGATAAACTATCGCGAATTTCGACAAGTGACCCTATAAAAAAAAAATCAATTTCGTCAATTGGTCGCAGAAGAAAATAAATTTCATTAAAAGATCGTGGTAAAAACGTGAATTTTGTCAAAATATCGCAAAAAGAAAACGCGAATTTTGTCAAAAGATCAGTAAGATAATGCAAATTTCATCAAAAGGTTAGTAAGAAAACGTAAATTTCACCGAAAGATCGTAGAAAGTAAACACTAATTTAGTCAAAGGATCGTGGCAAAAAAACGCAAAATTCATCAAAGGATCGCGTAAAAAATGCGAATTTCGTCAAAAGTTCATGGTAAAAAGTGCGGATTTCAACAAAGAATCATGATAGGAAAATGTGAATTACGATAGTGCGAAAAAAATTGTGAGTATCCTGAAATGATGGCGGGAAAAAAATTGCGAATTCCGTCAAAATTTATTGCATTGAGCTAAAAAATTGGAACCAGGCTCCTTTTACAAATGTAAAAAAAACGCTGCGAAACGAAAATAACCTCTAAAAATTGTATAAAAATTTTCAGAGGAAAAAATTTACTATATTGAGTTGAAAGATGGAAACATTATTCCTTTTACGGATGTCAAAAGATGGCTGTGAAACACGAAAAACCAACCAACCAATCTCCAGATTAATTTAAATTTTGTGTGCTACAATTTCTCATTTTCAAAGGTTGGCAGGTCTGTAATTCTTGGGAAAAAAAAAATAATTTCCACAGGCAGATCCATCTATTGGCTTCATGAGATACTAATAAAGGTGTTGAAATTTAATCAACACTTACTGTTATAAACATTTTAACTTTCTTATGTCATTTTGACTAGCAACACTTCAATGTTGCCTTTATGTTTATTATGTCATGTAAAAGGTGAGTACTGACATTTTTTCATGATTTGTGTAAGAAAATTGTCAAGAAGATATTGTTCTAGAGCCCCATGCACACTACAATAGGCAGTACATCAATGAAATAAAAACAAACAAAAATGTTAGAATTGCATATAATTGTTTTATCTCAAGGCTAAATAAGTTAAAACAATTGGCAAATTTTTTTAAATTGCTTCGATAGATTTTGTGTAAGAACTGAAGGATTAAGTAATCATATAAAATGAAAAAAATCTGTGAAGTATTTTAGTGCAAAATTGTCAAACAAAATTTTAACTAGCCAGTCTTTTCTAAATAGTTTTAGAAAAATCCAAATTGATAGATAAATACAGAATGGAATAAAAAAAAATTATTTTACATATTAAATGTTTTTGCTTTTCATAAAGGAATTTTTTTATTAAAGGTACAAATAATTAAATCTTCTTTCATGAAATTTAAAATATTGTAAATTTTATTTGCATAGCAAAGAGTAGATACATAATATAAGCAAAATATATAATAAAAAGGAAATTTAAGAAAATTGTAAATACAATTGTTTTAAATTTCAATACAAAGTAAGTACATGCAAAATAAATGTTTAAATAATATTTAGTGTTTTTTCTTAGTTTTAGTAGTTTGAGCCTTCTTAGAAACAGTCTTGCATGTGCCTGCATACTTTTGCTTATCCTCTCTGCAAAACAAAAATATTTATTAAAAAAAATAATAATAAAATTACTTCACACTTATGCTTCTAACATAACATATAAATAGATTTTAAATACATTTCAGTACAGGTTACAATGAAAAATGGACTACAAGATTTATTTTTATTGGTTAAACTGTTTACAAGTAGTATAGTGTTTTGAATTAAAGATATATTGATTTGTAATGCAATTAAAGAAATTCTGAAGGATTACAGCCTTTTTTTGAAAAAATCTCATTAAACGAATACAAATCCTTTCTCTTCTGAATGTAGCATAGGCATTTATAGTACTCATTTGAAAGAAAGAACTTGTGGGTCAAATAAAATTTCTCAACTCTGATTTTGGAGCAAAAATAAATAGAATAAATCACACATTGCTTAATTATTTCTCAACAAGCACAGAATATTTCATAAAATAAAATTACGGTGTATCATGATTATTTTCTACAACTGTCTTGTAATCTTTTATTCATAAACTAAATCCTTATCAAATTTCAAAATTATAAAGCCAAGTATCATTTGTAAAGCATTTCCAAAAATAAACAATTTATTATTTTGATAAAAAAATAAAAATAATCTTACTTTAAAGTCAACAATACATAAAGCAAGTAACTATTTAAAAGGAAAAAGAAAATATGTATAAAACTAATAACCAACCTGCTCATGAGAATCTTGTTTCTGCAACCCTTGCCACCTTCCCAATGTGAACCAGACTTTTTAGTCATGCTTTGAGAGCAAGACAGACATGGCTTTTCACGGCTATATGGCTATAAAAGATAATATTATAAATAAGTATAAAATATAAACAAACAAAAATAATTATGCTAATAATCAAGAATACAATAAAAAACAAGTCTTTTTTTTTTTTTTTCTCCTCCCTTCAAGAAACTTATATATAAATCTCTATTCTTAAATCTTATAAATCTCAGAAATATAAAGCTTAGAAAAATAAAACAGAAACAAAATATATTTATTAGTTATAATATCACTTGCATACAATCATGATGCAGTTGAAGAGAAAAAATAGAGATTTCTTTACATTAATTGTAAATAAATGATACTGAAATTCCTCTGCTACATTTGCTTGATCTTTTAGTGCATACATAAATTCTTCAATATTATTTTTCATAGTTTTTTGAGAATGCACTTTAAGGAGACCTTCCTTGTGAGTAAGGTGATGACCTTCACAGGTGTAGCATGATGTTGCGTGAGTGAAGAAAAGTGTCATATTTTGAGTTAAGACAATAATTTCTGTTTGTATGCCAATAGTTTTCATGATCTGTGTGATCTTGAATTGGGACTCTCTCTCTCCCCTCCACCACCTAATCTTCATAAATTTACATTTTGCCTATAGCAGTCGCTCTCAAACCGGCTAATGCAACATTGTGTATATCCTAGATACATTTTGATTGATTGAGACTAACACTGAGTTAATTACCATGACAAAAATTGTCGCATAGTTATTGTGAGTGGTCTCTGAGACAGTTTGACTAAAGATGTATAAAAGGCTACATTAACTCATAAAATACTCTTTTAGTACTAAACTTTATGTACAGGACTATTATATTTAAAATTTGCCTATTCAGAAGTCTCTAGCAGTAGTACTAGAGCTCCAAACGAAACAAAAATTTTACTAATATCTATAGTACTAAAAGTTACCAGTAAAACTGTGATGATAGAAAAAAAAGCAACTGTTTGTAAGACCGCTAACAGCAGTTAAAGGTTAATTTAAATACCTACAAACTCCATTATGAATCTGTGCTTTTTATTCTTATTTTGTTGCAAACTAATATTTTTCTGACTAGTTTATAAAGTTAAAACACTGTGATTAAGTTAAATCCACATTTTCACATGTACTATTTTGAGAGACGCCCAGAATTTGACAGTGTGATGGAAGAAAAATGTCACAACTCAAAAAGTGGTTACATTTATGAGAATGGCTGGGATAAATTTACTCAATCCTCCCTATCTCTTTTACATCTACCTTCTTAAAAGCTTTGTGTTTTTATGCATGTTTTTACAGCTGAATACAGAGCTAAATACGATAATTTTATGTTACAGTAAAACAATGTTAATCTTCTTTTGCCTACCCTGCGAAATTTATTTTTCTTAAGTTATGTCACTTTTCTTGTGGGTAAGCAATGTCATCTGAATAAAAACATGGTATAGCTGAAGGGGGGGGGGGGGAAATATAGAATTTATAACATAAGAACTAAATTGAAATATTTTAAAATAAAACTCATTGGAACACATATAAGATAAATATGAAATCCCATTTCCTATAGGTGCAGATTCACAGTCACCACGTGGCGACTAAATTTTTTGATGCATCAACTAACTTTTAATGCCTAAATCGCATTTATATGTATATATATACAAATGTATGTTTTAGGTGTATTTTTATAATGTAAAATAGCCTGACACATTCACAAATATACTTTTGTATCACAAAACCAAAATAAGAAATATTGTTTTCCAAATATTCCCCACTATCATGAATGTTTAGCTTATACATATTTTTTAACTGTATCTTGTTCAACTTTATCATAACTGTACATAGTTTAAGATTCATATTATACTTATTTAATATTCAAATTTCAAGAATTTTATGATTAAATTAAATGTACGAATTTGACAATTAGTCTTGTGTTTTGTTGTACATGGGTATATATAGTAAACAGATTATTTTTCACTTTGAATTCCTGAGGGGTTTTTTTTCCATATAAATGCTATTGTTTTTATGTGTTTGTTTCACAATGTGGCCTCTGAATTTTTTGGGTTTAGGAGCCACTGACTCCTTCCAGATTTTGGGAATCTGTACCTATACCATCTCCTTAATTTAAATTAGCTTTTATTTTCCATGTACAAATTATGAGAAACCTTCTTTTTATTTCTAAAATTTTCGCTCAAAAAAGATTGTATGAAAAATAACCATTATGAAAATGTGCGACGAAATACAGTAGCCTCCCTCTTAACCCTTTCAAGGGCAGTGGCTAGAGGGTCTAGCCACCTAATTTTAATTCTAAAACTGACAAATGGCACCAAGAATATTTTAATAAAATTCTGCTTTTGTAATAAATGAGCAAAATAGTTGGTTATATTTTCTAATAATTCCGTTTGAATATTCTGGTGTCAGTCAATTACTTCATCTTTTTACGAACAGAATTCTTCTGCCCCTGAAAGGGTTAACTGGAACTCCGCTTTAACCGGCCGACTTTTTTGCAAATGTCAGGAAAAATTCAAGGATGGCGGCAATGGGAAGTCATCTTATGCTTTCAAGTTGAAGTATAATCCCGAGGTAAAATTCAGGAAGGAGAACGCCAGTTCTAAATGGATACGCGTTGACCTTCATCAGTGTTGAATTCAGGGTGTAGCTCGGGAGGGGCATTTCCCCAACCCCCCAGGAACAATCAGATGATTCCCGTGAAGATTTGAGATTTTGTGTTTTTAATGTCAAAAATGCAATCCCCCTCCCCCCGAAACTCTATAATGTTTATCTATCTGCAAACTGTTTTGTACAAACATTTAAAAAGCTTGAGGGATGCGAACGGATCAATATAGAAGGTGTATAAGAGTTGTCTGAGTCTGATAAAGATCTCAAGCATGAAACATTATTTGACGAGGATATAATTAGGACTGTAACTGATGTTGTTCAATACGAAAACGATTCTGATGATGATCCAGTTGAAGGTGACACTGCTAAAATTCCTCATACTGAAGGGGTAAAAGCATTAGAGTTGGCACTACGCTATGTTGAGCAGCAGCTAACAGCTTCCTTGGTTAAACTTATGAGATTCAGAGAAACTTTAAGAGATGGAGAGATTATGCTGTAAAATGTCGGACATCTTGCCTTCAACAGAAGGTGGTCACTGATTTCTTTATGGTTGATTAACTTAAATATACATAATGTAGAACAATTTCAACTTCTTATAAAGGTGTGTGACACAATTTTCAACAATTTAATTTGCGTTAAATATTTTCCATTATTTGAACTCTGCAAGGAAAGCTGTGTATTTAGTAAAATATATTTAAGTGCTAAATGAATGAAAAATGGCTAAATTCAAATGCAATACACTAAGTTCTGATACTAGATGTTAAAATAGAATACTGATAAAGCTATAAAGTTATATATTTCTAAAAAGTACAGGAGCAGTATATTAAAAAATTATGTTTGAATGCTGAATTAATAAGTAATTATTAGGGGGTTCTGATCCCTGCTCACCAATTGCCTGAAATATGGCTTAACCATTTGAGTGCAGAACAAATCTTGTGGATATATGCCAAAAATGCAAATGTGTTTGGGTATACATAAAAAAATCTTAGTTGTAAGCTTACAATATACACAGAAATCGTACGTTTCGCTAGTGCAACCAGCTTAAATGCACACCAAACTGAGACAACAAATACGAGCGCTATCACACTCTCCACAATTTTAGCATGAAACAAGGAGTGCTATTATACTTTCTGCAGCATTAGCACATAACAAGAGGAGCGCTATTGCGCTCCTCTGCACTCAAATGGTTAAGCACTAATGTAAACCCAAATAAATGGTGTGTATCATAGAAAACTTGATTATATTAGTTTCCACCAATCAAAGGATTTCCTTCAACATAGCATTATTAATTTTCACTTGATCTGATTTACTTATCAAGTATGCATATAAAAGATCTTTCAATAAATGGTAGAGAAGTCATTCCCCAGAGGAAATATAAACTAGAGTGAACCACCCCCAAGAAAACAGATACCCATCATTGAAACCATGTGAGTAGTGGACATGCCTTCCAACTAGGGAGATTTTTTTTCCATGTATTTGTATGGTGATGCACGTCATATTATGAAAAAAAAAATGGTCAAATACTGTGCTGCATTCGGATGCAAGGAAAGATTTATCAAAGGAGGACTTCTAACATTTCACAACTACATATATACCTTTAAATATTACTCATATAGTTCAACCCTCTCTTTATAGGGGAAACTAATACTACATGCTCCCTCCATCTAATATACAGTGCGTGTAAAAACTTTAAGAATAGCAAAAAATAGTAAAAATTTTGATAAATTTAAAATGCGACAAGTGAAATGATAATTTCATTTTGATCATAAAGTGGAAATACTAATATAAAAATCAACAAAATGCATGTGTCCTTTTTATTGAAAAAAATAATAATAATTATGCAAAAAATGCTATTTTTGACTGTGTAAAAAATTTAAGGACACCAGTATTTTTCTATAGAAATGTTATATATAATTATTATTCATTACCTCATTAAAAAAATCTTCTGTACAGTGATTTTTCTCACGTTTTCTATTAAGGGTTTTGTTAATTGTATAATAATTGAGGGGGGGGGGGGACAAAAGCAAATAAACTGACTGAATATGAAAAAGTTACTGTTGAATATTTTGCTTTGTCAGGAATGAGTTTTTGGTCTATTGTAAAAAAGATAGGAAGATCTAAAACCATCATCAACAATTTTGTAAGGTTAAAAGACAAGTATGGAAAAAAAACGACAGGGCCCAAAGTGTGCAAGAAAACAATCTGCAATACAATCAATCGATCTGGGAATTTCCAATGTACGGGAAAATTCTGTAAACCCCCTTTACTGACTAGCCACAAAACCCAGCAGTTACAATTTGCAAGACAAGTGATGGCTTGGGACAACAAATGGCTGCAGGTTATTTTCTCTGATGAAAAGAAATGGAACTTAGATGGTCCTCATGGCTGGAAATAATATTGGCATTATTTGAGAAAGAAAAAGAAATTTTCACAGAACGTCAGTTAGGTGGCAGATCCGTTATGATTTGGGGCTTCTTTTCGTTAAACAGCATGGGGTCACTTGCATTTCTTTCAGGAAAATTTAATTCAAAGGCATATCTAAAAACTCTTTCTGACAATCTTTCACCTGTTGCAACACTTCAGGCAGGAGAAAAATGGATTTATCAGAAAAACAATGTGCCTATCCACCAAGCTGTGAGACAAAACTCTGGTTCCAGAAAGAAATATTGAAGTTTTGCAATGGCCACCCAGAAGTCCTGATCTAAATCCTATTGAGAACTTATGGGGAGATCTAACAAGACGAGTTTATAAAAATGGAAGACATTTTTCTTCAGCTTCAGAACCCAGATCCACAATTGAAGATGGATGGTACAAAACCAGTCCTGAACTGTTCCAAAAATTAATAATGTCCATGAAAGATAGAATATTTGCAGTCAAACGCAACGGTGGGTGCACAATATATGTATTTGTTTCTTCGACACTGTATTGTTTTTATTCTGCTGTCCTTAAAGTTTTTACACAGGCAGAAATAGTGTTTTTTTTTTGTTTTTGTTTTTTTTTTACAATTACTTTATTTTCATAATAAAATACTTACAGATGAATTTGGTGGACTTTTTTATTAGCTTTTCAATTTTATGATACACATTATAGTAACTTTTTTTCATCTGATTTGAAATTTATCAAAAAAAAATAATAATAATAATTTTGGCTGTCTTTACACACACTGTATGCTCTAAGAGTCATTCTCTTTACATGCAGAAACTAAGCAGTGAATATGACATTTTATTTTCATGGATGAAAATCCATCTTTTCTCTTGAAAATAATTTCATTTTTTCAAATAATTTAACAAAATTCGGAACTAAAAAAAGATTTTCGCTTAAATTCCAAAACCAAAAAACAATTTAGGTTCAGTTCTAGTTTCCAATCTTTCAGAAATAAAGGTTTTCCCTATTTCCATTTTTCTGTTTGGTTCCAGTGCAAAGATCTACTATTATTTTACGTATGTATAGTTAGAAATATAATTTTTTTTTTTTTTTTTTTCCAAGTTGCAATTTAAACAACAATTTACCGATTCAGAATATTACTTATCATACTTTGACTCAGCAATAATAACTACTGACCCAGATTGTACATTTCAGGAATATTACAATCATTTTTATTTAGGGGAGGGGGGGGGCACCAAATTATTTCTTTATTCCAGGTGACCAAAACCTTAGCTATGCCACTGTATACATAACTAAGCAATAACTCTTGTTATGAACTGAATTAAACATTTTTTTTTTGGTGGGGGGCGGGGAGGGGGGGGTCCTATAAAGCGCAAATTCACAAAAGTAAAAAGCACGTAAAAGAAATAACTGAAACAAATTACTTGTTCTTTGGCACAAAATCCACATATCATTCTGGAAGAATACTTCATTTCATGATCAATCTCTTTTTCATTATGACATTCATCACAAGGATAAAGCCTTCCACAGCAAGGAAATCTATAAAAATGTATTCTAATTTGAATAGAACTACAAAAATGTGATTTAATATACATGTACAGTAAGTAGACTCTCTCAAATCTGCACAGCTTGTGGCCAAAGGATTAGATTTTAGAATTTTGCAGATTTCTGGTCATTTCTTTGTTTACATTTTTTAAACAGTATATTGAACGTAATAATGCAATCAAAATTATAATGAATGATGAATGCTTGAAATATAGTAAAATATTAAAATAATTAAGTATTGAAGATTAATAACTGAAATTGAAGGTATGAATTATATATATTTTTAGTAATAGCAAACTCAAAATATAAATTTTAAGTGATAAAATTAATTTTCAAAACATCAATTGAGGCTTACAATGGAGACCTGAAAAGTTTTGTATCTATGTGTTTGTTTGTGTATATGTCTCAAGATAACTGTCACAAAAAAACTCCAATTAATCTATAATTAGGGAAGTATTTTAGTAAGATGCCTGGAATTAGCTGTATACATTGTGGTTAAATTTGGTTTATTTGTTTAAAAAATATAGAACATCTTTTTACATCAACAGTCACCCAGTATAATATGTTCTACACAAATCTCCTGCATGAGCTCCCGCTACCTGTGGCACCGTATGGCAGGCATACACTGCAAAATAACATAACTGTAACCTAATTGTAACATAAAGAGTAACTTAACTGTAACCTAAATGTAACTCAACTGTAACCAAACCATAACCTTACTGTAAACTAAACTAACCATAACCTTACTCTAACCAAACCATAACTTAACTATAACCTAAACATAATCGATGATTGAAAATTGAAATGGAGGCCAAATTAGAGGGAGGGGTGACGAGGAATGCATGATATGAAAGCATGGTTGAAGGGCTGTTCAATGATATATTGCATAAAGGGATCATAAATAGTTAGAAAAGTGCCTCCTCACAGGAGTCATTTAAGCCTCTAATGAGAGCAGAAATGGATAGCCCGTACCAAGTTACCCCTTTGTCAAGTTTTCAAGTGTGTTTGCTTGAAACATCAAACGATCAGATTGCATTGTACCGCGGTTTATTTAATTACTTCTGTGAAAACTTTATGCAACCAACCAACTGAAATAAACTAGAGATAAAAAAGCATATTTTTGATAAGGTTTCGTTGTGATTTTTAATTCATATCTCGACTAATTAACGAAAATTGAAAATTCTGAGTCTCAGGTGCAACTGAAGCACATAGCAATAAAAAGTGTATGAAATGCTCTCAAGATAGAAAAGTATTCTTCCTGTCTCTATTGATTAGTCCCAATTCATTGAGGATACAAGTAACTAAATTGGTTAGAGAAAATATCATGCTGCAATGAATAGTGTACATTAGAGTGTCACCATGGGAGAATATTTAAACTAAAGGTACAATATCGGATTTCTAAGAAAGCCTTTTTGGGGGGAGAGGTGATTTGGGCATGCTTCCTGTATCGAAACAGGTATAGGTATATTTAGATAAGAATTCTTTTTTAAATGCTGAATAATCAACAAAACTGATTTTTCCAAACAAAAAATTATAAAAATGCTAGGCTTCTAAATGAGATATGTCTCATAAGTTATGTTTGGTTAAGTATTTTGTTAATTGAGATTTTATCAAACTTTTGTCACAAATGTTGACATATCCTAATATTGATGTAATCAAATATTTGTTATATACATTTTTCTTTTTCTCAGTATACACTTTCATGCCAGTTGTTCTGTTAGATAGTTATATTTGCCTACACCCAATTACCTGGCATATTGGCTAGATGATCCAAATATACAGTAGTGGCCAAAATTGTAAAAACCTTCCGGACAGGGGGTAATTTTGAGATTTTATGGCTCATAACATCACTCTCTATTTAAGTAATACCATAAAATTATATTTTAGTAGAAAGATAATTTAACCAAAAATGTAATGAAATAAATTCTGTTCCATTATTTGTATTTAAACAAAAATTATAGACAAATAACCAAAAAAAAAAAAAAAAGAACAGCTGCTTAGGTTAACATGAACTAACTTTCTTTGTTTAAATGCAACCAATGGGCATGAGTGTTCAGAGAGCCAATCAGGTGTCATTCTCAGGGTTCATACTCATCAGGGGATTGTGGAATTCAGGGGAAAATCAAGGGATAAATTTTTATTGTAAAAATCATGGGATAGTGCGAAAAAATTCCCCAAACATTAGAAAACCTGGCAAAGTGATTGGCTACTCTGGGAAATTGAGGGCAATTGCTACTGTTCGCATGCTTTATGATATAATGAAATCAAACTGAGCCATGCCTTCTAACATCGTGAGATATTGAATTTGAGACTAGCCACTCCTTTTTACAGATTAAATATAATGTATATTATATTTAATCTGTACTGCTTCTAACATCTGTCGACATCATTCAATCCAGGGGTGCCATTTCAGAACTTTCTCTGGGGATGGGGGGAAGGGCGGCAAAGATTTTTTGAGGGACATTATACAGCTAACAGTAAGATCCGGAGGATGTAACCCCCCCCCCCCCCCTCAGAATGAGAAACCTGTATTGAATCATGCATCCAAAAACAGTAAAAACTTCGACTACAGAAAACTGAAGAACCAATAAAATATTTCACTTTAAACAGGTTTTTGTCTTAGGAGGTAAAATTTCAATATACTGAATATAGAACTTTTTCCTTATAGACAGGTTCCATTTTTAAAGGTATTCAAGTTTTACTATAGGGGCATCATTTCAAGAGTTTCCCGGTGAAGGTCAAGAAAAATTTTTCTTTGAGGAACATGAATTGCACAACGAGCAGAACTGCACAAATCGCACTGAAAATGGAAAAATCCCATACAATAAAAAATGCTCTGCGTCTCTGCGTGATTTTGTCTCCTTAACTTCTTTCACAGGCACGTGCTTATTCTGCGAATTTTTTTTCTTTCAAATTCCACAAAATTAATTCGTCAAGGGGTCGCAGAAAAACATTGCGAATTTTGTAAATTCTGAAAAAAAAGTCCCCAAATGGCCGTAGAAAAAAATCGCTAACTTCTTCAAACGACCGTGGAAAATATCGATAATTTCATCAGAGATCGCGAAGAGAAATGCAGATTTCGTCAAATGATTGCACAAACTAAAATCTTGAATTTCGTAAAAGGATTGCGAAAAAATGGTGAATTTTGTCGAAAGATTGCACAAAAAAAATCACGAAAATTTAGTCAAACTATCTCCCAATAAAATCAAGGAGAAACGATCGCGAAATAAGATCCAAAACTTCGTCTATCATGCAAAAAATCCCAAATATTATTAGTTGGTGGTAGAATAAAAACACTTCAACAAATGATCGTAAAAAAGAATCGCAAATTTCATCAAAAGATCATGGAAACAAATAAATATGGAATTTCGTCAGTTGGTCATTGAAAATTACTGTGAATTTTGACAAATGCTTGCAAGATAAAAATTAATTTTGTACAACGGTTTTAGAAAAAAATCGTGAATTCCGTGAAATGATTGTGAAAAAAAAATCGCAAATTTTGACAGATGTTCGCGAAAAAAACTTCGTTGGGGGCCACCGTAATACTTACCCATCATGGATATGCATAATATAAAATATGAAAATAAAACATGTGTCTAAACTATTAATAAAATGCATTGCAATTCCAAAATAAAATTTAAACGTATATTTAAGTATTTTTAACAAAACAGGACCCTGATTGTATTACAATGGGAGTCTCTTTGAATTTGGCGAAATACAGAAGATAACGCCAAGTTGGTGTCACTTTTGGTGAAATATTTTTATTGCCAGATTTGGCGATATATCACCAAGTTGATGATAAACTTGCAGGCATTTAGCAATAGTTTTTTGGTCGACGGGATAATCGAGTAGTACTATCGAATTGCATAAAAGAAAATATCCTTATAACACCAAAAATGATAATCATATTAACTAACAGTTTACTGCGTTGGATTAAGCGTCTTATTTTGAATTAAAATACATCTTTGAATTGAAATTTGAATGAAACAGAAGGTCATGAAAAATCGAAGAGTGTGAAAAATAGCATTACAAATATCTCGGCCACTAATAATCTGATTGACTTCATCCTTTATGCAAAATGTATGTTTTTTTATTGTTTTTTATATTCACTCCTTAAAATAAACAATTTTGAAAAATTTTATGTACCTTTCATCAGACCGAATATTTCTTGAGTCCGAAAAAAATAGTGCAGGATAATCGAGGTTACTGATATTCAATAGGCTTCTCTCCTTTATTACATACTAAGTACGCACCAAATTTCAAGTCTCTGTCTCAATTTGTTCAGGAGATAGAGCGTTTACAGAGACACACACACACAGATGGACAGCAAAAAATTTTTCCCAAAAATATGTTTTTCGGAATCTCCAGTGCCTGAAACGTGCAAATCCTTCAAAAAAAATTTCGATTTTTAAAATGATTACAAGACTTACCCTATACTACGTATGTTGGGTAAGGAAAATCAGGAAATTCAATCAGCCAGCGAACGTCATGAATAGGTCACAAAATTTGTTAATTTTGTTATCTATAGAGATAAGAAAATTTTCATTAGTGATTTTCTGCAAGTAAAAGGTAGGGTAAAGCGTTAATTGTTTCGGATTGTGTTTTCACTATTTTGAAGTGAGTTCGTGTTGATCAGTTATGTCGAAAAAATCCTGAATATTTTGCAGATGAAAAAAACTACATATTTGAACATTAATAAATACTTATATATACATATATAAGTATTTTTCTACATAAAAGGTAAAAATCATATTAAAGATATAATTGCAGATTTCTTTTACAATAATTGTATTAAAATATGGATTAATTTTCTCTCATTTCAGGTTGGGTTGCCTTTCAGGGAAATCTTTTCAATGGTTTTCATATTTACGTGAAATAACAGTCCTGAATCAGGACATGTTAAGGTATTTTTTTCGTTGTCGGTGAAAGTAGACTTTAAGGTTTCCACAATTTTGGCCACTACACTGATAATATATTCACCAGACACCTTTTACTTTCTTAATATAAATCCATTAATTATGGTTAATTATACATCATTTAAATAAAAATTAATTAAATTTTAAAACTGTTAGCTAAAAAATATTAAATAAAGAACTATTGGCAACTAAACAAATTTACTAATGTTATTTATTACATTGAAAAATAAAGAAAGTTTAAAATATATTTCAAATGAAAATCAAATTTCAAATTAATTGCTTAATAGGTGCAAAGGCCAACCTAATGAAAAAGATTCCATGCAAAAACTCGAACCCGGGCCATCAGTATAGCACACTGATGTTCTACCGATTAAACCACATGGAACAATACCCGACCTGTAACTTCTCACTATTACAGGTTGGCAAGGCTACAAATGCAGCACAAGATGGAATATATTTCCATGAGCCACCGACATGGGGCAAACACAGAAACACAATTAAATAACATAACTAAATAACACAATTAAATTAACACAATTAATTTGATTTTCATTTGAAATATTGTATACAAGGCGAATGTTTCTCTCTGGAAAAATTTCCATGAACTAATATAGTTTCAATCGATGCTGGATTTAATTGCGTTTCTGTGTTTGCCCCATGTCGGTGGCTCACGGAAATACATTCCATCTTGTGTTGCGTTTGTAGCCTTACCAACCTGTAATAGTGAGAAGTTGCAGGCTGGGTATCGTTCCATGTGGTTTAATGGGTAGAACGTCAGTGCACTATACTGATGGCCCGGGTTCGAGTCCTGGCATGGAATCTTTTTCACTAGGTTGGCCTTTATGCCTATTAAGCAATTAATTTGAAATTTGATTTTCATTTGAAACATTGTATGCAAAGCGAATGTTTCTCTCTGGAAAAATTTCCATGAATTAATATAATTTAAAATCTATTCATTAACTATTTGATTAATTGAATGATTCACTAGCACAAATTCAGCATCTAGAAATATTCATTATTTACATCAGTATACCAAAAGCTTGAAGGCACAAGACCATAATTATTATTATTTTTTAAAGACTACCTTAACCAACGAAAGCTTTTCTTATAATGCTTGCATGCTCCAAAATTGGGAAGTGGTTCTCCTTCTTTTATAACAGCATCTTTAGATCTCTTTTCAACTTTTTTAGCAATAGGATATTTTGCAACTAGAAATAAAATATACATAAATATATATAAATAAAAATAATATAAAATCATTTCAGTTTTAAGATCTTATTACTATTTATTGATTATTTTTTTGTACTTTATTATTACTTTATAGCCTTTAGTTATAAATATCATCTATAATAGCAAGATTATAACTAGTATGTTGTGGCCATCACAAAACTTTCTTCTACTTATATAAATCACATCAATTATATCATTTAAATAGTACAAGAAATTACATCAATTTAGCACAAATTCCTATCAAAGTATATCTGAATTTTAAGTCTGATGAAATTTCGTGCTTTAGTTCTTGAGATGGAGCTATTGCGGAAATTCTGAAAAATGTAGCATAGCAGCACCACCTGTTGAGTGATTTACACCAAAACATAAAAAGCACTAATTGATATCAAGGTATACCTGAATGTGAAGTTTGTTGAAAATCCAAGCATTGTACTTGAGATAGAGCTATTGCAGAAATCGCAAAAAATGCAACATAACAAGGCCACCTGTTGAGCAATTTACACTAAAATGTATAAAACGTCAATTCATGTCAAGGACTAACTGAAACTGAAGTTTGATGAAAATCCGAGCATTAGTTCTGGAGATTGAACTATTGAGGTAAGCGTGAAAAATGCTGCATAGCAGCACCACCTGTCGAGCGATTTACACCAAAATATAAACTGCATTAATTTATATCTAAGTATACCTGAATCTGAAGTTTGTTGAAAATCCAAGCATTAGATCTTGAGATAGAGCTATTGCGGAAATCACAAAAAAACGCAACATAGCAGCGCCACCTGTTGAACGATTTACACCAATAGGTATAAATTAGGTATAAATCGTCAATTCATGTCAAGGACTAACTGAATCTGAGGTTTGATGAAAAGCTGTGCATTAGTTCTGGAGATTGGGCTATTGCGGAAATCGTGAAAAATGATACATAGCAGCACCACCTGTTGAGCGATTTATACCAAAAACTAATCAGCACCAATTTATATCAGGGACTAACTGAATATAAATTTTTATTAAATCCTGTGCATTAGTTTTTGAGATAGAGCGCCCACAAAATTTGTGTCACATACATACAGACAGAATCACAGACAGACATTTTGTAAAAACATGTTTTTCAGAATCTCTGACCCTTAAAACGTGTAAGTCCGTTGAAAAGTGGAATTCGAAAATTTTCACGAATCCAATAATTTCTTCTTGTAAAGATAGAAGAAAGTAAAAATAAAAAAAATTTTAATTGACAAAAATAGAAGCAAATTAGTATGTTCATATAATTATTACATTGAGCCTTTTTAGCCAACTAATTATTTTGTTTTTAATAAAATAATATACCTTTAATATTTCAGAATTAGACCAGAAAAAAATTATTTACCAGGAACTGGTGTTAATTTCAGAGCTTGGAATTTGACAGCTCCAATACTCATCAGAATTTTCTCACTACAATACGTACATCTGAATCTGAAGTTTGTTGAAAATTCAAACATTAGTTCTTGAGATAGAGCTATTGCGGAAATCGCAAAAAAACGCAACATAGCAGCGCCACCTGCTGAATAATTTACACCAATAGGTATAAATTGTCAATTCATGTCAAAGACTAACTGAATCTGAAGTTTGATGAAAAGATGTGCATTAGTTCTGGAGATTGGGCTATTATGGAAATCATGAAAAATGCTGCATAGCAGCGCCACCTGTTGACCGATTTATACCAAAAACTAATCAGCTCCAATTTATATCAGGGACTTTCTGTGCATTAGTTCTTGAGATAGAGCACCCACAAAATTTGTGTCACATACATACAGACAGACATTTTGTAAAAACATGTTTTTCAGAATCTCTGACCCCTAAAACGTGTAAATCCGTCGAAAATCAGAATTCAAAAATTTCATGAATCCAATACTTTCTTCTTGTAAAGATAGAAGAAAGTAAAAAAAAAAAAAAATTATTTACAAAAATAGAAGCAAATTAGTATGTTCATCTAACTATTACATTGAGCCTTTTTAGCCAACTAATTATTTTGTTTTTAATATAATATACCTTTAATATTTCAAAATTAGATTGGAAGAAAATGATTTACCAGGAACTGGTGTTAATTTCAGAGCTTGGAATTTGACAGCTCCAATACTCATCAGAATTTTCTCACTACAATATGTACACCACATTTTATACTTCTGGCCATAGTGTATGCCCTAGAAAATAAGAATCATAATAATACTCGTATATACATTAAGGAAAAGTTGAAAGGCATAAAGATAATCCAATAATTGTTGCAAATACTTGTTTATAGTTCAAAAATAGATTATCAGCTTACATCTTATATTTTACATTTTGCATACTATTTTTCCTTAAGGCTGTTCTCAACAGCTCTGCTCAACAAGTGCAAAACTTTTGACACATTTACAAATTCATTTTTTAACGGAAAGATATAAAATTGGAAAGCCCGACCATGGAAGTGATTTGGAATCAAACTGTTTTTTTCCATTTTTTAATCAATAAATTATCTATTGAGTTATAAGCGATTTTGATCACGTGGCACGGCATTTTTCTTCCCTTATTGACTGGATTTTCTTCTTTCGTTCGGAAGTTCGGTTCAAAATGCCAACTTTGACAGTATTTTCTGAAAGATCTATTGCATTTACAAGAAAACGGAAAAAACAGTTCGATGACATAGTTTCTAAATAACAACACCTTCTAGTTTCAGGCGTTTCCGAATGAAAATGAATTAAAACTTATATCAGAAAGTTGACCCTTTGGATTTGAGAACAGCCTTAAAATATAAAGATGAAAGAAATCTAAGACAAAAAAGGATTAAGATAAATTGAAGTAAAAAGAAAACTTAAGAGATTTTCTCATAATGTGTAGATGAAAGTTTCTTTATAAAGTGTGGTAATACTGATGGAAAATTATTCCCAAATTAGTAGGAGACTACGTAACATTATGAATGCCTTAAAAGGATTTAATAAATTGATGAATGGATTTCAAATCAAACAGATTGTCTACTAGCTTAGCAAAGAAAGGCAGCATTAATGTGTACAATAGAAATTCAATGATTGTTTTTAGACAAAAGAAAAAGTATATTACATATAAAGCTAGATGTAAATAGTTGTAAGTTAAAAGAAAGCATGTAAAAAATATAAATATAAAAGGACTTACCTGTGACCAAACCACCAAAGAAAAAATGCTGTCATGTTTAGTTATTGACAAGTGGAATAACAAATAAAAACATTACTTTTAAATGACAGAATTTTAAAAGGAATGCAAAAAGAAGGAATTAGTTTAATTTATTTTTCATGTGGCTATAAATTAGTAATAACAGCTAATATGAAATAAAATATGAACAAACAATACAAGCAACAGATCAACTGCTGATGCAAAGGGTTTCTTTTGTTAGCAATGTTTCACATTGCATCTTCATATGACTAGCTTGATGGAATACAACTCCATTTTATACCCACTTTTACCAATTTAAAGCTTCATTTTCACTTAATGGTAAATTGAAAATAGTTATCATTTTGAATCAGAAAAAGTTATTTTTCCCCAACGAAAATAATAATAATAACAATAATAAAATCTTATAACAATACTAGCTGTTACCCATGACATCATTCGTATAACATTAAAAGGAAGATAAAGCAAAACATTTCACTCCTGCTAATTAAAAACATACATAATTAACCAACTCTTTATCAAATTTTATAATAGACAATACAGTGTTTCTTATTTATAGATGTCTTGACATAATTCAGTTACAAAAAAGTGGAATTTTGTGCCAAATAATATAAACAATTGCAAAAATGATACTGCAGCCAATGAAAAAAGGAAGGGCCAAATAAAATCATGGAAATTGACAAATCTCCCTTCGTAAACGAAAAAGCAACACTAGGAGAATTCTACTATAACAGTGTGTAGGTGGTGTGTTTTTGTGTTTATATTTGGTGTGAATTCTTATATGTATGCATTACATCCTATAAGACTACAAAAATCTATTATAAAAAATAAAAAAAATTAAATGACAACATATTTGTACTCTTTTAAAGCTAAAAGAAATGTGGAATTAAAATCCGGTTGCCAAACCATGATTTACAAACGTGTTTCCAATATACTTCGAGCTTCCGACTTTTAATTTAGATACCAGCAGGGGAAAAATTATGTTATTTTGAAGCAATCATATTAAACCTTTAGGTTTTATGAACAAGAATGCAACTTTCTTAAAAAATAAAGTAATTTTTATTCATATATTTTTTTTAATGAATGGCTTTAAGAAATAACACTCATAAAAAAAATTTCAAGCAATTGAGTTATTTTTTTAGTTTTTAAGAATGAAAATAACTATTTCCCACTTATGACATATTTTTGACATTGATAATTTTGCAGTGCATATTATTGACATTTAAAATCCCTTTTCTTTGAAAACTTTTTTCATTTTTAAATTAAAAATTAAATCTTTATGTTAGCTGTGCACAGACAATAAACCATCAACTATTGATAATAAATTTCTTTAAATGATAAGAATTAATATCATAACCCAAGACCATTTTATTTCAATATCAAAGCATATCCATTTTATTTTCCATACATGACATTATATTCACATACTTTCCATACTTATCCATATTCATGCACCTTGCATTATTAAGAAATATTTGAAAATTTCAGTTTTACTTCCAACAATATTATATTCATATTTCTTTTTTTTCATTTTCCTTTTTACGTGAAAATAATTTTTGAGGAGGAATTATTATTCTCAGTTTTGAATAAAGAAAGATGGTTAAATTTTATAGGAAAAATATCAATTGATTCCCCATTAAAAGAAATTTTGAATTATTAAGAAATCTATTTGAATAAAATAAATAAAACATAACCTATGTTCATTTCTTGTTTATAACCCATCTATATGCAAACAGGCAAAGGTAATTAATTCATCACTTGACTCAAACATTCACACACACTCTTTCACATTTATAACATAATTAGGATTAATTTAAATATGAGAGAAGAATATCTATTGAGCAAAAATAAATAGACTTCAAAATCTAAGAGGTGGGTAACCTAATAAAGACAGGTAGTAAAGGTATATTTATACATTAAATGTAAAAATTTATAAACAATCTTAAAAAAACATAAAGAAAAGAAAAATAGTCTTGCATAAAAAAGCCATTTTTTCCATTTGTTTTATTTTAATCTAATATTGTATATGCACATACAAAGCAATTGAAAGAATCTGTGCAAATAAAAATATGTAAAGTGAGTAAAAAATTAAAACACTTATTTTTAAAACATGCTTGAATGGTAATATACAGATTTTTTTGTTAAATTAATCAATTCGATCTCATAACTATACCATAGTTATTTCATTTTTTGTCATTGGTTTGATTCTTTCATTCAATTCTCCAATACAACAAGATTTAGTATTAAGACACACATACTACAATGTACATTAAAACACACATACATACATAAATAACGCCTGCATTCAACAGTTAAAGGTATATATAAATATTATACAGACATACAAACAATAAATACAATAAACCCAACTGGAGTGAAAAATTAGCCAGAGCGTGGAATTGAACCCGGAACCACAGTATACAAGACTGCTGCTCTAACCACTGAGCTACTCTGGCCGATACCTGAGTCTGCAATTTCTCACTAATAAACCATGTTGGGCGGATCACCAGCCATCTATACAACAGCCTTGGATGACCGCACAACAATGAATAGATTTTACTATTACATCGATCTACAATAAATAGATTAAGACACACATACTACAATGTACATTAAAACACACATACATACATAAATAACGCCTGCATTCAACAGTTAAAGGTATATATAAATAATACAGACATACAAACAATAAATACAATAAACCCAATTGGAGTGAAAAATTAGCCAGAACCAGGAATCGAACCCGGGACCACAGTATACAAGACTGCTGCTCTAACCACTGAGCTACTCCGGCCGATACCTGAGTCTGCAATTTCTCACTAATAAACCATGTTGGGCGAGTCACCAGCCATCTATACGACAGCCTTGGATGACCGCACAATGATGAATAGATTTTACTATTACATCGATCTACGATAAATAATATTAAGACACACATACTACAATGTACATTAAAACACACATACATACATAAATAACGCCTGCATTCGTGACTTGGCCAACATGGTTTATTAGTGAGAAATTGCAGACTCAGGTATCGGCCGGAGTAGCTCAGTGGTTAGAGCAGCAGTCTTGTATAGTGTGGTCCCGGGTTCAATTCCTGGCTCTGACTAATTTTTCCCTCCAGTTGGGTTTATTGTATTTATTGTTTGTATGTCTGTATAATATTTATATATACCTTTAAGATTTAGTATGTTCATTCCACAGTATTTAGAATCAAAATGGAAGTAAAATATTTAAAAATTATTACATTCATAAAGAGTAAATTAAATGCAGCTAATTAATGTAAGACTTTATTAATGTAAGAGAAAAACCTATTGTCCCATTTCTCCCACTGTCTCATTCCACCCCACTCTCCCCTATATATATATATATATATATGAGTAACAAATTATCATTATCAGTACGCAAACACAGAAAAAGTGTGATACAATTGTATGTTGCAGTGCCTAAGTACTTTTTTTAATTACGTTTATGAGCATGATTGAGATAGTTTGCTAGTAACTTTAAAAAAATGCAAACTTACTTCAGTAGGAACTTGCTTTGAGCAGTTCAGACAATCAATTAAGAAATAACACTCTACTAAGTTGATGTCTACAGCAACACAATCTAGAAGATGTAAAGAACCAAGGACACTTGAGAACTGATGAACTGTAGAGGATTCGAATGTGAAGCCCACAGTTTTGCTACATTTGGTACAAACATGACTATTACTTTTCTTGGGAACAGATTTCATGTTGAAGAATGTTTTACAGCGAGAGCATTGCAAAGTAACAGAGATTTTTGTACAAATGAAAGCAGCTGCTCCTTCAATCAGTTCTAAATTAGTGAACACTATTTTCATGCCATCATTGCTATTATGATGTGATGGTTTATTACTCTCGATACTTTCAGATGTTAAATTCTTTATCTCAGTGATAGTAGTTTGTTCTTCGAATTCCAAAGAATTAGTCAAAGACTCTTTTTCAGTGCATTCTTCAGCATCCGTTTTTTCATTTGTAGAAAATAAAGTTTCTGCTGGTACAAATTCTATTCCAGCTTCTTTAGCCAATAAATCCTGCTTTACCTGAAGGTAAAAGAAACAATGAAAGACTAAGTAAGAGAAAAATATAGATTATCAGAAAAAAGGATCTGTAATATATATATGAATATAAATACACAGTAAACTCTCTTCAATCTGCATATCTTAATACCAAAGCAGAATTTAGAACTTTTTTATAAAAATAATTTTTATTCATTAAAAAAATCATTTCTATGAAATATATATAAAAAAAAAAAAATATTTCTTTTATTTGAGAGAAACAGAAATAGTTCAACAGTATAAAATAGAATATGAATTATATATAAAAACAATGCATTCCTTTTAACTCAGCCTACTCAAATAAGTTTTGCCTAATTTCAAACGTCTAAGTTTTGTCATCAGTTAATTTAAGAAACATTCTTAAAATATTTTCAATTAATTTAAAAATATTATTTCATTAATTAGTTCCAATTTTTTCTTTTTATTTATAAAGCAATGTTTTGTCATACAAATCTAATAATAGCATGTTTTAGGTGTTAAGGGAAAAAAAAAAAAAACCCTGAAAATCAACTTTTTACACAACAAACTGAATTCGCAGAATTTGATGTTGTGCATTTGGGAGAGTAAACTGTACACAAATAAATGAAGAAATTTAACATTTTCAATAAAAGATAAATTAGTACATCTGCATTAATTTAGATTTCATTATGAGATTATTACTAAAAAGAAATACTGTGATTAAACTATATAAAATTTAACTGTTTCACAGCAAGCATGTCTTCAAAAATTATAAAACTATATTTAAATTGAAATATTATTAATTATGAAAATAATATTTGGAATAAGCATACTTTATACCAATATATATACATAATTTGATTAACAAAAGTTTTTATAATATTTAATGGCATACTGAATTTTAGAAGTTTATCTAAATAAAATAAAATCTGTGTGAAAACTTTTGACAGACATTATACTGTCATACAGTGTGTTTACTGTATGTTTTTACTGTAAATTTTACTCATTGACATATTTTTACTTTATGATGTAGATATATGCCATTCAAACGAGAATTTCCCTAAATGCTACGCCATTTGGTGGATTTTTTTCATATCGTCAGGAAAATAACATATTTTTCTGTTACACCCACCAAAGAAATTGCACATTCTGATATTAGAACACAAGGATTTTATTATGGTTGCGAGACAATAACATCTTGTTTTCTGATTGTCTTTTTAACAATTTGTGGACAGGAATTTGTGCACAAATCTCAGTTATTGTGATTGTTGTATTATTTCATTTTAATTTATTAATAAGGAAGGTCTCTTATAATTGAAATGGGCGAAGCTGGGTAGTTTTCTTAGTTATTGATAAATGACAACTGGAAAATAAGAAGTTTTATCCAATAAGAAGTTAAAATGTAGTTCAAAATGTGATTAGATACCACAGTTAGAAACACAAAGTATTATAATTCACATTATCATGATAATTGGTTAGAAATCTTTCAACTTTAATATAAAAATATACCTGTATAACAATTTATTCTTTTACTTTAAACAGCATTGTTACATACTTGCATATGATTTCTTTCTTTGCATAATAATATGGTTTAAAAAACTCTTTGGGTACAACATTAAAAAAGTACTGGAAAATGGCAAATACAGGTTAACAGAGAATTTTCCCTTTTGTATATTTTTTATCTTTTTATATCTGTTGAATAGGATTGCAGTCAATATCAGAACATTTGGTCAGTTTCTACTGGTTTGTAATAATAGTTCAGGCCAGATTTTTAACAAAATCTTAACACACTTTAATATTCTTGATTATATATGAAAAGGAACAATTATGTACAGTTTGATCATAATTTAAAACAGTATTATCAGCCGTCTGCTGGTTTTTTTGTTTGAACATCAATGCAGTTTCGCTTAGCCAGGTCCATCAGGCCTGCATGGATTTTATCGCATCATCCCTCATGAGGGACATCTGCACACAGGCGCATCAGATAATCGTCTGCCTAATTCTCATGTTTTTCATTGTAGGCTCAGCACTTTTTATTGTTTCAGCCGTTGGGTTTTTCCTTCACGCCTCATTGATGAATTTTCTAGGCTAAGCTATTTGAAGTGCAATCTTACCTCTACATCTTCAACGACTGTCCTGAAGAGGCTGTTTCCTCACAGACATTTACACTAACAATGTTAAATGAAAAAATAATAATAAAATAACAAAACAACATAACGAATACACAATGACAGATAAGAAATACTAGACATACAGTGCAGGCATATAGTTGAATGTTAAAAAAACTAAATAAAAATTTAATTGTTCATAAAACATAAAAATATTCTCTAGTCTTTCAATAATCTTTTGTATTAGTAAAAAAATAAAAGAATGCTCTATAGTTTTTTATGGACTCGTTCAGGCCTTCATGAAATTCGCAGCACTTGAGGTCAAGTTTGGACCCTCATGGTGTTCAACTTTCCTTACATTATAGTGATTGTTTCTTTTTACTGCAGTAATCTCGTAGGGACCGAGAAACTTAGGCTTTTGTTTGGTATCTGTCCCAAGCTAAGTTTTTTGAATGGCCACCAAATCACCAAGTTTATAAGCGTTGGCCTTTTTTTCATTTTTTGTTGTATGTTTTCATGTTTTCCAGTTGTATTTTTAATATGTTTTCTTTGGTTATTTCTCTATTTGAATTTCTTTCCAATATGAATAAATTTAAATCCTCACCGTCTAACAGTGTTTTGATTTGTAGGTCGGTTTTCTGTCGCAGTTTCATTCCTGTTTGTAGTTCGAAGGAATTTTGCACTTCTTGCAATGGTACTTCTTATGATACATTGTATGGGTGCGACAAATTTGCACCATTTAGTGGAGTCTTTTACACTAAGTTTTGCCAAAATCAGGATAAGAATTCTGTGCATTTGCTCTATCTGACCGTTTCCTCTACGTATTCCTGTTGTTATTGGAATATGCTCTATATTTTACTCTTTACAATATTTCTCAAAATCAGCAGAGGTGAAAGCCGATCCTTTGTCGGTGATGATTCACGACATATTTCTGAAAATATTGTGTTACTGGGTTAACCTATCGATGACTTCTTTAGCGCAGTAGTTTTAACGTGTATAACCAAACAAATTAAAAAAAGTAAAAGCATCCACAACAGTAAAAATGAGATTACAATTTTTATTTGTGGAATGCACTGGACTAATATGATCTATGTGATAGGTCTCAAGGGGCAATTTTTGGGGGAGGGAGGGGTGAGGGGGGGAGTCGGGTTTAATAAACCTTCTCCCTTTCCTTGATTTTTATTACAAAGTATACACTCTATGCAGTTGGCAATGACGCTTTCAATTTGCTGTCTTAACTGGGGTACATAATAATTTTCTTTTAAAATAATTTCAGTTTTAGCCACCGCATAATGACCTTTGTTATGAATGTCACATATTATTTCCTTTTGCATATTGGTGAGAATCATCAAAAGTTCTGTCACTTTCATATTTGTATAAGATGTCGTTTCTTATAAAATATTCTGAACTTTCATTTTTTTCGATTGATTTTTTTTTATCGCTTGTATGTGTTCATCTTGTTGTGCATTCTGTATTTTTAACATTAATTCATCGTGCAATCGGGTGACTATTAGCACTGTATTTCTACCCAAGGTGTCTTCATGTTTCATTTGAGATCCTGATCATTGGCAATTTTTGAATAAAAGAATCCATGTTCATACAAATTTTTATGGCTACCTATAAATGCCAAGCAACTTTCTATTAAAAGTTTGACGATCGAACTAGATGTTGAAAAACGGTATTCCAATGCTGGGTTTCTGAATTCTAAAGTCTTTGAGAAATAGCATCTATTATTTATGAAGTTTTTAAATGAATACTGAATTCAAGCCAGGACCTTTTGTGTTTCGAAATGCTTATTTGTAGTTTCATGCTTTTCGAGAGTTTGTATCATATGCCGCTAATCTCTATAGCCATCTTTTTCTAAAGAAGAAGTTGTTGGCATTGCAAAAATTTTGCAGTAGAAGTAGAAAACTGAGTCCTTGGCTACAGAATATACCAACCAATTTCTGTGAATTTTCTCTTTAATGCTGAGATCTTTTGTATAGTTGTTTGAGGTGAACCTATGTCCTCTGGTATCAGTAGGGAAATCAAAGTTGTACATTGGAGACGCTTGTCGTTCTTTCGAAAGACAAATTCTTTCTGAATCAGAAATACATTCAGGGAATAGTCATGGATCAGAACTCAAAACCAAACTGACAGGACGACCTTCATCTATTTCTGTCTCCATCAGCAAGTGTGATGCATTTTCTACCTCTTTCGCTTCATCCTCTTCGTCTTCTTGTTCCTCAACATGATCAGGCTCTGCATCTACAGAGCAGTCTTCAGAAGATTGTTTTCTTTTCCTACTTTGTTTTGGCAATTTTGCGACTTTCGATTTTTTTTACTTCATGCCAGGGCATGGATTGACAGAGTGTTCATCTGGCCCTTGCATCTGTCATTGAATTTTAAAGTAGCTAAGTAGGAGTAATTGTTTTCCTTCTGGGATGTATATGTAGAGATTACATTTATTTTTAGTTAAGTAATAGAAGATTTTCAAATGATGAAAATCATGAATAATGTTAAGCTCAATGGCTATTGTGAAGATAATTACTGATATCATGTAATAATGATTAAAAAATTTAAATGCTTAAATATATATATAGTACAACTCCAATTATCCAAATCAATTGGGACCAGACCCCATTCAGATAATCAAAAATTCGGATAATTGGTTTTTCTGAAAAAAGTGTTTATTTTAATTAATTACTGTATGCATGTTGAAAATGGGAGAAAAAACTATTTTCAAAGAAAAAGAGCTTTAATTAATTAAATGAAAAGGCAACACTTTTACATGTTAAGCATACTTAAAAGTGCTGTACATTAGTACAGTATTTACATATCGTACTGTAAATGAAAGTCATTGCTTGCTGAACATCTCGGTCAAAGTAAGCTGTTTGACACTCTTCATCCGTTTTCTGGCAGCCAAGACACGCATCCGCTTGACAGGGAGAAGTTGCAAGCAGTCACACTCGGTTGATGTTCCATCCACTTCAACACAGTTTCAAGATTGGCAAATGCTTCACTAGTTGATGGTTCCGTGTCTGCTTTAACTTCGATATTAAGGTAATCTTTTTTATCGACACTTTCAATAAGTTCATCATCATTTAGAATTTGAAACCCAGGGTCTGATGAATCACACACCATCCACTCTCCTATATCTTCAGCACTAATTTCTGAACATCCAGAAATTTTCAAAAGAATGTTTCTGAATTCCTCAAGTGGCACGTAATTCTCATCTCTTGTCTCTTCTCTTTCCTTTTCTTGATCTTCTTTTTTCCTTTTCTCCTTTTCCTTATTTTCTTCAGTTGATATGCCTTTCAACTTGTTCCATGTATGTCTTAATGTGACTACTGTGAAAAAGCTTTTTCACATTTTTAAATGCTCTTGAGATTTTTGACTTCCCTATCAGCAGAAAGGGTATTTTATGGCTTCGCATACAGTTTGCACAGTTAAGCACCATAACACGGTCTTTACTATCTTTATGTCCTACACTCCCTTTTAGATGCTAAAGTGGTTTTAGGCAGAGCTTTCCAAACAAAACTGGTTTCATCAGTGTTATACAAAAACTCAGGATTGTAGGAGCCTGCTACATCTTTAAATTTTTCAATAAAATCTTCTGCAGCTTTGGAGTCTGCTGATAACTTCTCACCACTTAAATCTAATTTATGGACACCATGCCTGGACTTAAAATTTCTTAGCTAGCCGTTACTTGCTTTAAAGGATGAACAACCAAGCTTCTGAGCTAAGATCTTAGCTTTTGCACAAAGAATCAACCCAAAATTGGGTTTCGGATAGAACATTGCTACAAAAACCACTTTTGAAAATGGCATCTTCTAAATCTTTGTTTGTTGCTGCCTTCATTAATTTTCTTGAAGAACTTCTATCTTCGTTTTCAAGCCAACTGTTTACCCGTAACTCATTTATCTAGTTATTTTATAATGTTTAGTTTATCTGATAACGATAACACAACACGTTTTCTTTTAGAAGTCATGGTGAATGATGAAACACACTCACAAACAAAACAACATACTGATGTGAAAGAGTACCGTCACAGTAGCAAGTCATGTAATCAACTAGCAGGTCACATCACACTGACTGACTAATCAAAATGAACAGTGACAGGAGGGCAGGATAATCAAATTGCACTATGAGATGGTGACTCATCATCCCAATAATGTTCGCGCTGCGCCTACACTAGCTTCGCGGAGGGAAGGACAATAGCACGCATAGACGGAATCGTTATTTTGCGAATTGCAGTATGTTTCTATCTTAATTTTTTTTTCTTAAATTCTGAAAGTGATTTGGATAGTCGGAATTCGGATAATTGGAGTTATACTGTATAAGTAATAGTGATCAAGATGAGTTTCTTTGTTGATAGTTAAAAGCTCATTAAGGTCAATAACTCCATTGTACTACTAGGAATTAAAATTCCTAAATGTGATTTAATTAATAGTTTTTGTGCTTATTTTTCATCTTTTTTAATTATTATTTCAGAGTTTGTTTAGTTTATAGGGTTTAAGCTATTAATGAAACATTACACATTTTTTACGTTTTTTAGGAATTATCTTGACTGATACAAATCTAAGCACAACATAAACATCTCAGAGCTGTTACAAATCATTATTTCTAATGTATACTTCTAGTCAAAATTATGAAAGAGGGAAAAGAAATCTCAGAAAGATGAACTGAATTGAATTACATATTTGAAATAAATTTACCTTTCTTAAACCTGCAATAAATAGATCCTCTATATTCTTATCAAACCAGCGTAGGAATGGTCGAAATATAAGTTCTACTTTATTAACTGCATTGTATTCTTCAAACTTTTTATCAATCCATTGATTTATGGCTTTATTCAAATGTCTGTAATGAAAACACATATCATTATAATAGTTCTAACATCATTTATTTAGAATTACAATGATTATAAATGTCATTTTTAAAGTGTTCTAATACTTTTGTTCATAAATTTTGAGGGGGTGGGGGAATCTTATTCTGTGAAGTGGTACTATTCAAATGATAATTCTAGATTGGGTTAGAAAAATTATTCATTCCATATATGAAGCTTACCTGTTTAAAAGATAATACTCAAAATAAAATGATCCATCGAAAATCTATTTTAGCCCCTTGACCTCCAGGCTTAATTTCATCGGTGAAGGGCTATATACTACGCTATGTGGTGTAAAACGTTTGTGTGATAAAACTCCCCTTCGACCAGCACCCTGTTATATCAGATACTACATATCACAGACCAATCTGGTTCAAATATGCAACCATTACTGTGTAGTGAATGACGTAAGGAGTGCACATCATGATCGTTGATTACTGAAATGAGAGGACGTACGCAGTGTATGTCCAGGGGCATGCCTAGCGGGGGGGGGGGGGGTGTAACACCCCCCCCCCACACACTTATTTGGAAGAGTTGGTAAAATTTAGAATGGTCGGAAAGTTAAGAACACACCCTGCAAAAAGTCCCCTCTCCCGTCCTCAGTATCATTTCAATTCTCTGTTGTCCGTCTTTAAAGGGGAAAAGAAAGAAGTTCTCACGGAAGATTGTGTATTATTATGTGTGGGAGGGAGGGGTTGTCAGAGAGCGGAGGTGATAGATAGAGATAATCGCATTTCTGAGAATTTGAGACTTTCGTGAAAGAAAGGTGGAGGGGGGGGGGGGGGGGGGGGGTTGCAATCTCTATTGTAAGTTTTTCCATGTAGCATCTTTAACTGCTCCCTTCTGCTATGGACTAATCCTTAGAATTTGGTGACCTCTTAGCTCTGGCGCTAGTTATTTGAGGTTGCAACATTTAAAAGATGAAGTCACGGACACAGAAGAAGAGCGATTTTCAAAAGTTTGTTTTTGTTGCATGATGGCAGATAATTCAGTGAAAATTTTATGCACACACTGTGATCGCGTACGCACACATTTCACAGAAAAAATACATTTATATCGCCATATAAGAAAATTTCATCCGAATGAAAACATCGACCTCCAGAAAGGAAAACGGATTCAATGTGCAATATGTAGATCTTTCTGCATTTCTATTAGAGGCCTGCATAGTCATATTCAAACAGATCATCCAGATGTAAAATTATCTTTTGAAAAGGCTCCTGTATAGCCCCTCTCCCCCCCCCCCCCAAAAAGCCGGTTTTATTCTTCAGAGTGAAAATGGAAGTTCTTCAGAAGAATCTTACCTTGAAATCTTTGTCGAAGACAAGATGGACTATGCGAGCAGATTCAGTCAGAGCTATTTTATCGTCCTATGATGCCCTCATCCATACTCTGCAAATTATTTCTGAAGACATGAAGGTTGACAAGGATGCTCGAGCTAAGGCGGCAGGGTTAAGAAGCAAAATGATATCATATGATTTCATTGTTTCTTTACTTGCAATGAAAACAATTATGTTTAAGACCAAGTTAGCAACAGAGCAATTGTAACGTGAAGACCTGAACATTTTAGAGGGAACCGACATAATGCAGAAAACTTACGAAAGCATTCAGAAACTCCGGAATGATGACGTGGCGGCAATAATGAACATCGTTAAGAAAGCTGACAACATCTACGAGACACATGGAATAAATCAAGATTATGAGTTCAATTTGCAGCACAGGCGACGGAGACCTCCATCGAAGATCGACGAAAATCCTGAAACTGCAGTTCTGTTTACACGAGAGAATTATTTTAAAGCAGAAATTTTGAAGGTGGTAGATCGGCTTACAACTGCATTTGGGGACATTCATAAGTTGGTATTTGAGAAAGTTAAACCACTGGCCTGTCTCCTTCCATCTAGTATCAAGTATAGCTCTACCGAGGACATTTCTAAACTATGTCAATTATTCCCTGATGATCTCAAAGATGAAGATAACTTGGAATGTGAAATTGATCTCATGTCCTCAGAAATAGCTAGTTCTGAATCGGATACAATTAGCGCAGAAGCGCAAAAACTTGTGGGGAAGGCTCATTTGTATCCTAACCTTTCTTTGGCCTACAAGTTGGCCTTAATTATCCCAGTAACTGTGGCAAGTAATGAAAGAAGTTTCAGCAGGTTAACGTTAGTAAAAAATTACTTGCGTGCCACCATGTCGGAAGAGCGACTGGACGAACTAATGCTATTAAACTGTGAAACAGACATGTTGTATATAGACAGTGTAGCTGGAAAATGGGCTATTCCGAAGGATAGGCGGGTGATGATTTAAAAATGTAGAAGGATAATTTTTAGTCTCTTATACTAATATATATTTTATTTTTAGCAAGCAATATTTGTCTTTTTTATGTATTTTAAAATTTATACACTTACATTACACAACAGCATGCGGTTTTATTTATAGAAACATAAATTCCGAAGTACTTCAACATTCTTAAATTGTTACTTTTGAGAACTGGTTAATGTACGGTAGATCCGTACACATTTCCTTATAAATCGTAAGCAGAATCCTAATTAATAACAGGATTCTCAACTCTACTTATATAGTAAAATAATTTAAAAAAATTTACACATACTGAATAACAGCATTTAATTTCGACTGTAGTTAAGGGAAATGCAGGTGAACACTTAAGATTTTTAGTGATTTTTATAAATTCACAGTATTGTACAACAGTTGACTCTGTCGCTGAGGGGAGGGGAGGGATCACAAAGCCTTTCTCACCCCCGATATTGCAGTCGGCAAAATTCAGTTCCCCCCCCCCCACTAAAACAGCCTTCGGCACGCCCCTGTGTATGTCCTGGCGGTCAAGGGGTTAAAACACTGTTTATCATCACTTAAGTTAGGAGACTCGTATGAGGTTCAAGTGAGGAAGAAGATTAAAGAAGTAAGAATAGAATACATTGTACAGAAGTTATTAATATCTAAGGCATCACAATATCCAAAAAAAATAACACAAACTTTATATCCATAAAAGGCTAATTTTTATTTTATATTACTCTTTTTCTAATACTTCAGATTGGAATATTTTAAGTTACTATAAATTAACATACATCAATTTTAAACAGTATGCACTTTCAAAAAACTTTAAAATTTGGCAATTTATGGTGAGATTAAAAGATTTTGTGTCATTTTACTTGTTTGTGTTATTTAACCAAAGCAGCAAAATTAAAAATTTTTGCTAATTCGTAATGTAGTACAAAACTGTAATAATTAGTTATACAAATTTAACGCTAATCACTAGTGTCATTCTCAAAGTAAAAAAGCATGCTATTTATTCATTAAAAGAAAATTAATCTACATATACAAGTTATGAAATCACAGCATATAAAATATTTAAATTTTGTTTAATTTCTTGAGAGTAGTACGCTTGTTGTTATAATGTTTTTTCACATGTATGCTCGTTAGGTGCTCAATATTATCACAATTCATTATAAGATGCCTTTCTATAAAATTTAGACAAAAAAAAAAAAAAAAAACAGTCATGTTTGCAAAGCATATTGAAAATTAATGCTCTTAATCAAAATTTTCATTAAAAATATTAATAGAATAAATTAAAATAAAAGCAATGAATGAAGATTGCTAGTACGTGGCAAAATCTCCTTTATGTTTAATTTTCTGAGAATGGGAAAATTAAACTTTATTATAATTTTAAGAAGAATGTATACATTTTGGACATTGCCATATTTACTAAATTTTATACACTTTAAATATAGAAAATTATATTTTATGCAAAATTAATTGGCATAAATTAGCAAATTCAAATGCATTTATAGAATGTTTGCAGGAATAGTTGATATAAATATTATGATAGAATACATTTTCAGGGTAATTTTTAGAATTAAATTATTTATGTTAGGCTAGGTTGAAGCACTGTGGTCATCTTTTACATACAAGATCTAATCAGTTTGGGGCATACATTTAAAGTGGAATCTGATTCATTAGACTCATTATAAACATCCAAACCTTAACTGAGATTCAAACCCAACATCATTTATATTAGTTATGAGTTATGTTTTAAAGAGATTATTCAGTCATACTGGACCAAAAAAAAAACATTTTAGTATTATTAATGATTTTTGGTCTATTAATGATTATGCTTAGTCAATAACAGAAATATTTAAATAACTTCATAAGGAAGCATTGTGTCTATTTTTATATACACAAAAATAGAAGCTTAGATTATTTAAGGTCCCAAAATCTTTTAATAGCATTTAGAATTTTTAAAAATGGATCATTAGCTCCCCTTCTTCATATGAATTCAACCAAGTGATAATGGGCTGTACCACAATGTTTCCTGTTATGTCATTATGAAACACAATTTTAAAAACAAAATCGAAACAATTCAACCATGTTCCTTGCTGAATGCACTTTTTACTGCAACAAGTACGAACTTTGCATCTCCATCAAATACTAATGCTAAAATACTATTTCATTTCATGTCCTTTTGTACAAAATACATTTTTAAGCAAAATATCCTTTTCTTGAAAAAAAAAAAAAAAAAAAAAGTGCAACTTGTTCTTCTGATACCATCAGAGCATAAACTATAGGGGGGGGGGGGGAGGGGGACACCAAATGAAGATTTTGTTTATAAATTTTTCTGATGTCTATGTTTAGCACGATATTGTTAAAATCGTCCTGTCTGGGGTATGCCAAAACATAGAAGAATCTAAAGATGATATGGTATAAGGATCCTGTATAAAGTGGAATATTTTTCTATTCTGTTTTCAAGGTTTTAATGAATCAATGTGTGACAAAGCAGATTACATAGTTCAGTATTACATTTTTTAAATTTTAGAATAAGTCGGATATTACAAACTTGGGAAAATTCTCTTTGTAAATTTAATTTGCAGGGGGAGGGGTGCCAAAATCTATGCTTGCACCGGGTGCAAAAAAGGCTAGTTTCGATCCTGGATACCATGTGGAGTAAATGACAGAAAAGGGTTGTAATTCAAAGGATGCCAATTAAAACAAGATTTGGCAAATTATCACTGGCACCCAGCAATTATAAAAGTACCAACTTTTTTATTTTATTTATTTATTTATTTATTTTATTTTATTTTATTTTTTTTTATTTTTTTATTTTTTTTTTGTTATTGTATCATTATTATAGTAAAGCAAATAAATGTTTGGGAAGGAGGAGGAGAAGAGAGGGGAATAATTAAAAAACACTTCCAAATGTAATGATATTTAAAATTTAATATTGAAATTTTTTCACAGCTTCATTCTGCTGCTTTTTGAAAAAGTTTTTAAGAAACTATATATATAAATAGTTTATTTTTTACGAATTACTAAAAAAAAGTAAATAAAGCACTTCATAAATAGTACCACACACAAATTATCCTAATATTTAATTCAAAGTAACTTACTTGATCAGAAGAAGAGGAATGTTCTCAGCACTATGAATGACAGAGATTCTGCATTTCTGTAAAATAATATTGCAAGTTAAAAATGTATAAATGTTTCAACATTTGTGCAACAATAATTAAAAATATAGAGCATTTTACTTACCTCTGTAGGATATTGTTCAGGGAATTCTATTTCAAGTTTTAATTTCTTCACATCAAATGCCTGTTTTTAAATAATATGTAATTTTTAAATTAGAGTACATACAAAATACAATGAAGATAAGAAATGGCAAGCTTAAAACTTAATAACAAATATATACACAAGCTCATCTTGCTGAATACTTGAATTTTTCAAATCATCTAGTAAATATAAAATCATTCACTTTAATTCTTTTTCTTTTCACTGTTATACACTCTTCAAATCTTTCTTGGTAAAATAAATCAAATCAAATAAAACCATACATTTTTTTTTTCAATATTTCTTCTTAATATAAAAATTATTGAGCATGAACTCACATCCATGTTTTGATATTAACACAATATTTTTAAAAAATGCTATTATAATATTTTAAAAATATATGATAAGATAAAAAATATTCAAACAGAAATATTTACAGCTAAAACTATATTTTTCATATGTTTTGTCGCAAACCTGAAGAGTTAAAAAAAAAAAAAAAGGCATTTCAAAATTTAAGGGACTGTCATGTTGCTCATTATTTTAATGATCATTGGAGTTTTATTAATAATAATCATGGATGAATTATCTGGCACAAAGGTAGTGGTGGTATTATTATAACTTAACAACTGGATCTTTGGCCTTATTACTTTTCATGTATAAACTTGAAAAGAGAATGATGTGTCACGCTTAGACTATGGATCACTTTCCACCAAAACATTATTACTAAATTTGGATATTGGCACAGTGAAAAAAAAAAAAATTCCTGCTATAAATAATACAATTTATTTAGTGTATATTCGATAATCAAGGCACACTAATTAAATTTTCAATCAGAAAATGCATCAAAATAACATGATACAACAAGATGTAAAAGGATAGGAACAATCATTTAATTGTCTAAATAATAAATCTACCCTATATATATAAAATCCTAATGAAACGAATTTATGAAACGATTCTTTGAAACGACTGATTCAGTTTCATGGCTATTTCTCCTAAAATATGGAATACTTTGCGATGAAATTAACACCAAAAATCCATATTGATCTGCAGATCTCAAAACTGGTATTAGAATTTTTAAATTCGAATTAGTTTTCGAAATATTAATTTTTTTCTAATTTTAAGTACATTTTTCTAATGATGGCAACTCAAATTTTAATCAGAACAGATATATATTTTTTTTTTTTTCAGATTTCAGAAAAGGTTATTTTAAATTACTTTGGCGACCAGTTTGGCCTACCTTAAATATATGCTAAGAAATGTATCGTGCTACTTTTATTTATAATTCAATTTACTTGAACAATCTTTCGCCACATCGAAAGATTCTGATTGGCGCCAAAATGGTATTATTTTGATTGACATGGTAACCCGGCTATTGTTGTTTATTTAATAATAAATGTTTATTTACTTTTACTTCTTTTTTAAAATTATATAAATTATTTTGTTCTATACTTATTAATTTTTTTTGTTGTTGTTATTTCCTTTTGAAAATAATAGAAAATAATTAAAAAATATGATAAGTGCAAGTAGTAAATCAAAATTACGTCCATTACTAATCACATCATAATATTAAAATATTTAATTGCTTAAAAGATGTTATAAAAACACATTAAAATTAAATTAAAAATCTATATTTTGTAAATATAGATAAAATATATTTGTAATATAGATTTTTTACTTTTAATGTGTTTTTATAACGTCTTTTAAGCAAATAAAAAATAAATATTTTAATATTATGATACGGTACTACTTAGTTATTCTGTCGACCAATTTTGCCAAATTATACAAATTGACATAATTTTTATTTTAAATAACGAAAGAACAAATAAATTAGTATAACATTAATAAATATACAAATAAAACGTTGAAATAAAAATCACTTGATGATGTAAACATGTGTAACTTACTTAAAGTCAAGTGAATGTGACATTTAAGTTCAACCATTATTGACATTTAATCTTAGAGTTTGGCAATAGATTTTTGGTCGACGGGATAACTAAGTAATACACAAAATGCATATGTAACTGATATTCGAAAACGAGGTTTTCGCCAAATTTTTGTAAAAAAGAAAAAAAAAATCACGCCAAATCTGCGGTGCGTATGTGACATCTGGCCAAATGTTAAATAATGCGGGAAGAGTTTCATATTGTGCGCTGGTTTTTTGGCGAGCTTTTTTTGGCATTAAATGAATCAATGTGGTTATGATCTTCAGCCTTTGGGGTTGCTTTTTTCTGGAATGGACTTTATTCATATGTTTTTTGCGTATTTTTTTTTTCATTTAGCCTATATTTTTCAGAAAAATATATAACTTTTGTTTTAATTTGACATGTATAATAAATATAATAACTACATAAAATATAAGTACATAATATTTATTTATAGGTGTATATATACTATGTATGTATAAGGTATATCTCTATACGTAATATATATAAAACTGTCTGTATAAACATCATACTTTTTTTAACATGTGACATATATAACATTTATTAAATATATATATATGTTTACAAATATTTAAAGACCATGTTTTTCTGACATCCTGAAAAATTTTATAAGACACTAAAATGGCTTTTTGGCGCCATTTTGGATTCATTCGCCAATCGCAGCAACCAGCACAGAATATGGAACTCTTCCCAATAATGCAACAAACCATGACATTTAATTTCAACTTCAAATCAATGTTTTAATTTACCACTCGAAAAAAAAAAAAAAATGCTAACTGGCAATTTGAAAAAAAAGCTATTGGCAAGATTTACACCTGGCTAGCGTAACAGTACCAAGAATTCTTTGCGACCATGACAACTTTTATATAGTTTTATTCGAAAAAAAAATTTATTTTTTAATCAAAATGGAAAACTTTTGCCACAGATGTTATATACGGACCTATATAGGCACGATTTTTTTCTGACGCCAATGTCATATACACAACGAGTACTTAACTGGCGCCAAAGTATTGTTATTTTGATTGATATGGTAAGCCGGATGTTGTTGTTTATGCTGTTGATGCGTTCCCCAAATTGGCGTCGGAAAAAAAATCGCGCCAATATTGACATCTGTGCTAAACTTTCATATGAAAAAAGGGATCAGACCGTATTTGTTTATGGCAATTGATGACAACTATTATAATATAGATGAATTGATGGCGATATTTGGCGACTTATCACCAGTGCCTGAATAACATTAAAGTACCAAAATGGCACCTAGAGTATAAAAAGCGAAGTGGTCCGTTGATGATAGTTACATGATATAGGCTATTGTTACAGAGATTGTTTTAAAATACCGGGAGACAAAGACTCTGTATACTTAATTCCTTTTATTTTTAGCTTCTTTTTCCTACTTATACTTTTACTATTCTCGATCCACACACACACAAACAACGACAAAAAGTAAACCAAACAAGCTTCAACATGATGTACTCTCAATCTTAAATTATATGGTAATTTCAGTCAAACTTTTCAAGTACAAAATTTATTTAATGTAAACAGATTTACAAAAAAAAAAAAAAAAAAAAAAAAAAGAAAGAAAAAAAAAGCAGCAAATGACAAACTTTAGTAAGTAATGTTGTTCAACAATTCATTCAAATGAATTTTCATATTACATCAATTCAATCAATTAACAGCAAAATTAAATTTGAATTTTCATTTTGTTATTAACAGTTTGTATTAAAATTAGTTTTCAAAAGCTTTAATCAGGTTCTTGCAAAGTATTAAAAAAATAACAATTAGTAAATACATGTTGAAATAATTTATTATGAAAGCACCATTTACAACAAACATCAGAAACTGATAAAATTATGTTAAATATATATATATATATAAGAAAATAAAGTAAAAGTATTGAAAACAGTGCTAATGTTCATGGTATTTGAACACCAGAACACTGCATCAAATTACATTTGAGTAATAAATGATACAGCATATTTTAATCCATATATTAATATAAAATTTTATTACTTCTCTTTTTAACCACTTCACCAGCAGCAGATATAGGGAAACAGTGCTTTTACCCCCGACTTATCTCGCAGCAAATGTTGAAGTGGTCAAAAAAAAAAAAAAAGTACTGGCCTCACAACCTGCTTCTTTCAGAGATAAACTAAAATCCCACAGCTAGTTTTATGTTAGATTATTTTTAAAATGTAAAAATTGTCCTTTTATATCAAATCATATTTAGCCAGCATTTATTAAAATGAAGAAACTTTTATGCTCCTATTACTATATTATAAGATGTATTGGTATAAATATATGTTAAAATTTTATCTCTTCTTATTTCTTTTGTTTTTACTGTGCATTTCAAACTATCTTGAATTATAGCAGTATATAACTTAAAAATAAGTTTCCTATATTTTGTAAAAACACTAACAATAATGCAGTCTCTAAAATAAATTTGCAGCATATGAGTGAATAATGTAACAGAAAAATAAAAGATATCTTTATTATTTTTTTTTTTTACTTTAATGATATTACCACCTAAATCCTTTAATATTCAACAAAAATATTCCTGTTTATTTTAGTAACATTAACTGAAGACTGTTTACTATACTGTTTAATTTTAAGCAAATACCGCCTAATGTTATGCAACAGTTTCATTGTAAAAAATGAAAAAGTAAACACATCTGATCATCCAGATATTTAGAAAGATTGATAAAATGTTATTACATACCCAATCTGGGTCTGATGGCTGGAACAGGACAGAATAAGTTTGATTTTCACTAATAATTTCAAAGGATGGAAAACGCTTCTTCATCTGATTTATTTCAGTAGCTCTGCAAAAACAAATAACACCATTAATTAACATAATGTTTTATAATATTTACAAATTGAGTAAAAATATGTTTCATTTTTATAAATATTTCATTATTAATTAAATTCCATCTTAAATATATAATTTATTAATAATATCTATAAAAAATTTCACTACAGAGTAGAATGTTTATCATAATTTATTATAGAGCATTAAATGCAAATAGTTCGAAAAACCTTTCTTTTGTCCTAAACAGTTGCTGAGAAAATACAAATTTTAATAACTGACAAGTGTCACAGATTTTACGAAATTTTAAAGAAATTCATTTAAAATATCTGCCTATTTTTGATAGAGGGATAACATTTAAAAAATTATAGCAAGAACTCAAGTAGTCACCTTCAGATAAACTGAACAGTTACAATTTTCAATAAATAACCACATCTTTATGTAGTGATGCTGTGTATTTGCTATAGTGCATCATTTAAACAAACAAACAACAACAAAAAAAAAAAGATGAAGGGATACATAAAAAAATGTGATGGGTCCTTTGAAATGCATAGTTCTCCCTTGAAAAAATAAAAGAGGCATTGTTTGTGTTAAATACAGTGAATATGTCTTATTTCTAAAAGGAAGACTCACTTTTAGAAAATGGAGACTGAGTTTTTTGAAAATGTTTGGATCCTAGGGACTCAGGATTTCAAAAGCCTGTAACATCACTGTTATAAAAATCATAAATAGCCCAGATTAGTCATTTATGTGATTAGCACAAAATCACAATCCCAAATTTTTTAATAGAAGATTTAAAACATTGAATTAAGATTATTGAATTGATAAGATAAAGATAAATTCAGAGGGGGAGGGGTGTCTGAGTATAAGTGTGTGTAATGATTCCTATTACATTCACAGATAGACTTAAATTTAATTCTTAACCCTCCGAGCGTCTTGCAAAAGGGTAAAATTGTAATGTTGTTTTCTTTGCATTTTGTTTTAAATGCTAAGAAAATATGTTTTTTTCAACATTATAAAAAAAAATTCAATTACAAATATGAATGTAATCCTTGAGAGTATTAATCATTCTTCAATGTATTTAAAATTCATTAAATCTATAGAATTATATTATCTTAAATATTGCTTGTATTGCTGTGAAACCTGGAGCTTAGTGAACGGAATTATACGCCCCAAACACTTAGAGGGTTAAGTCTTTCTTCACAGCATCTGAGAGAACAAAAAATGATTATTAATTACAAATTTCATTATTTGTTGACCCTTGCTTCGCATATTTACCGTCAGGTAGTCACTCGAATAATATCCTCCTTCTCTCTTGTGATGTACATTTTTTGCATGTTATTTTAGAGAAGATTTGTTATTAAAACTAGAACACCATTGCAATTATTATTGTGCTATTTTTAATATTTCAGGAATGTGTAACAAATTAAAATCAACCTTTAAAAAATCCTTACATTTTTCCTTAGTTGTAACATATTAATTATATTGAGTTCATAGACTTTTCTACTACTATTACTTATTAGTGGCATGCCATACATTCCATCATCTTTTGGATATTAAGATTGGATAGTATATACCACAGAACGTTGTTGTCATGGTGAGTCTTTCCCTGACATGTAGAAGGTAGAAGCTACAAGCCTTTGTGGATGAATCTTTGTACCAGTCAGATTAATTTCATTCTTTTCATGTATTTGCTCCCTGTGAAGACCAGCAGCTTTGTATAAAGCAAAATACAGAGTGTCCTAAAAGGTTTGAAATGTGCTTTAATTTCTTTTTTCTTTTTTTTTTTTTTTTTTATCTGTTAGAGATATAGGCAATGTAAATTGCAAAAGTGTTGAAAATAAGGTTGGAATTAAGATTATGTTTATGAAATAATCCTGCTATTAATTTCCAAAAAGTTATACTTTTAAATTTTTATATTATTTCTATGTCCTATAAGTTAAATTAAGAAAATTTTGCTCCATGCTCTGACAAGTACAATCAATAAAAATTCCATTCTTCTATGACTAAAACTCAAAGAGTTCTGTTACTTTGAATTTTACAAGATTTTAAACGTTTACATCACTAAGAACACATTTTTTGTTCCAACTCTGAATAGTCCACAGAAGCTAGATGAACATCTGAAAAATTCTTATTCTTTTCATTGCTTTTGGCCAATTTTATGTAACAACAACGTTGTTTCCTATTTATTATATACTGGAATAAATACTATAATTTCTAAGGATCCTGTGAAATTTTATTTCAAACTGTTGCAATTCAAAAGAAAAATACACCTAATACTATCCAAATAAAATATATATATATACAGTAGACTCCCTCAAATTCACAAACATAAAATCTGCAAATGCCTAAAATGCACACATCATCACAGATGTAAACAATGAAACTTTTAGTTCAGCTATAGGGGAAAAATTAGACTTTTTTATTTATATATGAATTCCGTATGTATTTTAATAGGTAATTCTCGTTAATATAACTGAACTCGTCCATTTTCATGAAGGAAGAATTAATTTATTTCTGAAAAAAATCAAGATATTGCTGATATCACTGGTAATCCCAATCCTTTTACCAAATATATTTAATGTATTAATATACATTATATATATTTTTTGGTTATTAAGTCTGGTTAAACCTGAAATAAAACTTTCTTATTTTATAGTTTTGATGTGAATTAGTATGGTACCTTTATGAGGCAAGTTTCATTGAATAATTTAAGAAAAATGTGTCTCATCTTTATTATGCGTATTTAACTATACATAATTATTTACTTGACCTCTACTTTTAATATTTTAATCATTTATAAAATGATCTAATTTTTTATTATTTTAGTTTATTACTTTACTTAATTATTTTACTATATTGTAAGTATTCATTATAATTTTGATTGCATTATTACATTCAAATTACTGTTTTAAAAATATAAACAAAGAAATGACCAGAAACCGGCACAACCTGTGCGGATTTGAGGGAGTCTACTGTATTTAGAAACTTTATAAAACTACTTGTAAACTATGCCAACCAGGCCTTTGTTATCAAATGGGCAAATCTGGACTTTGCCCATGGGCCCCAGACTTTACGGGGCCCCCAAATCCATATATATTAATTTATAAAATATTTACTTTTTATCCCCCAATTCCAACTCTGAAAATTTTCAAATACAAATTTCATTTTTAAAAGATTCTACTAAACTTTCTGAAAAACAAATTTCATTTTGAACTCACAGAACTCAATGTTTTTGCAAAGCTAACCTCAACCACTATTAAATAAGAAATAATATTTTGATTTTAATAGATTGTATTAGCAATAAAACTTAAATCATATCTAAACTTTAGTGATCAAAAATAATTAGTTGTAATTGTCATGAGAAATTTTTTTTCATATTCATAGTTTTTTCTTTTAACTTTGAATTATATATGAAAAACAAACCCAAAATTGACATCTTTCTAGATTTATTGAAAAAACACTTTCCACTTGTGAAGTAGAAAGTATTTTATTTGACATTATGTTTTGTGTAGTACAAGTTAAAAGATGTAAATCAAAGTAATTATATTTTATATGTTAGAGTATTTTACCCTCTTCCATAAGTTGAAGTTATTAAATTCATCTTAAAGTAATATAACAAGCTGCTAAAATTATATAAAAGAGTTTTGTTCTGTGCTAAGAAAAAAAGAGAATTTTTATTAATTAAGGTACTTAACCACTTCACTCCCATTCTTAATTTCACTGGTGAAGGGCTATATACTAGGGATGATTGATTACTGAAATGAGAGGACGTACGCAGTGTATGTCCTGGTCGCTGATTACTAAAATGAGAGGACGCACACAGTATACGTCCTGGGTGTGAAGAGGTTAATTTAGAATTGACTGAGCTAAGAATTTTCTTCTATTTAAAATGCAAGGTGAAAAAATATTGTTTATGCAATACACATATGACTCATCATCAGTTCTATTCGAATATTGCAATGGTTCAAATGGGGCCCTCTAATTTATGTTTGCCCAGGGCTCCAATTAGTCATAATCAGGGCCTCCTGATGCCAACCTAATACTTTTAAATGTAACATCACAATATTTTAACCCATTACAACCCCAGCCCCCTCCTGTCACACTGTATCATATTTTGTGAACAATCACTGCCCCCCCCCCCTCTTCATAATGTCTGACATAATTAACAGATGACACCTTTGAATTAACTGCGCTTATTAATATTAAAAAAAAAAATTATGTTAATATTAGATACCAGAAAAATATTTTAGAGTAATAAATTAAAAATAATAACCTTAATTCAAATATAATATCTGGAGTCAATGAAGATGCATGATATACATTAAAGGTTCTTCTATAATTGGAACTATTTCTATTCATTGAAGAATTTTTATTCATTGGTTTTGAATCTCTATCACGAAAGAAATTATTAGAGTCGTTTTCTGCATGAAAACTATTAAAATTATCAGGACCTTTAGAATGATTTTTTTGAGGATGATAATATTTGCAACTGTCTCCCTTGTAACAATATCCTTTCTTAAAATAATAACAAAGTGGTCTCTTTTTTGATTTATCGCTAGAAGAAAGAATCTTTTTAGGAATATTCTGAGACTGAGAAGAGATAGTTAAAGAATTCATTTCACTGTTTATGAGATCGAAAGAATGTAAGTATTCACAATTATCTCCTTTTTTGCAACTCCCCAACATTAAGTATTTACAGATTTGTTGAGGTAATGGTAAATTGTTGGAATCCCGTAAAATATTTTCATCTTCGAGTTTCTTATTTTTATGCACATTTCGTGGCACTGATGATTTTTTATTTCTGATGAAATGTTCACTGTTTTCAGAAACCCTTTTCATATGTTTGTATCTGCATTTATTGCCAAATTTACAGAAACCGTTATTGTAAAAAAATGAGCATGTTCTAAGTTCAGCTGTGTTTTCAGGTTTTATTTTTTCAGAGGCATCACTATTACTTAATATTTCATTACAATTGTCATTTGGAGTGTCAATTTCCTTTTCCGAAATAAAGGAAGGGTCTCTCTTAGTAGTCTCCATAAATATATCTTTAACTGACTAACTAATATTATGCATAAAATAGTGTGAGCAATTAACAAAAATATTTTTATAAGCACTCGGAGTAAGCATAAACATCAACAACAAAAAACAACAGCTGATAATAACTGCAAACCACAGAGTTAATATGCTTGCGTGTCTCTGCAATCTGTCGTCTGCTACAACCACGGAAAAGATAATATTACAAATAGTGTTGGCATCAGATAAGGCCTCACCTGAAACTAACCGTTTATAGTTCATTTCTTACGAACCAGTCAACCAATCGACCAAACTACTTGGCATTGTAAACAAATAAATTTCACGCGTGTCTGAAAAATTCACTGTCTAAATAGTTCATTTTGCACATTATTTACTTTAATTTAATGGTTATATTTTAATTGTTTATATTGTATTCAATTTAGTTCTTATTGAGGATATTTTTAGAAGATTTTCAGTACATCACTGATGTATCAAACATTTTATTATGTTTTAATATTAATTAAATACTGAATTAGTAAAGGACGTTGCAATTAATTTCATTTTTGCATTGAAATATGTCTAAATCACGCAAGAAAAAAACAGAAAAATCGCATTTATGTCTTTCTTCTGATAATAAACAAACTTCATTATCCAAATACTTTTTTTCTGCTGCTGCAAGTAAACCTGATCTTCGAAGGAGATTGATCTCAGATGAAGTAAATGTATGACACTTATACATTATCACATCAATGAATACAAACACATTCATAAATACGTATATATTTCGGAGTTTTCTTGAGTGGCGTTTCAGCATGATACTGAAATTCACTGCCCCGTGTTACCTTTTTTTTCTTAATACCTAGATTATTTTTAAGCTTTTTTATATCATAATTTTTACAACTTCAAACGGCACATCAGATATTAAATATCAGATTGTAACGAAAGTTTCCCGCCACAGCTAATACGGTCTGTGCAAATGGTTCGCGTTGACGTGTTTGCTCATATTTTGTCAAACGATTTTTGGCATTTGAAAGAAAGGGACTTGCTTTATAACACTGTGTCGTGAAATTTGTAAAAAAAATATCATTATCATAAAGTACAAGGTGTCTGAAATGGAACTATCACGCTGCCAGATTAGAACCATCATTTACTTCCAGTTCTGTTGCAAAATGTCAGCTACAGAATGTCACCGAATAAAGTGTACAGCTTTAGATACTAGTGTTGTATCATATGACACTGTGAAGGTTTGATGGAATGGTGGTTATATATAAAATTACAGTTAATTATATATATTAATAGTAGTATTATGTAATGGTGAGATTTGGCAGAAAACTTTCGTTATAACCTAATATTATATCCTTTTTTTTCTTCTAATGTGTGGAAGAAGCACTGTTTATAATAGTGTTTAGTAACTATATTTTCAGAATTTTCATTTTTCTTCTGAACAGACAATATATATATATATACATTGTATGTTGTGTGAGGTATTGTTCGAAAGATCTCGTAACACCAAACTAAAAAATATATTTGTTTTAATTTTAGGTTTTATTTTTTCGGAGATATCGGCGCAAATGTAGTGCAAAAATATGTTTCCTCTCCCCAGGGTTGTAAAAAACCTGGATTTTTTTGTTAAAAACCCAGCCCGGGTGGGTTTTATTAAAAAACCCGGGTTAAATGAGCAATTTTTCCTGGGTAAATTGGGTTAAAATGCCAAAATGTGGAATATGATTCCACCTTCCTCCCAAATAATAATCTTCAGGGTTGCTACCGTATAGGGAAAACTGGAAAAAGTGAGGAAATTTAAAAATGAATATTAAAAACAAAAAATGTTACTAAATTTTGGTACTTTGCAAAATTTATCCGTTGAAATTTTGAAAATTCTCAGAGGAATTACTCAGGGAAAATTTAATTTTTTTCTTAGGAAAGCGCAAGGAATTTGATTGCCGAAATAAGTGGCGATCCTGATCTCAAATACAATCTTTGTGAACACTTCATAGTCTAATAGATGGGAATGACTTCAACATAGTATAAGGATCTCAATATTTTTCTCTGTTCTTAAAATACATATATATATATGATCCCTTTAATTTAAATAACAAATTTTAAATTGCAAAGCTATCAGTTGTGTGTTATTTAATAATAAAATATAAATATAACTTTAAAAAAACTTGCTCCTTTGAAATTATCATAAGATTAGCGAATGTTGATAAAAAATATTTTACAACAAAAATTTTTCTTATATGTACTACATCCACTCTCAACAGTGTCCAATGGCTAATTCCTAAACCGTTAGTCATAGACATATAGTTCCAATTACAAAAATGTTTTAATTTGAGGCAAAGAAACATTTTAAAAGCGATTTGGGTCAATAAAAACATTTCTTAAAAAAATTACGAAATTTAAATTTTTATACGGCCCTCAGTCCTATAAGTTATATTTAGTAACATTTTCCTATTACACTGACAAGACAGACAAAAAAAGTCCCGTTCATATAAAACTAAAATTGACTGAGTTATGAAACTTTAAAAATGCATGACTTATACCACTTTTCTGCATCTGAACACAAATGAGTTTGGCCATGCTTTGAGGGGTCATATCCTAGGTGCTTAAAGTATTTGAAGAACTTTTCATGTGTATCTGCGCTTTGAAAAAAATACTACAAGTGTTACGATTGAGTTAATTTTTATTAAGTTTCAGACTGACTAAAATTATTGTATTTTAAAATATGTGTTATTTTGTGAGGATTTGAGACTATTTCTTTTAACAAATATGTTATTTTACTTAACTTCAACGATCGTATGTATGTTTTCCCAGTTCAAAAATTTGTACTAGAAATTTAACTCACTATCAAATATCCGATCAAGATTAAATTTTGAATGTATACTGATATAAATCTGATGACAATCTAATATTATTATGATTTTCAGTGGTTACCACTCATACTTATTTTACAGGATAACACAAAAAATTTCGGATAGATTACTGCCAAGAAGTTTAAGAAAAAGTTTTAGATTAGATAACACAAGACTGCAATGGTTGTGTTTTCAACTTATATATATTTTTTAGCACAGAATCCGAGAATTACCTTAATTTTTAACCATCATCTCAGGATGTTTTGCAAATCATAAATTGTCAAAGTTTAAAAATAACAAAAATCAAATACTATAAAATAGAGGAGACGGCTGAGTTTTTTAACTTTTGATAATTGATTTTTATGTACTTCTTAGCACTGAATCTGAAAATGACCTTCATTTTTAACCATCATGTTATAATTATTTTGCAAATCGTAAATGTCAAAGTTAAAGCATAGCAAAAATCTGTGTATTATCTCAGAAACAGAATTTTCTGCATCAGTCTGCAGCAAACTAAAATTTATCTGCGACCTGACAATGCTAGATTAAGCTTACTATCATAAGAAATAACAGAAACCCATAAAATAAGCAAAATTTGCATTTATAAAGAAAGTATAATAAAAGGATACAACAAATACCATAAATCTAGAGACTTAAAGTAAATTTCAGCTATTTTTTAAGCCTAGCATTTCTTTTTAAGCTGATGAATTAATCTGCAAAGTGTAAAATAATCTGCAGCACCTGCTGCCGTGCTGCACTGTTTCTGCTACTGGGGATATTATAAAACAGATGTAAAACTTTTTTTATTTAATTTTCCTGACGAGATGGTTAAAAATGGTCATTTTTGGATTCAGCGGTAAAAAATACTATAAAACAGATGTAAAACTTTTTTTATTTAATTTTTCTTACGTGATGGTTAAAAATGAAGGTCATTTTCAGATTCAGCAGTAAAAAGTACATAAAATAATTTAATAGTAAATATAATACTCTTGAAGCTAACTAAAAAGCTTAAATTTACGTTTTAAATTAAAAGCTAAAACGTTTTAAAATTATAGGGTTCCCAATCTAAAAGTGCAAGTAAATTAGTACAAATATATTTTCTAAGATTCAAAGACGTGAATAAATAAAACAAAATAACCAATACATCATTTGTTCCTTTCCAGAAATATATTTTAAAAAACCCGGGCTTTTTAAATGGGTTTTTTATAAAAAACCCAGCCCGGGCAGGCAGCTACAGGGCGATTCCATCCGGAGAGTCACACACATAATGCAGGCTTTAATTTGCATTTATTCAATTATTTATTAAATTTTAATGTTAATTCTAATTTTAGGTGGTATGGTAAATAAGTTAACATATTTTTTAGTTTAAATGTGTGTAAGTAAAACTCACAGAAATATATCATTTAATTTCATACTCAAAATGTGCTTTTTTTCTGAAGTAGAAAAAAAGTACATTTTGAGTAATGAAATTAAATGATATACGTCTGTGAGTTTTATTAACACACATTTAAATTTCAAAATATGGTAATAACTTATTTACTATACCACTTAAAATTAGAATTAACATTAAAATTTAATTAATAATTGAATAAATGCAAATTAAAGCCTGTGTTACGTGTGTGACACTCTCCACGGAATTGCCCTACACACTACAACCCTGCCTCTCCCCATCCACCCACCCACTTATTTCCGAATCTATTGAAACTAAAATTATGAAGAAATTAGGAATAGTAGGAGTTTATTTAAACCTTGCAGAAAAACAATAGTGATTAAACCAACTGGAATAGTTTTTGGGAAAACTGCATATTTCCGTTATATACAAACTTTGCGGGGGCTCACAAAGAAGGTCTCCTTACCGTGCATACTCAGAATATTTTGAACAAAAATACTAATTAAACTACTTATGTATGAAATAAATAAAGGATGAGTTCTATTTAGTGGCAGAATTACAGTAGAAAGTCTATAAAAAAATAAAATGCTTTCGAGTATTTGGGATGAAAAGACGAAAGCGTCACACGAGTTGGCAAGCAGTATACTTTTCCTCGCCAAAAGTAAATGAAATATATAATGTGAACATTAAAATTTTCATGATCTTACTTAAAAGCAACTAATTTATAGTAATGAAAGAGATGTTAGAAGTTTAAAATATACATTTTATTTAAAAACTTCTTAGTACTTTCAAACTTTACAGGTTCATCATCAGAGAATATCTTGATAACTAAATGTTGTTTATTTATACAAATACGTCACTCTGTTTTGAAAATGAGAGAGCCAATAATTACTAGAGTTGAAAATAGAAGTAGCAGTAGCAGTTTCATGGATTGAATTTAATTAGCAGAAATATATATTATTATTATTAATTGCAGTTCCATTGATTTTATGACATCACTTTGTTTCTCATACGTCACTTTCCATGGGTAGAAGAAAGTATTCTGTACTTTAAATTTTATTACATGTCTTTTAAGTAAGATTGTGAAATTTTTAATGTTCACATTATATATTTTATGTTGAATCAAGGTGAAAAATTGCATTTTGTCTTATGATATCAAAAGCAAACGATTTTAATGCACCTGAAAATTACCTGAATAATCATTATTCTCATCAAGATTTGCCTTGGTTTGATTTGCACTTAGAAGAGTTTTTGTAAGAAACCTCTTAACCCTCTAAGTGTTTGGGGTGTAATATTGTGTTCACTAAGCTCCAGGTTTCACAGCAATACAAGCAATGTTTAAGATAATATAATTCTAAGATTTAATAAATTTTAAATACATTGAAGAATGATTAATACTCTCAAAGATTACATTCATATTTGTAATTAAGTTTTTTTTATAATGTTGAAATAATCATATTTTTTAGCATTTAAAACAAAATGCAAAGAAAACAACATTACAATTTTACCCTTTTTCAAGACGCTCGGAGGGTTAAAGGCAAACCTTAATACAATGATCGATTGCTTTATGAATTTACTTACCCCATCTCTTGAGTGGGGTTTGCAGCTTTGAGCAGAATTGATGATCTCTTCTCATCTGTGAACACAGTTGATATATACCCCCTTTAATAACTGTTGTTCAATTTATGTACTACAACCATCAGGGGCACCATTACAGAACTTTTTTTGGGGGGGGAGGGGGGGGGAAATTTATTGAGGAAAGTTATGTAGCTAAGGGTAGGATCCGAGCATATACCCCCCACCCTCTAACGAGAAGCGTAAACTGAATCATGTTTACAAAAACAGTAAAAACTTTGAATATGGAAACTCAAGAACTAATGAAATACTTCGTTTCAAACAGATTTCCGTCTTAGCAGGTAAAATTTCAATACATTGAATATAAAAAATTTCTTTTTAGACAGGATTCTATTATAGGTTCCATTTTTACAGTGTATCTTCAAAGACTGTTAAACCATCCACTCTATAGTATAGCTCTGAAAAGAGATGTATTACAGTAAAACTTGTGTAAACGAAGCCTGTCTATAACAGAATTCTTTCTCAAAGGGGAGAAAAAATCAAATGATCGATCACTTTACGAATTTGCTTACCCCACCTCTTGAATGGGGTTTGAGTGGAATTGATGATCTATTGTCATCAGTGAGCACAGTTGATGTATACCTTTAATAACTGCTGTTCAATTTATGTACTACATCCATCAGGGGCGTCATTACAGAACTTTCTTGGGGGGGAGTGGAGCAAAGGTTTTTTGATGAAAGTTATAGCTAAGGGTAGGATCTGGGCATCTGCCCCCCCCCCCCTTCCCCAAACGAGAAACATAAACTGAATCATGCTTACAAAATCAGAAAAACAGTAAAAATTTTGAATATGGAAACTCAAGAACTGATGAAATATTTCGTTTCAAACAGGTTTCCGTCTTAGCAGGTAAAATTTCAATACATTGAATATGAAAAATTTTCTTTTTAGACAGGATTCTTTTATAGGTTCCATTTTTACAGTGTATCCTCAAAGATTGTTAAATCATCCATTCTATAGTATAGCACTAAAAAAAGAGATGTATTACAGTAAAACTAGTGAAAACGAAGCCTGTCTGTTACAGAATTCTTTCTCAAAGGGGGAAAAAAATCAAATTTCGATGAAAAAACATCATACAATTATATTTGCTAAGACAGAGACCTGTCTAAAATGGAACTTTTCTCTAGTCCCTTTCGACTTCTTTTTTTTTTTTTTTTTTTTTTTTTTCAGGTTTTACTACAGGGATGCCATTTCAAGAGTTTTCTGGCAAAAGATAAAAAAAAAATTCTTTGAGGAACAGGATACATGCAGAATCTCACAAAAAATGTAAAAATCCCTCACAATAAAAAAAAAAAGCTCTGTGTGATTTTGTCTCCTTAACTTCTCTCTTGGACATGTGATTATTCTGCAAATTTTTTTAATTTTCATGAAAGTTCACGATTTTTTTTTCTTTCAAATTCCGCAAAATCAATTCGTCAATGGGTCACAGAAATGGGTCACACTTTCAATTTTAGGCATTTTGTCGAATATTTAAAAATATACTGGTCAGATTCTTCTGCAACTTCAGGATTATAAAGAATGTGGCCTCAAATTTATCAATGTCGATTTGATAAGGAGGACAATTAGGGGGCCAACAAGAAAATCAAAGAAAAATAATAATATTTGGGATCACCCTGTACATTAAAATGCACGAAATGATCTGCAGAATATAAATAAGTGGGTACTGTTCAACAGCTTTACTGATTTGTGGAAGAATAGCACATATATTCATGGAGATATAGCGATATTTTTTTTTAAGTTCAAAAAATTCTTGCATGTTTGTAGCTTATATCATGCAGGGTTTTCAACCAAATAATGCCAGTTTCACAAAAATTGCTAAAATGTAGTAGAAACAATATAGTGTAATTGGAATATAAATATATTAGATATTTTATGAAATATGAGCAGTTGTATGAAATAATTTTTATCTGCACATGCGCAAATGATAACAAAGATATTTTTACATAATTTAACAGTCAACCCTATGGAACAACTCATAAAAAAATCTAGTCAAATATCGTGAAAATCCAGAAAGATATTGGCGGGCGAGAGAGTGAGCTGATTTTTAGTTGCTCTCTAAAAACAGCTGAATGTTAAGGGATTTTCCACAAATTGTCATTTTTTATTAACTGACTGTCAGAAAAATGTTAGCATTTAATGAACATCAATGAGTAGATTTGGAACAAATGCTTCGATTTTGATACTTCTTTTTATCATGGAATAGGTTTGTTCTGGTGGTTATCAAAAAAGAACTAAAGCATCAATAAACAATGAAAATTAAAATTGAAATTTGCAGAAAATCCCTTATTCAGCTGCTTTTAGAGAGCAACTAAAAATCAGCTCACTCTATCACCAATAACTTTCTGAATTTCCACGATATTTGGCTAGATTTTTTTATGAGTTGCTCTATAGAGTTGGCTATTAAATTATGTAAAAAAATCTTTGTTATTGTTTACGCATGCACAGATAAAAATTATTTCTTACAACTGCTCATATTTTCTAAAATATTTAGTACTAGCAGACCTGTCCGGCACTACCCGGGGTTTGTAAATAATAACCTTAAACAAAACTGAAGTTTGTATGATTTTATATCTTTTGAAACTCTTTTAAATTAACCTAATTTTGGAGGCACCCATTGTCCTCGGCAGCGTCTAGTGTGTTCCCAACAAATTTCTTTCCGAACGAACCTGTAATCTGGGTCCACACTACCTAAGGTAGCATGTACCGGAAGTGCTCCACACGTGCCGGAGACAGTTGAAAACCAAATTGAGTGAGCCAAACCTTCTAGTAATCAAGCCCATAGAATCCAAAAAAAAAGAATGCCTCATTAATGTTAGAAAATGTTGGTAACTGAAGACTAAGATAAAATTTCATAATACAAAAAGAAGCTGATTCGTAGTGTAAGTTGAATGAACCAAATCCTGTTGAAATTAGGTCCCTAGAATTGGAGGGAAGAATGCGCCCCCAAGGGATGGAAGATGACCTTTCCCATTGTAAATTACTTTTAACATCAACATGATATTTAATAAATTGATGAAATCCATTATTTAAAGTTACCTTTAAATTAACGTGATTTTTAATTTACGGCTGTAGTGAATAAACGTAAGTTGATGCTGAAAAAGGAGATTAATGTTTGAAAAAAATGATAGCTGAGGTATAAAGAAAGACCGGCCCTGGGTACCAAGGTCTTAACTGGAATGTAGTTGGGTATAAGAAAAATTTTTAGTAGTTTTAAATTGGCTGGAGGACGCTGAAACTATGTTAAAGAAAAATGTAATTGAATCTGACAGTTTTTAAAGAAGCTGCAGCAAGGAGATTAATATTCAAAATTGGTGGTAGCTGAATTTTTAGAATTTTTTTTGTCATTCATGTAGTAGCATGAGGACTTAAGAAGCTGTTAAAAAAAAGCTAGTGGATCGGACCGTTTTAAAGAAACTTATAACATAGGGCTTGAAGAGGGCTGACTGATAGTAAAGAGCAGGACCCTAACATGAAAACTTGTTAAAAGGTGTAAGTTCTAGCACTTTAGATCTTCAATTAGTCAAAATTAAGCATAGAGTATGAATTCATCAGAATATAATTTGTAAGAAATGCGGAAAAAATTGGAGAAATGCTTAAAAAAGGGCCCTAGGGCACCAATGAAAATATGTGAGTGTTGGTCTAGGGAGAAGAGTTCAAGACTCAACTTTAAAATTACGCACTGCGAAGATGAGAAAATTAGGATGTGAAAAACACATGGCACACAAAAAATTCAAGGTTTCCTGGACTAGGTCTTACGTGACCTTAGACAGTCCATGGTCTTAACTGGTATGTAGAAACGGGAGAATAACTAAATGGAGAAAGTATCCCAAAAATGAAGATCGGATAAAAAGGAAGCAATTTATTAACAATTTAGTGCACTAAAACTTCAAGGTGCCCTGTACTGGGCCCCTTGCAAGGGTGCCAGGGTCTTAACTGAAATGTAGAAATGGAGCAGAAACTAAAAGGAGAATTCACCCCAAAAACGAAGAAAATAGGATAGAAAAGAGGCATGCTATTAACAATTTAGTGCACTAAAACTTCAAGGGGCCTTCTACTGGGCCCCTTTCAAGGGTGCCAGCCAGGGTCTTAACTGAAATGTAGAAATGAGGCAGAAACTGAAAGGCAAATCCACCCCAAAAACGAAGAAGATAGGATAAAAAAGAGGCATGTTATTAACAATTTAGTGCACTGAAACTTCAAAGGGCCCTGTACTGGGCCTTTTGCAAGGGTGCCAGGGTCTTAACTGAAATGTAGAAATGGGGCAGAAACTGAAAAGAGAATTCATCCCCAAAACGAAGAAAATCAAATAGAAAAGAGGCATGTTATTAACGTTTTAATGCATAAAAACTTAAAGGGGTCCTGGCCCTTAAAAAATTAAAAATCCGAGCCTCAGGTGCATCAGGACCTGTCTTGGACTAATCACACCTGAGTTTTCAGACTTCTACGTGCGGTAGTTTTTGCTGACCATCGCACACAGACAAATTTGTTCTTTTATTAGTACTAGGGGATCGTACCCGGGTTAATGAATATACGTGAAAACATTTTTTAAAATTCAAAACTAATAATTTTTTTATATGCAATAAATTTTTTAGATTGTCCACTTACATTAAAAAAGCATTTTTCATATAGAAAATACGAATTATACAATCAAATAAATTTTTGAAATTTATCAAAAGTGATATTTTCTTATTAGCCACATGCTAAGAGTTATTTGACCAAGATTTTTTCTACTTATGTCATCTTTTTATATTCTGATAATTTCAGAGCTTATACATGTCTGTTAAATTTGTGTTTTGTTTATATTATTTTATTTATTTATTCATAGGGAAGTTTTTTTAATGGATATTAGCCGTAATAAAATGAACTCTTTATTTTGTTTTAAGGGCAAACGGATTAATCTTTCATAATCGAGCTCCACACGATATAGATAAATTAAAAAATATTTCATGCTTTAAAATTGTTTTTAAAACTATAGACAATCAGTAAACTGAGATGAACTTTACAAACAAATTCCATTTGAAAAAAATATCCTATTTGGTGATCTAAAAATTTAAATTGTATGATTACAAATATGTTAGATTTGTGTTTGTACAATATTTTTCTTTTATTTGTTTATAAAAGAAGCATTAATTTCATTAATTTGTTTTTCACAAATATGTTAGATTGGTGATTTTTTTAATATTATTCTTTTATTTATTTATAAAGGAAGCATCAATTTTGTTAATCAAAAATAGTCAGAAACAAATGCTGAAAAATGTTTGTTGCTTTATGTGCAAAATGTTTATTATTATTATGTATTGAAACCGACACGTGATGAGATAAACTTTAAAAAAAATCATGCTTAGAAATTATTTTAGAAAATATGTCAATTAAGATACAGTTTTTAAGCAAATTGTATTTGAAAGTAAATTTTTTCCCTATGTGACAAAAATTGGAAATGTATGATGGTCAGAAGATTAAAAAATTGCAGTAGCAAAAATTTCATGACTGAAATTTGATTGTGAAGTGTTGCCATTTGCAAAATGACGCCAGCGTTATGCACAGATACGTTTGTTCTTAATAATATAGATACTTAATCAGTAAAATATAATAAAGATCAGTTATTAGGATGGGGTTATCTATTGAGACTCTTATGCTTGGTATTCCAGAATGAAAAACAGCAATTTTCACCTTCTCAAAATTTGCATACGCACTTCTCATATCCATATTCATCATTTTTAAAAAAATTGTAGTTTGTTTGATCATTTAAAAATCATTTTAACTCAAAACTTGAAGTCACGATTGTCAGCAATATCTTTTATGTGAACAGACGCACCTTTTACTTGAGATTCTAATCTCAATTCCGGAGAGTAAAAATTTCCTTAATTTATGTTTTTTAGACGCATTTGTGTTAAAATGTTTAGTTTTATCTAAGAAAATGACCGTTTTCTTTTAAATATGATTTCATTTTCACTTAAATAAACATTTTGCATAGTGTCTGAAACTTAGTATCAGTACACGTGCAGAAGGAAAAACAATATAGAAAATTTATGAGGAAAGATATGTGTTTTCAAAAGCAGTATGTCATTTTCCGTTATTATGCCCCTAATATAATATTCTGCTCCTAATGGGATTTTGCGACACTAAACCCTATACAACAATTTTTATCAAAAATTTTGAATTTTTATCAGAAAATGGCATGAATAAAGATAAAAATATCTCATTATTTCTCTCTTGTCTGCAATAATGAAAGCTATCTAATTTTCACCATTTTAAAGAAATTTCAGAAAATACTTTTAAAATTAAAATATAAAAGTGGGGATACTTAAAAAAAAAAAAATCAGATAGTGCGATCACATCTGCAAATGAAGAGCTTTCAGTTAAAAAAAAATATCAGTAAAATTGGTTCAGCAGAAAGATCAGGGCAGATGACTAAAAAACATACTTGTGTTTTAAATGTATAGATTATATAAAATTAGGAAAAATTAAATTAAGCAAATTATGTTATTTTGATAAAATTATAGTAGAATGTCCTAAAGAATAGCATTAAAATTTTATTATTCGAGAGAATTTTGGATAAAAACTTCAGGAACATATTATTTTAAAACACAAATTATTTGTTTGCTTGTCTAACTCAGCGAAGCAAATCCAACCAGGTGAGAATCATCAATTTCTGTAATATAAATCGCTATTATTTGCATGTCACCGCTCTTCTATAAAGACACTCTAATTTTTTGTAAAACATTGTGTTTTATCAGTGTGTGATTTCAATTACATTATTTTCAAAAGTGAAGCATTTTCACCTGTGACGAATTTCAAAGCAACTGGGCTGTGAAAATGACGCACTTCTACAAAACATAATTCAGGTTTAAGAATTAAAATACATGCTTTTTTATAAAATGACGTCATTTGCATCTGCTAAAGCAATCCACTTTTACAATCCAGTCTCAAACTGTGTCTATAGAAAAGTATGCATATGACGTCATTATCACGAAATAACAGACAATCTTCTTGACATAGCCCATATTTTAATTTAAACTTTCTTTTTATGGTTTTATGAGAAAATGGCAACAAAAAGATACAGTATCGCCTATTTTTGACTATTTTCCATTTACTTTCAATGACTTTCTAGAGATGGGGTACTTTTGTTGCCACAATAAGAAAAATGGTATTAGAAACTACAAGAAAAATTAATATCTCAAAAATAAATCCAGATACAGCTTTCAAACAAATTGCATTTAAAAGAGCATTTTTTTCCTTATACGACGGTGTAAAAATTTAAAATGTGCGATGTTTAGAAGTTTAAAAATTTGCAGTAGAGAAAATTGCAAAACCAAAATTTTATTTCAAATTTCAAGTGTTGCCATTCGCAAAATGATGTATGCATTATGCACAGATATGTTTGTTCTTTATAATATAGATATATATTTATATTCCAATTGTACCATATTGTTTCTACCATACTTTGCTAATTTTTCTAAAACTGGCATTAATTTGGTTGAAAACCCTTCATGATATAAGGTAAAAACATGTAACAATTTTTTTAACTTTAAAAAAAAGTGATATATCTCCATGACAAGTACATTTTTTAATATTCGACAAAATGTCTAAAATTGAAAGTGTCCTGTGATTAATGGCTATACAGGGTGTCCGGTCTCAACGGTGTCCAATGGCTAATTCCTAAACCGTTAGTCATAGACATATAGTTCCAATTACAAAAATGTTTTAAATCAGGTAAAGAAACATTTTAAAAGCGATTTGGGTCAATAGAAACATTTCTTAAAAAATTACGAAATTTAAATTTTTATACGGTCCCCTGGTCCTATAAGTTATATTTAGTAATTTTTTCCTATTACGCTGACAAGTAAGACAAAAAAAATCCAATTCATATAACGCTAAAATTGAGCGAGTTATGAAACTTTAAAAATGCATGACTTATGCCACTTTTCTACTCTGAAAACAAATGAGTTCGGCTAGGCTTTGAGGTATCATATACCAAGTGTTTAAAGTATTCGAAGATCTTACTTCATGTGTATCTGCGCTTTGAAAAAAAAATCCTACAAGTATTATGATTAAGTCTCAAATTGGCTAAAATAACATATGTTTTATTTTGTCAGGATTTGAGACTGTTTCTCTTATGATTTCTTTAAAAAAAATTATGTTTTTTTTTTTATAAGTTTTTATGTTACGTCAACAATCATATGTATGTTTTTCCAGTTCAAAATTTGTACTCGAACTTTAACCCACTTTTAAATATCCGATCGAGAATGCATTTTATATACTGGCGCAAATCCGATAACAATCTAATTTTATTAAGATTTTCGGTGGTTACTATTTATACTTATTTTACAGGATAACATAAAAAATTTCGGATAGATTTCTGCCAAGGAGTTTAAGAAAATTTTTTATATTAGATAATACGAGACAGCGATTGTTGGGTTTGTTAACTTTTCCGTATTTTTTTAGCACCGAATCCGAAAATCACCTTAATTTTTAACCATCATGTCAGGATATTTCGCAAATCATAAATTTTCAAATTTAAAGAATAACAAAAATCGAATACTATAAATTAGAGGAGATGGTTTGATAATTGATTTTTACGCACTTTTTAGCACTGAATCTGAAAATGACCTTCATTTTTAGCCATCACGTTAAATTTTTTTTGCAAATCGCAAATGTGTAAGTTAAAATATAGCGAAAATATCATACTATAAAACATATGTAAAACATTTTTTATTTTATTTTATTTTATTTTATTAAAAAATTTATTCGATATTTTTGCTTATACTGGGATTCTTACAGCTAAACACCTGAGAGGTCCGATGAGATGGGGGAGGAAATTGAATTTTAACATTGAACTTCTTAACTTTGAAATTTGCAATTTGCGAAAAATCCTGATATGATAGTTAAAAATGAAGGTCAATTTCGGACTCAGCGGTACAGAATATATTAGAATCAATTATAAAAAGCTAAAAAACATGACATAACACAACTGTTGCAGGATTGTGCAATCTAATAATATTTTAAAATACGCATCATTTTGTAAAGAATTGAGGCTGTTAATTTAGAATCATTTTATTTTTAAAAAATTCTGTTTTTTCTTTCTTCTTAAATGTTTATTGCAAATTGTATATTTTCCATTAATATGCCAGAATGATTAAAGATTTCAAATTTATATTGCAATGTTAATTTTACTCCCAAACATTTTTTATATCTGACGAAATTATGTTTCGACTAAATTTGTGAATGACCCCAAGTTGCAGCAAAAAATATGCTTTAACTTTAAACAGCTATTACTCGGTCAATTTTAATCGTAGAAAAACGGGACTTTTTTTGTATTACTTGTCAGTGTAAAAGGAAAATTTCCCTAAATATAACTTACAGGACCGGGGGACCGTATAAAAATTTAAATTTCGTAATTTTTTAAGAAATGTTTTTATTGACCCAAATTGCTTTTAAAATATTTCTTTACCTGATTTAAAACATTTTCGTAATTGGAACTATATGTCTATGACTAACGGTTTAGGAATTAGCCATTGGACACCGTTGAGACCAGACACCCTGTATAGTGTACATCTGTAATCTTGGATAAGTTCTACATACTTTAATTTTTAATTGAGCGTTTTATTAGGTGAATCTGTCACAGAGAATGATGAAAAACACGATGATGTAGCTGAAGATCCTAAAATCTCAAACAAAGAGATTTTAAAAAAGGTGAAAAATTATTTTTTAGTTTGAATCAGAATTGTGCTGATGGTAAGAAAATTCAAAATATATTTTATAATTTAAAGGAGGCCTTAGTAACAAGTATTGTATAGACATAATTACAAAAATATAAACAAACAAGGATTGATGATTTTGTAAATAAAAATGTATACATATACAGGGTGTGTTCACAAAGTTTCAAGACTGGTCTGATAATTCAAAATTTATTAAATATTTTTGTACTGTGAACTAAAATTCTTCAAAATATGACCCTTGGGCATCAATACACCTCTGTCAGTGTTTTTTCCATTGTTTATAGGCCCCATAGAAGTCTTTGCACGAAAGGCTGTTAAGGGACCTCGTCGAAGCTGCCTGGATCGCTGGAATCCTGACAATTCGCTTCCCTTTCAGTCTTTTTTGATCCGGGGGAACAAAAAAAAAGTCCTGGGAGCGAGGTCGGGCCTGTAGGTGGTTTGCAGCAGTATTGCCACGTTAAAGATAGCCAAAACTTCGGTGGCGGCGAGCGACGTGTGAGAGGGTGCATTGTCGTGGGGAACAATCCAATTTTTTCTGATGTCTGGCAGATGCAATGGGTCAGGTCAGTTTTTCTCAGAGTGCTTCATCAGTTTTGGCTGTATTTAACGTGGCAATACTGCTGCAAGCCTCTTACAGCCCCGACCTTTTTCCCAGCAACTTTTTTTTGTTACCCCAGGTCAAGAAAGACTTGAAAGGGAAGCGATTCAACACGATTCCAGTGATCCATGCAGCTTCGACGAGGTCCCTTAACAGCCTTTCGTACGAAGACTTTTATGGGGCCTATGAGCAATGGAAAAAACGCTGGCAGTGATGTGTTGATGCCCAAGGGTCATATTTTGAAGAATTTTGGTTCGCGGTACAAAAATGTTTAATAAATTTTAAATTATCAGACCAGTCTTGAAACTTTCTGAACACACCATGTATATTTTTTATTCAGAAACTTATACTTCTGTTTGAAATTCAGTCACTCCCTATTAATCAACCACCCCTCTTAATGACCATTTTTATTTGCAACTAATAGTGGTCGCTTTAGAGAGGTTTTACTGAATTTGTTTTGTTTTTTCTCTCTATTTCCTACAATGTAGGATAATTGTAGATAAATTTACATCTGATTATCTAATTATTCATTTTAGGATGAATGTCCCCAGAAAATTCCAAAACTCTGTACTGATTCAGAAGATTTGTCTGATTTGGAGCCAAAAAGTGTGTGCTTTTCTAGGACAAACTTAGATAATGAATTAGAACAGAATAATCGTAATTTAAATAAAGCATCTGAAGCTTCAGAAAATTCTAAAAGTAAATTATCTCATTTTACATTTTATAAGCACTCTAAATCAACCGAAAAAACAGCAATAGTGGCTTCTGAATTGATGGAAAATGAGCAACCTAAAGAAAACTACTTTGATTTCGCAGCATTTGAAGAAATGGAAACTTCAGAAGAAAGTTCACCTATTGAGAATAATAACAATAATGCATCTCCAGTTAAAAAAGATATTAAGTATGTCTATGTTTTATATTTCAATTGTTTATCCTAGATTAATATGTCTTTGTATTAAAGTAATTTGTTTTTATTTTTTAGTAATGTATTTTATGTTTCATAATATTATATATTATGTATATATTATAAATTTTATTATTTTTTTAACTCAATGGTACTAATGGTAAAGATATACAAATTGACATTTTTCCAACTGAGTGAAAAAGTATTCAGGCTGCAAGTTGAATGCAAGACCTTATTGTGTTGTCTGAGTGAATTGTGACCCAATCACGCCCGTCAGCCTAATCGTTCGGAGTTTTCGTGGTTTCCTTCGAACCTTGGATTTCCATGCGTAAATACGGATTAGGTTCCCTTAGAAAGACCCCCATGAAGGGCACTCCCCCCAGGGCCTATATCCCTCGAGTAGATAATTGGCTGTCAAAATTCAACCCAACCCTGAGTGAATTGTGTCGATCCATGTAGTATAATAAGCAGTACATTGGCAATTTAAGCCAAATGTCTTGTGTTCGGCTCCCATCCCAACCTGAACACTTTTTCACTCATTTGGGAAAATGTGAATTCATATATTACATAGCATTATAATATATTTATATTGTAATGTTTTGTATTTATAATATGCAATATATTTTTGTATACAAAGTGTGGCATAAGTAATGTCCTTTAAGAGTCAGTTATGAGTACAAACTTTCTACTTTCATATGCAATACAAAATTATTGACATATCACTAGATAAAATTGAAAGGGCATTGTTTATTTCACTTACTGTATTTTCTGTCAAAATCTTTTTTACTGTGTGGGAAATGCAAATTTGGACTTTTTTAAGTGCAGTTTACTCCCAAGAGTTTTTCAATTAATGATTATGCTTATATTAACAAACTTGACTGTACAACTATCACATAAAAAATATTGTATTTTTTGTTGTTATTGTTTAGCTATTAAAGTATTCAAATAATAAGTTTTCAACTTAATCTCAAAATAGCTAATGTTCCTCTAAGCGCAATTAGTATTTTTATTAAAGAGATAATGTGCTAAGGTGTAAAAAATTATGACGATTCACTGAATTCTCTTGAGTCCCAAAACCATGCTTGATTTTGCATTACGTTAAGGTTTTTTGAAGAGAGGAGAGGAGCTAAATGGCAATAAAAAATGTTTAAAGCTGTAGCCATTAATAATATCTTATTTTGATTTTATTAAGAAAATATTAAGTATTAAAATGTTTTTAGCACCAATCAGTGAAAATAAGATTTAATAAAAAATATCAATCAAGAAATCAAATACTTTTCACATCTGAAATATAAAATATGGGGAAATTTCTCTTGATTGTTCATTTAAATTTATTAATCTATTTTCTAATGGAACTTTTCTAAGTTCCTAGTTTTCCTTAAATTTTTAATTTTAAATTATCACTCTTCTAAATAATTAATCAGTATTGTCTAGAATTTAAAAAAGTATTTACTATATCAGTGACTGTCAGTCTGTGGTCCATGAAAAAGTTTTGGTGACCTGCAGGAAAATCTAGACACTATTTGCATTTTTTAAAATTAAGGGAACGTTCTTTTTCTTTGGGCCAAAATTTAAATATTTTTTCATTTTACATTTTTTGCATCACTTAAGCTTGTAGATTGTTGCCCTAAAACGGTTTTGTGATATTCCAATACCTTACAATCTTTTTTGCTCATTGAACATAATGTTATTGTAAAATTTTAAACTTGAGCAATAGAATATTTGTTTCAGTTTACAACAACATCATTAGAGCCCTAAATTCACGAATTTATTTTTAAAAACAGGAACAAATATCACACTAAAAATGTGTGGTACTTAAATGAGCTTAAATTATTTTGTTATTGAAACTTTTAAAGAATTTTGTTATGATTAAATTAGCATTTATCTCTTTGCTACATTAAATAAGTGCATTTCATATTAATAAAATAAAATTCTCTGATCACTATTGTAAATATGTATTTATTTATGTTTTAACAAAGTTCATATTAGTCGCCCGCAGGCTTTAAAATTATTAATTCGGTGGCCTGTGAGGTCTGAAAGGTTGGGAACTGCTGTTTTATATTATTCCTAAATTTTAGCCGTGTTTCCACTCTTGCCAGCTATCTTAGAAAAGAAAACCACATAGTGTGATTCAAGTTTTTGCTCCAAAATACTTTCTTAAAATAGTCAGTTTCTAAAATATCATGCTAATATGCACACATTCTTGATGAGGTACTTAAAGTATGTGCATTTACTTAAATATAATTTTAAAATAACCCACATTTAAAATATTTACAGGGAGTAGCTGAATAGAAAAAAAAGAAAAAACCTCCTTTCATTCTTATTTTTGTTTTGGTTCTATGAATAAAAATGCACGTTTTCTTTAAACATGACATCATTTTCTTAAGAGGCAGCATTTCGCTCTTCTAGGATTAAGTGTGAATCTCAGTAACTGAAGTTAATAATTTTTCATAATTTAGTTAAAAGAATGGAAATGTGTGTTTTCTTTTAAACATGAGAGACAGTGGATAAAATGAAACATTAGAAATATTTTGGATCTAATTTCAATGCTGAAGGTTTGAAAAAAATGTCATCATATTGATGCAATAGAGATTGTTGTACATAAATAAATTAAATTGTTGTACATGAACAGAAAATGTCCTGAATATAAACCCTAATGTGTTTTTCAGGGCAAAAATTAATATAAGATCTGGTCTTATTTTCAGGTGAACATGGTATCTGTATTTATGTAACTTATTCTATGTAATAGAGATATCATCCAATGTTATAATGTATATTTATTAAAAAGGAGCTATGTTTATTTGATTTTGTATTTTTAGATACACGCCTTTAGAAAAGCAATATTTAGAGTTTCAAGATAAATATCCAGATGCTGTTTTATTGATAGAATGTGGCTATAAATACAGATTTTTTGGAAAAGATGCAAAGGTAATTGAAATTTACTATTATTATTTTTAATATTAATTGGTACGTTGTAATAGCTTGATTAATATTTTTTTTTACTTCCACAAAATAAAGATAGTGATGTTAGGTGTGAAATGTGGAAATTATTTTGATGTTACAAAGACTTTGTATCAAATTCAAACTTAGATTTCTGTATATTTTAGTTCACTGTCATCGTAGGCATATGTAAATATGCATGTATCCATGTGTATTTACACATTTGTATCTATATATGTTCTCCATTAAATGCTCAATCTTGTTCACAGTTTTGCATATATATTCTTTTATGTATAACATTTAGCATATAACTTTTTAATGTAATAATTATCTTTTTTGCATTAAAATATTTGTTTTTTAATTATGCAAGATTTGTGAATCCAAGTACATACTGATGGATTCTTATTCTCAAATATGATATCATTATTAAAAGAAAATGTTTCTTTTTATTTATAAAATCTAATTTTTTTTGTTTTGATTAAAATCCTTTTTAGCAATTTTTTATTCTATACAAGGTACTTCCAAGAAAATTGAAATGTATTTTATTTATTATCTGTTGGAGATATCTAGGCAGTGTAAACTGAAAAGGTGTTCAAACTAAGGTAGGATTTAAGATTATGCTGATGTAAAAGTCCTACCATTTATTTTAAAAATTTTAAACAAAACAATATGTTTTAATAATTGCACGAACCAGAATGATAGTTATTATAATTTCACGAACCGGAATTCCATTCCAATTTGCTCAATTCATTTCAAGACCTGCTTAATCATGAATGTAACACATTCACAAATATATCATGTTTGATGGTAAACTGGAGGTTTTATAATTTTAAGATTTTTCATACTATTTGAATGAGAATTTATACATCATAAGAAATGTAACAAAGCAAAGAAAACTATATTTTGCCACAAAAAAAAAAAAAAAATTGAACATATTTCAGTTAAAAATATGGTTTTTGAGTTTTGCAGATAGTAAAATTTAAACCAGATACTTGTAATAATTATGTAAAACTTTCATTGTTGATATGTATTAGTTTACATTATTAAGTATTTATGATATTTTATTTATTTATTTATTTTTCAGATTTCAAAAGTTATGAGATTTTTTTCTCCCTTCATTAATAATAATAGTAATCCAGCTATTTTGTTTAGTTTATATATCTTTGCTATAATGCCTATAATCCATATTTTTCATATTCTTTCCAGATAGCTTACAATGATCTTAACATTGGCTGTTATAAATATCATAATTTTTTATCTGCAAGCATCCCAGTTCATCGACTCCATTATCATGTGAGACGTTTAGTTTTAAAAGGACACAAAGTGGGTGTTATCAAACAGACTGAATCTACTGCCTTAAAAGCTGTTAGTGACACTAGAAATGAGTTATTTAGTAGAGAGTTACATTGTATGTATTCAAAATCAACATTCATTGAAGATGATATCCTTTCTAATTTTGTATATTTTCTTCTTAGAAGTTATTTTTGAGTTGCAATAAATGTGAAGTTATTTTTTTAATATAGCCAGTATATAATTATTCCAAACATTTTTTTCAACCACTTATTTTTCGCTTTTTATTGTTGATTCATATAGATATAATTTTTTCTTTTCTTTTTTAAGAGGTGGGGGGAGACTCCTATATTTTGAGGCAACCTCATGAATTTAAAAGAAAAGCAAGAATTATCCTGGGTCCTGGATTTCATGTTTTTGTGAATAATCCTAGGAAAGGCTCTTTAGAAATTTTAGCCCCCAGTATGCTATTACTTTCTCCCAGCTATTAAAATGTCATCTCTAAAAAATAACATTCCGTTGTATAAACCAGTCATAAAACAAAGCAGATGTATCTTTGTACGGTTAAGTACTCTACTGCAATTTTTTAACTTCTGGGCATCGCACATTTTCAATTTTTATATTGTCGTATTTTGGGAAAAAAGTACTTTTAAATCCAATTTGTTTGAAAACTGCATCTCAATTTATTTTTCAGATATTAATTTTTTTGTAGTTTTTAGCACCATTTGTTTAACTTCAGCAACTCAAATGCTCTATTGCTGTAGAAATAGAAAGTAAAGGAAAAATAGTTGGAAAATAGTAATTATATCTTTTTGTTGCCATTTTCCCATAGCAACTGAAAAAAAAATGTAATTAAAATACGTGCTATTTTGAAAAAATATAAATTAATAATTTCTGATAAAACATGGAGCTATTATAAACCAATTTTAAGTATGTATATTAATATTACAACAAATGAAGACATATGAATCATTAGATAGCTGATTTTTTTAGTCGAGTTTCTTGAATGACGGCCTCTCTTTTTTTGGATTTGTGTATTATTCAGCAATAGTGATGTCATATGCATACTTTACTGTAGATGTTGTTTAAGACTGGATCGTAATTGAAGCATTCTTAAGCGAATGCAGATGACGTCATTTTATATAAATTAAAAGCATGTGTTTTAAATCTTAAATCTGAAATATGTCTTGTACTATCTATATTTATATACATTTTTTTTTTTTTTTTCATCGGGAGCAACACTAAATTCTGAATAAGCAGAATGCCTGTTTTCTAGTTTTCTCTTTTTTTATCTGTATAAGTATTTTTATTTCACCATTTTTTAAGAATATATTTCTGAAGTCATTTAATCTTTTTATATTGTAAACGTTTATATTATTAATAAAGTTTCTTTGAAATAACAGTCCCAAATATTCCAATGTTAAAATATATAATTTTAATCAGTCCAATTGTTTACTTTGCTATATTTACTTTAAAGAAAATAATAATAATCGTGGTCTTGGTCTAGAAATAAAGTGCTCCTTTTTTCTTTTTTTTTAGTTGTTTAACATATTATATATGTGATTATAATATAATTTTTTTTTGATACATAGTTATAATGAAGAGAGGTTGGGGGAATGGGAAGAATCACCAGGGGTCTATCCAGGCAAAAGTTGGGCCCTATTTAGGGCATCTTCACAAAAATCCATTTAATAAAACAGGCCCCTTCACAAAATTCCTTTCAATAAAACAGGCCTCTTCACAAAATTCTATTCCATGAAAACATACTTTTCATTAAACTAGCAATTAAACCCTTTGTGCAGGAATATTAAAAAGCAGAAAACAAACGTTTAAAAATGTACAAATAATACATGAAAAGCAGCAAACAACTGTTTCGAATCTACTAGCGAGATTCTTCTTCAGTGCAAGATAGAGCAAGACACAGCGTGCTAGAAAAAGCAAGGCTGAGCAAAATGACAGAGATATATACGCCGGCTTATATACTCGATACGGGTAGCAAATGTGCCAAAAACAGTCAATGAGACAGAAGCAGATGAAACAAATGAGTGGACAAGTAGCGACATCTACCAGAGAACGAGAGAAAAAGAAACCCAAAAGGGGGAAATTAAATTAATGCTGTCCAAATACTTGGAAAATCAGGAGTACTAGATAAGTCATTGACTAAAGAATGAGAATTTTTAATGATGTGGTAAGCTTCCCCAAAATCAAGATCAAAGTTAGAGGAACATTTCTGGATAATGATGGCTGAGGAAAGATTGAACCTATGTTGAAAAGACCAACAATGTTGAGCAATAGAAGAACGTTTAAGCTCCTGATTTTTAACAAAACCTTCATGCTCTTTTAAACGAAATCTAAGAGCACGGAATCTGGGAACTGAATGAGAATAAAAAACTTCATAATTTTAAGACACAGGGACACATGATGGTTTCCTTTGATGTTAAATCATTGTTTACTAACATTCTGGTTGAGGGGGCTTTATATTGTCTCAAGAAAAGGCTTTGTGAATTTTATTTCTGTTATTTTGAAATCGAGGAGCTTATCCTTCTCACTTGGGCTTGCTTGTCGCAAAATACTTTTGTTTTTAATGGAAATTTCTTTCGTATGATTGATGGTTTGGCTATGGGTAATCCTCTAAGTCTAATTTTATGCGATATTTATATGCACTATTTTGAGCTCAAACTTTTTGAAATTTTAAAATTTCCATTCTATGTTCGTTATGTTGATGATGTTTATGTCCTGGCTAAAATGAATTCAGACATTAATCATATTCTCTCTATTATGAATTCCATTGATCCCTGCATTCAATTTACCTCTGAAAATGAGACCAATAACTTACTTTCTTTCCTGCATGTCCTTGTTATTCGTTGTGATAATGGTTTTCAGACTACCGTCCAGGGGCGTAGCTACCTTGGAGCAGTTGGAGCAAACTGCTCCAGGCGCACGAATCCTAAGGGCGCAAAATTAGAAAAAGCGAAATAAAAATTTCTTAAAATATTTGTATATTTTATTATTATTAATCAGACATTATAGATGAATCTTGTTACAATCAGCGTATTTCTATGATATTAGGTAGCTTTCATTACAAAAAGCTACCTATTGCAGCAGTTTGGAGGAAAGCGATTTCAAAAAATTTTGGTATATTTTCATCGATCATGACCCCCAGACCCCGAAACCACCCTCCGTTCAAAATTGATATATATATATATATATATATATATCTGACTTTTGTCACACTGTAACTCTCGTATTTATGAACCGATTTGGATGTAATTCGGTGTGTACATAGTACATACCAATGTCTCGACCGAGTTCGTTGGCCAGCTTCATCCGCCATCTTGTTTCAAAATGGCAGCCATTTAAAAAGAAATACCAAAAAATTGGAAAATGAAAAAGATTTTTTTTTTTTTTTTTTGTATGTGTTTGACCTTAATACAAAGATTCCGGAACAGTTTTTGTTTCGCCAGCTTCATCCGCCATTTTGTTTCAAAATGGCAGCCATTTAAAAAATTAAAAAAAAATTAAAATTTGAAAAGTGGTACAAAAAAATTGAAAATGGAAAAATATTTTTTTCTTATGTATTTGACCTTTATACAAATATTCCAGAGCAGTTTTTGTTTCGTCTATACCTTAAAAAATGGCTGAGTTATAGCATTTTGAATTTCTAGCGTGGCTGACATTTTGAAACTTCCTGAACTTTGTCACGCGATAAAAGGCGTATTTATGAACCGATTTGGATGTAACTTCTTTTATACATAGTACATACCAATGTCTCGACCGAGTTCGTTGGCCAGCTTCATCCGCCATCTTGTTTAAAAATGGCGGCCATTTAAATTTTTAAGAAATATTTAAATTTGAAATGTGGTACTGAAAAATTGAAAATTGAAAAAATATTTTTCTCTTATTTGTTTGACCTTGATAAAAAGATTCGGGAACAGTTTTTCTTTCATCTATATCTTAAAAAGTGGCTGAGTTATAGCAGTTTGAAATTCTAGCATGGCTGACATTTTGAAACGTCCTGATTTTTGTCACGTGATAACAGGTGTATTTATGAACCGATTTGGATGTACCTTGGTGTGTACATAGTACATACAAATATCTCAACCGAGTTCGTTGGCCAGCTTCATCCGCCATCTTGTTTCAAAATGGCAGCCATTTAAAAAAATTTAAAAAATTTAAAATGAAATACCAAAAAATTGGAAAATGAAAAAGATTTTTTTTTTTTTTTTTTTTTTTTTTGTATGTGTTTGACCTTAATACAAAGATTCCGGAACAATTTTTGTTTCGTCTATATCTAAAAAAATGGCTGAGTTATAGCATTTTGAATTTCTATTGTGGCTGACATTTTAAAACGACCTGATTTTTGTCACGCGATAACAGGCGTATTTATGAACCGATTTGGATGTAACTTGGTCTGTACATAGTACATACCAGTGTCTCGACCGAGTTCGTTGGCCAGCTTCATTCGCCATCTTGTTTCAAAAGGGTTGCCATTAAAAAAAATTAAATTAAAATTTAAAATGAGGTATTAAAAAATTGGAAAATGAAAAAGATTTTTTTTTATGTTGTTTTGGCCTTGATACAAAGATTCCGGAGCAGTTTTTGTTTCTGAAAATTTGTTCTTTTGTTTATATCTTAAAAAATGGTTGAATTATAGCACTTTGAATTTCTAGCATGGCTAACATTTTGAAACGATCTTGTATTTGTCACGCGATAACACACGTATTCGCCTATTTCGATGTAAGAAGGCATGTGGATAGGATACATCAATATCTCGACCAAGTTTGCTGGCCAGCTTCATCAGCATCTTGTTTCAAAATGGCGGCCATTAAATTAAAAAAAATTATATTTAAAGTGAGGTGCAAAAAAATTAGAAATTGAAAAAGGTTTCTTTCTTAAGTATTTGACCTTGATATAAGGATTCAGGAACCTTTTTTTTTGTCTTTATCTTAAAAAATGGCTCAGATATAGCAGTTTCAATTTCTAATGTGGGTGACATTTTGAAAAATCTGATTTTTTGCCTGTGACAGCATTTGAATATATCAACCGATTCCGATGTGAGTGAGCATGTGCACAACAATTACTAAGGTCTCGACCAAGCTCACTGGTTAGCCTCATCCACCATGTTGTCTTAAAATGGCAGGCACTTTAAGAAATCGCCGAATTTGGCAGCCAAATATAAGTTATTTTAAATAAAAGCAACTTTGTATAAAGCTGACTAATTTCGCGAAAATCTCATTCATAATGATTTAGTATTGATAAAAATTAGTATTGAATCTCCTATATTCGGTTTCTTCTAAATTGAGCTTCGTGTGTTTGAATAATATAAGTTGGCTTTTTTAAAATAAGGAATATGAAAGCTACCTCTTCCTCCCGGTACTGGCCGGAAGGACTTTTTTACCTTGTGTTTAACCTCAACTATTTCGATTTAAAACATGTTTTCATACGCAGTTGAAAGAAATTACTTCTATTCATCAAGTTTTAATTTTAATTCATACCATATTGCAGCCTCAAGTAACTTCTCCAACACCGTTTCAGCATGCCTGATTTTTTTCTGTAACTTTTCCGCAGACGACTGTTGAAGATTTTCAGATCTTAAAGTAATCAAAACTTATTTAACAGGTCTTATTCAACTTATTTAACATCGGCCACTTTACTGGCTACCACTATTTCCAAATAGTAATCTGTCTGGTACATTTCTAGTAGAAATGTTTGACATTTATCATGATGATTACTGTACGGAAATAATGGAAGCCAAAGAATTCACCGCTGAGAAACATATATGTAGGATGTAACAGTAGTAATTTACGAAAATTATTTTATGATTTGGGAAAAAATATAGCGTGACAAGTTGAAGAAATTGACGATTTTACAAACGAAAACCAATAAATGAAAATTTTGAAGGTTTTTTCTGTTTGTTTGTTTTGTGGAAACTAAACATGCATCAATACAGATTACAAAACAATAATAAGAGCCGGATTTAAACATATTCTACATCAGCCTACGGCGACAAAATTTAGAGGGGGGGTTGGTGAGGGGGAAACAGCAACTTAAATTTTGTGCGTATTGTTTTTGAGATTTTGAAAATATTGCAAATGTCAAATGCAGAATCGATAAGCTTCAAAAAGAGAGAAAAGTAAAGTACCAAATTAAGTGTTCCTTAGGGCCTGGTTATAGCCTATGCAAAATTACACCACTTTTTCTAACAGTAATTTTCCACATTAAACCTTATTTAATCGCAGAATTTTAGGATTAAATAAGGCAAAACATATTTTTCGAACATAGTAATGTGAGTTTGCTTAGGCCATAATCAGGCTGTGCCTACTCCCTCGACACACACGCACATTCCACGACCATCTGATAGCACATATTAGTAGTCGATGAATTTTCGATTAAAAAAAGGGAAGAAAATGTTTGGAGTTACTCCATTCAACTTTCTGAACTGTTTACAGAAATATTGTTTGTTCAAAACAGTATAAGAATGAATAAAAACTTAGTTCCTAATTTTATAGAGAGGCGAAATATTTCCTTTAGTGATAAAGACGTCGTGTTTTAAAGAAAACGTGCACTTTCATTCATAAAGCTTAAACATTTTTCTAAAGACATAATTTTTAATAAATTTTCATTCCGCCAATGCCGAAACAAGGCCTATAAACAATAATAAAAAAAATAGAATTTTACTAAATTAAGTCACATTCTGGCAGGCTTAGCCTGGCCCGCCGGGCAACTGACCTGCGGGTCGGTGCACCCTAAACTAGGTAAAGCTGCTCCCTCGATCAGCTGAAACTAATAGTTTTAAAATTTGCTATAAGCATTAGATATGAAAAATCTTAAATCATTTAATATTTTTTTAATCACTTTTTTGAAGCATTTTTTATTAATGATTTTTATTTCTCTTTGCAAGGCAGAAGAATTGATTTTTTTTTTTCCTTGAAAGTTATTCTCCATTTCTACATTCCAGTTAAGACCCTGGGCCCCTTGAAATTTTTGTGCGCCATGCATTTTTCACCCCCTAATATTGTCAACCTCTCAATACATAACTTTAAAATTGAGAGAACTCCTCTCCCGGGCCAGCACCCTCACACTTTTATTGGGCACCTAGTGCCCTTTTTAAAGAATTTTCCCCACTTTTTTTCGCGCTTCTTCAAAATTTTATTCAAATGTTTATTACATACTCCATGCTTAATTTCGACTTATTGAGATCTAAAGCGCCAAATACTAGAACCTTTTAACATGTTTTCATCTTAAGGCCCTGCTCTGAACTATCATTTGGCCCCTTTTGGACCTCCAATTATATCTCCCTTAAAAATGGTCTGAATCACTAACTTTTTTTGTAACAACTTCTTAGGAAATCCAGCTACTATACGAACGACAAAAAAAAAAAAAAATTTACACTTCAGCTACCACAAAATTTGAATAGTAATCGCCTTCTTGGGGCCCTTGGTGCAGCTTCTTTAAAAATGATCTGATTATCTTGCAATTTTCTTTGACGTTGTTCTAGCGTCCTTTGACTACTATATAAAATACTAAAAAAATTTCTTTTTGCCCAGCAACATTCCAGTTGTGACCCTGGACCCCTGGGGCTTTGTACAGAGCCACTTGAAGTTTTTGTGTTCCTAAGTTGTTAATAAATTGCCTCCTTTTAATCCGATCTTCGTTTTTGGAGCTCTTTTTCCATTTAGTTTTTCTTCCGCTTCTACATTTCAGTTACGACACTGGCTCCCTAGGGTAACTTTTTGTGCGCCATGCTTTTTTTACCCCCTAATTGTGTCACACTCTTATTGCATAACTTCAAAATTGAGTCTTGGACTTTTCTCCCCGAGACAACACCTTCATATTTTTATTGGGACCCTAGGGCTCTTTAAGCATTTCTTTGAAAAAAATTTCTGATTAGTACTTGATTAGTACTTATATCCTACACTTAATTTCGACTAACTGAAAATCTAAAGTGCTAAGTACTAGGACATTTTAACATGTCTTCACCTTACGCCTTGCTCTCATTTATCAGTTGGCCCCTTTTGGTCCCCCTATTATAGCTCCCTTAAAAATGGTGCGATTCACTAAGATTTTTTTTTCCTAACAAATTCTTACATCCCCAGCTACTACATGCATAACAAAAAAATTACTCGCACTTCAGCTACTGCCAATTTTGAATATTAATCGCCTTCTTAGGGTCCTTGATGCAGTTTCTTTAAAAATTATCCGATTGTCTTGCAATTTTCTTCAACATGGTTCGAGGGTCCTCCGGCTACTTATAAACGACTAAAAAATTTTCTTATACTCCAGCTATTACCTTTTTCGAATATTAATCTTCTCTTTCGGCATTAACTTACGTTTACTCACTGCAACCGTGAATTAAATATCGCGTTAATGTTAAAGGTAATTTGTTAAATTATCAGGGGGTGGGGGCCACAAACACCTTCCACTGCTTGGGGGCGCATTCTCTCCTCAGGTTCTTAGGGGCTAGATTTCAGTGGGAATTGGTTCATTCAACCTAGATTACGATTCAGCTACTTTCTGTATTATAAAGTTTGTCTTAGACTTCTGTTACCACCATTTTTGACCATTAACGGCGCATTCTTTTCTCGATTGTTATGGGCCCTATTTCAACAGAAATAGGTTCATTCAACTTAGCTTACGACTGTTTTAAAGATTATAGATTCACCGCTAGGATTCACATTCTTGAGCTATGAGCTCGATTACTATGGGGTTTGACTCATTCAACTTGGTTTTCGATTGTCTGCGGCGCATACAGAACACTCCTGGTATAAAGAAAGGGCATGTTTACAAACAAACACTTCCGTCAATCAATCTACCACTACTTTTTTATCATAGCGATCATTGCAGGAATCAACTTGGCGATGTAGGGAAATCATATCATAGATCTGTTAAATCAGTCTGTTAAAGACCAATCGAATTCCCGGAGTTCATGTGTATTGTAGGAGCCATAATGAATGAACAGGTTTTTCTTGCTAACCAACAGCAATTCGACCAACAGTGACGTCAGCTGCCCTTTCCTTATACACTGCCTTTGGTAGCGGGGACCCAGGTCACAGGTTAGTTTAGAAAGAGGATTGTCGGGAACACACTAGACACTACCGAAGGCAGTGGGCACCCCTAAGACCGGGTTCATTTGAACTACTTTCGGAATATATAAAATCATACAAACTTGAGTTTTCTTTACGTTATTATAACGAGCCCGGGCAGCGCCGGGCGGGTCAGCTAGTTATATATATATGTATGTAAACGTAACTTCAAATCAAAATTACGCAGAACTTTTTTGGGTGACAAGAAGGCGCACAAACTTTACTTGCTCCAGGGTGCTAAATATGTAGCTACGCCACTGCTACCGTCTTTCGTAAACCTTTTGCTGTCAGTTTACCACATTCTTCTCATCCTCCTAACCAGAAATTTGCTGCTTTTAATACTTTTGTTTTTCGGGCTATCAATATTTGTTTCACTCCTCAGATACTCAGTGCTGAACTTAATTACCTCAAAGCTATTGCTGTTGATTGTGGTTATACCTCTAATATTATAGATTCTATTTATAAGAAATTGACAAAACCCGTCCATTCTGAAAAGCATTCCAATTCCAACTCGAATACTTCAGTTGTGTTGCCATTTTTTCCTAAAATCAGTCAGCAAGTTGCTAAAATCTTAAGAAGGTTTGATTTTAATTTTATTTTTTTCTCCTGTTAATAAAATCTCTTTTTCAAATCTTAAACACCCCATTGATATCCAGAAATGTTCCACTAACCTTGATCTTGATTTTTGAGAAGCTTACCACATCATTAAAAATTCTCACTCTTTAGTCAATGACTTATCTAGTACTCCTGATTTTCCAAGTATTTGGAAAGAATTAATTTAATTTCCCCCTTTTTGGTTTCCTTTTCTCTCGTTCTCCGGTAGATGTCGCTACTTGTCCACTCATTTGTTTCATCAGCTTCTATCTCATTGGTTGTTTTTGGCACACTCGCTACCCATATCGGGTATATAAGCCGGCGTCTCTGTCATTTTGCTCAACCTTGCTTTTTCTAGCACGCTGTGTCTTGCTCTATCTTGCACTGAAGAAGAATCTCGCTAGTAGATTCGAAACAGCTGTTTGCTGCTTTTCACGTATTATTTGTGCATTTTTAAAAGTTGATTTTCTGCTTTTTAATACTTTTCATTGATTATTTTTATTAAAATGTTTAATAATTAAACAAAATAACCTCACCAGGAAGGAAAACTTTAGCTGAAGGATTTAAAAAAGTTATTATTAATAAATGTTTGGTTCGAATTTGAGAAACTGTATTTCATCTTTCGTTATAAAATGTTACTTTTCACAAAAATGTAATAAATTTCACAAAAATAACTTTTATTTTTCACAAAATGGGCCTCAAGAAAAAAAACCTGTATCGACCCCTGATCACTATCTAAATTAAAAAATCCCTTTTTCATTAAATTCTGTTTTTAATTATGCTACTGTGTTTTCCTGTCATCTTTTTCATATACTATACAAAATCGTTCTTATTTTAAGTATATAGAGGTGCCAGGATTTGCCCTATGGGTAGGGGGCAGGACATGATTTCCCAAACAGTGGGGGCCAAATTGGTATTATATACATGTACATATCTATAGATTATAGTCCTACACATTTTGGATTATACCCAATAATTCTGTTTCAACCCAACACAAAATTTTATTGATCCATACCCGACACACTTTAACATAAAATCGACCCAAACACGAAATGAAAGAAAATTTATCCATTTTTCAATGTAATTATGGAAAGGTAGTCTACAATTATATATTAGTTTTTAAGCCAAAAAACATATATACCCACCAGCATATATACCCACTAATATTCAAATATATAGTTTTTCATCTGAAAAAAATATTCAGAACTTTCTTTTAAAAAAATCAGATCAAACCAAATCTGACCACCCAAAAAACAAAAATTGACTCTGTTAAAGAAATTTGCAAGCAATTCGATATTTTTAAAGAAGCTGCACCAAAGGCCCAAAGGAATTAATATTCAAAATTGGTGGTAGCTGAAGTCTGAGAAAATTTTTGCCCTTCATGTAGTAGCTGGAGGACTTATGAATTTGTTAGAAAAAAAACCTAGTAAATCAGGCCATTTTTAAGGGCTGTAATATGGGACCCTAAATCCAGCTGATAGTTAAGAACAGGGCCCTAACATGAAAACATGTTAAAATGTCTTAGTACTTAGCGCTTTAGATCTTCAATTAGTCAAAATTAAGCATAGCATATGAATTATTCATTAAAATAATATTTTAAAGAAATATGCAAAAAATTAGGTAAATGCTTAAAAAAAAGAGCTCTAGGGTCCCCAAGGAAAATATATGAGGGTGTTGGTCTGGGGAGAAGAGTCAAAGACTCAATTTTAAAATTATGCACTGAGAAGGTGAGAAATTTAGGAGGTGAAAAATGCATGGCACACAAAAAGTTCAGGGGAACTTGGCCAGGCCCTACAGGACTCCAGGGTCTTAACTAGAATGTAGAAACGGGAGAATAACTAAATGGAAAAAGGATCCCAAAAATGAAGAATGGATTAAAAGGAAGCAATTTACAGTACAAGCTCTTTAACCCCTTGAGGGGCAAGCAAAAGTGTCTCTAAATATTGAATTCTCACCGGAATAATAGAAAATTTTTATTTTTAAATAAGGAAAAGCAATTTTTCAACGATTTTCCTGTTAAAAATATAAAACTTAGTAAAAATTTTCTGGTGAGAATCTTGTTTAAATTAGGTGGGATATATTTTATCCCACCACCCCTCAAGGGGTTAATCCAAACCACAGCCATGCCGAATTACTGATTTTGCCAGATTATCGAACGTCAATGCATTTTTTGTGTTCACCTACATTATGAACCTGTGCAAATTGTATAAATATCTGACAAATACTGTTCTGTATTTCATCGTTCTAACAACTGTGAGAATTAAAGAAAAACGTAGAATACAAAATTAAATTCCATTTATTTAATATATACTGTATATGTACAATACGTTGTATATGTAGTAAAAAATTAATATGAACATAAATTTTTTAAAAAGTCTGATATCACACTGCTTTCGTGATTTAGATTTCTTCTACAAAAATCATTATGGATTATACACAGATTTATGAATTCTGCAGAGGTGTAACTTTTGTTCGATTCGGCAAATTTTATGAATGTATCTAATGCATCAGAAACCTGTTTCCATGAGTCTTTAGATTAATCTGCCATGGCTCCTTCTTCGTCCGATTCCACCTTCGGAATCTGGGCTTCTAGTGAGTTCAAAACACCTTGTATAATCAGTGCGTCACTGATTTCTTCTATCACTGGCATGCTGTCATTGATTTCAATCCAGTCTATAACTTCCTCATGGGGTATATCTCTGAAAGGGCTGTTTGGCACTTCTACCAAATCTAGCGCTATATTTTGGTCATCATTTAGAACATTTGAATCTTCATTATTATCTTCACCATTAGGCCTCAATTTGAGCTAGTACCGCTGTAGACTTACTTTTTTACACTGATTCCATGCGAAGACAATTCTGTAAATTGCATCTTTGACATTAAACTGTTTTTGACATTAAACATCCCAAAACGTGTAAAAAACGACAATCAAAAGAAATATAAAAAATAAAGAAGTCAAAAGTGTTCACAATTCTAACACTTTCTTCTTGTGTATATAGAATAATGTTTAAATTGAAGCTTCTATATTGAATATTTATATTCCACCACCCCCCCCCCCTTTTTTTTTCAAAAGTAATGCAAAACCCGTAAAACTAATTTTCTTGTAATAACAATAGCAGAAAAGTATTTCCGACATCTCACGAATTTTTCCTAACTTGTTTTCCTTCTAAAGATGTATGAAAATTGGATGTATTTTTACTTTCTTCTATCTTCAACAGAAGAAAGTATTGTAATCGAAATTTTTTTCGACTTCCGGTTTTCGACGGATTTGCATGTTTTAGGGGTCAGAGATTCCAAAAAAACATGTTTATAGAAAATGTCTGTCTGTCTGTGTGTCCGTCTGTCTGTCGCCATTGTACCATCAAAAAGTGTATGAAGTTATGTATAGAATTAAACCAAAATTGTATTATAAGTTTTTGGCTATGGCAAGCAGGTCCTCCCGGAATTTGGAAAAAATTCGCCGGTAGGGGGCGCTGATATAACAATTTTTGTGCGATTTTGAATATTGTACCATCCAAAAGTGTATGGAGTTATGCATAGAATTGAACCAAATTTTTAGTTTAAGTTTTTGACTATGACAAGCAGGTCCTCCCTGAATTTGGAAAAAAATTCGCCGGTAGGGGGCGCTGTAATAGCGATTTTTGTGCAATTTTGAATATTGTACCGTCCAAAAGTGTATGAAGTTATGCATAGAATTTTGGCTATAGCAAGCAGGTCCTCCCTGAATTTGGAAAAAATTCGCCGGTAGGGGGCGCTGTAATAGCGATTTTTGTGCGATTTTGAATATTGTACCGTCCAAAAGTGTATGAAGTGTATGCATAGAATTAAACCAAATTTTTATTTTAAGTTTTTGGATATGGCAAGCAGGTCCTCCATGAATTTGCAAAAAATTCGCCGTTAGGGGACGCTGTAATAGCGATTTTGAATATTGCACCATCGAAAATCGTATGAAGTTATGCATAGAATTGAACCAAAAAAAATTTTAAGTTCTTGGCTATGGCAAGGAGGTCCTCCCTTAATTTGTAAAAAAAATCGCTCGTAGAGGGCGCTGTAATAGCGATTTTTGTACAATTTTTGTGCCATTTTGAATATTGTACAACCGAAAAGTGTATGAAGTTATGCATAGAATTGAACCAAATTTTATGTGTTTATTTTTGGTCATGTCACGAAGGTCCTCCCTGAATTTGGAAAAATTCTGCCGGAAGGGGGCACTATAATTGCGATGTCTGTACCATTTTCATTATTGTACCATCGAAAAGTGTATGAAGTTATCCATATAATTGAACCAAATTTTTTGTGCATGTTTCTGGCTATGGCACACAAGTCCTCCCGGAACTTGAAAAAATTCTGAAAGAAGGGTGCGCTATAATTCCGATCTCTGTGCCATTTTCATTATTGTACCATCGAACAGCGTATAAAATTATGCATACAATTGAACCAAAATGTTTGTGCTTGTTTTTGGCTTTGGCCAACAGGTTCTCCTTGAATTTGGAAATATTGTGCGGTAAAGGGGCTCCGTGCTAGCGATTTTTGTATACTTTTCTTGAATTTTCGTAGTTCTATTGTGCATCGGCGGGAACTCGCTTCCTGCTATGCCGGCTATTCGCAAACAGCTGATAACGACAGAATAAGGACAAATTAATAATTTTAACAAATATGATATAGATTAACTCGTTTTTAGTCCGTTTAATTGACTTGAGCAGAAATTTAAGATGAAAATCAAAGTTGGTATAGTATTGAACTAATAATATTGAAGTATTAACATGTGTAACTAGGTTTTGAAACATTAAGATGTATAAGATAGAAGAAAGTTTTGGGATTGGCACATCCAACTAGTTTTTTTTGGAAATCATTTGCTTCACAGTCCAGAGTTCAAAAGGCCTTGCACAAAAGATCTTCTATAAAAACACTTGACATTTTGAATCAAGGGCATGACATTTGCTGGTAGGTATTCAGCAGAAATATTGCCAGAAACTAAATCAGACTGAGGAGCATGAGCAAAACTGTTGTCTAACAATAAAATCACTTGGCTGTATTCTGACATTGTTGGCTTCTGAAAGTTTTCCTTTACTTGCAGTACAAAATGGTGAAAAAAACTAGTCCTTAAACAAAGCTGCTGTCATCCATGAAGTCAACCATAGGAAAATACACAAACACTTTCTATATTCAGATCACGATAAAACTTTTTTGCTTGTTCGATGATCATGGGCCCAGTCGCAGGTGAATTTCAAGTTTAGGTTTCTTGAAAGTGTGTCTTGATTCCATATTCTTTGACATCAGCAGCAAACTTCTTCAGTTCTTCTTTTTGTTTTTTAATGTCATACATTGTCGAAGAACCAATATTGAATCACGCATTATAAAGTTTTTGTTTTTACATTTTTCAAGACAATTATCTCTAGTTTTCGCTGTATAGTGAGAGTCACATGCTTATTTTTATTAGTAGTTTTATTGTCACTTGAAGAACCTGTGCTTGACTTCGAGAACATTTTACACTATGCAGTTATTGTACAAACATAATTACTCTAGAAAACAGGATACACAGTACTGAAAAGTACAACCAGTCACGATAAGCACTGAGCGAACTAAACTAAGCACACAGTAGCTTGACCTAGTGGTCAAGATCAAGAGAAGCCTGATTCCTCAGTGAACTGCTCACAACCTAGTGATTCGAATCAAGAGAGATCATAAGGAAAAAGAAGAAAATGGGCTAGCGTGGCAGATTTTAGAATGTGCTGAACCATAGAATGCCAGATGAAAGAGCTTCTACCGTATTAACAATTTAGGGTGCAAAAACTTAAAGGAGCACTGTACTGAAGGCTAGGGTCTTAAATGAAATGTAGAAATGGGGAATAACTAAATGGAGAATCGGCCCCAAATACAAAGAAGATCAAATAAAAAGGGGACAAGTTATTAGCAATTTAGGACGTAAAAACTTAAAGGGGCCCAAGGACCCTGGCCCTTAAAAAATTAATAATTTGAGCCTCAGGTGCATCAGGACCTGTCTTAGCCTATCCACACCTAAATTTTCAGACTACTACATGCGGTAAATTTTGCACCTCATGGTAATTTTGCTACAAACACACAGAGCAAAACTTTCTTTTATTAGTTTAGATAACTTTTACTGCAATATGCGTGGGATTCAACCTGATAAGTAAAAATGCCAAGCTGTACATATTGCAGCATTGAATCCTTCAAGGGTAAAAATAATAAAATAAGTTTGCTGCAATTTAATTTTTTACTTAAAAAAGATTTTTTTCTAATTATTTTTTTTACTTAAAAGCTATATTTCTTGTGAAAACTGTTTGATTTAAGAAGTAATTTATATAGAATGAAAATGTTTAACTGGATTATTTATGTATGTAGCATATGAAATAATAATTGAACACATCGTAATAATTGAAATTCTGAAACAAATTTTTTTTTATATGTTCCGTATATTCTGAAAAAGTTAAATATAGCAATTTCTTAATGGAATTCATACTAGAGATATGGTTTTCTTAAATTAAAATGATACATTTCTTAATGGAATTCATACTAGAGATATGGTTTTCTTAAATTAAAATGATACATTTCTTAATCATACATATTTCTTAAATTATAAAAAATATTTGTTAGTGTATCCCCTTTGATCATTATAGGTAATGACAAATACTATTATTTAATAGGTTAAACAATGAAAAGTAAAATTTTATTTATTTATTTATTTATTTTTTTTTTTTTTATTTTTTTTTTTTTTTATTTAGAAGATTTTTTTTTTATTGATTTTTTTAATTTTGAAATTATTATTCTCAAATTACTTTAACTTAAAGAATAATCTCTTTATATAATTTATACATTATAATCATTAATTTTCAATTTCCTTGACATAATATTAACAGCTCTCTGTTTTAAATGATGAGAACTCTGTAGAAGTTGACGATGTTGATGATACTGATGCTGTGTCTGGTTTTTTAGTTTGTATAAATCAAACTAAAACTTCAAAACATCATTCAGATAAACCTGATGTAAATATTGCTTGTGTGGTATGTATTGCATTATCATGTATTTCAGGCCTGTCCAACCTTTCAGTCAATCAACCAGGGACACACTTTAGCTATTAACAAACAATGAAGGGTACCTTTATTCACATGACTGGAAACATACAATGTTATCTTATGTCGGTAGTGTTAGCGACATATATTCGTCTTCTGATATGCACATTAGGGTGGAGCGCAAAAATCGTTTTTTCGAAATTATTTTTCCGCTAGTGCGGAAAAGTTGTGGAATGGTATCAGAAATATACTCACAAAATTTCAAAAGAATCAATAAACAGCTTCCGGTTCCAGTTTAGGGTCTAAATATACAATTTTAGCCGAAAATGTTGTAAATGTTCACATTTCAGTAATATTTTTAACTTCTGACTTTTTCTTCGCGCTAGCATGGAAAAGTTGAAAGAATATATCAGGAGCATAAGTCCAAAATTTTAGAGCAATTAATAAATATCTTCCGGTTCCACTTTGGGGCCTAAATAGGGAGAATTAGCCGAAAATGATGTAAATTTTCACATTTTACAGATTTTTTCAATTTCTGATTTTCTATTCCCGCTAGCACGGAAAAGTTGGATAAATATACAAGAAAGATAAGTGCAAAATTTTAGAATAATCAATACAGTACAGAACCATATATCTGGAATGCTTGGGGTCAGATGTATTCTGGATAACTGGTTTTTCCAGTTAACTGGTTGTGCATTAAAGCATCATCCATTTGATAAGTTTTCTGGAATATGTGTGGTTGTGGCATTATTTCTCATTTTAAATTATTAGATTACTTGGATTAAAAATCAATGCAAGAAAGATCAAAAGTTAACCAGAGTTTAAAAGAAGGTAATTTATGGCAATCCCTTAGGAACAAAAATTCTTCTGTTTCCTCTGCATAAAAATTAAAACATCTAAAATAGAACTAAATATGCTTTCTTTTCAAATACTAGATGTTGTCATCAAATTACACAATTGTTTTAATGAAAGTCTATGTCAAACTGGCAGTATATGACACCTTTTTCTGCAAAGATTCTGAAATCAGTCTATCAGAAATACCATTCCGGATAACTGGTTTTTCGGTTAACTGGTTTCCGGATAAATGGTTCCATACTGTAAATATCTTCTGGTTCCCCTTTGGGATTCTAAATATGTGAAATTATGCAAAAGTAAAGAAAAATTAGGTGTTGAAAAATAGAAATAAATGGAAACATTTGCATAAAAATTTATTTATCGAAGCTTTAAACATTTCTTCATGTGTTCGTTCAACAAGTGAGTGGTAATCGGGGGTTCCGTTCGTTGGTAATCATGGCAGTCTATGAAATCCACGTAAGATTTAGCTTTAAAGTTAAGTGCAGGAATTTCGAACACACGAACTCTTGCTCTCATTTTTTCCCTTGCTTTCAAATTCCTACGTAGTGCAAGTTCTCTCACATTCTTGTTTGGGTTGACAAGCATTGCAAGGATTATTGATTCAGGATGACCAAAGTAACCATTTCTCTGGATGACACAATCCACAACTAGCTGCAGATCATCTGCAAGATAACGTGAAGCTTGAATTGTTTTTCAAAGATTTCGTGCTTGATATGTGCAATTGGCATGCGATTTGATTGTGAGTTTATCATAAAAGGTTATGCACCTGCGTGGTTCACAATCAAATCGCATGCCAATTGCACAGATGGAGCAAGAAATCTTTGGAAAGCAATTTACGCTTCACGTTATCTTGCAGATGATCTGTAGCTAGTTGTGGATCACGTCATCCAGAGAAATGGTTACTTTGGTCATCCTGAAACAATAATCATTGCAATGTTTATTGATCCAAACCAGAATGTGCACGATCTTAGGATTTTGAAAGCAAGGGAAAAATCCAGAGCAGGAGTTCGTATGTTCCAAATTCCTGCACTTAACTTTAAAGCTTCATCTTGCATGGATCTCATAGACTGGCAGAATTACCAACTACCGGAACTTCCAAATACCACTCATTTGTCGAACAAACACATAATGCAATTGATAAAGTCTTGTGAATGTCCGGTATCGGCATTGGGAAACATAAACTTTCCGTGCCCCTTTCAATGTCTTGAAAGGGGAGTAAAACTGAAAACAAAAGCTTCCCTTGCAGTCATCTGAGAGAATAAGTGTGATGGCTATGTCATATCCGGAATAGAGTCAAGAATAGTGTCATGCCATCGTTTAAAACCGAAAACCAGTATAATGTGAAAAATATGGAAACAAGTGAATGCAATGCATTTAATGCGCATTTGCAACTTTTATTCTGGACATCCATATATAGTTATACAAATTCTGTGTATTGCGTGAACAATAAGATTTGCTGTTTAATGTTTATAATTATTATGCACGAATGTCTAATTTTGTAAAAAGTAATATTTAAAGCTTCCATAAATAAATTTTTATGCAAAAGTTTTAAATTTTTTTCAATATTTCGACCAGTAAATTTTCTTCATTTTTCCATAATTTCTCAAAATTAGACCCGAAAGGGGAACCGGAAAATATTTATTGATTATTCTAAAATTTTGCACTTATCTTTCTTGTAGGGGAGGGTAGTACACAGTGAGACGAAAATTATTATTATTTAACAAATGGCAACGATTTTTATTCTTTTGAAAAAAATTTTGCTACAACTTTAAGCTACACAAATACGCTACACATTAATGTATAAATGGTTTTAAAAAAGTTATTTATAAAAGCACAGAAGCAGCATAAAGGAGTATCGAAAATTGTCTCACTGTGTACCACAAGTGGTACACAGTGAGAAAATGTATATATTTTCACAAATCATACATTTTTATACTCTATCAATAATTTTCTGCAGTTTATGACTTCTAATTAATATTTCTAGATTAAAAATATGAGCCTCAGTTGGACAATGGCAGACATTGGGCTACCTTCATGCAAACTTTCAGCCTCTTACATTTAGTAGATTTCACTAACCATCGCACGCCCCCACACACACAGAGATAGAGAGAGAGAGGAAAAAAAACCTTCTTTTATTAATAAATAACTTTTTTTACGTCAGAACCGCATAGTAGATACACAATGAGGCACGTCTCACTGTGTACTTTCGTTACGTTGTAACAAAATGGATGCCATATCTGTTTCTTCATTAGTTTCATAGCTTTGAATGCTTGTGTCGTTTTGTCAACATAGTCTATCATTAGATATAGCTAGGTTTGGTTAAGTAAATATATGCCATAATGAAATAAATAAAGTCTAAAATGGATTTTTATGTAACTTTAACCCCTGTAAAATAAATAATTGCTTACTATTTTGTTGGACGAGTAACCGAAGTGCCGAAACTACATCCACGTGTTGCATAAGATGAGGTGGTTTAGTGTGTGTTCCAGCTAGGAGAAAAAGTTATAACTATATGTCAAAATGGCTGCTGTCTTACTGTGTACTCCCCTACCCTATATATTCCCAACTTTTCTGTGCTAGCGGGAATAGAAAATCGGAAATTAAAAAAATCAGAAAAATGCAAAAATTTACATCATTTTCGGCTAATTTTCCATATTTACACCCCAAAGTGGAACCGGAAGATATTTATTAATTGCTTTAAAATTCTGGGCTTATGTTTCTTATATATTCTTTCAACTTTTCCACTCTAGCGCAAAGAAAAAGTCGGAAGTTAAAAATATTACTGAAATGTGAAAATTTACAACATTTTCGGCTAAAATTGCATATTTAGATCCTAAACTGGAACCGGAAGATATTTATTGATTATTTTGATATTTTGTGAGTATATTTCTGAGATCATTCCACAACTTTTCCGCGCTAGTGGGAAAAGAATTTCAAAAAAAACATTTTTACGCTCCGCCCTAATGCACATACATATCACAGCAATAACTATGTCCATGCAAAAATAAACTGCAGTAGAAATGTAAAACATAGTAAATTACATTTCCATGAGAGGAGCCTATCTCAAAAACTTTTGTAGGATAAGGGCCAAAACCTTAAGAGCTGCCTACAATAGAAAAACATGGAAATGTTCTAAGCAAAACATTTTTTTAAGGGATTTTTAGTTTGAAATAAAGCTAGTAGCATGAAACATTCAGAAGGCACATACAGATCTCATACAATGCATATACATCTCATAGGGATAGTCATGCCCATGCAAAAATTACAGAAAATGTATAGATATAGTAAATTTAGAATTATATTTCCCTTAAAGGGGCTTATCTCAAAAACTTTGTAGGGTAAAGAGCCAAAATCCTTGACGTTGCATACAATATAAAAAGCATGCAAATAAAAAAGGATGCAATGATTTAAAACTTTCAAGCATTTTTTAAAACAGATTTCATATTTAAAACAAGTTTGTAACAAGAAACATTTAAAGGGTACCAAGAAATTCTCCAAAGGGCAATATGGTGCATGCGGGTGCCGGGTTGGACAGCTATTTTATATATTGTTTATTTTATATCTAGCATGATTGTAGCCTGATTTTGTTCTTCTTCTGCAGCTTTCCAAAATTCTTTAATTCACATAGAAAGTAGAATCTTAATGCTCAGTTCTGTCAACTGAACAGTCAGAAATCATTTAAGTTTGTGATTAAAAAATTTTGTTGATGTATTTTTAATTGTATGCATTTTACATAAAAAATTTTATATATGTTAATTTTATGAAAATTGCTATGAATACTGACTTTGTAAATTTATCATGAGAAACTAAATTTTTCCTTTCAAAAATTAGTTCCAAATCTTTTTTCTCATATCACTGTTATATTTATTTTACCTCTGCTATTATTATTACCAGTTTACTTTCTTTTGTAACAGAATTCTTTTGCAGTCATGGATCAAATCTCTTTTTATATATGTATTGTTATATTTTGTTTCTGCTTTCTTTCTCTGTAATGAAAAAAAAAGTTAATCTTTTTTTTAGTATGATTGTGACAGCAGTCACCAAAACTTTTTACTAATTATCAGCTGGCTGTTTTCTATGCAATTGCCTACCATTGAACTTCCATTTAGCTGTCAGAATTATTTTGAAACAATAAAAGGCTTAATGTCATAATATGAGACAGTATTAGGATAAAATTTTGCTAGCAGTATTACTTTCAGAAATTCAACTAGATGATGTATTGCATACTTTTCTGGAAAGGGACACTACTGTATAGGATCTGTTATCCAAAGTGCTTTGGACCTGAGACACTCTGGATAAGGAGTTTTTCCATAATTCAGAACACTTTACTATATAAATTTTAAGAATAGTACAAAATAATGGTATGAAATGTGTAAAATATGAATAATATATGTAAATACATAATTACAAATTTGTTAATTTAATAACTTATTTACAACAAAATAAAAAGCATTCTAAAAAAACAAAAACAAAAAAACATTAACATATAAGATTTGTGGCAGAATAATTTCATTTGGATTTTTAGAACATTTTTATTGACTGCTTGCTTATAGTGTGTCTCTTGCACTAATTGCTCCTGTATACTGACATGATTTATTATTCATGAAAGTAGCTTCCTTGTTGCATTCACAAATCATTTGTTCAATTGAAAAACATCTGTAGCTAATTTGAAATTTTTTTACCCACCTCATTCTGCTGGTCATCATCATTACTTCCATTAGACATAACATTTGTCATTATGTCACAAATCTCACTGCCAGTCATCTGATGACTTACAGAAGCATCTTCATCAGCAAATAGACAATCTTCCACTGACTCTTGATCCAATAATTGAGCTTTTGAACATGAAAATTCTTTAGCTTAGTCCTGCAGATCTGTAATAATTTCCATCTCCTTGGAAATTTTAAAGTCTTCAACTTCATGCTCATTCACACCACAAAATAATTTTGCAGATGACCACAAATTGTATTATTACCCATGGGCCATGATGGATGAGTGTATATATATGCCTGCTGTATCCCATATTTGACGTACAATACATCTTTAGTTTTTATGTTTTGAAATGAAACAAATTATTTTTTGGTTATTGTTTTGCAATCTGGATTTTGGAGCATTCAGGATATTAGGTTTCCGGATAAGAGCTCCCATACTGCATTTAAAAAATAATAATACTGTGTTTTCTTGAGTATTTTGTGCAATTTTCTCACCATTTCTGCAGTTCTAAAAATAGGGGTGTGAAAAATATATGATTTTTTTAGAGTATTAATTTTTCTCAATGGGCAAAATAAAAAGACAAATGAGCTAATATATGATTAATGTTACATTTTAATAAATGAATAATTAATATTTTACAAAATATATAACAGTTTCAAAAGTTCATAGATAATTTTTTATCATCATTTATGCTTTCAAGCATAAAAACACCTATGAGATGTTTATCTCAGATTCATGGTCACAAAATTAATTTTTTAGTGTTATCCTTAGCAAATAAGTATAAAATATTTCATTGACTCTGAATTCTTTTTTATCTGCATTTTTACTATTTTTAGGGTTCCGTACTTAAAAAGTAAAAACAGAACCATTATAAGATCACTCCTACGTCTGTCTGTCACATCCGTTTTAGTCATAAACTATGGAACATGGAAAGTTCAAATTGGGGGCTAGTAATAAAGACTATTGACCCACATATTTACAGATTATTAAGCATTCACAAATATATTTAGGAAAAATGTAGGGGGCTAATTCAGTTACTTGAAAAAAAATAATATTTTCTTTGCATATCATGTAGGGTATTGTGTGAAAGCATTCATAACACTGAACTCAAAAATACATTTCTTTTAATTTTAGGTATTATATTTTCAGAGATATCGTTGAAAATGTAGTGCAAAAGTATGTTCCTCCCACTCTATTTCCGAATCTACTGAAACTAAAATTATGAAAAAATTAGAGGTAGTAGATGTTAATTTAAACCTTGAAGGAAAATTATAGCGATTTTCCTGGGTCTCATAGTTTTTGAGAAAAGCGCATTTTTCGGTTAAACACAAATTTCGATTTGCTGGCATTCAGCAAAAGTGTTGAGGAGCGCTGGAGGTACCTATCATAGTAGAAATATAAAAGCATTGTTGATAATGATTTTAAAAAAAAATCGTTGATAATTAACCCCGATATTAACCCTTAAAGACCCGGACAGTTTGGACATACATAATGACAAGGGCGGCATACTCTATGTACCATCGGCGTAAAAAGCCTAGATAAGAACTTTTAATGATATATTTGTGTAATGTAATGCCCAGTAGCAGTATAAAAGCAATAAACGCCAAATTGTTAAAAACAGACCAATTTAAATAGAGTTAATTACATAAATACTATGGGATTTGCGACTAATTAGCATTGAGTGGATCTGTCAATACGCCTCCCGTGTCTTTAAAAGTTAATTAAAATCCCATCTGGGAAAACTTGGCATGGACCAAGGCAGTGTAGCAACTTTGCGACATCCTTTCAAAGCGCGCTTAGCACAATGCCAAGTTTAAACTTTGAACAAGTGTTTTAGCTACGCTGTAAAAAGAAAAGATTATTACTACATTAAATTTGGTTTTATGAAATGCCAAATGAAATTTAAATATGCACTACTTTTATTGTCAGCACCAAATCAAGTTCATCATAAACAGATTATGATCAGATTAAAAAACAGTTATATGGAATAGCAATAGTTGATATTATTTAGACTTCATATATCTTCAAACTGTTATGGTATGTCCATTCATGCTTTTTTAGTATATACAGCTATATCCAACCCTATGTTGTATTGTTTTTTACAAGGTCATATTATTTTTTATGAATGTTTTTTTTTTTAATAATACAGTTAATAATTCATATATTTATTGTACAAAACCTTCTGAGCGCGAGTAGTGCTCACACTTGACTGTTTATTTATTTAATAAAACTATTGGGTCATTCCACACAAAATCAGCAAAAATTTAAAAAAAAGTCGTGGCTGCATAATAACCGATTTCAATAAAATTTGATACACAGATTCACTTCATATTCAAATAGAGCATTGCAAAATATTTCAAAGAAAAAATAAAAAAATTTGGAAGTTCTGGACATTTAAAAAACTTGTGACATAGAATGGCATGCGTACAATCGTTCAAAGTTGCAAGTTTGAAGTTCCGTATCTTGAAAACTATTTAACATAAATTAAATGTTTTTATAACATTGTAATCTCTGGAAAATTATCTTCATATTTATTGAGTAATAATAATGTGGTAACGTCATGATTAATCTTAAATTTGTTGTAAAAATTGAAAATTTGTCAATTTTGAGAAAATTAAAAACGTTATAAAAATTAAAGGAATTCAAAAACATCTGTGAAATGGATGCCTGATGTAGTGTTACATATGAAGATCAAATTGCTAAAGTTTTTAAGTTGCCGTGTATTTCCTTCACCTTAAAAAAAATTTAGAAACTTTTAAAAAAATGACAAAATCATAATTTTTCCTCTTATTGAAAGGCAAAAAAAATAATGAAGGCAATGTCAGACATTACAGTTATTGCACAGACATAAAGATCCATAAGCCCATGATATGCTAAAAAAAATTTCAAGATTGCCTTTTGATTCCTGACGTCACAAAATTGGGTTTAAAAAGTAATATTTGTTGCATTCCAAGAGCTTTACTCTTTGAATCGGCGTGTGTTTTTTTTACAATATTGCACGATTTCAAAGGAAAAAAATGTAGTGCTGCCATCTATGGGTTTAGAGGATAAATATATAATTTTTTGTTCAACGTAATATATATATATATTTTACTGTAGTTTAAAATAAATATATTAATAGCCAAAAATAAACTGAAAGCAAGAATAAAAGTTTCTGTATTTAAAATGTACACTTTTATCTACAATATCAAATAATTTAAAAGTTTAATAAAGCTTTCCTTCACTTAAAAAGAAGTGATAGAAATATTGCATTTTACCCTCAACATTTTTTACTATTTTTTTTCTCCTTAAGGAATAAAAAGGCAAGAATGAAATTTTTGATATTTAAAATATATACTTTTAGCTATAAGGTCAAGGAATTATAAACTTGTCAGTGCTGTCCTTCATGTGAAAAAGGAGCAATAGAAATATTGCAATTTTCCCTCAAAAATTTTCAAAAATAATTTTTTCTCATTACAGAATAAAAATGCAATTGCTAACTTACGCCAATCTGTTGATTATTATTCATTCCTAATTATAAATAGTTTTCAATATAGTCCTTCCATTCCTAAGGCTAATAATCAGAATCGAAATTTTAAGCATGTAGAGTATACCTCGATTTTGCATTAACTTTTAATGTAAATTTCAATACTTAAATAAACAATCCTGAAATCTATTATTTTAAATTTACTCATAAAGAGATATGATCTACATATAGACTGATTTTCATTAAAATCTGTGATATGTCTGCCACAGCTGATTTGCTTATTTTGCATGGAATGACCCATTATGAATAAGAAATTTTCAGTGTAAAGAAATCAGCACTTATGTATTCCAGTATTTATGATATTTCTTTATTAACATCTGCATACAGTTGTGCTGCAGCTGAATGAAAGAGATTGCAGGAAGATAAATAAATAATTTTATTCTAAATAGCCAAACAGAAATATTGAAAAATGAAAATTATGAAGACATATGCAGCTTTATTATCTCAAATTATCTGATAATCTTAATGTGAAAATTATGTGAATCTTTGTCTGATAATTAAAAATTGAAATTTTCTCAGTGAATATTATTATTAAAAATTTGTTTTAACCATAATACTTGATTGTGTATAATTTCATTATAAATTACTATAAAGATCTTTTTATTTCAAATCTAAATTTGCATATTAAAAGGACATAGAATTATCACACTTTTTTATATTTTGTTTTTTTTTTCTTTTTTAATATTTTCCTTATCATATATCTATTTCATATGTTTCTATTATTTGCTTATTCAACACATTATTTGAAATCCTGAATTACAAATTTAACTTGAAGATCTGTTTTATTTTCCATGAATTATATGTTTTGTTGCATAGATTGTTAATACTTTTTTGTTATTTTTTCATTCATTTCAATGAATTCATACTTATTTTTTATATTTAACTTTAATATGGAATTAATACATTTCTATTGTAAGTGCATTTTTATTAGACTATCAACTTGAAATATATGATAATAAATTAAAGAATTATTTTGTTATGGTTGAAATCAAGTGATTTTATTCCATTTACCATTTCTGACTATACTTTTATATTTTTACAGGCTTTGCAAGTAAGTTCTGGTGATATTTTCTATTCTTCCTTTCAAGAAAATTTGTTTCAGAATGAACTAGAAAGTTTCCTGTTATGTGTTAACCCATCTGAAATTCTTCTTCCATCTTCGCAATTAAGTAAAGAAACTGAAATCCTAATCAAAAGTTTCAGTTGCAATAGGTAAGAAATATTTGCACTTATTTTAAAATCAATTTTTATTGAATTATATTTTTCCATTTCTTTAATTTTTATGATTTTGAAAAAAATAAAAAGCAAAATATTGTTTTTCTTGTGTGACTTAAAATAATAAAAACTACGAAAAAGAAAAATTATGATTCAGGGTACAATTGTTTTTCTTTTTCAAAATAAAGCCTCAGTTTATCACGAAACTCTTCCAAAAAAATCTTGGGCTTTTGTTCTACCATCACTATTGTTTCATACCTTTTCTTTTTGAAAATTTCTGTTTATAATCACATGATCTATCTTATAAAATGAAAATGTGTCTGTCAGTAATATTGATGTCATAACGATGGTGGCAGCAATGATGCTATAAGAATTACAGCAATAAAGTTAATTGTTCTGCACATTTATATATTCCTAAATATTGCACAATTTCAATTTTCACACCATCAAATAGAACAAAAAATGTACTATTATATAAAATTAATTTCAAAATTGTACTAAAACAATTTGCAGAAATTTTAATTAATTTTCAAGGATGAATTTTTAAAAATCTGTTATCATGTGACTCAATAATAAACATTTGTTTGCTACTGTAATGTAAAGTAATATTTGCAGTGATATACAGTAGAAGATCTTTATAACGCACAGCTTCTCAGGCATAAACAATGAATTTTTGCAGTTAAGAAGCACCTGAATTCTCACATTGTAAAAAATTGCTGCTCTCTAGAAATCTAAATTTGATACATTAGTTCAACTGTATCTCCTTAATTCAGAGCTTTTTAATAAAAAAATTGCTATTATTACAATAAACATTCTTGGAAATGAGTTATAATGAAAGATTTGAACGAAGTATATTTGGACCATATTTATAAAGTAAATTTAACAATGTGGAATGATCTGTATAATGCAAACATTTATAATCTGGATAACTCCTGTGGACAAGAAATGCAGTATAAAGATACTTTAATGTATTTTCATATGTTTCAGACATATTTGGTCATGTTTACAAGGTAAATTTAATAACGTGTGAAAGGTGATCTATATAGCAGACAACCTTGCGTTTTTAGGTTTGCATTATAAAGATCTTCTACTGTAAATAAATATGCAAAACTAAGGAATAAGTCATTCTATTAGAAATTTCAATTAAAAACAGTTTTCACCTATGTTCTGTAACCTAGATTGGATCTTCTGGTTATATAAATAAGTTTTGAAGTTAAAGAGTGATACTTTGTGAAATCCCTGTAACTGTGTGCAGGAATTTTTAAATATCCGTCCTTTGTTATTTCTATTCATGATATGATATTCTGCTAAGCATAAATTTAAGTTATTTGAATTTGCGTTTTTTTTTTTCATCCCCCACCTGCCCATTTAATTTTTAAAAAAAGTTTTTTTTTTATGAAATTTAAAATGCTAAAACTAAAAAGAAATACTTCTATCTATTGAAAATAATTGCAAAATTGCTTTTGATTTTTTTTTTTTTTTTACGACAATTGCTTGTATGAATATATTTATATGTATATGACTTTATAATCTAGATTAGGTAGGTATTGGTGTTCTAGAATTTTGTTGAATTTGATAACCTTTGTGATAACCTTTGAAAAAAAAAGTAATACAGTAATTTTTTGAATGAGAAATGTACAGTACTTTTTAAATAGAAAATATTTTTTATTTATTAATTTTTGTTAAAAAAAATAATAAAGAAAAACTTGTAGAAAAAATGTTCATCATGTCTCCTGTTTTCAAAATTATAGTATTTAGTAAAAGATCTTTTTCTTTCTTTCATTTTATATTGAACTTTGATATTTGCTTAACTAACAATTTACTTTCCATATATTTATCTTCAAAATTAGATATTTTGAACTTGCATTACTCTTATCATATTTATTTCATTTCATTATTATTCTCATTATTTTAGGTCAGTAAGAATTGAGAGACTAGATGACAAAACCTTTGAACATTCATCTGCTCTAAGCAATATGACATCTTTCATTTCTTCACATGCAGACACACAAGAGAATTTGCAGATGCTTTTATCCTTACCACCATTGGTTATTTCATGTCTTTCAGCTCTCAAAATTTATCTAACAGATTTTAAAGTTGAAAATATTTTAAAGGATATTAAGTATGTTATATTTTATTAATTATGAATTTTTAAGTTATACATTAATAAAGCAATCCTAGTTCTAAAATAATATCTCATTTTGTTATTATTATTATTTATGTTATATAATAATAAATGAAAAAAAAAGGTATTTCTGTTTTTAAAATTAAGCATTGTGAAATGTTTTGGAGTCATTATACTTCTTTTGAAAATTGTTGCTTTTAAATCTAAAAACAGCCTACTTATTTTTCACATGATCACTTTCTGTAAATGCTATTGATGCCAAAATCCTAGGTTGTACTTTGAGGGTGCTAAAAATAGAACCTCCTTCAAAGGTTTTCAATGTTTTCTATTAAGCAAGCCTTTTCTAAAGACATTTCTGTGCTTTGACAATTTAATAAAACTTGATAAGAATATACAGGGTGTCCCCGAATTTATGGGCCAAACTGTAAGGGAAGGTAAAGTACACATAAAGAAGCAATTTTGGTATAGCAACGTGGATTCAGAAATGAAAAGTTTTGGCAAAAAAACAAGAAATGCCGAGCAAATGAAAACAAGCAGTTTTTTGACATAAAAATCACAGTAAGTGCTCAAATGTGCCACCACCAACATCGATACATACCTGGCAGCATCTAGCAAGTGATTGGTGTACCCTTTTGAAAGTTCCGTCTCATGTATGAGAACCAGTTGACTCTGATGAGGACATCATTGGACATCCTCATTGGATGAGGACCAGTTGACTCTGATGAGGAAGCAAGACTTTCGGTCATTGCTTCAAATGTTCATGAAACATTTGGAAGCTGTGAAAAGGTATGCTAATCACTTGCTAGACGGTGCCAGTGGCACATTTGAGCACTTACTGTAATTATTATGTCAATAAAATGCTCATTTTCATTTCCTCTGCATTTCTTATTTTTCACCAAAACTTTACATTTTCCAACCCCACATTCATGTACCAAAATTGCTTCTTTATGTGTACTTTACCTTCCCTTTCAGTTTGACCCTTGAATTCGGGGGCAGCCTATATATATGTTTATAAATTATTAAAAATAGTACATAAGATTTAATTTAGTAAAAAAAGGAGGGGTTTAAATTTAATCAAGAATAAGTTGCAAACTGTATAAAAATCCTATGAATTGGTAGGCTTAAATAAAATAAAATAGCATCTGGATTATTTCTTTAAAAAAAAAAAATTTTAATTAAATTTTAATTTACTATTAATAACATGATCTTAACATTCAATTACTTGTATTGTATTTGTAAGATACAATGATTTTTTAGGTAGATTTCGTAAGAAATACTACCTATTGCAGTCGTTACTATAGTGCGACTTTTGAAAAATTCCTTCATAACTTTTCATTATAGGACCCCAGGAACACAAAACCACCCCCACCTAAAATGTTTATATATATATATATATATGTATGTATGTACTAAATTTTTTCCGCACGATAAAAGTCGTAATTATGCACGGATCGTCTTCAAACTCGCCAACAACTTTGAGATGGCTTAATATCTCGGCAGGGATTGAAAATGGGCAAAATCGGCCCAAAAGAATGGAAATGGGGAGGGTTCAAAATTTTGAATACCATCTTAACATGATTCTGATAAAACCAGCTCTTACACAACAATGACAGGAAAAAATAAATATTTTTTGTTATAGCAGTTGCCAACAATTAAAAAAAAAGCAATAAAATTCTTACCACAACAATTGCTTTTCTATTGAAAGTTTATCACGGGAAAAATTAAATAAATAGTTCATAAGTTTTCTAGAGTAAGATTTCCGCATGAAAACTCAAAATGAAATAAATAGTTTGACGAATTAAAAACAAAAACAAAATATTGCGTCATATTGGAAATAAAATGGACCTCGGCAGGTGAATATGTAACGTCATGTGAGTTTGAAGAAACGTATTAAAACATGATAAAAACCCGACTATGGAAATAATATTTTATTATTTATCACTTTGAGGTTCTCTGAATTTGCTTTAGCTATTTTTTAAACCTATTCCACATATATACGTGTGTGTATACGTGTATATTAGAATTTTCACAAAATGTTTAGCTCCCTAGAGCTCAGGAACTGCGTTTATCTCTAATCTTGATTTAAGTTTTGCTGGTGAATTTAGCACTTAAGCTCGAAATATACCTCCGCCTGTAGGCCCGAGCCGGCAGGGATTTTTTTTTTTTTTCTGATTGCAAAGGCATCCTTGGAGACACTAATTAGATATCATTTTTTTAGTTGTGATTAAAGGCAAAAGAACATACATTTCTCAGTAATTACTACCCTTTTCCCAAAATATCACTGTATAAATATAGAGATTATGCCATGTGATCTCACAGATACAACAACAGCAATGACCTAAGTTTTTTAAGAATAGTAATTGGGTGTTAAACTAGATAAAAATAGTTTTTCATATGATTTGGAATGTGTTATAAATTTCGTATGTTCTAAAGAATTTGGGGATAATGATCTTAAAATTCATTTTGATAATTAAAACTATAAATGTGCAGTATAAATAAAGTATTACATATTTTCCTTTTGATAATAATGATTCAAATTAAAAGCCAGGGGATTTTTGAGTACTCGCATAAGAGGTTTATTCACATGCTTACAGCATATTGGTACATGGGAGAAATCTCACATCATTTATTTCACCATCGATGTTTTATCAGCATTTTTGTTTCACCAGTCGAGCGATTTTATTTCCAATGCTTCACTGAGGCTTTTGTTTTCAACGGCCCGAGCAATTTACTTCCTGCCGTGCAGAATTCATGTTTTTCTGGGAACTACTTTCCTTCTTTCTCATCACCTCACTTTCTGTGTATAATCAGAAACATAGGTGTGGTTAAGTTTTGACATGCAGGATGCCTGTGGCTGGAGGATTGGCTAATTATATCATTGCTTTGATGTTCTGCTCTCTTTAAAATCTCAGCCATTTGCTTTTTTTCAAATAATTAAAAAAAATTATCTGCATTTATTTTTATGCATTTCAATTTTAAAATCAGTTAGTTCCTGATGAGATTCAGCTGGAATGATGTCGTTGCCTGATCAAAAATGTTATTTTAAATTTTTAAATGAAGGTTTTCACAGGCTAATTCTTGTTAATCTAACAGGATTATTTTAAAATTCTACAAATGTAGTAAAATAAATGTGCCGGTTAATTATTTCTGCTAAATTTAAGAAGAGATAGATCATTGAGAACTTTAAGAGTTGTGATAGAATAAATGCCTGTAAAATTTAATGTTATTTAGCCATTATAAACAAGTTATAGCAAATTTGAGCTGTAGTAATTTATCAATGCAAAAACCCTTGACGGGTTAAAAGTTTCTGCCGCAGCACTTTATCTTATGCTCTAAGAATTTTAAATATGGAACTTAAAAATACTGATATCAAATTTTGAGTGACGTTATGCTATTTCTTAAAAAATATATTTGTATTTATTTCATCATTTTATTTTTGTTTTATTTATAATCGCATGTGCAAAAGTTATGTTCAACATGAAAAGCTACATAAAATTTTATTCGCTGTTGCTTTATCATTTACATCTCTCATAAATTCAAAATATGAGTTTTAAAAGATATGATATAAAATTTAAGTGACGCCTTGATGTGACTTTAAAAGGTTTGTTTTAAAATTCAATTTAAATTATTTTTGACTTTGTTAAAATATTTTTTTACATCTACACAATACTTTTAATTTTCCAATTCACTGTTAAATATATCACTTTCATTGAATCTATACTATGCATTGAAATGTATTTATTTCAATAAATTGATTTATCTTTTGTGTCACGCTATTCAAAATTGTGAGTAAAATTTATGTAAATGGTTTATTTGCGTCAAACTATCCTTTTTCATACATTTCATGTAATTTGGACACAATTACGCAAAGAAACCATTTACATAAATCTTACTCACAATTTTAAATAGCGTGACACAAAAGATAAATCAATTTATTGAAATAAATACATTTCAATGCATAGTATAGATTCAATGAAAGTGATATATTTAACAGTGAATTGGAAAATTAAAAGTATTGTGTAGATGTAAAAAAATATTTTAACAAAGTCAAAAATAATTTAAATTGAATTTTAAAACAAACCTTTTAAAGTCACATCAAGGTGTCACTTAAATTTTATATCATATCTTTTAAAACTCATATTTTGAATTTATGAGAGATGTAAATGATAAAGCAACAGCGAATAAAATTTTATGTAGCTTTTCATGTTGAACATAACTTTTGCACATGCGATTATAAATAAAACAAAAATAAAATGATGAAATAAATACAAATATATTTTTTAAGAAATAGCATAACGTCACTCAAAATTTGATATCAGTATTTTTAAGTTCCATATTTAAAATTCTTAGAGCATAAGATAAAGTGCTGCGGCAGAAACTTTTAACCCGTCAAGGGTTTTTGCATTGATATCATTACTTTTTTGAGGTTAGTGATAAAATGATTAAAAAAAAGATACTTATGGGATTTAATGCAGATTTAACTTTTACTATTTTATTACAATTTTCCTTATAGCAGTTTTTATATAAAAACAAGTGGGTAAGTATAATCGCAGATCGCACAGAGGATTTCATTTGATATTCCTTTAAAAACACTTTATCCTTAAATTAATAAATCCAAAATGTTAATTTATAATTATTAAATCCTTACATAGATGGTGCACCAATAGTTAAAATTTCCATGGGACAGGGAACGCACTCTTTTAAACAAACCACCTTCCAATTGGAGTCATCAAAAACCAAGTTGAATAAGCCAGACCCCGTTGTGTTGTTTGACAAACAGCAGTCTCATGTCCCCTCCTTCCCCCCTTTTTCAAAATTTTTCAGACCAGTACCTAAGAATGGAACCAAAATAATTTTTTCTCTTCAGAAATTACGATGAAAAAAATAATATGCAGTACTCATAAATTTTTACTTTAATGCTATATAGGGTGATTATTAAGTTAATTATAACGTTTGGAATCTGTTGCATTGATGTCCGAAAGGTAGTTTTTGAGTTATGTAAGCTGGACCCATAAGGTGCCATAGAGGGGCGAAGCCCGCTAGTGTCTATCATAATTATATCTGCCATGTGGACTAATTGCGATATTTAATCAAAATAGTCCCCCCCCCCTCCTCATCCCCGGAAATATAACAAATACAAAATGTGTCTTTATAAACCTATCGTCAAATAGGTTTTTACTTCTTTTTTCCTAAAAAAAAAAAAAAAACGTGATTTTTATATCCGTAACGTAAATAGCGGACGAAGCCCGCTAGTTCCTATCATAATATATATTTTTAATAATTTTATATAGTCTGTAATAAAAATCAGACTTAAAATAGTCTAGTTCCATGAGTACTTGTAGTGTCAGTTACATGCTACGATTTTTGGATACCAGTATTTTAGAACGGGAAAATGTGACTTATTTTATCGGAGATATCTCATTAATTGAATAAGGCGAAGCAAACTTTTTGGAAAAAAAGGTGGCCAACAAGCATAGCAGTTATCAGCTATGTGACTTTGTGCTAAAGTCCATTAATTTGATCCGCTTTAAAAAGATTACGGAAGATTGAATTATAGTAGAACCTGGATTAACCGAGCTTCGATTAATTGAGGTTTCTGTTAACCGAGCCGATAGCAAAGTCTGATTTTTTTTTCCTTTTGAATGAGCCTTAAAAATAACCACACTCTTTAGCTCACTGTCCGTGCTATACAGGCCCTTCTGCCCCCAAAAGCACTCAACTCCAAAGAAACATTGGACCCTGAGAAGTCAATAGCGAACAATGCTTTGTTTCCAGTGGCTGTGTGAACTTTCGTAAATTTTTCAATTTGCATTTTAAAATTTACTACTGGTAGTTGATTTTCTTTTTAAATTTGTTAAGCTGTGAAAGAGATCTTTGCATATATTTATTTTTATTATTTAAAAAACGTTCTATATATTTTTTTAAAGGAGATGTTAAATTCGCAAGCACGGCGAGTTTTTACACACGGTTTCTATTAACAGAGATTTCCGATTCTGATTTACTAACAGTCCCAATTAGCTCGGATAATCGAAGCTGCACTGTATAATTAAAAAATCAATGGCGATCTTACTGTAAACGGGTTTCCCTTTTACTGAGGGATTTCAAGGCCGAATCAGCTGTTGTTAGTTGCTGTTTCCGTGCTTGATTAAATAAGATTAGTTAAACATTTGAAAATTACCAAATATAAAAGGAACTAAGTCAACAGAGTCTTTACTTTATGGTACAGTAGAAGATCTTTATAACGCGATTCTATATAACGCAATTCTCCATATAACGCACAACTTCTCAGATGTAAACAATGAATTTTGCAGGTAAGAAGCACCTGAAATCCCACATCGTAAAAATTGCTACTCTCTAGAAAACTACATTTGATACATTAATTCAACTTTATCTCCTTAATTCAAAACTTTTTAATGAAAAAAAATTGCTATTATTACAATAAATATTATATTTTTGGAAATGAGTAATATAATGAATGATTGTGTCCAGGTATAGTTGGACCATGTTTATAAAATAAACAATATAAAATGATCATATAATGCAAAAATTTATAATTTGGATAATTCCTGGTGACAAGAAGTGCAGTATAAAGATACTCTAATGTATTTTGGTATGTTTCAGATTTATATGGTCGTGTTTATAAGGTAAATTTAATGATGTGTGAAATGTGATCCATATAATGCAAAATTCTATATAACGCACAACCTTGCATTTTTAGGTTTGCGTTATAAAGATCTTCTACTGTATTTTTTAACAACGCTATACGAAAATGATTTTAAATAAGAGATTTTAAATGTAATGTTTTAAATCTGACATAATTTTCACCAAACTTTCCTTTCTCTTTGTAACATTCAACTGAAAATATTTTTATTATTAGAAAGATATTATTATTTGCGCTACCTTAAAATTGGCAACTATAGTTAAAAATATCATCTCGAAATTTGAAATAAATCTCTCATATAAATATATTTTTTTAATTTAAACTGTTTTGCAATATTATTATTTGGCCACTTTGGCCAATATGACGTAATTTCCTCCATTTACGACTTTTAACACATATCAATGAATTTGTTATTTAAAGATTTTCTTTTTCTTTTAATATTCACGTGTAAATATAATTTTTATGATGTAATTTTCAATGTTTTCCTGCTTTTAATGCGTAATCATTTAATTCTAATTTGAAAATAATTGATTATTTTATAATTTTCTTTCATTTTAAGTAAGCATGTGTAAAAACAATTTTTGTGACGTAATGTTTAATATTTTCCTGCTTTTAACACGTTAACATTTAATTCTAATTTAAAAGGATTTTTTTCTGTTTATAATAGTCACGTGTGAATAAATTTTTAATTTAAAGGATATATTATTCTTTGCGCTGTTTTAACAATTGGCAACAATTTAAAATAACCTTTTCCAAAATATGTAAAAAATATCTCTGGAAATTCTGAAAATTTTAATTTAAAATTGAAATAAACCGTCAAAAAATTAGGCAAGTTAAAAATAATAAATGCACTCTGCAAACTTCGAGTTTCTATTGAATGATTAAATTGAATGAAAATGATTAAATTCCCATGTATAGTTTTTTTTCCTATAAGACTTTTTTAATGTGACAATTTTATCCAGATTTAACATTAAATATCTCTTAAAATAATTCTTCGATTTAAAAACTGTCTACTTCAACGTTTTTATCAAATATTTCTCTATAATACTACCCATTTTAATATTTTTGTATGCAGTAATTTTCTTAATATTTGCGAAATAGACCTCTAGTCACAAAAGATTCTTTCAAAGTGGCGATGAGAGCGCCGCTAATTTTTTTTTTTTTTCCGAATTAGATGCTAATTTTTTTTTCCGAATAAGAGACAAAATGTAGTACGCAATTGCGTCAAAAGATGGCGACACCAGAATTCTGATATGCTTATTATGTAAACTGTAAATATTGCAAAGTTAAATAAAAACAATTGTCTCGGGGTTATCAAACTTCATTGTTATTTATAAATAAAACATTTCAACTAAATTATTTATTATAAAAGAATTATTACATCACAATAGTTTTTATGCAAGGAAAATAATAACAATAATAATAATAATATTATGGATGTCAGTGATTATATATAGATTGACCGTCATCGTGTGATTTATATTCAAATAATAATTATTAATGTATATTTTTTGTAAAGTGATTGAAATTAAATATATTTATAAAATTTATGGTAATATTTTTATTGTTGAAAAATTGCCAAGAAATAATCATCATCAAATTGGCGTCATTATAATTGTAATTTTATTTAACTTAATAGCAATTAAAAAATTACAAAGGAACTGAGAATAATGGTCAACTAACAGACTTTAAAAGAAAAAAAAAAACACACACATTCACATGTGAAAACAAGTACCAGAGAGTATCGAACTGCCTATCTTAAGATCAGTAGACGATGGCCCTTAACCACTCAGCCAGTGGGAAGACAAAATTTTTCTCCCCAAAAGTGGTTAAAAAGAAAGCATGTGTATGAATACAGTGTCATGCATTTTCGGTGAAATTTCCATAGAATGGCGAAGAAATATAATCCGATTTTTCATGCGCATTATAAAACAAACAAGAGTCTTGCTGGAAACAAGTAAATTGTTATTTGGTTCATCTGAAACATATTTATTTGATTTTAAAAAAATCGCCCGTGTCATTTTCGAGAGAAAAAAAAATCGAATTATTTAACGAACGAGAGTTTTCCCAGAAAAAAGAAAAGTGTTATTCACCTCGCCTTAATCACATTTATATTATGTATCAATTTAAAAATAATCGTTAGAACCGTTTTCGAGATTTTCAAATTAGGAACTTCCTTGATATCATACCAACGTTTTCACTTTAAAAATGGCTATTTAGATCTCAAAATATACTGCATGTAGAAATGTAAAAATTTCAGTATACGATTAGACTGCAGATATAAGACTGTTCTAGAAAATTCAGAACAATAAGACATATATCTGCTGAGTTATTAAAAGGCGGCTTTTCGCGTTTTCTTTGATCTCGAGTTAGCTGTATATATGTGTTCTGCCATCTACGAATTCTATGATACGATACGATACGATTTTAAGCTTAAGGCTGCGTCACTCAGAATACTACCGTCTTCCATGATATGCGGGGCAATAATCCCATGCAGTTTGTGATTCTTTTAGGTCATATAAAGAGAAAGTATAATTAAATCTTCTTACCAGAATTCTAGAACATAAAAAAAATGAAGACAGTATAATGATAATACTTTGTAAGTAAAAATCATCTTTTTATTTTAATCTTGAATTCAGAAGAGAAGATGGCTTGCATGGGCATCCTTTCAAAAATAAATTTAATAAAGAATTTTAAAATAATTTCATTGGATTATTATGAATGAAACTTCAGTAATAATATTCATTTAAAATTAGCATTTTTAATCAGGAAACGACATCTCCAGCAGAATCGGACCAGATACTAACTATTTTTAAAATCGAACATTCAAAACATATATTTAATAAAATGGGGTTCAAAAAATAAATACTGGTAAATTTAAAAATCATTTGAGATAAGCAAATGTCTAAGATTTTAAAGGAAGCAATACACTGTCACCACAGCAGAACTTCAACACACTGATGTAGTTAGCCAAGCCTCCTGCTGTGAACATCATGTGTGCAGAAACTTAACCATGCCCACACGTTCTGAGCATGCATGGGAAGCGATGTGCTGAGGGAGAAGGAAAATCATTCCCAGGAAAAGATGCACTCCATGCAGCAGGAGGTAAATCACTTGGGCTATCAAACACAAAATTCGTAGCAAAGCGCTGGAAATAAAATCGCTTGGTTTGATGAAATGAAAAATTGTTATAAAACACCAATGATGAAATAAACGATGTGAGATTTCTCTCAGTACATGTAAATCAAACAAAATTTGTAATAAAAAGAATGGCTTAAAAGAGACTTTACCAGATTGTATGGTAAGCCAAATAATTGGAATATACTTTATCCAGTGTGACAGGGAATTGAACTGGAATGTAAATAAAAAAATTAAAGTGAGAATAAAAAAATAAAAAAAAATTAACACTCCAGGTGCTTTGGCAATAATGCTTTAATACAAAAGTTTGTGACAAAACTGTTGAATCAAATCTTAAAAACTGATTTATTTTTAAAAAATAAAGCAGAATTATCTGTATGTATTAGGGCAGAAAAAGGCTGACAAATAATGAAATACGAAGACATTAACTTGCTATCTTGTGCTTTTGAAAAGTATTATTTTTTTAAATATTAAAAATATACTGAAATAAATAATTTGGTATTTAACATTTCATATGTTTCATTGCTTTTATATTTACATTTTCTGTTACATATTTTAAATTCCTGTTAAAATTCTATCTGCGTATCCAGTGATTGATCCATCTCAGTTTTATTGGTTCTGTATGTATGAAGAGAAAAAAAGGACCTTTTTTTAAAGATTTGGTTTCATCCGTACTTATTTGGTCTAGGAATTAATTTGTGTGGTTTTTAATAAAAAATTAAAGCTTTATTTCAAAAGCAAAATACATAAATACGTTAACAAAAATATTGTCCATCGCTACCCACTACTTTTTCCCATCTTTCAGGTAATTTACGAATTCCGTGTCAAAAGAAGTCCTCACTTTTCGAAGCGATCCAATCAGCAATCCATTTTTCTCTATTGTCTGAAGAAGTGCACCACTCTCCAATCAAATCGTTATTCATGCAATCAAACAAGTAGTAGTCTGAAGGAGCAATGTCTGGTGAATACGGCGGGTGGGGTAACACTTCCCATCCGACATTCTCCAAATATGTTTTGACCGGTTTTCCGGTTGAAAAATAAGTTTATTGTGTCTGTTATCCCATTCTGGTCATTTTCTGGCCAGAGCTTGTTTCAAACGCATCAACTGAAGTCGATAACGTTCTCCAATAATAGTTTCACCAGGTTTCAGAAGCTCATAGTACACCACACCTTTCCTATCCCACCATATACACAGCATAACCTTTGCACAGTGAATATTTCATTTCGGTTGTGATGGACGTGGTTCACCTTGCATGAACCAGGCTTTTTTTCGTTTAGGATTCTCGTAATAAATCCATTTTTCATCACCAGTAACAATCCGATGCAAAAATCCCTTATTTTTCTGTCTTTGAAGCAGCATTTCGCAAACGGTTTTTCTTCTTTCAATTCATATGGAACCCAATGTGACATCTTTTGAATCATTCTCATTGCTTTGAGGTGTTTGGAAACTGTTGTTTGATCAACCTCTAATGATTTTTCAAGTTCTTCCTGCACTTGACACAAATCCTGATCGAGCAATGCTGTCAATTCTTCATCTTCAAATTTTTTTGGCTGTCCAGGTCGTGTAAAGCCGTAATCACCAAACTGTGCAAACTCTGTCTGACATGTTCTTTCAGCTAGAGCATGGTCACCATAAACTTCCACCAAAATACAATGTCTTTTGGTAGCACTTTTCTTCATGTTAAAGTAATGAAGAACAACCCCCCACAAAAACACTTTATCAGGCACAAAATTTGACATTTTCAGTTGGATAAAAATTGTTGTTGTTTACGCTTAAACAAAATGGCATATACTAAACTGGATGCGCAATAACAGTAGTTTTAAATGCATGTTTGAACAAACGAAACTATGGGACAATATGCTAGTTATGCCATCTCTTGTAAAACCGCACAAATTAATTCCTAGACCAAATATTACAGCCATAATTTCTAGTGTTTTTATCTTGATATTTTCTTTATATCTCCAGCAAAATCTTTAAAACTTCCATTAATATTAAACTTTGTATACATATCTTTTTTTTTTTTTTTTTTTTTTTTTTAGAAACATGCAGTTATTTTCTACAATTGATCATATGACTTTAAATTCTGCTACCATTAGAAGTTTAGAAGTAATAAGAAATAGTTCTGGTTCATCAAATCATGGAACTTTATTTTGGTGCTTTAATCAGACTCTGACAAAATTTGGTGAGAGATTGTTAAAATCATGGATTGTGAAACCACTGAAAAATATTCAGTAAGAACTTTAACAATATTTTTTTCAAACTATTTCTTTGCTGATTTTTAAATAAAAGTAAATAAAATAAATATAACACATAACAATTCATCTTTTTTTCCCTTTCATTTTCTTTTTTTTTATGTGAGTTGATTCAGTTTTTTAAATATTAACACATTGAGAACAGGTCCATTTTTCGAAAATGACCGTGAAATTTACATTTACAAATGTCACTATAAATTCAAATCTGCTCACAACCAATCTGAAGCAAGGTTGTTTGGATTTAGTCCAGGCAATAGAGGATTTTACCTGGCAAAATTAATGGTAGTTCTGGAAATCAGCTTACTTTACCGAATTTGTAACTTCCCACCAAAATTTCTCCCGGCAACCCCCCAAAATTTTGGTAAAATGCCCCCCAAAAAAGGTTTTTATTAAAAAAATCAATTTTTTTATTGTTTTAAGAGAAAAGTATCTAGAAATTCAGAAAGTAGACAAAATTTGCAACAAATAAGGTATATGACATTATGACGTAGAATGAATGGGGATGGGGGGATCTGCCTCGGAACATGCGTCTCGGTGCTGCGTGGACTAAGTTGCGCAATTTCACTTAATCACTCATATTGTTTACATTCGCCCTCCCATTTCCCATCCGAACTTTCCCTCCCTATTAGGTTTACTTTAAGTTTTTTGGGTCGTTGAATCCGAATTTTTAACTTCCCCCCAAAATTCCGCCCCCACCCCCCCCCAAAAAATAGTTGTTTTTAAATTAAATTTTTTATTGTTTTAGGGGAAAAGTATGTAGAAATTCAGAAAGTAGACAAAATTTGCAATAAATAGGATAGATGGCATTATCATGTAGGATAAACAGAGAAAGGGTTGGCTGCCTCGGAACATTCCCCGTGCGCTGTTCTCAAAAACCAAATTTTTAAAAAAAATCAATTTTTTGGGGGGTTTGCCGGGTGAAATTTTGGTGGGAAGTTACAAATTCGGATTCAGCAACCCGAAAAACATAAAGTGAGTCGAAATCCAGGACTAGTATTAATTTTGCCAGGTGAAATCCCCTATTGTCTGGACTTGCGTAACTTAGTGCACGTAGTGCCGCAGTACATGTTCAGAAGCAGCCCTCCCCCTCCCCGTTCATCCTACGTCATAATGTCATATATCCTATTTGCTACAAATTTTGTCTACTTTGTGAATTTCTACATACTTTTCCCCTAAAGCAATAAAAAATTTGATTTAAAAACAACTATTTTGGGGGTTGCGGGGGGGGGGGTTAAAAATTCGGATTCAGAAACCCAAAAAACTTAAAGTAAACTTTATAGGGAAAGTTTGGAAGGGAGACGGGAGGGCGAATGTAAACGATGTGAGTGGTTAAATGAAATTGTGCAACTTAGTCCGCGCAGCACATGTTCTGACGCAGATCCCCCCCTCCCCATTCATCCTAAGTCATAATGTCATATATCTTATTTGTTGCAAATTTTGTCTACTTTCTGAATTTCTAGATATTTTTTCCCTAAAACAATAAAAAAAAATTGATTTTTTTAATAAAAACCTTTTTGGGGGGCATTTTACCAAAATTTTGGGGTGTTCCGGGGGAAATTTTGGTGGGAAGTTAAAAATTCTGATTCAGCAACCCGAAAAACATAAAGTGAGTCGAAATCAAGGGCTAGTATTAATTTTGCCAGGTGAAATCCCCTATTGTCTGGACTTGCGTAACTTAGTGCACGTAGTGCCGCAGTACATGTTCAGAAGCAGCCCTCCCCCTCCCCGTTCATCCTACGTCATAATGTCATATATCCTATTTGCTACAAATTTTGTCTACTTTGTGAATTTCTACATACTTTTCCCCTAAAGCAATAAAAAATTTAATTTAAAAACAACTATTTTGGGGGTTGCGGGGGGGGGGGTTAAAAATTCGGATTCAGAAACCCAAAAAACTTAAAGTAAACTTTATAGGGAAAGTTTGGAAGGGAGACGGGAGGGCGAATGTAAACGATGTGAGTGGTTAAATGAAATTGTGCAACTTAGTCCGCGCAGCACATGTTCTGACGCAGATCCCCCCCTCCCCATTCATCCTAAGTCATAATGTCATATATCTTATTTGTTGCAAATTTTGTCTACTTTCTGAATTTCTAGATATTTTTTCCCTAAAACAATAAAAAAAATTGATTTTTTTAATAAAAACCTTTTTGGGGGGCATTTTACCAAAATTTTGGGGTGTTCCGGGGGAAATTTTGGTGGTAAGTTAAAAATTCGAATTCAGCAACCCAAAAACATATAGTAAGCCTTTTTCCATTACTACCATGAATTTTGATAGGTAGAGTCCCTATAGGGTCTCTATTGCCTGGACTAATTATACCTTTTTCTTTCTTTCTTACAAAATTTCTGTTTCCAGTAATATTTTCTTCCCCCAATCCACAAAAATGTACATTTACGTGACCCATCCATTAAGTGTTAAGACTAACTAAAAAAAAGCAAAATAAGATTTTTATTTATTTATTTATTCACTATTATTTTATTTATTCATTTATTTTTTTGCCATGATTTCATATTTAAAAAAATCAATTTTATTCTGTCTTACATTTATTTGCCAATCTAGAAAGAAACATTTCATAAATAAAAATTTGTCAAAGATTGGCTATGCTAGGTTTGTACCATATTTACTTAAATCTAAGTCAGACTTTTCCTCCAAGATTTAACCGATTGAACTGGGTCTTGCAATTGAATGCAATTGGTCATACTCTAAAACCAGAGGTGTGTATTGGAAAGCATATTTATTCCTTCTTCCCCCTAACATGGACAACATGAACTTTTTTTTTTCCTTAGCTGCTAAACTTTCTTTTCCTGTTTGTTTTGGATTTCATTTTGATGTTATTTTCATATCATTTTCCTTCAAGGGCTTTGTAATCAATTCTGTCAAAAACAAACTTCAAGAAAACAGAATGGATTTATTTGTGTCTGGAAGAATGACTTATTAATTTATAGTGCTTGCTTGATGTATATATATATATTTAAAAATCTTTTAAAGAAGCAATTTGTTCTTATTATAATACATTTATTATTATCATTGAGAAACACAAAACTGATAAAAACTGGACATAATTAAAAATACATCTACTGTCTGTACTAGCATAGTGGTTTTAGATTAACGGAAGTTCATTCATAATGATTTAGTTAAACAGTCTTTCCTCAAGTACTGTATTTCAAATGTGCTAGAGGGACTAAGGATCTATGAAGAATCCAACAATGTAGCAACATCCAAGAAGATTTATACAGTGGCATAGCCAAGGGGGGTCCAGGGGGTCCGAACCCAACCCCCCCCCCCCCCCCCCCCCAAAGTAGACCTGGTTTACTGAATCATGGATACAAATACAACAGTAAAAACTGCTAAGACAGAATCACAAAGGATCTATAAAAAATTCCGCTTTAGACAGCTGTTCGTCTTAGAAGGTATAATTCAAAGATATGTCTTTGAATTATACCTATATTGTTCTAAGAACTTTTCCGTTTTAGGCAGGTTTCTGTTATAAATACTTTCCGTTTTCACATTATCCCTTAAAACTGCTAAAACGTACTCACTTCCCAAACTTTTTTCTTTCACGTACTCCTTTCTTAGGTTTTTCATTTCAGAGTACCCCCATTTCTCATAAACACTCCCCCCTCCACTCAAGGAGATAACGTAAACATGCTTATTTTCATTAGTGATCTTCTTATCACAACCATATAATAAATCGATGCAAATTACATTAATATTCCTAACATTTTTGTGACTTCCGCCATTACCGATATTATTTTCACATACCCCCAGCAGACCCGCCACCTACCCCAGGTTGGAAACCGCTGCTATAACACCACCTTTGAAGAGCATAAATCTATTACAGGAAAATCTGCTAAGATGACCTATCTCAAAGGAAAACAATTCAAGGTTCGACGAAAACAACACTATACATGTGTGCTTGCTAACATTTGAAACCTGTCTGAAATTAAACTTGTTCCAATTATGAATCCTTCTTGGCAGGTTTTCTGAAAACACAGAATCCTCTCATAAACAAAAACATTTTAATGTCCCGAGACGAAAGGATAACTATGCAAGTATACCTGCTATTCCGTTTACACAAATTTACTGTAACTAGATTAAATGTAAAACTTCTTTATCTTGGACTTCGATGGGGTTCTGTTGTCGACACTTATGGGAAAGAACGAGTTTATACGAATGCAATAACGGTACATTGGTTGAGTTTCGTGACCCTTACCTTTGTTCACTTTATAACGGACAATATTAACAATTACTTTAAATCTGCTGCCTGCAATTAATAAAAGTAACTTTATTTTTGTTCTGGTTATTTGTTACCACTTTCAAAATACACTGGCGAGAAAAATTAATGGAACAACCATAAAAAGGTGCTTTATGTTCATTCTATTAAGGGAACTTCCAGAAAGGTAACTCAATGTCAACGTTATCACGTAGTCCAATGGGATTAACATTCACTACAGAAATATATGCAAATTTTTCAGCCTCAGCCCGTTCTTTCGGTTCATGTGTGAAAAGGAGCGCACGTGGGTAATTTGAAGCCTAATTTTAAGGATTTTACGTGTAATTAGGTAAAACTTTCACTTCTAGTAGGTGGAATATGTTTCCCAGAAGACATTTGACCGATTTTGAGAAATTGCGTGCGATAGGGAGAATGGAAGCAGGACAGACACTCTTAGGGGTCTGTAAAGACTTAAAAATAGCCAAAAGCGTCATGTCAAGAATCTGGAAATGGTTTAAAGACACTGGTATAATGTCCACAAACAACCAGGTCAAGGTAGAAAACGCACCACAATAGGCTCTCAGGACTATAATTTGCCAATGATTGCTAAAAGAAATAGGCAATTGACGTCAGTTCAGATTGCAGGGAGTTTACTGCAGCAACAAGAACTCGACTATCCTGGTTTACTGTGAGTGACAGGCTGCGTGCAAGGAAACCCATGATTTTTGTTCCACTAACTCTGGTAGCGAAATGTGTCCGGTTAAAGTGGTGCAGAGATCATCGTCATTGGAGTACCATGGGCTGGAGCCGAGTTCTCTTTACCGATGAATCCCGATTTTGTTGAGAGAGTTACTGCAGACGTGTTACCATATGGAGGGAGAAAATCACACGCAATAAGGCTGGAAACATCCGTGAAAGGTATCAATACAAAGGTCGTGGAATTATGGTATGTAGGGACATCACTTTGAATGGCTGCAGTGACCGACACATTTTTACCAGTGTAACTGCGAATGCTGAAATATACAGAGATGAGGTTCTTGATACTCCTGTCAAGTTGTTTAAGGGTGCAATTGGAAGATCCAGAATTTTATGATTATTAATGGTTTAGAAGGCCGCTAACCCCTTCCATGGAACTCCTAAGTGTCCCTTCCAGAGCTGCATAAATCTGACCCGTCCGAAGCTTACTGCTGAACTTGGAGAATGTTCTAAAACTGTTTCGAACCATCTAAAATAAATTGGCTGGGAAGTACAAAAACAGAAACCACCATGAACCATTTTTTACACATTCTAATACTTCCAAAAGAGTGCTAATCCATCACAAATAAACTTATTACAAAAATTTAACTTCCTTAAAAACGACCAGATATCGGAAGCAACTATTAGATCAAATATGGTATCAAAAGTGGCGAGACAATGAAGCATGGAAACCCAAAAGAATTATGGCTGAATAAGACAATTGTAATAAAACTGCTTTTTCCAGCATGAACTATATTTGATGTGTTTACTTCATACATTACTAGTTTCTGTAGCTGAAAATGCAAGATCTTTTTCTTAAAGTTAAAACCTTCCCACATAGCATTTTTAGTTTGCAGAAAATTTGCAACAGTCTTGCTTTGAAAACCTGCGAAGTTGCAGTAAGCTCAGCATGACAAGACTGAAAGTTTATAACAAGACTGCAGCAAGATAACACAAATGCCGAAGTCACCACACTTTGAACTTGCATCTAACTTGTTGTACAAGTTAAATTCATATTATATCAAATTTATTGCAAACTAACGACAAACAAGTAATCAAAAATACTGCAAACTTACTGCAAAGTAGTAATATTTCCATGTCACACTATAATTTTAACCCCTTCGAAGGGGTCCATAGACCTGATCAAATCTATTGATGCGAAAGTGCCGTCAGAAGGTGCATGCATCGGTTTTATCACCATAAACAAATTTAGGTAATATTTGTACTTTTCATTTCGAGCATTTTTTGGTATTTAATAAGTATAGTGTTTAGAAAAAGCGGTGCCTACCGAATAAAATTTCTGCAATTTCTGCATATATGCTGATTGTCTATTATCTCAACAGATGGATTTTTTTGCTTTCGTCACTTTCATGATTTAAAGACAGTCTTGCATCAGTTTCACAACAAACTACTCATGCAAGTGGGTGATAGTATACTTTGCGGGAGATTTGCTGTGAATTTCTCAATTCAAATTTGTCACGGCAAGATAATATCAGAAAAAAATCAAACTTGCTGCTAATGTTCATGCTATCTGGGTTATCTCAAAAACTCCCATGGGGAGCGCGGCAGATCGCATGAACGGTTCATGCAATTGACACTTATGTGAAATCATTATCCAATATCTACTACAGCACAAGTTCTTAATTCAATGGCAAGAAATTAAACATGGAAATTGCTGTTTTAAACTTAAGCACTTGATCCTAACTTTATTGTAAGCAAATGTTATGTAATATGAAACTTGATTTAACCCATTCGCTGCCAAAACTATAAAGTAATAATTTTCAATTTTTGTTAAAAGTCGTTTGATACCACAAATTCAGAAAGGTAAATTTCGCTTTACTAATACAGTGAAATTTCTGCCAATAAATGGTGCAATTTTTTAAATTCTAAAATAGTGGTGACAAAGTAATTAATAAATTAAAGCCACGAGTACACTCGTAGATGACAGCGAATGGGTTAATTAATTTTAACTCTTCAGTATGCGCTCAGCTTTTTACATCATAGTGAATCTTTTTCATTGGTAAATATTAGTGTAACTTCCATGTATTATTAGTTGCAGTTATAGAGATTGGCCTTACATTTTTTATCCATGCTTTTTTTTAATTAAGAAATTAAATAAGGATATACCTAAATTCTTAAAGTTACTCGAAATACTTCTATTATACATACACAGTCAAGACAAGATTGCAAGGGACTGGTAAAAAGCTCCATTTTAGACAGGCTTCCATAGAAAGAACTGTGATTAATTATACTTCTAAGGTGCACTACCTCAATAAGATCTATTGTTCGTTTCGCAGGGATTCTGAAACTCTTCTGTTTGAGACAGGATTCCGTTATGGAAAGATTTCGCTTTCACAGGCTTCACTATGTTTCACTAAAGAACGATGAAAATCCCCTTACAGACAGGTTTTCAGCAAATTTAATTGTATTGCAATTCATATTAAGACCATGTAACGCTTCCGTTAAAGACAGGATTCTGTTATAGACAATTACTATTTTGACAAGTTTTATTCTATTCATATGACATAAATAAGTATATTAATATAAGTACACAAAACTTGTAAAAATGGAACCTGCCTATAATGGAATTCTGTCTTAAACAGAAATGTTCCATAGTGCTACGGAAAAGAATACTATACAAATACACCTGATAACACGAAAACCTGTGTGAAACGAAAATTTTCAGCAATATTTACGATTTCATCTTGACAGGTTTTACTATATATAAAACCTGAAGGAAAAATTTTGGACCCCCACTTCCCTTCCCCCCCCCCCCCCCAAAACAAAATTCAATTTTCAGCAAATTTAATTGTATTGCAATTCATATTAAGACCATGTAACGCTTCCGTTAAAGACAGGATTCTGTTATAGACAATTACTATTTTGACAAGTTTTATTCTATTCATATGACATAAATAAGTATATTAATATAAGTACACAAAACTTGTAAAAATGGAACCTGCCTATAATGGAATTCTGTCTTAAACAGAAATGTTCCATAGTGCTACGGAAAAGAATACTATACAAATACACCTGATAACACGAAAATTTTCAGCAATATTTACGATTTCATCTTGACAGGTTTTACTATATATAAAACCTGAAGGAAAAATTTTGGACCCCCACTTCCCTTCCCCCCCCCCCCCCCCGAAACAAAATCCTGGCTACGCCACTGGATTTATATGGTGAAATATCTGAGAAAGTAGACTGAGAGATGTATATGAGCAATGAGTACTAATTTTTAAAAATTGTAAGAAACAAATAAAATTAGAATTTACCTTATTTTGTAACTTTGATATTTGCTACGTTTTTTTTTTGTTTGTTTGTTTGTTTGTTTGTTTGTTTTATGTACAAGTTTTAAAGAAAAATCCTTATTTTCATGGTTAAGAAATAAGATGGTCTTAGATTTGAGTAAATATGGTGTTTAAAATTACCAATATATTATTTACATTTGAAGAAAATAAAATTAATCTGGAGTAAATTTTTCACATTAAAAAAATTAATTGCTCATGTTACTCTGTTTTGTACTGAAATTTTATTAATATTCTTTTGAATGAATTGATTTTATTTATTTTTATCTTCATTATTTTCCATTTTTTCTTAGTAAAAGAGTTGAATAGTAATGTAAGCTGATTTAACCTATTTGTGATAATATGCTAAAAATCTATGTACTTATATAATACAAATAAATATGCTAGTGTATAGAATTTTTTTCTTTTAATGAGGTTCATTTTGTGAAGATGATTTAGAATCTTCAGATACTAAATTATTTTCTTAGAAAAATGTTGTGAGAGGATATTGCTTTTTAATATTTCTTTCTTTCTTATCCTTTATAAATAAAAAATATATATAAATAATTTTTTTTATTAGATATTTGTTTTATTATTTTATAATTTTTCAAGGGTGATTGAGGAACGACTTAATATTATTACAGAAATTATCCACTCTGATTCAGTTGTATTTAAAAGACTTTCTGGTATTATCTATAAATTACCTGATTTGGAAAGATTACTCTGCTTAGCTTTTTATCACAAGGTAAGTATGTTTTACTGCTATCTTTTTTTTTTTTTTAGTCATCATTAAATTTTGAAAGGATTTTATTATTTTTTACTTCTCTATTGATAAATGATTCTAAAGTTGATATTTATTAGAAATTCAATTTTAAATATTTTTATAATTTTTTAATCTAATTTACTTTTTTTTTTTTTTTTAGTGTAATTGTAATGATTTTCTGAAGTTAGTCAAGGCATTGGTTAGACTGAAAAATGAACTTATTGGATTATTTGATAGAATCAATACTGAAATTGAAGTATTAAAGTTGAAGAACATTCTATTAAATATTTTGAAATATCTTGATGATATTGAGATTTTTAGTTCAAATATTGATCCTGAAGCAGCAAAGTAAGACATTTTATTGTAATTTACTTAACTTATTATTATCATTAATTTTTCATGGTCTCAAGTACAAATCATAATTTATTGTTTTTGTTATTGTCTAGTTTTCATCGTTGAAACAATGTTTTACATAACTTTTTAAAATTAATTTCAGAGAAGGGAATAAAATCAACCTATTTTTGGATACTTCAAAGTATACATCCATGGAAAAATGCAAATCTAAAATTTGTGATATTGAAAAAAAGCTCTCTGATTTAAGGCCAGATATTTGTAAGATTCTTAGGCTTCCAGCATTCAAATATGCCACAGTGGCTGGACAAAAGGTATGTTGTCACTGTAGATATTCTTTAAGAGATTTCTTTTAATATTTTTAAAAGTAATGTTGTATAGTGAAATCTTTTTTTTATATTAGCAATTGTTATCAATCAAGCCTTTTTGTTTATCTTCATTCATTCAAAAACATATTTTCAAGAAGGCATTATGTTACAATCTCAAAATAAATTTATTTTTATGTAGATAAAACTTGAAATATTTTAATTCAGATATCAAAAGATTGAACAGATGGGGAAGAAAAAAAAAAAAAAAAGTTTGAATCGCAGATTAATGATTATTAACTTCTTGCAATTTAAGAACTAAATATATTTAAAAATTGCAACTTTGATTTTAAAAAAAGGATTAATTATTTTACAGTAAATTTCAAAAATTCAATTATTTGAAATCATAACTAGAACAATTGAATATTTTATGCATATTTTACTTATATTAAAATTTGGGTGGAAATAATAAATTTGTTTGGCTTCATAAACAAAAGTTGGTACTTTCCTGTTATACCTGAACCATACTAAAATGTACGCTAATCTGCCATTTATGTTCTGACCATCCAGGTTTTTTATAGCAAACTATGCCAAACATTGTAACTCGTTATTTATTTAACTTGAATAATTTCTTCATTATTTAATCAAAACCACAAAAAAAATCAGTACTTTTCCGTTATATGGGCACCACTGTCACTAAGCGTAATAGTTGGCGCAAAATAAAAATCACGTGAATTGAAACATTTGAAAAATAAAAGGAAAAGCATTGCCAATAGTAAAGTGAGCATTTAAAAAATATAACATTTGAAAATTACAGACTTTTACAAACTGCTTTATTAAATCACAAATACATACACAATCACAAATAAATAATAAGTGAACAAACAAATAACTGTTATAGAATAAAATAATAAAGTAATAATATAAAACTCAAACTGTTGGCATAAAATTACAAATATCTTTCTTAAGTAGCAAATCACAATGTTTCGCATGGTTTACAATAAAAATCCTTTTCACGATCAGGGTTGAAATAATTGGCGTATTAGTATGCATTTTAGCATGGTGTCCATATAACAGAAAAGTACCAAAAAATCTTCTATTTTTTTAATTGAAAATATTTAAAATTTTGTTATACGAGTAACTTACCTTTTTCACTTACGATGAACATTTCACAGTGAATCACAAATATAATTTTGTTGACTCTAACACTAGATACCATACCCAATCTATTGAGTGATTATCAGGTATCACAAAATGGCGTAATAAAAGACAATGCGGCATTGGTCATCATTATTTACAATCATGTCTCATAGAGTTCGTGTGGCGATATGTTTATTCAAAAAATAAAATGCTTTCTGCAATGATAAGAGATACTTACAATTTCATGCCTGCAGTTTAAATTGAGTTTTATTTTATTGTATATTATTTATTTGTTCTTTTATTATAAGCTTATATTTATATGAATGTAATTAAATTGTTCATGAAATCCTGTAAATTTGAACTGTTGTAAATGATTATTTTCACACAAACAATGTATTTTTTTTTTTTTTTTTTTTTTTTTTTTTTTTATGTTTCATTTGGCACAAACTGTTATGCTTGGTGACAATGGCATTGGTATAATGGAAAAGTACTCCCCCACCCCTCGAACACAATTACAAGAAAAAGAAATGAGTAAAGATTTAAAATTATTTTATTGTGAATATTGTTTAAACTTCTCCTGTTTTACTTTGAAAAAAAATTCCAAATTTCAGTGAATTATTGATAATTAAAATGATATACAGTTATTCCATGTAGGAGGGAGAAAAAAGAGAAAGGCCTTGATAATATATATATATATATATATATATATAAATACCATAAGTAGTTGGGTTTTTTCCAAGATTTGGGTTCAAATTGTATAATTTTAATTCACATGTCATTCTGGATAAATAGTCTGTTGTGTAAATAAGGGGCTAAGTTTATTGTAATATAACCCCTTTTATGTAAGCAACAACTACAGAAGAACTACTATGTAAGAACAATTACTGAGTAAAGATAGTTAATTATAATAACTGCTATTGATTATCTTAATGGAATCGGTAATATACTTTTTTTTAAATCTCAATATGCATCTTTTGTAATATAGTACACATATAGATTTAATATGTTATTGATATAGCATCGCTTCACTTTGATTTTTAAATTTTGCACAATTATGATTTTAGAAGCAGAAGTAAAAAGAGAGCTTTTACATATCTTTTACTGATTGCTATGTCTGTAACATTAAGTAATATAACTTTATTTCCGTGTGGATAAAGAGTTTTTCATTTTAGGTTTATAACATTTTTCATGATTAAGGTATTAAACTTATTTATTTGATTGATGTTTGTTTAATAATTTATTATTGTTCTGATAAAATTATGTGTAATATACAGTAGCCTCCCTCTTAACCAGAACTCTGCTTTAACCGGCCAATATTTTATCCCAACATCAGGCAAAATTCAGGGATGACGGCCTCAGAAACTCCGCTTTCGAAATGAAGTGCAATCCAAAGGGAAAGGAGGCAAAATTCAGAAAGGTGAACATCTGTTATAAATGGATACGCGTTGACATTCACCAGTGTTGAATTCAGGTGTGGTCATTACCCCAGGAACAATGAGATGTCTCCCCCCCCCCTCTTCCTTCCCCACCCGAACTCTATAATGTCTGATCTATCTCTAAACTGCTTTATATAAACATTTAAAAAGCTTGAGGGATGTGAATAGATCACCGTAAAAAATGTATAAGAATTGTTTGAGTCTGAAAAGATCTCAAGCATGAAACATTATTTGACAAGGATATAATTAGGACTGTAACTGATGTTGTTCAATACAAAGACGATCCTGATGATGATCCTGTTAAAGTTGACATTGCTAAAATTCCTCATACGGAAGGGGTAAAAGCATTAGAGTTGGCGCTACACTATGTTGAGCAGCGGCTAACAACTTCCTCGGTTAAAATTATGATGTTACAGAGATGGAGAGATTATGCTGCAAAATGTCGGGCATCTTACCTTCAACAGAAGAAGCTCACTGATTTCTTTAGGGTTGATTAATTAAAGTATATGTAATGTATGTTTCTTATAAATGTGTGACATGATTTTCAACAATTTAATTTGTGTTAAATATTTTTCCTTATTTGTTATCAATGATAATTTTTTTTTCAATTCAGTTAATTATAACTAATATTCATTTCACAAAATATAGAAAATATGTACTTCTTTAAAACTACACAAATTGAAAAACTAAATGCATCATACGGGTTTAATTAATTAAATTACACAGATACTTATTTAATTTTTTTTACTTCTTCGCTTTAACCAGTTTTTCTCTTAACCAGCTAACCCTCGGTCCTGTTTAGGCCGGTTAAGCGGGAGGCTACTGTATATATTTATTTATTTATTACTGGCTTATTTTATTTTCAGAATTTTTTTTAACAGTTCATTTTCTAAGTAATCTTTATTATTTAATTAAGAATTGTTTTGATGGAGATGAAATTTCAGTTATTTTAGCTACATATGATTCTAAAAAAATTCTTTCTTCTTTTAGTATTTAATTGAAGTTCCTAATGGCCACCTTTCTTTAGTTCCTGATGAGTGGCTAAAAATTAGTGTGTAAGTAGACTGTTTTCTTGGAATGCCATTTGTCTCAAATTATACTTAACATTTTAAATAATAAGGGTTTTCGGGGTTTTTTTCTTTGACTGATTTTGCTAATTATTTTCATAAATGAAAGTAGTAGTAGTTGTAGCTGTTCCCACACTAGCTACAGTAGACTCCCTCAAATCTGCAAGCCTAAAATCCACAAATGCCTGAAATCTGCATATCATCGCAGATGTAAACAATGAAACTTCCAGTTCAGATGTAGGGGCAAAATTACAGAATTTTTTAGTTTTATATCCTTCCATTTGTATTTTAATATGTAATTAATTCTCTATAATATGACTGAACTCATGGTTTTTCATAAAGGAAGTACAATTTACTTTTGAAAATATATACATATATAGATATCTTTATTAATCACAATCATTTTATCAATTTTTTTTATGTATTAATCGAGATTTTTTGGTTATTAAGACTGGCTAAACCTGAAATAAAACTTCCTTACTTTATGATTTTGATCTGAATTAATAGGGTAGTATCATTGTGAGACAAGTTTCATTCAATAATTCAAGGAAAATGTATCTCATCTTTATTATGCAGATTTAATTATGCATTATTTATTTGACCTTTACTTTTAATAATTTAATTATTTTTAAAATTATCTTACTTCTTATTATTTTAGTTTATTGCTTTACTTAATAATTTTAATATTTTACTATGTTGCAAGGATTCTTTAAAATTTTGATTGCATTATTACATTAAAATTACTGTTTAAAAAGTGTAAACAAAGCAATGACCAGAAATCCGCAAAATTCTAAAATCTGCACAACCTCTGGTCCCAAGCTGTGCGGATTTGAGGGAGTCTACTGTATTTTTAAAAATAGTGCCATTTTTATATTTTAAATCTGATTACTTCCATTGTTTCAGATAATAGAGAAATAATAAAAAATATTCAGACACATGTCTTTTTGAACGTATTTTTTCATTTTGAAGATATTTTCAGTAAAAAAATTTTTGCATGTGTACTTTATTTTTATAAGCAAATAAAAATTCATATTTATTACGACATCACAAAAATTTTGTCTATTGGATTTATTTTATCTTTTTGCATTATGACTTTATTCATGCCATTTTTTTCATTACAATTAAAAAGAAAATATATTTTTATTTGAATAATTGCTGTCTTCATGTTGTTTGTTTCTATGAAACCTTATGAAAATAAAAGATAAACATTCCTTCATTTTTGACTTGGGTTATGTACTAGCATATATATAATTTAACAATCTTATTTGAAAGAAAATAAGTTAAAACTGGTGTGAATGACTAAGAACAAACAATCTTCTTGAAACACCATCAAAAATTTGTAAATGCGCTATGCCTTTCGAAAGATCTGAGTCTTTCTTCGTCAGGCGCAAAAAAGACGTCCTTCTACTATGAAAGCAGAGGCAAGACTGAAATGAGAGACAAGGGAAAGGAAACAAGCTGAAGAAACAGCCAATAGGAAGTTAGAAATCAACAGCCAATAGGAAAGTAAAAGACAACAGCCTATCACAGAAGAGAATAATCAAAACAAAAGAACACAAAGTAGGAGGGGCAAAAAATGGGAGGGGGAAAAATACATATAATCCAATATGGGAACACATGAAATTAAAAATGAATAAATAAATGAATAATATATATTAAAAAAAAAAAAAAAAAAAAAAAAAAAAAACAGACTAATAATAATACAAAAATAAATTAAATGGTAGTACTGAAAAGGTTTTTCCAAGCTGCAGAGAGCATTGTGGAATCAGATTTATCATTAACAATAACATCACGATTAAGATAAATAGCTAAATTTTCAAGAAAGTCCAATTCAGAGATACTATTGGCATTAGAGATAATTTTAGCATTTTGAAAATTAAAACTATGGCCGGAATCCCAAGAGTGCTTGGCAATAGAAGATTTAGAAAATTCTTGATTGATTACATAACGCGAGTGTTCTTTTAAGCGGATTTCGAGATTCCTTTTAGTTTGACCAATATAAGATAAATCACAACCATTACAAGGAACTTTATAAATTCCCCATTTACGAAGATCAGGAACAGGAGATTTAGTGGAGGGGAATTTGAATTTATTGACAGGTTTAAAGATAATGTTAAAATTGAAACGCCGTAAAACTTTAGCTAACTTGAAACATAAAGGAGGATAAAAGGGGAGGACAACCAAATTATCAGGTTTGCTTTTGACAGATTTGGAAAGAGTAGAACTATTAGATGGTCTATTGAATTTCTTCACAGCATTATTGATAACAGAAGGATTAAAACCTCTTTTGACAGCAACGGTTTTTAAGTAATTAAGCTCTTCCTTAAGGGATACAGAATCGGAACAAATTTTGAGAGCACGATTTACATACGTGTAAAAAACACCAATTTTTTGGTTGACAGGATGATTTGAGAGAGCATGAGGTGGGTTAGAAACAGAAAAAGGTTTTCTATAAACACAAGTTTTGAAAGAAGAATCGCATTTGGTAACTAAAACATCAAGGAAAGGAAGTTTATTACAATTTTCTAATTCAAAAGTAAACTGAATATGTGGGTCGATAGAATTGACAGTATGAAGAATGGTAGATATATCAAAAGGATTATCAACTAAAACAAAAGTATCGTCGACATAACGCATCCAACATTTAAAATTAACCAGATTTAATAATTTTTCCTCAAAATAATGCATATAAATATCACAAAGAATTGGAGATAAAGGATTACCCATACTTAAGCCATCTGATTGTTTGAAAAATTTATTATCAAAAAACTCAACTAAACTTTAACTTTACTAAACTCAGACGTAAGCGTGTGAAATTTCTTAACCACTTAAATTTTCTTCAAAATTGCAAGAAAAATAATGTTATTCCCAATTTTATTCAACTTAAATGTTCTGTTAGTAGCTCTGTTAGAGTTTCAAAAGCTATGGTTCGTTCACATTTTATTATTTTAAGAGCCTGTATTCAAGATGTTCGGCATACTCTCTCCAAAATTGAAGAAGAGCTTTATGACCTTCATTTGTTCCTCAGTAAAAATCTTGACAATTTCTGTGATATTGAAAATAAAGGTTGGTCTTCTCTACTTACTTTCAAAACTGCTCATCAAAATAAACTTGATAAAAAGTTTTCTTCGTTGTGCAATAAGCAAAATAAGTCTCAATTTTCATATAAGAACCTATCAAATGAGAACTGCATCGTTAATCTCTCCTCTCACATGTTAACTCCTGAGCAAAAAAGCATTTTAGATCTTGGTTTAAATTTTTCTCAGTCTTGCAAACCTTCCCTCACTAAATTGATTGCTCCTATTGAGTCTTCCTTTAAACATAGTAAAGTCACTCCTTTTCAAAAAGAAACTCTTCGTCACATCCTTGCTGATACTATTTCTTCTAATAATTCAAAATTTAAACCTAATCTTTCTCGTTCTCAAAATATCGCTCTGAATGAGCTTAAGTCCAATGATAATCTTATTATTACTAAAGCTGATAAAGGGGGTCAAATTGTTCTTATGGATAAAAAAGATTATTCTGATAAAGTCTATGCTCTCTTATCTGAAGGTCCTTATGTTGAAGTTAAAAAAGATCCTACTAATTCGCATCTTTCTACTCTCAAAAAAGCTGTTAAGAATTCTGTTATTTTAAATGACAATACTAAATATAGTGTTATTCCTTCTTCAGCCATTTGTGCTCATTTTTATGCTTTGCCTAAAGTTCATAAAACCAATGTCCCCTTAAGACCTATCGTCTCTAATATTGGTACTGTTACTTATCCTCTTGCCAAATTTTTAACATCCATTTTTTCTCTGTTATGCATTTCTAATACTCATACGATAAAAAATTCTTATGATTTTGTTAGTAAATTAAAAAATATTAACCCATCCAATTGTTCTATGCTTTCTCTTGATGTCAAATCTTTATTTACGAATGTTCCAATTGAAGGTGCTCTTTCTTGCTTGGAAAAAAGGTTACGTGAATTTCATTTCTCTGATATTGAAGTCCAAGATTTTGTTAATTTAACCAAAATTTGCATCACTCAAACTACTTTTGAATTTGATAATAAATTTTTCAAACAATCAGATGGCTTAAGTATGGGTAATCCTTTATCTCCAATTCTTTGTGATATTTATATGCATTATTTTGAGGAAAAATTATTAAATCTGGTTAATTTTAAATGTTGGATGCGTTATGTCGACGATACTTTTGTTTTAGTTGATAATCCTTTTGATATATCTACCATTCTTCATACTGTCAATTCTATCGACCCACATATTCAGTTTACTTTTGAATTAGAAAATTGTAATAAACTTCCTTTCCTTGATGTTTTAGTTACCAAATGCGATTCTTCTTTCAAAACTTGTGTTTATAGAAAACCTTTTTCTGTTTCTAACCCACCTCATGCTCTCTCAAATCATCCTGTCAACCAAAAAATCGGTGTTTTTTACACGTATGTAAATCGTGCTCTCAAAATTTGTTCAGATTCTGTATCCCTTGAGGAAGAGCTTAATTACTTAAAAACCGTTGCTGTCAAAAGAGGTTTTAATTCTTCTGTTATCAATAATGCTGTGAAGAAATTCAATAGACCATCTAATAGTTCTACTCTTTCCAAATCTGTCAAAAGCAAACCTGATAATTTGGTTGTCCTCCCCTTTTATCCTCCTTTATGTTTCAAGTTAGCTAAAGTTTTACGGTGTTTCAATTTTAACATTATCTTTAAACCTGTCAATAAATTCAAATTCCCCTCCACTAAATCTCCTGTTCCTGATCTTCGTAAATGGGAAATTTATAAAGTTCCTTGTAATGGTTGTGATTTATCTTATATTGGTCAAACTAAAAGGAATCTCGAAATCCGCTTAAAAGAACACTCGCGTTATGTAATCAATCAAGAATTTTCTAAATCTTCTATTGCCAAGCACTCTTGGGATTCCGGCCATAGTTTTAATTTTCAAAATGCTAAAATTATCTCTAATGCCAATAGTATCTCTGAATTGGACTTTCTTGAAAATTTAGCTATTTATCTTAATCATGATGTTATTGTTAATGATAAATCTGATTCCACAATGCTCTCTGCAGCTTGGAAAAACCTTTTCAGTACTACCATTTAATTTATTTTTGTATTATTATTAGTCTTTTTTTTTTTTAAATATATATTATTCATTTATTTATTCATTTTTAATTTCATGTGTTCCCATATTGGATTATATGTATTTTTCCCCCTCCCATTTTTTGCCCCTCCTACTTTGTGTTCTTTTGTTTTGATTATTCTCTTCTGTGATAGGCTGTTGTCTTTTACTTTCCTATTGGCTGTTGATTTCTAACTTCTTATTGGCTGTTTCTTCAGCTTGTTTCCTTTCCCTTGTCTCTCATTTCAGTCTTGCCTCTGCTTTCATAGTAGAAGGACGTCTTTTTTGCGCCTGACGAAGAAAGACTCAGATCTTTCAAAAGGCCTAGCGCATTTACAAATTTTTGATGGTGTTTCAAGAAGATTGTTTGTTCTTAATCTTATTTGAGTTCAGGTGACATAGATTTCAATAGATTGTAATGCTTTTTGGTTATGGGGCATTCTCACAATCTTTTGACTTTTAAGTCCCTGAATAATAATTTTTATTTTAGTACATATTCTTGTGGTTTTTTTTATTTCATGTACTGAGGAACATCCCATTGCATGACCGCATAACAATATTAAGAAGATAAATAAGTTTTAGACTATGTTGGGGGTCCAAATATTCAGGAAACTCCTATACCGTCCTGTGTCCCTGATCCTGATTTTTAGGTTTGGAGCTGTCTGTATAAAATTGTTTCAATAAAACTAATTCAATGTAATTTTTTTCCGAAACTGGAACTATTGTTTTATATAAATATGTAGCAAAAAATTAACCTGCTCACATTTTTATGGTTGTTATTATTTTTTTTAACTGTGTCCCTGGGTTTTAGATTCCTTACCATCCTTCTTCTAAACTTATACAGAAAATCACTTAGATGCAGCCACAGAATTTTTTTCAAGTTTTTTTTCATGCAGAAATATACTAGAGAAAGAATGTCTAAAATTCTTTGACAAAAAATTTACTGCAGAATTTAAATCAGCATTTAAATATCAATTTCAAGCATTGTGGCTTTATTGGTAGTCTTACCGTCCCCAAGGTTTATTCCTGCACTTTTCGAGGTAAATAAATTTTTTTTTTAATTTAATCCAATGTAAATAACTGTTTCTAAAAATCAATAAACATTGTGGCTATCACTGAGTCTTAACATGATTTGCCTAAAAATAGGTGGTAATTTTCCTTACTGTCCCATCCTTACCATCCCTTATTTTCCCCATAACCGTCCCTTTTTTCCTATACCGTCCCCCTTTTTTTCCTTACCGTCCCTGCTTTAACACCCCTTAAAAACAATGTTATACCAAAATTTTTTCTAAAAATACTACATTGTTATTATTTCTTATTTGAATTTCCTGTGGGTACTATGGAAATTCATCATAAGTAAAAATAAGAAGAAAATAAAAAGTTATAGTGATAAAATGATAAGGAAAATTGTGATGTAATGCATCTGGCAACAGTTTTAAAAGAACTTATCGGGAACTCTGGGTTCGAGGCTAGCTTTGTTTTTGTTGATGTTCTAAGCTTGTAACGTTGCTGTACGTATCGCGCGCTTGAGTTCTTATACATTAAAGTAGTTTAAAGATCTTCCGAGTTAATATTTAGTTATACCACATGGTGGCAGTGTTTATTGAAAAAGAAAAATGTATCAAATACCTGCGCCAGAACAATTTTCTTTTCGCCCTGACGACTGGCAAAAATGGATCGACAGATGGATCGAACGTTTCAGATCTGCATCAGGTTTGAAAACGAAACAACTGGAAGAACAGGTAAACTCTTTGGTTTATTTAATGGGCTCTCAAGCTGAAGAAATATTGTCATCTTTTAATTTAAGTGCAGACGATATTAAAAATTTTGATATTGTAAAGAATAAATTTGAAACGCATTTTATTCCTACACGCAATGTTATATACGAACGACATAAATTCTACACGAGAACACAAGAAGAAGGTGAATCGGTGGAACAGTTTATCACATCGTTATATACATTAGTGCAAACTTGTGAATTTCCTACCTCTTTTCAGGAAGAAATGATTAGAGATAGAATTGTTTGCGGTATTCGCGATAAGAAGGTTTCTGAAAATCTGCAACTAAATATGAAACTTACACTTGAAAAAGCGATTACAACAGCTCGTCAGGCTGAAACAATTAAAAGTCAACAATAAGTTTTGAGTAATGATACTACATCTTTTAAGGTAGCTAACAAAGTAGCGATACCACAGAATAAGAAATACAAACAAAATAAAAAATCTGATTCTTTCAATTCGAATAAGAACAAAGAAGTATGTTTTTGGTGTGGAAAACAAAACAAACATACGAAATTGGAATGCCCTGCGCGTAAAGCGATTTGTAACCGGTGCAAGAAGGTTGGTCATTATGCTAAAGTTTGTAAATCAAAAATGCAGGTTAACGAAGTTGAAAAAACAAAATCCACGAATTCTTCTGATTTTTTAGGTTACATAATGAATACTTCAGATAAAAACAACCCTGTTAGAATATCAGATAACTGTTGGAAAATGCAAAACTATAATTTATTTAACTATATTTAATAATACTATAATTAATTTAAAGTATTGATTGAAAAGACTCCTCTAGAATTTAAGATAGATACAGGAGCAGATGTGATGGTCGTTCCTAAGGCTATTTATGATTCGAAATTGAAACATATAAAATTAAAGGGATCAAGTAGTGTCATTTGCGGTCCAGATGGGAAAAATCTGAAGATAGCTGGGATAATTCGCATTAAATTAAAGAACAAAAGTTTTAGTTTTGAAGATGATGTGTATGTAATAAATAATTTACAGCACCCATTGCTAAGCTGTACAGCTAGTGAGAATTTGAATCTTATCCAGAGAATATTTGAATTGAAATCAAAACTAGATCCTGTCAAGAAATTTCCAAAATTATTTAGCGGAATTGGAAAGGTTGAGAGGCCGTATCAAATAAAATTAAAGAATGATGCTAAGCCTTATGCAATTTCTGTACCACGGCAAGTTCCATTAGCTTTAAGGGGTAAATTAAAAAAATTGTTAGATGAAATGACAAGGAATAAAATTATTGAACCAGTAGACGCAGCCACAGAATGGTGTGCGCCTATGGTTATTGTTCCAAAAAAGTCAGGTGACATAAGAATTTGTGTTGATTTATCAGCTCTGAATGAGAACATTGAAAAAGAATATTTCCCCATGGCCTCAGTTGACTATACTTTAAGTCAATTTAGTAATGCTAAAGTGTTTAGTATTATTGATGCAAATGCAGGTTTTTGGCAAATAAGTCTCGATCCAGCTTCTGCAAAGTTAACTACTTTTATTACACCTTTTGGAAGATTTATGTTCAATCGTTTACCGTTTGGAATTAAGACAGCTGCGGAAGTGTCCCCAAAAAAGAACTCGCGAAACTATTCAAGAAGGTCCTGGTATAGTGGGTCTTATGGATGAATTTGTAATTTTTGGTTCTACTGATGAAGAGCATGATAAACGACTAAATGAAGTTCTTTCAAAACTTCAAGCGGCTGGGTGGACTTTGAACGCTGAAAAATGCCAGTTTGCAAAAGATTCCATACATTTTCTTGGTCATATAATTTCTGAAAAGGGAATGAAACCTGATCCTGAAAAAACAAAAGCTATTTCCAGAATTCCAACATCTAGGAATGTGACTGAATTAAAAAGATTTTTAGGAATGGCTGGATTTTTGAATAAATTCGTTCCCAATTTTGCTGATGTTGCAAAACCTCTTTACGAGTTAATGAAGAATAATGTTGAATGGATTTGGGAAAAATCTCAAATAATGGCATTTGAAGATATCAAGCAGAAACTTTGCCATACTTCTGAATTAGCATTATATGATCCAAAGAAAGAAACCTTTATATCAGCCGACGCATCATCTTACGGCCTTGGTTCAGTTTTGTGTCGAAAGGATAATGGTAATTTACGTCCAGTTTTCTATGCATTGCGGACATTGTCCGATACAGAGAAAAGGTACGCACAAATAAAGAAAGAAGCGTTAGCTATTGTGTGGGCTTATGAAAGGTTTCATGATTTTATTGTTGGCCTACAAGTTAACATAGAAACAGATCATAATCCTCTCGTACCATTCTAATGTCGAAACCGTTAGACAATCTAACTCCTAGACTCCAGCGTATGAAACTCCAAATGATGAGATATTCCTATACCATCAAATATACTTCAGGGAAAAAGCTTGTCATTGCAGATGCGTTATCCAAAAGCCCTTTACCGGAAAAAGGAAAGGAAGAATTAACCGAAGAAATAACTGCTTATGTGCAAATGCTTATAGAAAATTTTCCTTCATCAGATTCTAGATTGGCTGAAATATGGGCGTTGCAAAAAGAAGACTCAGTCTGCAAATTACTGATTAAATTTTCAAGAGATGGTTGGCCAGGGAAAAATGAAGTGCCAGAAGAATGTTTAAAATACTGGGAACATCGGCATTCAATTTCTACACAAAAGGATTTGTTGATGAAAGATGCGAGAATTATTATACCTTTGAAATTACGTGAAGAGATATTAAATAGAATACATGATGGTCACCTTGGGATAACAAAGTGCAGAGCTAGAGCTCGTGAGTCTGTTTGGTGGCCAGGATTATCGTCAGAAATTGAGAATTTAGTCTCAAACTGTCAGAAGTGTATTCAGCAACAAAAATATTTCAAAGAGCCTTTACTCCCATCAGAATTCCCAAACAGACCTTGGCAAACAGTCGGAGCTGACCTTCTCAAAGTTAGTGGTAACTGGTATCTTATAATGGCAGATTACTATTCTAGGTATATTGAGGTGGCAAAATTAGATCATCTTACTTCCGATGCAGTCGTGAATCACATGAAGTCTATTTTTGCACATCACGGTATTCCTGAAGTAGTGAGAAGCGACAATGGTACCCAGTTCTCGCAAAAAATTGTAGATTCTAAATACAGAAAATTTGCCAATCTTTATAAGTTCTCTATTATAACATCCAGTCCGAAACATGCTCAAAGCAACGGTTTCATAGAGTCGGTGGTGAAAAATTTTAAGTTACATTATACGAAAGGGGAAAACGATGATCCATATCTTATGCTACTTGCGTTAAGATCAACCCCACTAGAAAATGGGTTTAGTCCAGCAGAACTCTTGATAGGAAGACGCTTACAAACGCCTATTCCTATAGTGAATGATAAGTTAAAGCCTAAAGTATTAGACGAGAAATCCTTATTCAGAAAGGAACAGGAAAGGATCGAGAAGCAAAAGTATTACTTCAATCGTCATCATTGAGCTGGACAACTACCAGAATTAGACGTCGGTCAGCAGGTATGGATCTCCGACATGAGGAGGTATGGAAAGGTAAAAAGTGCTCATGAAGCTCCTAGGTCATACATGGTTGAAACTCCTCGAGGCATCCTAAGAAGGAATCGTATATATCTGCATCCTTCTACTGTTCCAAAATCCTTCAGATGGGAGGATAACGACACCCCAGTGAAAGAGAACGCCGTTTCTGATGATACATCCAAAACAGACAGCTCCCAGGATACAACATCTATGAATGATCCTGTTAGCATCACCTATTCTCCTAATGCTGCAGTTCCAGAGACTAAGCAGGCCAGTCCATTTAAGACTCGTAGCAGCAGAACTGTTCGTGCTCCTTCAAGACTTATTGAAGAGGACTTTTAAAGGGGGAGATGTGATGTAATGCATCTGGCAACAGTTTTAAAAGAACTTATCGGGAACTCTGGGTTCGAGGCTAGCTTTGTTTTTGTTGATGTTCTAAGCTTGTAACGTTGCTGTACATATCGCGCGCTTGAGTTCTTATACATTAAAGTAATTTAAAGATCTTCCGAGTTAATATTTAGTTATAATACAAAAATTAAACTTGCAAGTTTAACCTAAACCTCAGTTAAATAAGAAAAATTTCGCTGCTGACCATTTTTTCTTTGTTTTGAATCATTAAGGCATTCGTCTATATGTTTAAAATGTTATTTAAACAAGTTTAATTTCACCAGATTTTTATTCCTGAAAGTCAAAAGATTGTGAGAATGCCCCTTATATCGTCATATATATTATTTTTGTTGTCAGCATCCCTTTTTCTATGTATCTACAAAACACAGAACAATGAGTGAGGTATCATTCGGTTTTTGAACCGACTTATGACATAGTCAGACCTGCCAACTGCTACGAAAAAGTGGTAGTTGCTACGATTTGGACCTATAAACTACGACGCTACGAAAATCGGTCTTAAACTACGATTTTTTGCAAAAAACACAAACGCATTTTTTGTTTCAAATTGCGATTTTTATCCTGCGCAGCATATTTTTCAGGAGTGATTCTGTTCGAAAATTTCAAAGTATTCATTTCCGAAAGTTTAAAAAAAATTGGTTATAAGTCCGAAAATTTGGACTTTTAAAAAATGTTCATGGGAAAAAAAAATCTAGGCTGCAAAACAAACTTCTTAACATAAAGCCCTCTTCATGTACATTAACCACGAGGGAATCGGGTTTCTGTAAATATTTATACAGGAATTCCCTTCCTTAAAAACAGGGGTGCCTATGATATTAAACGCAAATTTCGTCAAAAGATCAGTAAGAAAATGAAAATTTCATTGAAAGATCAGTAACAAAAAGCAAATTTCACCGAAAGATTGTGGAAGGAAAACACTAATTTCGTCAAAGGATCGTGGTAAAAAAAAAAAAAAAAAAAAAAAAAATTGTCAAAGGATCGCGGTAAAAAATGCGAATTTCGTCAAAGGATCGTGGTAAAAAAAAAATCGTCAAAGGATCGCGGTAAAAAATGCAAATTTCGTCAAAGGTTCGTGGTAAAAAGTGCAGATTTCAACAAAGAATCGTGATAGAAAAATGTGAATTAAGATTGTGAGGGAAAAAATTGTGAATATCCTAAAATGATCGCGGGAAAAAAAAATCGCGAATTTCGTCAAAATTTATTGCACTGGGCTAAAAAATTGGAACTAGGCTCCTTTTATAAATAAATATCAAAAGAAAAACGATTCTAAACGAGAAGAAACTAAAAATTGTATACAAATTTTCAGAGGAAAAAATTTACTATACTGAAAGACTGAAACCGTATTCCTTTTATGAATGTTAAAAGATGGCTGCGAAACACGAAAACCAACCAACCAACCAACCTCCAGATTAATTTCAATTTTGTGTGCTATGATTTCTCATTTTCAAAGGTTGGCAGGTCTGCATAGTACACTCACATTTCGTTAAAACACATTTTTTAATTAATAATTGCAATTAATTAAAAAGTAATTCAACATTAATTTTATAAATGAAATAATAGGTTTTCTGAAATCAGTGTTGCCACAAAAATAAAATACCGCATTATATCATACTCAGTAATGATTATAAAAAATAAATAATACAAAAAAAAGTGTGATGTATCTGTACTGGTTTATTTTATATTTATGATTAAAAAGCAAATTTGAATTTGAAATATTTAGAAGAATAGATACCATTGATCGACCAAAGCAGTGGTATTTTATCTGTAGCCTAAAAGTTATGCTTTGTTAGATTAAATTCCATTTTTCATGTATTCAATGTATTTTTTTTTTTTTTTTTATTGTCCATTGTTTTTCCCAAAGTGATGACATTATCCTTTAATGCAGTTAAAATATGATTGCTACTTTTTTTTCTTGTGCATACCTTTTGAAAAAAAATATTGAACTTTATTTTGAGTTTAATTTAATTTTTACGCGCATGTCAGTTATTGTTTATTTGTTTTCTTTGTCCCACCATGACTGTTTATATGCATACTGTATCAAAGTACCAGTAGATTATGTAATTTAAGGATTATTTTCCAATTGAATATACAGTTCATTAGTATTTACAAAAACTATAAGTATTTATTTTTTTATATTTCATTATGCTGTAGATAAATAAGGATGTCAAATATAGCCAGCCAATTCAGAAAAATTAATACAGATAGGATTAAACTGTTTCATTCTTTAATTTTTAACAAAGATCATGGTTGGAACAGCTGAAAGAAAAAAAAAAGATTGTATCCAGACTTTACTCCTAAAACTGGTGAAAATTATGCATCAAAATTTAAAAAAATTAGTGAGAATGGCACAAAGCTGCAACTTATTTCCATAGAAATTTTGTTATACTTAGACATACAGTGTCCATCAGAAGATATTGCATAACATATTTTATACGTGACATCTGGCTTGCAGACTGTTAGTCAGGTCTTTACAGAAAATTCACAAACTGAAATTGAAGAGCACCAAAATGATACACATACCAGATTTCCATCATAAAATTCAGTAAATGCGAATTCCATCTCTTTTCCTCCTCAAATAAAAACAAGTGTCTTAAATACCTAGCATTCTATGCAGCTTTCTATATCATCATATATATTATTTTTGTTGTTAGCATCCCTTTTTCTCAACTAATGTGTAATGTACAATGATAATAAATGAGGCATCATTGATAGGATTTTTTGTCCATACATTGCATTCTGAATTCTCGTTAAAAAACTTTGTTTGAAATTTCACTAAAATTAAAAATAATATATATTATTTCTGTTGTCAACATGAGTTTTTCTATGCACATAAAAACGTACAATGATGAATGAGGTATCATTTAAAATGTGTCTAAACAGGCTTCTGACAATAGTACACTCACATTTCATTAAAACACGTTGTTTGATGGCAAATTGCCATTAATTAGAAACTCTTATAAATAAAACTGTAAGTGCACAGTTAATAGCATCGATTTGCTCAAATGAGATCATACATTTCATTAGTCATCAAAATGGCTCTAATAATTACTTTTAAACTCCTTATATAAGTGCATTATCAGCAAAACAAATGACACAGGCTTTCATTCTTTAATTTTTAACAAAGATCATGGTTGGAACAGATGAAAGAAAAAAAAAAAGATTGTATCCAGACTTTACTCCTAAAACTGGTGAAAATTATGCATCAAAATTTAATTAATAAGCACTTTTATCTCCAATGATAATTTTTAAATGGAAAACATTTCATAAGGGTAAACATTTCCCAAGTACTAATATCATCCATGCCCATCAAAAAAGGTTGTATGTATGAAACTGACTTACTATTTATCTCATGTAAACGTTAATGAATTATATTAAATTCAAAGGGAGTGAATAGGTAAAGTTGTAATGCTGCACAAATAGTATGCTTTTTCTTTAATAATACATTCCATGCATATTTCCATGTATAAACCGAGTATAGACTTTTCAGTAAAAAATCGTCCAAAATCAGAAACCCTTTTATAAGCCAATGTTAAAAAAGGGTGATGAAAAATTCAGCGAACAAAAACTTAGCCCTTTTTTTGTACATAGCTAATAGAAAAAAATGCACTCTCCGAAATCATTGATCTCTCCTGCTCTGTCTTGGCGCACTGCCAAATCTGTTTAATTGGATTCCGCTCATCCTGTTATGACTTACTCGTTCATAAAAGCCAAAACTCCTATTTTTGTAAATTGGAAAACCTTTCTCTACTTCATGAGACTGGTAACTATTACTTTGCCTTAAAGGAAGGTGATTGAACTTTAAATTAAAAGTCATCAATATTGCAAAGTAGTCGAATAACTCAGTGTCTGCTCGTCATTTCACATTCAATGAAAAACAAGTGTGAGAATAGAGAAAGAAAAAAGACAAAAATTCCAAAAGTAATGAAACCTGCACATGGATGCAAACTGTCACTTCCTGCACTTAAAAAAAACCTGGCCAACTGGGTGCAAGTGTCTCGGCAATATGGGTTTATTGTAACCCCTAAAAATATCCGTATCAGGACCCTGAACATGACAAAAGATCCAAATTTATTGCCATTTAAACCAGCATGATCTGGTTGGAGACAAACCTGGTCATGAGAAAACACGTTTCACAGTTGTTTTAAGGTGCATGGTGGATGGAGCACTTTTATCTCCAATGATAATTTTTAAATGGAAACATTTCCCAAGTACTAATATCATCCATGCCCATCAAAAAAGGTTGTATGTATGAAAATGGAATTTAAGATTGGCTTACAAATGTATGGATATAATCTGGTAATGCAGTTGTGACAAATGGCAGTAATTTAAAAACTATTGACATCTTCACTATCTCTGAATTGATAAAAGAAGCTTCGCTTAAATTACCACAAGAAATGATCGTCCAATCTTTCAAAAAATGTTGCATCAGTAATGTGATGGATAGAGCTGAGGATGATGTCATTTTTGAAGAAGAAGAAGATGATGATAATGATTTAGATAATTTTCGATATTCATCCTGGCGTACCAATAAAAGAAAGCGATTTTAAGTAATTGCTTGAAAATTCTGATAATGATTTGGATAGTGAATGAAGATTGGTGACTTTTTTCATTGTAAAATAATGGAGCATTAAAGTATTTTTTATGTTTTTTTTTTATATTTACCATCTTTTTTATTTTAGAATATCAATTTTGAAAATTTTCTTATATACATGTATAAGTCCCCCCCCCCCCCCCCCCCGCTTTGGAGCCAAAAAAATGCACAAAAATTCTCGGCTTATACACAGAAACATATGGTACATACTTTTTATTTAATACATAAAATAAGCATAACAATAATTACAAATAATACAAGCTTATCAGTTGATTTTAAGATAAATAATTAAATGATTAGTAATTACACATTACCACTCTTTTTTATCTAGTGTTTCCATTCCAAATTCATGGAGTATTCCTTCAAATTCAAAATTAAGGGTAAAAATCCAAAATTAGGAAAAAAAAATAGTTTTAAAAACTATTCCTTTACACAGCTTAATTTTTTTTAAATTGTATTTTATGTATTTAAGGCAAGCAGTTTCTAATGTTTTGTTTATTCACAGTATAGTACAAATAAAGGACGATTGTTGGAAATAAAAATTATGAAGATTTTATGTTTTTTTTTTATACTTGACATGTTATGTATATGTTATGTTTTAGAATTTTCATTGATAATAAATTACTCCACATATTTATATGTATTTATATTGTGATAATTGTGACACACACATAGTTCAACTTTTCCAAAGACCTTCTACTTTCATTCCTTTGTTACTTATGAAAAAGATCTATTCTATTTTGTTACCCAGAATTATATTATAAGGAATAACCTTACATTGATGAGTAGAATTTCATGTTTTTTATGCTTAATATTATTGTTTAATATGTCTAAATGTATACCTTTAAAATTATTTTTATTTATTTATTGAAATATTAATATACTATGATTGTTGATACACAGTTTGTAAGATATCTAGGCATTATTTACCTCCAAAAACTTGTTGTGTTTTCATTTAATTTTATCAACTAACAACGATTTATTCTCATTTTTAAAGCTAATTTTATTTGCAATAGTACAAAACAAGTTTCTCGATTTCGCTCTCCTGGAGTTATTGAATTATGTAAAGAATTAGATCAAGAGCAAGAAAGATTGCAAAAATTCGCTAATGAAGCATGGGAAAAATTGTTAAAGTAAGAATACTAATCATTTACTTTTCTATTTACATTATATAATTCAAAATTTCAATGCCTAAAGAAAGTTTAATTAAGTCATTAAGTGTTATCAAACTATTGCTTGAATAAGGCTTGGTAATTCAATTATGTCTTAAGTAAGGTAAGAATGTATTACTAAGGAATAATATATTATTCTAAGTCTAAAATCAGTTATATCTTATTAATAATATTTTTTAACCAAATTTTGTAGTTTTATAGCATAAAAATGCAAATTGTCCCATTTTCGGCTGGGTTCCCATCAATACGCTTTTAAAATGTATTTCTCCCAATTTTTCTTCTTAAACATATTTAATCTTTGAAAGCGAACCACCTTTGATTGGAATGCTATGATTGTCTGCATTCAACCTTTCTCTATCTACAACATAAATATTGGCATTTATGCAATGTAATACAGATGCATCACGTTTGATAGAAACCCAGAGCAAACTGCGCATGGGCGAAAATGGCTAGTCCATGCCAAAAATGGGGAAGTCCATACCATCTCGGGATGAGTTTGTTTATTAAATATCACTGATATGTCACCATTTTTTGGCAAATACCTTTTTGTTTCTGTCATTGGATTATATGTTTTAAAGTATTATATTGTAATCCTATCATATTAATATAAGTTATAAAAAGTCAAATATATTAAAAAGATGGTTTAAAAATATGATGATAAAACTAAACATAATAACTTTTTCCTCTCACAATATATAATAATAAATATGAAGTGCAAAACTTAATCTTTTTAGAATGACAACATAAACATTTTAAGAATCGGTAAATTAAATTTTTGAAATAAATTATCTAAAAATACATTTATTAATAGTAATAATAATAAACGAATCATATTCATTTTTGCAAATAATTTAGAATGATCTGACACTTACTTTCATTGGATATTTTTATTAAATGGACTTTAGACAATTATGAATCACTGGATTCAGAAAATAAATCCGAATCAGGAATCCATTTCAGGAAGATGTAGTTCAAGAGGTTCATACATTTCTTCAATTATACCATCCCTTTCCCAATACATAGTTTCTAATGAAGCAACACGAGAACAGTATTTTTCTTTCAATGTTCAATAGTGACACTTTCAATGGCTTCATGTGAATATGTTAATAATTTTAGCATACAAATATCTCCCATCACATTGCATTTCTGTATAAAATTCTCGATTTCTGCCCAAACATATTCTATTGTATTAATGTCACAATGATAAGGTGGAAGTCTCAATGCTGTAAATCCATTTTGTTGGAGCATAGAGTCAAACTTGTAGGATTTTGTGCAAGGCTGATTTATTTTAACTCCAATAATTCAATTTTTTGCAAATCATTTGAATATGGAATATTATAAGAAAAAAGCCCTTTTCCATTCAATGAGTTTGGCACTTTATTTAGCTGGACTGAATGATAAGGAGGTTATCAATTATTACCACAGCATTTTTTGGAAGGTTTGGAATCAGCTTTTCTGCAGCCCATTTTCCAAAAATCCTGGAATTCATTTGTCCGTGATAATCTCCACCTGAAGAGCTCGCTTTATCCCATATTCCCTCCAGCACACAAAACTATAATTCATCTTGATGTATTTCCACTTACAATGACATCAAATACATCATTTGTTTCCCAACATTTAACAAAAGTTAGGTTGCTATCGATCCATATTTCCTCTAAATACATCAGCTTGTATCATTTTTTACTACTTAAGAATTGTGTTCAAGCTAAAACTATGTCACTCTGTTCCATTAGATGTTTTCTCTTATTCTGAGATTTCTTAAAACTAAATCCTATTTCGTGCAGAACCTTTCTCAAAGTTTCCCTTTGCCACAAAAAATTTATTTTATATTTTAATGCTAGAATCAGTTTAGGGATTATAGGGACTATTTTATTACGGCTAAAACTCATGAATTGTTCATCAAATTACGTCACAATCAAAATTATCTAAAGCAATGTTTTCAATGGTATTCCTTTTCTGCCATTTCTTGGGTGATATAAACTTTGGAGTTTCTTCTCCCTTTGATTCTTTTTTAATTCTTTTTATGCTGAATTTCGATACATCAGTTATTTCACTCACACATTTTATGGACTGTGATACTGGAACAATAATCCTTCCTTCTAAAGCTCCCTTAGTGCAAAATTAATTACATTATGCAAAATACATGTTAGAAAATGCTCTTTTGTTTTCAAGAACATCCACCAGATGGCAGCATCAGACAATCATTTTTTATTTGATCTATTGTGACAGACACTCAGTTCAGTGAGTGTTGCTTCTTCCCTTATAGCAGTTGGCAGCAAAATGCTGCTTGATTAAAAAAATCCAATAATATTCCAAAGGAATATAATATGATAAAAAAAAACTGCAACAAGCCATAGTTCAAAGGATTTCTTTGTGTTTGTAAATAGTCTTATACATCTGTTTTGTTTTTATTGTGAAGTGTGATCTGTACTGTGACCAGCATATATATTATTCTAGTGTATTCAATCTTCTAATAAATGTTTTTTGTTCATCCAAAGAAGAGTATATTTCCATTGAAACACATCAAAACATAAAGGTAAAACTTTTAACTTTTTTTATTGTTTACCTATTGAGGAATTTCGTATTCATGCCTTCCATATGGAATAACATTCTAACAGTCGATTATGAGACTGAACTTATCTCAATTTTAAATATAGTAATATAAAAGAAGAAAATATAATATAATTAAATTCAAAGAAATAATTATTTTCTGAATGTTGGTATTTTTCACAAGTGAATGATATAAAAGAAAATTCAAAGAATTGTTCTTATTTTGAAACCAAAAGTGTATTGATAAGAAAAGAAATTATTTTGATTTTGATTTTGCCAGTTTCTTATTGAAATTTTATTATATAAGTTGCAAATGTAAATTTATGTTTTAAACAAAGAATTTAACATTTAAGAACAGTTTTTCTGAAATCAAAAGTAACTTCAAAAATTGTTCTCAAGAATTTTATTTTGTTCTTATTTCATCATTAGCATTATATTTGAGTTTATAATTGTTGTTTTGATGTATTAATAAGAGAAAAAGTTTTATTTTCTGTGAAATAAGCAAATATTATTCTATCATAATGTCTAGTATTAAAGAATCTCATTATGTTGATAAATTAACTGATGACAACTATTCAGTTTGGAAATTCAAAATAGAACAATTGTTAATCAAAGAAGGTCTGTATGATGTTGTATTTGAACCTAAAAAGGAAAATGATGATAATTGGGTAAAAAATGATAAAAATGCTAGGGCATTAATTTGTTTAAATATCTCAGATTCACAAATTGTTCATGTCAGACATGCTAAAAGTGCTAAAGAGACATATGATCAATTGAAATCTGTTCATGAAAGAGTAAATTTAACAAATAAACTTTATCTTCTTAGGAAGCTGTATTCCACTAAATATAATGAAAGCATTAAAATGCAGGATCATATTAATTCTGTCTTAGAATTAGCAGAAAAATTAAGAAGTATAGGTGAAGTAATACAAGATGATAATTTAATAGCTATTTTGCTCTGTTCCTTACCAAATTCTTATAGTACCTTTATAACTGCTATTGAAAGTAAATATGAAACAGATTTATCATTAAAATATGTTCAAAACAAATTAATTGATGAGTATCTTAGAAGAGTTGAAACTAAACAAATTTCAACAAAATTTGAATCTATTGCTTTAAAGGGTAATAGGGATAAACCAAAGCATTTGAATAAGCAAAAATTTTGTTCTCATTGCAAAAAGAATAATCACAACCGTGAAGATTGTTTTCACTTAAAGGGTAATAATACTAACAAAACAAAACCAAATTTCACCCAAGATAGATCACGTCAACAGTTTAAAAAACCAAACAATTTCTCTGCCTCTACTGCTAGTCAAAATGAAAATCTATCAGATTCTCAAAACTATCATGAATTAATGGAAGAATCAAATTCTTTGAATTTTGTTATGAAATCTCAACAAAATGGAAATAAAAACAAAAATTTGTCTTTTGTTATTGATTCAGGTGCGTCTGTTCATTTAGCTAATTCCTTGGAACTGTTCTCAGAATTAAAAAGTTCGAATAAAGATACAATCACAATTGCTAATGGAACTAAATTAACTGCAAAGGGAAAGGGTAAATGTACTTTTAATATTGAAACACTTAATGGTCAAACAAATAGAGTTACATTGGATCATGTGCTTTATGTTCCCGAGTTGGATAGTAATTTATTATCTGTCCAGTCTTGTACTGAGAAAGGTTTTGTTGTAACATTTAAAGATGATATATGTTTAATTAAAAAGGGCAACATCTTAGTTGCAGATGCAAAAGCTGATGAGGGGTTATACAGATTAAAAATAATACCTACAAATGAAAAGGTATATAGTGCTTCAGAAATATTACCCGTTTGTTCTAATGTTAACTGCATTCTAAAATGGCACCAAAGGTTGGGCCATAGAAATTTGGAATCCATCAAGAAAATTCAAAAGGATGATTTAGCTTTAGGTATTACTGTGAATAATTGTTCTCATAATACTGAATGTTCAAGTTGCATAAAAGCTAAGTTAACAGAAAAATCATTTCCAAAAGAAACGCAATACAGAAGTAAAAAACCACTTGATTTGATATACAGCGACGTATGCGGTCCTGCAGAAACAAAAAGTATGGGATCAAAAAGATATTTCGTTACATTTATTGATGATTACTCTCGTTATACACAAGTATATTTTATTTCTTCTAAAGATGAAGTATTTGATAAATTAAAAGAGTATGTTGCATCAACAACAAACAAATTTAGATTGAAGATTAAATCTTTGCGTAGTGACAATGGAACAGAATATTGCAACGAATCTGTCAAAGACTACCTTAAAAACTTAGGAATAAATCATGAAACAACGATGCCATATTCACCGTCCCAAAATGGAGTTGCAGAAAGAAAGAATCGCTCGCTTATTGAAATGAGTAAAGCCATGCTTATAAATGCTAAATTGCCAAAAACATTCTGGGCAGAAGCCATAGCTACAGCAGCCTACTTACAAAATAGATTACCCACAAAATCAACTGAAAAGACACCATATGAACTGTGGAATGGGCATAAGCCAAATTTGAGTCACCTTAAAGTATTTGGATGCAAAGCATATGTGTATGTTCATAAACAGAAGAGACAAAAATTTGACGAAAAGGCCACTGAAGGAGTCTTTGTTGGTTACGATTTAAGAAGCAAAGGATATCGAATTTATATAGGCGGTAGAAAAATAGTGATAAGCAGAACAGTGAAGTTTTTTGAAAATATGAACTGTGAAAATGTCTTTCAAGAAAATCCTGAAGAGCGAATCTCAGATTTAATGCATTTAAATTTTTCAGAAGAAAATCTTGAAAATGATAGTGATGCTATCCAAATAGAAAATACTGCAGAAGAAATAAATACGGATGAAAAATCAGTAGATAGCCCAACAACTGAAGAAAGTGAAGATAATTTCCAGAGAAGAATATCTAACAGAGAGACTAAAGGAATTCCACCAGAAAGATATTCTTACAAAACTGAAGACAGTTGTTCCAAAAATCAAGATCCTGAAACTTTTAAAGATGTTTTACAATTACCAGTAAAAGATCAACAGAAATGGTTTCAAGCTATGAAGGAAGAATTTAACTCTTTAAAGGAAAATGAAGTGTTTGAGCTTGTTACTTTACCCAAAGGCAAGCACGCCATTGGCTGTAAATGGGTTTACAAAACAAAACATAATGAAAATGGAGAAGCAATAAAATGCAAAGCACGATTAGTTGCCAAAGGTTTCGCTCAAAAATTAGGCACTGATTATGATGAAACCTTCTCTCCTGTCATCAAACATACAACTATTAGAGCTTTTCTGACCTGGGCAGCATATCATAAAGCCAGAGTATTTCAAGTAGATGTTAAAACAGCCTTTCTACATGGTAAACTAGATAATGAAGAATTATACATGCATCAACCAGAAGGCTTTCATGATGAAGAAAATAAAGACAAAGTCTATAAATTAAAAAAGGCTATATATGGTCTTAAACAAGCCGCCAAGTGCTGGAATGAAGAAATAGAGAATACTCTAAAGGCATATGGATTTAAACAAAGTGAAGCTGATCCATGTTTGTTCATAAAAGAAAAATCAAAGAAGACAATTCATCTCATACTGTATGTAGATGATATGCTGATGAGCTCAGAAGATGAAAATGAAGTTAATGAAGTAATAAATTACTTAAAGAAATCTTATCCCATAACATCACTAGGAGAAGCAAAATACTTCTTAGGTATAGAAATTTACAGAAAAGAAGATGGAAGTTATTTACTTTCACAAAGAAGTAAAATAACTCAATTAGTTAAGGATTTTCAGCTTGAAGAAGCCAAACCAACTTATACCCCAATGGAAGCTAACTATTATAGTTTAGATAAAGAAGAAAATCTTTTATCATCAAATGATAATTACAGACAAGCTATAGGAAGTCTTTTATATATTTCCTCATGTACAAGACCTGATATTACCGCTCCTACACACATACTAAGTCGAAGATGCAATAATCCAAGAGAAAAGGACTGGAATGCTGTTAAGAGGGTAATAAGATACTTAAAAACAACGAAAGACCTTGATCTCCACATTTCTTCAAAAGAATATCCTAATATAGTTGCATACTCGGATGCAGACTGGGGACAAGATGCTACAGACAGAAAATCCACCTCAGGAAATGTAATCTTCTTAGGCAATAGCTGCATTTCTTGGTTCTCGCGAAAACAAACATGTGTGACGTTATCGTCAGCAGAAGCTGAATATGTGGCACTGTCACAAGGAACTCAAGAGGTGCTATGGATCTTAAAATTATGTAAAGATCTCAATTTACAACAACATTTTCCTATTAGAATTTTTGAGGATAACCAATCTACAATTAAATTGGTTGAAAGTGAAAAATTTAAATCCCGCACTAAGCACATTGATACAAAGTATCATTACATACGAGATTTAAAAACTAAAAATGTTATAGATGTCAAATATCTATCAACAAATGAAATGATAGCAGATATAATGACGAAGCCACTGCCAAAAGCCAAATTTGAACTTTGTAGAAACCTTATCCACCTGGTGTCAGATTCTATCACAAAACGGATGTTAGAAAATGCTCTTTTGTTTTCAAGAACATCCACCAGATGGCAGCATCAGACAATCATTTTTTATTTGATCTATTGTGACAGACACTCAGTTCAGTGAGTGTTGCTTCTTCCCTTATAGCAGTTGGCAGCAAAATGCTGCTTGATTAAAAAAATCCAATAATATTCCAAAGGAATATAATATGATAAAAAAAAACTGCAACAAGCCATAGTTCAAAGGATTTCTTTGTGTTTGTAAATAGTCTTATACATCTGTTTTGTTTTTATTGTGAAGTGTGATCTGTACTGTGACCAGCATATATATTATTCTAGTGTATTCAATCTTCTAATAAATGTTTTTTGTTCATCCAAAGAAGAGTATATTTCCATTGAAACACATCAAAACATAAAGGTAAAACTTTTAACTTTTTTTATTGTTTACCTATTGAGGAATTTCGTATTCATGCCTTCCATATGGAATAACATTCTAACAATACATTTGCAATCACTTCCAGAAAATAGCGAAAAACATTGAACACTCTTTCCATATAATCTTGAATAAAGAGCGTAAATCTCTACCTCTTTCGCCAAAGCTATTCTCCCTACAGTTTGAATGGAATCGACTTGGCATTCTGCCAACCAGAGCTCCCAGAAGCGAAGTTAAACAGTAGTTATATCATTAAAATCTTATGAAATAAAACCAAACATTATTTTGAATATATCAATTTTATTTTATATTTTTATAGCGATTTTTACATTGCAAAGATACCGGGTGTCCCAAAAAGGACTGACTGATTTTAAAATTCAATAACTTCCAAACGGTGACAGATATTAAAAAAATTCTTGCAGGAGGGTTATGCATAAAGTCAAAAGTTTTTGTTACAGTGATTTTCGATTTTAGTTCGAATTATAAACAATAGATGGCGCTGCGATCAACAGAGGCTAAATTCAGGCTCGATTTTTGGTACTTCGTGGCCCGGATAATACATTTCCATCTCCTTTTTCTGCATGGAACAACAGAAAGGACCAAAAATCGAGCCTGTGTTTAGCGACTATTGCTTACAGCGCCATCTATTGTTTGTAATTCGAACTAAAATCGAAAATCACTGTAATAAAACTTTTGACTTTATGCATAACCCTCCTGCAAGAATTTTTTTCATATCTGTCACCATTTGGAAGTTATTGAATTTTAAAATCAGTCAGTCCTTTTTGGGACACCCGGTATATACAGGGAAATACGTTTAACATGAAACTAAGGAGACTGACAATTTTTTTCGCGTTAAAAGAATTTTGCGTTAAGATATCTGTAAAAAAGAACAAAACTTACAAATATTTTCGACGGCGTCAAATTTTATTTCGATTTTCTGTTAAACTACTAGTAAGTTGCATCCATTAAGATAAAAAGCAAGTAAAAAAATATTGTTTTTAGGGGGAAAAGTCAGATTTTTTTTTTTTTTTTAAGTGTCTTTTTCAGCATTCTGAGATCTAGCTTGATTGAACCAAATAAGCAAAGCTGTCTCTAAATCTTCGTGGCAGTTCTCATACGTTTTGTCTCTGGCTTAAACGTACTGCCCTCAAACATTAACGTAATGGGATCCTTGTTTTTTATTATTGTGTATAAAGTAGAATTGGCAATGCCAAACTTTTTGCAGATTTCTGTTTTCGTCCTTCTTTTTCATCAAGTGCATTAAGCAGCTTCATCTTCATTTGAAACGAAATAGCAGTTTATTTTCACACCGATTTTTCAGCCATTGCGTAATAAAACATAAGATAATTTACAAAAAACACGAATTCACTGATTTTCACCCAAAATTTACCAATTTCAACACAAACTAACTAGCTCAAAAGTGAATTTTTTTCGTGTTAAACGATTTTTGTTTCATGTTAAAAGAAAAAAAATGCATTAAATTGCATAGTATACTGTCCGGACCGCTACATCATTTCGTGTTAACCGATTTTTCATGTTAAGCATTTTTGTGTTAAACGTATTTCACTGTATATATATATATATATATATATAAACTTTCTGTACAGTTATACCATTAAAACAGATGAAATTGACCAATAATTATGAAATCAATATTAAATGCAACAGAAACTAAATACTAGTTAAATTACATAGTTATATATACAAATATATATATTAAATATATTTATATGGCAATGCGAAATAGATGTTAAAATTTAATGTTGTATTCCCTGACTTTCTTACAATTTCTTTGTCTCTAAATTTAAAATGCTGTATTATTAAGAGGGCCTGATCAAAGGGTTCTGGTGTTCATTTGGGCTCTCTTTCTATACTGTCACCAAAAAATTAAGCCTTTTTTATGCCTAGAACACATGTAGTAACTGACAAATACATATTAATATAAATATAGATCTTTACATATGTTATTAAAGATATATTCTGCTCTAAAAGTCCAAAATATTGATTAGGGGCTATGCATATATAACGTTATCAACATTTTGATAATTTCGAACCCCCCCCCCCCCCCCCCCCCCCCCCCGATGATATCGTTATCAATTTCTAAAAATTCTTTTTATTTTTACATTATTTTTCTCTCTTTTTATACGTTTGCAGTGATAGACACATATCGTATGATTATACATTTATTAGTCGAATAGTTTACGGATTCAAAAAGTCAGGAATATATCAATACATTGAAACAAATTTGTTTCAAATAATATCTAAAAGAGTTAGTTACTATTTAAAAATATTTAATAATAGTTTGTTGTTACATAATACAACATAAACATACTACAATAATTCTTCTTGCACTTGACACCTATCCGGGGAGGTAAAAACAGAACATAATCAACAAATCAGTTGGATAACATTATTTCTCTTTCTTTACTGGTAAACGCAATTATCATTTCCAACATATTATGTTCCTGGTTTCTCTAAGAGCGAATTATATGCGCCCATGGCGGAAGAACAGGGTTGCCAAACGTTGGGGTATTACAAATTTTAGAATAAAATGATTTTATAAACATTTAATGGCTTTAATAATAGCTTTGTATTTTCATAAAAACATATAAAAAAATAATAAATAACAGGTGGCAGACGACTTGGATGTAAAAAAGAAGTTACTCAAAAAAGAAAAGTTTGATTAGATCAAAAATGATAACGATATCAAAAAGCTGTTATGTTGATAATTTGAGTTTTCCTTAAATAATTAAATATTAAAAAAAAAAAAAAAAAAAAAAAAAAAGTAATGCTAATTTTTAAGATGTTTTATATAGATAATAGTTGGTTTTTTTTACTTTAGAATAACTTCTTTTTTTGTCAGTCAATAGTTCAAATTACTCCATATTATACTTAATGGTTTATTGTAATGTCAAATAATATTTTGAGGAAGTTTTTTTTTATGTTGGCTTGGCGCCCGCCAATGTAAAGACTTTTTCCTCAGTAATTATGAATATTTTATGTGTAAAATATAAGCTTATAATGTTTAAAAATGTAGAAAAAAAAAATATTTAAAGTTACAACTAAATCGCAATTTAATATTGAAAATATGTGTTCAAATGACAAAATAATATTATTTTAGAAGTTTTTAGAGTTATTCTATTTGTAAATAATTAAACTTAATTTATTATTTCATTTTTAATCGCACGTGGTTCCGAATCGGCGATGTTTTGAGTATTCATCCGCGTACGATCGGACCACGTTTTACATGCAACTAAGACTCCTTTTAAAAATCGGAAAATACTGTGTAAAAATAGATATTATGTGTTATTTAAATGATGATTAATTCATTTCAAAAAGACCTAAAAATAAATAATAGCGCATATCTCTGTGTTTTTCGGCGCGGAACGGAACTTTGTACCGTTGCGCTGGATGAAAGAGGTAAAGAAGCAAGAGGATAAAAGGAGAGATCTTCGCTAAAAACGGGGCTTTTTTCTCTTCGGAAGATCGGAGTTCGGAGGTGGCAGGCTCGGCTGCAAGGTGGAAGGAGCGACCGTGAGTCGGCTGGAAGGTTTAGAAGAGCGAGAGAGATCGCGGAGTCCGGAGCTAGGAAAACCAATTGGCTGCAATGATGCTGAAATTGAGTATCAAGATTGTGGAGAGTCTTCAGAGAGAAGACTAAATGACACCGACGAATTGCCTGGAGATGTTGTTTAAATTATGAAAATACTGTAAACATTAATAGAGGTACCTCTTATTTATTTTATCCGAAGAAATTATAAATCATTTTCAATCATGAACAAATTTGCAATTTATCTTTGTTAGTTTTAAACTAAAAGATTAGATAAATAATGATACTTGTTAATATTGTATGTGTAATTTTTTTAAAGATGAACTAGATTTTAATATTAATTGCTTATATCCTATTCCTTAAATAAACATTAATTTAAATCAGTAAAAATATCTCTGTATTAATTTTTTCTTCCCACAGCAGCATTTTTCCTTTTTAGGTGGGTTTTTTTTATGTAATGAATAATCTATACGATCAGTTTTTTTATTTTCTCTTGGTAGAATTTATCTACCACGTGTTTGTGTCTACCTAGAAATGTTTTAGGTACTATACAACACATTTTTGGTGCCTAGTGACCTTTGCCATTTTGGCGTCGCGGCACGGTTCGGGTCCGCGTTTTTTTTTTTCCTCGGCCAAAATTCGGCGCCGTCACCTGTTGTTTTCTTTTACCTTTTGCTGCTGTGGATAATGGAAAATATTTGTAAATGGAGTAATTTCTTAAGAAATTCATTTTTTTAACATGATTTAAGTGGCTGTAGAGAATATTAACTTTAACTTAGTTTTCATTTTTGATTTTCCACATGTTGCATGAAATTTTTATTTTCACAATTTTTATATATTTTTATAGTAATTTATAATTACAATTAGTATTATTTTGGGGGAAACTTGCAGTAATTGATAATAATGAGCACTGAGACAAATACGCCTGAGGAGGTGGCTGGACAGGCTGGGAAAGGGAATGAACAGAATACTACTTTAACTGATTTAAATAATAGTGTAGAAAATGAGAAATCCAAAAAAGAGAGTAAAGAAAATAACCCAGCAAATACTTCTTTTGGTAGTAGCAGTTCACCACCAACATTATCACCAGTCAGGAGTTCAGACAGCTATGGGAGGAACACACATGGACCAGTGTCTCTGGTACCAAACCTAACTTTTAACTTCAATCAGTTCATTTCAAATATCCCAAATTATTCAGGAGAAAATCCCGATATAACAGTAGCTGATTTTCTAGACAAAATAATAGAAGTTAGAGACTTTGCAGGTTGGCAGGAGGAACAATGCGTCTTTGCCATAAAGATGAAATGCATAGGAGAAGCCCAAAAATTTATTAAGTCCCAGCCTCACTTAAAAAATACACACAGCCTACAAACTCTAAAAGAAGCCTTATTTAGCCGATTCAGTAAAACTGTAGATGAGACATACCATTTACAAGAGTTTACAACAGCCCGCCAAAATATTAGGGAGTCAAATAGAGCTTTCCTGTCCAGAGTTTTGGGTTTATCTTACAAATGCTTTGCAGATCAAGAGGCCATCCGAGAAAAATTACTCGTACAAAAATGTCTGCAAGGTATGTTACCTGAGGTGCGAAAATTTGTCATGCCACATTCTCCTAGCACTTATAAACATATTTGGGACTTGGCAATTTGTCAGGAGAAATGTGCAGACTATGACCAAACACAAGCACCAATTAACATTGCTCAAACTACTAATAATTACTCAAATGAAATGCAAGAAATTAAAAGTCTCATTCAAAATGTAGTCAGCGAGAGTGATCGAAAAATCGCAGAACTTAGTAACCAAGTACAAACATTATTACGTGTCACCCAAGGTCAGTCACAAGGGTATGGGGCAGGTCCATCACAATACGGGGGTAGGCAGTACCGTCCCAGACGAAATATTGTTTGTTACCAATGCAACCAACCAGGCCACTTAAAAAGGAATTGTCCCTCATTACACACACAATCACAAAATTCTAATTCAGATTCTTTAAACCAGTAGTGGGGCAAAACGGGAACGTACCACTGTCTTTGGATTCTCCCCCTAATTTGGTACGCATAGATACGGTTAGTGCTGAAGTAGGACAATTACCTATAATTTCCCTTAAATTAAATAAACAAAAAATAGATTGTCTTATCGATTCAGGAGCAGCAATAAACTTAATTTCATCCGAAATTTTGAATAAACTCTTACCAAGTTGGGTTGATATAGCTGAGTCTTGCACAATGCAAGTCATTGGCGTCAACAATGACATCATGGGCTTAGATAAGAAAATTAAACTTTCCTTAACTGACCAAGACGTTAAATTTAATGTAACCTTCTTTATTAGTAATAGTCTAAAAACAAACTATAACGCAATTCTTGGATCGGAATTTTTAAAATCTCATAACATTATCATTGATTATAAAACTGAAACGTTAAAATATATAAACCATACGATTTTATGGAACAATATAAAAAATATAGAAGTTAACTCGATAAATTTACATAAATTTGAAGGTATAGGGAGTACGGTAAATAAAAATGTTATTGAACCTCGATCTGAACAATTCATCAAAATTAAAATTCATGGGTTACCACAAACTCAAAACCTAATTTTTGTTCAGCCATCAAATAAATCTCTAAATAATTCTTGGTTAGTAGCGAACGGAATTTATAATTATGAAGGCAACAAAGATTTATGGATTAAAGTAGCTAACGTAACAGAAAGGAAAATTCATATAAATAAAAATTGTCAGATAGCAAAAATTGAATTTGTTGAAGCAGTTAATGTCCAAAATACAACTGTAAATAATTTAGAAGTGGAAAATGAGATAACTGATTTTAATCCTTATGGGGAGAAGTTCGAATTAGATCATTTAACTGAATCACAAAAACAGGCAGTCATGGAAGTCATAAATAAAAATAAAGCTATTTTCGCACAGTCGGTTAAAGACTTAACAGGTTGTAACACAACCAGTCATCGGATTTACTTAACAGATGATATTCCAGTCCGTTCTAAACCCTATAGGACACCATATGCTTTAAGAACAGAGCTGAAACAACAAATTGATGACCTACTTGAAGCTGATATAATTACCCCTTCTGATTCTCCTTATGCATCCCCAGTAATATTGGTTAAAAAGAAAAATGGTTCTTACAGATTAGTTTGCGATTACCGAAAGCTTAATTTAAAAACTAAACCCTTGCCATTTCCCCTCCCCCATATTTCAGATTTATTAGATAAATTAAATGGTGCTCATTACTATACATCTTTAGATTTATGCTCAGGATATTGGCAAATGGAGTTGCATCCTGATGACAGATACAAAACTGCTTTTTGTACAGAATTTGGTTTGTTTGAGTGGACAAGATTGCCACAGGGCCTAATCAATGCTGCAGCTTCTTTTCAAAGGCTAGTTGCTACAATTTTATTAGGTTTAGATACTAATACTTACATTGATGACATAATTATTGGTTCTGCAACTTTTGAAGAACACATTCAAAAATTAGATCAGGTCTTTAAAAGACTCAATTCTCATAACCTGAAAATTAACCCTGAAAAATGTCAAATAGCAAAAAATTCAATAACTTACCTTGGATTCCAAATTAAAAATGGTGCAGTCTCTCCAGATGAAAGAAACGTAAAAGCTGTAGAAAACTTCCCCATACCAAAAAACAAAAAAGCTGTACGTAGTTTTATTGGAATATGTAATTTTTATAGAAAATTTATTGATCATTTTGCCGACATCGCAAAGCCCTTAACAGAATTAACTAAATTGAAAACCCCTTTCAAATGGAGTCAGGAAGCAGATTCAGCGTTTAACAAATTGAAACAGTGTTTGACTTCTTACCCTTGTTTAATGTTGCCTAATGTTGAGCAACCTTTCTTTTTACATACCGATGCGTCTGGTTTCGCATTAGGTGCTGTACTTAGCCAAAAAGATGAATCAGGTGATCTGCATCCAGTCGCTTATGCTAGCAGAACTTTAAAGGATGCCGAAACAAGATATAGTACGTTTGAGAGAGAACTTCTCGGTGTAGTTTGGGGAATTAGTAATTTTAGACATTATCTTTACGGGAGGGAATTTACTCTTTTTTGTGATCAGCAGGCAATTTCGCAGGTGTTGAGAATCCAAGACAGTAGTAGAGTTTCTCGTTGGGCTCTTGCACTGCAAAATTATAATATAAAATATTGTCATACCCCAGGTAAATGTAATGTACCAGCTGATGTACTATCGAGAAATGTCAATGTGATACAAGAAATAAATATCAACACAAATTTTTCAAAAGAATTTATTAAATCATCACAAAATCAAGATGCAAAATGTAAAAACATAATTGAACAATTAAATAATATAAATGAAATACAATTAAATGAATTAACCTTCTTTTTAAAAGATGATTTATTATATTGCATAAACAAAAAAGATGCACATAATGACAATCAAACTAAATTAGTTATTCCTAAAACTTTAATTTCACATATCTTAAATTTAGCTCATGACTCTGTAACCTCAGCACATCCAGGATTTAAAAGAACACTAATTAAAACTAAGAAAAATTACTTTTGGTGGGGACAATATAAACACACACTCAATCACGTTAAATCTTGTGTACAGTGTGCCATTCGTAAAGGATATAAATCCAAACAGAAAGCTCCATTGCAGAGAGTCGAAATTACTTCACGTCCTTTTGAAAAGATTGCAGTCGATGCAGTGGGTCCGTTAAGTACTACAGCAGTGGGAAACAGACACATTATTGTAATTACAGATTATTTTACAAGATGGGCTGAGGCATATCCTGTACCGAATTTACAATCTGAGGTTATAATATCAGTGTTAGAAAAATTTATTTCTACTCATGGGATTCCTGAACACCTCACTACAGACAAGGGCAAATCTTTCATATCAGAGGCAATCTTAAAAGTATATGAGAAACTTCACATTAAAAAACATACTACGACCAGTTATCACCCGAGTGCAAACGGGGTTGTGGAACGGGCCAATGGCACGATAGTTAATATGTTAAAACACTTAGTGGACTCTTCAAATGAAGATTGGGACAAAGTTTTACATTTTGCTCTATTGGCTTACAGAACAGCTTATCACGCTGCTATAGGGGATACCCCAGCACATTTAGTGTACGGTAGGGATCTACTTTTACCTGTTGACCTCATAACCAAACCTATTCAAAGATCTTACGCAGATACTCGAGAGTTAAGTGAAGATTTACATTTAAGGTTAAGCAAAATTTTTCGCTTGGTCAAACAAAATTTAACTACAGCTGCAGAAAAGCAGGAAGAGTATAGGTTAAAGTTTGCCACAGACAAAAATTTACAAGTGGGGGACTTGGTGCTATTGTACACACCAGTAGTTAAGCCAGGGGCTAGTAAAAAACTTACACAGTTCAATAAAGGACCTTACCGTATCACTCAACAAACTAATACAGTAAATTTTAAAATTGTTCACATACAAAACCCCAAGGACGAGCAATTAGTACATGTTGATAGATTGACTAAAATCACTGAAAGAATTATTTTTCCTGCACTTTTTGAGGAAGAGATTAATAATGGGGAACGGGATACAGATCAAAACAATCAAATTGACATGGATATTAAGGATTCTCAGGTAGAAGAGATTGTTGATCAGTATCCAGTTTTTGATTTGATAGGTTATAGTGATAGTAGTAACAATCAAGCTCATGCACACAATAATAAAATTAACACTGATAATGTTGACATAAATACAGGCTTACCTGGTCAGTCACATTCAGGATCTAGGCAAAATTGTAGACAGCATACGAGACCTGCAGTCGTTAGTGATTACAATTTGCGCACCAGAGACACACATGGTTTTGTTGTGAAAAAATAAGATTTTGTGGTGAATACATTTTCACCATTGAATAGTGTTGTATATAATTTTTTTTTTCTATTGTATTGTATTGTATAATTTGTGTAATATAATTTATGTAACGTATTGTATAATTTGTGTAATATATTGTATAATCAGGATCAAATTTTAGTTTTAAATTTTTGAACAAACTTGCTATTTATTGTATGAATGTGATAAAGTATACGTATAAATCTTAACACACCAGTCAACTAATGGAAATCACCTTGAATTGTTTATTATGTATAATCTAAACATTATGGTTATGGATGCATGTCAAAATTTGATGAAGCAAGATTTCATTAATGTTTGGTAAAGTTGTCTGAATCCTGATTTGGTTGGTTTTGGTGACTGGGTGTTCGGAGTTTAGCCAATTACTTGAATTTCTATCTGGGTAGTTAGAGGGGTATTCACATGCAACATGTATTTTTTTTATTTTTTTTGGCGAGGACCTGATTCTTATTCTTTTGCTTACAAAAAAATTTTTTTCAGAAAAAATTTTTTTTTGAGGGGACGGAGATGTAATGTGTTATGTTGATAATTTGAGTTTTCCTTAAATAATTAAATATTAAAAAAAAAAAAAAAAAAAAAAAAAAAAGTAATGCTAATTTTTAAGATGTTTTATATAGATAATAGTTGGTTTTTTTTACTTTAGAATAACTTCTTTTTTTGTCAGTCAATAGTTCAAATTACTCCATATTATACTTAATGGTTTATTGTAATGTCAAATAATATTTTGAGGAAGTTTTTTTTTATGTTGGCTTGGCGCCCGCCAATGTAAAGACTTTTTCCTCAGTAATTATGAATATTTTATGTGTAAAATATAAGCTTATAATGTTTAAAAATGTAGAAAAAAAAAATATTTAAAGTTACAACTAAATCGCAATTTAATATTGAAAATATGTGTTCAAATGACAAAATAATATTATTTTAGAAGTTTTTAGAGTTATTCTATTTGTAAATAATTAAACTTAATTTATTATTTCATTTTTAATCGCACGTGGTTCCGAATCGGCGATGTTTTGAGTATTCATCCGCGTACGATCGGACCACGTTTTACATGCAACTAAGACTCCTTTTAAAAATCGGAAAATACTGTGTAAAAATAGATATTATGTGTTATTTAAATGATGATTAATTCATTTCAAAAAGACCTAAAAATAAATAATAGCGCATATCTCTGTGTTTTTCGGCGCGGAACGGAACTTTGTACCGTTGCGCTGGACGAAAGAGGTAAAGAAGCAAGAGGATAAAAGGAGAGATCTTCGCTAAAAACGGGGCTTTTTTCTCTTCGGAAGATCGGAGTTCGGAGGTGGCAGGCTCGGCTGCAAGGTGGAAGGAGCGACCGTGAGTCGGCTGGAAGGTTTAGAAGAGCGAGAGAGATCGCGGAGTCCGGAGCTAGGAAAACCAATTGGCTGCAATGATGCTGAAATTGAGTATCAAGATTGTGGAGAGTCTTCAGAGAGAAGACTAAATGACACCGACGAATTGCCTGGAGATGTTGTTTAAATTATGAAAATACTGTAAACATTAATAGAGGTACCTCTTATTTATTTTATCCGAAGAAATTATAAATCATTTTCAATCATGAACAAATTTGCAATTTATCTTTGTTAGTTTTAAACTAAAAGATTAGATAAATAATGATACTTGTTAATATTGTATGTGTAATTTTTTTAAAGATGAACTAGATTTTAATATTAATTGCTTATATCCTATTCCTTAAATAAACATTAATTTAAATCAGTAAAAATATCTCTATTAATTTTTTCTTCCCACAGCAGCATTTTTCCTTTTTAGGTGGGTTTTTTTTATGTAATGAATAATCTATACGATCAGTTTTTTTATTTTCTCTTGGTAGAATTTATCTACCACGTGTTTGTGTCTACCTAGAAATGTTTTAGGTACGATACAACAAAGCAAACCCCCCCCTCCCCCTAGAGATATCTTACGATATCAAATGCCAGACCCCCCCTCCCCCCTAAAATGATAACGTTATATATGCATAGCCCCTTATAATCATTATTGAATAGAAAATTGATTAAAAGATTGAACTATTAAGAATGCACATTAAGATTCCCAAAAATTCTGCAGCCCAGAACCATTTCTCCATCGACACATCTTTTTATCGGTCCTTGTCCTTGATTGCTAAAGGAAAATAATGTTTTCTAGAACAATTTTTCAATTTAATAACAGATATATTGAGAATATCAATTTGGAATATTGTATTTCTTTTAACCTTATTTATTTAGATGGGTTTATTTAACCCATTGATGGATACAAAATCAGACTTTATTTATGCCAATTTTACTGTTCTGTTTTCATACATTTTTTTTTTATGAAGAATAGACCAGTCATGCGCACAAATATTGTAGATGTCTATTAATTGTCAAATGAATCCTTTTCTTATAAAACTACTTTTTATAGATAAATTTCCTGCTTTAGTTTGCAGAAGATGGGCGCCGATAGGGATCGAACCGGAGAACCCACGGTCAGAAAGCGAGATCTTACATGCCGAGCAAAAGGCTAGCTCAATCGCTTCCTGCGAGATACTCGTTTTACTGACCGTGCAAGATGGCGTCGCCACAGTACTCCACCCCCAGTGAGAAGAGCATCTCGTTGATGCTGTACCAGGGATGTGCACTTGTGTTGCGTTGGTGGTTGCCAGGTGATGCTGTCATGCTGCCGTGCGCATGTGTGTGCCCCCGAAGATGCACGGCGTGACAGGCTTTGGCTATGACAGTTGTCATAGGCTTTGCGTGCTGTGAGCGTTTCACAGGCTTTGCTTTCGTGCTGTGATAGTTTCACAGGCTTTGATTGCTGGTTGCATGCTGTGAGCGTTTCACAGGCTTTTTTTGCTTGCTGGGGGGTTTTCAGTGCTGCCATCTGTTGGTGTCGAAAGGAGATGATGATGTTTGTGAAGGTGCGTGTTCATTTGTCCAAGGTCACCAATGCAGAAGATGGGTGCCAATAGGGATCGAACCGGAGAACCCACGGTCAGAAAGCGAAATCTTACGTGCCGAGCAAAAGGCTAGCTCAGTCGCTTCCTGCGAGATACTCGTTTTACTGACCGCGCAAGATGGCGTCGCCACAAGTTCATTTATTTTTATGAAATGCAATTAGATCTAGCTAATAACATGCAATAAAAATTTTCTTGTTTGTAGTTAGAAAACTTCCACTTGGGTTAATACCCAAGTGGAAACATATATTCAATTTAATTTAGAGCTGCTTTCGAAAGGATAATTTCATAAGTTTCTTTTGTTTTTTCAATAATTAATGTGTGTTTTATAAAAGCACTAAAAATAGAAAATTTGGGTGATATTATAAACTGTATAATAAGATATGGATTTTGTGAAACAGTTTTGGTTATTATTTTATGGTAAATATACGCCCCTCTCCCTTTTTTAAGTAATCGTGTAACTGTTTTAGCTGCTATTTTTGTTTACAGTTGGTACTACTTTGGCTACTATTTGTTTCATCTTAGACTTAAAGCAACTACTTCTGATGGCATTAGGCAGTGGCAGCGCTGTTAATCTTAATCTGTAATTTTGAAATTAAGATATATTCAGAGTGATTCAACATTTAACTTTTATTCCACTCATTTATTTATTTATTTACTCCTGTTTAAAAAAAAAAAAAAATGTTAAAGGCTAAAAACTGGTTACTTATAGCTTTTGAAATGAATTTGTGTTATTTATGCATGTTGCACTTCTTGCATTATGACCATTCTTGATTTAATTTAATGATGACGACTTGAGTTTTTATGTTTATATGTGTGATAATACAAAGTTTATAGTTCACGGAATTTTAATTTTTTAATATGAATAATAAAAACAGTTGTATTATAACTTAATCATAAATAAAACAACTGTTTTGTTGTTCAGTAATACTAAAAGAAATTAATTCTGCGATTTTACCTTTTTCTTTTTGCAAAACTTCACCATTATGAATTCCATCAATAACCGTTAGTAATGTTCAGTATTTATTGAAAGTTACTTTTTTGTTGTTGTTGTTTTAATTGCATTCAATAGAATTTTTGCTTAAATATTGAATAGTATATACTTTTAATGTATTGTTATGCAATTTTATGTAATGATCATTCTTATCAGATATTGTATTAAATGTGTTTCTTTGCATATTTTTCTAAATATATTGTAATAATGCTAATTTAAAATACAATTATCCTGAATTTCAGTGAGTTTGGACAAAAATTTTACAAGTATAAACGTGCCATTTCATGTTTGGCGCAGTTGGATGTTTATATGGCTTTGGCGAAAGTTTCTAAAGATCAAAATTATTGCAGGTATTATATTGAATTTTTTTTTTTTTTTTTTTTTTTTTTACAATTAATAAAAAATGCAATTATTTTATCCCTAATTATGCATCAATTTTTTTTCTTTTTAATGCTCTGGACGAATAAGCATTTATAGGTTTGTTCGTAATTATATAAATATCTAGCACCTATAGTCGTCGTCTGGTCTGTCTGCATATAACAGTGCAAAAAATACCCAACCGAATGGTTTAAAATTGAATGCATATAATCATTGCAGAATTTTGTCAAGTCATTTCAAATTTTATGAAAATCGAATAAAAACTTAAAAGATATTAATAAAAGTTTTCTTCATTCTATTATATCCTATCATACATAATTAATTCAGTGATATCCCATGCAGGTAATGATTCTAGGTTGCAATGATAATTACGTCCTATTTAAGATGGGATCAGATTATTTCCGTATTATTGAGTGTAATATATGTAGTCATAATAAATTTTGCATTCATGCCTTTTTGAATAAGAGTGCAACAGCTATTGCACCATGATGTGAATAATTATAAAATTAGTTATAGTACAAACGCACCTCATTTGCCACGTTTGACGTACAATTTTGGACTTGTTTTTCTTGTTTTCATAGTATGTTATTTTATCCAACTTCTTCATATTAACATTTACACATTTAACATTTATGCAGTTAGTTTGAAAGTTTTTTTACAGCTAAAATATAAATATCTGGTCTTTTCTTAAAAATACCCAGTTACGGGAAACATTTTTGGTGCACTAGATTTTTAAAAAAGGTCTTCAGGTTACATTAACAAGTCCCTCACAAGTGCAGGAGTTGAGTGCAGAAATTAGAGGTCTGCATAAGCCTGGGCTTTGCCTGAGGCCTGTACCCAGTGAAATGAGGGTGGACTTCCAAACGGGCCGGACCAGCAAAAAAATTGAATGGGGCTGCAAGACTGGGCCGATAAAAAAAATTAAGCGGGCCTACTGGCCCAATATAAAAATTTAAACAAAGCCGATAAAATATGAGCCATTTTCAATGAATATGGCTTTCTCAAGAAGAAGTATAAATGTGCGTCATGCACTGATGCAAGCTCGACAACATCAATATAGAAATGTAACATGCCCATTGTAGAGATCGGCATCGGACAATTACATGGTGTCTGATTCCAGGTTTATTAGGGTTTCATTCATCTCACGAAACCCTATTCGTCTCGCTCCTCTGTCTGTCTGTCTGTCCGTCACAGAGCTCGTTCTCAGAAACTATACATGTTAGAGACTTGAAATTTTGGGTACTTATAGCTGAACACCTCACATCAAACAACAAATCATAAAATTTTGAAAAAGTTGGTAATTAACCGAATTACGGGTTAATTAACTTCTAAAATTAACCAATCCACCTTTTTAACGCAAATTCAAACGGACTTTCTCGAAATCATCCGTGTTTCTCCTAAGGGTTGCCAGTAAAATCAGCCGAATGCACGGTTACCACGGAGGAAATTAAGCCGAAAAATGAAGTGGAGATTTTAAAGCGAAATCGTATATCAGAAAATATTGGTCCGAGAAATTTGCAAATGGAATAGACAGACGCAGAAAAAAATCTACTTTCATTTGGTATAAAGTTCACATTTCTGCGATGTGTATAAGTTAAAATATCCACTAAAAATCGATCGATAAAAATTTAATTTCTTTAATTGGAAAGACAAGGAAATAAAAAGATTTCAATTCGGCGGGAAAGCAGGTAGACATGACGACACTGCGGTTTTCCATAATAGCATATTTTAATAAGAAATTTTAACTTTTTAAATATTAAATTTTTTGATTAAATTTTTTGGCATCCCGATGTCAAATTTCTCGCTGATTTGATTGATACCCATATCTAAGTCCCATCTTAATTACAAGGTGAAATATTAATTATTATTTAATTAATCGGTTTATTCCTATCAAATGCGTCGATTAAAATGAAGAGACGCGCTTATTTAACCACGAATTAACTTAAATTAGGAAATCTAATAATTTGCCTGGGCTTTTTGAACAGCGATATGAGATAAGTATAACTCATTCATCATCAGAAAGTTTACTTCATACCACTATTTTCTAATAGTAATTTCAGGAAATATTTTGAATTATTGGTTAAGACCGCCACTCAGTCTGTTTGAAACTTTAAGATAGTTTATAACACATAGAAAAAAGTGTAAAAAAGAATGGAGTGTGATATTTCGAGGAGGCAGGGGGGGGGGGGAGCTAGAATTATTTTTTAAATCTTAGCGTTTGTTACCGCAGCAAATATTTTAAATTCTTGTTTAAGACCGCCACCATCCCGACCCATCTATCTACGGAAAGATTGCGTAAAGGAGTTTCGTTCAGATATGCTTTTGTTAAAAATAGAGTGCATTCCCTGGTGGTGGAATGTGGAACTAACATAACGCGATTTTGTTAAAATTAGGAAGTCTAACAAGTCGATCTGTTTGAAACTTTAAGATATTTTATAACACATAAGATAAAGTGTAAGAAAGAATGACACGCGAAATTCCGGGGAGGGGGGGGGGGCGCTAGATTTCTATTTAAAAAATTAGCGTTTCTGACCGCTTTAGGGGACTTTTTGAGGGAGTCCTGAGATATATGCTACTTATTTAATATAAAATTGTCTAAAGTTTAGTTACCACTATTTCCTAATAGTAATTTCAGCAAATATCTTAATTTCTTATTAAGACCGCCACCACCTCGAGTAACATATCTACTTATAGGTTGTTTAACGGAGTTTCCTTCCGATACAGTTTTGTTAAGAATAGAGTGCGCTCCCTGGTGGTGGAATGTGGAACTAACATTTTTGTTAAAATTAGGAAATATAACAAGGCGATCTGTTTGAAATTTTACGATAGTTTATAACACATTAGAAAAAGTTTATAAAAAATGGCGCGTGAAATTTCGGGAAGGTGGGGAGAGGGGGGGGGGGGGGGCAAAATATTTCTTTTTTGTTTCATACCGTTTCAGGTGCGTTTTTTGATGGAGTCCTCAGATACATGCTACTTATACTTATTAAATATAAATATGTCAAAAGTTAAATTACCACTATTTCCGAATAGTAATTTCAACAATTATCTTAAATTCTTGCTGAAGACCGCCACCCCCTCGAGTAACATATCTACTAATGGGTTGTGTAAAGGAGTTTCGTTCAGATACGCTTTTGTTAAGAATACAGTGCGCTCCCTGGTGGTGGAATGTGGAATTAACAGACCGCGATTTCATTTAAAGTAGGAAATCTAACAATTCAATCTGTTTTAAACTTTAAGATACTTTATAACACACGATAATAAATTATAAAGAAGAAGGGCGCGTCGCATTTCGAGGAGGGGGGGGGGGTTGAGGGAGGTGCGCGAACAAAATTAGAAAATATAACTGGACGATCTGTTTGAAACTTTAATGTGGCTTATAAAACATAACATAAATTTTTAAAATCAGGCCGCGTCAAAAATCATGGTGACCATCTGCCCACTCCCCCCCCCCCCCCCAAGGGGGGCACTTTTCTAAATTTGGCAGATACCCGTCATGTGATATATCGTACCCTTTTTGGGGGGGTGGGGGGCGAACAAAATTAGGAAATATAACAAGGCGAATATGTTTGAAACTTTAACATAGTTTAGGATGTGTTTGCCAAAATTTAGAAGGTATTCCATGGCGATAAATGTACTGGACGTTTTGAAAGAAAGTGTTTTCAAAGGAATATTAAACGAAACCCTTTGTGCGATGTATGATCACACTTACCCACTTGTTTTTTTTCAGCAGACTCGTGCCAGACCGAGATCAGGCTTGCATTTTTTTTTTTTTTCTACATAGTCGTGCCAGGATGAAACTGGTCTAAATCATTCTCAAAATGTGTAGGGCAGGCATTATGTTTTGTAAAAGTGTTAATAGTGATAATGAACTTCTGTTAACAGTATCTTTGAAAATATACCTTAAGGTGGTTCTCAAATTCACAGCTCAATAATGCAAAACTTTCCAACACATTTTCTGACTCATTTTTAACTGTAAAGGCATAAAATTGTAAGGCCTGACTATTGACGGGAAAAACTGTAAGGCTTGACTATTGACGGGATTTGGAATCAAATAGCATTTTCCATTTTTGACAAATTACTTACAAAGATGCAAGAGATTCTTGTCACCTGACTGTAGATTTTTCTCCTTTCCCGGTGCTATTGCTTCCGGAAATTCAATTCAAAACACTAACTTTGGCAGTATTTTATCAAAGATATATTGCTTTTATAAAAAAACAAGTGGGTAAGTGTGATCACAGATCGCACAGAGGGTTTCGTTTAATATTCCTTTCAAAACACTTTATCCTTTTGCAAAATCTGTTAGTTTCACATTTCGCAACCAGAGGGCGCACTTTATTCTACACAAACCTCTATCCAAACGAAACTCCGTTTTACAAGCTATCCTTAGATATATTAGTCGAGGAGATCGGGCCCATAGTATCCGATTTAGGTTGGCGCCCCTCGGCGGTAAAAAATGGAACTAAAATATGTAAGGCTATGTGCATAATATGAAAGAGTGGTCAAAAGGGTGTCGGCAAAAGTTATAAAAGTACCCACCGAATGCAATGGGAGGAGGTTAGAAAAATTGCTTAAAATACACAAGTTAGAGCCCAAAGGGGTAACTAATATAAGACTTTTTGAAATATTTATGATTTTTCATGTGATCGCAAGTGTTCTGCTATAAGTATGCAAATTTGCAAGTCTTCAACTTAAATAGGGGCTCAGTTAGAAAAAAAAAAAGCTTAAAATACACAAGTTAGAGCCCAGAAGGGTAAATATAAGACTTTTTAAAATTTTTATGATTTGTCATTTGATGTGAGGTGTTCAGCTATAAGTATGTAAATTTCAAGTCTTCAACTTAATTAGAGTCTCAGTTTAAAAAAAAAAAGATTAAAATACACAAGTTAGAGCCCAGAGAGGTCAATATAAGACTTTTCCAAAATTTTATGATTTGTCGTTTGATGTGAGGTGTTCAGCTATAAGTATGCAAAATTGCAAGTCTTCAACTTAATTAGGGGCTCAGTTAGAACAAAAAGATTAAAATACACAAGTTAGAGTCCAGACGGGTAAATATAAGACTTTTCAAAAATTTTATGATCTGTCGTTTGATATGAGGTGTTCAGCTATAAGTATGCAAAATTTCAAGTCTTCAACTTAATTAGGGGCTCAGTTAGAACAAAAAGATTAAAATACACAAGTTAGAGCCAGGTAAATATAAGACTTTTTCAAAATTTTATGATTTGTCGTTTGGTGTTCAGCTATAAGTATGCGAAATTTTAAGTCTTCAACTTAATTAGGGGCTCAGTTAGAACAAAAAGATTAAAATACACAAGTTAGAGTCCAGACGGGTAAATATAAGACTTTTCAAAAATTTTATGATCTGTCGTTTGATATGAGGTGTTCAGCTATAAGTATGCAAAATTTCAAGTCTTCAACTTAATTAGGGACTCAATTAGAAAAAAAAAAGCTTAAAATACACAAGTTAGAGCCCAGAAAGGTAAATATAATACTTTTTCAAAATTTTAGGATTTGTCATTTGATGTGAGGTGTTCAGCTATAAGTATGCAAAATTTTAAGTCTTCAACTTAATTAGGGGCTCAGTTAGAACAAAAAGATTAAAATACACAAGTTAGAGCCCAGAGGGGCAAATATAAGGCTTTTTCAAAATTTTATGATTTGCCGTTTGATGTAAGGTGTTCAGCTATAAGTATGAAAAATTTCAAGTCTCCAACCTATATAATTTCTGAGAACGGGTTCTGTGATGGACAGACAGACAGATGGAGGAGTGAGACAAATAGGGTTCGTCAGATGAACGAAACCCTAAAACAACGCCATTTTTAAAAAGAAATGAATTCAGAAATGTGTCAGAATATAGCTCCTTTGGTATTGAGAAAAGCCTTAAAAAATGACAGAGAAATATTTTCACAAATCTACTTTTTCTTATACAGCTTCAAAAGTTATCATGTTTTTAACCCTTTATTCTAAACTGCATTAATTTTTTAATGAATCCTTATTTGAATTTTGAAACGTCTAAGACTGTAGGTAATCATTAATGTTACTGTTGTGTGTTTTGTGAACACATAGTAATCTAAATTATACTGTAAAATGTTCCCATAAATATGTATGTACTATTCACTAAAATAATTTTAATCGTGTGTCGAGAAAAAACAAAATTTTTTGTAGAAATTGAATTAGGCCGGGCTGGGCCTGTTTTCACTGATTTTTGTGCAGGCCGGGCTGAGAACTGCAAAAATGTAAACTAGCTGGACCAGGCTCGGGCCAAACATTTAATTTTTATGCCAGGCCAAGATAGCTTTCGTTCAGACCTGCAAATTCCGGCCCGTGCAGATCTCTAGCAGACATTTTTCTGACCCTATTTTTTCATAGGGTGTTTCAGTCTTGTTGGGGCCCATGGAAATGCAGAGCCTGTGGGAATTGACACTTTTCCATCATCTTAAGACCATTCCAGAAATATAGCTCTTTAAATCAAAGTAAATAGAAATAAAACTAAATAAAATATCTAGAAGAGAAATTTTATATATTCATATCTCATAATGTTACTCTTTACAGAAATTTTCATTGATTAAAATAATTAAAAGAATTACTTTTTATCTTGATCACAGAAAAATTTTCTTCTGTTATACAATAAATTTATCTAAACTTTTAGTTTCTTTAATTACATTATAATTAAAAGTTTGGGAAAAGAAAGGAGTTCATTTTTAATTTAATTTCTGAAGAAGAAAATAAAACTTGAAATAATGGCAAATGATTGTTATTGACTAAGGAAATTAATGAAAACTATACGTGTACACTAAGCTTTTGATAAGTTCAAAATTCTATCTTTAGAGTTGATACGAAGATCATTATAGCTGCAGTAATTATTAATATTGTAATATCAGTATCAAGATTTTCCTAAATGTTTCCAGTATAAGCATTTGTTAAATTCATCAATTTCAGAAAATAATATTTTGTTAAAGCTAAGATATCTCTGAAAACTAATGTATTTGTTTATTTATGATTATAATTATTATTGTAATTATAATGTTATTAAATTATAATTTTTTTAAATCCACTTTATTGCTGAAGTTTGCTTAAAGGGTATTGGTGAGATGGTTGACTTTGCATGATGCAATATTCCTACCATTTTTTAAAAGAAGGGATTTTGTAAGTGTTCAAATTCATTGTCTTTTTAATTAGCCTATCACTATATTCTTGATGCTTCCCACCCCCTGGAATTAATGTAATTAATATTTCTTTTTTATGCAGTAAGCAGAGCAAGAAAATTCAGAAATTCATAATTTAAGGATATTTTAATTATGATTTTATGTTTTAAATATTAAACATATGTTTCGATTATTTTTTTAAGAGTCTGAATGTTTCTTTAAAACATCACTGATATGTATTTTTTTTTTTATACACAGGATTATATAAATCTTTTTAGTCTTGAAATTATCATGATTGTGTTGAAAGTCTATTAGCAATGTATAAAAATTGTTTTATAATAATTTAATAATATTATTGACATACATTTAACAGTCAAGTTCTTATGCTTCTTAGCAACATTTTTATATGAGCAATATTTCTGTTTTACACTTCTGATAGTCTTTCTTACATTAAAAGAACTCTGCATTTAGTGATTTAAAATTGAAATAAAGTGCAAAAGATTTAATATCTTAATATTAGTATACATTCTGTTTTATTGTTGAAAAGTTTTTAAATAGATATGTGACACTTTGTATATATAATACATATATAAAATTAAATGTGAAAATCTTGTATTTTATTTTCTGTAATGTTTTCAGGCCTTTATTTAGTTGTGATAGACATAATTTTGATATTAAACAAGGCCGACATCCAGTGGCTGTAAAGCTCATGGGTGAAGAAAATCAATTTGTTGCCAATGATCTTAATCTTAATGTAAGTTCACTTAAAATAATTCATAGACAAATAAAATTTATTGATTAATAAAATTTTTAAATATTTCTTGTTTGCTTCTTGTCTCATAGGATATTGAAAGGTGCCTTATCGTTACAGGGCCTAACATGGGTGGTAAAAGTACTTACATTAGGCAAATAGCTTTGATTGCTTTGATAGCACATATGGGATGTTTTGTTCCAGCTGATAGTGCTACAATACCACTATTTGATGGTATATATGTGAGGTAAGAATGTACTTCAAAGAAATAAATGTCCAATCAACCTTTTTTTTTTTTTCAATGTTTATAAGTTAGACAATGTGAAGAAGGTTGATGCATACAGAGTTAATTTGATTTTGATAAACTGCCAGTTGCATTTTTCAATACAGGCTTTGAATTTAATTAGGCTTTAATTAGTTTAGTCTGTATTCAAATTCGTAATAAAATAAAATTTCTTTTAGACATTGCTGTTTTATTTATTTATTTTGTCTGCTTAGAGTATTTTATATTTAGAAAAGTATTGTTACAGCTTTATCAAAATTGGCATAATGTTTTCTTTGTGCTGCATTGATACGGAAAAGTCCTTTTTAAAAAAGTTATTTTTAATATTATCCATGTTGTGATATTTACCTTAAGTTTGTTTTTATAATAATGATAAAATAAAATGGAACATAGGAAAATAAATAATATGAATAATGTTATGATTAGGTGTGTTATTTTTTAGAGCCAAACAGGGAATTTTTTCACTAGAGTAGAGTTATGGATTTGATGAATAAGAATCCTACTTTTTCTTCTTCCATGCTAAATTTAGCAGCCTTTTAAAAATTAATCAGCAGAGACTTTGTTTTATGTATAATCTTGGCTGGTTTTTAAGGATTGTTTTTGTTGCTACTGTTTCATAAATGTTTTATGCTTTCATTTTAATTTGGCATGTGAAAGTTACAATTCTATTTCTCAAGTGGTTTTACAATTAAATCATGAAAGCTTTTATTTTCTTGTGTATGGTAATTAATCTGTTTTATTGATAACTAGCAGGCTTCACCCGCTACACTGGTTGATTTCTCCAAACGAATCTTGAATCAAAGAAAATATATTGGTGAATTTGACCTTGTGTTTTAAATCAATATGGACCTTTACCTGGAATGTCCTTCTACATTGCTGAAATGATACAAATGACATTGCTCTATTATTTTTTCTAATTTGTCAGGCAAAATTTGAGCAAACAACTTTTTTAGTTATTCATTTACAGTAGGATTTAATAAAGAAAGACTTATCAATATGCAGTATACTAAAACCATCCCTGATTTATGAATTATCTAAATAACAATTCAAGCATCATCAAAATCCATCCAGTAGAATTTTTTTTTAAAGGCTAATCCTTCATAATTGAGTTCACCAGATTATAGAACTTTCCCCCATACATAATTCTATAACTAAGCAACATGGAACAATATGTTACATACTAAAACTTTTCTTTAAACATTTTGTAATTAACAGTGCACATTTTATCGAAATCTATTTAGAAGGATCTTAAAGGCTATTGGGTTCACCTGATTATAGAACTTTTCCCCATAATTTTGTAAGTAAGCAATGTAGAATGATATGTTATATACTAAAACCCTGAAAAATTATCTAACTGTCAGTACAAATCCCATCAAAATCCATTCAGCAGAATCTTTTAAAAGGAGAATCTTTCATAATCGGGTTCACATGATTATAGAACTTTTCCCCATAATTCTATAACTAAGCAACATAGAATGACATGTTTTATACTAAAACCTTACCTGAAAAATTACCTAACTGACAGGGCAAATCCCATCAAAATCTATTTAGCAGAACATAAGTTATAAGTAGCTGGAATGAAATTTTCATTTTCATTTATATATATAGTAGATTATTGTGATTTTTATTAAATTAATATAATTTTTTTAAGAAATGTTTTTTTTTTCTTTAACTCTCTTTTTTTCCCTACTATGTATTTTTTTTCATAGCTTCATTCTAACATTATACCATTCTGATCATGTGTCATACATAAAATATGTTTCATGAGATATGTGATAAACTTTAAAAGATAGTAAACACTATGATGCTACTGCAACAAATGTTTCTCATTTGATAAACCAGGGTCCCAATCTTCTATTTACTCAGTCAGAAATACAGGACGCCTCACTCAAAGCTGAACCTGGATTTCTATTTTTAATTTGAACATTAATGAAGATATTGTAGCAATATTTTCAACAGGCCTGCTTTAATTTTTGGAAAATGTGATGATGATATGAAAAATGCTGGGGAAGGAAATATATTTATCTCCAACTGCCAGCACCAATCTTGACAGTCCTTAATTTGGAATGTGGTTGATATTACACATGGTGTCAGTCATTGGATTACAGTGCTTTTCCTATGATGTCATCTGAAATTTATGCAAAATATTCTGTAGAAATTTTTTATCAAATATCTTCATCACTTATGATTAAAAATTCAGATTCAGAGTGGATTGAGACATCGTGTATACTTGACTGAGTAGATTGCAACCCTTGTTTCCTACTTAAACAAACAAACATTTTATTATAGTGTGTGTGATATCTTTCTGTCTCATAAAATCTGTGCGATCTTATTTTAAGTACCCTGTATACATATTTTTTCAGTTGAATAATGATACCTTGCTCTTAGAATAAAAAACAGGAATGTTTATCATTTTGTTATACATATTTCTTTAAATTCTTTGTGATGTATTCATTTTGTTATTATTATTTTTCTTCATTCTTACTTGATTTGCAATCTTTTAATTACATTTATAGAATGGGAGCTGATGATGACATTGTAAATCAGATGAGCACATTTATGTCAGAAATGAGTGAAGCATCTAGCATTCTGTCCTGTGCAACATCAAAGTCACTTGTAATCTTTGATGAACTAGGTAGAGGAACTAGCACAAATGATGGTGCTGCAATTGCTTTTGCTACACTAAAATATTTAATTAGAGATGTATGTATTCTGTATTACTTATTTCATTTTTTTTTTTTCTGTTTAAGGAGAAAAAAAGGTGTATTTTCTATTACTTTAAGGCACTTAACTGGAGTATTGTTTTGTATTTGTAGTATTTGAATTGTTTACTACTAATTAACTTTATCAATTACAAGTATTGTGCCGAAAACATCTTACAGTACTGAATAATTTATGCACAGTAAAACTCAACTGCTTTATTAACACTTTGTCATTATTTTGTTCATTTTCATAAGATAAGTGATAGTAAAATCTTCTTGTGTTTACTACTACTTTTTTTTCCCCTTACACATGTATTTTTAGACCATGTATTGTGCATAAATAGATATTAATTTTAAAGTTATTAGTTTTTATGCTAGTTACTGTAATTTAAATATATATATATATATGTTTTAGATTTAGTTGTACTTTTATCATGAGTTGGAATAAAATTTAATTCAAAGGTGTCATAAGAAATTAGTTCTGCTGCCATTTAGAAAACAAAATTTTTATTTAAACTGATTTTTTTTATGTAAGCTGTAATTTTTTCCCTTTGATATAAGTAAGCATTTTAAGTTTTGTTTCAGCATATTTTTGAATAATTATTTGAATGCTAGCTACGCTTTGTCTGTCTAGACGATTCTTTGGGGGACCACATTTAAATGTTGATTACACTAATCTAGGCTAATCAGGTCTACTAGTACAGCTTGAGCTTCGCTCAAGGCCCCCAAAGTGTATTTTATATGCGAATAGAAAATAAATAAATAAAATACTTTATTCTAAATTATATGAAAATAACTAATAAAAATATTGAAAAAGGCATGCAAATAATTTTGCAACATACATAAAAGGAACTTTATTCATGAGTTCACTGACAAATTTTCTGTGAGAAGTTCCCAGATTTTCTCTACTAAATAAAACAACAAAAATAAGTGGAATATTACCTACAGGGAAAAATAAAGTAATTCAAAATGTATTTATGGAGAAATTTCATTAAGAAATATCAGTATCAGTAAGAAATCCAATCTGCACCTCTCCTCCCCTGAAAAGATGTTTTGAAAAGTTTATTTCTTATTACAAATTGCTGCAATCGGTGACTATTTCTTTTTACTTTTACAAGGGGGCTCTGCCCCCTGAGACCTGTGCTCTCCAATTCCTGCTCAGACACTGCAGACTCTATAGATACACTAGTTTGCTGTGTTTTAAAAAGATTGTGAAATATTAAATAATAATTAAATGACCAGTGATGATCTTCTGCAATTGGGTTTTCATTCATTTCCCTTTGACTGGAAGATTTTAAGGCCAAATCAACTGCTGTCACAACAGTTAATAGCTGTTTTTGTGATTGATTAAATAAGAACAATTAAACATTTGGAAATCAGCTTGTCTAAAATGGCTAATTAAACAATGCCTCACAGAGTTTTATAACGATGCTGTAAGAAAAATGTTTTAAATGTATCTTTTCAGCATAACATAATTTTCACCAAATTTAATTTCTCTTTTTAATATTCACTTGAAAATATATTTTTTTAATCGAAAGGTAAATATATTTTTTGATTTAACTGTTTGGCAATATTATTATTTGGGCATTTTAAATATGATGTAATTTTCTCTGTTTACTACTTTTAAAACGTGAACTTTAATTTTTGTTTTAAAGTTTTATTTCTGAATTTTATAGCAAATACATTTTTTAATTCAATGGAAATATTATTATTTGCGCTGTTTTACAATTTGGCATCAACATTAAAAAAATTATCTTTTCTAAATATGATTTAAATTCTAATTGCAATAATTAAATTTTGAATAAAAAATGTTAAAAAAAAATCCCTGCCAGCTCGGGCCTACAGGCGGAGGTAGATTTCGAAGTTAAGTACTAAATTCACCAACAAAACTTAAATCAAGATTAAAGATAAACCCAGTTCCTTCGCTAAGAATGAGCTCTAAAGAGCTAAACATTTTGTGAAAATTCTAATATACACACACGCATGTATATGGAACAGGTTTAAAAATGGCTAAATCAAATTCAGAGAACCTCAAAGTGTTAAAATATGTTAATATTTCCATACTCGAGTTTTTATCATGTTTTAATACGTTTCTTCAAACTCAATGACGTTACATATTCACCTGCTGTGGTCCATTACATTTTCAATATGACGCAATATTTTGTTGTTTTTTTAATTCGTCAAACTATTTATTTCATTTTGAATTTTCATGCAGAAATCTTGCTCTAGAAAACTTATGACGTAATATTCAATTTGTTTTCAATTCGTCAAACTATTTATTTCATTTTGAATTTTCATGCAGAAATCTTGCTCTAGAAAACTTATGACGTAATATTCAATTTGTTTTCAATTCGTCAAACTGTTTATCTAATTTAATTTTTCACGTGAAAACATTGCATTAGAAAAACAATTGTTGTGGTGAGAATTTTATTGCTTTTTTTTAATTGTTGGCAACAGCTATAACGAAAAATATTTATTTTTTCCTGCCATTGTTGTGTAAAAGCTGGTTTTATCAGAATCATGTTAAGACGGTATTCAAAATTTTAAACCTTCCCCATTCCCATTCCCTTGGACCGATTTTGCTCATTTTCAATCCCCGCCGAGAAATTAGCCATCTTAAAGTTGTTGGCGAGTTTGAAGACGTTAAGACGTTCCGCGCATAATTGCGACTTTTATCGTGCGAACAAAATTTAGTACATACATACATGCATATATATATATATATAAACTTTTTAGGTGGGGTGGTTTTGGGTTCCTGGGGTCATGTAATGAAAAGTTATGAAGGAATTTTTCAAAAGTCGCACCATGGTAACGACTGCAATAGGTAGTATTTCTTACGAAATCTACCTAAAAATAAATTAATTCTGCACACCGGGAAATTATAACGTATAAAATGATCTAAAAATTATTAAACCCCATCTACTACTTTTAAAACGTGAACTTTAATTTTTGTTTTAAAGTTTTATTTCTTACTTTTATAGCAAATACATTTTTTAATTCAATGGAAATATTATTATTTGCGCTGTTTTACAATTTGGCATCAACATAAAAAAAAATTATATTTTCTAAATATGATTTAAATTCTAATTGCAATAATTAAATTTTGAATAAAAAATATAAAAAAAAACTCAAAAAATTAGCCAAATTAAAATAATAATTGCACAGTGTACACCACAAAGTTGTGAAGTATGTCTCTACAAAAGATGATTAAATTGCTATGCATAGTTTTTATTCCAATAACTTTTTTTTTAACAGAATTATTTTTGCTGACTTCAGCATTAAATAGCTCTTTAAATAATTCTTCGATTTAAAAACTGTATGCTTAACGTGTTTATCGAACATTTTTCTATAAAATTACAATTTTCATATTTTTTTATGCAATAGTTTTCTAAATACTAGTAAATCTGCAGATCAAGAGCCTCAACGTCAGCTCTGCAAGTCATTGTTTTCAAACACACTTTGGTATTATTCAATTTCCTGCAAACCGCAATTTAAAGTTTTCAAATTACTTAATTATTTATAAGAATAAAAAAAATACGAAGTTTTCAGATATTAGAAGCGTTAAATTAAAAACGTTGTTATGTAAGGATATTTTGAAATTTTCATGAGCTACTAATTCTGGTATTTTTTTAGATAATAAAGTAGATTTCAAATATAATATATTTCAATGTAAATTTAATGAGACCATAGGGGGCAGAGCCCCCCTGAACCCCCTATGGTCTCATTAAATTTACATATATAACTTTTTATTGATTGCGCTAATGGTTATTGTAAATCTTAGATTTCTTTTTACACTTCCAAGCCTTATTTTTCAATACCGGTGAACAGAAAATGACTTACACTGAGACAATTATATTAAAAGTTTAGGTTTTATGAACGAAAATGTAACTTCCTTTTAAAAATTAAACAATTTTCATTCATTATTTTCTGAAATGAGGCGGCATTAAGAAGTAACACTCGTCAAAAAATATTTTTTCAGACAATCTATTTAATGCTTGGTTTTTAAGAAAGAAAATATTTATTTCCCAATGCAATGACGTCATTTTCCACAGAGATAATTTTGCAGTGCATAATTTTGACATTTACTATCTATTTGCTTTTCAAAAGTTTTTTTTTTTCTCTCATTGAAATTTTTGATTAAAAATTAAACATTTCTGTTAGCCGTGTGCAGATGATAAACTATGGTAACATTTTTTTTTTAATAATAAGAATTAATATCATAACACAAGGCCCTTTTATTTCAACCTCAAAGAGTATTCATTTTATTTTTTATATATGAGGTCAAATTCACCTTCTTTTCGTATTTTTGTTTTATTTCGAATATGAAGACGTATTCATGTCTACATTTATTTAATTTTCCTCTTGCACATGAAAATCTTTCAAATCAAAATTAACTGTTTAGGATAAATTATTATTCCGAGATCTGATTTTGTTGGCAACGGTAAAAAAAATTATTTCTGAATTTTATAGCAAAATGTCAATTTATTCCTTATGAAAATAATGAACTTTTTAATTTAAAAGAAAAATATTTGAACAAAGTAATTCGAACACAGCCTTTCTTTATTTCTGGGTTAAATTCCATCTATATGTAAAGGTATTAATTCGTCCCTATTTGATGTTAATTTGACTCCAAACAATTACACATACTTTCACATTTACGATATTTTTAGGTGTAGTTCAGTTGCTAGGTAACAGTTAAGAGAAATGTGCATTTAAAAAAAGAAAATTTGTAAAAGTTAAATATTTGATATTATTGGAACACATATATAAAATCCCTCCATAAGTTAGGGTAGACCGGGGCTAGTTGGCCATAGGGGCATGTTGGCCCAGTCGCGATATTTTTTAAAATATATGTTAGATGACATTGTCAGTCCAGCCAAGTATGCATTGCTTCGTTTTCCTCCTCCAACATCAGCAACATTGAAGTCGGAGCGTCCGTTAAAGAATTATTGAAAATTTTCAAAATTTTGCAAAGGTGGGTAAATTTTCTCTCTTATAAATAATCGTTTTTTATTTGTTTGTAGATTACATTTTAGATTTTGATACGTAATAATTCAGAAAAACAATTGTTCGTAGTTATTATAGGACATGTGTTTTTACTGAAATACTTTCAGAATAATTCCTTACAGTCATGAAAAACAAAAATGGCAACACGGGGTTAGTTGGCCCATTTGGCAAATTTCTCTCTGGGTTATTGGAATTTTGATAGTTTTAATGAATTATTTTAATAAAAATTTATTATTATTTTAATGAATTTATTAATTAATACAGTAGACTCCCTCAAATCCTCACAGCTTGGGACCAGATTTTGTGTGGATTTTAGAATTTTGTGAATTTCTGGTCATTGATTTGTTTACATTTTTGAAACATTAATTTGATTGGTAGTTAAGCAAGGGAAATTATAATGAATGCTTACAATAAAGTGAAACATTAAAATAAGTAAAATAATTTATTAGTTTAAAAGTAAGTAATTATTAAAATAATTATGTAAAATAAAAATTTAGAAAAATATTAAATTTTTACTGATGAAATCGATTCAATTCGATTCCAAAAGTCCTATGCTGCCATCTAGTGGTGGCAAGGAGAACAGTGTTAATGCTATTATCAGTATATATAGCTTATTACGCTCACTGTAACTTTTTTCATTGTTATTTAGAGTCTTGAATGCTTTTCTTATACTGCTTTGTATGTTTAGAAATAAATTTGTCTATAATTAAAAAAAAAAAAAATTCCGCGGACAATAATTTTAAAATAGCATTCCGGTTCGTGGATTTATCCATTTCAAACCCTAGAATTTTTGATTTAGATATGCTAATTTATATCAAAATCAAAAGTAATGTAAATTTATTTAGTAATAAATCAGCTGTAATAGCCAAAAGAGAATGATTAACAAACAATTTAGTAAAAAAACATTGCAGTAGTCGCTGATTTCGTCGCCATCTTGACTTTATTTCCTGCAACTTAACTGTAAATTTCATTGTTTACCTCTGAAAAAATACGTGGATTTTAGGCGTTCGTGGATTTTAGGGTCGCGGATTTAAGGGAGTCTACTGTAGTAAGGAATTATTTTATTAATTGAATTCCTGGTTATTCCAGTCAACCTTTTTAAAAAATGAAGTTATAATGTTGTTTACCTCCTCCCCAAATTAAATCAGCTGCTCCTACTGTACAAAAACATTTAAAACTTTCATAATTATAGAAGAATACCTGCTGGCTTGGCCTGCAGGCGCAGGTAGATTTCGAAGTTAAGTACTAATTTCACCAAGAATTTAACTGATTAAGAGAAATGTGATTTATTGTCTTATACAACCCCCCCCCCCCCCCCCCACACACACACACACACTTTTGTTTTTAATTTCTTTTTTGCTGTAAGAGTTGCTCCTGTCAAAAGCTTGTCAATGCAAAAGTTGTAGACAACATTAAGAGGATTTTTGATAAATTTAAGTGAATTTGATGTCTTGTAAATTGACGAATAAGTTATGAACTTTTTTCTTCTGAAAATCCTATTTTTTGCACTCCTTGAAGCCATTCTTAATTATAGCAAACATCTGTCATGTATAAATTTTTGGCCCTTTTCCTACAAGTTTTGAAAAGTTTAAATTGATTGGATATGTTCTCGTGTCTGTAGAAAAGTAATATATACATATATAGATAGATAGATAAAGTTTTGAACTGGGGGTAGTTTTGTGCTCTAGGGATCATGATCGGTGTAGATCTGCAAAAGTTTTTCAAAAATTCCAACATATGGGAAATTGCAATAGTTAGTATTTTTTACGAAATTTACCTAAAAGTTTGGCCTCCTAGTGTTACATACTACCGCTAAAAATAACAAATCTAACAATTAAAATCTACCCGACTCTGATATTTCTCAATTATTAATAAAATCCCATTGTTCACACGTCCAGGAAGAGTTTGACACAAATAATGCTTTAATAACATCAGATTTTATGAAGTGAAAACCTCTTACCGGGGTAGTTATTCGTTGAAAGTAAATAATCCTTTCTGTCTGCATAATCCATAAAAACGGCAGTTTCAAGTAACAATTTTTTAATTATAAAAAAATATATTTTCCTTTAAGAGATATGTTGTCCCTTCCACAGACAGAATAGAGCTGCACTTCCTGAACCGTTAATAAAGATCAACAGTTTAAACAAAAAATATAAAAAAATGATATACTCCAACATAATTATATCAAGCACATTGCTATATCCCAACTTATTAGATTATCTAAATCTCATTATACCAATAATAAATCATGAATGTAATCAATAACATATATATATTTCATGATACACAAACTGGGTTTTTTTTTATACTTGATTGGGAATTGAAGTTTTATATAAAGGAAAATTATCATTATTTCAAAGAAGCTGACGTTACCCAAATCATCATGAAGCAATATTTAATTTTACGACAGAAATTTGAAGGAAATGATGAAAAAGAAAAATATAATAAATGAAAGAAAAGAATTATTGCACTTAACAGATGTACAGAGGGCTTGATACAATTTATTTATCATCTGGTGTTTATAATAAATCACTTGATTAAGGATGAATGATTTCTTAAATTACTGTACTCTAATATTTACGGTGTTTTAACACCTAGCATGATTTATTAAAATTTATTGCTATTCCATAATGTATTAAAGGCATTTTTATGAGAAAATAAAATCAATTTTTAAAGCAATTTTTGATCAATGTTAATAATTTGAATAACTCAGTTTAAATATTTAAAATTTTTATTTTAATTTAGGAGGCTATATTGTGTTTTAGTTCACAAGAAATAAAAATTAAGATTTGGTAAAATTTTTATCATTTCTTAAACTTCTACACTATCAGAACATTAAAAAGTGACGTGGGCCAACTTACCCTGTAATCGGGACAGGTTGGCCCAAGCGACTTGGTGTCAATTTGAGCTTCTAAACTAATACTTATAGTTAATATTTTCAAGTTTTACTATTGTGACTTCTTCCTGAAAGTACACTGATAGTGGTAACATAAAAAAAATTTCAAATGTTGAATTGTAATTTTTTAAAAATTATTAGAAGAAAAAGTGGGCCAACTAGCCCCGGTCTACCCTATACACCAAATTTGAAAACTCTGACAAATGTATACACAAAATTTCAAACTAATATGAATAATACATGGTTCTAATTAGGAAATTTCATTGTCCATAATTTGCCCTTTAAATCCTTCAATTATATGAGCCATTGCCTTTCAACAAATAAAAATGGAAATATCGTCTGAATTGCTATAGAAATGCATTATTACGCAAAATAAAATATTCTATATTTTCCGAACGAATGAACCAAATATAACAAAAAACTATACAGCTAAGTCCGGGTACTTCACCAACATACCCACTTAATTTCAAGCTATTCGAATGCTTTTTGCGGCAGTTATCGCGGAACAGACAGACTAACGGAAACCAAAACTTTTCATCTCTCCACAGTAAGTCTTCACTGACGTTTCGGCAATTAGCTGAGAAAGACCTCCAGTCATGAAAAATTAATTTATGGTGACATAATTGCTTACTTTTTTTCAGAATAGAGAGATTTGTAGCTCTTTAAAAAAAATAATAATAATAATGATAATCTTTTCCGCACACTTCCATGACAATTTAATGAGAAATCTACCACAAATAAAACTTTTTGTAAATAGTAGTCGGAAACAAATATAAAAACATCTGATATTGGTAGCAATGCTATTGGTCGTGGGACATATATGTCCCACCGTAGTCAAATACATTAATATTTTAACTATTATTTTTTATTTATGCTTCTGTTTAAATTATCAGAAAGGAATTAACAATTTTCTTCATCAAATTGTTTTTTAAATTATTTCATTTTGCATAATTTTAATCGACTCTTAGCAGATCCCCAATTGCCTGTTTATGAATGCCCCATAAATATACTAGAGGTTTGCCTGTACCAACATTTTCAAACCCAGGTCCAGTTCAGGCCAGAGAAAGCTATCCTGACACGGGGTAAAAGGTAAACGTTTGGTCCCAGCCTGAGTCGAGCAAAAATCATTCAAATTAGGCTCGACCCGACTCAATTTCTACAAAAATTTTTATATTTGTTATCCAATATTAGCCTACAATTAAAATTCTTTAAAAGAATTTTAAGATACACTAGGGGACTCGGCCCCCTACGAGCTACGCTCGCCAACCCCCGTCCAGACACCGCAGGCTCTAAATGCACGCTAATTTGATCGGCTTTAAAAAGATTTCGAAAGACTGAATTATAATTTAAAAAACAGTGGCGATCTCCCTATAAACGAATTTCTATTCCTTTCTCTTTGATTGGGGAATTTTAACGCCAAATCCGCTGCGGTACTACTTGATTATCCCGTTGACCAATTTCGCCAAATTATATAAATCGCCAAACCACTCGCCCAATTATACAAATTGACATAATTTTTATTTTAAATAACGAAAGAACAAATAAATTAGTACAACATTAATAAAAATACAAATGAAACGTCGAAATAAAAATAACTTGATGACGTAGACACGTGTAACAACATTTCAAAATAAGCTAATATAAAACGAATTAAGTAAACAAAGTCTTTGTCTCCTGGTATTTTTTAACAAAGCGAAAAGAAAGTTCTTTTAAATGAGACATTTTAAATTAATCGTTTTTAATCTGACGTAATTTTTACCAAGCTATTCTGTCTCTTTTAAATAATCGCGTGAAAGTACTTTTGTTAGCAATGAAATATTATTTGCGGTTTCCTAACAAAAATAGTTGAAAATATCCTCTCAAAATATTAAATAAATCTGTAGCGCAATTTCTAAATTTAAACTTTTTTGCAATATTATTTTGTGTTCATTTTATGTAATAACTATAATGTGACGTAAATATGACGTAATTTCTCCTAAGACTTCTAACGCATGTTAATGAATTTATTATTTTACAATATCCTTTCTCTTTTAAAATTCACGTGTGTACTTTTTATGACGTAATTTTTAATAAGTTCCTGCTTTTTATACATAATTATTTAATTCTAATTTGAAAGTTTTTTTCCTGTTTATAATAGTCACGTGTAAATAAATTTTTAATTTGAAGCAAACATTATTGCTTGCGCTTTTTATACAGTTGGCAACAGTTTAAATTAGTACAATTTTCTGAAATCTGTAAAAAATATCTCTAGAAATGCTGAAAATTTGAATTTAAAATAGAAATAAAACCTGAAAAATTGAGTCAAAATAAAAAAATTAATGCAATCTGCACTCCGGCAAATTCTAACGCATAAAATGATCTAAAAATGATTACACTGCCATGTACAGTTTTTGCTGCTATAAAACTTTTTTAGTGGAACGATTTTGTCCAACTTTAGCATTAAATATCTCTTAAAATAATTCTTCGATTTGAAAACTGTCAGCATCAGCGTGTTTATCAAACATTTCTGTATAAAACCACTGATTTTCATATTTTTGTATGCATTCTTTTTCTCAATATTAACGAAGAAAGACCTCCGGTAACAAAAAATTCAAAACCGGCGGCGGCGGCGGCGGTGACAGCGGTAGTTACTTTTTTTTAGAATAGAGAGATATTTAAGCAAGCATTTTAAAATGCAACATTTTTCAGATTATTTGTCTGCAAGTCATAGTATACTGAATTACAATCTTAATGATCACATAAGACAATCACATTCAAATGAAGACTCGTGAAAATTAGTTTAGAAGGAAAGAAAATAATGATTAAAAATGTCAAAATTTTAAAGCTATATAAAGGGTAAAAAAAAAAAAAAAAAAAAATTATATCTCTTTAATTTATTAAGCCAAAATATATTTTTAAAGATTCCATTAACAAATGTACGGTCATCAAAAAAGAAAAAGAGAGAGAGAGAGAGAGAACATAACATACTTTTTAATTTCCAAATTTCCGTGGAGAGATGAGAATGGTACCTTTTGACTCTGAATTTTGTATACTTTCCGAACTTGAATATTAATTTTGAAATAATGGTTGTCTACATATTAAGAATTGTACCAACTTTAAATTTTCTAATGATAACACCCACTGACACCATATTTGAGTTCCTTGAATCAAGGCAGTATAAAGAAAAAAAAAAAAAAAAAAAAAAGCATTGTTTGTATACTCTTTCTTAAACTTTCATAGAGTTATAAAAAAATGTGCTATAAGTTTATCCATAAATTTAGAAAAATATTGAGAACATTCAATTAGTTACCATACAAATTATACAGAATGTTTTAGTGTAAAACAAACTCACTTTATATGTTAAGAAAATGTCATAATTTTTTTTTTTCAGTTAATCACAAACATTTTCTTTTCTGTGTATTCTTTAATAACAGGAGATGGTGCCTTAAGAAATCAAAAACTAAAATTTTGTATACATCTCATATCTCTAAAATTAATGATTGTTATGAGCTGTAAACTTACCCATGTTTTTTACGGTTCTGGTTCATTTTCTGTGATAATTAATGTGGATCATAATTCATAATTTTTTTATCATGAATTTTTAAAAATTCAAAATTTGTTTCAGAGAACTGCAAAAAATACCCAAAATATCTTTGAGTCTATGCATTATATTGCATTAAAAAAATCAATTGGAGGATATTTTTGAAGAAGATAATAAATAAAAGTTTGTCATGTGAATTAACATTAGCATCCTCAAACTTTGAACTCATCTAACTCTACGAACATTTAAGGAAAAGTATACAATTTGTGCCCCTTTTTTGGCTTTCTTGATCAAAGGAACTAAAAAATTATATTAAAAATGGATTCTATCATTGAAAAATTCAAAGTCGATAAAATTTTTACTATATAGAGGACTTTTATTTCAAAATTTGTATTCAAATTCAAAAAGTAGACACAATTCCCAGTCTAACTGTACCTTTTGCTTATTTCTGCACCTGTTGGCAATTAAAAAATATAAGGATGTTCACATTCTCTCTCTTTCTCTTTCTCTTTTTTTTTTTTTTTTACATTATTTCTAATTTATCAAAAAATAATTAAATAAATAAATAAAAAAGAGAGAAAGAAATCCCACTCTGACATGACAAGGCTAGAATGAATTCCTGTCCCTTCCCAAATCTGCATACAAAAGAGTAACCTGAAACCCAGTTTGAGTATTATGAAAGAAAATTTCACCTGGGTCTGTGTAAACCTCTACTAAATCATAGTACTCCCCTCTCCCTCCCAGCAAAATAAGTATAATCACAGGTGCGCTACTGTATGTTATGGGAGCTTTCAAAAGACGATTGTGTTGTGGAAAGTAGCATTAAAAATTTGGCTGATTTTTTTATTCAAAATATCTAACACAATTATTGAATAATTATTTCCACTTTATTTAATCATGAAATACCTGTCATTAAAGAAACCAAAAATTACGATTCAAAATTTCTGGTAGAGGAATAAAAAAATAAGCTAAATTGGCAGCATTGGTGGAAATAGGAGGGGATTAACTAGTTTTGAAGGAAGGGCCTCACATCCGTTAAGGAAGGCTCTTTTTCTGTGTATGTTTTACTGTAGAGATCTATCCTGAATTACAAAAATTAGGTCTGTAGCTTATACTTTAAAAATATTTTACGAGTAAGGAATGCAAACATTATGATATATATATATATATGTTATGTGTAATGCAGTGAGAAATCAAGAAAAAGAAAAGTTTTGATGATTTTCATCCTAATATAAATATTAACAAGTTCAAATCTTCCACATTACAACTTGGCAACTTGTACATAATAATAATATTAAATAGCAAAAAGTGTTGACCAAATTTTTACTTAAATCTTAAAATTAAGTAAACACTCTTTTCTGTACTTCTTTACTTTAAAAGAACATAATGTTTGATTAATGGTAAGGTGTTTGAAATTCCAAAAGTATTTTCAGTTTTATTGGCTTTCATACTTATCTAGCATTACTAAATCTTAAAAACTAAATTCTAATAGGATAATTTAAAATTTTGCATTTTAAAATTAATTATAGTTGGATTTCTAAACACCAGCAAAGTGCAATGCAATTGTGTCATATCAGATTACCTTACTCTTTTCTGGAAGACTTATTTTTTCTTCTACACAACTGATATATATATGATACACTTTGCATTTTTTTTATTTACTTTTAATTATCTTTATTTGTAACAAATATAATATGTACATTAATGATACTACATAGTATCACCAATTAAATTTTATATTTAAAATTTAATTAGTGAGTTTAAATATTATTAAATTTTTAATTTATTACACATTTTTGCATCTCTTTATGCTATTTTAATTTCTTTAGTAATTTATTTATTATGTAATTTTAGGTAAAATGTTTAACACTTTTTGTTACTCATTATCCAACAGTATTGGAACTTAAAAACTACCATTCAGAAAATATTCTTACCGTACACATGGCTTATATTTTAAAAGAGTTAGGTAAGATTTAGTTAATTATTTTTCTTATATTTATTTACTTAACCTAAAAATAGAATGTGCATATTTATAAACATATTTTGGTTACCTATCCTTCTGAGGAGTAATTATATAGGTTGACCAATTCTGACTACATTCTAAAATGACATAACGCATGCAAGTTCTATTTAAAAAGTGATATCTGTATAAATTGTAAATATGTTCATTTTGTATCCATTATGGACACAAATTGTCATTCTATTAGATTTTTTTTTTGTATTTATGCTGTGAATTTTTTAAAAAAATACAATGTAAAAGCTACACATGTGTTAAAAATGTAAACACTAATGTTTGTTTATCATTAATTTAGAAAATATAATTTTTCTGTGAGAACAATTGACATCCTTTGCAAGTAGTTAGTGTATTAGTGATTTTTTTAAGAAATAGAATTTGCATTGCATATTGACTTATATCAAATGCTAACATATTTCAATAAACAAAATTATATTTTTAAATAAATCTTTGTTTGTGCGTTATCTCCTATTTTTTCTGGAAATTTTAAAAGCTATTTATTTTGTGTTTATGAAATATTTCAAAACATTAATAGGAACAGATCCATTAAAAATATATTAATTTTCTTTGTTGATATTTTCTGTCATAATCACATTTTTTGTAAAATGAACACCTAATAAATTTTAATTACCTATAAAATACTGAAATTGCTGCCATTTCTAAATTTCTGCATATTATTCATATTTGGGCACTAAAGAATTTTTCCTTTGTCATTACAAAGGAAAAATTCTATAGTGCCCAAATATGAATAATAAATATGGTAATATGAACCCGGGCCTACCCGAACGCGACAATTTTAAAAGATAATGTAGTTCTTATAAAGTCAGTTCATGTACACAACATCTGTGACACAAGCAAAATTACATGCAATGCAAATTAATATGTCTCCTTTTAACTACACATTTGACTTTAGTCATACCTGCAAACTGCTGTGATTGTTTTTGTACAAGCTCTTTCAGAAAATTAATTTTTGCCTTATTTATTTGGTGAAATCTGGGATTAAGTAAAGCAAAAATTACTATTTTAAAATAGTGGTTCCATAAATTCACAGCAGTTATCAGCTATGCTCTAGTTATTAACTAAGATATTATTATTCTGAATAAGTATGTTAACATTTTATAGATTTGTGCTCATATTGATACATTCTTGTATTTTTCTCCCTTAACAAGCCAATCTGATGGATACATTAACGAAATGTGCCTAATGAATAGCATGAAATTTGCAGAAATTACTATTTATATGCCGAGAATTGAACAACGTTTTTAAATTTCTTATAAAAGGTGTACATCTTTAACTATAATTGGTTCCTTCTTCATAACAATCTTTCGTGACCCTGAAAACAAGCTTAAAAATTCGACATCATTATCCAAAAGATCTGATGCTTTTATAAGAAAAGAGGAAACCCCACTCAATTGCTTTCTATCAAAATAACATGGTAACTATATTTATTTACGAATGGAAGTGACTTCATAAATCTGCTCATGATGAAAATTATACATAATAATCACTAAAGTTATTTTCATATGAAGAGAGATTATGACTTGTGCGCGATAGAAGACTAAAAAAGTTTTAAACCTCAATCTAATTCTGGCAGACTAAAAACAGAAGAAAATATTATTTTTGCATTAGATCTCTAAATAAATAAATAAGCAATCCAATTAAAAAATATCCTGCGTCACAAACGAAAATCGAACTAAAAACAAATTCATTGTTTGTGCCTTTTCGATTCGTGCTATATCAACAGATCGTCGCTGGCAATGCCAAACATAAATATGCAAATATCACAAATTTTCTTTTAAAATAGCATTCTAATACTATTCTGCTTCTCCTTCATTCTGATCAAAATGGCATTAAAATAACTTAAAAAGAAATAAGTAACTTTAAAGGAGTAAAAGTCTCTTTTAATTTTTTCTATACATGAATAAATAAAATTTTCAGGTTTCAGAAAGAATGAGCTCAAGCCCAAAGACTGGAATAAAAATAAAGCCCAAGCCCAAAGACTGGAATAAAAATAGAGCCCGAGCCCGCCTCTTCTCAATATCCCGGAACTTCATATAAAAACTTCAAGAGAAGGTACAGTACACTACAAAAAATGTTTTTTGTATAGGAAACTAAGGTAACAATCCATTTATTTAGTCAAAAATATAAGACATCTTTCTCAAATACAAGTCTTGATTTTTGTTCATGATTTTAACAATAATTAAGGTTTTTGATAAATTTTCAAGTCTTACCTCACTTTCTGTAAAATATGATGACAAAATGATGTATTTTTGACTGAATAAACAGATTACGACCCTAGTTATTTCTATCAAATTTATTTCTTGTAGTGTGCTCTCCCCCCCCCCCATCAAAGTCTGTACATGGTCATCCAGAACACCGTGTATGGATGGTATCAATTAATAGTTGTAGTATTTTTCAGTGTCAATTTTTTTTTTCTTCTATTTATAGCCTAAGTCTGAATTATAATAGTCCTTATAGTAATAAAAATTCATAATCTACTTTTAAGGTTTGTCAAACAATACATTTTAATCTTTTAACCAGTTTCAATTTTAGTTACTAACAATTATATACTCAGGAGCAGGTTTTTTGCATGGCTTTTTACCATCATGCATTGTTAACCAAACCTAAGTTGCTCAACTGAGCACTTTCAAGAATACTTTAGACTACTTTGCTATCCAGCTGGACCTGGTTTCAAAAGGAGTTATGTATAAAAAGGATAATAAACCAAATTCCAAGAACTGTATTCTGTATTTGGTCTGTCTTCAATCAGTCACAAACATTTTTACGCAACTCTCCACAAACCTTCCTACGGCCAACCTAAAGTACACAAACTGCTATGCGAAAAAGAGTGTGGAATGCGTTCTTTACACATATACAGTATGAAACCATTTATCCGGAAACCAGTTATCCAGAATCATATTTCTAATTAGTGATGCAACAAATAATGGCCAAATACCGAATATTCAGCCAAGTTACAACCAAATATTCGATCTATTCGGCGGCCAAATATTAATTCATAAGTTTTGATTTAAACAAAAATACTATATATCAATATCTTCATACAGTTTTTGTTAAACATATTCAGCCTTAAAGGTAATTAAAAACAAAATTTAAATTAGTTTTAATTCAAATCAAAGGTTGCTCTCAGAGAAGTGTTTAAGTTTATTTAAACCTTTTGATCCAGTTATAGTAAAAATTGGTTCAACAACATCACTTATTTAGGAAGTTCTTCCAATGGTGGAAACTTTATCTGCAAAGCCTGGAGAAGGGAAGGAATTTTTTGGTGTTGGAACATTTAAAGACTGCCTGACTCAAAACATGAATGCACGCTTTAAAGGTATTCATGATAATGAACATTTTTGCATTTCAACTTTGCTAGATCCCAGTTTTAAACTTGCATTTTTTTTTTTTTAATAAAAGCTGATTCTACTTATGACTGCTTTCTCAAACAATGAAATTCCTGAAACTGAAACAAATACAAGTGTGGCAGAAACAAGCAAAGATATTCATAATGAGTCAAAGACCACATTTTGGAATTGCTTCATGCAGATTTCAACTACTAACAAAAACAAAACAGTTAACAAATTTCAGTCACTTACAAATGATGAGCAGCAGTTATAAATCACTCTTAGATAGAAATGAATGTCCACTATACTAGTGGAAAGCAAATTCTATTGAATGTGTAATACTCAATCATAATTAAATCATTTTTATAATATATATAAAATTCAAATTAATATATTTACTTAAAATTTTTAAATAATATTATTTTTTATGTATTGTACATTAAAAAACTTCGAATGATTATTAAATTTATATTTAATGTTTGAAATAAAATTGTATTATTATAAATTTAATAAACATTTAAATTTTCTTAATGTGTAACACATAAATATAAACCTATAGGTATGTTATTTAAAATATATCAATTGATATTATTACTATTTATTGTAAATAAAAATGATTTTGTTTTATTATTCAGCTGAGCTAATCGGCCGAATATTCGGCTTTAAGACGAATATGCCGAATATTCGTTGCATCCCTATTTCTAATAGATTGATTTCAGAATCTTTGTATGAAAAAGTGCCATATACTGCCAGTTTGACATATGCATTGCGCCATTGCATGAAACAATTGAAGAAGCATGGTATAACTTGATGCCAGCATCTAAGATTTGAAATGGAAACGTATTTAGTTATATTTTAGACATTTTGATTTTTATGCAGAGAAAACAGAAGAATTTTTGTTTCCAAGGGCTTCCCATAAATTACTTTCTTTCAAACTCTGATTAACTTTTGATCTTACTTGCATCTGATTCTTAATCTTAGAATCTAATAATTTGAAATCAGAAATAATGTCACAATCCCATATATCCCACAAAACTTATCAATTGTATGTTGCTTTAATGCCCAACCAGTTAACCGGTTATCCGGAATACATCTGATCCCAACCATTCTAGATAAATGATTCTGTACTGTATAACATATAAATCATGTTATTCCCTCTCTCTCTCCTCTAGATGATGATGATGATGATATCCAGACTGTGACCTTTTTGTACAATGTAGTTTCTGGAGTTAGTGAAAAAAGTTATGGGATAAATGTAGCTGCATTAGCTGGAATATCAAAGGATATACTTATTAAAGCTCAAGCCAAATCAAAAGAAATGGAATATAAAATGATAATTCAAAGGTAAAGACTTTTTTACTTTTAGTTTAAAATATTTTACTTCAAAGAAATGTATATTAAATTACCATAAATTTTTTTTTTCTCTTACCTTTTCATTAAAGAACATTTTAAAATTTCAATACTTAAAATTATACTTAAGATTTCATCATTGTGTAATATTTGTAAACAATGGATAAAGCTAATAAAATAAATGAACATTAGAATGATTTAAATGTGAATATTATTATTACACAATCAGAATGCAGGAAAAAAGGCAATATTAGCTTATCTGTCCAAGTGCTGATCAGGCCTTTTTAGAAATTTGAATTGCTTTGTTTTTTTATTGGAATTCATCAGAAATGTAAACAAAAGATGAAATTGATTATTGTCATCTCTATATAATAAAACACAGTGTAACGAATCCAGGGCGAACCCATCCTCGAAAAAAGCTTATCACGGCCATGTTAGGCATAACTTTATAACAGGCTATAATATTGCCGATTGTTCAAGTTATCGAAATATACACATTATCTTCTTTGTATCACATCTATTCATCTTTATTTTCTCCAAAACCTTCAAAAACTATTTAATTATAATGTTTTAAATTATAAATTAAAAATAACGGATAACCAGATATAAATAAACGAAGACTGTTGCCATTTTAGAACTACAAATTCCAAATCTAGATACAAATGAACGACTTTTACATCATTTCATTAAAAAAGGGAAAAAAAATACAGGTTGACTTCTGATTCTGCTATTACAATATTTGTAAAAGTATATTATTAAAGCCCTTAAATATTTTGAAATGCATTTTTCAATTTTTCATACCAACTCATGATTTTGTGAAAAATGGAGTTAGTTGTCCAGAAGTACAAACTGTATTCGCTACACTAGCGCCTTCGGCCTGAACTGTACAGAAAATTCTGTCTATTTTTAAGCATTACTTTGGTGCCATCTATCGACAATCAATATAAATGAAAGAATTTTTGATTGAAGTTAGAGCTTCTTATAAAAAAAAATGCAGGACATAATGAGTAATTCAACAATGTAAATAAAGTAACGAGATCATTTTTTAAAAGCTTCTTCTTTCAATATAAATAAAATTAACATTATTATTATTATGATTTCTTTGATAGAATTTTAATTTATTTTTATTAATTTTCAAGAGCTTAACATTTATCCGCTTATTTTTTTTTAATTTTGTTTCTATTATAAATGAGTTTTTTCTTTTTTCCTAGATTATTTGAAATATAAGATTCTATCATGATTGCATTAGTATGGCTGAAAAATATTTTTTTCACTATTAAATTACAATTTTTTTCACTCCAAAGTTATGTTCAAATGTTATTATGTTAAAAATCGAAATTTTATCTCATTGATATAATTAATATATGTGGTACATAACATTATATTGTATATTCCTTACATTTTGACTTCATTTGATATGAAATATAAATTTTATTTGCAATGGAAAACAATTTCATGCGGATATAAGCAGTGATGTAGCCGTAAAAAAACCAGGGGGTATACGCTAGAGGCACAGGGATATACGTTAATCTCATGAACGTCATGCCTAGGGTATACGCTATAGCATTATTTGAGAAACAAGAGGTATATGGAGCTTCTTTAAAAAATTCAGAAGGTATACGGCGTATACCCTCCACTACACCCCTGGATATAAAGTAAGTTTTAAAAAAATGATAAAATTAAATAAAAACTTTACGAAAGAAATAATGATAATTGGTATTTTTTGTTTTATTTATACCGAATGAAATTTTAAATTTATATAACTGGTGCTTTTAAAAATTTATCTTGAATTAGATCCTGCATATTTTCTATAAAAAAAAATTAACAAAAAATTCTGATGTTTATATTATTTGATGATAAATGGCACCAAATCCATATTTAGCAACGAAACGCAAAGCTCCATTAATGGGTAAAATCGCTGTTGTGATCCCACAGAGTTCTAATACAATATATCTATCTGTTAATTCTATGCCTTGATCCACCGCTAATGCAAAGCGGTTGATTGAGCCATTCATTATTAAGATTCATTCTTTTTATAAAAATAATATAAAAGAAAAACTTTAACGCATTGAATATTTAATTTTAATGTTTTGTAAAATCTTCAGAAATTGTTTTTCACTTTGTTAATTATTATTATTGTTCCAATAAATACTGCTGTTTGTTTCGTTCAATTGTTGAACTATTCCAGAAATTTAATATTGAGTAAAAAAATGTCGTCATCATTCGTATATGTAGAAAAAATTTGTCATTTTTAAAGTGTACTTTTCTACAATAAAAATAATAAAAATTCAATAATAAAATCTTCATTCTGTTTGTTTATGTGAAGTCTTATGTAAAATGAAACGCAAATCAATATTCCGTCATTTTTGACTGGGTTATATACTTGTTGTTACTACATTTCTCAGTGTAACATAAAACAGGACAAGTGAGGGAGGGAGAAATTACATTGGTATAGATTATTGAATATTGGTTCTACAATATGACATTGTCTGAAATAGACAGTCATAAAAGTTTCTGTTGTTTTCTAAGCACCAAGTAGAGTAATGTGTCTTCTTTAAATTAGAAATCCATGTACACTGCGTTAAGAAATTGTAAGACCACTAATGAATTGGTGCACTTCTGAAGAAGACGACAAAATATGCAAATTTTTAGTGTGTATTTAAAATTGATCATAGAACGTTTTCTGTTATAATTGCTACATTAAAATTTAAGTTACATTTCACTAAAATCTTCTAATTTTTTTTAAACGTAAATAAGGTGACTGTTAAGAAATTATAAGACCACCTGAGGAAATTAGAGTATTATACTTCGTTCAGAATCATTATAAAACATACATGTTTGTATATCGTGAAAGTATTCCCGAGAAGCAAAGGTGCAGGTTTAGATAATGTTATTTACAATATATTGGAAGATACCATGGGGTAAAGAGTTGTCTGCAACTGAAGTAAGAAAAATTTGGTTTTATAAGGGTGCTGGTAAATCTGAATGAGAAATGGCTCAATTAATGAAGCATTCTAAAACTGCCATTCACGATGAAATAATTAAAAAAAGGGATTTAAATAAAATTAAACGATCTGGAAGAAAAAGGATTTTGACAGCATGGGATGATTGACAAATATTTCGATTATCAACTCAAAAAGGTCTTTCAACTCCAGATATTTCGAACCGTTTCAGCAAAAGAACGTCACACATAACAGTTTGGAAGTTTCTGAAATCAAATTGTAATGCAAAATGTTTGAAACTGTTAAAAAAAACTGAAGTTAATGAAACATCATAAAGAAGAAAGACTGAAATGGGCTAAAAATGTCATGTCATTGGACAAGAAATGGAAACGTGATATTTTCAGATGAATTTCTTAATGCACTGTAGTGTTATGTATAATCTTGTAGGTAAACATATTTGTTGATTTGCAATATAAACATTTTTTCATGTTTGACACACCCTCATGTAACATGCTCACCCTTTAATTCTTGTTTAAGGGGTAAACATATTAGAAAAAGATTTCAAACAAATTTTATTCTTTTAAAATATAACAGATAGTGGTAAAGTTGACACTGTATTCACAATGTATTGCTTAATGGATTTGTATATATAAATATACAAAATTTCCACTCAAGGATTTTATCCAGCGACCAATGGTCTTACAGGGTCTAGCCAAATCCCAAATACTCATGCAAACACATGCATCTTGATTTTTAAAGTAAATTTTGAGAAGAAAAAATTTGCACCATATGTGAAAAAATATGATAATATTATTTAAGTACAGAACTTTACTATATGTTTCAAAGGATGACTATTTTTCTTTCAAACTTAAATTACGTGTATATACTAAGCTACCACTAGTAGAGCAAAACAGGATTGTCTCAATCCTTTTCTTTTGCTCAGGTAGGTGTTTCTCAGTATTTATTTTAGTCTAAGGGGTAAAATTTTATATTTTGTTTTATGACATTGAAGATTTTTGGTATTTTAACGAGTATTTTTTGCTGCAGTTTTAATAGTTTGCTATATCATAATATTTAATTTTCTTCCATCCACGCTCAACAAGTTTTTCGAATTAATTATTTAAAAATTAGCCTCATAATTATACAATGGAATAAGTTCGACAGAAATATATTCAGTTTTCCAATACATAGAAATATGTAATTTTTTTTTTCAGCAATTCAAATATAAATACACAAAGAGTAAAAGTAAACACAAACAGCTTCAGTTTACAAAGCGCAATTCCAAGAAATAAACTGAGAGGAAATAAAATTTTCTGATGATGGGAATAATTTCACATGGTTTATATGTTTCTCTATACAAAGTGAGAAACATTACCTGAAAATTCAAAGGTCTTTTAGGGGTTATTAGCCTATATCCCACATATGCCAGGGACTGATTTCCCTCAGGACAAGTGCCTAGGCCCCTTAACTTAACAGACCAAATAATTACAATGAAATTCAATTTGGAATATCAATTTTTTTAAAAGACAATTTACTAATGTTATGTAACTTGCAACTCATCCACATATTCATGTGCTGCCTGTTTAACAGTTAACAATTTCATATATTTTCTCTGTATATAAAAATAATATACAAGCTGAAACTCAATTGATCACTCACCTTTACTCAATGGACAACATTACTGACATTTAGTTTACATTTAACTGGCCATCATCAAAATCTTCAATTCCATTTTAAGTATTAATAGATTAAGTTTTTAAAAAAATATGTTGCATTTAATGATCTAATAAAAAAAGCTGAGTATTTTCTCAATGTGCAAGGGATGCGAGCAGTGGCATATAATATGCACTTACGAAAAAGTATATTTTTTAATGCTGTCTAAATGTCTTTTCATTTGACAAAATTATTTTTAAGAATATCTATGAAAAGATGCAAATCTATATTATAAAGCAAAAACGTGTCTATGATTAACATCAATGTCACGTCAACAGTGGCAACTGCCTGAACAATCAATTTCATTTTATTGCATTTTTTTAAACTTCAAAGCATAACACAATTTCAATTTTTATACTGTCAAATAAAAAAAAACTAGTCATCGGGGGCCACCATAATACTTACCCATCATGGATATACATAATATAAAATATGAAAATAAAACATGTGATACATGCTAAGTATTGTATCATGTTACTTTTATTCATAATTTAATTTACTTGGACTCCCTTAAATATAAATAATATAATCCCGTAAGCTAATGTTGTTTTTTTTTTGCATTAAAATATCTCAATTTATTGATTTTCTGTAAGCAAAACAATTGGTTTAGAATGGAAGTCTATGGGAATTTGGCGAAATATTAGAGATACTGCCAATTTGGCATCACTTTTGACAACAAATTTTGGTCGCCAAATTTGGCAATATATCGCCAAGTCGGTGTCAAACTTGGCGGCATTTGGCGACAGAACAGGGTCCCTCCCTTATGGTAACCTCCCTTATAGGTATGGAGATGCATTAAGTGCTTGACATTTACGATAAGCCATTATTGGCATTTAATCTTATAGTTTGGCGATAGTTTTTTGGTTGATGGGATAATCGAGTAGTAGCGAATTGCATAAAAGAAACATCCTTGTAACTTGAAAAATTATAAACAGTTTACTGCGTTGGATTAATCGTCTCATTTCCAATTAAAATATATCTTTGAATTGAAATTTGAATGAAATGCAGGGTCATGAAAAATTGAAGAATGTGAAAAATATGATTACAAATATCTTGGCAACTAATTATCTGATTGACTTCATTCTTTATGCAAAATTTGTTTTTTTATTGTCTTTTATATTCACTCCTTCAAATAAACCCTTTCGAAAATTTTTGTATAGCTTTTATCAGAACGAATATTTTGAGAGTTCGAAAAAAATAGTTCCGAATATCGAGGTTACTGATATTCAATAGGCTTCTTCCCATTATTACTTTCTAAGTACACATCAAATTTCATGTCTGTATCTCAATTTGTTTGGGAGATAGAGCGTTTACAGACACACGTACAGACGGACGGTAAATTTTTTTCCTAAAAATATGTTTTTCGGAATCTCCAGTGTCTGAAACATCTAAATCCGTCAAAAAATTTTTTTTTCGATTTTTAAAACGATTACAAGACTTACCCTATACTACGTATGATTGTCATATCCCAACCCTACAAGAATAATAGCAATCTATGTTAATAGCTGGCAGCACCATACACAGAGAGCCTGAGATTGTAAGGTTTTACATGCAACCAGTGGTATCGATGCAGTTATAAGAAATGACTTGTTTGAATAGCTGCACTTAGGCGGCTCTTGTAAATATGTAAATAAACTGTAAGTAATCTTATAGTTATGCCTTCTCGCCCAGTAAATAGTAATAATAAAAGTGTGGTGATGTAATATTGGCGACGTTATGGGATTTAACCCAAATTAAAATGTTGTGAAGAAAAATTTTTTTGAAAAAAAAAAAGAAAGAAAAAGAAAATGAAAAATGGCCGATAAAGAATGTTCCTTGGACTATTTATGTCAAAAAAATTTACTTTTATTTCTCAGCGAATAGCATCAAAAGTGATGAGATGAAGAAAAATATTTTGCTAAGTTTGGTTGGAACATCAACTTTTGCCATTTTATGAGATATTAGTCCCTAATACTCTGAAAGAGATTATTTACGAAGATCTTTTAAAGAAAGCAACGGAGTAATTTTCACCACGCCCTAGCGAAATAGTAGAGTGATAAGTTCCAGAAACGACTAAAGAAGCAAGGAGAGAATATAGCAGATTTCATACGAGACTTATGTTGGTTATCCGAATATTGCAACTTCGGAAATACTCTTAATGACCGCCTGTGTGATCAATTGGTGTTTGGGATCCAGAATGAGAAGATATAACGGAAATTACTGGATTCTAGAGACTTAACGTTCCAAATGGCGGTGGAAATAGCTGAATTGTTTGAATCAGCTGATGCCGGTGTAAAATCCCTACATATTGGAGAAAGTACGACTATCAATCAAGTGCGTGTTTCGAAAGTGGAGAAAGAGAAACCAAAAGTAGAGAAGTTCGCTTGTGCACCTAAGCCTAAAGAAGATAGATTCGCACGTGAGAAACTATGTTACAGATGCTCTAAAAACCTTAATCCCAAGTTTTGCCTTTTTAAATCTGCAGAATGCCATTTCTGCCATTGATTAGGTCACTTAAAAATTTGTTGTCAAAATCAAAAATTTGGAATGAAAAAATGAGAAACAGTATAAGAACAGGAAAATTAAAACTGTTCAGGAAGAATATTGTTTAAACTTCATAGACGACAACTCCAATAATGTGTTGTGGGTAAAAGCAGTTAAAATAAATAGTGTAAATATAAAATTTGAAATTGACACTGGTGCGGCTCATACTATTGTAAGTAAAAGTGTTGCAAACAAATTGTTCTCAGGTAAGATGCCTTTAATTAAATCTAAAATAAAGTTACAAACTTATACTAAAGATTCTTTAACTGTTTTGGGGGAATTAAAAGTAAATGCTGTTGTTGATGAATATCGTATTCCTGATTTAATAATATTAGTTATTAAAGAGGAGGGTCTGAGTCTAATTGGAAAAACTTGGTTAAAAGCATCAAAATTATTTTGGCCTAATGTAAATATGATTAAAAGCATTTCAAAAGATGATTTAATTAGAAATTTTCCTAATGTTTTTGCTAACGGGATCGGGACAATCAAGCGTCCTCCCGTGTCAATAAAATTGAAAAAAGATGCAAAACCAGTTTTTCTTAAGTCTCGACCTGTTACTTTTGCTTTAAGGAAAGCTACTGATTTAGAATTGGAACGATTAACTAATGAGGGTATTTAAAAACCTGTTGATCATTCAGAATGGGCTAGTCCTATAGTAATTGCTCCTAAGTCTAACGGTTCTGTTAGAATATGTGGTGATTATAGAGCAACAGTTAATGAATACTGAAAATGATAATTATCCTCTTCCTAGAATGGAAGAATTATTTTCTAAATTATCAGGTGTAAAATTTTTTACTGTTTTTGATTTAAAAGATGCGTATTTACAACAACCTGTAGATAATGAAAGTTGTAAAATTTTGACTATAAATACACATAAAGGAATATTTAATGTATTATGATTAGCATTTGGGGTAAAATGTGCTCCTGGAATGGTCCAAAGAAAAATTGAGCATATTTAAAAAAAAATATGAATATGTTGGTGTGTTTTTAGATGATGTTATCATTAGTGCTAGTAATGAATCAGAACATTCTGAAAGAGTTGAAAGTGTTCTGAAATGCTTTTCTAAGCATGGTATAAGATTAAATAAGGAAAAATTAAAATTTATGGTTTCAGAAGTTTCTTATTTAGGACATAAAATATCCCAGGAAGGAATTAGACCTATTCCAGAAAATTGAATGCTCCTATTCCAAATAATGTCTCACAATTGCGTTCATTTTTAGGCTTAGTTTCTTATTATAGAAACTTCCTGCCTAATATTTCAGATGTTTTAGAACCTTTACATAGATTATAGATAATAATGTAAAGTGGACATGGTCAGAAAAGCATGAAAAAGCGTTTCAAAAAGTTAAACAATTATTATGTACATCTCCTATTTTAGACTTATATGATGTTAACAAAGATATGGTTGTAAACTGTAATGCTTCTGAATATGGTATAGGGTCAGTTTTAAGCCACATTGTTGAGGGTAAAGAGAAACCTATTGCTTATGCTTCTAGAACTTTAAATAAAACTGAAAGAAATTATGGAATAGATAAAGAAGCTTTATCTGTAATGTTTGGTGTCACTAAATTTCACCAATATTTATCTGGAAAACAGTTTAAAATTATAACAGATCATAAACCTTTAATTAGATTGTTTGATCCTGTTAAAAAGGTACCTGATACATTATCACCTAGAATGCTGAGGTGGTCGTTTATGTTAGTTGGGTATGATTATACAATTGAGTATTGTGAAGGTAAAAATAATAAGAATGCGGACGCATTAAGTAGATTACCTCTCCCAGAAACTGTAAATATATTAAGTAATCCTGCAGAAATAATGTTTATTTCAAATAATGGTAATTGGCCTGTTACTTCTAAAACTATTGCAAAGTGGACAACTGAAAATCCTGTAACTAAACAAATTTTAGAGTGGGTGTTACATGGGTGGCCGAAAAAGGTTAAACAAGAAGAATATCAACCATATTTTTGTAGAAGGGAGGAAATTTCCTCTGTAGAAAATTGTCTATTGTGGGGACATAGAGTGATTGTACCAGAGGAAGGCCGTGAATATATATTAAAATTACTGCATTCCGTTCATCAGGGTATATCAAGCATGAAAGCGAAAGCTAGGGGGGTAGTTTGGTGGCCAAATATGGATAAAGAAATTGAACAAATGGTAAATTCTTGTAATAGATGTCAGATGTTTGTGAGGGATTGTCCCAAAATGGAACCCTTGAAATGGAACCCTTGAAATGGAAACCTGAACTGCCCTGGGAAAGGATCCACATAGATCGTGCCAGTCCGTTCGAAGGTAAAATATTTTTAATAGTAGTCGATTCTTATACTAAATGGTTGGATGTAGAGGTAGTACCCAAGCCTGATAGTAAAACTACAATTAAGGTATTAAGGAGAATTTTTGCTACATTTGGATTACCTGTTGAATTGGTCAGTGATAATGGTCCCGTGTTCACAAGTGATGATTTTGAGGAATTTCTTAAAAATAATGGAATTAAGCATACACCTATTCCACCATATCACCCGTCTTCGAACGGACAAGCAGAAAGATATGTGCAAACTGTGAAAAATTGTCTTAAAAAGCTAGATAAAAGTGACATAACATTATCAATTTCACGATTTTTGTTAGAAAATCATTCCACTCCTTATACGGTGACTGGTAAAACTCCTGCTGAATTAATGTTTGGAAGGCCAGTTCGAACAGCCCTTCACTTGGTATTACCATCAAAACCTAAAATACAGCAACCCCTGCACAAATATAAGCTTTATGATTTAGTTTTTGTTAAAAATTTTGGAAAAGGGGAGAAATGGGTAAAAGGAAAAATTATGAAATTTTTGGGGAGTAGATGGGTTTTAGTAAATAGATGCGATAGAATAATGTGTAAGTGTCACATTAATCAGTTGAGACTTAATAAAGAGATAAGTTATGAAATACCAGAGAGAGAGTTGTAGAGATGAATCGAAATGATAAACTAATGTCAGACAAAGTTGAAAATATGTGACATAGTGGTAAAAATTACAGTGATTATAATAGGTATGAAAGGGTTAACCAGAACCATTTTTCTGGAACTAATAGAAAAATAAAAGACCAGCTTAATAATGATAATACTATAGGACCAAGCCAATCTCAGCCTTTGCATGATATTGTAACAGGTACAGTTGTGAGTAATAAAAATGATAATACAACAGATAAATCTGTGAAAGACAATTTGACTAAAACTAATGATGAGGACTCTAAGGAAAGTGTTCCAGTTCGAAGAAGTCAAAGAGCAAGATTGCCTGTAGTTCGTTTGAACTATGAGGGGAGGGTGTCATATCCCAACCCAACAAGAATAATAGCGATCTATGTTAATAGATGGCAGCACCATACAGAGGGAGTCTGAGATTGTAGGGTTTTACATGCAACCAGTGGTATTGATGCAGTTGTAAGAAATGACTTGTTTGAATAGCTGCACTTAGGCAGCTCTTGTAAATATGTAAATAAATTATAAGTAGTCTTATAGTTATGCCTCCTTGCTCAGTAAATAGTAATAATAAAAGTGCGGTGGTGTAATAATGATGGGCAAGTAAAAAGTAATTTCTTCGAAAACTATATCTCAATTTATTGATTTTTTATGGTTTAAAAATATTTTTCAAGCATGATTTTTTTAAATTTATCTCAAAAATGAATTGAAATGTGAAACCCAATTACGTAAGATAACTGATTTGAACTTAACACAATGTAAATAATTGAGCAATTGTTTGTTTCTGTGCAATATTACATAACTAAATTAAACCTTCATAAATAAATAAATAAAACTTAAAATTAACAGACGCGTAATCAAACTACTGAACAATCACTGAAACAGTCAAAACATAAAAAGTTGTTATTAATACAGAAATGTTTTGTGATTAACTGTTGGCATGCTTATAAAAGTACTGAAAATGCTGTTTGGTGTTGTTGATGTGCATTCTAAGAAAGTATGCTAAATGAAAAAAATCTTTTAGAGTTTTCAATTAAAATTGATTTTCAACCACATTCTGTACACTGAGTATATCGGGCATCTTTATCCCGAGTAGCCCAGGTTGGATTGCCTGGTATTAATAACAGTAAAAAAATATTTTTTTTTTATATAAAACTAGCTGTAACCAGCCACGCGTTGCTGTGGCTCAGTCTGGTTAAATGGAAAAAAAGAAAAAAAAAGCACATGTTTCTAACATGTTTAATTTCGCAGTGCTTGTGGGTATACAATATCCTTTGTTGTTCCATTGTCTTTGCAGATATAGAGATTGTCTGGTTTGCTGATTCTAGGACACACAACATATAATTGTCCATGTGAGAAGCAATCTGTGTCTAGATCTAAACTGCAGAATTCTAAAGTTGGCCCTGAGCTTCAGTGGCGTAGCTAGACATTCAGCGGCCTGGAGCAAATAAAGTTTGTGCGCCCTCTTGTTATTGTTACTCGAAAAAGTTCAGTGCAGTTTTCTTTTGAAGTTTAAAATTTATATTCTATTCTTAATTCGATTTAAAACCTTACTTTTATTTGAAAGTCAAAGGGTTTTAACGTATTAAATATAAATAATAAAAAATAAATAATGAATATATGGAATATAATTCTTTAAGTACGAAGTATCTACCTACCAATATTTTCTGTGAATTGGACTTGATTTTCGCTGTAAATTCGCCAATGGGCCAGTACAATCTGCCGCCCTTACTATATGTTTTTCTTTTCAAGGGTTTCGAAGCATTGTAGGTTACTAATGAAAAATACTATTGTTAAGATTTTTTTTTAACTTTTCGCGTAAGGAGAAAACACATTTTTCTGTTTTTAGTGCCAGAAAATACTAAAATTCCACAACATTCAAAGTATCATAACTCGGCATGATTTGATCGTAAAGAAATTTTTATTTTCTAAATATAACGTATAGAACCCAGGGACCGTTTAAAAAATAACTATTTTGACAGAAATTACTTTTAAGAGGATGAAGAATAACATAGAAACGTGTTTACTATTGGAATTATTTCTAAAGCTAATGGTTTAAAAAATTAGCCAATGCACAAATATAAACGTTGATACCGAGGTTCTCACCTGCTAATCTGAGCAATTTGACTAATCGCTAAAGAAAATCTAGTCAAATTCAAAGAATGGTTTCAATAGATTCGTCGTGAAACTCTAAGAATATCAAAGCACAAGTAATGGGTTACACAGAGAAGGTTTAACCACACAATAACATCATTGAGAGTGTTGCCAAAGGAAAAATAAACATCTCTTGTAATTTGGCAAATTCATTCCTTAGTTTTCTCGCCAAGTGAAACATTTTGGCGCAGTGGCAATCAGCAGCGAGAAACCTGTTTAACACCTTTATATATTATTTGAAATTCCAGTTCTTACTTTCCAAACACATACAATGTAAGGAAGGAAATAGGAAAGCATTGTAATCACAATAAAAATAAATGACAACAATGGAAATAATATATTTTTACAATTTCGAATACTCTGACTCCATTCTCACAATTTTTACAATGATTCAATATCTATGTGTGTATGTATGCACATATGTTAAAATTTCCTCACATTTTCAAGATTCCCATAGCACAATTTGGTATGTTTTTAATGATGTTGGCAGGTATTTAAGTATTGCGCGGCAGCACAATACTTATTTATTTCCAGTGTCACTTCTCAATGTTAATTTAACATGGAAAAGCCTATGGAGATCATAACTTTTTCATTTTTTCTTCCCACCTTTATGTCCCTGATGCCACTCATTTTATATTCTTTACTAATTCTAATGATATTATAAATTTAAAGTGTAAAAACGTTTGCCTGACGTCAGGGTCAAAACGAATGGTAAAATGGCTTTGCATATGGGTGAATTATAACCCAGAGAAAAACATGGGCCAATTTTTTTTTCACATTATTCAAATATTTTTCTTAATAATTCCAATTTTTGCTTTTTTCATTGAAAATCAACGGACATTTTCATAGAAAATGTAACATTTTTACTTCATTGTTGCAAAAATTTCAAAAGCCGTAATAATAATTTATTTCTTTTTAGTTGAAAGATTTTCACGTAAAATATTAAATTAAGCTAGTTTTTTTTTTTTTTTTTTTCAAAAATTAAAAATGTGAATATGGCGTCATAGTGGAAATAAAAAGGATATTTTCAGAAGTTTTTGCTTTGGTCAAGTTTATATTTTAGTAAAAAGTTTCTAATGGATAGCTATTTTTACGCAGGTAGCGAACTTAGTGGGAATTACATGGAGGAATGAGATAGATGGAGGTGCAGTAAGATGGTTGGGGGTGACGCCAAAAAAATAACTCTAAAATCCGCTACAGAAAGCCCAAACAAAACCACGTGCTGTGAGACGCCTATCAGTTCAAACCGATTTAAACCTGTATTTCTTTGCTTTCGTTTTTTACCGTCGGAAATTGTTATTTAAGATATGATTAAAATTTCGATAAAAAATGAATTATGCACTGTTATAGGATGTAATACTAGATCAGAATGTATCAAAGATACTAATATATCACTTCACAGAATTATTTGATTATTTAATCATATGTATTTTAAATATAAATATCAGAAGCGTCTTTTAAGATTTTACTTGAAAGGGTAACATTCTTTCGTTATTGTCCGAAAATCGTTTGCACTTTTGAAAATCTAGATTTTCGATTAATATTTGTAATTTAAGTTTTCATACATAATTTTAAAAGAATGCTTCCATCATTATATTTTATCTGTTTACATGCAATTATTAATATGCTGTTAAAAACAAATAAAGACGTTTATCTAAATTAGTAGCGATTGATACAGTCAAAAATGGGGGCCTATTTGAAGCGCAATCACAAAAATTTCATTCCATCAAAGGAACTCCATTAATCAGTTTGAATTACTTGAGCTTTGAAACATATTATTATTTGCAAAAAAATAAGTTCCCTGACAGGAAAATTTTAGCTGTAAGAATGAAATTATTATCAATAAATGCTTGGCTCGCATTTGAGTAATTGGACTTGACCTTTCGATACAAAGTTTTATTTTTCACAAAATAGTTATGCATTTCTCAAGGATAACTTTTTCTTTTCAGAAAATTGATACCAAAAGAAAAAAAAAACTTCCATCTATACCATTTCCAAAACTTTCTTCTATCTCATACATGTTAATACTTCAAAATTCGCTATCACACTGCCAAAATTAAATGGCAATCTATACCCATCATGGGGATTCTAAAGATATGAAATTCTGTGCATTAGTTCTTGAGATATGGCTATCGCTGAAATCATGTAAATCCAGCAAACTGCAGCCTAGCAGCACCACCTATTTGGTGCTTTACACCAAAACCTATGATGCACCAAAACCACCAAACAACAACATATGTCAACGTCAAACTGAATCTGAAGTTTGGGGAGAATCCGTGCATTAGTTTTTGAGATAGAGCTATTGCGAAAATCATGAAAATTATAGCGTAGCAGCGCCACTTATTGGGCGATTAACACCAAAATCTATCAGCAGCAACTTGTGTTAACATCTAATTCTGAAGTTAGATGAAAATTCGTGCATTTGTTCTTGATAGAACTATTGCAGAAATCGCGAAAAATGCAGCACAGCAACGCCAACTGATGGTCGATTTACACCAACACGCAATCAGCACCAAGTCATATCAAGGACTAACTGAATCTGAAGTTTGATGAAAATCCGTGCATCAGTTCTTGAAATAGAGCTATGCGGAAATCGTGTAAAACCTACAAAATGCAGCATGGCAACGCCACCTGTTGGGCGATTTACACCAAAATGTAATAAGCACCAACTCATGTTAAGGACCAACTGAACCTGAAGTTTGATGAAAATCCGTGTATTAGTTCTTGAGATACAGCTATTGCTGAAATCGCGAAAAATGCAGCATAGCAGCGCCACCTGTTGGGCGATTTACACCAAAAACTAATCATCACAAATTTATATTAGGGACTAAATGAATATAAATTTTTATTAAATTCCGTACATTAGTTCTTGTGATAGAGTGCCCACAAAATTTGTGTCACATACTGACAAGTACTTTAGATACAGTACTGTATCCGAATATTTTGTGTGTCCTTGTAAATGAAGGATAAATACTATGTACATCATATTTCACAGCAAGTACATTGTAGTAAATCTGAGTAATTTATGTCTATTCCATTATATTTCAGTAACATAATATCGCTGTAAACAGTTCCCCCCCCCCCCCCCCCCCGTATATCATTATGTAACGGAATTCTTTTGTGTGGCCCTGTAAATGAATAATAAATGCTTTGCAAACCCCATATTCTACAAAATGCATGCTTTACTGCACTTTATAAATGAATATCAATTTCTTTATGTTTTAAATTGTCTAGCATCATTAAAATGCACTTGAAACGATTTTTCCCATTGACCGTAATGTAACAGAATACTTTTTACCGCCCATGCAAATGAACTTTAAGTGCCACACATTTGTTTATTTTTTTTTCAAGAGTGGTCACGCTATAGTAAACGTCAATAACATATAAAAAATGCAGGGTGATCCCAGTATATTTACAAGAGTTAGAGCTCGACCAGAAGGCCATACAAACCAAAGACAAACATTTTTCATCTATGTTGGAAAGGGTTAAAGAAAGAAAACTTTCAATAATACAATTTTTAGTTCTTATCAAATGTTTTCAATATTTTATTTAATCTTATTTTGACATTTTATTATTGTTAATTTTCCAATTCCAATTATTTTAAAAGCAAACATTTATTTTAATAAATAACAACACAACAAAGACCCTTTAAAAAATGTACCATTTTTTCCTAAAATATACTTCAGCTGTAATTCAACTCTTTGAATTCGTCTTATTAATACAAAATCCCTCCCACATGCTTGTGTTGTTTGGGCTTTCTTGGACGTTTAAATTTGAGCGATAAATGGTTTCATATAGCAAACCTTTTTAACGGCATACTGCAACTCCATCTATCTCTTTTCTCCATGGGGGAATTACATAACTTAAATTTTAAAATGTATTTTTTTCCGAGATGAGAACTATTTATACCCCAAGTTAAACTTAGGTAATAATTTTCTGATGTGTTTACATCACCCCTTGGGAGAGAATAAAGTTTAAAAATTTAAGTAAAACTTTTATTTTTTATTGTATCACAGATATAATATTGTTAAATACAGTCGAACCTCGTTATCCTGACACCCTAATGTCCAGAAAAAAGTGTCGTCATAAGCGGAGTGTCGCGCTAAGCGGGGTTTAAGAAAAATATGTTTATAAAAAGCTGTATTTTTAATTAATGTAAGACAATTTTAAATTCATAACTGTTCTTGCAGTTTTAAGCAATAAAACAGTTAAACAAATAATTAAACAATTAAACAAAATGGACACAAAAACAAAATTGAAAAGAATAAAAATCAGATTTATGATGGCTTGTTTTTTTATTGTTGTATGAAATATTTATGAATTAAGGTTTTCTTATCCCTAGATCTGCTTCCTACAATTCTTTTTTCAATATTATACAATGAATTGTAATCAATATTCGTTGTTTCAGAAACAGATCTTAGATAATTTCTGATCGTTTCAATGAAATGCAATGCTTCGGTTTTAGTCAGATGAAAAACATCGTATAACCACAAGAAAACTCCATTTATTCAGATAAAGGATTGAATTAAAGTTTCTCTCTTTATCTCAATAGGTATTTTAGACAATTTTACAATTTTGTGAAAAGTTTGGCTAAGACATTTTTTACCGCTTAATTTCCATGCTTATAAGATGAATTATGAAAAATGGGCAAATTTCCTAAACCGTCGGGATCTCTGGAGTCAGGATTTATTTAACGACGTAAAATCCGGAGTTTATTTACATTAAAATTATATAAAGAGAATCGGGACTTTGAAAAACTGACGTGATAAACGGAGTGACGTGAAAACCGGGTGTCGGGATAACGAGGTCCGACTGTATTAGCAGTAAGGATTCAACACAATTTACATTTACATTCATAGCATTCCTGAGTGGGAAATTGGGTATCTAAATTTAAGTGAAGTTAATTTTTTATGTTTTGATTATAGATTTTTTACGTTCAGATTGGAAGCTTTTGTCCAAACTACTGCAACCTGCATTACTACAGTTGTGAAACATTTTGAATTACACATTGGTAAACTGCATCCCACATTGTGATGCAATACCGCATACATCAAAGCCTGATGATGATGCTCTCTATTAATTTTGAAATGTGTTCGTCTGAGTGCAGTAGTTATTAAAAAAACTTGACATATTAAACAAAAACATAATTTGAAGAACAAATTAAAAGAACAAAATTTATTTCCTACATTGTTAAAGCCCGAGAAGGGACAGATATTAAGTTATTTCATTCCATTAGTTCTACATTTAGTGTTAAATTTTTGTAACAAATTAGTTAAGCCAATTGAAGATTAAAAAATAAAAATAAAATTCATACAATATGATATTTAAAACATCCTAAAAATTAGATTCCGTTCAAATGAAATCGAAATAAATCATAGATATTTTTTAAAGTTTTGTATTTTGCATGCATCTTATCATTTTATGCACAATTGTCATAAACATAATACAAAATTTGCAATACAAATATTTTCAATTAAAAATGGAAGAAGTCTAAGATTTATTTCGATTTCATTTGAACGGAATCTAAATTTTTAGGGTGTTTTAAGTATCGCATTCTATGAATTTTATTTTTATTTTTTAATCTTCAATTGGCTTAACTAATTTGTTACAAAAATTTAACATTAAATGTAGAACTAATGGAATAAAATAACTTAATATCTGTCCCTTCTCGGGCTTTAACAATGTAGGAAATAAATTTTGTTTTTTTAATTTGTTCTTCAAATTATGTTTTTGTTTAATGTTATTAAATCTGTCACAAGAATTGCATTAATTTACGAAGAAATTGGCCGATGTGTCTGGTATCTAAACTATTCTTCAACCATTCTTTGATGATAACTGATGAACATTTTCTCTTACATATAAATTAATTTTATTGTTCACGTTCATCTTATATCTATACAACAATGTTTCAACATGCAGACAGTGGTGGATCGACAAAGAGTTCACAATCACTTTACTACCAGTAATTTCATAAAATAATTTATCCTTGTTTAATCGTAGAGAATCCCACGATTAAAACAGATCAAATTTTATATACTAATATTCTGGTAGAAAAGTGATTGTGAACCTCTGAAGAGCTGCTACAACTGCACGCAGGGTCGGTCGGATTCTGTCATTGTCAAACACGCAGACCTTGGATTTTTGGAGGGCGTAACATTTTAGAAACTCATTATTTTACCACCTTGCTAGTAGAAACCAATAATATCCATTACCATTTCCAGTTTTTCTTTCTGGGGATGTTTTCAATTTCAGAACTGGAATGAAAATTTGTGGAAAAGTATGTCATTAAAAAAATATTTAAACTTTTTCAATGAAAGTGCACGTTTTCATTAAAACACTAGTGGTGAAAATATTTCACCTTTGTGGTGAAGCAATTCCACCTCACATAAGTGGAAATATTTCACCTTTGTATAAAATTTAGAATCTAAGTTTTCATTCATTGTTATCAGGGCTTAATTTCTAACAAAAAAATTTCCAGAGCCCTAATATTTTGCGGTACTGGTACTAACAACTGTACTGTTCCCCCCGCCCTCCTTGCCTCTGCCACTCAAATCTGCGTACTTATATTTTGCACATTATTCGCAAAATTTAAAGCATTTTTTTTTTCTTTAGCAAAATAAAAATTTTAATTATATCTATCAGCATATACTTAGCTGTCAACTATTCCACTTTTCAGTTATCACTCCTTCCGAATAGTAATTTATGCCTAATTATAATGTTTATTGTGATTTTTTGTTAATTCTACGATTAAATGTAAGGATTATAATTCGGAAATAGTGTTAACACAAAAAACACATAGTTCGCAGCTATGCATTTTTTTGAAAAAATGAATGAAATTTACAGAAATTAATATTTACATGCTGAGGAATGGAACAATGTTTTTCAATTTCCTATAAAAGGTGCATATCTTAAACTATAATCGATTACTTCTGCATAACAATCTTTTGTCATGAGTCCCTGAAAATCAGATTAAACTAAAAATTTGACACCATTATCGGAAAGATTCGATGCTTTGATAGAAAAAACGGAAACACTGCTCGATTGCTTCCTATCAGAATAACAATACATGGCAATTATATCTACTTACAAATGAAAGTGACTTCGTAAATGTGTAGAACAGAGCCTTAGCATGGTCAGCGTTCATGGTACAAAATAAATAGAAAAATCTCTAACGTGAATTTTATACTCGTACGCAATAGAAGACAATAAACCTCAAACAAACAAAACCTCAGGCTGATGCTAGTTGGCTAAAAACAGAAAATATTCCTTTCAGATGAGATATCTAACTAATAAATAAAAAACCAATCAATTAAAAAATTGTCCTACTGTCACAAAAGAAAATCATACTGAAAGCAAATTCATTGTTCAGTCTCTTGATTGGCGCCGTATCAATACGTCGCTGACATAAATTTGCTAATACTATCACTAGACAAGAAAAACACGATTTCTGTTTTCCCTTCATTCTGATCAAAATAGCATTAAAATGATTTGAAATAGAATATAATACGTAATTTTGAAGGAGGAAATTTTTTTTTATACATGAATATATAAAATTTTGAATATAAGACAGATTGAGCTTGAGTCAGTCCAAGCCTTAAAGCATATATAAAAATTGAGTCTGTTTTATCTCCATCTTCTATGTGTGCAGCACATTATGTCACACATAAGTGTTTTGATAAAAAAGAATGCAAAAACTTGGAGATGGGAAGGAAAGGAAAGGATAATTTAGGCTTCAGTTTTTCGGAAGCGCTATTGCACTGGGCTCCGGAGCCCTGTATTTATGAGCCCCGGTGAATTCCGACCAATATTTAAATATTTACTAAAAACAGAGGAGTACCGGAGCTGGGCTCCAGTGCAATTTAACCTTAATTGTTATACAGTACTGAACACAACACACAATATTTTTTTTTGTAAACTAAAAGTGGAGTGGAGTAACTAGAGATTGATATTTTTTTGTATAATTCAAAAATTCATTGACTACTAACATGTGATATCGGATGGTGATGGCGGTGTGTGTGTGGGAGGGGGGGGGTGGTGGAGCCTGATTACGGCCTAAGCTAACCCACATTACTATTTTCGAAAAATATGTTTTGCTTTATTTAATCCTAAAATTCTGTGACTGAATAAGGTTTAATGGGGAAAAATACTTATTGAAAAAAGTGGTGCAAATTTGAATAGGTGATAATCAGTTCCCAAGGAACACTAAATTTGATATTTAACTTTTTGAAGGAAAATGCTTATCAATTCTGTATTTGAGACTTGCCATGTTCTCAAAATTTCAAAAATGATACGGACAAGATTTAATCCCCTCACCCCTCCCCTCCTGCCTCTAAATTTTGTCGCCATGGACTGATGTGGAATATGCTTAAATCCGACTCTTCTCATTGTTTTGCAATCTATATTCATGCATGTTTAGTTTCCACAGAATACAAAAACTTTCGTTCTCTAGGTTTTTTGCTTGTTTTTTTTAAATTGTCAATTTTCTTCAATTTATCAAACTATTCTTTTAATTGAAAAATAACTAAATAGCTAACGCATTTCTGTTACATCGTAAATATAGGTTTCTCAGCGATGACTTCTTTGGCTACCATTATTTTCATACAGTAATCATCATGATATATTTTTGACATTTTCAACAAAATGTACTAAGAAGATTATTGTTTGAAAATAGTAGTAGCCAATAAAGTGACCCACGAGAGCCCTGCAAATAAGTTTTGATTACTTCAAGATTTAAAAATTTTCAACTGTCCTTTACAGAAAAAAAATTTGTCGCGCTGAAACGGTGTTGGAGAAGTTACTTGAGGCTGCAGTATGCTATGAATTAAAATTAAAACTTCGCGAATAGAAATAATTTTTTTAAACTGTGTATAAAAACATGTTTAAAATCTAAATGTTGAGGTTAAACACAATGTAAAATGACATAGGAATATGTTGATTGTAACAAGATTCATCTATAATACCTGATTAATAATGAAAAAAATATGCAAATACTTTTACAAATCTTTATTTCATTCTTTCTAATTTTGCGCCCTTCGGATTCGTGCGCCTGGAGCAGGTTGCTCCAACTGCTCCACAGTAGCTACGCCCCTGCTGAGCTTTGTTCATGGTGATTGTGAACGCCAATCAAGTTAGAAATTGCAATCTTCTAAGTATAAATGGCATATCTGTTGGAATCATAGGAATGTGAAGAATGAAGACATCTTCACCTTTGAAAGGTCCTGTCAAGATTGTTGCTAATTAATTTTTTTACTGCAAGCCATGTGCGTTGCAAAGCTTTGGATGGTGGATATTTCACAACATGATAATTGGCACACTGATTTTCAATTGCATTACATGAGGTGGCATCCCTGGCACATCGAGTGAATTTAAAAATTCTGTTGGATAATTAATCACTTCATCTGCTTCCACAACAGTGTCGACGAACTTGTATGTGACTGCCTCACTTTGAATGTTAGACTGAATAATGTTGTTAAGTTTGTAGCAGAGTTGGACAAATTTGTCATTGCAATTATCTACAATGTAATTATAGTTTAATTGTATGCAATTAATTATAGTTAAAATTACATGCTGTAAAAAAATCTTACATCACTGTAGCTAGAACCGCCCCATCTCATTATTTCACAAAGTTTCTGTGTTTGAATGTGTGTAACTATAATCAATTACATGCAATTACCTTGTACTTTCATTGCGGATAATTGAGATTACAAATTTGCCCAACTCTGGTTCATAGACGTCTTTGTTCGTGGCCGCAAGAATAGCTTGTTAACTCAGCCAATCGTGATTCTTATAATTGGTTAGAATATTGGGAAATACTTTTTCAACCAGTTCTCCTCTTGACATCACTAAATTGCAGAGGTTATGAGGCAATGAAATTCGTCCTGAGGGCAGATCAACCGGCACCTTATTGTTCCCAAATTCCAGCAATTGATGTGAGAATATCTCAGATGATCGATCATTTTGCAGCTGGACACACATATTTGTAGTTAATTTAAACGTCTTTATGTATAACCACAAAGTAGCGTATGAAATGCATTCCATTCTCAAAGTGCATATACCTGGGAGCAGACTAGTATATTTTCTCCTAACGTCATACATTGTTACATAAGATGCCCTAAAGAATACTTGTCTTGGGCCACCATTTCTATAAATTGGACCCTATATAAGCCTGTCAATGATTCACAATAACATATTAAAAGTGTTGTTTCTCAACCAAACTCAAAACATTAATTCAAATTTCCTATTTCAAAATTTTCTCATTTTAGATATCTTTGCTTTTATTTCATTTATGCTTCATTAAATAATTTCTGATTTTTTACTTTGAAGTACATATTTAGTAATAAAATTGTTAATGAATATTTTTTATTTTATTTCAGGCAACTTAGAAAGCTTTTACAAAAAATGGACTCCATAAATTTAGAGAAAGTGACTAATATGAAGTGCATATCATAGACTGTTAATAATTAATTTCTTGTAAAAATCAGTATTTGAACTAATATTTATACATAAACATAATGATTTTAAATGCGATGAATTTTATATGTTCTTAGTAAGTCTGAGTTCCAGATTATTGTTTTAAATGTGATTGTTCAATATTGTATAGTTTATCTTTTGACAAAAAGAAATAAAAATATATATAAATGTGTTTCTATTGCTTTTTTGAATGCTGCAATACAAGTACAAGGATATCTATAAAGAATTGAAGAGTTTTTGAAAATAGTTGATTTTTAACTTTTCAGTACAAAACAAACAATTTGGACTTATATATTAACAAAATTCTGCTCTTCCTTTTCCCCTACACATGCACGAAGTTTAAAGTCATGTTTAAAATATTTCTGAAAATTATATAGGAAAAGAGAGGAGGGATGTTGTGTAAAATTTAGACATGACAATTTGAGTAAATTTGCTATTAATTACAGGTTGTCCCTGAACTCACAAGCCAAACTGTAAGGGATGATAAAGGACACTGCAATAATCATTTGTTGTGTAGGAATGTATGGGCGCAAGTGAAGCATTGAGGCACAAACACACGAAAGAGACATGAAAGGAATGTTTATTGACAGTGTCATTGACAAATGCTATGTTTACATTAAGTGTTTAAAATTGCATCAACCAAAAGTAATACAAGTTTGGTAGTGTCAATGGAGCAGTTGGCATACAGATTCAAAGATGCCAGGTATTTCACGTACACGTGCAGCAGCAACGGATATTCAAATGATGAGATTGTCAACAGAGTAAACTAGAGTCGCATAAACAACTCTTCAGATGTTCCCATGAGAAGTAATCGAGGGTTGATAAATTGGAAGATCAAAGACAGGCAGAAAGAGGTTTTTCCAGAACTATTTCAAGATATTCCGATCGCCATTAGTAAGCGACTGTAGTTTCAGCATGATGGGGTTCCAACCCATTTCAGCACTGTTGTGTGCAATTACCTGGATGTGAAGACACATTATGTATGTAACGTTTTAAAAATTAGCAGAAATTAAATAAGAAACAGAGAAAACATTTTTGGCTGAATGCTTCTGAAGCCTATTGAAAATAAATTGACGTCTGAAAAATTAAATGCATAACTAAAATTAATTCTCTAAGTGAAATTTCAGAACATACATTTTTCATAATTCCAGGACACCTTTTTGTCTCGCATGCTAACTGCAATACGAGACTATTAAAGAATTAAAATTTATTTAAGCTTCAAAAAGTAAAATACCAATAAACTTCCATGCACATAACTTCAAAACAAACAATCTATAGGGTCTATTTCAAGGATTCAGTGTAAAAGTGAAAGAAACATTAATTACTCTTTTATAATCTGCATTAGAGTTGCATGCAACTTCACATATATTGTAGTAATTCAACTTGCATTCTTTCGACTTAAATCTTGATTTTTTTCAGAAATGTGATCTTTCTTAACGTCCAATTAATGAAATTTGTGATCTTTTTCAGCATCTGACTGATGAAATTCAAGATTATTTTTAATGGCTTATTAAAAGAATTCATGATTTTATTCATTGACCGATTCATAAAATTTCTGATTTCTTTTTCAGCATTCAATTAACTAAAATCTCAATCTTTTAGCGAAGGATTGACGAAAATCTTGATTTGTTTTCAGTAATCAATTAAAGAAATTCCCGATATTTTTCCATGATCGAATGAAATTATTGATCCTTTTCAGCATATGAATTAGTGTCCTCTATTGGATTGGATAACCCAATTATACACTACATGAAACATGATTCAGGTTTATACAATTTTTTTTGTTGCAGGTCGGGTTGACTATGATTTGGTTTTGAGTTGAATTTTGGCTCTTTCAGATCGAGTTGACCTGATTTTTCAAAAGAATGTTCTGTACATTCAAATGAAAAAAATTGTATGTTTGTATATTATAGAATATGTATATGTTCATTTTTACACAAAAAAGATAAAATGGGTATTAGAGATATAATTGTAGGCTACTTATAGATAATTGTATTAAAATATAAAAACTTTTTTCATGCCAGTTTCGAGTTTAAATATTTTAGTTCGGATCGGCATTGGTTTCGAGTTGAAGCATGTCAGGTTTCTTGTTGAGGAAAATTCGTGATTTTTTTAGCGAAGGTATGACAAAATTCACATCAGCGTCTGATTAATGAAATTTGTGCTATTTTTTAGCGAAGGAATGGCGAAATTCGCAATCTTTTAGCGTCCGATTGATGAAATCTGTGATCTTTTTCAGTGTTCGATTGACAAAATTTGCAATCTTTTTCAGTATCTAATTGACAAAGTTTGCAATCTTTTTCAGCATCCAATTGATGAAATTCATGCTTTTTTTCATCGACCGATTGACAAAATTCGTAATCTAACATTGGCGTCCAACTGACGAAATTCACAATCGTTTTTAGTGTCCTGTTGACAAAATTTTTGATCTATTTTAATCGACCAATTGTTGAAATTTGAGATCGTTTTTCATGTCCGTTTGATGAAATTCGCAATTTATTTCATCAATCGATTGATGAAGTTTGTGATATTTTACATCCACTGATTGATGAATTTGCGATCGTTTTCATTGACCAATTGACAAAATTCGTAATTTTTTTCAGCATTCTGTTGACAAAATTTTCAAATTCAGGGATGAAACTTAGAAAATAACAAAAAAGAGGAAATTACCTGTGAAAGTATCTACGACATTTTCCACAACATTTATGCATCAATTTTGTGAGCTATATTGTATTGAATATAAAATAAATTGACAAATTTATTATTTTAAAATGTTTTATAGTATTTTCTTTAATAAATACTCGTATATTCCATGTTCATAGTTGAGTTGGAGAAAACGACTACCTGACAGCATGAACAGAGTTATCTACATTCAGAGCCATCCTTAGCGAAAGCGAGGCCTGGTGCAAGAATTTTTGCTAGGCCCTTTCCTCCTTTTATGCCCCTCCCTTCTTTCCCACAATGCAAATCATCTTTTGAAAAAACTTGCATGACATATACAGGGTGTGGCAGGTATTTGAGAACAAAATAGCACCGGCTTTCAAACAGGAACAGATACTAGACAGATCATTTTTGACGTTTTGTACAGCTGACCAGATACACAATGGATGACATCATTCATTGAAACCACAGTCAGCTGCGTTAATGAATCTACATGCTGTCGAAATTGACTGCAGGCAATAATCAGATGATTGTTGGGAATGTTTGCCATTGCATTATCAATGGTTGTTCTGAAATCTGTAACAATATTGTGTGGATGACTATTGGAGTCCCTCTGAAACACACCACATACTTAAAAACCTACTGGGTTAATATCTGGGGATCTGTGGCCAACAAGTTGAGGTTGATATGATCATGAATGTTTATGGCCATCCATTATTGGGTTTTATGGGCTGTATGGGAGGGTGCAGAGTCTTGTTGAAAAATGTACGACCTCCCATGTGCTACAAAAGTAATCCAAAGCTTTAACACCTTGATATACGCAACGGTGTTGACTTTGAGACCTTGAAGAAAGAAATGTAGAGGCAGCAGGTCGTGTTTGTTGCTCACATCCTCCAGAATCCTGAGGCTGGAAATTGTCTGTGTATGATGGTCAGAACCTCGTCCTGGATTTTACACAGCCACCAATCTTTTTCCAATTCACTTTCTGAACCTGAGCAAAAATTTTTTATCAGAAGGAAACAAAAACATTCCTAGCTCCTTGATGTTTCAACTTGTTAAGGAAGAGGTTGGCTGTGGTCTTATCCATGGCTCTCGTGGACAAGGACTTTCCTCTCCTCATCACATAAGATCTCTAACGAAGGTCCTCACGAATCACACATCGGATGGTGGTCTCATCAACTTGCGGTTTCCTAGTGAGTGGCCTCATTGACTTCCTAGGATTTTGATTGACATGGCTGATGAATCCTGGCATCTTTATAATGTCATACCGCTGACAATGTCATTTCCTATATGAAATGATTACCACATCAAACCTGGCAGCCTTCAGTTCGCTCCTTACTTTAAAAGCAAATGATGAGGTGAATTTCAAGAATGCAGCAATCTCTAAATAAGAGTTTTCTTCAGTTAATGAGACAATGATAGCATGCCTCTTCATTTCCTCAGTCAGGTTCTAACATGTTTACATATAACAGAAATGGACTTGTAACTATGATGTACAGGGTGGTATTTCACCTATAATGTGTGTTCTCAAATACCTGCTGCACCATGTGTACAATAATGAATTCAAGTTTCAAAAGGAGTTATGTATAGAAAAGATAATAAACCTGATCCCAAAAACTCTATTTTGTATTCAATGTGTCTCCCCTCAACCATGAACACTTTTACGGAATTTTCAAACAGTTCTACGCCAACGTAAAATCCACGAGACACCATGCGAGCAAGTGAGCATGGCGCGATCCTTACAACGAGTCATGAAGGATGAGAAAATTTGCACGAAATTCCCTTTGCCATGCCACCAAATGAGAATTCCAGTTGAAGAAAATCCGGAATTGAAAAAGTGGACATTGGTTTCTTCTAACAGTATGAAATAGCATTCTATCTGAGGTGCTTCCTTTTTCTACCGAATGAAAAACCTAATTTTTGCTTTACCAAAAATTAAACACATTCCTAATTAGCTGAAGAAAAACAAACTATTTAAATCTTCTTTCTCATCAATCATCGACAACTCGAACTGACAGATTGATTAAAAGTATCCTTGCTTAAAGCGACTGGATTTTTTACATTTACCAACAGTGTTTCGAACAAGCAGCAGAGAGAGAAAAAAAAAAAATAGGTCAGAGGCTCCTGAACAGCTGTGGCTCAGGGACAAAGATCTGCAGGCTAAAAAAATACTTTTTCTTCTCTTCTGACCAGAAACCTTGAGAGAGCAGTAATTTTAGTTTTACGTCTTTTTATCTATTTTCACATCAAGATTGGAGTTAGTGAGTGTGTTTACATATATTTTTTTATTATTATTGTACTTTTAAGAGGATATTCCATCTAAGAGGTAAGATTTAAACTAATTCTAATTAAAGGAAACAACAACAACAAAAAAAAACTTTTAGTTTTCTTTCTAAAATGAGAGACCAGTGGTTCTCAAACTTTTTATTTTTAAGTTTAATTTATTTCTCCTCTGTTTTGTTTTAAAAAATAATTTTTTTTAAATTCTCAACTTGTATGGAAAAGTATTTTTACAGGTTAAAGGTTTAAATTTTTATTATTGTAGATGGTAGGACTAAATTGTGGCTTTAGTCTACTAGCTAACTTTAAGGTTTTTTTTTTTTTTTTTTTGGTGTTTGTGTTTATTTTTCTTCTATATATAAAAAAAAAGTTTTGACTTGGAAATGGACCAATGAAAATCTGCGTAGATATTCCGGGTAGATCGGCATCCAATTTGAATGTTTAAGCATGGCCTTTCATCGTTAATATTAAGAAACCTGTTGCATACAAAAATATGAAAATCGGTGGTATTATAGAAAAATGTTTGATAAACACGCTGATGCAGACAGTTTTCAAATCGAAGAATTATTTTAAGAGATATTTAATGCTAAAGTTGGACAAGGTTGTTCCATTAAAAAAGTTTTATTGGAGCAAAAACTATACATGAGAATTTAATCATTTTTAGATCATTTTATACGTTATAAGTTCCCAGTGCGCAGATTGCATTCATTTTTCTTATTTGACGCAATTTTTCAGGTTTTATTTCTATTTTAAATTCAAATTTTCAGCATTTCGAGAGATATTTTTTAAAAATTTTAGAAAATGTCATTAATTTAAACCTTTGCCAATTGTATAAACAGCACAAACAATAATGTTTACTTCAAATTAAAAATTTATTTACACGTGACTATTACAAACAGAAAAAAAAACTTTAAAATTAGAATTAAATGATTACACGTTAAAAGCTGGAAAATTACGTCATAAGAACCATATTTACACTTGAATTTTACGTCATATTTAAGATGGCCAAAAAACATGGCAAAAGAATTTAAAATGAAAAATATATTTGCGCGAGATATTTTGAGATAATATTTTCAACTATTATCGTGAATTCAAAGACAGCGCAAATAATATTTTCTTTTAACAACAAAAGTATTTTCATGTGAATATTAATAAGAGAAATAAAAGTTTGGTGTAAATTACGTCAGATTTGAAACGATACATTTAAAATGAATTATTTAAAAGAACTATCTTATAGCGCTGCTAAAAAATACCGGGAGACAATGACACTGTTTACTTAATTCATTTTACATTAGCTTATTTTCAAATAACTAATTTTTTTAATTAAATACGAAAACAGCCATTGTATCTCTTAACAGCAACAGATTTGGTCTTAAAAATCCCCAATCCAAGGAAAACGAATGGAAACCCGTTTACAGAGAGATCGCTACTGTTTTCTTTTTTTTTAAAATTGTAATTCAATATTTTTAAAGCCGATCAAATTAGCGTGCTTTTTGGATTTTGGTGTGCCTGAACGGGGGTTGGCGAGCGTAGCTCGTAGGGGGCGGAGCCCCTACTGTTTACAGTTATAATTTTTGATTTAAATGTTTATTGTTATGTTTTAATTATGTTTAAATTTATATATTTTCAATATCTTAAAAAATATTTAGAATTTTCTAAAGTATATTTATTTTTTATGTACATTATTGAGATGTTTATGGTGTAAAAGTGTAAGCATGAGTAAACCGGCAGATTTAATAGGTTATAAAACTGTATAAAATGAGTACTCTGCTGAGTCAGGTTCAGCTGGAAAGGAGATGTAGTCGCAGGTATTCCGGGTAGCACAAATAAATGGAAAAAGGCAGTGTAAATAGGTAAATGTAATATTTTTGTGTTAAATAATAAATAATCAAGGGTAATGATGACAATAAGTAAACCAAGTAAATATTAACCTCCTGGAAAGTCAGGGGTCATGCCAAAAGTAGTCTATTTTAGTGTTTTTCTTTCTTTCTAAGTTTTTAGTGTTCTCTTGCAATAGCTGTTGTGATTAGATTGTTTTTTGTGCTTAATTATTACTACTATTATTATTAATTATATTATTTTTAAAACACTTACCTTTTTATTATGAAGAATTATACTTTTACCATAGCAGTTACATTTATAGTATATTTTCCAACAGTTGTAGTATATTTTCAGAGAATTTGATTAATTTCAGGAATCACAAAATATTATTTTATGAAGTTTTATTTCTATAAAGTACCAGGTATAGGAAGCAAGATATTAATGAAAAAGAAAAACATGGTCAAACAGTCATATCCATGCCAAAATAGAGGCAGATAAACAGGTAGCAATTCTTTTTCTTGTGATGCAAACATGTCAATATATGAGATCTTTAGTGTTCAGACATACATTTAACAATGGTACCAATAGAAAAGACGTGTTTGGGATGCCAGATAGTTTCTTAAATTGCATCAAGTACAGAATTGTTGCCTTGTCTCAGGTCTTAAGTAGTTAAATCCCTTTGGCTTTGAAAATTGGTCTCAATGAAAGGGTTCAAAGAAAAACAAAAATACAGATAACTTTGGAGAGTCTCACCATGAGTTGTTGATGCCACTGAAGAATTTCCATATCCTCAGCCTGCAAACAATGACTTACCTGATCACTTGCCCGGGTTGTGACAGCTTTCTTTGTTACATATCAGTTTTTCTTCAAAATTAATTTAAACATAACTTTATTTCTGTTAAAATTCTGTTCTTTCTCCCCCCCCCCCCCCTCGTTAAACTGAAATCTTTAATTTAATTCATTTATCATCACCAGACGATTTTTAACTACCTTTTTTCTTCCTCCTTTTAGTAACGAATTTAATTCAATACTTTTAAATATTCCTTTTTATGATTTCTGTTTTTGTCAGTTACACATTCCATTTATCAAAATTCCATTCTCACAGAATCAATTTCTGTCCGTTAACGCTCGGTGTCTAAAAGAAATAAAGTAAAACAAAAGTAGGTGCAGCTGTATTTGTTTTTCTGTACATCTAAATTTTCTTTTCATCGGCTTTTGCCCACGTTGTAAATAAGTCATTCTTAATTGCTGCTAAAATTTGATAGTTGAAAAGAGATAACAAAAATAAAATTATTTTATGCAAATGCAGTCTCAGAAAGTATTTTCATGTACATTATCTTGATTAAAACTCGATCTAAAAACAGATGACCTTTTCAAGTAGCGATTCTTTAAACTAATGTTTTGATTAATATAATCAAATCCAGAGTTTCTGTCACCTTCTAAGTGAATATGAAAACTGTTATTTTGGCATCCTATGTGTCACACGTCTGTAGGGACACCAGATAATGAACTCTAAATTATATCCCCAAACAGGCCCGTAGCTAGACCATACTTCCAGGTAGGGCAAAGGTTTTTCAAGGGACGGCAGATTATTTCTTCATTTTTTGTCTAGTCTCCTATTCGTAGTTCTTCAAAAATATGTACTGCGATTTTAGGGATTTTTTTTTTTCATTTAAAATATAAGATATTTCTAAAGTCAGTATGAAATTTTTAAAGTTTCTTCAGAGACGGGCATGAAAAAATACATTAAATTTAAATAAGATATTTGGCATAACCAGGGCCGTAGGAACCGCTCCCATACCCCCCCCCCCCCATTTGGGTGGGTGGCTGAGCAAAGTCAGGGGCCCAGTAGTAAGTTATTGTACCTTTGAGCCGAATAATGTTTTCTTTGTTTTGTTTTTTTTTAACTTTTATAATTATTTTTTAATAAAATTTTAATTTGTTTTATCCAAATTCATTTTTTTTTTTTTTATCAAAGATCTTGGTAACATTTAGAAAACAGGTATGAGCTTTCCTTGTATATTCACTATTCTTTATAAAGGTGCCCAGATGGAAGAGCTTTTGAAGGCTCTAAATTCTATTTAAAAATTACTAGGGAACGCTGCCCCCTACGAGCTACGCTCGCCAACCCCCGTTCAGACACCGCAGACTCTAAAAGCACGCTAATTTGATCGGCTTTAAAAAGATTTCGGAAGATTGAATTATAGCTAAAAAACAGTGGCGATCTTCCTATAAACGGGTTTCTATTCATTTCTCTTTGATTGGGGAATTTTAAAACCCAAATCAGCTGCTTTTAAAAGGTACAATGGCTGTTTCCGTCTTTGATTAAATAAAATCAGCTAAACATTTCAAAATAAGCTAATATAAAATGAATTAAGTAAACAGAGTCTTTGTCTTTCGGTATTTTTTAGCAAAGCAAAAAGAAAGTTCTTTTAAATAAGACACTTTAACTGTATCGTTTTTAATCTGACGTAATTTTCACCAAATTTTTCTTTCTCTTTTTAATATTCACGTGAAATTACTTTTGTTAGAAATGAAATATTATTTGCGCTGTCCTAATAAAAATAGTTGAAAAGAATAAAATATCAAATAAATGTCTCGCGCAATTTTTAAATTTAAACTGTTTTTCAATATTATTATTTATTTCATTTTACGTAATAAGTGCAATTTGACGTAAATGTGACGTAATTTCTCCTATTTAAGACTTCTAACGCATGTTAATGAATTTATTATTTTACATATTCTTTCTCTTTTAAAATTCACGTGTAAATATATTTTTTATGACGTAATTTTCAATGAGTTCCTGCTTTTTATATTTTCTGTTTTGAATGGTCACGTGTAAATAAATTTTTAATTTGAAGCAAACATTATTGTTTTAGGCAGTTGGCAACAGTTTAAATTAATGCCATTTTCTAAAATATGTAAAAAATATCTCTCTAAATGCTGAAAATTGGAATTTAAAATAGAAATAAAAGCTCAAAAAATGAGTCAATTAAAATAATAAATGCAATCTGCACACCGGGAAATTCTAACGCATAAAATGATCTAAAAATGATTAAATTCCCATGTGTAGTTTTTGCTCCTATAAAACTTTTTTAATGGAACGATTTTGTCCAACTTTAGCATTAAATATCCTTTAAAATAATTCTTCGATTTGAAAACTGTCTGCATCAGCGTGTTTATCAAACCTTTCTCTATAATACTACCGATTTCCAAATTTTTGTATGCAATATTTTGCTTAATATTAGCGAAGAAAGACTTCCGGTCACAAAATATTCAAAACCGGCGGTGGTAGCGTTAGTTGCTTTTTTTTTAGAATAGAGAGATAATGGTCAGGGCTTGAATTTCAGGGCAGGATGGCGGGATTTGCGCCCAAAATTTTGAAATCCCGCCCAAAATAATATCGTGGGCGGGAGACTCCCGTCCAAAAAAATTCACCATTTTCCTGAAACTTTTGCATTTTGAATTTACGATTAATACCCGCGAACGCCTTGCAAATTTCCCGATATTTTCGCTCGACTAATTGACACATTTTGCGGGTTTTTTTTTTTTTTTTCTTTTTTTCTCGTTGGGGATAAGGTTCAAAACTTCTTTAATACTATTACTTCCATCAACCAAATGCGCTTCTTTCTATAGCCACCATTCTTTTTAAGTGCCCAGATGAAAGGAATTTTGCAGGTTCTAAATACTTTTTAAAATGTCTTTTTTGGGATCCCTATTAAATGTGAGGAAAACTTGGAACCCAAGATTCAAAACTTTTAAGCCCCAGTATTTTTATTCAAATGTTTAAAAAAAAAAAAAATGCGCTTTTTAATGTCGTTGGGGGTCCCAATAAGCAGGCATCTGTGTGCTATGCATTTGCCACCTATCCCCTTATGCTCGACCTGTTTTTTTTTTTTTTTTTAAACGTTTCATTTCTCTTCTTTCGATAAATTACTAATGTTGATTATAGATAAATTATATTTTGTAATTATTTTATCTACTAGCGGAGCTTCGCTTGCTTTGCTGGTTTGTTTTTCCAAAAGCGAACCATTTTTTAGGGAGAGGGGGTCCCCCTTGGGAGCCCTACTGCCTTCCGCAGCGTAAACCCGTTCGTGATATCCTAAATCTGATTTTGAATCAAGCAATTCTTGAATTATTGTTATTTTTCTTTCGATAAAGTTATAGTCCCCAGGTACAAGTTAAATTTTCCAGCATCGTCGTTCACGTTGCTACAAGAGCCAATTTGTTATTTTTCCACCTTCAGATTAATCATGGCAGCAGCAAAATCTACTGGATAATTTTCGGTTTCAGAAAAACTTATCAAAAAGTCTCCGCAAAGTGCGAGAAAAAGGTATAAATCGCATAAAAAATTGGAAAAAAAATTTCAAAAATCGTTGATAGCAAAATTTGACTATATCGAGTCAGAAGATTGAAAATGGAAGGTTAAAAAAATACGCTAAAAATCACATAAAATGTTCGTAAAAAAAATCCGAATTGCAAAGGAAGACACCGCGGAAGGCGAATAAAACGCCGAAGAGGGCAAAAATTACTATATTGGGATAAAAGATTGAAACCGGAATCCTTTTACAATCTCATAAAAATAAAATAAAATAAAATAAAATAAAATAAATAAATAAATCAGTGAATTGAAGTTACACTAGATTAATTTTAACACAATTTTATAGCTCAGATGGTAGAGCACTGGCGGCTTCAGCCAGGGGATTCCTGGTTCAAATCCTGGCCCGGACATTTTTCGCCCAGTTGGAATTTTACTTCTAACTGTGAATTGAAGGTTTTTTCTGTTCAAACACACACACACAGAGAGAAAAAAAAATGCTCTGCATTGCTCGCAAAAATAAAGAAAGTCACCAATCTAACGTAAGAATTACCTATGATCCTTCAATATAAAGATGCATTTTCGTCAAATCAAATCCAAATAGTGTTCCGTCAAGCGTCAGCTGTGTTGTGTTGTACTTTTCCCTATCAGGAACTGAACTTTTACGCAGGAATATTTTTTCCTTCATAACACGAAAAATTCGCGAAACAAAGATCAAAATTTCTAGAAATTTTCCCTTCAAAGGACGAAAATTTCTTCAAATATGAGGAAAAATCTCTTCTAATCACAGGGGTCTTAAAAACGGGAAAAGCGTTTAAAATCGTATAAGAAGTTCGTGAAATTACAGCGGACAAAATTTTGTACTTTCGGCTCAAAGATTGAAACCTGATTCTTTTTACTAATGTCAAAAAGTTCCATCGGAACGCGCAAAAAAATTTAAAATCACATAAAAGACTCCGTGAAATATTCAAAAATCTATTTTACTATATTCGGCTAAAATGAAAGATAGCTTGAAAATGGATTCATTTTATGAATGTGGGGAAAAAGCACGAAACTCGAAAAAGCACTAAAAATAGCATAAAAAATTAAATTAAAAATTTTTATAAAAAGAAACAAACTAAAAACCTGTTTCAAGGTGTATTATTTCAGGCATACAGGTATTCTTCCTGTCAAATCTTGTCCTGGACAGAAAAACGTCTAGTTAGACGCCCCCCTCCCCCCCCCCAAAAAAAAAATCTTTACAGAGAAACATCTATCTTTGTTATTATCTACTATTAAACCCAGAATTCGTTGCGCACAGAAAGGTACGGTATATCCAAAGTTATTCTTTTTTTTTTTTTTTTTTTTTTTTTTTTTTTTTTTTTTTCAATTTCTATTCAGACAACTTGGGTGACAATTTTAAATTGGAGAAAACTGAAAAATATGAAAACGACATCCCAAAGGTAATTTTTTTTTAATTAGTAAATCTATATTTTTTTAATAAAAGGCATCGTTCAGAGCAGATAAAAGTTACGTTAAGTGAGTATTTTCTGATTAAAAAAATCTGTCTGGGCCATGCGGATGACATTGTCAAACTGAAGAAAAAACAGAAAATAAGAAAAGACTTCCAGTTTTTTTATTTTATCTATATGCAATAATTAATGTTTTTTTGTCGTGGTTTTTAACATTTGCAAAGGGTATTCAGTTTCAAACTTCTTTTTTTTTTGCTAAATTTTGTTCCCATTTTTCCTAAATGGAAGAATTCTCAGTTAAATTTTGCTAGTGCTTTGATTAAATTCAAGTTGTAAGAATATGAAATCTGTTCCTGTAGCGGCATGAACGAAATGTTGAAAATTTTAATTTAATCTAGGTCGAGATAAAAATTTACAATAATTCAAGGTTTGCTTGAGTCGAGATCTCAGCGGGCTAGCCCCAATGAGTGTACTTTGCCGAAAGCAGTTCAACCCAACTCCAGATTCGTTTAACACGTTGAGTGCCACGGTGATTGACACCGAAGCCGAAAAATTTACAATGTTTTAAGTAATTTTTAAGAAAGTATAATCTTGTAATAAATAAAAGGTAAGTAAATTTTAAATAAATTTTCAGTAATTACTTAAAACAATACATATATTTTTAGTTTTCTATCATATTTTAGACCGTCCGTTATCGGTGAATGACGTGTTCTAAACGGAAAGTTCAGTGTCAGTCACCGGCGACTGAGGTAGCGCTTAACGTGTTAATTTGAGTTTTGTTTTGTAAAAATCGACCAGCGAACTCAGCTGGTGTTGTTATAAAATGAAAACTCGGATAAAAAATTAAATATAAATATTTCTCTAAAATCTTAGAGGGGTGGGGCGAAAAAAATGTTTGTGGAGGGCCCTCAAAAGACCTTCCTACGGCCCTGGGCATAACGTAAATAAAATGTTTTTCTTTTAATTAGGAATTGGAATCGAATACCATTTTTCACTTTTCAATAAATGCACTACACTTTGAGTTGTAATTGATTTCTATCTTATGATGGTCTGTATCAGACTGTCGCTTTTCAAAAATTGGCTTATAATGGAAACTTTGACGACCACTTTGGAAGCTGATTTGACTAAAAAGTGCAAAACAGTTTCATTAAACAGTGCATTCAGTTTCTTCGTTTCTTAATAAAAGCATCTTTAACATTTTTGAATTTAAGAGTAAAAATGACGTTATAAATGTCAGTAAGTAATAAATTTGGATTTGTAAATTCGTAAGTAACCTGACATATTGTATTATTTAAATTTGAGATAATGATTGTTTTATTTTAGAAGTGCCAATTTTTTTAAACTTCAGTGCAATGGAAGATAATTGAAGAGATGAAGGGACAGACCTTCCGTTATCTCGTTTGCATTTTCACATAAGGGTGGGGACTGCCCTTTTGATTTTATTGTAATCGTACCAAGTTTCCCTGAAACAAGCAACTAACTGTCATGTCAGTATTGTAGGCTGGTTCACTGTAGTTTTAGAAGCCTTTGGTTTCAACCCCGCCTCCTAACGATAAATTTCGTATGGTGACAATTGTATAAAGAACGCAAGCTTTAAAGATATAAGGTAATCTAGATTTGTTATTGAGCGGTATGGGATCATTTCTATAGAGCGAAAAAGCGAGGAATGTACAATGGAGCAATGTCCCACAGGTCTGTTAAAGTGGGAGAGAAAAAAAGCTTTATAGATGAAATTTTTGCTATTTTCGTTTCCAGTCTAGAAAGGACATTTAGGGGTAGAGACCGAGATCTGGCATGAAGGAAGAAAAATGGAAGTTTGATGTTGTATTGCATACATTTTTAAAGGGAAATACTAAGTGAAAAAATGATCACAATGTCGAACTTCATTCTGGTTTGAACAAGAAGTGAGGGGAAAATGGAAATTTAATGTTTTTAGTGGAATGTAGTCTTGCGCTAGGTCGGGCAAAACTTTTTCCAGGTCGGGCTTTGCCCGACCTGGCCCCCACCTGGCTACGGGTCTGTCCCCAAACCTTTGTTCATCATCGTTCAGTTAACAAAAAGTTTGTAGATTGGCGATATTGTGTAACGCCGAGATATCTGGACTTCTAGCAAAACTTCACTTCTCTGCTGATCTCTGTATTGAAAACAGCTAAAAAAAAAGCGCCTTGGCACATATTATGTTATGGGGTTCTCTTTCCCATTTACTATGAACCATTATTTATATTAGATGCTCTAAAATGTTTTAAATAAATTTCATGTTCCAGTAAATTATAGTTTGAGTTTTTTTCTTACTGTGCAATTATAAGGAACAAAAAGCTGAAACTTCAGCATATAAATTTGGTGCATCCGCCTCTTTTCTCCAACTGTAAAAAAAAAAAAAAAAAGCATGCACTAGGGAGAGAGAGGCCCCCTTTAATATCATTCCAGTTAATCCCCCACCTCTTTCATAGACTTTCTTCAAATTTTCGAACTATTCAAATTATTGGAATTAGCGGTGCTACATCTACAAGGTGATTCCAGGATAACCAGGAACTTGACGCTGTTTTCGTGTCACTACTCTTCAAATGCAACCAGGGAACTATAACACAATATGTGGACTAAAATTTTGAAAAATCTAAAATTTCGTCTTCACTTTTAAATTCTGAAAAGAGCTCCTGCTTATGCGTCTGCCTTTCTGATGGTGTGCCAGAGATAACTTGCATTTATGGATTCATCTGCTAGATGTTTCGTCGCTCACCATATGAGCACCTTCCGATCTAAGTTTGCTTGAGTGCCTTCCCCCTGGTCGCTCCTATACAAACTGCACTTGTTGCGTCAGCTGTCTTATCACTCCATTCACAAGGTCAATCTTCAATGATGTACAAAAGATGTTTGTTTTCAGTTTCCGTGAGCTCTTTAAGTGTCCAAAAAGTGCAATTTGTTTTGTTTTTGTGAATATGCTACACCTAATAAACCTGCTCTTCTCTCTGAAATTGTGCATCACCACCCCCAGCATCGCTATTTCTCGTCAGCTTTCACCTGGAAATCGGCTCTATGTGTGTGTGCCTTATACCTGAAGTGTCCAAAAAGTGCATTTTTTTGTGTTTGTGAATATGCTACACCTAATAACTAATGTCATAGTATGACTGCCTTAAGGAACTACTCGCTTCATGTGCCTAAATTATATAAAGGAGCAGTATCAAATATTTTATTTCATTTATTTTTTCAGTTTGTGATTGTACCATGTTTTTAAAAAGAGTAGACAGTGCAACTTAAGAATGAAAAAAATAATTTTCTCTGGTTCCTAGTGAGCTGTGTTTCGAGAAGTGATGCAAATCAGTGTTTCTATCCACCCAAGATTCTTTTAAAACTTAGTGACTCTGATCAGTGCCAAGGTTTTTCGAGATGGTAAAAGGGTCGTGCACTTGTAAAAATGAAAATAGGTGAAATTTAGAAAAAAAAGAAAACTGAAAATTCTGCAAATGCTTAAAAAAAAAAAAAAAAAAAAAAAAAAAAATTGACAATTTACTCCAGATAAAATATGTAACTTCAAAAAAAGTGAATAATATTAATTTCAAAATCATGAACATGGAAAATTTAATTTTACTTTTAAGCTTTAATTTTGACAGTAAACTATTTGTTATTATTGTGTTTCCTTTTTTCTCTGTATATGTATGATTTATATAATTCCCTTTTCATATTGTTTTTTTTTTTTTTTTTTTTTTTTGGATTAAAAAAAAAATGCTTATTTTTTACTGCTTATTATATTTGTTAGCATGAACAGAGAGGATTTGCTAAATTGAAAAATTATAGTTTAATGTTTTTACTGTACATTTATAATTGTAGTCTTCTCTTTTCACGCTTTATTTTGAAAGGTAAGTTTTTTTTAATTCTAGTACATAATTATTTCATGTTGATATTTATATGCTTTAAAATGTTTGTGCATGACAAGGAATTTCATTTATTCAATTCCTACTATTAGTTCACACTCTTCCTATATGTATTTATTTATTTATATATCTTGTTAAAATTTTCAATCGTTAATAAAATACTTATTATTCATCCACTTATTATTCATCATATATTTATTTCAACTTTATCAAGTTGAAATAAATTTTTTTAAACTTGTACTGGATGACAATTGATGTTAATACAGTTTTTTGAAATATTAATTCATTAATTAAATTTTAATTAATTAATTTTAGTTTTACATGGGAGACAAAATGGCGGCCATTGGTTATTGAAGCATTTAATGCATCTTCATATCTATAAGAGGGGTTACCATAGGGGGGACGCTGTTCTGTCGCCCAATACCACCAAGTTTGTCGACCAAAATGAGTTGCCAAAAGTGATGCCAACTTGGCGATATCTCTAATATTTCGCCAAATTCCCATAGAGTTCCATTGTAAACCTACTTGCTTATAGAAAATCAACAAATTGAGATATTTTAATGCAACAAAAACTAATATTAGCTTAGGTCATCAAAGAAAAATTTAATATAATCCCTTAAGTAGGAATTGACTTTTAAAACAAAATTTTTATATTACTTGTTTAATATTTCTTATAATGATATTTCTGTTGGCATTCCTTATCGCTGTTAGAAAACAAAAGTCTTTTTGAGATTATCTCAGCTGGAAGTATTGTGCAAGATTTTTTTTAGTTTAATTTGTTTTTCTCATATCAAATAAATAATAAATTTTTTGCAATGTGACACATTGACGCAAGTCAGAGATAATAGGTGCTTTTATTATCTCTTTTGGCCAGACTTGCTTCTCTGTTGTTTATGGCTTGTTCGGGACATGCATACGCTGGTTCGCATGTTATCGTTGGACACTAAGTTTGAATAACTTTGTTATGTCAGTTTGCATCTTATTTCATATAATTTTTTTTTAAATCAGTTTTTTTTTTTTTTTTTGGTATTCATTTACTACTCCTAAATTTTATCAGTTATATTGTAGTAATTCAGCCTTTCACATTTTTAAAGAAAATTTATTTAGATAAAAAAAAGGACACTGGTTTAAAAAAAATAAAAGATTCATGTGGCTCTGAAGTTAAAGTAGTACTTTAATTTTTTTTTTTTAAGTGTACTTTTGCTTTATATTGAGAATACTTGCTTTTAATGACATTCTCACACTTAAATTTTTATTTGCATACTGTAGTAAACTTTTGATAGTTAATACAGGTAATTTCTTTATGTAGGCATTTTTTTATGAATTATGTGCTTATTATAAATTTTGAGCAATGATTTATATCAATAGGATATGAAAATTCAGGTAAATTGGATAAACCTGTATTAAGTGATTTATATTTGTACGCTGGTGGCAATTAAAAAAAATATATAGAGGAAGAAGGTGATCTTAGCATTAATTTACTTTTTATGATTTCAAAGTTTTGCACTTGTTTAGGAAATTACATACATTAGGCATAAAAAAAAAAAAAAAAAAAAAAAAGAGAGAGAAATTTTTTTTTTTCTCTTTCATGTATGTCATATTTTAGTAGGTTGAGAACTTTGGCGAAAAGTTTAATATTCTTTTCCATTAGTTTACCCCAGCATAAGTTTGATTTCATAATTTTAGATACAGCTCGAGTCATCATGTAAAAAAAAAAAAAAATACAATACAATAAAAACAATGTTATTATTATTTTTTTTTCTCTTGATTTTGTTTTCTTATTCATAAAAAAAAAGAGGGAATAACATATGTTAGGAACATTTTTATACAGTTTTTTGGTTACTCGTATGCTTCCACGGGCATACATTCATACAATACATTGTAGATTTTTATTTTTGTGAAGTTTATAATTTATTTTGTAAGGTAATTTTTACTTATTCTTTTATGTTTTATGTAAGATACTTCACTCGTGGCTGAAGTGTGTATTTCAATCTATGATTAAGTGAGTTGGCCGCTTACTTGGTCAGAGATGGAATATGTTTACTTACATGATTCATATAGACAACACTGACATTAGTGTATATTTTCCCGCGTTCATTTTAATTCGTAAAATTAACCATTAATAGTTTTAAAAAGCTATTAATGGTTAATTTGCTATTTTTATACATTAATAGTTGCCAATGCTGGTTTTAAGCATCAGTCTTGTGCTAGCTCGCATTTTTCTCACTAGCTTGCTATGGGCAGATAGTATAGTTAGGCAGGCACTAATCTTTATACAATTTTTCCATCTCAGGCACACGGTTAATGATGTCATGTTTAATCTGGTATTTCATGCACACACATATTTACATTTTATATGATTTAGTTTTGATAACAATTAAATAACACTCACCTTAGTTAAATACAATCATGACTTCTGTGCGTGTATAAGTTACTTATTTTCTCAGTATTAGTGTACAGTTTAAAACTACATTGTTTTTCACTTCAGTTACAACTCCGTGTTTTTTTTTTTTTAGGTAATATTAATCTTAATGTAATGTTTTTGGGTGGTTTGTTCAAAATTTTTGCAGAAGCTATGACATTATTTATATCTGTACAATGTTTGCACATGCATCTTAAATTTATTATGCTTGAGATAATTAATTAGAGGTACATTTTTTACACATACAGTTATTGTACTGTTTAATTTCATTGTTTGTGTGCAGATGGTGACTTGATGCTAACGTATTCAGATCATAAGTTAATTTTCTCAGGATAGATGACATCTTACATCTTTAGAGTTTGTTTTTATGAAATTTATTGAAATTCATAATGTGAGGTGTTAGGTACACTTTAATTTTGAAAAGCCATTTACATATAGTCATTAAACTAAATCTTTGGCATTTCTCTCATATTTTAAAAATTTTAATTAGTGAGTTCAAGTCTCACAGGTGTCTTGTGACGGATACATACACTTAGAGTGGTCACAAATCTCTTATCTTAAAATTCCCTGATATTTCCATGATTTTTCCAGGTTAACTTCAAATTTCCAGGTTAGCGTTAAAATAATGAAATTTTCATAGATAATTTTATTTACAACATTACTCTGATACATACAGTCATTAGTAAAAGTTTATATATATATATTGTTATTAATCCAGTTCCAATCTATTTTCTGTAATGTTTCCATTATAAGGAGCTAAATTTTGTCATTTTAGGCTTAATGCCGACAAAATTGGATGAAATAACGCATCTTCTATGAATGAACTCACAAGCTCCTCTGATGATTCTGTGAGTCATTCATAGTTTCTTATTTTACATACTGGTTTCATATGTTCATTTCTAAATCATCTTTAGAACTTTATCAATTTCTTCATATATTTGTGATTTCAAATTTATTATTATACATATATATATTAAAAAAAAAAAACTACAATTTCTTGCATAGTTAATAAAAAATAGACATTGCTGCCTGTTAGAACTTGTGGTACTGTATAATGTGAGAGTGCTGTCCAGTCGTATCAAAACGACATCTAGTAGGGAGTCGAATGGAAAATTACTGTGCATTCTGGTAATGACAATAGGGACAAACTTCAAATAAGGACAAATGGTAGTCAAGATTGATAGAATTTACCAGATAATTAATTGATATGTTTTCTGTTTTGTCTAAAGTATCAAATGTGCAAAAGATAGAGATGGGAAATATGCTCACATAATCACCGCCATTTGTTAAGCTTTCCAAATCTTAAAAACAAGGGTTTCAATTAATAAATTAGAAATTTGGGACAAGCCTTTGTTTACAACTTTACAACCTTTTTAGATATTGATTTTTTTTCACATTTAAAGTGTATAATATAGTGAGTGCTTAAACAGAAATGTTCACAAAAAATTCAAACATTCATAAGATGACTTGATTAATTCACATTTTTTAGACAAGGACATAAAATCTCCCATTATCTGAGAATGACTCACATATCAAGTTTCGTCAATTATAGATTTGTACAAGGAAAATACAACTATTCATTTTCATCCTAAAGATAAGTTGACTTTTTTTTTTTTAATTGTTTGAGACCGATACCGAAAGTACACAGCAGGAATTTGTTAAAATCATTTTAAAATTGTTTCAAGATTAATATTTTCATTACCTCGATTATTCTTGAAAATCTGTTTAAAATGGGAAATTTGTTTTTTAGATCCAACCAGTAGCAAAAATCTGTAAAAGTCACTATTTTCATTCGTATAAAATATCATTGTACAACTATGGCAGAAAGACATGAGTTTTGTTTTCCAATAAACAAGGGACTTCAAACAGAAAGAGAAAGAGAGAGAAACAATAAGAGATGTTTCATCACGGCTTCTGTATGTTTTTAACACTGACCATGCAAAGGCTTCAAAAATCAGATAGAATATTTCTCTTTATATCACTCTAGCAAAACCTGAAGCTTTGCTTGCATAATAGTTGAAATATGATAGTGGTATTTGTGTGCCTATTTTTATTAGAAAAATTATACTGTTAGTAATAATTAAAAAATTACTCATTAAGCCACAGTTTTACTAAACTTCATTATTACGCTGCATTAGGTAAAAATGAGGCTTAAATTAATAAGAACTCAAACTAATTCTAAATAAAAGATATTTAGAATGTATTTTGAGGCTTTTATGCTCATTTCTTTTTATATTCATTGCCATTTTTGGTGAGGCGACGAACTAAGCACGAGTGTTTCTTGGGGTCAACTTTTAACTCTCTGAGCTATAAAATTACCAACTATATACGTTTGCGGCCTTTTCAGATATTATCTACGACTTTTCTATTTTGGGGTGGGGGAAAATAGAGACTGCAGCATTAAACAGGAGAAAGTATATGAAAATATCTAGAATCAGAGCTTAACTCAAACTTATTGTGGATTTTGTGGTGTTGCTCTTTGTGCAAATCTGTGCTTTGAAATGTACCACACAAAAGCAAATTATACCAAATAATGTTAATATGCAAATAAAATCTATTTTCAGATATTTCTATAACATTTAGGTAAGTTTTTGTTCAAGTCTATGTGAAATTTTATGTTAAAAAATTATGATTTCTTATGGGAAACTTTTCTTTTAAATATAAAACATTCTTTTTTAATAATTTCTCATTAAATATTAATTAATTTACATAATTAATTACACATTAAAGTACATTTAAGTAGTTCCTTCATTATGAATAAAAAATATTAAAATACATATCTTCCAACTATTTTTTAAAAAATCATGAGAAGTACTAAATACGCTCAGTCCAGAGGGAGATATGCAGTTGAAATAGCTCAAAGCTGTGTTAAAAATAACTATCATTCCATATTTCAAAATTCTAGTCTAATGGTCTACCACTCCTCAGGTGGTAGTGGCACCAACATAAAATATAGCATATGTTGGAACAGGGGTTGTCACTATGAATTTGCCAATATACATTTTGAAATTGGTTTGGTATTTCCTGAGATTACATAGAAATAGTAATTTAGAAAGTTTTTAAAAGGCTTTTTGTTCATTTTACCACTTTAAATTTTTAATCTTTCAGAAACTGGTCTTAGAGAGCATTTATGTTTTATAGCTATCATGCCAAACTTTAAGTTTTTATCATTAACAATTCCATGGAAATCGTAATTTAAAGCATTTTTAAAAACTTTTTGCTTATTTTCTACTTTTAAATTTCTATTTTTTAAAAACTGATCTTAGAGGGCAGTTACACCATATAAGTAACTACTATACCAAGTTTCAAGATTTTGTCATTAACAATGCTCCCCCCCCCCCCCCCCCGCCAAAAAAAAAAAAAAAAGAAAAAAAAAAGAAAATTTTTAGAACGCTTTTCATTTATTTCAAATTTTATTGAAACAGTTTTTAGAGAGCATTTACATCTTAAAATTAACTACCAGGCCAAATTTCAAGTTTCCAGCCCCTGCAGTATAACTAAAATTGTAATTTTGAATGTTTTTCGTCCTGAAACCCCCTTTTGGTTGTGACACCGACAAAAAAATACAACCTATGTTGTATCAGAGACTGTCACAATCAATTTTTCACTTTTTATTTTAAAACCAGTTTGGTATACTTCCTGTGATTCCACAGAAATCTTAATTTAGGAAGTTTTTAGAATGCATTTTTCTCATTTCAACCTTTTAACTTTCAAAATTCTTAGTAACTGTTTTTGAGATCATTTATATCTTATATGTATCTACCATGTCAAATTCCAAGTTTATATCTTTAACACTTGCATAGAAATTTCAATTTAGAATGTTTTAGAAAGCTTTTTGTACATTTTCACACCTTTTATCAAAAAAATTTTTTTTTATTACTGGCCTTAGAGAGCAATTATATCTTATAAGTGACTACCACGCCATATTTAATCTTTCTAGCCCCTTCAGTATCACGAAAATCGCAATTTAGAATGTTTTTTGCTGCTGCAAACTCCTAATGGTAGTGGCACTGATGACATAAAATGCAGTCTATGCTTTAACAGGGACTGTCACCATCAATTTGCAATCATTACTTCTGAAATCAGTTTGGTATTTTCTGAGATTTTATAAAAATCGTAATTAAGAACATATTTGGAACAATTTTCGCCCTTTTCACTTTAAATTTGGAATTTTTTAGAAACTATTTTTAGAGAGTATTTACATCTTATAAATATCTACCACATCAAACTTCAAGTTTCTATCTTTAACAATTGCCTAGATATCATAATTAAAATGTTTTTAGAATGCTTTTCACACATTTTAAGCTCTTTTAAATTTAGAATTTTTTTTTTATATATAAGTACCATGCTAAATTTCAAGTTGCTAGCCCCTTCAATATCACAAAAATCGCAATTTAGAACATACAGTGAAACCTCCATGTGCGACCACCTCCCAGAACGACCATTTTTTCACGAAAGAAATTTATTCCCATAGACTCAATACTAATTTTACCTCCATTCAGAGACCATCCCAGTTGAACTCCCTCCATGAGCAACCCATTTTTTAAAAGAAAATGAAATAAAATTCCGTTTTTTCCTGGTCGCTTGAAGAAGGTTTTATTAGAAAAATAATTCCAGAGAGCGCATTATTCATCAAACTTCTAAACTAAGTTTAGAAATTTTTTTATTCCGGTAACCTTTAATAGTTTAAACCCCTTTGTCCCTTTTAGGCAATGAATTTAACTTGGATGACAAATTAAGAATAACATTCAATAAACTCCTCTGCCCTATTCTGTCGGGAAGCTCTCAGAGAAATAGATAAATTAATGACATCGTCATTATTTGTTCCTGTACACAAAAAAAGAAAAAAAAATACATTTATTTACTGAACTTAGAAAGAACCTGGAAATAAAAGTTATGAAAGAGAAAACCGTAAAATCAAAGCAAACGTCAATGTATTCATTTATGTAATTAACTTTTGTTTTGATACTTAAATTTTCATATTTTTTCCTAATGTGAAAAATAAGTTTTAGTAACATTAATTGTTACCTTTTACAACAATTAAAATCTAGATTTAAACATGACCTCCATTAAAAGACCACCTCTCGGAGCGATCAATTTTTATTGGAACGGAATGTGGTCGCTTTAGGGAGGTTTTACTGTATTTTGCTTCTGAAACCCCGAGGTGATAGTGGCACCAGCATAAAATATAACCTATGTTGGAGCAGGAACTGTTGCCATCAACTTGCAACCATTACTTTTGAAATCAGTTTGGTATTTTCTGATATTGCATAGAAATGGTCATTTGGAACTTTTTAGAATGCTTTTCATGCATTTCCATCCTTTTTAAATAAATTTTTTTTTCTATTGTTCTTAGAGGGAATTTACATCTTATAAGTAACTACCATGCCAAATATCAAGTTACTAGTTCCTTCAACAGTTTTTGCTCTTCCAATCCCCAGGTGGTAGTGGTACCGGCATAAAATATAGCCTTTGTTAGAACAAGAACTGGCCCCATAAATTTGTAACCTTTATTTTATAAATCGGTTTCGTATTTCCTGAGATAGCATAGAAATTGCAACTTAGAATTTTTTAGAACATTTTTTGCGCATTTCATTCTTTTTAAATTTCAAAATTTTTTAGGAACTGTTCTTAGACATAATTTATATCTTATAAGTAACTCACATACCAAATTTCAAGTTTTTAGGACCTTTAGTAACACAAAAATTGCAATTTTAGGACATTTTTTGCTTCTGCACTTCCTTGGGGATAGTGGCACAGATATAAAATATAGTTTATGTTGGAATAGGGACTATCACACCATCATTTTGCCATCCTACTTTTAAAATTGATTTGGTAGTTCCAGATATTACCCCCTATAAATAAACACATAAACTTTACACCAGTAAATAAATAAATAGAAATGCTTAATTCATCTTTAAAAGTTAGTGTAAAATTACTTAAAAGATGACACAGTATTTAAAAAATGTTAAATTATTTTAATACCTTAGAACTTTCAACTATAAAAAAAACATAGTTTTCTTCAGAGGAATAAAAGAAATACAACAGTTATTGACGCCTAATTTTCAAAATCCACGTTATATTTTAGTAAACTTACACTATGTGTAAAATTACTTAAAAGATGACAGAGTATTTAAAAAATGTTAAATTATTTTAATACCTTAGAACTTTCAACTATAAAAAAACATAGTCTTCTTCAGAGGAATATAAGAAATACAACAGTTATTGATGCCTAATTTTCAAAATCCACGTTGTGGTGGTAATTAGAGATACATATCTTACCTATCTTGCACATAGGCATGACTTCGCGTAAACTTAAAGTTCGTATCAAAGAACTTTTGAGAGATTTAAAGTGTAACCGACCTACAACAGCCCTATCAAGACTTAACCAGAAGCAGATTATACAAGTTAATTTCGAAGACGCAAAAATTATATATCCCTCAAAGAATTATCATGATTAATAATCCGCAAATCAATAGAAATTATTACTAAAGAAAATACTGTTTGTAATGACGTTTTATCCTACAACATACCCAGAATTTGGCTCAGTTTACTTAAAGAATGATAAAACTTGTAATTTTTCCACTTCCCTATATCCATGTTTTATTTTCGCAATGTTTCCGTATCTATAAATTTACTTCCACTTTCACTCCTTTCTTCACCATCTACGTGGATTTTGAAAATTAGGCGTCAATAACTGTTGTATTTCTTATATTCCTCTGAAGAAGACTATGTTTTTTTTTATAGTTGAAAGTTCTAAGGTATTAAAATACTTTAACATTTTTTAAATACTGTGTCATCTTTTAAGTAATTTTACATATAGTGTAAGTTTAACATAAACTTTACTTTCTTGTAATAGGATTAAAAACAATTCAGTATTCAAACTTTCAGGTTTTAAAGGATTGAAAAACACTGCAAGAAACTTAGGGTACATTCTTGTTTCTCAAACAGCGAGAGTTTTTTTCTTCGATTTTTGTACAAATAAACAGGGGTGTAAAAATCTAGATGCCAGTAGGCAGTCTCTCACCACTAAACAGGGGCGTAGCTACCGTGGAGCAGTTGGAGCAAACTGCTCCAGGCGCACGAATCCTAAGGGCGCAAAATTAGAAAAGGCGAAATAAAGATTTGTAAAAATATGTGCATATTTTTTCATTGTTAACCAGATATTATTTATGAATCTTGTTACAATCAAGATATTTCTATGATATTTTACCTTGTGTTTAACCTCAACTATTTAGATTTAAAACATGTTTTTATACACAATTAAAAGAAATTACTTCTATTCGCGAAGCTTTAATTTTAATTCGTACCTTAAACCATATTGCAGCTTCTGTAACACCGTTTCAGCATGTAAGATTTTTTTTTTCTTTTTGACGACAGATGAAGATTTTCAAATCTTAAAGTAATTAAAATTTATTTACAGGGATCTCATCGGTCATTTTGTTGGCTACCATTATTACTGTACGGAAATAATGGTAATCAAAGAAATGACCGCTGAGAAACCTATATTTACCATGTAACAGCAATGCCTTAGCTATTTAGTTATTTTAAGATTTGGAAACAAACTAAAACAAAACAATAGTTTCACAAATTAAAGAAAATTATTGACCATTTTACAAACAAAAAACAGGAAAAACAAAATTTTGAACCCTTTTTTACTTTCTTCTATCTTCAATAGAAGAAAGTATTGTAATCGAAATTTTTTTCGACTTCCGGTTTTCGACGGATTTGCATGTTTTAGGGGTCAGAGATTCCAAAAAACATGTTTATAGAAAATGTGTGTCCGTCTGTCCGTCTGTCTGTCTGTCTGTCCGTCTGTCTGTCGCCATTGTACCATCAAAAAGTGTATGAAAATATGTATAGAATTAAACCAAAATTTTATTATAAGTTTTTGGCTATGGCAAGCAGGTCCTCCCGGAATTTGGAAAAAATTCGCCGGTAGGGGCCGCTGATATAACAATTTTTGTGCGATTTTGAATATTGTACCATGCAAAAGTGTATGGAGTTATGCATAGAATTGAACCAAATTTTTATTTTAAGTTTTTGGATATAACAAGCAGGTCCTCCCTGAATTTGGAAAAAATTCGCCGGTAGGGGGCGCTGTAAATGCGATTTTCGTGCGATTTTGAATATTGTACCATCGAAAAGTGTATGAAATTATGCATAGAATTGAACGAAATTTTTATTTTAAGTTTTTGGCTATGGCAAGCAGGTCCTCCCTGAATTTGGAAAAAAATCGCCGGTAGGGGGCGCTGTAATAGCGATTTTTGTGCGATTTTGAATATCGTACCGTCCAAAAGTGTATGAAGTTATGCATAGAATTAAACCAAATTTTTATTTTAAGTTTTTGGACATGGCAAGCAGGTCCTCCCTGAATTTGCAAAAAATTCGCCGTTAGGGGGCGCTGTAATAGCGATTTTTGTGAGATTTTGAATATTGCACCATCGAAAAGTGTATGAAGTTATGCATAGAATTGAACCAAAAAAAAAAAAAAAAATTAAGTTCTTGGCTATGGCAAGGAGGTCCTCCCTTAATTTGTAAAAAAAAATCGCTCGTAGAGGGCGCTGTAATAGCGATTTTTGTACAATTTTTGTGCCATTTTGAATATTGTACCATCGAAAAGTGTATGAAGTTATGCATAGAATTGAACCAAATTTTATGTGTTTATTTTTGGTTATGTCACGAAGGTTCTTCCTGAATTTGGAAAAATTCTGCCGGTAGGGGGCACTATAATTGCGATGTCTGTACAATTTTCATTATTGTACCATCGAAAAGTGTATGAAGTTATGCATATAATTGAACCAACTTTTTTGTGCATGTTTCTGGCTATGGCAAACAAGTCCTCCCTGAACTTGAAAAAATTCCGAAAGAAGGGGGCGCTATAATTCCGATCTCTGTGCCATTTTCATTATTGTACCATCGAACAGCGTATAAAATTATGCATACAATTGAACCAAAATGTTTGTGCTTGTTTTTGGCTTTGGCCAACAGGTCCTCCTTGAATTTGGAAATATTGCGCGGTAAAGGGGCTCCGTGTTAGCGATTTTTGTATACTTTTATGATTTTTCGTAGTTCTATTGTGCATCGGCGGCTCATGCATCGGCGGGAACTCGCTTCCTGCTAAGCCGGCTATTCGCAAACAGCTGATAACAACAGAATAAGGAAAAATTAATAATTTTAACAAATATCATGATATAGATTAACTCGTTTTTAGTCCGTTTAATTGACTTGAGCAGAAATTTAAGATGAAAATCAAAGTTGGTATAGTATTGAACTAATAATATTGAAGTATTAACATGTGTAACTAGGTTTTGAAATATTAAGATATATAAGATAGAAGAAAGTTTTGGGATTGGCACATCCAACTAGTTTTTTTTGTTTTTGTTTTTTTGGAAACATGCATCAATATAGATTACATAACAATAATAGAAGCCGGATTTAGGAATATTCCACATAAAACCAACGACGACAAAATTTAGAGGAGGTTGAGGGGGAAGCGGCAAATTAAATTTTGTGCGTATTGTTTTTGAGATTTTGAAAATATGGCAATAATCTCAAATGCAGAATTAATAAGCCTTTATCCTTCAAAAAGAGAGAAAAAGTTAAGTACCACATTCAGTGTTCCATGGGACCTGATTATCGCCTATGCAAATTTACACAACTTTTTACGCAAAGCATTTTCCTGCATTAAACCTTATTTAATCGCAGAATTTGAGGATTAAATAAGGCAAAACATATTTTTCGAAAATAGCAATGTGAGTTTGATTAGGCCGTAATCAGCTCTGTAACCTCCCCTTCCCTTCTACACCACCACCACCATCCGATATCACATACTAGTGTAGTCAAAGAATTTTCGAATTATAAAACGAAAAAAAAAATCTGGAGTTACTCCACTCAATTTTCCGTACATTTTGCAGAAATACAGTGTATTCAAATAGTATAACAATGAATAAAATCTAAGAAGATTATACCATGTTGCTGTTGCTAGGTGTTTGTTTTAAATGCAGTACATTCTACGGCGGAAATTTGGGATCCAGTTCCGAAATTGAAAGCCTCCTCAGAAAGAAAAACTGTACTGGTAACTAAAGGCTTGCTAGTAGAAGATAATAATGGATATTATTGGCTTCTGCTAGCAAGGTGGTAGAAAAATGAGTTTCTATATTATTATGTGCCTTCCAAAAATTCCAGGTATGCGTATTTTACAGTGACCAAGTCCAACCATGCGAGCAATAGCAGCTGTTCAGGGGTTCACAGTCACAATCATTTTTCTACCAGAATATTGATGTATAAAATTTGATCTGTTTTAATCGTTGTAAGAAAGTCGTCGAATCATGGGATTTCTACGATTAAACAAGGAGAAAATTTTTTATGAAAATACTTGTAATAAAGAAATTTTGAATCCCTTGTCGAGCCGCCACTGTCTGCATGCTGCAACGTTGTTGTATAGATATAAGATGAACGTGAGAAATAAAAGTAATTTAACTGAGGTATAAGAGAAAATATTCATCAGTTTACTTTAGATACCAAACCCGCCGGCCGATTTCTTCGAAAATTAATACAATTACTCCAACAGATTTATAGCATACCTACCGACATCATCAAAAACACACCAAATCATGCTCTATATACATATTGAATCGCTGAAAAAAATTGTGAGAACGAATTCAGAGTATTGGAAAGTGTAAAAATATACCCATTTTTATTTATTTTTATTGTGATTACAAAGTTTGCCTAGTTCCTGTTTTAAATTGTATGCGTATGGAAAGTAAGAACTGCAATCTTGTGTAATGTATGAGTGTGCCAATCAGGTTCAGGGTTTTCGCTGCCGATCACCACTGCGCCAAAATATTTCATTTGGCGAGAAAATTAAAGATTGGATTCACCGAATTGCAGGGTTTTTTCTTTTTTCGGCAACACTCCCAATGATGTTATTGTGCGATTAAACCTTTATGTGTAACTCATTATTTGTGTTTTAATATTCTTAGTCTTTCATGACGAATCTGTTACTACCATTATTTGAATTTGGCTAGTTTTTCTTTAGCGATTAGCCATATTAGTCAGATTAATCAAAAGTCAATGAGAACTCTGGTGTCAACTTTTATCGTTGTCCATTGGCTAATTTTCTAATCATTAGCGGCAGAAATACTATAATTCCAATAGTAAAAAAGTTTCCAAGTTGTTCTTCATCATCTTAAAACAAATTTATGTCAAAATACTTATTTTTTAAAAGTTACAAGGCATATATTTTTATCCGGTCCTTGGGTTCTATATAGTTATATTTAGAAAAATCTTTTCCGTGATAAAACAATAAAAATTTCTTTTTTGTACGACCAAAACTTACCGAGTTATGATACCTTGATTTTTACGGAATTGTAGTATTTTCTGGCACTTAAAAGAGGAAAAAGTGTTTCATCCATATGCGAAAACTAAAAAGAAAAAATATATTGACAATAGTGTATTTTTTTATTTGTATTCTGCAATGCTTCGAAACCCTTGAAAAGAAAAACAGATATTAAGGGGCTACTTCAGTCACCTGGAAACGCTCACTCTCTAAAGCTAATCCTATGGAAGAAATCTTTTAAGATATCTAGTTTGCATTTTAATATTTTTTAAGTTTTTTTTTCTTTTTGCATTAAATAGCTGAGATTGTAAAATGTGTTTTTCTTTCGTTCGGCAACACTCTCAATGATGTTATTGTACGATTAAACCTTTATGTGTGACTCATTATTTGTGTTTTTATATTCTTAGTCTTTCACGACGAATCTGTTACTACCATTATTTGAACTTGGTTAGTTTTTCTTTAGCGATTAGCCAAATTGCTCAGATTAGTCAAAAATCAGTGAGAACCCTGATATACCCAGATATGAGATACCACGAGATACCCCAGCAAACTACATCTGCCTTTTTTACTTTTTCGATTTTATTTGCAGATTTTTTTCAAGAGGATGCTTTTACTTTCAAAACCGGTTCCGAAAATTATAGTGTCCCCATTAAAAATATCTGTGTTCAAAGTCGAAAAAGTAAAAAACGCCCTTTGTACAGATTAATCTCAGCTAGTCAAAGCAAAAATAATAATTGTTTAAAAATACTGAAATGCAAACGAGATATCTTTAAAAATTTCTGCCATAGGATTAGCATTAGTGAGCGGATCTTTTCAGGCGACTGTAGCAGCCTCTTAAATGCGACAGATTGTAGTATCGCATTTCAAACGAAAATCTCTCCCAATTCGCATAAAATATTGATAGATACTCCGTACTTAAAGAATAATAATTCATTTGATAATTTATTTTTAATTATTCTTGTTTAATACGTTGCTAAAATATTTTGACTTTCAAATAAAAGTAAGGTCTTAAATCGAATTAAGGATAATATATAAATTTTAAACTAAAAAAAAATTGCGCAGAACTTTTTCGAGTGACAAGAGGGCGCAGAAATACTTGCTCCAGGGCGCTGAATATGTAGCTACGCCACTGCCACTAAATTAGGTAGATTTCGTAAGAAATACTACCTATTGCAGTCGTTACCATGGTGCGACTTTTGAAAAATTCCTTCATAACTTTTCATTATATGACCCCAGGAACCCAAAACCACCCCACCTAAAAAGTTTATATATATATATATATATATGTATGTATGTACTAAATTTTGTCCGCACGATAAAAGTCGCAATTATGCACGGATCACCTTCAAACTCGCCAACAACTTTGAGATGGTTAATATCTCGGCGGGGATTGAAAATAGGCAAAATCGGTACAAGGGAATGGAAATGGGGAGGGCTCAAAATTTTGAATACCGTCTTAACATGATTCTGATAAAACCAGCTCTTACACAACAATGACAGGAAAAAATAAATATTTTTCGTTATAGCAGTTGCCAACAATAAAAAAAAAGAGCAATAAAATTCTCACCACAACAGTTGCTTTTCTATTGCAAGATTTCACGTAAAAAATTAAATTAAATAAACAGTTTGACGAATTGAAAACAAATTGAATATTATGTCATAAGTTTTCTAGAGCAAGATTTCCGCATGAAAACTTAAAATAAATAAATTTACGAATTAAAAAAATATGTATATTGTGTCATACAGGAAATATAATGGACCTCAGCAGGTGAATATCTGACGTCATGTGAGTTTGAAGAAACGTATTAAAACATGATAAAAACTCGACTATGGAAATATTAACATATTTTAACACTTTAAGGTTCTCTGAATTTGCTGTATCCATTTTTAAACCTATTCCATATACATGCGTGTGTGTATTCGTGTATAATACAATTTTCACAAAAAGTTTAAATCCCTAGAGCTCATTCTTAGTAAAAAAACTGGGTTTATTTCTAATCTTGATTTAAGTTTTGTTGGTGAATTTAGTACTTAATTATGAAATCTACCTCCGCCTGTAGGCTCGAGCCGGCAGGGATTTTTTTTATTAGTTTTCTTCGCTTAAATTTTATTAGCATTCTCACAAAAAACATTTAGACTAAATATTAGATGAAAAATAACGAATAAAATTTAGTGCTGAGAGACAGCCCACTGGCGCCTAGATTTTTATACCCCTGCAAATAAAATTTTTATCATGAGCCCGAGTTCAAAGACTGGATAAAAATAGACTCAAAGCTAGTTTAAGGTACGAATTGAGCCCGAAAGCGAGATTCATCTCTTCTTTCCAGATTACCGCAATCGTAATGGAAATTAGTATTTGTTTCAATCAATTTCCAGGTTTAGTTTGAATTTCCCTGATATTTCCAGGTCAACCAGATTCCCTGATATTTCCATGTTTTCCAGGTCAGTGACCACCCTGCTTATATGACATGAATTATAAAACTTGTTCCATTGGTAAGCAATATTTTTTTCTCGCGTTTACATGAGCAAGTTATGTTTGGGCATAACTCATACATTTTTAGCGTAATAGTTATGGAATCTCTCTATTCTAAAAAAAAGTAACTACCGCTGTCACCGCCGCCGCCGATTTTGAATTTTTTGTGACCGGAGGTCTTTCTTCGTTAATATTAAGAAACATAATGCATACAAAAATGTGAAAATCGGTAGTATTATACAGAAATGTTTGATAAACACGCTGATGCAGACAGTTTTCAGATCGAAGAATTATTTTAAGAGATATTTAATGCTAAAGTTGGACAAAATCGTTCCACTAAAAAAGTTTTATAGGAGCAAAAACTGTTCATAGGAATTTAATCATTTTTAGATCATTTTATGCATTAGAATTTGCCGGAGTGCAGATTGCATTAATTTTTTTATTTTGACTAATTTTTTGAGGTTTTATTTCTATTTTAAATTCAGATTTTCAGCATTTCTAGAGATATTTTTAACAGATTTTAGAAAGTGATATTAATTTAAACTGTTGCCAACTGTATAAACAGCGAAAACAATAATGTTTGCTTCAAAAAAAAAATATATTTATACGTGTAAATAAATTAAAAATTTATTTACACGTGACTATTATAAACAGAAAAAAACATTTGGAATTAGAATTAAATAACTATGTACAAAAAGCAGGAACTTATTAAAAATTACGTCATAAAAACTATAATTACACGTGAATTTTAAGAGAGAAAGGAATTTGTAAAACAATAAATTTATTAACATGCGTTAGAAGTCTTAAATAGGAGAAATTACGTCATATTTACGTCACATTACAGTTATTACATAAAATGAACTCAAAATAATATTGCAAAACGGTTTAAATTTAGAAATTGCGCTAGACATTTATTTGATATTTTAAGAGGATACTTTTCAACTATTTTTGTTAGGAAAGAGCAAATAATATTTCATTTCTAACAACACAAGTATTTTCCCGTGAATATTAAAAAGAGAAAGAATAGTTTGGTCAAAATTACGTCAGATTAAAAATGATTAATTTAAAATGTCTCATTTAAAAGAACTTTCTTTTCACTTTGTTAAAAAATACCAGGAGACAAAGACCCTGTTTACTTAATTCCTTTTATATTAGCTTATTTTGAAATGTTGTTACACGTGTCTACGTCATCAAGTTATTTTTATTTCGACGTTTTATTTGTATTTTTATTAATGTTGTACTAATTTATTTGTTTTTTCGTTATTTAAAATAAAAATTATGTCAATTTGTATAATTTGGCGAGTGGTTCGGCGATTTATATAATTTGGCGAAATTGGTCGACAGGATAATCAAGTAGTACCGCAACGGATTTGGCGTTAAAATTCCCCAATCAAAGAGAAATGAATAGAAATCCGTTTATAGAGAGATCGCCACTGTTTTTTAAATTATAATTCAATCTTTCGAAATCTTTTTAAAGCCGATCAAATTAGCGTGCATTTAGAGTCTACGGTGTCTGGACGGGGGTTGGCGAGCGTAGCTCGTAGGGGGCCGAGCCCCCTAGTATGTCAAATTGAACACTCGTGCATTTTAAGCACACACTTTTTATTTTGAGATAAGTACAGTAATAACTTGTGTAGATACAGTTTTATTTTAATTTTAACCCTCGGATAATGATATTCAATGGTATTCTTTTTCTACAAGTAGTTCAGGTGTTGTACATAAGTTTATTTTTATATTCACATTTTGTTCTTTTGAAATTACAATTTGTTTTCACACATTGTCCTTTGCTAACAATGTATTTGACAGTAATTTTTTTTCACAAGTAGCTCATAGATTATAACACATAGTTCATTGTGGCTGGTTTAGAGTTTAGCCAGAGTTTCTTCACACATTACAAGTAGTTCATCTATTATATATATAAAATCCAAATGGAAATTTCGTTCCGAACACCTATATTTCGAGTTCTATTGCATGGATTTTGATAGAACTTATACTGTTAGATAGGTATCCCTTTAGGGAAGGTTTTAAGCTATAACACATTGTTCTCCGTAGATTAGTTATAGAATTATGACAGAAAGTTATGTTATTTTGGACGATAAGGTTACCATTTTATTTCTTGGTGAAATTTATCGTTAAGAAACGGCTATTACACCTCGAAAAATAAAAGAAAAAAAAGACACTTATTTTATTTAAAAGAAGAAGAAATCCGTTTTAATGAGTGATAATATTAAAAAACAAAAATATTTAATTTAAACATGAAAGGGAATGTTCGAAATGCTTAAAAAATTACTCAGTTAAAATATTGCAATTGAAATAAGATTTGACTATTTATCTTTTGCGTCAGGTTAAGAAAAATGCATCTGAAAAATTGATAGGATGATATCAAGGAAGTTTCCATAAGCGCATCATCAGAAATATTTGAAAAAAATATCTTCTCATGAGGAATACATAATATTCTTTTCATGGCATATAATATGTTATAAAAAAAATCGGCAGAACCTCGATTTAGCGTTCGTAAAAAAATAATGAAAATTTAATTTTTTTGTCGATTTAATGCTGGTTTGCAACACAATAAAATTTTAAATGATACTTTTTTTAGCATAAATAATCTTTAAGTAAAACCTTTTTCTACTCTTCATACGAAGTTAGTTAGATTAAGTTTAACTTAAATAAATACATTTTTATAACTTTAGTTTTGTCATAGACCTTTATATGTGTATATATTAAAATTTTACTGTCGTAATTATACGGTTTAAAACAAAATTTAAGTTTATTAAATTTGTTCTAAACTCAAAATTAATGTCCGATTCTGAATATTGGTAATTTGACTTCAATTTTGTTAGTGTCAGAAACAAGAATTGAAGGTTATTGTTGCCATGGAAACAACTACTTAATATAAAAATGTTTAATGATAGCATTTTTAATTAGTAAACTACATTTAAAACAAACTTAAAACGGCACTACTTGATTATCTCGTCGACAAAAAAACTATCGCCAAAATATAAGATTAAACGCCAATAATCGCTGATCGTAAATTTTACATTCACTTGATATTAAACACGGTAAACGTGTTTGTTGTGTCATCAAGTGATTTTTAATTTGACTTCTATTTGTAATTTTATTAATGTTTACTAATTTATTTATTGTTTCATTGTTTAAAATAAAAATTTTGTCAATTTGTCTTATTTGGCGAGTAGTTTGGCAATTTATATAATTTGGCGAAATTGGTCGACAGGATAATCAAATAGTAATCTTAAAACATTTACAGTCGGTGAAGCCATGTAAAATTAAATAACTACTGCAACATGCTATTTGTATATATTATATATGCTTACAGATAAAAAATAATACGCTAACTCTTAGTTTAGATTTAAATTCATTGAGTTGGGCATTTAAACATTTATTTAACAAGCAATTTCCAAATGCATTTAAATAGCTTGCATTTGGGAAGGAAATGTGTTGGCTAGCCAAATAGCGTGGAACGTTTGTCTTTTTTGCACCAAATACTTGAATATATTTCTTTTTTCTAAACAATTTGATTTTAAGCCAAAAAGACGTAAGCGTGGCATAGGTTCAAGCGATATTTACAATGAAGGTGATTTTGCTAAGTGTAAGATAGCATTTTTAGAGTATTTTAAAAAATTCAAATGTACATTATATAAATAGCAATTAATATTTAAAAAATGGAGTCAAATATTTTAATTTTAGTATAAATGTGTCCCACACACGCACATACATATTGTAAAATAATTCTGCGAAAACATCTCGGTTTGTTTTCCCTAAATTTCTGACGTTTATAACCTCGAAGCGAGATTAGCTAATATAGTCCACTCTTTTTTAATAAAAAACATATCTACAATTTCCTTTATAGAAACGTTCAATGCTTGCAATGTTGAGGAGTAAGGATTATTCTTAAGAAAATGTAAGCAAATATGCGTTATTACTATCACGAAAGAAAACATTTGGCAATTAAAATTGCTTTCTGAAATCACTTTTCCATATTCCATTTAATTCTTTTTTTTTCCATATCCTCCTTTCTTTTAGAAATCTCTCTATTCTAAAAAAAAAGTAACTACCGTTGTCACCGCCGCCGCCGGTTTTGAATTTTTTGTGACCGGGGGTCTTTCTTCGTTAATATTAAGAAAAATAATGCATACAAAAATATGAAAATCGGTAGTATTATACAGAAATGTTTGATAAACACGCTGATGCAGACAGTTTTCAAATCGAAGAATTATTTTAAGAGATATTTAATGCTAAAGTTGGACAAAATCATTCCACTAAAAAAGTTTTATAGGAGCAAAAACTATACATCGGAATTTAATAATTTTAGATCATTTTATATGTTATAATTTCCCGGTGTGCAGAATTCATTTATTTTTTTTAATTTGACTCATTCTTCGAGGTTTCATTCCTATTTTAAATTCAAATTTTCAGCATTTCGAGAGATATTTTTTACTTATTTTAGAAAATTGTACCAATTTAACCTGTTGCCAACTGTATAAACAACGGAAATAATAATGTTTGCTTCAAATTAGAAATTTATTTACACGTGACTATTATAAATAGAAAAGATACTTTCAAATTAAAATTAAATAATTGCGTATAAAAAGCAGGAACTTATTGAAAATTACGTCATAAAACGTATACACGTGAATTTTAAAAGAGAAAGGATATTGTAAAATAATAAATTCATTAACATGCGTTAGAAGTCTTAAATAGGAGAAATTACATCATATTTACGTCACATTACAGTTATTACATAAAATGAACACAAAATATTGCAAAACAGTTTAAATTTAGAAATTGCGCTAGACATTTATTTGACATTTTGAGAGGATCTTTTCAACTATTTTTGTTACGAAAGCGCAAATAATATTTCATTTCTAACAAAAGTATTTTCACGTGAATATTTAAAAGAGAAAGAATAACTTTGTCAAAATTATGTCAGATTAAAAACGATTAATTTAAAATGTCTCATTTTTAAAAAATTTCTTTTCGCTTTGTTAAAAAATACCAGGAGACAAAGACTGGTTACTTAATTCCTTGGTACAGATGTCATATTCGCCCCATATTGGCGCGATTTTTTTCTGTCGCGAATATCATATAGGCAACTGGTACTTAACTTGCGCCAAAGTGTCGTTATTTTGCTTGATGTGGTAACCCGGATTATGTTGTTTATGCTGTTGATATTTTCGCCAAATTGGCAACCGAAAAAAATCGCGCCAATATGGGGCGAATATGACATCTGTACCAATTCCTTTTATATTAGCTTATTTTGAAATGTTGTTACACATGTCTACGTCATCAAGTTATTTTTATTTCGACGCTTTATTTGTATTTTTATTAATGTTGTACTAATTTATTTGTTCTTTTGTTATTTAAAATAAAAATTATGTCGATTTATATAATTTGGCGAAATTGGTCAACGGGATAATCAAGTAGTACCGCAGCGGATTTGGCGTTAAAATTCCCCAATCAAAGAGAAATGAATAGAAATCCGTTTATAGGGAGATCGCCACTGTCTTTTAAATTATAATTCAATCTTTCGAAATCTTTTTAAAGCCGATCAAATTAGCGTGCATTTAGAGTCTGCGGTGTCTGGACGGAGGTTGGCGAGCGTAGCTCGTAGGGGGCCGAGCCCCCTAGTTTTATTAAAAGATATTGGATGAATCTTTCATAATCAACCATCCTACAATTGGCGAATTTACTATATAATGTTGGAAGATTCAAGGAACCGTCGATGGTAAATCCAATTTCAGAAAATTACGCGAAATTTGTACCTAGCGATTAGTAATTTTTTTTTTTTTTTTTTTTTTTTTTTTATTATGGATCAAACGGACAAAAGAATATTTACTATTATATATTTTTCATCTGCAGTTATTTTACTATCACTAAAGCATCACTTTGAATGTACAAAAAAAACTTTCAAATGCCAAAGGTGGCCAATGGAACAATATCTGTTCATTTAGCCTAGGTTTTTAAAAGAAGTACCTCAGATTCAAATAAAATTTCAATCACTATAAAGCAATTTTGGCTGATGTGCAACCCGGGAAGCTGAACGCAGTCCCATATTAACGTTTTAGGTAGATTTCGTAAGAAATACTACCTATTGCAGTCGTTACCATGGTGCGACTTTTGAAAAATTCCTTCATAACTTTTCATTATAGGGCCCCAGGAACCCAAAACCACCCCCACCTAAAAAGTATATATATATATATATATATATACTAGCAGCCTAACGCCCGCTACGCTGGTCAGTTTTTTTTAAAGAAACCTTGAATCAAACGAAATATATCTGAATTTGATCATGCGTTTTTAAGCAATATGGACATTTACCTGGAATGCCCAATCTAATTGGTGAACACAATATGAACGTTATTACGCTATTATATCGTTTGAGTCATACAAAATTTAGGCTGTTAAGGGCCAACTTCTTTCGTTGATCATTTAGTGTAGTATTCGGTGAAGAACGATAGAACAATATGTAATATACTAAAAGGATTCATGAAAAATTATCAATGCAAATCTCATCAGAATCTGTTAATTGGACATACTGAAAAGGCTAATCGTTCATAATTTGGTTCGCCTGCTTCTAGAACATTCAGCCTTAATTCTATAATCAAGCAACCTGACGACCAAGCAACACAAAGCGAATGATATGTGCTTTATACTAAAACATTCACTGAAAAATTAACTAACCGAGCAAGTTCCATCGAAATCTACTTATCAGGATCATTTAAACTGGAAAATGTACCGAAACATTTCATAAAAATAATCTAATTAACAGTTTATTTCCCGTGAAAATTCATTCAGCGGAACCTTAAAAAAAAAGCCAATCTTTCGAAATTGGGTTCATCTGATTTAGATCTTTACCCATAATTATTTAATTAAGCAACGTAGAACATTATATTTTATACTAACATCTTTTCTGTAAATTATCTAACTAACAATGTAAGCACCATCAAAATCAATTCAGTAGAAGTAAATGTAAAAGCGGCCGGAATGAAATTTCTCTTTGCATTTTATATACATTGAGATAATTAAATATAGCTATCATAATCGCATTAACCTGATTATATAGAACTCTCAGGGATGTAGGGGTAGGTATACGTCGCATCATTTCTGGATTTTTAAAGAAACTCTGCACAACTTCCATAACCATAGCATTCTAGTATACATCCTTTGTCTGTAGCGTATTATCCTCCAATTTTCTTTACTATACCACAGAGAACTTTTTCCGCATAGCTTCGTAACTAAACAATTTTGAAAGATATGATAAATATTGAAAAAATCCCTGAAATGTTATCTAACTAACCGTGCAACTGTCATTAAAATCCGTTCAGTAAAACTTAAAATCTTTCCTAATCGAGTTCACCTAATTTTAGAACTCCCGTAATTATTACTAAGTAACTTGGAACGATGGTTTTTAGATTAAACTATTTATAAACCAAATTTACTATCTAATAGTGTATGTTCTGCAAAATTATGTTCAGTAGAATCTGAGTTATAATCAATCGGAATGAAATAGGAATTTACGCTTTACATATAGTAATAGAAGCCTTCGCCCGCTACACTGGTCGGTTTCTCCAAGAGAAACTTTAATCAAACGAAATATATCGGTGTATTTGATCTTGTATTTTATAGCAATAAATACATTTATCTCTAATGATCATCCGCGTTGCTGAAAACAATGTGAACGCCATTACAGTTTTATATCTTCTAATGTCTCAGACAAAATTTGGACTGTTATGAAGCAAATCTTTTAGTTGATTATTTATAATTCAATATAAAAAAAGAACGGAAGAATAATATGTAGCATATTAAAATCATCCTTGAAAATTAAAAAATTCAAATCTCATCAAAATCCGTTCAGTAAAACCTTCTAATAAGACTAATTTTTCATAATCGGGTTCACCAGATAATACAACATTCAGCCATAATTCTATAGCAAAGCAATGTAGAACAATATGTGTTATATACTAAAATCTTTCCTGAAAAATTATCTAACAACAGTGCTAATTAACTCAGTAGAACCTTTTAAAAAGGCTAATATTTCAAAATAGGGTTCAGTGATTAAAGAACTTTCGCACATAATTCTATACCTGAGCAACGTAGAATAATATGTGTTATATATGAAACACTTTCTTGAATATTTATCTAACAATGCAAATCTTCACAAAATCCATTGAAAAGAACTCAAGTTATAAGCGGTCGGACCGAAATTGCCCTTTTTATTTTATATTTGAAGTTGATAGTTAAATATATCTTTCATAATCAAGTTAACGTGATTGTAGAATTTTTAGGAATGTAGCATAGACTATACACCGTAGACCTTCTGGTGTTTTTAGAAACTCTGCACTCCATAGCTATAACATATATACTCTCTGCCTGTAGATTTTATCCTACTTTTTTTTTTTCAACTACACCACTGAGAACTTTCCTCATAGTTCCATAACTAACAATGTAGAATGACATTTCAAATATTGCAACAATCCCTAATATTACCTAACTATGCAACTCCAACCAAAATACGTTCAGTAGAACTTTAAATAAAAGGTAATCTTTCACATTCGGGTTCACCTAGTTTTGGAACTTTCTCTTGCAATCTAATTTTCTGCAATCTGATTTGTTGCCAAGTTTGTGCTTCAGAAAAACAATAACCCAGAAGAAAACTTCGCTACAGAGAAGTACCATCCATGCAAGAAGTACCAACCATCCACAAAAAATAATCTAACAGTGTACGTCCCATCAAAATACATCCAGCAAAACTCAAATTATAAACGGGTGGAAGGAAAAGTAAATTTGCATCTTTTATATAATTACAGTAGATGTATCTTTCATAATTGCGTTCTCCTTTCTGTATAGCTTTTCCAATAGCTCTATAACTAAAACTAAGCAACGTAGATCACCGTGTGTAAAAAAAAAAAAAAAAAAAAAATGTTACAAAAACATTACCTAACTAATAGTGGCATATCCTATCAAAATATTATAAAGAATAGGAATAAAATGCAAATTTCCGTTTGAAATATGTAGTAGATGATGATACGATTTTCTGTAATAGAATTCATCATGAAGTTTTCGCTTCATACATAAACGATGCTTTCAACATTGTAATTAATACACCGATTGAAGAAGTATCCGATTACGGAAGATTAACCAGAAATTCCATCATCAACTACCCACAGAAAGGTGAATATATGGCTTTTGTGATACTTTTATGTTAGCCGGGCGCAAGTAATAAATCAACAAAGATTGTTTCCATATCTTATTCTTATTTTATTATTTTCATTCAAAATAAAAACATTTCACTCATTTCATTTATAATACATGCTTTACACTAATATCATTGAAAAAGATGAAAAGTAAAACAATAGGAAATAATGCCATAACTTAAAACAAAGAATTGTTTTTAATTTACATACGCGAAATGTAACTACTGATATTGGCAATTTTAAAAATGCTAATGGCGATATTTACATACGGATACGGCTGACATAAAAGTTCGCATTTTTTCTTCTTATCCAGGAGCAAGTGATAAATCGCGATGTATTATTTCAATTCCAATTTCTTCCATTAAAAAAAGTAATACTTACGCATTATTCGGACCATGAGATAGATCGCCAAAAATGGTTGACAATAGCCAATCTTGTTTATCGTTTGCCAGTTACGTTCAAAAAAGTAATTTAACATTCTTAAATACATAACCTTGTTAAAAATGGCAAATTGTTTTAAGTAAATAAATAAATAAAATATATAACATAAAACTACATACTATAAACTATAATAAATAAAAATTATAATAATAAAATTAATTTAAAACTATACTAAATAAACTATCAAATGGACAAAAAATAAGGGTTGCTGTAATTAATGTAATTGCCATGCTTGGCGCAGTTGTATCTGACATGGCCCGGGTGTAAGTACCACAAAATTTTTAAAGTCGTACAAACATTGCTTTCATTTTTTTAATATTTTCGTTTTATAATGTTAATTTCTAAGTGGATCGCTTCCTTGTATTTTAAATAAATTCAATATTTTTTCTTCTTTTTTTCAAGGCTTTTGTATTTATTTATTTTTTTCAAACTCATATAGCCGGTTCAATTCTTTAACCAAAAGATTTAACAAAAAGATTTAATTTGAATTCCTTCCGTTGCTACAGTAACGGATGTATAAGATGAATGAATATGGATGAATTATCACATAATGTTAGGTATTCCGAGGTTTTGGCCCCAAAGACATCGCCAAATTAGAAATATATGAAATATCTCGGAAACTATTGAGCTTAAAAGAATTTAGTTAGTACCATTCGATTCAGCATACAAAAATACACCAAAGTATGTTATCAGTTGAAAAATAGCTGTAAAATCAGATTTTTAAGGAATTTTTTTAAAGTTCGTTCGATTTTTTACCCCCCTTAGGGGTGGAATTTTAGAAAATCGTTTCTTAGCGGCACTCAATGTCATAAGAAGAATTTTTACCCCAAATTTCAAGACATTAGGTTCAGTAGTTTGGGCTGCGCGTTGATTAATACGAAATTCAGACTTTCTTTTATATATATAGATATATATATGTATGTATGTACTAAATTTTGTCCGCACGATAAAAGTCGCAATTATGCACGAATCATCTTCAAACTCGCCAACAACTTTGAGATGGTTAATATCTCGGCGGGGATTGAAAATGGGCGAAATCGGCCCAAGAGGGTGGAAATGGAAAGGGTTCAAAATTTTGAATACTGTCTTAACATGATTCTGATAAAACCAGCTCTTACACAACAATGGCAGGAAAAAAATAAAAGTTTTTCGTTATAGCAGTTGCCAACAAAAAAAAAAAATAAATAAATAAAATAAAATAAAATAAAATTCTCACCACAACAATTACTTTTCTTTTTCAAAATTTTCACGTGTAAAATTAAATAGTTTGACAAATTGAATATTACGTTATAAGTTTCCTAGAGCAAGATTTCAGCATGAAAACTCAAAATAAATAGTTTGACGAATTAAAAAAATATGTATATTGCGTCATATTGGAAATATAATGGACCTCAGCAGGTGAATATGTAACGCCATGTAAGTTTGAAGATGTGGTGGGTCGCTCGTATAATATAATCACTCACTTAAAAACACTTTACTACCTTTATTCGTAGAACATTGATAAACGTCGATTCTGACACTCATCGTATTCGAACACACAAAAACGCAATGTAAACATTTTCGTCTGCGCTGCTATGACAACGGCTCTGGCCAGCTGCCATTCCGAACGAAGAATTTTCTCCCTTGCCTTTCTGCGACTGCCACAGAGTATCCCCCCAGTGACGTAGGGTACCGAAGAAACGATATACAAGTGTATACTATTTTTTTTTTTTTTTTTTTTGACTATCTGTGTCAGAATCCACGCTTGTGGAGAAAAATTACAAGGATATTTACATGAAATAAAATTGCAATATATAACAAAATATAGGCATAATGTGTAGTATGCAAAATGAACAATTTATCAACAATTTCAGTAAGTAATATAAGATGCCAGTTTTTTAGGAAAATGGACATGTCTGCCCGAACGTGTGACAGTTTTTGTTTGGTCAGGGTTACTGTCCGCTTTAAGAGAGAGTTTTAATTTAGAGTTCTCTGGAACAGTTTTCGTGGACAAGTCTGAAGTAGAAATCAAATGAGCTGGCTTCACTCGATCTATTGATACCGTAGACTTACGACCATTAAGCTCGATTGTTATAGTTTTCCCAGTTCTACTTAGGACTTTGTGAGGACCAGTATATGGTTGACACAATGGAGGTTGTACATGATCCACTCTTAGAAAGATGTGTGAACAAGATGTCAAGGAAGGGTGTATATAGAACTTCTCTTGGCAGTGAGATGATGTAGCAACTGGACTTAACTGCCGCATGGTGTTTCGTAGTTGCGTGACGAAGTTATCGTTGAAAGGTCGGATCTTGTATTCATCCAGCATATCACAGGGCAATCTCAACGTAGTGCCGTAGACAAGCTCAGCGCAAGAAGCTTGTATATCTTCCTTCACTGCTGTGCGAATGCCTAGTAAAACTATCGGTAATATTTCAGTCCACCTACTGGTTTCGTGAGCTTTGATGGATGACTTTAAATGTCGATGAAATCTTTCGATAATGCCATTCGATATCGGATGATATGCCGTTGTGCGGATCTTCTGTGTTCCCATCATTTTCGTAAATTCATCAAATATTGCTGATCGCATTTGTGGGCCTTGATCCGTGGTTATGAGCGAAGGGCAACCAAATCTTGATATCCAATGCTTTAATATGGCACTACAAATTGTTTTAGCTTGTGTATCAGATATAAGTACGGCTTCTGGCCATCTGCTAAATCGGTCAATCATCGTTAAAAGATAGCTGAAACCGTCAGATGGAGGCAAGGGACCTACGATATCTATATGTATTTGGGAAAAACGTGCATCAGGAAGAGAGAACGTGCCAAGAGGTGCTTTGGTGTGCCTCTGTATTTTTGATCTTTGACACTTCTCACAGCCACGAACCCAGTTTTTGATGTCTCGTTTCATATTTGTTATATAATTATATTTTGTAACAGATTCTGATATTGCTTTGGGGGTAGCTAAAGCAAATGTGCTTTCGCACATCACAAACCATAGCGCAGGATCTGATCCGTTATATAATGGAATTTGAACAGCATCGACACTAGACATGATTTATGGTAATAAATATATAAAATAGTACAATCAAACCAAAATAAATTCGCGAGTTAAATTTTTCTAATAAAATAACAGAAAAAATATCAGGAAAATGACTCAGAAGAACTTATCTGCTTTTCATCGAGCCGCTGTAGAACGATGTATTCTTTGAAAGATGAAGATGATCGGATAACATTCCAACTCATCTAGGAAGGCTGATGCTCTATATAAGAACAGTCCATGGTCACCATTGTGGTGGGTCGCTCGTATAATATAATCACTCACTTAAAAACACTTTACTACCTTTATTCGTAGAACATTGATAAACGTCGATTCTGACACTCATCGTATTCGAACACACAAAAACGCAATGTAAACATTTTCGTCTGCGCTGCTATGACAACGGCTCTGGCCAGCTGCCATTCCGAACGAAGAATTTTCTCCCTTGCCTTTCTGCGACTGCCACAAAGAAACATATTAAAACATGATAAAAACCCGACTATGGAAATATTAACATATTTTAACACTTTAAGGTTCTCTGAATTTTTTGTAGCCATTTTTTAAACCTATTCCATATATATGTGTGTGTGTATTCGTGTATATTACAATTTTCACAAAAAGTTTAGCTCCCTACAGCTCGCTCTTTATGAAGAAACTGGGTTTTATCTCTAATCTTGATTTAAGTTTTGTTGGAGAATTTAGTACTTAACATCGAAATCTACCTCCGCCTGTAGGCCCGAGCCGGCAGGGATTTTTTTAGTTTTATTTAGGCAACAGACTGATGAATAACGACGTCTTGAAAATAACAAGCATGTTTATTTCTCCGTCTTATTATGCGAGGGAATCTTCGGTTTGCCATAAAGATCATTACTAAAAATTTTGCATAACTAACCTTATTTATCATTCGCAAAGAGTTTTGATAGTGAAAGACCTAAAATTCAACCAACAGCAATTGGACATTATTTAATGGAATGTAGTTTGGCGAGCAATTAAGTCTGTTTTGTAGCTAACTCTGGTACATTTGTAGTCATACAGTTAAGAACATTTCACATCGAGCAATTAAGTCTGTTTTGTAGCTAACTCTGGTACATTTGTAGTCATACAGTTAAGAACATTTCACATCAAACTTGGTTGTGGATCCGACTACGGATGATTGGGAAGATTTTATTGAATGAAAACTAGAGGTTTACTTTTCTCTTTGAATCAGTTATCGAGATTATTTTCCTATGTTAATAGTTGCATGATTAAAACTGGTATATAAAAAGAAACGGCAGTTAAAATGCCATTGTTTTAATTTTATTCACATAATTTAGCTTTAAATATCCACTTTTACACGATTCACATTTTTTAAAATATAAAAGTTAAATACTGTTTTGACTATATTTACCCTACTGGAATTCGAAAATATAACCCGAACATTCTTTAAGTTAAATGGTCAATCTCTGCAATCATTGTAATTCTTCCTTTTTAGGGTTTCGTTCATCTGACAAAACCCTAGCCTATTCGTCTCGCTCCTCTGTCTGACTGTCTGTCCGTCACAGAGCCCATTCTCAGAAACTATACATGTTGGAGACTTGAAATTTTGCACACTTATAGATGAACACCACACATCATACGATAAATCATAAAATTTTGAAAAAAAAACTTACAATAACCCTTTGGGCTCCCACATGTATATTTGCATACTTATAGCTGAATACCTCACATCAAACCACAAATCATAAAACTTTCAAAAAGTCGTACATTTAACCCTTTGGGCTCCCACATGTGTATTTTAAACAATTCTTTCTAAGTGAGCCCCTATTTAGGTTGGAGGCGTGAAATTTTGCATACTAATAGCTGAACACTTCACATCAAATGGCAAACTATAAAATTTTGAAAAAGTCGTGCATCTAACCCTTTGGGCTCCCACATGTGTATTTTAAACAATTCCTTCTAAGTGAGCCCCTAATTAGGTTGGAGGCGTGAAATTTTGCATACTTATAGCTGAGCACCTCACATCAAACGAATAATCATAAAATTTTGAAAAAGTCGTACATTTAACCCTTTGGGCTACCACATGTGTATTTTAAACAATTCTTTCTAAGTGAGCCCCTAATTAGGTTGCAGGCGTGAAATTTTGCATACTTATAGCTGAGCACCTCGCATCAAACGACAAATCATAAAGTTTTCAAAAAGTCGTACATTTAACCCTTTGGGCTCCTACATGTGTATTTTAAACAATTCTTTCTAAGTGAGCCCCTAATTAGGTTGGAGGCGTGAAATTTTGCATATTTATAGCTGAGCACCTCACATCAAACGGCAAATCATAAAATTTTGAAAAAGTCATACATTTAACCTTTTGGGCTCCTACTTGTGTATTTTAAACAATTCTTTCTAAGTGACACCCTATTTAGGTTGGAGGCGTGAAATTTTGCATATTTATAGCTGAACATCATCATGCGACAAATCATAAAAAATTGAAAAAGTCGTACATTTAACCCTTTGGGCTCCCACATGCGTATTTTAAGCAATTCTTTCTAACTGAGTTCCTTATTAAATTCGAGATTTGAAATTTTGCATACTTGTAGCAAAACACCTGAAGCCAGGCGACAAATCATAAAATCTTGAAAAAGTCTTATGTTTAACCCTTTGAGCTACCACATATGTAATTTAAACAATTCTTTCTAAGAGAGCCCCTAATTAAGTTGGAGACATGAATTTTTGCATACGTATAGCTGAATACCTCAGACCACACGACAAATCATAAAATTTTCTAAAAGTCTTATATTATTTACTCCTCCGGGCTCTAACTTGTATATTTTAAGCAATTTTTGTAACCTCCGCCCTTTTCAGCCGGGGAGCATTTTTCCAACATTTGCCGACACCCCTTTGACCATTCTTTCATATTATGCACCATAGCCTTACATATTTTAGTTCCACTTTTTACCGCCAGGGGCGCCTACTTATCTCGGGTGCTATGGGCCCAATCCCTTCGACTATTATATATACGGATAGTATGTAAAACGGAGTTTCGTTCGGATAGAGGTTTGTTTAGAATAGAGTGTGCCCCTGGTTGCGAAATGTGGAACTAACAGATTTTTCAAAAGGATAAAGTGTTTTGAAAGGAATATTAAACGAAACCCTCTGTGCGATCTGTGATCACATTTACCCACTTGTTTAGTAGTGTGGTGATTAGAGAACATTTCAATTTCTGATGATCGTAATGGCAGCATTTCCCTCTCAAACTCTACATGATGTACTAAAAAGTTGCTTCTGAACAGGGGTGCAGAATATGTCCGATCCGGCGATCTAGGATCGGGGGAAATTTTAATCCACTGGGAAAATTTTTCAGAAACATATACAATTGATTTCGATTTTAACAACGAATTCCATAATTCCCTGAGATAGAAGAATTTCAGTACAAATAAAAATATCCGTATGGCGACCTTCACAAAATCGATCTCAGAATAATATCTACCATATATCAGGGATGATTATGTTCCGAATTTTCCCGAAAGTTTAAGACATTCGGTTCGAATTAAAAAAAAAAAAAAAAAAAAAAAAAAAAAAAAAAAAAAAAAAACGGTCATCTGAAAATTTGGACATAAAAATACCACGAATTTTGGCGAAGAATTACGGAAAAAACAAGAATTTCGTCACAAGATCGCAAAATAACCGCACATTTCGTCAGAAGATCGCGAAACAGCTGCAAATTTCGTCAAAAGATAGCGAAATAACCACAGGCTTCGTCAAAAGATCGTGAAATGAACGCAAATTTTGTCAAAAGATCGCAAAATAAATGCACATATCGCCACAAGAATGCGAAACAATCGCAAATTTTGTCAAAAGATCACAAAACAACCTGGAATTTCGTCAAAAAATCGCAAAACTGCGATTTTCGTCGAAACAGGGCGAATAACCTTCTATTTCGTCAAAGAAAAGCGAAAAAAACCGCTAATTTCGACAAAAGATCGTAAAATGAACGTAAATTTACTCAAAAGATCGCGAAATAAACAAATTTTGTCAAAAGATTGTGAAACAACCGCACATTTCGGCAAAAGGAGTGAAATAACTGCAAATTTCGTTAAAAGATCGCAAAAAAATATGCAAATTTCGTCACGAAAGATCTGCAAATTTCGCCAAACGATGGCAAAACAACTGCGAATTTCATCAAATGATGGCAAAATAACTGCAAATTTCATCAAAAGGAAGGAGAAATAACTGCAAATTTCGTCAAAAGATCCATGAAAAATACATAGTGTTGGGAGTGGATTTCCCCCACTCTGCTGTAACCTTTCAGAAAATTTGCTGTGAATTTTAGGAATTTTTTTTCCCACTCAGAATCACCCCTGCCATATATACTCGTGCGTAAGTTGAGAAATATTTGAAAAATAAATTTTCTATACCTACGTTAATACAGCACTTACCTATAACATACCGTAAAATTTTGGAGAAATTTTCGCGTGGATTGGGGGAAATGTTGGGAGTAGAAACATTTTCTGCACCCCTGCTTCTGAATTGCCCTAATTTCGTCTAACGCATCAGATAATATTATAGCGCAATGGCGTCCGATGCGTATTCAGAAAATGCGGAAGGGCTTTTCAGGTGAAGGTCCATATTAATTTAAAATACAGGGTCGAATTCTCCATTTTGTTTGATTGAAGGTTTATTTAAAAATTGGGCCAGCGCAGCAGGCTCAGCCTGCTAGTTAGGTTATATAAACCCTTATTCATTGCATAGTTTGATGATTACTAATTCATTATGAAAGCAAATACATAACAATTTAGTTTATTGAGATATTTTACATATAGTTCATGAGGTTAAGTACAATTAGTTCATGAGTTCAGTTACATTTTGTTCACGTGGTTTACATGACAATTTGTTCATGAGTTTACTTACACACTGTGCATGTTTTGCTTACACACTTGTTCATATGTTATATTACAAGTAGTTCATTATGAATTTTTCACATGTACATAATTTGCAGACCTGCCAACTGCTACGAAAAAATCGTAGTTGCTACGATTTGGACCTATAAACTACAATGCTATGAAAATAGTTCTTAAACTACGATTTTTTTTGCAAAAGACACAAACACATTTTTGTTTCTAGTTGCGATTTTTATCCCGCGCAACATATTTTTCAGGGGTGATTCTGTTCCAAAATTTCAAAATATTTATTTCCGAAAGTTTTAAAAACTTGGTCATTAGTCCGGAAATTAAAAAAGGCTCATGGGAAAAAAAAATCTGGGCTGCAAAACAAACTTCTTAACATAAAACCCTCTTTATGTATATGAACTAGGAGTGAATTGTGTTTCTGTAAATATTTCTACGGGGGGGGGGGGAGTTCTTTGAGGGGCAAGTTTTGAACTAGTGTGCGAAATGGCATGATTTGCATACAGAAAAGGAAAGTCCTGCATAATGGAAAATGCTGTGCAGTGTTTCCCCCTCCAAATTCTTTCACAGACCTATATTCTTTTGCAGGTATAGTCCAGGCATTTTGTGAATGAACATGGGCAAAACTGCAATAGAAGCTTTTTACAGTTTTTTTTAATCAGGAACTACTGCTTAATAACATGCTGAAAATCAGACAAAATCTGAACACGGGAACACCACTATATACGGATTTCAAAATGGCGGAGGAATTTTCTGGAACTAAGGCAAAAAATATATTGCTTTATTTTCACAACTTAACTTTGAAGTATAATCAATAAAGTTAAACAGCACACAAAAGCCTACTATTCTTTACAAATGACTGCTTAAGTTAATTTTTACAGAAATGTTCCAGTTAAAAATAAGACGTATCAATAATTTTCATCTATTTCATCATATTCATAGTTAGGAATTAGGTAATTGTTGTTACATCCATTGACTTGGCACACCCCACAAGCTGTAGAACAGGGCAATCCATTACGCTTGCATCCACATCGTAAAGTAGCACAGTTTGTCTTGCAAGAACATCGAATCATATTAAGTAGATAATCTGGAGCTGGTGGTAAGTCGCAGAGTGTTGGGTAATATGAGTTATTTTTTACATACCAACCCCATTTTTCTGGCTTGGTACTTTCTTCAGTAGCTTTCCAGATATTTATTTGTAAGTAAGTGCGATAGCTGTGATATTTTGTTGAAGAATCGGTTTGTCTGTGGATTCCAGTGTCTTGCAGTCATAAAACAGAAGCATTGCTTTTCTCCCAGCCTCAGCGATATCTGAATGTAGACATGAATTTGAGCAAAATATTTTTGCAATAGAACGGAGCTCTGGGTCCCATCAGTTTGAGAAATGCTGATGATTTTCCAATTGAAAAAATTCTGGATGTTGTATCGCAGCCCGTGAAAGCATGCAGAAACAGAAGTAAGTTGCAATTTTCATAACCTAATAGAGACTGCATTTTGAAGATATCATAGGCTGGTGTGGAACAAGATCCTCGTCTTATGTCACTACGATAGTATAACATGAAGCCATTATCCTTTGCGTGGTAAAGAAGGAGAATAAGCAAGTCGGTATCGTCACCTATTACAGCGGTATGTGCATGTTCTGCAGATGAGACTGCAGCACGAACAATGTCTATATCGGCGTCCCTGTCTGCGTTATGAACTGTACAGCCTTGTTTTGTAAGCAATTCGCCTATGAGGGAAATCATTGATGCTTGTTTTTTTCGTTGGCCAGGAACTCTTCCTTTTAGCCAATAAACTTCATGCATGGACTTAAATTAATATCTCTACTGGGTTTTTTGTATCGTCGTCTGTGAGCCACATCTTTGATCTTTGGGAACCCAATGTAACTATCAAAAACAATGATAGGCTTTCCATATTGTTTCAGAATAAAATCAGCGTAAGACATAGCAATATTTTCATATGTCTCATTACTACACCAGAAAACGCGATGCAAAAGGGATCCTCCGTCCAAAATGTACCTTTCTGTACTTTCTACGTTGTCAGATCCTTCATTATTCAGTTTTTTTATGTGTTTGGTTAGTGCTTGAGCTAACTGTGATTTGTCGGATTTCCTCATCATATTTGGTGATTCAAATAATGCTGCAGGGTACGCACACAGTTCATAACGCATGACATCTACGAGGTTCATTTCACCACAAGTGGCAACAGTCATCATTCTTTGGAAGAGTAGCGCTGGATCTATTGTATATCTAAGTCATCTTTGCTACTACAGATGGCGGCAGCAGATCCTAGAGTTTTCACTTTATCCGACCTTTAAGCCGAATACCTAAATATATTTTTCCCTATCATTTTAGAGATGATGTTCGTACCAAATAAGTGCAACTCATCAACATTAACTTCTTTTTCTGCTGTTACGCCTGTAACAATATTGCGTAGAGTAGAATCAGAATGAAATGGCGATATGTGTTCTAGTACATTGACCACTTTTTGAATGTCATTGCTGTCTCTCTTGTGTCTTCTGTCCCTTATTTCTTTGTGTTGTTCACTGCTTTGCATAAAACCCCCTGCATATTCCTGCATAGCTAAGTTGTAAATCGAACAAACAGCCATATAGCCCTTTGATTTTCCGTAAGTCTACTTCCTCTCGTCAGACCTCCTCTGCTTTTAAGAGAACGCATAAGCACTTGTTCTATTACAAGATCTGATCCGAGTCCACATCATAATCTGTCACTTTTTTTATCACAAATTTCCCTTTAGTTTATGTTTAGAAGAAAAGTCTACAAATTTTTCACAAAATAAACATGAGTAGTACTGGTAATTGGACCCTCAATTAAGCGAATACTTTTCCTTGGTATTTCTCCACAGCCTGCTTTCCGCTTTGTAATTGCAATGCTCTTTTTATCTGTAAATTCCTTCCGACAGAAAACATGGAGACTTATTCCAGCAGTTGCGACTACATCGCTTTTACGGCTTCGGCTAGCTTCAATTATACCATCTGCTCCCTTTTGCGAAATTTTAACTACGTCTTGTCTATTATTTCTTTCTTTCTCACAAATCACACAAAATTCAGTACTGTCCATTTTTACAGGAAATTCAGTCTGAAACAAAATAAAACTAAAATTAATTGTTATAATACCACAAATACAAAAAAGAAAAAAAAGCAGAAATTAACTCTTTATGTCCCTACGATACTTTAAAGTACAATTAAAATAATTTGTTAAAAAATTTATTTAATACATCGATTAGTAGTAATACAGTTTAGAATGAGCTATAGATACATTACTTTATCTTGTTCCAAAAGCATTATGGGTTGCACATAAGAAAAATATTTTTAAAAGGGCAATTTCTTTTGCCTTTGCATCTTTTCAGCTTTCTTGACGTTGAAAGGTTGAGGGGGGGCGGGGGGGTCAGTTCGGAAATATTTCTATTGTAAGAACATTGTATCTGTACATTTCCTAATTCTACAAAATACTAAAAAAAATATTTTAAATAAATGATTTGAGTGGAGTTATAAATATTGCACAAAATTCGTATAAATTCAAATTAAATAATTAATTTTAATTGGTAATATCCTCCTAAAATTTATTACATGATTGTGTAAATCTTCTAAGGTAGTTTCAAAAATTCACGAAAAATGCTTTAGAAGAGGAAATTTTGATAAATTCATAATTTTGGACATAAAGAGTTAATAACAATTATAGAGTTTTTAAGAATAGAAAATTATAGTACCTTTATCTTAGAAATACGAGCCTACATTTGTAGGTTCCCAGTCTCGTTCCAAGAAGATTCCGATGCGAATAGGTAAATTAAAAAGTTGGATCTACCTAAATAACTATTTCAAGACTTGCGATTTGAATGTAGATTTAAATTACTTAAATAACTCAGAACAAATAGGATTAAATTTGTCCTTTTCAGAATTTAATAGAATCGAGATTTAGAATTGACACTTCGTTCATAAAATCAAAACATACAGCACTGCTCCGCAGGAAAATACTACTGCAGAAGAAAATATAATTATCTAATAGAGAAATAAAAAATATGATTATTATACATATATACAGGAAAGAAACATAAGAGGATTTTAGAAATTAAAAATTGATTATGATAATGGGAATTATAATTAATTAACAGATATTTATAAAACAGTAAATTCTTTGATAAAAAAATCAGAGGTCCAAATTGGTTAGTGCTGCTCTCTATCGTCTTAAGTCGCTACTATAAACTATGCAACAATACAACATAAACCGACATATGATTCAGTCCCTTTTAAAATTTTAAAGGGTGTTCCCGTGTTCGGATTTTGTCTGATTTTGATAATATTTCTCAGTAATGGTTACTGATTCAAAATCAGTTAACAGAACTTCTATTGCAATTTTGCCCGGGTTCAAGGCATATTTATCTTAATTTGCCTGGACTAGTATATTTTGAAATTTCTTGGAAGTCTGTGAATTTTTTTTCCTTTTATGGAATTTCCCCAAATTAATTCCTGAATCGATCGTGGAAAAAATTGAGAATTTCTTTAAATGATCGTGTAAAAATATCGGGTATTTCGTGAAAAGATCTCAGAAACAAATAGCGGTTGCTGAATAAAATCGCTAATTTCATTAAGAGTTCAGAAAGAAATTGCAAATTTCGTCCAAAGATCGCAGAAACAAGTAGTGAATTTTGTAAATTGGTTGCGAAACGATATCGAAAATTTTGCTGATCGGTTGCGATAAACTGTCGCGAATTTCGACAAATGACTGCGTAAAAAAATCAATTTGATTAATTAGACGCAGAAGAAAATAAATTTCGTCAAAGGATCGTGGTAAAAGCATGAATTTTGTTAAAATATCTGAGAAAAAAAAACACTAATTTCATCAAAAGATCAGTAAGAAAATGCAAATTTCCTCCAAAGATCAGTAAGAAAACGCAAATTTCACCGAAAGATCGCATAAAGAAAACTCTAATTTCGTCAAAGGATCGTGGTAACAAAAGCAAAATTCGTCAAAGGATCGCGGTAAGAAACGCAAAATTCGACAAAGGATTGCGGTAAAACATGCGAATTTCGTCAAAAGTTCGTGGTAAAAAGTGCGGATTTCAACAAAGAATCGTGATAGAAAAATGTGAATTATGATTGTGAGAAAAAAACTGAATATCCTGAAATGATCACAGGAAAAAAATCGCTACATTTGTCAAAATTTACTGCACTGGGCTGAAAAATTGGAATCAGGCCCTTTTACAAATGTAAAAAAAAAAAAAACGCTTTGAAACGAGAAGAAACTCTAAAAATCGTATAAAAATTTTCAGAGGAAAAAATTTACTAGTATATTGAGTTAAAAGAGTGAAACCTTATTCCTTTTACGAATGTCAAAAGATGGCTGCGAAACGTAGAAAACCAACCTCCAGATTAATTTTAATTTTGTGTGCTACGATTTCTCATTTTTAAAGATTGGCAGGTCTAGATTTGTTCATATGCTTATACACACTCAGTTCAGAGAGTCAAGCAAAACCCTTATTCATTATGTACTTGAAATCTCATTCACAAGAAAGAGTTTGGAGTTCAGTGTGTTTTTTCTTTCACATACATACCGTTGATTGTTTTTCTTTTACTCTCTCTTAAACTTTACATCATGTTTCAGTTTTAAAATATACTTTCATTATGTGTTTTTTTTTTCAAACTTTACACCTTTCTATTTACAAAAAAAAAAAAAAAAAAAAAAAAAAGTTTTTATATTTTTTTATTTGCTTGCATTGTATGAAATTGCGATCTCATAAGATCAATTTTTTTAGAAGTGATCAATACAGTCAATGTAAATACTTCTCATTTTTAATACACATTTCAAAAATAGCTCGTACCAGCACCACAAACAAATAACAGGGATGATTGTGACTCAAGAGTGAAAAACCCTGAAAATTAACTGATACAAAGTGATAAACCCTGAAAATTATCGATGCAAAATATACCAATATCTATTTACATAGCAACAGATGTTGCAACAGCAATGACAATCAAATGACATATTTCTGCTATTTTTTTTTTTTTTTTGAAATATACGGCACTAACTACGTGTGTTTTCGCACCCCTTTGACAAAATTCGAGTTTTTTCGCGATCTTTCGACGAAATTTGTCGTTTTTTCGCGATCTTTTGACAATATTTGTCATTTTTTCGCGATCTTTTCACGAAATGTGCTGTTTTTTCGCGATCTTCTGACGAAATGTGCTGTTTTTTCGCGATCTTCTGACGAAATTTGCTGTTTTTTCGCGATCTTTTGACGAAAGTTGAAGTTTTTTCACGATCTTTTGACAAAATTTGCGTTTTTTCCTCGATTCTTTGATGAAATTAGCTTTTTTTTCTGTGATACCGGGACAAAATTTGTGTTATTTTCGCGATCCTCTGGCAAAATTTGCATTACTTTAACGAAATTTGCATTATTTTCACAATCCTCTGACAAAATTCGTGTTTTCCCACAATCATTTGACGAAATTGAAGATTTTTCTTTGAACGATTGACGAAATTGATCTTTTTCAACGATCATTTGCCAAAATTTGCGCTATATTTTATGCCCAAATTTGCAGATTTATGACCAATTTTTTTTTTTTTTTTTTCAGAAATGACTGCCTTAATTTTTCGGAACTTTCGGAACAGAATCAGGCTAAATGACTTCATCAAATGGAGAGTGCAATTTATCTTGCTAAATATGCAAAGTTCGAATTCTATAATCAGTAAATAAATTTATTCCAAGTACTCACGAAACAAGCACAAATTAACTGTTAAGAGTAGGATATCTTAGTAGATTTAATGAGAGTCATATTTATGATACCTAGTTATTTGAAAGCGGTTAAAAATGTCAAAACCAATCAAATTTTACTTCTAAATGGCTAAGGAAAAAAAAAAAAAAAAAAAAAAAAACAAGAAAGAAGTAAATAAATTTTTTTTTTTTAGCTTTGCCTTTTTTTTTTTTTATCTTTGCGGACACAAGGTAAATTTCTTTTTCCTGCTTTCTTCCTGGGTATTACATATTACAGATATGAAATTTTTGTACCGAGATTGAGATGGATGACACAATACCAGGAGGGGGTGATTCTGAGTAAAAATCTATCTGGAAGGTTACAGCAGAAGGGGGGGGGGCGATCACTCCTGGTTCTAATTATGTTTTTTCTACGATCCTTTCACGAAATTTGCGTTCTCTTCACGATTCTTTAAAGAAATTCATGTTTTTTCCCCGTGATCGTTTAACAAAATTTGCTTTTTTTCTGCGATCATTTGACGATATTTCCATTTTTCCATCAATCTTTTGACGAAAATCCCGTTCTCCCTTGATTACCCGGGGGGGGGGGGGGGGTGATACCTCCCTGTTTTAATTGTGTGCCTTTTCTGCGGTCGTTTGATGAAATTTGTGATTTTTTCAGAGATTCTTTAAAGAAATTTTTTTTTTCGTGATCGTTTAACGAAATTTGCGTTTCCCCCCGCGATCCTTTGACGACATTTCTTTTTTTCCCCGCGATTTTTTGCCGAAATTTGTGTTTATTTCGCGATCATTAGATGGAATTTGTTTTATTTTAGATTCTTTGATGAAATTAGTGTTTTTTCACGATTCTTTAAAGAAATACATGTTTTCCCGTGATTCTTTAATGAAATTTGCGCTTTTCCAGCTATTCTTTTACAATATTTCTGTTTTTCCAGCGATCCTTCAAAGAAAATAGTGTTTTTTCGTGATTGGGAAAAATCCTCCCTGGTTCTAATTATGTATTTTTTCTGCGGTCATTTGATGAAATTTAAGTTTTGCACGATTCTTTAAAGGAATTCAATTTTTGGAGGGAATCCTTTAACGAAATTTGCGTTTTTCCCGCGACCCTTTAACGATATTTCCTTTTTCCTCGCGATCCTTTGATGATATTTCCTTTTTCCTCGCGATCCTTTGACGATATTTCCGTTTTTCACATGATCCTTTGATGAAATTTCAGTTTTTCCCACGATCCTTTGACGAAATTTTCGCATTCCTTTGACGAAATTTGTGCTTACATTAGGATTTTGACAAAATTCGCGTTTTTCAGCAATCCTTTGACAAAATTGTCGATTTTTTTCAGCGAACGATTGAGGATTTGATTTTTTTCATGATATTTTTTAATGTCCGAATTTTCCACTAAACGTAACGATCTCATAAACCTGGAAGGATCGAGTGAAAAACCCGGCACAAAATCACCCCTGAAATAAAAGGATCCTATGTCATCAACAAATGTGGCAGTCTTGTTTTGTGGACAATTGATTAACAAGAGAAAAGTTATTTTGAATAATATGAGTGCTCAGTCATGATGAAAATAAAATTTTTGTTAATTGTTTTGAAAGCATATAAATATGTTCATGTACTCCATTCTTATTGTTTTATGTGTATCGCTGGAACTGATGTTTCAACATTTTTAAACAACAAGTTTATAGATAATTTTATCGCTTCATAAATGCAAGCTTCAATATTTAGTTTTGTAATGTGTTAATTTGGAAATTCTTTGTGTACAAAGATATAAAGTCTATAGTTAAATATAAAGCTGCAACGTAAATGTCACAGTTTTCTTCAGTTGCCCAGGTGAGACATGTGACAGCTTTCTCTGTTACATATCGGTTTTTCTTCAAAATTAATTTTAACATAACTTTATTTCTGTTAAAATTCTGTTCTTTCCCACTCCCCTCGTTAAACTGAAATCTTTAATTCATTTATTAAAACCAGATGATTTTTAACTACCTTTTTTCTTTTTCCTTTTAGTAATGAATGTAATTCAACACTTTTAAATATTCCTTTTTATGATTTCTGTTTTTGTCAGTTACATGTTCCATTTATCAAAATTCTATTCTCACAGAATCAATTTCTGTCCGTTAATGCACTGTGTCTAAAAAGAATAAAGTAAAACAAAAATATGTGCAGCTGTTCGAACATTACATCTAGATTTTCTTTTCATCGGCTTTTGCCCACATTGTAAATAAGTCATTCTTAATTGCTGCTAAAATTTGACGGTAGAAAAGAAATAAAAATTATATTTTATGCGGGGGGGGGGGGGGAGGTGGTTCTTTGAGGGGCAAGTTTTGAACTAGTGTGCGAAATGGCATGATTTGCATACAGAAAAGGAAAGTCCTGCATAATGGAAAATGCTGTGCAGTGTTTCTCCCTCCAAATTCTTCCACAGACCTATATTCTTTTGCAGGTATATTTTGAAATTTCTTGGAAGTCTGTGAATTTTTTTTCCTTTTATGGAATTTCCCCAAATTAATTCCTGAATCGATCGTGGAAAAAATTGAGAATTTCTTTAAATGATCGTGTAAAAATATCGGGTATTTCGTGAAAAGATCTCAGAAACAAATAGCGGTTGCTGAATAAAATCGCTAATTTCATTAAGAGTTCAGAAAGAAATTGCAAATTTCGTCCAAAGATCGCAGAAACAAGTAGTGAATTTTGTTAATTGGTTGCGAAACGATATCGAAAATTTTGCTGATCGGTTGCGATAAACTGTCGCGAATTTCGACAAATGACTGCGTAAAAAAATCAATTTCATTAATTAGACGCAGAAGAAAATAAATTTCGTCAAAGGATCGTGGTAAAAGCATGAATTTTGTTAAAATATCTGAGAAAAAAAACACTAATTTCATCAAAAGATCAGTAAGAAAATGCAAATTTCCTCCAAAGATCAGTAAGAAAACGCAAATTTCACCGAAAGATCGCATAAAGAAAACTCTAATTTCGTCAAAGGATCGTGGTAACAAAAGCAAAATTCGTCAAAGGATCGCGGTAAGAAACGCAAAATTCGACAAAGGATTGCGGTAAAACATGCGAATTTCGTCAAAAGTTCGTGGTAAAAAGTGCGGATTTCAACAAAGAATCGTGATAGAAAAATGTGAATTATGATTGTGAGAAAAAAACTGAATATCCTGAAATGATCACAGGAAAAAAATCGCTACATTTGTCAAAATTTACTGCACTGGGCTGAAAAATTGGAATCAGGCCCTTTTACAAATGTAAAAAAAAAAAAAAACGCTTTGAAACGAGAAGAAACTCTAAAAATCGTATAAAAATTTTCAGAGGAAAAAATTTACTAGTATATTGAGTTAAAAGAGTGAAACCTTATTCCTTTTACGAATGTCAAAAGATGGCTGCGAAACGTAGAAAACCAACCTCCAGATTAATTTTAATTTTGTGTGCTACGATTTCTCATTTTCAAAGATTGGCAGGTCTAGATTTGTTCATATGCTTATACACACTCAGTTCAGAGAGTCAAGCAAAACCCTTATTCATTATGTACTTGAAATCTCATTCACAAGAAAGAGTTTGGAGTTCAGTGTGTTTTTTCTTTCACATACATACCGTTGATTGTTTTTCTTTTACTCTCTCTTAAACTTTACATCATGTTTCAGTTTTAAAATATACTTTCATTATGTGTTTTTTTTTTCAAACTTTACACCTTTCTATTTACAAAAAAAAAAAAAAAAAAAAAAAAAAGTTTTTATATTTTTTTATTTGCTTGCATTGTATGAAATTGCGATCTCATAAGATCAATTTTTTTAGAAGTGATCAATACAGTCAATGTAAATACTTCTCATTTTTAATACACATTTCAAAAATAGCTCGTACCAGCACCACAAACAAATAACAGGGATGATTGTGACTCAAGAGTGAAAAACCCTGAAAATTAACTGATACAAAGTGATAAACCCTGAAAATTATCGATGCAAAATATACCAATATCTATTTCATAGCAACAGATGTTGCAACAGCAATGACAATCAAATGACATATTTCTGCTATTTTTTTTTTTTGAAATATACGGCACTAACTACGTGTGTTTTCGCACCCCTTTGACAAAATTCGAGTTTTTTCGCGATCTTTCGACGAAATTTGTCGTTTTTTCGCGATCTTTTGACAATATTTGTCATTTTTTCGCGATCTTTTCACGAAATGTGCTGTTTTTTCGCGATCTTCTGACGAAATGTGCTGTTTTTTCGCGATCTTCTGACGAAATTTGCTGTTTTTTCGCGATCTTTTGACGAAATTTGAAGTTTTTTCACGATCTTTTGACAAAATTTGCGTTTTTTCCTCGATTCTTTGATGAAATTAGCTTTTTTTTCTGTGATACCGGGACGAAATTTGCGTTATTTTCACAATCCTCTGACAAAATTCGTGTTTTCCCACAATCATTTGACGAAATTGAAGATTTTTCTTTGAACGATTGACGAAATTGATCTTTTTCAGCGATCATTTGCCAAAATTTGCGCTATATTTTATGCCCAAATTTGCAGATTTATGACCAATTTTTTTTTTTAATTTTCAGAAATGACTGCCTTAATTTTTCGGAACTTTCGGAACAGAATCAGGCTAAATGACTTCATCAAATGGAGAGTGCAATTTATCTTGCTAAATATGCAAAGTTCGAATTCTATAATCAGTAAATAAATTTATTCCAAGTACTCACGAAACAAGCACAAATTAACTGTTAAGAGTAGGATATCTTAGTAGATTTAATGAGAGTCATATTTATGATACCTAGTTATTTGAAAGCGGTTAAAAATGTCAAAACCAATCAAATTTTACTTCTAAATGGCTAAGGAAAAAAAAAAAAAAAAAAAAAAAAAAACAAGAAAGAAGTAAATAAAATTTTTTTTCTTAGCTTTGCCTTTTTTTTTTTATCTTTGCGGACACAAGGTAAATTTCTTTTTCCTGGTTTCTTCCTGGGTATTACATATTACAGATATGAAATTTTTGTACTGAGATTGAGATGGATGACACAATACCAGGAGGGGGTGATTCTGAGTAAAAATCTATCTCGAAGGTTACAGCAGAAGGGGGGGGGGCGATCACTCCTGGTTCTAATTATGTTTTTTCTACGATCCTTTCACGAAATTTGCGTTCTCTTCACGATTCTTTAAAGAAATTCATGTTTTTTCCCCGTGATCGTTTAACAAAATTTGCTTTTTTTCTGCGATCATTTGACGATATTTCCATTTTTCCATCAATCTTTTGACGAAAATCCCGTTTTCCCTTGATTACCAGGGGGGGGGGTGATACCTCCCTGTTTTAATTGTGTGCTTTTTCTGCGGTCGTTTGATGAAATTTGTGATTTTTTCAGAGATTCTTTAAAGAAATTTTTTTTTTTCGTGATCGTTTAACGAAATTTGCGTTTCCCCCCGCGATCCTTTGACGACATTTCTTTTTTCCCCCGCGATTTTTTGCCGAAATTTGTGTTTATTTCGCGATCATTAGATGGAATTTGTTTTATTTTGAGATTCTTTGATGAAATTAGTGTTTTTTCACGATTCTCTAAAGAAATACATGTTTTTCCGTGATTCTTTAATGAAATTTGCGCTTTTCCAGCTATTCTTTTACAATATTTCTGTTTTTCCAGCGATCCTTCAAAGAAAATAGTGTTTTTTCGTGATTGGGAAAAATCCTCCCTGGTTCTAATTATGTATTTTTTCTGCGGTCATTTGATGAAATTTAAGTTTTGCACGATTCTTTAAAGGAATTCAATTTTTGGAGGGAATCCTTTAACGAAATTTGCGTTTTTCCCGCGACCCTTTAACGATATTTCCTTTTTCTTCGCGATCCTTTGATGATATTTCCTTTTTCCTCGCGATCCTTTGACGATATTTCCGTTTTTCACATGATCCTTTGATGAAATTTCAGTTTTTCCCACGATCCTTTGACGAAATTTTCGCATTCCTTTGACGAAATTTGTGCTTACATTAGGATTTTGACAAAATTCGCGTTTTTCAGCAATCCTTTGACAAAATTGTCGATTTTTTTCAGCGAACGATTGAGGATTTGATTTTTTTCATGATATTTTTTAATGTCCGAATTTTCCACTAAACGTAACGATCTCATAAACCTGGAAGGATCGAGTGAAAAACCCGGCACACAATCACCCCTGAAATAAAAGGATCCTATGTCATCAACAAATGTGGCAGTCTTGTTTTGTGGACAATTGATTAACAAGAGAAAAGTTATTTTGAATAATATGAGTGCTCAGTCATGATGAAAATAAAATTTTTGTTAATTGTTTTGAAAGCATATAAATATGTTCATGTACTCCATTCTTATTGTTTTATGTGTATCGCTGGAACTGATGTTTCAACATTTTTAAATAACAAGTTTATAGATAATTTTATCGCTTCATAAATGCAAGCTTCAATATTTAGTTTTGTAATGTGTTAATTTGGAAATTCTTTGTGTCCAAAGATATAAAGTCTATAGTTAAATATAAAGCTGCAACGTAAATGTCACAGTTTTCTTCAGTTGCCCAGGTGAGACATGTGACAGCTTTCTCTGTTAGATATCGGTTTTTCTTCAAAATTAATTTTAACATAACTTTATTTCTGTTAAAATTCTGTTCTTTCCCACTCCCCTCGTTAAACTGAAATGTTTAATTCATTTATTAAAACCAGATGATTTTTAACTAACTTTTTTCTTTTTCCTTTTAGTAATGAATGTAATTCAACACTTTTAAATATTCCTTTTTATGATTTCTGTTTTTGTCAGTTACATGTTCCATTTATCAAAATTCTATTCTCACAGAATCAATTTCTGTCCGTTAATGCACTGTGTCTAAAAAGAATAAAGTAAAACAAAAATATGTGCAGCTGTTCGAACATTACATCTAGATTTTCTTTTCATCGGCTTTTGCCCACATTGTAAATAAGTCATTCTTAATTGCTGCTAAAATTTGACGGTAGAAAAGAAATAAAAATTATATTTTATGCGGGGGGGGGGGGGGAGGTGGTTCTTTGAGGGGCAAGTTTTGAACTAGTGTGCGAAATGGCATGATTTGCATACAGAAAAGGAAAGTCCTGCATAATGGAAAATGCTGTGCAGTGTTTCCCCCTCCAAATTCTTCCACAGACCTATATTCTTTTGGAGGTATATTTTGAAATTTCTTGGAAGTCTGTGAATTTTTTTTCCTTTTATGGAATTTCCCCAAATTAATTCCTGAATCGATCGTGGAAAAAATTGAGAATTTCTTTAAATGATCGTGTAAAAATATCGGGTATTTCGTGAAAAGATCTCAGAAACAAATAGCGGTTGCTGAATAAAATCGCTAATTTCATTAAGAGTTCAGAAAGAAATTGCAAATTTCCTCCAAAGATCGCAGAAACAAGTAGTGAATTTTGTTAATTGGTTGCGAAACGATATCGAAAATTTTGCTGATCGGTTGCGATAAACTGTCGCGAATTTCGACAAATGACTGCGTAAAAAAATCAATTTCATTAATTAGACGCAGAAGAAAATAAATTTCGTCAAAGGATCGTGGTAAAAGCATGAATTTTGTTAAAATATCTGAGAAAAAAAAACACTAATTTCATCAAAAGATCAGTAAGAAAATGCAAATTTCCTCCAAAGATCAGTAAGAAAACGCAAATTTCACCGAAAGATCGCATAAAGAAAACTCTAATTTCGTCAAAGGATCGTGGTAACAAAAGCAAAATTCGTCAAAGGATCGCGGTAAGAAACGCAAAATTCGACAAAGGATTGCGGTAAAACATGCGAATTTCGTCAAAAGTTCGTGGTAAAAAGTGCGGATTTCAACAAAGAATCGTGATAGAAAAATGTGAATTATGATTGTGAGAAAAAAACTGAATATCCTGAAATGATCACAGGAAAAAAATCGCTACATTTGTCAAAATTTACTGCACTGGGCTGAAAAATTGGAATCAGGCCCTTTTACAAATGTAAAAAAAAAAAAAAACGCTTTGAAACGAGAAGAAACTCTAAAAATCGTATAAAAATTTTC